>OX402022.1:2500-1500000 GCA_947859395.1 Eupithecia insigniata | reverse complement strand
TGATTCATGTAATGTATTAAGTACTTACTTAGGTTATCTAGTACCTACCCATAACACAGCTCTGCATACTTCGGGGCTAGATGATGCTGCTGTGGGAAACTTCCGCCCCGCCCCTATGATGGGAGTTGGGGGATAAAATCGATCGGATTCAGACTTGCGCTGCAGGCTGCAGTATTGGGTATTTGGTATCCTCTTCGGTGCATTGCAGCGTTAGGGTCCTAGCTATTCGCAGCGGAGGACCTCAGCGCAACGTTAAAATCTTTTCGGACTCTATTCAAAGTATAATGTATTCCCTATTATTTCTCTAACTGTACGAAAATATTCATAAGGTTTTATTTCGCCACGACGCGACGCGATAAATTTATAAATACATTCAGTTTGAATATATTCTAAATTTAAAAATGTTTCCCTACTATGTGGCGTGGCCATGGCGGCGCTGCTGAAGAATTCCTTAGTAATAATAGGTACCTACCTAATTTTGTTTGAGGAAGGAGGTTTAATTAGTTTCGGTTTTCGGAAGCAAAAAAACTCTTTCGTCAGGACTTCTTTGCTTAAAATTGTCGAAATATCTAAATTTTAGGTAAAAATATGTTTAGGATATGTAATATGAACTATTTGTGGCGTCGTATCGGGGAGGCCTATGTCCAGCAGCGGACGTGTATGGACTGATATGATCATATATTTTAATCATATTTTATAAAATTGCCATGCTGGTGTTCTGCTAGACATACTAAGGCCTACCTTAGGAGCACCATAGCAGTGCCCTGTCTTTTGCTTGCCGTCTTTGTACAGCAAAAATAATTTCATCATATAGAAAAAACTGCAGAAAACCGACTTCAAATCCCCTTATTTTACACGGTTTTTAAGTTTTCCGGGATAAATACTAATCTCTCATTGCAGGAACACAATTTTTACCGCGACCACCTCAGGATCTTTCTCTATACAATAGCAAAAGTTACGTCTCGGAGTTTAAAACGTCTAAAACGGCAACGACGACATAGTTTGGGGCTAACTCCTAGTTTACTAAGAGTGTGTATATTTGCAGGCTCACTTCATGATTCGCACACCGGCCGAGTGTACAATGAACGACTACGTCTCTCCACTGCACTAAGCATGAAAGGAACTCTTGACTTTTGAGAACCGGACACGAGCTTCTTCGAGCTAAGAGAAGTTTACTTCTCAAGTGCTAGTAATGGTCTAGCAGCTTAGGTAAGTCTATACGTGTAGATGAGGAAAAGAGTATGTCCCAGGACGTGCCTTGAGTTGAACTCGAAAGTTTTTCGAGGGTCACGTGAAATTATAGGGACCGTTGTACAAATGTATGAATGAGGTAGAGAGTAGAACCGTAGGAAGGGTATTGAGTGAGGCACAACCAAGAAGGTCTTCAAGACCGCAGAAGGACTGGGATAGCGACAGAGTCAAATGCTTTAGTTACTATAAAGTTTTTAATTTACGCGAACTGGCCACATATAAACATGCGTTTATTTACATCCTACTTCCTACTTATATTATAAATGTCAAAGTTTGTATGGATGGATGTAGGTATGGATATTTGTTACTCTTTCACGCAAAAACTACTGAACTGATTGCGTTGAAATTTGGTATAGGTATAGTTTGGGACCTGGAATAACATATAGGCTATTTTTTATTCCGATAAAACGCGGGCGAAGGCGCGGGCAGCAGCTAGTAACTAATATACCTACTAGTGCATTATTTTAAGTACATGGATAGATAGATATTTTATAATAAACAAAGAAAGCACGCAGAATATATATCTGCAGATCGTACAAACAAATTATGTCCTGAGGCGGGAATCGAAATCGCAATCTTCTGCGCCACAGGTGGTCCGGCGCACGCTGCGCTACAGCGGTCGTCAATGTCGAATGATTCTCAAGACGTGAAGACACGTTAAATTTTGTTAAATTAATAGCTAAGTAGCCTGAGGCTAGATAATGTTGTGTGAATTGTCCAGCATTATTTATTTATTTACTTAGCTTCGTAAGTAATCTTTGTTGACATACATAAAATGGGATTGACAACATGAGGCATCTATACCTGAGGTTGACAATGCATACTCCCAGCATATTACATATGTATATGCTCTGACAGATAAATAAATAAATAATGCTGGACAATCCACACAGCATCATCTAGCCTCAAGCTAAGCAGAGCTTGTGTTATGGGTACTAGGATAACCTAATATAATATATTACATATATAGATATATTTTTATTATACATAGAATACGACCAGAACACTCTGAAAAAATATCTGCAGATCATACAAATATTTGTCACGAATCGTACCCTCAACCTCCTACCTGAACTTCGCCCACCACGCCAATGAGGTCGTAAAAAAAAAATGTTTTCCTATCAAAATTAAGGAGGAGCCTCATCAAAAAACTTCCTTTCCAGGCGCTCGCAATGGTCCTGCCTTGCCCCCCATTAACAGACTTCGACTGACGCGGACCCCTCATTCAAGCTGGATGTCAATGCTCGCGCTCACGTAGTCATGATGATGAACAACGTCAACCGTAAGCCAATAGTGTTGGTCTACATCGACAGTGGAGATGAAGAGGATGTGATGAAGCAGTGTGATTCAAAGGACTGCAGAAGTTTGCGGATAACATGAAACATGAAATACCTACTTATACAAGAACTTCGAGGGGTGACCAGCTTCTTTTTTCTCACGTTGGTGTTCGTCCTCCTTGCTTTGTTTTTATTTTTTCCCATATAGTTAGGCGTAGCATATCATGATATGCTACGTTCGATCATGCAACATCGATCATGTATGATCCAAGAAAACAGGTCTGCTCTTCCGGGAGTATCTCCAGGTGACGTCACTGTCCAGTTGCCACTTTATTTCAACATTTTGTTGAAATAAAGTGGCAAAAATGAAAACAAATCTGATAATAGTCAATAAAAAAAAACAATAATAAAACGTGTATCGTCAATTATGTTTGTTAAATCAGTCAAAAAAGCGTTAGTTAAACACGAGTCAATGTGATAAATAATTGCTAACTACAAAACCACATAGTTTTATCAGATTCATACAAGAGTTCGGGGGGAGTTACGATTTTATGCTACTGGTAACACCTGGAAACAGATTTGTCTTCTCATTCGCCGATGGCGTCGATGACGTAAACTGGAGATACTCACGTGACCATCGTGTCTCTGAAGAGCATACCTTGTTAAAGATTATTTATCGGGTATTTATCGCGTACCTTTTGTTATATTTTCCCCTACGTTATCGTACGTATATTTAATTATGTCAACAAATCGCGAAAGTTTAAACAGTTTAAACATACCTTGTTTTCTTATACCATGGTAGCATATATTCATATTAGGTACACTTAATCATACGGAGGCTTTCAGTGAGCTGTGACATTTTTCAATTAAAATTGTATTTTAAATCATAGGACTTTTGTATAAACTGCTTCCTCAGTTGCGTTGTATTGTAACCGCACCAAATGCAGAGAATTCCGTGCAGAGGCAATAACTCTTCCATGAGTTTGTAGTTTCTTGCAATTCAAGCTTCTATTATGTAATGAATCCGAATGAGTGCAGATTGACGCCGACCATGAAACTTCCGTACGACTCTAGAGATCTCTTGCTCATGAACTTTTCGCCTGAAGCAAGATGAGAATTGCACTTTTAAAACATCTATTTACTCATTTTTACCCAATTTGCACAATTATGCCCACTACGCCAATTATAATTACTATTTTCAAATGGCACGCCGCGTAGGACGCGTAATACGTAGGTAATACTTTTTTCCACTTTACTCGAGAGGATTTTTCATAAATTTTTCCTCTTGATAACGCGAGATGTTAGTAGTAAGTTCATAATATACCTATTATTTTTCTAATATTCTCACGTAGAAGCACTAAAGGAATACTTCTTGCTGTTTATAGTAACGATCTTTCGACATCGGGCACACCATTTTGATGTCAATTATCATCAAACTGTTTTTAATGTTTTATGAAATCACTTGTTGGTTTTTTTGGATGGATCATTTCTATTTTCCTTTTAAATATTTTCCCTCTTGAACGCTCAAGAGGAGCTGTCACATTTTTCAATCATAATTTTACCTAAAAATCGTAGGAACTTGAGTCTGCTCTGAATACGGTCTGGTATTATGTAATACCAGAGCTTCAAGGCATGTGCCTTGAAGCTCTACAAAAACGTTTCCTGTACTTGATCACGGTTTCGAGTTATTTATGTATATGTATGTAGATCTTATTTTTATATAACAAATGTATTTAAAACCACATTCTTTGAAACACTTAAGTATACATATGTAGGCATTATGGTAAGGCAACCATGTCAATGAGGACAATGTCACCACCTGCTAGAACAAGTAAGTAAGTCCAACAGAGTTACTCTACAGTGGATAAAAGGACACAGCGGATCCAGAGGGAATGACGAAGCTGATGCACTGGCAAGGAAAGGTTCAGAGTGGCAACCAGCAGGGCCTGAACCAATAATTCCGCTACCTTTCAGCCAAGTCCGCTCGTGGATCCGCCAACGTACAGTGAAGCAACACCAAGACTACTGGGCAAGTATTCAGGATTGTAGGCAGTCGAAGGAGGCTTTCCCGGACCTAAATCCGAGATTCTCCCGAAAACTCAGCAATCTAAAACGTGACAAACTCCGCCTAATCGTCGGTATAGTCACAGGACACTGCATGCTTAACAAACACCTTTTTAATTTGGGTATTACGGACAGCCCCCTATGCAGAGGGTGCATGAACGCAGAGGAGACGGCCGCGCATGTGCTTGTAGAGTGCAATAGTGTAGCTACTCAACGACTACAGTACCTCGGGACACCAAGAACGCCCAGGGAGGCATGCAACAGCGTCAGCGAGCTGCTGGCTTTCCTGGAAGACATCGGGTGGTTAGACTAGCAGCCCCCCACCCGACACGCAAAAAGGGCCCACCTGTGGCCTAGTTGCGGATACCAGTCCAGAAACAAGTAACAAGTAAGGCAACCATGTTTGGGATAATTTATTTTCAACTTATTGTTTATCTTGCATCTTGCATTTCAAATATGTCCCTCTTGATCGCTCGAGAAGTACCGTCGTAGTATATTTTTGTTAATTTTTCTCTTGGGTTAATGTTAGCGGACACCTTTTCCAATAACACCATAGGAACTTGAGACTACTATGACTATAATAGTAAATCCTTATGTGATACGTGGATGAACTGAAATTTGTAGCCGAGCTGGAATTAAAGTTCTGTGGGGTACCTACCCCAAATTTCCTCTAACAATTTTCGTACATATTTCAATGTCTAGACTAAGAGTATAATTAAAACAATCCTTTTATTAATAATAAAAAGTTAATTGTTTATTTATCGTACACAAAAAAAAACATCATCATCATCATTAGCCCATACACGTCCACTGCTGGACATAGGCCTCCCCCGTAAGAAAAAATATCAAGATAAAATTTTCCCTTATCTCAATCGAGATGTATTTTTAGTAATTACGTACCCACTAAGACTACCTACACCTAAGAACAATACTTGTATGCATGCAATCACAATAAATGTTATGAATCATTTTGCGTCTGAGTATCACGGGAGGTAGGTGTCAAATTATACAATCAATGTCCCTCTTGGTATCACGAGAGGTAGGTGTCATATTATACAATTAATGTCCCTCTTGGTATCACGAGAGGTAGGTGTCATATTATACAATCAATGTCCCTCTTGGTATCACGAGAGGTAGGTGTCATATTATACAATCAATGTCCCTCTTGGTATCACGAGAGGTAGGTGTCATATTACACAATCAATGTCCCTCTTGGTATCAAGAGAGGTAGGTGTCATATTATACAATCAATGTCCCTCTTGGTATCACGAGACGTAGATGTCATTTTATACAATCAATGTCCCTCCTGGTATCACGAGAGGTAGGTAGCAATTATTTTTGAAATCAAGAGGTGTGTATTAGATTTTTTATTGTTCCCCTCTTAGTAACATGATTAATTAATAGGTATCATAATTAATTAATATATTTTTCCTCTTGGTTACAAGAGAGGTAGTTCAAAGCTCGGTTTTAATAAATATATAAATTTTCCATTTGGGGTTTCGAGGGTAAGCAAGTTTTATTACATCGAGCCATGAAATTAAATTTGAACTGGGGATTTAATTTGGGACATCTGCTCATAATAACAAACATACCAACAACAACAACTAAATACTTTAGGGCATTTGATCATGGTTGATGCACTTGGCATAATTATTTTACCGACTTAATTTTTTTATCATCGTTTGTCACACGAGAGTTATCATTATAATAAATAGAATCTTAAGCTAGAATAATTCTTATGATAATTAAATTAATGTTGATTAATGATTATTTGACATAGGTGTGTAACTATTTATAGCATTTGTACTTAATTTAACTACATATATTTAAGACTAGCTGCTGCTCGCGCCTTCACCCGCGTTTTATCAGGATAAAAATAGCCTATATGTTATTCCAGGTCCCAAACTATACCCATACCAAATTTTAGCCTAATCGGTTCAGTGGTTTTTGCATGTAAGAGTAACAAATATCCATACATCCATCCATACAAACTTTGACATTTTTAATATTAGTAGGATTAAAACCTTTTACACCACCAATTTTAAATATTTACCCTCTTGAACACTCGAAAGGAGTTTTCACATTTTCCAATCACGATGTACTTAAAACTATAGGAACTTGAGACTTCTTCTTTTAAACTGGACGTACTACGCGACTAGGGCTTGAATATGCTCGATAACTCGTCTTATTCATTGCATTGTTAATGTTTGCCGGGTTTGCAGCTAGAGATGCCTTCCGATGCCTTGAAGCTGTACAAAAACTTAAGCCGCAGTTTCCTACACTTATGATCACTGTTTCGAGTTATCGTTTATCGTTTTAAATTACGAATGTGCATACCACAGGAATTTTTTTGGAACACTAAGATAATGTAGGCAACGGTAAGGCAACCACGTTTGGGATAGTTTATTTTCAGCTCATTGTTGTTGATTTATCAAAGTTTTTAATGTTTTATTAGTAAACTATGCTTTATTAGTAACTTTGAAAACAAAATAACTAGTGATCTAAATCACTAGTTGTTTTTTTCGAAAGTTACTTTATACTTACATTTTAAATATTTTTCCTCGTGAACGTTCGAGAGGCGCTGTCACATTTTCTAATCACGATTGCACTCATTGTACATAAAGCATAGGAACTTGAGTCTGCTTTAAATAAGGTCTGGTATTTATCCTGGCGATTTATATCCGTGACCAGCGTGAGCTACTGGAGCATATGTTTTTAATCCGCTCTCGATGATGCGATATTCGTGTTTGTGTAAGGGTATTTCATAATCTTCGCGTGAACTTGTTATGCAACAAGAGTGAATATTAAACAAAAAAAATAAATAGCGATGCCCCTTTTCTAGTATAATTTTTCATTTGAAATACGTTTGATAGATAGAGACGAGATGTAGGTACGTGCATGTACCTACATCTCGTCTCTAAACTTAGAGTAAAATTAAAACAATCCTTTTATTAACATTGTTGTGTGCATTGTCCAACATTATTAATTTATTTTATTTATCAACAAATAAAAATATAAATATAAAAATATGATAGTTTATTAATCGTACACAATGAAAAAAATATCAAGATAAGATTTTCCCTCATCGTCAACCAAGAGGTTTTTTTTTTTTTTTTTCTGTGAATCTCAAGAGGTAGGTGTCATTTTATACATTCAATGCCCCCTGGTATCACGAGAGGTAGGTGTCATATTATATAATCAATGTCCCCCTTTGGTATCACGAGAGGTAGGTGTCATTTTATACATTCAATATTCCCCTTGGTATCACGAGAGGTAGGTGTCATATTATATAATCAATGTTCCCCTTGGTATCACGAGAGGTAGGTGTCATTTTATACATTCAATGCCCCCTGGTATCACGAGAGGTAGGTGTCATATTATATAATCAATGTCCCCCTTGGTATCACGAGAGGTAGGTGTCATATTATACATTCAATGCCCCCTGGTATCACGAGAGGTAGGTGTCATATTATATAATCAATGTCCCCCTTGGTATCACGAGAGGTAGGGAGCAATTATTTTTTAAATTAAGAGGTGTGTATTGGATTTTTTATTGTTCATCATCATCATCATCATCAGCCCGTACACGTCCACTGCCGAACATAGGCCCCCAAACGACGCCACGAATAGCGGTTCTGAGCCGCCTCCATCCAACGAAACATCTTGTTCCCCTCTTAGTAACATAATTAATAGGTATCATAATTAATTGATTTTTCCTCTTGGTAACAAGAGAGGTAGTTCAAAGCTCAGTTTTATAAATTTTTCCATTTGGGGTTTCGAGGGGTAAGCAAGTTTTATTACATCTTATGTATGTTCGCCGAGGCCGGAGTTCCTGATTTCTACGCCATCCTCAGATCGCGCATCTTTTCTTCAACTCTATCTTGCAGTCTATCGCTGAGTGCCCAGACAATAGCTTCTTCCACTATTGGATATCGGTGCACCACAATGGGAACCGCAAGTAGACTATACCTACCTCCTAGGTAATGACATTTATAAGCATTTATTTCTTTAGTATGTTATATAGGTATCTACTCATCTCAATGTATGTATATTTTATAAAACTATGGAGTTGTGTGAAATAAATTTATTATTATTATGTAGTCGAGCCATGCAATTAAATGTGAACTGGGGATTTAATTTGGGACAGCTGCTCATAATAAACATACCAACAACAACAAATAATTTAAGGTATTTGATCATGTTGATGCAATTGGCACAACTATTTTAAATATTTATGTGTCTATAGTAACTTTTTGTTTAAGTGTCCTGTGATTTAATAAGGTAAATAATAACATTTTAGTGTCTACTTAGATATATACCTACTTTATAAATCCTATACCTATATGTAATTACCTATACCTCGATGTAATTACCTATTTACATGTCTTACATGTAACTAATAATTTAAAATAAACGTACGTAGTAAAAACATCTTGCTTTGTCATTTCCTTCCTCATTATATACTAGCTGTTCCCCGCCGTTTAAACGCAATTAAATTCGAATTTCACATTTCTGGGCGGATAAAATGGTGTTTTTTCCCGTAAATGTGACATGGGAATTTGATATTTTACCAGAATATAAAGTAAGCCTATGGTTAGGTACTCTTCATCCTTTCAACTAACTCTATGCCAAAAATCAAATCGATTGGTCGCTGGTTATTGATATGTCCTCCTAGCCCGAATTTCTTCCATGGCGGCCAGCCTCAACAGAGATTATCAAATGGCGCAGGACATAATGTATTATAGTGCACAAGTTTGTACACAGACACGGAAGTTGACGGTGTTTTGTAGGTATGGGCAGTAAAATTATTTTTTTATTTTTTGGCGAAAACCTTTAAAATTACGCTCAGCAATGAATGGTGCTCGTGAAATCCGCATGCGCGATACGCCCTTAGCGACATCTGCAGTCATTTATCTGAATCTTTATCTTAGTCACTGAGTAGAATATCGCTGGAGAAATTCCGTAATGGCGCTGATTGCTGCAAGTTTACTTATTGTGATTTTTGTATGAAAGACATGGTGCGCGACTTGTACCCTGCAACTGCCTGCAATCTAGCAAGTGAGCGAGGAGTATCAACAAATAAATTGAATTGAGACATGCGTCTCTACGCAACGAACTCTGCGGTTGGGTGAAGGTCCGCCTGCGACGCAGGAGGTTATGGTTACGATTCCTGCCTTGGGACAAATGTGTAAGGAATAAATAATGCTGACCATCCACTCAGCATCATCTAGCCCCAAGCTAAGCAGAGCTTGTGTTATGGGTACGAGATAACTGCAATAAGTACAATACTAAGATCGATATTTTTAATTTACAAAGAAAACACCCCGAACAAATATCTGCAGATCGTACAAACAAATTCCCGGGGCAGGTTAACGAAACCGCAACTTCCTGTATCGCACCCGGACCTTCGCCCGCTGCGCGAGGTCGTCTAACTGAATAATACAAAGCTCTACGAAGCTATAAGCTTCGTAGCTGGTGCACCGAAGTTCTACGTCGTAGAGTTTCGTAGCTGGTGCAGCGAAGTTCTACGTCGTCGTAGAGCTTCGTAGCTGGTGCAGCGAAGTTCTACGTCGTAGAGCTTCGCTGGTGCTACGAAACTACGAGCTACGTAGCTGGTACTACGAAGTTTTACGTTGTAGAGCTTCGTAGCTGGTGCTACGTAGCTGGTACTACGAAGTTCTACGTTGTAGAGCTTCGTAGCTGGTGCTACGAAACTACGAGCTACGTAGCTGGTACTACGAAGTTCTACGTTGTAGATGTAGAGCTTCGTAGCTGGTGCTACGAAGTTGAACGTCGTAGAGCTTCGTAGCGTGTGGGCGCGAAAACTAAAAACAACTTGTAGCCTATACACACTGTGAATAGTAATAAATCGTGAATAAAATTGATATTGGACCACCCCAGGATCATTTTTGTACAAACCCAAAAGAAATCGGGGAAAATACATAGCCGAACACAGTATTATCCATTTCAAAAATGTTTTATTTTTTTGAAGGAAGAAGGGAGAGTGGTACATTTGTTTGTATTTATATGAAAACTCTTACACCGCTTTTTTGGTGTGTCGTGCACGTGCGTGTAACAGAATTTCCATTCAACTTCACTGAACTATATATTAGCAACGATAATCGTTAAATAAACTATCCTATCTAATTTAATAAAATCCCAAAAACTCGAACTCGACGGGACTTGAACCCGCAATCCTCCCTCAGTACGGGAAGCGCTACAGCTTGCGCCACGAGGTCAAGAGACAGGAGTCGAAAAACTCTGGGACTTCCTTCAGACTCAAGCGCCGTTGGCTCCACCTACAGGGGAAACATTGAAGTTTATTCAAACTACCCCCAGGCAGTGCACTATAATTGTTTACCTTTTACTACTTTACATAGAAGATTAATGCTTGGCTAGATGTCGCTCCGATCCACACTAGCAATCCTGTCCTATACTACTATATTATAATATTACTAGCTGACCCGCCAAACGTTGTTTTGCCTTCAACCCTTATCACTTAGGGGTATGGAAGGTAGATAGTAGCCGATTCTCAGACCTACTGAATACGCATATAAAATATGGTAAAAATCGGTAAAGCCGTTTCGGTAGTACGGTAACTAACATTGTGACATGGAAATTTTATATATAAGATAAATGTCAAAGTTTGTAAGGATGGATGTATGTTTGTATGGATGTATGAATGGATATTTGTTACTCATTCAGGCAAAAACTTCTGAACCGATTAGGCTGAAATTTATATGGGTATATTTTGGGACCTGGAATAACATACAGGCAAATTTTTACTTTAAACGCGGGCAAAGGTGCGGGCAGCAGCTAGTAGTGCCTATGTAAGAAATTCAATGTTCTGCTTAGCGTTATATAAATATTAACATGTATCTAAATCACATTAAATTTATATTTAGATAGGCAAAATATTATTATTCGTGGCGTCTTTTGGGGGAGGCCTATGTTCAGCAGTGGACGTGTACGGGCTGATGATGAGATGAGGCAAAATAAACATGTATTATACATATAAATTATATGTAAATGTGCTAGTGGTTTCTTTTCCACTTCTCCCACTAGTAGACAAAAAATTAAAGTGAAGAGTAAATCAATAACGACTTATTTCTTACTTGATAATAATTACTATATTTATAATTCATAATATTTCATTCATTCACAATAATAAAATCGTACATGAAATTTTTATAAATAATTACATGCGGACCTTAATTAATATAATAACGCTTGTCGGACAAAATAAACGTTAAAATTACACGCTTACAAAACATCATGACAAAAAAATAGCTTTTATTAGTATAAAATTTGACTTGTCTAAAGGTGAAGAGAAAATCAATAACAGATTATTTCTTATTTGACAATAATTACTCTACATATTTTAAGGAATTCATATACTAACGTAACTAGTATATGAATTTCTTGTTATATTTATAGCTTTATAGTATAGTAGTATAGTAGCAATTTGACTTATCTAAGTGCTTATTTTGTAAGCCTATAGAAATAAAGTTATTTAAATCTGAAATCTGTATAGCAAATACTTCAGAATAAAGCAACGTGACATCTATCGGCAATCGTAGTAAACGTAACTTTAGTAATTGAGGTTTGAATAAAATTCAATGTTTCCCCTGTAGGTGGAGCTAACGGTGCTTGAGCCACCAATTAAAAAATGCCGGATAAAACGGGGTAAATAGAAACTCCAGGGTGAATAGAAATTGATGAAATTCTGGAGCAAGATATTACCTGGGTTGTAGCAGTGGAAGTATACTTAGTACGTGACTGTTTACCTCCTGTTTCAGTAGGTCTGACCTCTGCAAACGGATGTTTTTCCTCCAGTATTTCGTCCATTTGTATTCACTCTGGAGTCTTTATTCACCCCGTTTTACGGTACATAATTAATGATTAATTTATTGCGTACATTTCGCGTACCTTTGTTATTATTTCCCCTACGTTTCCCTTGCGTTTCAGTGATCGTGGTATAACGGCTATAAATCCTAACTATTATTTTAAATACGAAAGTATGTTTGTTTGTTTGTCCTTCCTTCACGCCCTAACTAAGCAACCAATCGACTTGATTTTTGGCATAGAGTTAGTTCAAAGGATCGAGAGTAACAAACGCTATTTTTGCCCTGGTAAAAAATCAAATTCTCATAGGTGATTTACGGCTAATACGGCTTACGAATTTAATTGAATAGCTAGTGAAGATATACATAAAATAAAACTTTTTTAAAAATTTTACTACTTTATTATTTATTTTTTTATTTAAATACTTTATTGCACACATTTAATAAAATATACAAAAGGTGGGCATAATGCCAATGGCATTTTCTACCTGCCAACCACACATGGTAGAAAACAAAACAAATAGGCGTGCTATAAATAAATCTAAGCTATGTAATAATAAGTCTAATTAGTTACATTAGAGAAAACTACAGCAACATAGTAATAAACTTAACAAAAGTACATAATATTTATGGATATATACAATACATATATACAATATTATAATAGTATAATAGAAATTAATAATTACATTACCTAATTACAATGTTTTTAAGGAAGGTAGGGAACAAAAAAAAAAAAAAAAAATGGTTGAGTTACTTAACTAGGCGTCGGGTAGAGATTCCTTAAAAAATGCTCACGTGTCAGCTTTTTAAAACAATCCTTTGATTCGACTTTCCTGATGTCATACGGAAGAGAGTTCCATAGTCTAACAGCCTCAATAGAAAATGATTTTTCACGAAAAGATGAGCTGTGTGCCGGTATCTCTACAAGAAGGTTACTTGATGATCTGAGTGGTCTGTCATGTGTATGTGAGTCAGCCAGAAATGAAAAACGGTTCTTGAGGTAGCCAGGAGCAGATGGATCTTTAAGAGCAGAGAAAAGAAGACAAAGTACCCTCACGCTCCTACGTTCGCGAATTGGGAGCCACTTTAGCTTAGCTCGATATTCGCTTATATGGTCATATTTGCGCAAACAAAAGATGAAACGAATGCCAGTATTAAGGAGACGGTCGAGTTTATTTAGTAAATCTTGATTAAGATCAATGAAAGCTACGTCTGCATAGTCTATGATTGGCAATAGAAGCGAGTTCACTAAAGTGAGTTTAGTAGTGGTTGGCAGAAAATTTTTTAGACGGATAATAGAGTGAAGGGCAGCATAGAATTTTCGGGAAATTTCCTTTATATGAGGAATCCAGCTAAGCTTTGAATTATACCTCACAAAGAAAGGCTAGACTTTTTGTCTTGGTAAAACATCAAATTCCCATGGGAAAAAATACCTTTTTATCCCCTGGAAATGTGAAATTCGAATTTAACGCGGATGAAACCGCGGGGCACAGCTAGTACCCGATAAATAATCAATTAACATAATAAATGACTATTGGTCGGGTCGGGTATTTATAGCCGTTAAAGGCATTATTAGCGTCTAGAAGATCGCTTCTTCTCAGTTGTTGTTCTCGTTGACTGTACCTTCGCAAATTTGATTTACTTTGTCGCACATCGTGTCTTGATAGACTGCGGATCTTGGCGGAGCGTTAAGCGGGGCGGAGTTATGAAAAAAGGGCTACTTGCTCAGCAGCGAGTTCTTTTTGATTGCTGGCTGTATTTTCTGCCGTGGGACATATACTTACCGAAGTGTTGGGGTATAAGTGATATTAGTGTGATTTGAAAGTTTCTATTAACTAATATGATAAATGCGAAAGTGTGTTTGTTTGTCCTGTCTTCACGAACTAACTAAGCAACCAATCGACTTGATTTTTGGCATAGAGTTAGTTCAAAGGATCGAGAGTAACAAACGCTACTTTTGCCCTGGTAAAAAATCGAATTCTCATGGGTGATTTACGGCTAATACGGCTTACGAATTTAATTGAATAGCTAGTGAAGATATAAAATAAAACTTTTTTTTTAATTTCCTACTTTATTATACTACACAAAGAAAGAAAACAATGCAAACACAAATGCTTAAAATAAAGGAAGTTTAAAGGGCGGCCTTATCGCTATGAGTGATCTCTTCCAGGCAACCTTGAAGATGTGTGTTGATCCACCGGAAATTGTCTGATTATTGCGATCAGTAGAGGAATCAGGAATTAGTATTAAGCTAATTTTACTAACGAAAAACTAATAGGTAATAATCAGTACCGCAAAGCCGTACTGAATAAAATTATATAATTTGACTAGTTTGAAAAACCTAAAACTGACTTCGAATCCCTTAGTTTTAAACAATTTTTTAAGTTTTGCGGGATAAAAATAAAATCCGTAAGAAATAAAACTCTAATCAGAGATCATCCTAAAACACCTACTTTACTTATTTTAATTCAAAATAATGGTAAAATAATTGTTGTGCCCTGACAGGGGTTTTGTCAAGCAGTGGACGTGTACGGGCTGATATGATGATGACAGGGTTTTATGCATTGTGTACCCACTAAGACTACCTATACCTAAGAACAATACCTGTATGCACAAAATCACAATAAATGATATGAGTAAATATTAATAAATACAATTGCAAAATAATCATCTACATCAGTCTACTAATAAAGGAAAAATCGACGGACATACATAAAAAAATTGAGTCGTTGGATGGAGGCGGCTCAGGACCGCTATTCGTGGCGTCGTTTGGGGGAGGCCTATGTTCAGCAGTGGACGTGTACGGGCTTCTGATGATGATGACATAAAAATACACATAAAGCCGAACATAGAAAGTCTTTATTTTTTCGAAGTCGGTTTAAAAAAAAGAACAAATATCAATATCGCTACTAGAATCAGCCTCAGATAACAAAAAACTCTGCTTATGTGTTTTGATTGTTGTTTTTAATTCTAAAGTTTTGAATGCAGTAGGTATATGTACCATAAACAACGCATTAGATAGTTATAAAATAAATCGCGTTTATTTATGATAATTTAATGATTATGTTGTGTGTAATATCCGATGCGTATTTCATTTTTACGGTCTGGCTAAAATCGCTACGCTTCCTACTTTGCTCATAATCTTATTTTACCTCAAGATTGTGTCTTTAAAAATATCCGCCGTGACAAAGAACATTTTAATATTAATGTTTAGAAACACGCGTGGATCTTGGATCTTGGAAAAATCTTGTATATCTTGGAAAAATCTTGGAAAAAAACAAAGAAAAATCTTGGATCTTGGAAAAAACTTGTTGATCTCGGAAAAAAATCTATGCCAAGAGATCGTAAATAATGTTTTTTTCCTGTATTCATATTCAAGATTCAAACGAATCAATTGCAAAAAAGAACCATTTTAAAATGTTATGGTAAGACTTTGCGATTGATATCTCAGTCTCGACATAATTATGTAGATAGCATTCGCAATGCGATCGCTATCTATGAGCGCTCGACGATGGTGGGTTTTTACCCGACTGCCGAAAGCTGAAACTACTAGTTCGAATTAAATGAATTTGATGTTTTACCAGGGCAAAAAAGCCTATATTACTCTCCATCCTTTCAACTAACTCTATACCAAAAATCAAGTCGATTGGTTGCTTAGTTAGAACGTGAAGACAGGACAAACAAACAAACACACTTTCGCATTTATAATATTAGTTCGGATTAGGATGTAGGTAAAAGTATCTTCTAGGTGTCATGCAGCTAATTTTGATGAATGATCTTCACATTTCTGGATCACACCTGCTACTGGCCCATCTGTCATTATGACATATCGCAGGGTGTAAATGTCTAAATCGGTAAAGACTGCAGACTATTAAAATGCCACGCGACCGGACGAAACGCGATGCGTGTTGAGTTGAATATAATAAATAGTATTCAATGACCACGTAATTTTAAAGTTAATAACGAGATATTTACCATGATTTGAGTTTAAACTTAAGTGTTGTAAATAAGCATTTTGGGTTTCAAAAGTTTTTGACCACATAATTTAACACGACCGATATTGCGCGGTGTGCGAAGGTCGCTGCGACGAGGTTTTATACATAACTAGCTGACTGGCCCGCGATTAAATTCACGTGGACTTTAGTAATACCCCAAGTACCTAATATTAATTTCATTATTAGCATTGTCATGCGTACCTACTATGTTTTGATATCGAAGAAATTATAGTCTATAAATATGTTTAATTTTAAGTATTGCTGACTCATGATAAGCCTGTCAAAATATATATTTTGTAAAATTAATATAGGTAGATACCTACTTACCGGTGAGAACTCTATTCTATTTAAACCTAACATAGACTTTAAGGCACTTCAAATAAATTGTATTAGCATTGCCATACAGCGGGGCAATGCAGCCAGCGTCTTGGGGACGCTTCCGACTGGTATTGATATGGACCAGTTGAGCTATCTGTAGATTGTTTGCCACAGTCTGCAGTTAGCTCAATTGTTTCAATTGTAAATACTAGTTTAATTTCTTTATATTATTTGATTGTTATTTTCTTTGTCAATAAAGGTTTCAATAAATTGTATTGTTAATTTTTTATCTGAATAAATAATTCTATTCTATTTTTCCATGCGAACTAAAAACAAAACTTCAGTCTTGTAGCTCTTCTAGTTCCTGAGATTTTTTGATAATTATGTCAGTGAGTCGCCTAACTTTGACTCCATTGACCTTTAGGGTGTGAATTTCAAAAAACCCTTTCTACGCTACAAATTTTGACGGGCCAACAGTTACGGTTCTGAAGTTATTATAAAAATGACCTTTGACCCCATTAGAAGACAAATTTCCAAAAATCCCGGTTCTTATCGGGTGCCTACGACCAAAAACAAACCTCCATGCAAACTTTTAGCTTCACAGCTCTTGAAGGTTCAGAGATCTATTTTGATGAGTCTCTCTACAGTTTACTCTTTTATAAATATACTAGCTGACCCGCCAAACGTTGTTTTGCCTTCAACCCTTATCACTTAGGGGTATGGAAAATAGATAGTAGCCGATTCTCAGACCTACTGAATACGCATATAAAATTTGGTAAAAATCGGTAAAGCCGTTTCGGAAGAGTACGGTAACTAACATTGTGACATGGAAATTTTATTTAAAAGATTATTTAATTTTAAACACAAATATAACATTAATAAAAACTATTTGAAGCAATTTGTATATATATATATATATCTGCATATATATATATATATATATATAGAGGCCGTGGCCGAGGCCGTGGGGCCGCGGCATAGAATATCGACCCCTCCAACTCAACCCGTGGATGTCGTAAGAGCCGACTAAGGGAACATACCAGAGGAAGGGCTGCAGCTTCCTTCTGAGTATTTTTCAACACCAACACTGCGATCACCAATACGCCTGCCAAGCGTGGTGATTATGGCAAATCGCCCCTACATGGGAGACCATCCACTCGATGGACCGACGACATCGTAGCGGTCGCAGGGAGTCGATGGATGGAGGCGGCTCGGAACCGCTATTTGTAGCGTCGTGCGGGGGAGGCCTATGTCCAGCAGTGGACGTGTATGGGCTGATGATGATGGTGATATATATATATATATATATATGAGTGTAGCCTACCAGTCAGCGAACCCTTTCTCTAAACAGGGTAAGGTAACAACAATTGTATTCATAGGTCCATGTTGTGATAATAATGTTTGCTTTATGTTTGATACGTTTCCTCACGCTTAAATGAAGTAGATAGGTCCGTAGGTACCTATCTATTGGCAGAGAATCTCCTGTATATTATTTTTTTCGAAAAATATGCATATTTATTCTCGAAAATAAACCACACACTCACTTTTTCACTCACGCAGCATGCGCGAACTTGCCGGCTTAGTATAGGTATATTGTAGGAATCACCTGTTTAATACATTGTTTAACAATATTTCTAGCGTATTTTTTTTTTATAATCACCATCATGGTTTTTCGTAAGCATCTTACTAATGTTTTGAGAATGACAAATGTTAAGAAAATTACAAAAATAGTATTAACAATTGACGAAATCAAAGCTAACTGCAGACTGTTTCAAAAAAATCTAGACCTTAACTGTTCAATACTAATCGGAAGCGTCCCCAAGACGTTGGCCGCATTGGTCCGCTGTATGGCAATGTTGATGCGCTGCGCCAGATACTCACCAGCCCTCAGGTCACGCGTCGCTTTGACCAGACGTTCTGATAATTTTTTAGAACAATTGCGTATAGGCTCTGATGCGACAGGCATATTTGCGACTCTTGAGATCAGCCTAATCTGCTGCCACACCAGCTCACGCATGTCTTCGGAAAATGGGAAGGTGCAAGTGTGTCGACCCACGTACCATACGCTGAGCAACACCTTTTTTAGCACAGTCATGAGAGTAAAACTCGATCTACATCCACCATTGTGTAATTTTGCTTATAACCTGGTGTTCTTTGTCTAGTTTTGTTTGCTTTTTATTTACTCACATATTTTTTGTCAATATAAATGCTATTCTGTTCTATTCTGTAAAATGACTACCTATGTAAACTAGTAAGCTATTATAGGACCTTTGATGTAAACAAATCACGAAAGCTTTGTCGGTTATCGGAAAAGCACAAAGCAAGTCGTCATAGATAACGTTGTCATTATCTCTGTGACATGACGGTAGCCGAATTGATTAACATGTAATTAGTATTAGATAAGGTCAAGTATTACAAGGTGTTGATTTAATTTCAGGCCAGTTCTGGTAACTGGATGACGACAGCTTATTGCGGGAAAACAAAATATCATCTACTATTACAATATATACCATAAGTTACTATAAGGACATCCTGGCACAAGTATTTTAACATAGTTAAAAGGATGTCCTAACAACTGTCTAGCATGTAACAAACATATTTTTATACAAACAAACAAATTTTCAATTTTTTTTTTCATAAGGTATTTGCGTATAGTGCGTAAGCTCGCACTGGGGATAACTTAGATTGGGAGATCCCAAAAATATTTCGATTTCGACGGAGGGAGGGTTGCGGGTTCAAGTCACGTCGAAGACTAGTTGTTTGTAAATTTCCTAGAAGTTACTATAACTGAGAAATAGAGTTGAACTTAACTGAGATGGTGGTCAAATGTTTGACCATCACCGTCCTCTATAGTAGGACTAGGTAATATATAATGTCAAAAATTGTTAGAATGGATATATGAATGTTTGTTCCTCTTTCACGCAAAAACTACTGAACTGATTGGGCTGAAATTTGCTATGGACCTGGAATAATATAAAGGTTTCTTTTTATCCCGATAAAACGCGGGATCTTGTAAAAAATAAGAATAAAACTTTAAGTGCGAGTCACACTCGCGCACCGAGGTATCCGTAAAGACCACGTTTCTTGCCAAATACCATGATTCTAGGACAACGGGAAGTAACATAACATTACACTTTATTGCACACCTAGAAAATATAGATATGTACAGAAAAATACAGATAACATAGTTGCACAATGGGCGGCGTTATCGCTAAGAGCGATCTCTTCCAGACAACCTTGGGATGGACACGAAGCAGTTGTACACGTATGACGGTGGCGAATTTCTTAAATATACAATCATCATCATCAGCCTATACACGTCCACTGCTGGACATAGGCCTCCCCCGTACGACGCCACAAATAGCGGTCCTGAGCCGCCTCCATCCATCGACTCCCTGCGACCGCTACGATGTCATCGGTCCATCCGAGTGGATGGTCTCCCATGTAGGGAGGGATTTGCCATAATCACCACGCTTGGCAGGCGGATTGGTGATCGCAGTGTTGGTGTTTAAAAATACTCAGAAGGAAGCTGCTGCCCATCCTCTGGTAAGTTCCCTTAGTCGGCTCTTACGACATCCACGGGTTGAGTTGGAGGGGTCGATATTCGTACGCCGCGGCCCCACAGCCCATAATTTACAATACATAAAAAAATACATATACTAATATAATATAATACATACCAACTTTATAAATAAAAATATGTGCATTACATACTAACAGTTTATGACTGAAGAAAGATAGTGTTCACAATAAAGGAAGCATTACTAAATAAATAAATAAACAGGCGAGATTGCGAGATTTTGTTTTTCAGAATTACCTACTTACTGTTTTCGGATGAACCCTAAAAAAGAGTTGGAGTTCTTAAAAAATAAAGCACTGACGCCCCACGTGATAAACCTAATGCTTCACTGCAAAAAACCCAACTTCTGAAAATTGATATCAAGTTTGTTACTGAGCGTAACAAAACTTGATATTCATTTTAATTTTTATATTGATACTAGTTCTAATTTGTTTCTATTATTTGTAATTTTCTTTGTAATTGAATACATCCCTTTTATAAATTCTCTATAACCTTGAGAACACAGAAGTTCCTCCTCTTTTGTTTTTCGTCGGTTAAATAAAACATAGGTACATAGTATGAAGCTACTACCTGGTAGATTCTTTTATCGGGATAAAAAACAGCTTATATGTTATTCCAGGCCCCAAACTATACCCATACCAAATTTCAGTCTAATCGGTTCAGTAGTTTTAGCGTGAAAGAGTAACAAATATCCATACATCCATCCATAAAAACTTTGACATTTATAATATTAGTAGGATAGGATGGGTGCACAAATAAGCTACTAAAATAAATAAGTAAAGGGGTTGTATTATTAGTAATTATTTATTTGATGACAAATAAAGCGAAAAGAGACATCATTGTTTTACGCGAGCGGCCGCAGTCACACCAATGAGCGGTTTTGACTTGCATTAAAAAAAGAAAAAAGTAGTTACTGTTCCAATTCTAAATATCTCGACAGGCGTCAAATGCAAATTATGGTATGTCAATGTCAAATGAAAGGAGAACAAACTTTTTGATAAATCTGCAAAGAGGTTATTGCCTGAGGTTGTTTCCATTGGATACCATGCATGGCCATGCTTCCAAAAGAGGTATTTCAAACAATTTTTTTTATGCTTATCGTAAAACCCCTCATCGTCAAATCGAACCTTCACTAAATCTTTCCAACATCAATCTGTTGTTTTTTAACTCTAGCTTCTGCTTAAGGCTATATCCGCGTTCTTTCCGGTTAAATTAGTCTAGAACTACCTCCGTGCAAAGTTTCACCCCGATCCGTTCAGCAGTTGTGCCGTGAAGAGGTTACAAACATCTAAACATTCGCATTTATCATATTAAACTAGTTTCACTCATAAAAAAAACCAAGAGATCACTATACTCTGGCCAAATCGAAGCTACAATTTGTAAACATTGCCTCCACAGTAAACCAAAATATAACTTTCTCGTTGTTCATTTTTTGAAAGATTTGTACTACTTGACGATTTGATTATTCTCTTTATTATTTTTTCGTGTATTTTTCATTATTTTTCATTATTTGCTCTTGACTCTTCACAATTTCTTCACAATGCTGACATTATAAGTATTTCATACTCGACGCCAAAACGAGAATTTGGGATTTTTGTGTTGATGCTTTAATTGTATTGTATTCATACTCATTTATTCGCCGTAGGAGCACAGGGCACACTTGGATACGTCAATTTACTAAAATATATGTAGTTTAAATATTAGATTGCGAAAAGTAGGGAAATCATTTATGGGCAATTGCGTGCGCTTCTATAATAAGCTTCCATCTGAAGCAACTGAACTCCCTATTCGTAAATTTAAACCAAATCTTATCAGGAAGGCCTTTTACTCCATAGATGATTACATCAATGATGTTAATGCTTGGCCAGATGTCGCTCCGTTCCGCACTGTCAGTAGTATGTAAGAAATTCAATGTTCTGTTTAGCTTTATAGAAATATTGACATGTATCTAAATCGCATTAAATTTAGATTTACATAGGCAAAATAACCATGTATTAGACACATAGGTGATATTATAAATGTGCTAGTGGTTTCTTTTTCACTTCTTCCACTAGTGGACAAAAATTGAAGTGAAGAGAATATCAATAACACCTTATTTCTTATTTGATAACAATAACTATGTTTGTAGTATAAAATTTGACTTGTCTAAGTGCTTATTTGGTAAGCCTAAAGAAATAAAGTTATTGATTCTGATTTAGTTTATTTAGTTTAATTTAGTTTATAAATGGTGCTTATATTATGTATAATTCAAAGCCATAAAATAGACATGACAGGAAAACAATCAAGAACATTTATTTTTAAAAATGGTAAATTAATAATAAATAGATCAGCTGTAAATAGACATCGTTATAGTCATATACATATTCATTTATTTCAAAAAAATAAATATTCCGTATCCATAAAATTAAATAAATTCAAAATTACAGTCACTTAAATATATATTAGGTTACAAATTTAAGTTATTAGAATAAAATAAGTTAGATTAAATTACATAACATTAGATTAATAACAATGATTATGCTTACAAACATTATTGCTTGAGAATGAGAGCACGCAGAGAAAATTCATTAAGCGCGTTTCTCTTATAAAAATATCGGTGTAATTGATTCCGCTCTTAAAATAACTTCCACTGGTAGTTATTTGCAATACTGCCGCCCCCGGCCCCGTTCGAGTGTTTGTTGGACCAACAACAACATTCATTTACAACAAAATCATCCCTTCAGGTGGTCAAAGTTGGAACTAAAACTGTTCCTTCAAAATTACTTCGAAATATCGACACTAGCGCCACCGTCAACTGAAAATTCATGTTTGTGATTTTATACGCCTATGTCAATAAGTTATTCTTTGCACAAATTGTTTTATAACCTCTTCGGGCGATAAAAAGATAAAATAAAAATGGCTAATGAAAATCTATATTTTCTTTAAATGAACCCCTATTGCTTCTGGTCACGCTATAATTTGAGAACGGCTTTACAGATTTCATTCATTTTTTTCAAATGTTTTATAATACTTCGGAGAAGGTTCTTACAACTTTTTTAATGTAGCCTAAGCTTCAGCGTTATAATTATACTCTTTGCTAAGCACGTATTGACGTTTTAAATAAATTTGAAGTTAGAATTGAATGACAGGACAACGTCTGTCGGGTCAGCTAGTAAAATATATTTTTAACCAACGATAAACAAAAGAGGAGGTTCTATGTGCGGATGTACGTATTTTTTTGTATATTTGTCGAATTTTCCGTCAATTAAGGACAGATATGGATAACTCTTTAGCGAAAAACTTAAAAAAGAATGTAAATACTACAGAATTTGAAATCTGTTTCGAGTTTTTTTCAAAACAATCAAATTATATCCTGTAGTATCTCTCTGAGAAGGTACAGTTTTAAAAAAAAAATTAATTATCTGTAGATAAGCTAAAAATTTCATAGGATCTTCTCTCAGGTACCTACTAAGTTAGGTATTGTAAATTCAGATGTCATCATCATCATAGCCTGCTAGACATAAACCTCCTCAAAGGATCTCCACAATGACCGATTTTGCGCTGCCTACATCCAGCAATTTCCCGCAACCTTCATTTGGTCGTCGGTCCATAGCGTGGGGGGCCTACCCACATTGCGCCTTCCGGTACGTGGTCGCCACTCCAGAGCCTTGTGGCCCCAGCGGCCTTCGGTCCTACGAGGTATGTGCCCTACGAGCTATGTGCCCTGCCCACTGCCACTTGAGTTTCGCAATTCTGGGAGCTACATTTCTTACATCGTCTCTCTCAGTTTTATATGATGGATGAATAGCATGCTGGTTCATGCCTGCATGGTGTAAACACGATGGACCAACGACGTAAGGGTCGTCGGTCCATCGTGTTTACAGAACCAGCAGTAATTTATTCCAATTCAATGGAAACAAAAAATTACCCATCCAATGGATCTATTGATTTAGCGTTAAAGGCCGCTGAAGAGTATTTTTGATACTTGATTTTATCCGTTTAAATGCTTGCACGAAGCGACTTAATTTCTCTATGCTTGGCTCACAATGGGCTGTCCCAATAAAATATAGCCTATAATTTTTCAACCGACTTCAAAAGGAGGGGGTTCTCAATTCATCTGTATGTTTTTTTTGTACGTATGTTACGCGGTATCTCCGCCAAATATAGACCGATTTTGAAAATTCTTTCACTTTTGTACACAAAATGATCCCGAATGGGTTTTTTATCCCCAGGGGGTTAGCATTTATCCCGCAAAACTTAAAATATGTGTAAAAGTAAGGGAATTTGAAGTCGGTTTTTCGTTTTTTAAAACACGCCATGTTATTAGTACCTTTAACTGCTATTCATCGAATAAAGGCTAGTATCTGATTGTTTATCTGACGAGTTATTTATCTTGGCAAAATAAACATGTATGAGACACATAAGTGATATTATAAATGTGCTAGTGGTTTCTTTTTCACTTCTTCCACTAGTGGACAAAAAATTAAAGTGAAGAGAATATCAATAACACCTTATTTATTATTTGATAATAATAACTATATTTATAGTATAAAATTTGACTTGTCTAAGTGCTTATTTTGTAAGCCTAAAGAAATAAAGTTATTGATTCTGATTGAAAAATCGGCCATTAGATACTCCGTCTGATACTCAATAGAATATCGTAGGTTTTCTTCATCTAATTAGATGACTTCCAGGCATTTAAAGCTCCTGTGACTCAATTAATATCTTCATTTCATTGAAGATATTAATTGAGTCACATATAGTGCAATGAATTTTATTTCATCTGTACCTCTAGAATTTTCTGATTTCGTGAAAGATCCTCTTATCGTTTAAGTAAAAGAAATATTAATTTTATTCTGAATATATTCACGCAATCTGATGTGTCATTAATTTATTTCAATTCTATTAATTTGCTTATAGTACGGAATCTTCTAAGACGTCTTGCTTGATTGATATGAATTCACTGACATTTTAAGATTTTCATATTTTTTGCGTGTTATTTCGATTCATTTTATATTTTGCTCAATTTATATTTATGTGGGTTGTTGTACATTTACCACAAATTAAATTCGTCACGAAAAAAAGTATGTGTAAATTCACCCCAATAATAAATAGGTGAAGAGATAAGAATGAGGCATTTTTTGTAATAAATAGTTTGATCAGATTGTGAAGGGGTGCTTTAGGGTGTCATGTCATGTCAAACCTTCCTTGCCCTTCCTGATCGAAGGTAGCCGTTCACTTTGGTTTGTCATGACATCAGTATGCCTCAGCGTCACCTAAATTGTTTTTTTGGAAACAAATTAGTTTTTTATTTTTCAAAAACGCTTTCTATTTTCCGCTTCTTTACGTAAATACCTACCGCAAAAAGCCATCGAGGACATTCCCAAAAAGCCTACCAGTGGTAAGCTAAATAAAACATGGATTATGTTCAAACTTTATTTATTTATTAATTACAATGGTAACATTCATAATTTAAATCACTCTCTATGCTATACATTCTATTTACTTAGAAGATAAGTATATTTAATTTATAAATAAACAAAAGTCATTTGGCACAAAGCATTTTCAATTATAGCTAATTTATGTTGGACACTCTGGCTTTTGGAAAAATACAGTAGGTACAGTACCTTAATAGGTATTATATAGGCGGCTTATATAGGTAATTAAATGTTATTATTTTCATTATTCGGTCAGCAAAAAATATCAGCTATTGGTCAGCAAAATTATTTATTAAGGAAATAAAGACGACAAAAATTGGTTGAAAGATTGAAGTAGAAAGCATAAAACGCATAAAATGTTCACAAAACAGTTGTTTTTATACCTCGATGAGAACCCAGCCTTTCTCGTCGAAATATTTTTATTGACTAAATTCGAAACACTTTTGACTGTAAGCGACTTGCAAATGGTAAGTTTCTTAAAAATATTTTTTTTGAAGCTTTTTATGTTAGTGATTACCAACTAAAGATTGTTAGTTAAGATAACGGATGCTTAGTTTTATATTCGGTCTGAACTATCATAAATTCTGGTGGTAGGTAGGTATCAGTCATTTTACACTTCTTCGATTTGTGATGAAGACGAGCTGTCAGTTTTCCTGTGAAAGAAAAAAATAAAAATAAATAAATAATGCTGGACAATCACACAGCATTATTCTAGCCCTAACCTAATCAGAGCTTGTGGTGGTTGGGTACTAGATGACTGATATACATTACATAATTTTTTACTCTTTTATATCTGCTGATCGTACAAAAAATTGTCTCGAGAAGGGAATCGAACCCACAACATCCTGCGTCGCGGAGCTACACCTACTTGGTCACTGAGGTCGTCAAATTCAATGGAGCGAATTTATGTCAGACTTCACTGGAAATCTGTGATCAAATCAGCAAAATCGGTCAGCATGTAAAACTGCAATATTTTGTAGTATTATTAAATTGAGTAAAATACATTTTTTATATTACAAAGGTAGTCAAGCGTGCGGTCCACCTGATGGGAAGCGGTACCGCAGCCTATGGACACCGCAACGTCACGGCCCCACGGCCATTTTTAAACTAATGTTTTATTTTTATAAAAGGAAATTGGAAAAGGAAAGGAAGAAAGATTTCCCAAGGAATATTTGTGGAAAATATTTAACTACATTGGTATCATCGAAGCAAAGCACAAAAGCTCGAAACAACTTTTGGTTTTGAAAGCTTTCATACATCATTTAATTGATTTCTCGTTTGTTTTAGAATTCAAATATAAACATTTTTGCTACACATGTGGGATTATGCGTTGTTGAAGTTTTAGTTTTTAGTGATAACTTTGCTGTTACCTTGTTGTTTTCTCTTATAGTTATCAGTTTTTGTTAAGTTTTCATTCATAAATGTCTTTTTTGACATAATATATCTTGGATTCTGAATTGGAATATAGAACTATTGATTTATTATGAATTTTCTCCGGGTCTCGCGCGATGCAACTTCTTGCGATCCGAAGTGAGACTAACTCCATAATAGGCTTGAGGCGTATTTATCGTCAATTATAAAAGTCACAGATATAGAAAATTGGCGGTATGTCACAAGAATAGAAACTAAATATATATGTGACTGTCACACAAGCAGTACCAGTGTCACGAGTGCCCGATATTATATCGTTGTTATTTTATTAGGTAGGTACCTACGCAATTAATCACTTCAGCTAGATAATATCCTTTCTATATTCTCTCTTTGATAATATCACTAAGTAAGAATGCACCTACACACAGTATTACACTACATTTTATAATTGGAAATTTGAAATGTATACCGCAATGTAACAAAGTTGTTGAAGAAAATACCGTTTAAACTCATTCGGTTACTCAACATGCTACTGCTACAATAAATATATAATTCAATCAGTAAAACAATGAATTTGCACTTGATTGGTAGAAATACTAGCCAGTATTTTGTCACAGGTATTTATCACAGATATTTGAAGTCATAGTGACGTAAGTCACAGGTATCGGATTTTGCCTAGTATAACCCAAGACTACTCCATAATATTATGTGAATTGTTTGCTCACCTATCAAAAGCTTCCAACCCCGGTCTTCTACGCTTAGAACAATGATACAGCTCCATGACTCCTGTATACTCGCAATATAGGTCCTTATTTGCCTTCTCCATCTTCAAAGAAGTCGGCTCCTTACCCCCATTAAAGAAAGGAGGCCCGTCGTCCCCCCTTTGCAAGAATAAGGGGGTTTCGATCTCTCCTAAGAATGGGTTCCGCCCCTCTGTTAGTAAAGGGGACTCGTCTTTCCCTCTATGGGGTCCTCCTGCATCTTCTGATGATGATGATCGTTTGCCGTAACGAGATGAAAACATCCATCTGCAAAAAAATGCTGGACATCATCTAGCTCCCTAGGTAAACGTGTCTGAATGTGTCAGACAGTGAGCGTTCGTGCAGTTACTAGGGCGAATGAAGGCGCTTACAACGAGCGATGATTTGTGAAGTTTTATGCTCACTGCAAATAGTAATAAAATATACTTGAAGTGCTGATTATGTACTTAAGGTATATATTTATTGCTATTTCATCAGCCTGTTTACGTCCACTGCTGAACATAGGCCTCCCCCAAACGATGCCACGAATAGCGGTCCCGAGCCGCCTCCAGTAAAGTACATAATAAAAAAAAAATGTGATTTTTCACTTCTCTTCCTTCCACATATTAAATTGATTCTGTCGTAAGCTGCTGTCTTACCGGGGTCGCGAGTTCGATTCCCGTACAATATATAGAAATACAATACATATATAGATATATCCCATAGAATGGGTATCTACTTTAATACCTATAATGGATTTCGGGATTGGATGGATTTCTACAATGGCTTTCCACGTGATTTTTTTTCGCAACAGCATGCGTCGCAACGAAGCATTCGAATTCGCGTATCAGACCCAGTACATTATGCTCCATAACAGCAGTCAGTACCCGGCTTTACGGTCCTACCTGTCATGTCGAGGAGTGATCAGTCGTTCTGGAGACCTCCCGTATCTGGCTGCAAACGTGAACGGCACTGGAGACACTGCAACAAGAAAGCAAAATATTCGTAAGAAAACTTCGAACCCGAGCTGTCCGTGTATGTTGATCAATGGCGAGCTGCCCGAGCAGTATAGCGGCCCTTAGGACACTTTTCGATGCTAATTTGATGCGCGAATAATCTCGACCTTCGACGATATACTGTCAGAGTATATCAAATATCAACGCATAGACTGTGTGTAAGTGGCTGAAATATGTCGCGTCACGTGGAAGAAAAGGCGAGGTGGAGTCAAGGCGAGAAGGCGCGATGTCGATTTTGCATAAGGGAAACACAACTGCCTGCTTGCAGCTCGTCTCTAGAGTTGAGATCACGCCTCGACATTGCCTTGACTGAGGGCTTGTACACACAGCATCCGTTTTACAGGATACGTTTTACTGGATCCGTTAATTTTCGTGGCGTCGATGGCGTATGTAGTTGTAGGAACGAGTTCACACACCTGACAGTATCTAACGATTCGAAAAAGATTTTTTCTAGTAGCTAAAACTCCGTAACAACGGTGTCTACTATATCCGGTCCGGTAACTATCATTTACTGGATTCGGTATACTGTCAGGTGTGTGAACTCGCTCCTACAACTACATACGCCATCACGGGAAAATAAACGGATCCAGTAAAATGGATCCACTAAAGCTCTTACCAGTGAGCAATGCACCTGAGGGCTTGTATAGGAAAAGAAGGATTTCCAGCATTAATGTACAAAAGTTTCTTTGGTACAATAGAAGGAAAACAAAAGGCTACAACAGATAACAGTGCATAAAAGAAGCCGGTGCAGCTAACCTATGCTGGACTCACTCTCTGCCCGTTTCTGCGCACGTGCAGCACCCAGCGCGCAGAGCAGCGCCAGAGCTAGCCCGGCGCGAGACATGGCCAACTGTGGGCAAAATAACAACATTAATATAGGCGCGAAATATGACCAACGTGCACAGTATTTACTGTGCAAAATTCTGTATGTATGTATCTTTAATATAATAATTCCCCATAGATATAAAAACCTTATCGGAGAAAATTTCTTCTACTATAGCTAAATTAATTAATACGAGCATTGCGACAGGCATATATCCCGAAGAATTGAAGACGGGCATTGTTAGGCCCATACATAAAAAAGGGACAAAGGATGATTATAACAATTATAGGCCAATTACGATCTTACCTATCTTAGACAAGGTTATGGAAAAATACATTTGCAATGAAATACATAGCTTTTATAGAGATAACGATATAGTCTCCAATCAACAATACGGGTTTCAAGCCAAGAAAAGCACTTCAGAACTTCTCTCCCACTTCACCGACTACGTCAATGACTGCCTTAACAGCAAAAAACACGTTGTGATGGTATTTGTCGACTATACGAAGGCCTTTGATACCCTTAAGCACGATGTACTTAAAAATAAGCTTGAATGTAGTGGTATCAGAGGACCACTACTTTCGTGGTGTGAGGAGTATCTTAAAAACAGGTCCTACTGTGTGAGAGTAGGTCCCAGTCTCAGTGACAAAGTGCGCATAAAGCAAGGGACAGCACAGGGTTCAGTTCTTGGCCCGCTACATTATTTGACGTATGTCAATGATCTCGAAAATGTCATTGAACATTGCAAGGTTTTCCAGTACGCAGATGATACATGTTTGGTTGCAGAACACACTGACATTGATGTGGCCATGGATAGATTACAAAAAGACCTTACTAATCTAACTAAATGGTCACATGATGTTGGGCTTGTTATTAACCCACAAAAAACTCAACTACTGCATGTGTGTTCACACCAAAATAAAAGTCACCAAAACAAAAACATCAGATTACTGGCTCATAACCATAGCTGCCTGCACAAAAGAAGTTTAAACAACTGCAAGTGCGAACCTATAGAACTAGTCAAAGAAGTAACTTACCTAGGTGTAATAATAGATAACCGGTTCAACTGGGGTAGGCATGTAGATAATGTGTGCAATAAATTAAGGGCCATATTGGCAAAAATATTCATTCTCAAATATAAAATCCCATACACAATTTTACTAACCTTATATAAAACTCTCGCGGAGAGTATCATGCTATACGGCATAAGTAGCTACGGTCGTACGTATAAATCATATCTTGATAAAATCTACAACCTACAAATAAGACTTTTAAAAGCCATAGTACCTAAAAGCCTCAAAGAAAAACACAGTAAAAATTATGAAAAACTTCTGAAGGAATGCAACATACTACCTGTCTACGAGAGAGTTGAACTAGCGCTACTGGTTGAAAACTACTTCAACTGTACAAACTATAAAAGCCATTATATAACTACAAGACAAGTAACCCAGAAAAAGCTCGAAATATTAGACGCCAAAAATGTCTACGGACAAAGAAAAGTGGACTACATAGTTCCTAGATTGATAAATAACATCCCTTTAACTACTAAAAATAAATTAACGCAAACGAATATAAGATATCAACTAAAAAATTACTATATACAAAAACTGAAAAATCTATAAGACATAACCAATCAAAGAAATTATTATTTACTAAACAAAACAGTAATAATGTAAGTACCTACTAATAAACTATGATAAAATTAATTTTATTGGAATTAATGTTTGTACACCCTGTATCGAAGCGCAATCATTGCAATCCACAGTGTTCCGAGTACTTCGGGAGGCTCGGCCACCCGAGGAATCCCGAACACTGCGTTGATAATTTGCACACCTCGTATCGCGTTTAGCACCTACCTTACTTATCTCGCTTTTTTTATCTTGTTGTGTTATGTTTCATAATGCATGCATACCTAGTTTAGGGAGGTACTTCTATTTTTAAACTATTTGTAATAGGTACATAAGTAATCGCAAAAAGAAACGTACACTTCTAAAATTGTATTTAAACTGAGGAATGCAACATTCTACACAAATCCTGTCGGGTTTAGAGAATGTTAAAATGTAAAATCTAGAATAAGTTTTTATAAATAAATAAATACAAAATACAAAACAATTATGTATCAGACACATGCATATGTGTTGTATATAAATGTCTAGTGGTTTTTCTTACACTTCTTCCACTAAAGACCAAATAAAAGTGAAGAAAAACCCTTTGTTTTATATTTTATATAAGTTTATAGTTATAATTTTACTTGTCTGAGTAGGTACTTTTTTGTAAGATTTTAGGTTTCAATTCATTTATTTCTTTACGCACATAAACGAGTCAAATTTTTTCAAGAAACAAAGTTTTTGACTTATTGTCAGATGTCCGAGTATATATAATAATTTAAAAGCTGGAAACAGGAAATAGATACTATTTTTCGCTAATTACTTTACCGCTAGTTTTAATCCTTATTTTAATCGTTTTTTTGAAAGGCCTCCACTCAGGTGCGAGCCTCGGCTTAGACTGTTGCCAGATGCTATAAGAGGACATGGTTTTGCCTAGGTGCCCGAATGCACCTAGGGCGGAAGCGGGGAATTCTTTAATCTCGCATCCGGCGGCGTGGTCGGTTTTTGGTCGGTTGTGTAGTGTGGGGAAGCGAATCGGTTGCCGTCACCTCCGGCTGTTATTGGATCAACGGGGTCACCGAGAACGTGTCTCGGTCTACGCAGGAGAATTTATCCGTGTATAACGCAAAAAATATTAAAACCACAAAAAAATAATATGTCGCGCCAAAACGAACGATCAAACCGAATAAAAAAGATTTCTATAGTTTTTAGTCGTAATGAAAAAACAGTAATTGAGCATAGTATGTATTAGTGATACATTCTAAAAAAACATCTGAATAGACCTCCGGCCATTTTGGCCGGAGGGCGTCCCACACTACGTTTGCCAATATTGATAGACAAGTTAAAATGGGGTAAGTTCTTATTTCGTTCGTTCACACGTTTCAACGCCCAAGGTTGTCATCAAGTTGGTTCTTACAGCAACAGTTAATTTCGCCACTACTACATTTTCTACACAATAGTGAAAAAATATTCAAAATCGGTCCACAAGTGGCAGAAATATCGTGTAACATACACTCGCGAATCTCTACTGCCTAAAAAATTGCCTAAGTTATTAAAGTATGTAATTTAGGCAGTGACAAAAATCGTCATGAAGAGTGTAGTCTTCCTTTCAAAGGAAACTTGGTACATTATGATGATGCACATCACACTATTTTAAACGGCTTATAAAAAGGAGGAGGTTCTCAATTCGTCTCAGTGTATGTTACACGATATTTCTGCCACTTGTGGACCGATTTTGAATATTTTTTCACTATTGTGTAGAAAATGATTCCGAGATGTTTCCATTTTTAGCCCCCAGGGGATTAGTATTTATCCCGCAAAACCTTAAAACAGTGTAAAAGTAAGGGAAGTCGACGTCGTGGCGTCGTGGTAGAAATTTGAAGTCGGTTTATCGTTTTTTAAACACCCTATATTTACTTGCTATATTTATAGAATAGAATAGAATAGAATATCATTTATTTCGACACACACATTAAATACATAAAAAACAAACAGAAACATAGATCACGGAAGTTCTTATCCTATTTGATTATTATGTTTTTTAGATACATGTAGGTACATATTTTATAGAGGTTTTTATAGTAGGTTAGTTTATTTGATTAATGTTTTATGTACTCGTATTTTAAATAAGCTTTATAAGCCTCAAGGCTTTTTGCTTTTAGAACCTTTGAAAACATAAATAAAGGAACTTTCGTAAAATGAACAGTGTAGTAGGTTATGATTTTCAAAAATGTTTTGGGTTGTTATTTTTGCATGCCTAATCAGAAAAAGTTTTTATTAATTCTGTTGTACTGAAAATATTATTAACCTGAAAATATTATTAACCCTCTGAGAGAATAATTTATACTAATATTATAAAGGTCAAAGTTTGTAAGGATGGATGGATGTATGGCCTGGATCTATGCTGTATAAATGTACATGTAAGAAAAATTTATGCAATACGAAATAATATGTTTGTTCCGCAAAAACTACTGAACTGATTGGGCTGTTTGGCATGGTTAGTTATAGTTTTGGACCTGAAATAACATATAGATTACTTTTATCCCCATAAAACGCGGGCGAAGGCGCGGGCAGCAGCTAATAATACACAATTCCAAGATTTAGTAGGTACCTTTGGTAATTTCTAATCGGTTGCGACGTTGGTTGTTGTGTTGCCGGAAGCGGCGGAACATCCTTTTCCGCCGTCCGGTAAAATTAGAAAATGGCGACTTGTTTTTATAAAGGCCGTCGATATTACGACCTTTTGCAGTGGGGTGAAATCTTAGAATCTTGACATTATCATTATCATCAGCCCGTACACGTCCACTGCTGGACATAGGCCTCCCCCATACGACGCCACAAATAGCGGTCCTGAGCCGCCTCCATCCATCGAGTCCCTGCGATCGCTACGATGTCGTCGGTCCATCGAGTGGATGGTCTCCCATGTTGTGGGGGATTTGCCATAATCACCACGCTTGGCAGGCGGATTGGTGATAGCAGTGTTGGTGTTGAAAAATACTCTGAAGGAAGCTGCTGCCCTTCCTCTGGCAGGTTCCCTTAGTCAGCTCTTACGACACCCACGGGTTGAGTTGGAGGGGTCGATATTCGTACGCCGCGGCCCCACGGCCAACGTGTTTATTGAATGTACAAATAAAGTCCGTTGAAGACAACCCCTCTGATCAAGGAGACGGTTTTTCAAATAAAATCATTCATATTCAGCAAGTGTGACAATAAGTTTCGGAAAGTGTCAATAATTGTATAAAGAAAGAGTTCTTTGAGCAATCAACGGATGGCTCTATTCTTTTAGTTTAGGCTTTTCTCGCACGTTTGTCCTTATATAAGTGAATATAATCACTTATACATATATTCAGCGGGTGTTGTGTGGTGTAGGCCAACAAAAGACAAAAAACCTACCTACTGTAGATGTTCCCTGCTGTTTCACCCGCGTTAAATTCGAATTTCACATTTCTTGGGGGATAAAAAGGTCTTTTTTCTGTAAATCTCCTACGGGAATTTGATGTTTTACCAGGAATAAAAGAAGCCTATGTTACCCTCCATCCTTTCAACTAACTCTTTGCCAAAAGTCAAGACGATTGGTTGCTTAGTTAGGGCGTGAAGGAAGGACAAATAAACATATACACTTTCGCATTTATAACATTAGTTAGGATTATACCCTACATGGGAGACCATCCACTCGATGGAGCGACGACATCGTAGCGGTCGCAGGGAGTCGATGGATGGAGGTGGCTCAGGACCGCTATTTGTAGCGTCGTATGGGGGATGCCTATGTCCAGCAGTGGACGTGTATGGGCTGATATGATGATAAGATTATCTCAAAGCTGTCGGCTTTATCTGCAGTTGCGAAGTAGGTACGGCCGCAAAACTCTTAACGTGTCTCACTGACTTACGAAACGGCTGTTTTCGGAAGAATTGATGACTGACCATTTAATACGTATATATATAATATCTCATACGTAATACATACTAGAGGTTCTTTTTCACTTCTTCCACAAGTGGACAAAAAATTGAAGTGAAGAGAATATCAATAACACCTTATTTCTTATTTGATAATAATAACTATGTTTATAGTATACAATTTGACTTGTCTAAGTGCTTATTTTGTAAGACTAAAGAAATAAAGTTATTGATTCTGATTCTGATTCTGAACTGCAGCAGCTTCCTACTGTGTATTACCAACACCTTACTGCGATCACCAATCCGCCTGCCAAGCGTGGTGATTATGGCAAACCCCCCCAATATGATGTGTCGTTTGGGGGAGGCCTATGTTCAGCAGTGGACGTATACGGGCCGATGATGATGATGATGAATACATACTAGCTGACCTGCCAACGATTTTATTCGTGCGGACATGCGAAATACCCCAACATACGCTTGTTTCCATGCTAGCTATCATCGCCAAAGTATTGCAAGCAACTTAAGATTTTAAAGTTATTATGTTAAAACCTAAGTATCTACAGCACTATTTATATGTTAGAACCAAAAATTTGAGCGGTTTTCGATTTGCATTTTTATAAAGAAAAAAATTTGTTCCAAATCTCTCAATAGGTGGCAGGGGGCGTCAACTGGAAATTAGTGTATGTCAATGTCAAATAAAAACTTGTAAAAGTTTGTTTTCCTTTCACTTGGCATTGGCATTACCCTAATTTCCAGTTGACGCCCTGCCATCTATCGAGATATTTAGAACAAATTTTTATTTTTTTACTAGCTGCTGCCCGCGGCTTCGACCCCGTTGAATTATTTTTTCGCGCGGAACCCTAATTTTTTTGTATCTTATGTCCTTGGTTCCAAGCTACCTGCACACCAAATTTCAGCCAAATCGGTTCAGCCGTTCTCGAGTTATAAATAGTGTAACTAACACAACTTTCTTTTATATATATATAGATTGTAAATCGAAAACCCCTCATTGGAAAATGATAATGACATAATTAAATTTGATTGATTTTAAATAATTTTATTACTTCATCATCATCATCATCATCAGCCCATACACGTCCACTGCTGGACATTATTTATTACTTACGTACATTTAATTTATTTTTAGTAACTACATACCTTAAGAATACTAATATTTTTTAAAAGAGATTACTAACAAATTATGAATCTTTGGTAAGTCCGAAATAAAAGAATTTTATTTATTATCCATTATGATTCGATAAATGACCAATTTTGTATGTATAGCGGTTTTCTTCGTTTGCTAAAAATATTCTATATCATCATCATCATCATCATCATCATCATCATCAGCCCATACGCGTCCACTGCTGGACATAGGCCTCCCCCGTACGACGCCACAAATATAATATTCTATATACAGAAATAAAAATAAATTGCCTAAAAATTTGTGATATTTTCAGTTAAACCCACTTTTATATCGCCTCAATTGAAATCAATCAAAGTTTACGGAATCAGGCAATCTTAGCGACGTATAATTTTTATGGGCAGAATAAAAAAGTTATTTTAATTGAAAACAAGAGAGTTTCTACGTGGGTTGGCCAAGCAGCTCTAGGAAACTTGACTCGTGCAGTGCAATTTTAAAATTAAGATTTCAGTTTTCCCCCTAAGGGGGATTTATCAAGGGGCGAAACTGGAATAACCCCAATTGAATATCTATAAGAATATATTATTGACAAAGAAAATAACAATTAGCATTGTCATACAGCGGGGCAATGCAGCCAGCGTCTTGAGGACGCTTCCGACTGGTATTGATATGGACCAGTTGTGCTATCTGTAGATTGTTTGCAACAGTCTGCAGTTAGCTCAATTGTTTCAATTGTAAATACTAGTTTAATTTGTTTATATTATTTGATTATAAAAATGTATTTCATGCTAATAAATTAATAACAGGGCAGCAGCTAGGGTTATCCCAAACATCTCTCGTGAGACGTTCCTATTCGTCTCACGAAAAGTATGCCCAACTACCCTCTGATTATTTTAACACCTACACTGCGATCATCAATCCGCCTGCCAAGGGTGGTGATTATAGCAGAACTTCTTGTTCAGCAGTGAACGTATCCGTGGTGACTTATAAGGCATAGAATGATAGTAAACAAAAACGAGGTGTAGCCAATAATACGACAAAAACGTCTCATTTTTAACCGACTTCAAAAGGAGGAGGTTCACAATTCGTCTGTATGTTTTTTTGTACGTATTTAACGCGATATCTACGCCAATTATGGACCGATTTTGAAAATTCTTTCACTATTGTATAGAAAATGATCCCGAGGTCCCATAAAATGTTTATCCGCAGGGGATTAGTTTTTATCCAGTGTAAACGTAAGGGAATTTGAAGACTTATTAACGAATACGAATAGACATTAATGACTATTCGTATTCGTTTACGTCAAACCACTGAAGTTATATGCTTGTTATCCTAATCCTAACTAATATTATAACTGCGAAGGTGTGTTCGTTTGTTTGTCTCATTGCCTAGCATGTACATACGGGAGCTATGCGTGTTTGTTAAAACGAATACTGACTATTTTAACAAACGATCTGACATAATTCGAACAAAATATGAAAAGAGAAATCCATATAAGCTTTATGTACCAAAATTTGAGCTTGACATTAACAAAAGAAATTCTTACATCAATGCCATTCGAGTGTATTTATAAATTACCAAACTCATATAAGATCTTCTATTTAAGAAAAAACTGACAAAATGGCATCGAGACAACTGCTTTTATGCACTAAAGAGTTTATGGACTATTTTGATAAGAATTATTAAGGGTTTTGACAGGATATTGAAATAATTTTTGACATTGTTATTAATACAAAATCTCAATTATAACTTTATACATGTGAAATTGTGTATGTTAGATAGAATAGAAACTATTTATTGTTATACTAGCTGACCCGTGCCCACTTCGTTGGGCGGTAAACATTTTTAGTAGTCTATAAAAGTCTCAAATAACGTGGTTTAAACGATGAGTGTTTAAACAAATTCAATAGGTAAAAGAATTTTCAAAATTGGCTCAGTAGTTTCAGAGGTTACCCCTACAACCACACAAACCTTACTTATTTTTATTAGTGTAGTATAGTATAGATTTACATACACCTAGATTTTTTGACTGGACGTCACACAGCTCCGCATTTACCTAGATATATTATGTGCTTCAAAGTAAGCTTGATAGTACCTACTGGAGAATAGAACACACATCTATTGTCCAGTTCTAAAACTGGAAGGAAGAATCACCAGTCGTCCTAAATCTTGACAATTTCTATCTTGATTCATGGCGTCTCGCAGATCTACATAATTCTCAGCGCGCAGTCTTCTCTCATTAGTTCTGTTCTGATGTATACCAAACGCTTCGTTTTAATTTTGGCGTAAGTGTCCACCAGAAAACGGTTAAATAAACCTCGAAACCTTTGCAGGTGAGCAATGCGACCTTCTCTTATTGGTAAAATGTAGGCGTAGAATTGCATTGCAGAAACTTTTTTATTGTCCAGTCTCGTCAGTTTTCGGATTCACATGTCGAAGATCAAAGTTGTATCCGTCTTCGCCACGACAGAAGGTATATAAGTGAGTAAAGACTGAAGGGCATCAAATGCCTGGTGCGTTTCGGCAATGCATTGCAAACGGTCATCCCGGGTACGCAGCACAATGTCCGGCCTGTCACAGTGCTGATCTACCAGGACGACGGCAACATCATTGGTAGCGAGAGCTTGTTACCAACCGGATGCTGTCCAGTAGGTCGTTTATCGGCATTAATAACAATTGTGTAATCATTTTGTTGGCTTTGGGGTATGGACTCGTATTTTATGTCCTTCCTCGTAGCATATGAACTCAAATCATGCTAAGTATCATTCGAATCCATTCAGTAGTTTTTGCGCTATTTTAGGCCGAGAAATGTCACTTCCATCCCCGCTCCCAAGGGAACCTTAACGAATTCCAGGATAAAAAGTATTACAAGACCTTCCTCGTAGTATGAACTTAAATCATGCCAAGTTTCATTTGAATACATTCAGTAGTTTCAGCACTATGCGCAGCCGAGAAATTTTACTTTCATCCCCTCTCCGAAGGGAACCCTATTGAAATCCGGGATAAAAAGTATCCTATGTCTTTCCTCGTAGTATGAACTTAAAGCCTGCCAAGTTTCATTTGAATACATTTAGTAGTTTCGGAACTACGCGCAGCCAAAAAATTTTACTTTCATCCCCTTTCCCAAGGGAACCCTATTGAAATCCGGGATAAAAAGTATTCACGTCTTTCATCATAGTATGAACTCAAATCCTGCCAGGTTTCATTTGAATACATTCAGTAGTTTCGGCGCTATGCGCAGCCAACAAATTTTACTTTCATCCCCTCTTCCAAAGAAACCCTATTGAAATCCGGGATAAAAAGTATCGATGTCTTTCATCACAGTATGAACTCAAATCCTGCCAGGTTTCATTTGATTACATTCAGTAGTTTCGGCGCTATGCGCAGCCAACAAATTTTATTTCCATCCCCTCTCCCAAAAGAACCCTATTGAAATCCGGGATAAAAAGTATCCTTTGTCTTTCCTCGTAGTATGAACTTAAAGCCTGCCAAGTTTTATTTAAATACATTTAGTAGTTTCGGCGCTACGCGCAGCCAAACAATTTTACTTTCATCCCCTCTCCAAAGGGAACCCGATTAAAACCCGGGATGAAAAGTATCCTATGTCCTTAAGTTTCATTTGAATACATTCAGTAGTTTCGGCGCTATGTGCAGCCAACAAATTTTACTTTCATCCCCTCTCCCAAGGGAACCCTATTGATATCCGGGATAAAAAGTATCCCATGTCCTTTCTCGTAGTATGAACTCAAATCCTGCCAAGTTTCATTTCAATACGTTCAGTAGTTTCGTAGCTATGCGCGGCCAAGATATAGACAGACAGACAGACAGACATGATGGAAAAAAAATCATTTTTGGCATCAGTATCGTTAATAGCGTGCCCTCCAAAAAAAATTTTCAAAATATCTTCAATGTACAGAATTGGACCTGTTACAGTTTTATTATAAGTATAGATAAGTACATACATCAAAGCTCATTTTATTTTTGTAGAACATAATTAAATTTAGATATATAGCTATTCCTAAAATGGCAACACCAAAGAATGAAACCAAACAGATGGCCATATATAGTCACAAACTGGATACCTCTCGACCAAAAAATAAAAAAGGAAGACCATTCAAACGATGGAATGACGACATCAGCCTGAGTGCTGGAAAAATGTGGGCACGCAAAGCTAGAGACCGAGACTACTGGAGATCCTTGGAGGAGGCATGCCGAAGGCGGTCCATACCACTAAGAAATTGACACCAAAAACATAATATTGACTAAGAATAATTCTATTTAATTTCGTGATACGCCTGATATCTACATACCTATTCAAAAATTTCGTATCAATTTCATAACTATTGTGTACTTTCTCAATTGAACCATATAATTTATTGTAGAGAATATGTTTTAAAATGTTTCTTATACAGTATGTATTGTGATAACCGTGGGGCCGCGGCGTACGAATATCGACCCCTCCAACTCAACCCGTGGAGGTCGTAAAAGCCGACTAAGGGAACCTACCAGAGGAAGGGCAGCAGCTTCCTTCTGAGTATTTTTAAACACCAACACTGCGATCACCAATCCAATCCCAAGCGTGGTAATTATGGCAAATCCCCCCCTACATGGGAGACCATCCACTCGAACGACCGACGACATCGTAGCGGTCGCAGGGAGTCGATGGATGGAGGCGGCTCAGGACCGCTATTTGTGGCGTCGTACGGGGGAGGCCTATGTCCAGCAGTGGACGTGTATGGGCTGATGATGATGATGATGATGATGATTGTGATAGCTCTCTTTTTTATTATATATTTTATTTATATACCTATTGATACGCCCCTAGGGTGATACCTACTATTTATAATAACAACATAAATTGTACCTGATATCTATATGAATAAATGATTCTAATTTTCCTTCCCTCACGTCTTAATTAAACCACCAATCGACTTGATTTTTGTCATAGAGTTAGTTGAAAGGATGGAGAGTAACATAAGTTACTTTTTGTCCTGGTAAAACATCAAATTCCCATGGGAGATTTACGGGAACAAAGACCCATTTTATCCCCCTAGAAATATTAAAATTAGAATGTAACGCGGGTGAAACAGTGGGAAACAGCTAATATGTATTAAATAGATGACTTTCATATATCTATTGTGACTAGATAAATAATGAATTTAATGAGATTTAAGTATCTAATAAGATCTATTTTAGAAGCTGTGGATGTATCAAGGACTTTCTTTCTCAATAAATCCATTGGGTAGGTCCGCGATAAGTTTCGCAAATTTTTTTCTTAAAAAAGGAAATATTATCTGTTATCTACAAATTCTCTGGGAAATTACTCTTCCCAGTTTAAATTATGGCTTAGATTTGTTATTTAATTTAACGTGAATGAATGAAAAACGCACTAACGTTTTTCATATGAAAGACTTAAACGCGCTCCGCCACTCGCATGGTAATCTAGCCAAGCTTGCTTATATAATTAAATGGAATATCACGACTTAAAAAATTAACAACCTTACGAAAATTATTTTGTTTCAATAATATATGTATTTCAAGTCACAATTGACCAATTCATTCACGGGAAAAGAAGGTATTGTAAAATTGTATGTATTGTAAAAACAATACATATTTTTTACGATACTAAGTCTAAACGAGGTTTTTGTGTTAAGAAAATCGGAAAAGTTACCTAGATCATTCGAAAATTTGGGAAAGCAATGAAAATGTTTGGACAGAACAACGTTAATTGCGGTGTTTATAATTAATAGGTAGAACATACACCTTTTAAATGTTTCTCGTGAAACAAACAAGTCAAGAAATGCGACTAATTATTAAAAATAATCTAACTTAATAATATTTAGAAAACAATTCTTGAAACTTTATGACTTTTTGAGCTAAAATTAATTTAAAAACGGTGCACTTTTAAGGCGCTACCCTGACCCAATCAGAGCCGCAACCTATTTTAAGGTATTATTACGATATACATAGAAATTTTCAATAATGCCTTGGCCCCTTTGTGATACCTATCATAAGCTTATTTTTATGCTATACAATATAAAACTATTACAGAGGCATTAAAAATAGGCTTATGATAGGTATCACAAACTAGCCAAGGGATTTGTGAAAATTCCTTTGTAATAATAATACGATAAAATAGGTGTCGGAGCTAGTTTGGGTCAGGGAAACGTCTTAATGTAATTAAACTAAATTATTTGTATAAAATAATTCGATTATTACAAAAACTTATATCGAAAGAATCCGATTTTATGTTCCTATCAAATGAAATTATTGTTTTTTAAGTTGAACAAATAGTAATAATACGTGTACTAAAAATTTTTATTCTTCCCCCGTGAAAAACCAAAAGAATTATCAAAATTATCCCACAATTAAACGGAGAATATTTTTTCCCACCTTTTTTTAAATAATATGTACCACAAATACTTTTTCTTATTTATACACCTATGTAACACAGCAAGGTACTCACCAGGTTCCGGCTAGGCGGCTGCGAATGCACTGAGCGCGTCGCCGCCCGCCCTGCCTTTATAACGCGCCGCCCAGCGCCAGGGCGGCACAACAGGTATCAATACGTGTTAGGATGTGTTCGTACTTATTACCGACTAGCTGTGCCCGCGACTTCGTCCGCGTGGAATAGTGACAGTGTGATTTTCATACAAACTTTCATCCCCTATTCCCTTTGATATTTTTCCCCTTGAGAATAAAATTTGTAGGAACTTTAAATATTTTATTTTTATATCTAATTAACAGACTAAAAAATAAATTTTGCTTTTAGCTTTAAAAATGACGATTCTTCTATACAACCTTTCAACCCCTTACACCCCTTTTTTCTTTGGTACAGATACAGACTTATTCCAAAAGTTCATCGTGAGTCATATGTGACTCACTGGACAGTTAAGTTGTTAAGATGTCTTAGAATAACATCAAATATCAAATATCAAAGTGCTTTATTTCCTTTAGACCTTACAGGACTCTTGGACACGTCACAAAATTAAAATTACATAAGTAAAACAGGGAAATAAAGTGATCACTTTGATTTTTTGTTCACTTCAATCTTTTTAAGGTAAAGTAAAGAAGCGAACAAGAAACCTTTACCTTGTTAGGTTGTTAGTTTTCGAGTTGGAGCAAAAGTCGTCCCATGGTTTTTTATCCTCTAGATAATCTGATATTTTGTAATAAGCCTTTTTACAAAGGATATGTTTGATAGTTTGTTTGAATTTATTTATTGATAATTTTTGCAACTCACTCGGAGCTTTGTTGTAGAAGCGTATACATTGCCCTTTAAAAGATACACTAATCTTGTGCAGCCGAGTTTTGGGCAAAGCGAGTTTGTTCTTATTTCTAGTATTTACATTATGTATGTCGCAATTTTTAGGGAATCGATCGATATTCTATGAGTGTACAATACGTTTTCATAAATATATTGACATGGTACAGTCATTATATTTATTTCTTTGAATTTATCACGCAGGGATTCTCTAGGACCCATGTTATAGATAGCACGAACAGCCCTCTTCTGCAGCACAAATACGGTATTAATATCTGCAGCGTTCCCCCACAGTAATATGCCAAGGTCCCCCACAGTAACATTTCTAAAGGCTACTTTGTATACTGAAAACAACGCGTGCGAACCTGCGGGCATAAAGCTAGTAAGAAAATAAAAGAACTACGCGAGTAGAAATAAAAAGACAAGATCAATAAATACAAGTTTATTTTATGCATGTACAAATGGCGATTGCCGTGTCCGTAAAAAGTACCTTATTTTAAATTTACACAAGTAAAAATACTTTAATTTGTTTACTCGCAGCTTTCGGCGTAAAAAAAAAGCTATAATAATACTAACAAATTTACTTAAAAACTAAATTTCTTTTTAATTCCTATGTTTTCGTATTTACACAGAATTCCATAGATTCAGTTCAAATTTTGTGCAGTTTGAACACAATAAATTAATTTCAATACAAAAAAATATATAATGAACACAAGAACAAATAAAATACAGTCTCTAGTTTGGTGGGAATAATATTTCTACAGGTGGGTACTGACCGGCGTTACAGAGCGTAATGTAACATGTTACAAAGCGTAATGTAACATGTTACACAGCGAATGTTCGCGCAGTCAATGCGGGGAAGAAGTTGCTGCTTACAAGGAGCAGCGAGAGGGGTTTTGGCGCACTGAGTAAGGGCTCATACACACAGCATCCGTTTTACAGGATTCGTTTTAGTTTTTGTTATTTGTTTTGTGAATTGTGCAATAAAGCATTTTCTATCTATTCTCGGCGATGAATTCTCATGAAATGTTAAGACTCATGCACACAGCATCCGTTTTACAGAATTCGTTTATTTTCCCGTGATGGCGTATGTAGCTGTTGGAGCAAATTCACACACCTGACAGTATACCAGATTCAGTAAACGATTGTTACCGGACCGGTTTTTACGGATTTCTAGCTACTAGATAAAACCGGAATACTGTCAGGTGTGTGAACTCGCTCCTACAACTACATACGCCATCACGGGAAAATAAACAGATCCAGTAAAACGAATTCTGTAAAACGGATAACGTGTGTATGAACTTTTACGTTTCATGAGAATTCATCGCTGAGAATAGATAGAAAATGCACACTTCACAAAACAAATAACAAACAATATAAACAAATACAAACGTATTTGTTTATATTTGTAGTTGTAAATGTGACAAATGGCGGTCTTATCGGTCAAGAGCGATCTCTACCAGGCAACCTTGGATGAATAGGGAATGTTATATTACTGTAATACTAGTCAGTACCCACCTTACCAGGAACAAAATGGTCGTCCCAGAATCGGGGTGTCATTTTGTTATAACGTGCATACTTAAAGAATGGGACTGAGAATGACGTTATCTCTGATGCTATATCAGATCGGATGCGAACTGAGCAGGACAATATGAGAGATGACGCTCTCAATCCATTCTACAATTACGCAGGTGATATATTCTCAATATAGTTTTAACTACTTCCTGATAGAAATAGCGCACGAGTTATAACGGCTAGATTCATGATAATATTGGTTTTAACAAAACATACAGACAAATTAAGAATCTCCTCCTTTTTTGAAGTCGGTTTAAAACCGTTAATTGGAGTTACATTATCTAGAATTTAATGTCTTATGCAAAAACTGAAAACCAACTTCAAATTCGGGAACAGGCATTGTACCTACACAGTTTTGTACGTTTAACGGGCTAAAATATAATTGGGACCACATCCTTTTTTGAAGTCGGATTGAAATCATAGAAATTAATAAATAAGTTTGAGTTCTCGAATGAAAAACTACTGTTAATACATATTAATGAATCCATTCGAAGTTTCAGAACAAAGCATATCAATGCAAAACATCAAGTTAACTTTTATAAGACAATAGTAATTAGAAATTGCAAATTCAATTAATTATTCAATACATTAGCCTTCGCTAGCCATTGCAAACTGAACCTTATAATAATAAAATTCAATTAAATCAGTCTAAAAGTTTCCCTAACATATAAAAATTATTAAAATCACTTATAATGGTCAGTATGGCGTATTTCGGGAATACATTTGTATTTACCTGCTCTTCTGGTACCGGAACAAATATCTGCATAAAATTGGTCCCGTTGCGGGAATCGAACCCGCAACTTGTATACAGTTTGCATCGTAAGCGGACCATTTCCAACTGCGTCACGAAGGTCGTCAAATATACCATTATAGGTGATTTTAGTTATTTTAACCATGATAATTTTAATAGTAATAAAAATCAGTACGAAATCACTATACTCCGATTCAAAAACCTGGATATTTTTTGTATACAAAGGGTTTACAAAACCCAAGGAATATTGATGGAAAATATTTAACGACATTGGTATCATGGAAGCAAAGCATAGAAGCTCGATACAATTTTTGGTTTTGAAAGCTTTCATTCATCGTTTAATAGATCTCTCGTTCGTTTAGTTTTTATTAAGTTTTCATTCATAAATCTCTTTGTTGACATAAAATATCTTGGATTCTAAAACGGAGGGTAATCATTTAAAAAACACGCCTTGCTGCTTTGTGATAGAATTTTGGAGGACAATTTAAAGGAAGTTTAGGGTGCGGTCATAGTGCATGCGAGTCTTATACTCGTATTTGTTTAAATCTCTATTTAAGGACACTGGAATTTGGAGAATTTTATTTATACTTATTTATAATTTAATGTAGACTTTATATCCTTCGATATAGAAATAAATAGATGTATCTAATTCATACGATTTGAACTATTATTTAAGGTAACATTGCAAGAATGAATTTTTGAATACATAAAATTCAATTTTAAATTACCGAAGGTAAGAAATAGTTCCTAAATGTTTCATTTCAATTGTATTTTAATCAAGTTTTCAGGATCATTTCATAATAATAATTAATGATTTACATCCATCGAATAATCGAAACAATTTTTGTTAAAGACTGTCCTTCGTTTAACTATAATCGCACCTGATGGAAAGTGACAATATGGCCGATAATGTTGTATCACGAAAGTATAGAAAACACCTATTCACTCTTGTCTTGAAGAGACACAGATTGTAATTGGCAGGAAAAACAGAATCAGGCAGTTTGTTCCAAATTATTGTAGGTTGGCAAGTACATCTATTTATTTCTATCTGAGGAAACCCGCTCACACTTCGACCGAACCCATTTTAATTACTTAAGATTTAGTGCAATTCCATGTATAGTGTATTAATAACATTAATAATTACAACTTAAGGTCTATTTACATTGGATAATTATTATAAATAGTGATAAAAATTCAATAAAAATGTAAGTACCTACCTATAACATCGTATCCATTTTTAGTTTACTTTTTAGGATTAAAAACAAGGGTTTTATTCATAAATCAGACATAAACCTTTGTTTAACTACATTTAATTTATTTTGCCGCCTTTGAAGTAAAATATGAAGCAAAATGTACTTTAATAATTACCAGCTGCTGCCTGCGTTTTCGCCCGCGTTTATATAACGTGTATACAGGGTGTAACAAAAATAACGGACCAAACTTTCACGGGGGGTTCAGCTTCGAACAGCGAACACGGGAAAAATCTTTAAAAAAATCCCGACTTTTCGAAAATATTAATAAAAACAAAATCATCAGAGAATCTCATCTTAGAACCAAGGAAAATGCATTTGTGATACTACCTACCGCATCTAAAGCGCGTCGTCACCCGCTCCGATGATGGCGGGTCATTGACCGCCGCGGTCAATGACCCGCAATGAAGGTGTTTTGTGTTTTAAGGGGAGTGTAAACTGTTACGTAGGCTTTTTGATGATATTAAGCACATACATTATTTGTCTAGTTGTAATTTAATTTTAATTTATTTTTTGAAAATTAATTCGGATTTTTAAAAAAAATATAGTCCCGTTTTCTTTGTTCGAAGCTGAAACCCCACCTGAAAGTTTGGTCCGTTATTTTTGTTACACCTGTATAATAATTAGCGAATCATACGAGAATAGAACCCGCGACCTGCCACTTTGTACGGTAATGCTATGCCAGTTACGCCACCAATTTGATCACCTTACCAGTCGAAGATCTTTGGCAGGAAGAATATAGAAATTCTTTTGCTTAATATTTTACTTCAAACCAAAAAATAACGATATTTTAGTTACAAAATTTCATTAACCCATTCACTGCCACCCTCAACTTGTGTGACATCACCCTGGTGCCGGTTGTTTTATTTGTTATGCAGATTCATCTTAAACGGTGTGTTGATGGCTCAAAAGTGAAGTTTCACAGAACTCAACCCTTGCGTTGGTGGCAGCTAATGAGTTAAAACTTTTTAAAAGGCAGTGAAGTGAGAAACTTGTCATTCAAATTATAAAAGATTCAGTAGAACTTTTAACTACAAACAAAAGATTTCGGCGGAAATATACAATTTTTGAATGAATAAATAAACGCGAAAAAATGCCTACAATTGTTATATTAAAAGTGGGTATCGAACCCGCTACCTTTAGCGTCACAGGCGGACTTTTAGTAACTACGCCGCAGAGGTCGTCAATTCGTCATTATGTACTATTAGTTGTTTATTTTTAGTTCAATTGAAATAGCATTAAATATTTAAAGAAAAAAAACATACGTCTGTATTACAAAACCTACTTAAGAATATATTATTGACTAGTTTTTACATATACAAAACTGTCTTATTTACAAATTAGGCAAATATAACCCTCGAATATACTGAGCTTGCTTCCTAGACCTATTTTGATGCTGTTTTGAGCTAAATTATAGGCCATCACGAGGAACTATAGCCTTGAGCGATACAACGCTTTTATATTTAAATAGTTAATAATAATAATCAACCTTTTAAATAGACAATAATTAAAAAGGGATTTCTAAAAAGTTTTCGTTTTTATACTTAATAATAATTTTGCTTAAACTATATCTATACAAAAATTTTTAGTACCTTAGTCTTTTCATACAAAAGTATCTAACAGTGAAGGAATTTGGAACATCAATAGGAAACAGATATAATGTGCGTTGTATGAAAAAAGCTTTAACGATAACTCTAAGGGACCACCTCAATAACCGAGAATCTCGCTCCTTTACGATCCGTGATTTAGAGCGTTTTCACACTGCATCAGATTCTTATCCATGATAATACGTTCCGAAGTACTCATATTGTAGGTAGTTCTGTATAATTATTTTTTTAAAAAATTATATAGTTATATAATTTTTTTAAAAATAATTATATTTTACTATTTACATTATTTTAACACTCTAAGCCTGTCAGGATTTGTGCAGAATGTTACATTCCCCTCTACATGGGAGACCATCCACACGATGGACCGACGACATCGTAGCGGTCGCAGGGAGTCGATGGATGGAGGCGGCTCAGGACCGCTATTTGTGGCATCGTACGGAGGAGCCTATGTCCAGCAGTGGACGTGCATGAGCTGACAATTATGAAGTGTACGTTTCTACGTGCGAATATGTACATACCTATTAAATATAATTTATAAAGATTACATAGATATATGTACGCGTGCATTACATAAACATAAGATTGGTGTCAGTTCCGATGTCGCCAAAACTAAACTAATTTGACAGGATAGATAGATAGAAAGTTTGTAGCAGAAATGGTGTCAAATTAATTCAGATTAGTTCCGGCGATATCTGAATTGACACCAATGTAACACAAGATAAAAAGTAAAAAAGTAAAGTGACGGTAGTTAGACGGTAAGTTGACGGAACCGTCCGTCAGCCGATTTCTCTATATCTTCCGATTTCTTTCCGTCATTCGTGAATCTCCAATTCGGAACAGAATATTGACCAGCTTGAAGTGCTTCGATTTAGATCGGATTAGTACGTAAGCAACATCCGAATTCAGTCCATGTTTTTTATATCCGTATTTTCACGGATTCGGATCGGATGCAATGTGTAATCGCCTTAACATGGAACGTGACGTCATAGATTAGGTAAAGTTACTTCGTAAGTGACGTTCACACGGATAATTTAAATTTTTTAGTAGATAAATATAAGTAAGATATTTTTTCTCCAAAGCCATTTAGCCTCCAAAACGACAATTGATTCAAAGTTTACTTTAGTTCATAAAAAATGCTTTCCAATGTACTTTTAGAACGCAGAAAATATCAGGAAAAAATTTATTTCCCGCGTGATTGGTGCCTTTCCCCCTCCGTGCAATATGAGTGTGCTGGTCTTAGTGGAGATTTTATGTATATTGAAAAGAGATATTCGCTTATTGAGGTGGTACCTTTAAACATCACATGACAGGGTAAGTACAATGTCAAAATTGTGTAAAAACGAAGTACTTTTTACATAAAAACGGGTCAAAATTACATTAATTTGGTGTTATCAAAATTGTGGTCATTGGTGTATGGGTTTCTAAAGATTATTTTAATATATTATTTTGAGACCAATTTTGATATCAATTGATACCAATTTTGATATCAATTGATACCAATTTTGATAACAATTGATACCAATTTTGATAACAATTGATACCAATTTTGATATCTTTAGAAAGTTATCTATTATTTGATAATAATTATTCTGGTATCAGTTATTTTTGATACCCTAAAGATGGGTACTGACCGGTGTTACAGGGCGTAATGTAAAGTGACGTAGAACGAACGAACGACGAACACGAAGACGTACGAACTTAAAGTACCTACGCGTTTTTTAAGGTGACGAACTTACACCGCTCGACGTTGGTGACACACGTGACGCTTACCCACTCTGTATTGCGATATCGTCGACATTAGAAGCCTTGTGTTATTTAGGAGCGAGCGAGCAAGGGAACGAGTGGAGGTGGGCTACGAGCAAAATTTCAAACTTGTCAGATCGCCAACGAACTTACTCGGCGGTTTTAAAGTACGCGTACTTACACACCAGCGAAAAAGGTCGTCGAGCCACAAGTTTGCGAACTTACTCGCACGTCTATCACCCACTTAACGAGTTACACAGCGTGCGTTCATGCACTCAGTACAGGGAAAGAAGACACTCGCGACGAGACGGATTTAGCTTCATTTAAGGCCTTCGGACCGCTACTAGCTCCGGCTTGTAGCTGCATAATGCTGAGACGGGAAACTTTTTGTTCCTTATGTAACACATTACCTATTTATAACTGTTTCTATCGATTTTTTTCATTCGTATTATGTTTCTTGTATTTACCCGCGATTGTAATGTGTCGTGTTGTGTCTTGTGTAAAATAAGTTTATTTTCTTTCCTCTTTCATTTAAGCACACGGCGTTACGTATAATGCTCGCTGCGAATGGTACATTATGCCCTATAACACCGGTCTGTAACCGGCTTAATAGTTGGTGCTTTATTTAGCTTTCTAATTGTTCCTTGATGCACCTTATACTTAAATCTGTGTCGTATTTTCGTATATTAGAATTATTTCATTTTATTTTGAATGTCTAGAGATAGCAAATGATGGTAAAGATTTGGACTTTGCCTGGTAAAAATACCAAAGACAATAGCTTTTTTACAATAGGGTTTTTTTCAGATTTTTTAGATCCTGTACCTCCATGATAAAGTGTTTTTGTTTAACGTTTGTTTCTTTTATACCTTTTTTGTACCTCCCTTAGTCCAAATAGCTGTTTATTCGACTTATTCCAGTTCCCCCCCCTAAAATGCCTCGTAAGGGGGAAGACTGGAATGCAAAAAATTAATTTCAGTTTTCCCCCTTGAAGATCTCCCTTAATGGAGATTTTTTGTTCTAGTTTAACAGCGTGTTCAGAGTTTTATATTCATTGCTTCAAATGTACCACTGATTTGTTAGTTAGGTTCCGCTTTATTTTATTTTGTGTGATGGAGTGAGGATTCTTGGATGCTCTCCATCATCAGCAGTGGAACTGGTGCTGGGTGATAGAAGACAGATCCTTCATCAGTCCCTCCAGATTCTGCATCTCTCGATGGAGCCGTTCCGTTGAGCGAGATGGCGTTAGAGGCTCCAACTCTTCAGGACATTGAGCGACGCCGCTGCAGCTTCCTGTAAAGTAGAAATAAAATTTAAGTGGAAAATATGAATAATATTTTCAACTTAAATTACAATGTCGTCGGTCCCTTGACCGACGACATCGTAGCGGTCGCAGGGAGTCGATGGATGGAGGCGGCTCAGGACCGCTATTTGTGGCGTCGTTCGGGGGAGGCCTATGTCCAGCAGTGGACGTGTACGGGCTGATGATGATGATGATGAAAAATATTTATTTTTACACCAATTACATTTAATTACACGGCAAGATGTAACAAACATCCAAACTTACGCATCTCACTAAAATAACTTAGAATCACATAGCTTACCGAGCTGCAATCTATTCGGCATATGTCCGGGACTCGAACTCGCACTTTTCTTGTAAGGAGATGTTTCTCGCACGCTCCCTAAAACAAAACGCAATTTTTTATACTGGGATATGGGTCAAGCGTCAAAATTATTTAAAAATAAGTTTTTTTGTAACTTTACACTTTGAGCAGGTTTGGATAAACTTCAATGTTGTCCTGTAGGTGGAGCTAACGGCGCTTGGACCCTAAGGAAGTCCCAAAGATTTTCGTCGGGTACTTGCTTTCGTGGGGGCAGCGGTTAGCGCAGTCCCGTATTGAGGGGAAGGTCGCGCGTTCAAGTCCCGCCAAAATCATAAGTTTTGGGATATCATTTAATTTCTTTGAGACTACCCCGAGTCACTGGCTTACGCACTATAATATGTTGGCCCGCAGGTTTGCTCGATGTTCCGATGACGTCAGAATAAGTCTATTCAAAGCATTCTGTCAGTCTTTTTACACGAGCAGCCTGTGGTACAACTGCACTCAGAAAGCCGTCAACACTGTTCGCGTCCAATATAAAAATTGCCTTCAGGATGATGTTAGGGCTCCGGCGGTTCTGCAGCGCTTCCGGCATGTTCGCTGAAGCTCGAGTGGATGGCTTCGCTGCCTGTATCCGCAAGAAAACGGCCTCACTGTTAAGCAGAGTTCGCCGGTCCACTAACAGCATCCTGATGATGATAGCAGATAAGCTGGATGGGCCACTATACAAACACAGCATTGCTGTATTAGTAAAATGACATTTCACTCACCTAAGATAAACTAAAATTATTATTTTTTTAAAGATTTTTTAAAATTATTGACAACGAAAATAACAATCAAATAATAGAAACAAATTAAACTAGTATTTACAATTGAAACAATTGAGCTAACTGCAGACTGTTGCAAACAATCTACAGATAGCACAACTGGTCCATATCAATACCAGTCTGAAGCGTCCCCAAGACGCTGGCTGCATTGCCCGGCTGTATGGCAATGCTAATGCGATGCGCCAGATACTCACCAGCTCTCGGGTCACGCGTCGCTTCGACCAGGCGCTCAGATTTTTTTTTTAAAACCCGGAGATCCTCGGTACCCCACGGACCTAGGGTCTCGACTACAAGGGGAGCAAATGCGTAGGCTCTCTCGAGACTTGCATATTTGCTCCTCTTGAGATCCTCGGCCAAATCTAATTAATTAATGAATTAATCGAATTAATTAGCTACATTATTATTAAGTCAAATTGTTACTTAATATTATATGGATTTATGATTATCTGAAATAAATGACTTTTCTATTCTATTCTAATAACAATTAGATATCTTACTTTAAGGTTGTGTTCCAATCCAGTTGGGTTGGATCACAACCTTAAAGTAATAACAATTAGATATCTTACTTTAAGGTTGTGATCCAATCCAACTGGAGTAAGGTACACTCACAGTTATGTATGGATCTTCAGTGTGAAACATTGCTCCACTGACCTACTTTAAGCCACTTTCTATTTTTCTTTAGTAAAATAGTCGAAACTCATTTACTCAGTTCTAGTCACATCGCATAGAGCAAAAGAATCAACTTACAGTATCGCTTGTTTCTATTAGATTAAAGGACTTGTCTAAACACATCTTTTTTAAACGAAAGTATATAAATAAACGAGCAGCGAGCGAGCGAGGGAGCTATGCTCGGAGTTTCTCTACGTGATAGGGTCCGGAATACGGAAATTCGTAGAAGAACCAAAGTTACCGACATAGTAGCTCTCAGAATCAGCAGGCTATGATGAGATGATTGAGATGAGATGATGATGATTGTCGGCGACGTGTGACACGCAATATTATGTGTCGTGACCGGTAATTGTCCGCGAAAACGCCGGAAAAGCACATTCCTCGGCCAGAATTCTTCATTAGTGAAGGTCGAAATATTCTCGGTTGGAATACGCATCACAAATGATTTAAAATCATTATGACGCGACTCCGACCGCTCGACCCTCACCAAGGTGTTGGTCTTCCTCTTCACATACTCCACGATCTCCTCCACCTTCGTGGTATAGTGAATATAAACGTTTCACGTTATTTTCTAACATGACATTGTTCCTCTCACCTCTACTATGGTTGTGCATGGGAGTGGTATGGTTAGACCCATCTACGGCTAAGCTGTGGATCGTCCAACTTTGCGAACTCGCCTACTTTGCACCATTTATAGAATTACTTTTCTCCATTTACCTCGAATATGACTTTGCTTCACCAACATTTAGTGTTACTCTAACTTTGCTCCACCAATATCTATGTATATATTAGTGAATATTTCTATTTGGTATATGTGTATTAGGATTGTTTTAGTTTTAGTTTTATTTTCGTATTTAACACCTGCACCGCCTTCCTTTGATCTTTTCGTTTAAGCCTTGGTTGCCTGGAAGAAATCGCTGTCAGCGATAAGGCCGCCTATTCTTTCTGAATAAAGCATTATCTATCTATCTATCTGTATCTAGTGTTTATGTAACTTTGCGCCACTCACCTCTACTATGGTTGTGCGTAGGAGTGGTATGGTTGGACCCGTCTAGAGTGAAGCTGTGCAGCGGGCCTGCATGGCGCTCGCCCCTCACTCGCTGGAGAGATCCGCATGTGCTGACGCCGCCGCCCGCTTCGCTGCTTACTGAGTCGCGGCTGGACAGAAAATTAGAATTTTATAAGATCTTTATTATCGAAAACGAAGGCCACAACTATACAGGGGGCCTACCCGGAAAAGGAAAATCGAAGTTTCTTTTTCGTTTTCGTGCAACACCAACTCATATGTCGCTTGCATAAGATTAGCGTTTGCACGAAAAATTATCAGAAACTTCGATTTCGTTTTTACGAGTCCGTACTCGTAAAAACGAAATCGAAGTAAATCGAAAAATCCACCCTGGGTCCGTGCCAAGGATGGATTTTTTGGACGGGGCAGTAAGGAGAGGAGCACCTTAACCGGTGAAGCTACAAGAAAATGCCTTTTAGACTCGAATGATGAAAGCTTGCTCGCATTTTTATAATTGAACGAATATTTTTTCTAATTAACTACTCACTGTGTATAATGTCCGAGGGGCTCGTACGCGACGTAGTGCCCCCGTTCGCGGTTGGCGCACGCGTAGATGTCCCCCCCAGGGGCGACGGGCCCCGCGCACGCCGAGCCCAGGGGACAAGTGCCGGAACCACCTAAAATTATTATATTATTTGTCATTAAAGTGAGTTAGCCAGGGCAAGTAATATAAAATATCAAAGTGCTTTATTTCCTTTAGACCTTACTGGATTCTTGGACACGTCAAAAAAATCACGTAGATTTTCTGTTCATTTCAATTGTAAAATAAGAAACGAACAAGAAACCTTTACCTTGTTAAGTTTTTAGTTTTTGAGTTTGAGTAGAAAAACTCGTCCTAAGCTTTTTTATCTATGTAGTAAGCCCGAAGGAAAGAAAGATTTGACAATTTGTTTATATAAATTTATTGAAAATTCATGCAACTCACTTTTTATATTGATTTTGGCAAACTCACTTGGAGTTTTGCTGTAGTAATAATAACAACAGTGCAGACCAACACTGTAGATTGGTATAATAACAACAGTGCAGACCAACACTGTAGATTGGTATAATAACAACAGTGCAGACCAACACTGTAGATTGGTATAATAACAACAGTGCAGACCAACACTGTAGATTGGTATAATAACAACAGTGCAGACCAACACTGTAGATTGGTATAATAACAACAGTGCAGACCAACACTGTAGATTGGTATAATAACAACAGTGCAGACCAACACTGTAGATTGTTATAATTTTGCGCCATGTTTTGTGAAAATAAAAAACAAATAACAAATATTTTATGAATTAAATCCAATAAATAAATAAATAATGGTGTACAATTAATTCACACAACATTAGCCCCAAGCTAAACATAATTATTTACGTTATTTCAAATGTTCAACGACTACTTACATTTTCGCAGGACCGCTATTTGTGGCGTCTTATGGGGGAGGCCTATGTCCAGCAGTGGATGTGTATGGGCTGATATGATGATGATGCCCTAGGTTTTTGGGTCCGTGGCGCGGGCATTGTTATGGTTTTTCATCAATAAGCCTTTATAATACTGGTAATTTTTTTTAATACTGGATAATTCACTCAGCATCATCTAGCCCCAAGCTAAGCAGAGCTTATGTTATAGGTACTAGATAACTGATATATGTACATAATATAATATATTACATAAATATATATTTTTATTATACATAGCAAACGACCAGAACACCCTGAACAAATATACGTATTTGCAGATCGTACAAACATTTGTCCCGAGGCGGGACAAACATTTGTCCCGAGGCGGGACAAATGTTTGTACGATCCTGCGTCAGAGGCAGACCTTCGCCCCCCCCCCCCAAAGGGTTCCCGCCTTGCCGTGGAGGGGGGGGCTTAGTAATCGCGGCCCGATGAAGCTGGAAGAGGAACCCATGGGGCCGTGCCAACGCAGACGGCGACACGGCCGGCCCCGAGATTGACCGCTCCTCTGGGTTTTGCCCTCTAAGCCTAGTTGGAGCGGTAGTAGGTTGCGGTGTCGAATGGGAGGCACCCCAACGGAGGCGGGCGTCTGTGCCGTATGGGCCGCATGGCCGCAGAGAGGTGGAGGCCGCGGCGGGAGAGGAGTGCCGGTATAGAGGTGCGCCGCTCTCGCTGCCTTCCGCGGCCTTGGCGGGACCGCCACCGTTTGATGGCGGACGCGGTGGGGTCACAGGGGAGGAGGAGTGTCGGTATTGCGTGGGCCGCTCTCCCTATCCTCTGTGACCGTGTGGCAGGCGGCGGGGCCACTCGACTGACCCGTCGTAAGGGGACCTAGGGGCGTTTGGACACTGGGTCTTTTGACGCCCATTTGGCAGGGTAAGGTCCCCGAGGTGGTCGCGGCGCATCATGTGTTTCTGGTGCGTCACGAAGGGGGGTGTTTCACACCCCCAGGGAGGGGCCCGGTATATAGGGCAGCCGCGGTGGGTTCGCGGAAGAGTTTAACGTTCCCGTGTTCCCACCACAAGCGGCAGAAGCGGAACACCCTGAGGGTTTTAGTGGGTTTGAGTCCCACATAATCGTACTGTCTCCCCGTGGCAGGACGATATGCGAGAGCATTTCCCACAGGCTAATAAAAAAAAGGCAGATCTTCGCCCACCGCGCCACAGAGGTCGTCTTTACTTTGTTAACTTCATCATGGACCACCTAAACTTTTTCAACACCAAAATGAGCGTCGGTAACGTTGCCCACTTCATATTGAGCGTACGGCTATCACATACAAACTGTACGTCTAGCTTTAGCTAGTCAACGAGACACAGAATATGTAGATATTTGAAAATTATCGTCTAGTCTAGCTAGCCGGGCAATTAGACTCGTAACAATCACATAGTATGCGGGCGGTATCATGTAGGTATCTAAAGCGTGAACCAGTGGAACGGCAATTGGCAGCCTTCCAGGCAATGATCACCGTAATGTCATAGCAAGGTTAAAAGCATGGTTACTCACAGGGCGGCGGCGGCGGGTGTAACGGCAGGTGAGGCAGTGAAGCGAGCGAGCTTTGCGGAGACTGGACACCGGCCAGTAGAGGCGTGGACTGATCGGGTGGCAGGCGGTGTCGGCGCTCGCAGGTGGACGCGCAGCCCGGGCCCATCGCCATGCCGGTCATGGCTGAGAAATAAAAACAATGAAATTAGATAGGTTGTCATTTAAGCTTGCATGTAAACGGCACTGATGCCTCGCAATGCACGACGATGCAGGCATAAAATAGGTGCTTAAAACAAGTTTGCGTTACGCGAGCGGTGCCGCTCCCGACGACGCCGGCTTAATGTACGTTGGATGTGAAAGAAGTTTAAATAGTTTTTATAACATCATCATCATCAGCCCATACACGTCCACTGCTGGACATAGGCCGCCCCCGTACGACGCCATACATTTTTTATATATTTCCTTTAAATAAGGTCTAGTCCTAGGACATATTATTCGTTCATCGTATTGAAAAGGAATAGCTCTTAGACCCTCTTCAGGTGTGTTTTGCTTAAAACAAATATTCTACTTCATTTGATAATTTAATTATACTTGATTATTGATTATTTGACATGGGTATGTAATTATTTATAGCATACTAGCTGACCCGCCAAACGTTGTTTTGCCTTCAACCCTTATCACTTAGGGGTATGGAAAATAGATAGTAGCCGATTCTCAGACCTACTGAATACGCATATAAAATTTGGTAAAAATCGGTAAAGCCGTTGCGGAGGAATACGGTAACTAACATTGTGACATGGAAATTTTATATATAAGATGTACTTAATCTGACTAAATTTACTATTGTTATAATTGGTCAAAGGCTTTACGTCTATAAATAAATTCCAATTACTATTGAAATAGTTCGAATGTAAAAAACTAATAAAGAAACAAAACCAAAAACCTAAATACAGTAAAAAGAAAAGTAACCAAAAAACATAATTACGTTTATATCCATAATCGTCACAGCGAACACAACTGGAAGGGGGCAGCAGGGGAGCGAGGGGGGAGGGGGAGAGGGACGGGGAGGCTCGCAGGACGGCCGTGTCGTCACTTCCGCTCCCGAGAGATGGCGCGCGATAGTCTGGTTGAGGGGCGAAAGTAAAAACAAACTTAAAAAACAATAACAACAAGTGGTGAAATAAATAAACACAAAATTAAAACAATAATAAAGAAAACATGAGAACTAAAAATACCCAAATATCTGTAACTTCCACACAACATACCTAATTTTGATTCACTTATACGAGTACCAAAAGTGTCACAGACGCAATGTAGTCTTGGGGGTTATACTAGGCAAAATCCGATACCTGTGACTTACGTTACTGTGACTTCTCAATATCTGTGACAAATACAAGTGACAAAATACTAGCTAGTATTTCTACCAATCACGTACAAATTCATTGTTTTACTGATTGAATATTTATTGCAGCAATAGTACCGCTGTGTAACAAAAATTCTTCTTGAATTGTATGTGTATAACGCAATGTAACAACTTTGTTACATTGCGGAATACATTTCAAATTTCCAAGTATAAAATACTAGGTGTGTCTCATTCTGACTTAGTGATACTATCAAAGAGAGAATAAAGAAGCGATATTATCTAGCTGAAGCGATTTATTGCGTAGGTACCTAATAAAATAACAACGATATAATATCGTGCACTCGTAACACTGGCATTGTCTGTGTGACAGTCACAGATATATTTAGTTTCTGTCACTGTGAAATACCGCCAATTTTCAATACCTGTGACTTTTATCAGTGACGATAAATACGCCTCAAGCCTAACGCATTGTTACCCCACTTGCAACTATGAACAAGTTATTGCAAATAAGGAAATCTATGACAACGCATTGCTACATGATGCACAGGCCCATCTGAAGATCCTTCGATAAATACTAGAAATAAGAACAAACTCGCTTTGCCCAAAACTAGGCTGCACAAGATTAGTATATCTTTTAAAGAGCAATGTATACGCTTCTACAACAAAACTCCGAGTGAGTTGCAAAAATTATCAATAAATAAATTCAAACAAACTATCAAACATATCCTTTGTAAAAAGGCTTATTACAACATGTCAGATTATCTAGAGGATAAAAAAGCATGGGACGACTTTTGCTCGAAAACTAACAACCTAACAAGGTAAAGGTTTCTTGTTCGCTTCTTTACTTTACCTTAAAAAGACTGAAGTGAACAATAAATCAAAGTGATCACTTTATTTCCCTGTTTTAAATGTGTAATGTCATTTTAATTTTGTGACGTGTCCAAGAGTCCTGTAAGGTCTAAAGCAAATAAAGCACTTTGATATTTGATATTTGGAACCTAATCTGGGCAGTGAATGATATAATGATTTGAACGAAAACGAATCAGAAACTTCAATGTTCTTTTTAAGGAGTACAGCCTATACACGTCCACGGCTGGACATAGGCCTCCCCATACGACGGCACAAATAGCGGTCCTGAGCCGCATCCATCTATTGACTCCCTGCGACCGCTACGATGTCGTCATTTCATCGAGTGGATGGTCTCCTAACACTCCGTTTCGCGTTGCATCGTGGCCGCCATTTGAGACAGTAGTCACATATAGCAAACTCACCGACATAAGTGGGTACATAATGCCTGCGGTCGAGGCTGGCAGGCGGCGGGTGCGGATGCGGTGCCGGTTCATACTCTGCGGGGGCGGGGGCGGGCGCGCGACCTAGTGTTAGCGTGGACGACATCAGACCGCCTTCGACGCTGCCCGCTGATACTGGGGAGAAATGCAAATGTTAACCTCTCGTATATAACCTACAATAAACAAAATCTGTCTTAGCTCAAAGTGACCTAATATATAATGCAATTTTTCAGGATATTTTGTTTTAAAAAAAAATTGTATTCGCCCAAACAATCATCACGGTAGGTTTACCTTCAAGAAATTGCTCTCAGCGATAAGGCCGTCTATTAGGCTGTTCATATTATAGATTTTGTAATTATATTTTTATTATTGTGCAGTCCAATTCACTTTGATAAACACAATACCTAATAAGACATTACAAATTCAATAATTAATTGTTTAATTATTACGTGTCTTTATTGTAAACAATAAAGTGTTCATTCATTCAATCATACATCACCTCAGTACAACTTTGACAAACTCCAATTATCCAATAAAACATATAAAAAAAAGAATGAGGAGAGTATACATATTTTTCTTTTGAACAATACCCGTTAGCAACGCGGTGCAATGATAGAATCAGTATGACCCGTGTTGGTAAAGATAGGTAACTTTGTCAAAAAAGTCACCACGGCCTTATTTCTCTTCTTATATACTTCTCTCTACTTCCCATAATTTTAATTTTTGAATTTTCATTATGAGTAATAGAAAAAGTTATATCAAAATAACAAATATTTCTTACTTTTGCTGGCGGAGTTATGGAGCCCCTTATCCATATGCTTCAGCTCCATCTGATCGTGATGTATCCATAGGTCCGGCGGCTTGATGGCGGCTGACGCTGAAGACTTCTGGTACGTGCTGGAAACCATCGCACTGTGAACGTTAATGATCTATCTTAGATCCTATTTGTATTAGAAGTAGGGTTGATATTTAATATATTGCTACACTCTTGAGCGATAAGACTGCCAATAGACATGACGACTGATTTTGTGAAACTACACCGTGATATTTTTAAACATCTACTGAATGCAAAATAAGTCATATTTCTGCAAAAAAATGGATTGTGAAGGAAAAATACAGCTTTTAAAAATGCGTTTTCATTTTCGGTCAAAAACTCTACAATACTCGTGGCGGCTGTCTATGACGTCATAGATGCATGAACATCTGATGATACAGAATGATCATATTTTCAAGAGAAGCTTTACCAGCTATTCTGTGCCTTTACATTACATATTGTGACGGCATGACGTCACAGTTTTGTATTCTCTAATTGGTGTTCAACGTGTCATGGCGGATTGCTGTAGTTTGTAATTTTTGAGGTTTTTAGTTACTGTCGTCATCCCTATTGTCACTTATGTTGTTATTGTCTCATTTGTAAACTGTTTCCTAGTTTTAAGTGTGCAATAAAGTATTTTCTATCTATCTATCTACAGGAAGATCTATATAAAAGCTTTATGGTATGTGCTGGAAACCGCAATGAAAACGTTAATGATATATCTTGGATCCTATTGATATTAGAAATATGGTCGATTATTGCACGAAAGCGACACAATCTCCGATATATTTATTATATTTTTTTTTTCACACTGCTCGCACTCAGGGCAAAAGTCATGTGTCTCTAACCGAAAGCAAGTGATTATATAAAAAAGGTGAAGGTTTTACCAAATTCAAAATGTATGCCAAATTCAAACAAATCGAATGAGATCTCTTAGTTCGAGTGTCCTTGGTCAAACATTTCCATACATATTTTAAGGTTCCGAATTTGAATGTATTACTACCAAGAAAACCACCAAAATGAGATTGAATTTGGAATATCAAAATGGTGTGAAAATGATTACTACATAAGTAGATATGTACGTACATGATCCAAGAAAGTCTTCATTCAAACTAACCTCCGTTAGTTTGAATTTCGAAGATCTCATTTTACGCATGGTATAAGAAAATAAGGTCTGCTCTCCGGGAGTGACTCAAAGTGACGTCACTGTCCAGTTGCCGTTCACGTTATTTCAACGAACAGACGTTATTTCAACAAAATGTAGAAGTCGGGAGACAAATGTGACAAGCAGCAAGAGTCAATTGAAAAGTCAATAAAAAATTACAATCGTCAATTATGTTTGTTAGATCAGACAAAACAGCGTTAGTTAACCACGAGTCAATGTTATAAATAATTGGTAAATACAAAACCACATAGTTTTATCGGATTCATACAGGTAATACAAGGAGCTCGGGGAGTTACGATTTACGCTACTCGTAAACCAGATTCGCTTTCTCATTCGCTGATGGCGTCGATGACGTAAGCTTGAGCCACCCACGTGACCATCGTGTCTCCGAAGAGAATACCTTATTTTCTTATACCATGCGTACAATGAGATCGAATCTCGAAAACTCAAACTCTCCGTTTAGAAGGCAGAATCAAATACCAATATCAAATTGCTTTATTTCCTTTAGACCTTACAGGACTCCTGGACACGTCACAAAATTAAAATGACAAATCACTTTGATTTTTTGTTCACTTCAATCTTTTTAAGGTAAAGTAAAGAAGCGAACAAGAAACCTTTACCTTGTTAGGTTGTTAGTTTTCGAGTTGGAGCAAAACTCGTCCCATGCTTCAGTCGTCATGTCTATTGATAAGAATAATAAACGAATGCCGCGAAATACGTAACCAAACTTTTACTTTTTACTAGCAGAAGGTGTGATAAGTAGTGTATGCTCCTCGTACACAAAGCTAGACACTACTGACCTGGTGTCGGGTGAGAGTGGTGGATGGTTCCGCCGGCAGCAGAGAGACAGTGCTAGCGCGGCCGCCAGTGCGAGCACAGCGCAGGCTCCGCCGGCACTGGCCCACAGCCACGCGGATGTCGCGCTGGCTAGGCCGCCGCCTTCGCCTGTTTCTGTGGAACAATGTCTTGTCATTATGTCCTGTTTTTTAACGGACTTCAAAAAGAGGAGGTTATCAATTCAAAATGTTTTTTTGTATGTATTTTACGCGATATCTCCGCCAATTATGAACCGATTTTGAAAATTATTTAACTACTGTTTAGGAAATGATCCCGAAGGGGTCACATAAAAATTGTATCCCCAGCGGATTAGTATTTATCCCGCAAAACTTAAAATAAGGGTAAAAGTAAGGGAATTTTAAGTCGGTTCATAGTTTTTTTTAAAACACGCCATATTATTTTACGAATTAATCGGGGACTACGTACAACTATCTGTTCCCTGCGGTTTCACCCGAGTTAAATTCGAATTTCCCATTTCTAGGGGGATACAAAGGGTTTTTTTCCCGCTCTGCCTGTTCATTCAAACGAAATTCGGTTTGATCAGGCGTCTCGCCAGCTCTCAAAGTGGTCAAAATACGAATATTACTAATTAATAATAATATAAACTAATTAATAATAATATAAACTAATTAATAATAATATAAACTAATTAATACTAATATAAACTAATTACAAATAGTTAATACAGTAAATCTCCCATGGGAATTTGATGTTTTACCAAGACAAAAATAAGCGTATTACTCTCCATCCTTTCAACTAACTCTATACCAAAAACCAAGTTGATTGGAAACACACAGACAGAGTTACTTTCGCATTTATAATATTAAGTAAAGATATATACACATACTTAATATTTTACTTGTCAAAGCACATGAGATGGGTACGTCATTCATTTGACAGATCAATCCTGCCTTCCGCCATCTTTGTCTAGAGACGTCCATCATATGAGACCAGAGTAATCGAGTATTAGAGTTGTGCCTAACACAAACAAACAAACACACTTTCGCATTTATAATCTTAGATTATACCATATGTGACGCATATTTTTTTTTTATCCTGAAGTCTATGGTTTTACGCAACTAAATATATTTGTATCCTCACCCATAGCCGTTGTATAAGTGATGGGAGCACACACAGGCCCCATGCCCTTGCTGTTCTTCGCCTGCATCTTGAGATGGTAGGTGGTGCGCGGCCGCAGACGGTCCACGCGCGCGCGTGTTCGATCCCCGGACACGGTCATCGTGGTCCATTCCTCTGAACCCGTTAGGCCGGAGGAGCCACCGCGTTGGACTGCGTACATAACTAGGTAGCCTGGAAATAGATATATTTTTTTGCTAGAAATGTTCGCTAAAAAGTTGTAACTGGCGACTAAAGTCGTGTCCACTGCGACAGTTTTTTAACAAAAAATTGATAGAACACATAAATTAGGGGCGTGGCCTAAATGTTTTGTCGAACAAAAACACAAACGTGTTTTATGGAGCATGTGGAAAACATCCCCCGCGTTCACTTTACACTGAATATCAGTGAAAGCAGCGGACGGGAAACGTTCAATCTTACAATGTTTAACAATTTTTTGTTAAAATTTTGGTGCTGCGCAGGACACTAAAATGATAAATGATGGTAAATTAATGGTTGTAATGGTGCTGGTTTGAACCAGCGACGAAGGCGGTCGATCGCGAACTAAAATGAGGCAACCACGATGCAATGCGAAACGGACTGTGGGAAGACCTCCCACTCGATAGACCGACGACATCGTAGCGGTCGCAGGGAGTCTTGGATGGAGGCTCAGGACCGCTATTCGTGGCGTCTTTTGGGGGAGGCCTATGTTCAGCAGTGGACGTATATGGGCTGATGATGATGAGCAAATACACATTCAATTGCAAGCGCAGCTAAAATGCATATCTGCTACGTGGTCGGTTAACCAGAACAAGCACCGTTGGTCAGCGTGACACTAAAACTAGGCTATCAGACTGGAGTCCCCGCGGGGGCAGACTCCCGGGTATGGTACTAGAAGCAGGCTTCTAGTTACTTACTACTGTTCTATAGACGCTCACCAGTGATAAGTCCGTTGGGCTTAGCGGGCGGGTGCCAGATGAGCTCGAGGGCGCGCGCGGGCGGCGGCGCGGGGGCGGCGCGCAATTCACGTGGGGGTGACGCGGGGGCGGACTCCAGGGTGCGGTTCCACACCAGCATCGACCATGCGGATTCGCGACCTCCTGGGGACAAAATATTCATTGGAAGGAAAATATTATTGCAAGGCACTTTTTACCTGATTTATGTTCCTACTTTACTGAAAAACTAGAAAATAATTCGAATTCGTTGAAATTTCTTACCTTTGATCAATTTAACACTGAACTCATAGTTGGTATACGGCTTCAGTTCATCCAACATACAGTTGAGGTCTGTCGCGTTGAAGTAGCGAACCTTCCCGGCGGGAGGGGCCGCCGCGGGGCCCGTGGGCCCCGCGGGGGCTGCTACTCCCCAGCGGACTACGTAGCGACGGCCGTCTGCTATTGGCTGAAAAATTAAAATTTTATTACCATAAGCGGCAAATTTTTTTATGTAGATAGGTATAAGAAATTGTATTTTTATTATCTGTCATAAGTAAAATGCTCATTCATTCATTTGCCAAAAAAAAATACACAAAAATATAGACATCAAATAGTTATTAAATAATATACAAGCATTTCATTGGTTATTTGTTACATTATACTGTAATATTAGCAGAGCAACTGGTCGTTTCAGAGTATTCGTGAGATCACTTACTTGCTGGTTGTTCTTTAAAAGAATTTGGACGGTCAAAAGTATCGTATAACGTATAGAAAAAATTTATGGAAAGTATTGTCAAAAACACTCAAAAAATTGATTTTTATGACCATACAAAACATTAATACTTAAAAACTAACCTATATAATTGTTAATCTAATTTTAATTTAACTTTCATCTAGTAGTGGAAGTACTAACCTGGCCTTTCGGTAAAGTGGGGTCTGTCCAATATACAACAGCCGTAGTGCCGCTCAACATTATAGCCTGAAACGAAATCATTCAATTATTATCTAACTAGCTGCTACCCGCGCCTTCACCCGCGTTTTATCGGGATAAAAAATAGCCTATATGTTATTCCAGGTCCCAAACTATACCCATACTAAATGTCAGCCCAATCAGTTCAGTAGTTTTTGAATGAAAGAGGAACAAACACCCATACCCACAAACTGTGACATTTATAATATTACTAGGATAAAAATATTAAATGGATTTCAATTCAAAATACCCTCTTCTCACCCCCTGGATATCATTAAATGAGCTTTACCTTAACTTTAAGAGGCGCCATCAACGGTGCATCATCTTCCTTTTTTCATGTCTCTTAGGGACAGTTAGCCCCCCAATCAATTCCCCCCTATTGACTACACACCTTAACTCCAACCGGAGGTATCAGTGGCGCGGCCTCTTCTTCCTCCTCATCCATTTCATCACCCCCCTCTATATCATCGGGCAGCTCTTCATCTCCCCCCTCGCCGGCCGCGGCGCGCGTGCGCACTGTGCCGTACACTGCAGGACCCAGGCCGCGGGAGTTGGACGCGCGGAGAGATATTACGTACTCGGCGTTAGATTCTGTGGGAAGTGAGCGCTATAGTAGCAAGTAAAGTGAGAAATGAGGGAGCACCTTTCTCTTTCTCCCTCATTCATTTGGTATAACCCATGGTATAATAATATACGTTATGATCTTCCGAGATGGTCACGTGGGTGACACTTGCGTCATCATCGCCATTGGCGAATAAGAAGACGAATCTGTTTTCTGGTGTTTGTTACCGATTTTACGTTACCGTAAAATAGTAAGTCCTCGAGCTCCTTGTATTACCTGTATGAATCTGATATAACTATGTGGTTTTGTATTTACCAATTATTTATCAAATAACTCTCGTGTTTAACTAACGCTGTTTTGACTGATCTAACAAATATTACTGGCGATTGTAATTTTTTTAATGGATTTTTCTATTAACCTTTATCAAATTCGTTTCCAAACTTATACATTTTGTTGAAATAAACTGGCAACTGGACAGTGACGTGAGCAAGTGACAGCGGACCTTGTCAAGGGTGTTTCTTTTAAATTTCTAAGTCTGAACCATCATTTATCAACATCCGTGTTGCCTTAGACAATATATTTCATGCGGGAATAAATATGGCTGGCTATATAAAAGGCTTGTAAGTAACCTCTTACTGCAGCTATGGAATTAATTTTTTAATTACCAAATCCTCTAATAACATGCGAGTGTATGTATATGCGCGGGTAACGTCCGTGACATCTCGTCAAGGACGCCCAGGTTCCATCCAAGCAAGTAGGCTACAAGATGACCTTCCAATCGAACCCCTACCTACATAATATCAAAATGTGGGGAAAGGTGGGATTTATTTATCCATTTCATCCAATCACCATCTTAATAAAGGCCAAGTGGTGGCAGCGTTATGATTTATTTCTTACTAACCAAGTCCTCTAATAACATGCGAGTGTATATGCGCGGGTAACGTTCGTGACATCTCGTCCGGGACGCCCAGCCCCCATCCGAGTAAGTAGCCTCGCACGACGACACCCCCTGCGTCGCCCCCGCTGTCGTCCGACCACCAGACAGAGATCCAGTCGCGACCGGATCGAGCTGGAATAAAAGTGAAACATGACATGTGTTACGCAAGATTTATAATTTTAATAATCCGTAATTTAATTCTTTTATTTACATTTAATACATGTGTTGTACACTAGGAAAAGTCATAGAGATACACATAATAAAACAATTGACATAATTAATAAAAATTATAAACAAATCACATTTGATGTATCTAGTCGGTAGCCTACATACAGAATTTATCGGTCGGTGCTTCGTCAATATCATAAAAAGGATTTTAATAGTAAAAATAATCTAATTTTTCTGCTTAATTCTTTGAAACTTAAGTTTCGGACGTCGACCAGATTGAAGTTTATCTAAGAATAAGTATAATCTTCTTGCTTGGACCTCGCAGATATCTGCGCTTCGTGAGGTCATGCGTTTTTCGTTCTTCCACCGTTTTTTTTTGCTGTGTACTTGTTACTTCAAGATTTCGTATTTATCCATAACTACAAGAAACTAACGACATTACGTTTCTTAAAAAGTCAACAATTATTTTCTGTAAACATTGACAATAAAGTTTTAGATCTTCATTATTTTAAGATTGTTATATGTTATCCTTGTAATTATGTTTTGTGCATTTTAAAATAGAGATAATTAAAATCTGTATTCAATTATGCACGGCCATTTTGTTAAAAAAAAATCCGTGCCACATCGTCTCGAAAAATGTTTTCCACGTACTTGTGAGCGGCGGCGGCAATGGTGGAACACTAGCCTCGTCTCTCTGATGAGCAAGGGTCGTGCAAGTCACCCACTCGCTGAAAGGACCTGTGCCGTTTGCGTTTATAGCGGATACACGAATCTGTGGACAATAGTGCAATAGTAAAAATATTATCGTAGTTGGACGAATTCATTATTGATAGAGAGTTGACGACCGACGTGGCGCGGTGGGCGAAGATCCGCCTGTGACGCATGAGTTTGCGGGTTCGATTCCCGCTTTGGGACGAATGTTTGTACGCTCTGCAAATAGTTGTCTCAGGTGTTCTGGGTATATTCTATGTATAATAAAAAAATATCTATCTATGTAATATATTTATGTATGTGTGATATATTTGTGGCGTCGTACGGGGGAGGCCTATGTCCAGCAGTGGACATGTATGGGCTGATGATGATGATGATATGTAATATATAGTATTAATTATCTCTGTACGGTTTCACCATACATAAGCAAACTTGTCGCACGCGGCATTTTGCACGCGCTGCACTTTAATTGTTATAATTTTTATATACCTAACTTTAGTACTTGACCTACTATTGAGCACGAAACACCTATCAAAGGAAGATTTGCCACCTTATCTTTGTACTTACATAAATTCGTAAATAAACTTTACTTTAACCGTGAATCTTGTGGTCGTGCTCGTTTAAACTAACTGGCATAAACTTTAACTACACTTGCGAGCTATAAACTGGAATCACTTCATCGCTGGTTTTTGCAGACCATATTTTACAGTTTCCATGGAATAAACTGCAGATTGGTGTATACCTTTTGAAAAGACATTTTGTTAGCTTTCAAATGGTCTGCAGAAACCAGCGATGAAGTGATTCCAGTTTATAGCTCGCAAGTGTAGTTACCTATCAGTGAACTCAGTGATAGACATATAGTGTGGTGCCATACGACTTGTGGTCTACAAATACATCTTCAACATCAGATTTCATGTAAAGCAACAACATCCAGAACAATATCAGTCATCTAGTACCCATAAAACAAGCTCTACTTAGCTTGGGACTAGATGATGCTGTGTGGATTGTCTAACATTATTTATTTATTCATCATCATCAGCCCATACACGTCCACTGCTGGACATAGGCCTCCCCCGTACGACGCCACAAATAGCGGTCCTGAGCCGCCTCCATCCATCGACTCCCTGCGACCGCTACGATGTCGTCGGTCCATCGAGTGGATGGTCTCCCATGTAGGGGGGGATTTGCCATAATCACCACACTTGGCAGGCGGATTGGTGATCGCAGTGTTGGTGTTTAAAACTACTCAGAAGGAAGCTGCTGCCCTTCCTCTGGTAGGTTCCCTTAGTCGGCTCTTACGACATCCACGGGTTGAGTTGGAGGGGTCGATATTCGTACGCCGCGGCCCCCGGCCCTTTATATATATATATATATATATTATATATTTATTCAAGAAATACAGGTATAAATCGAAACTGAAATCAAGAAACAGCTCAACAAATTAAAAAACTCACCTGATAACTACTAGCAGTATCCAAATCAGTCAACTCCGCGCGTCTGGTATTAGCGGGGGTCGTCAGCGAGTCCGCTTTCCGTCGGTTAGGGGCTGTGGCGGGCCCCCCAGGTCCCAGGGGCCGGTAGCGAACCTTGTAGCCGGTGAGGGGGCCCCCGTGCGTGCGAGTTGGAGGGGCCTCCCAGCGGACTATGATTGACTGTGGAATTATAGAGTTGTATGAAAGAAATTTAGGCTTGTAGGTATACTGTACGCCCAAGTACTTATCTTCTGTACCTAGGAGTTCTTTAGTAATAAGCCTACCATAGTATCAAACAGTCGTTTCACTCAAGCCTCCTAACACCGGACCCTATATAGGTCTCGAGTACGATAATGGTAATAAAGGGATCGATCTATGTAAAAAAGTGGAGATGAGGTACTAGCTTCACGAAAGTGAAATGCTCAAATTAGGTGCAATTAGGTGCACCCACCTCGGTTATAATTCAGAACGGCGTGGCGTTCGTGTAACGCGTGCTTGCGACGAATACTTTCGTGTGATATATTTACTAAGACTCGAACATGTTTGAAAAACGCCGGTGCCACAATTACGTCGTGGCGAGTGAAGCGAGCCGCGCTGCGTTTCGAAATTTTTACTTTCGGATCACGCACCAGCGAAAAATTTGTGTCAATGTAAAACTCACAGTGGCGGAGGCAGGCGCCGCAGTGACATTCGCGGGGGGTGCGGCGGGAGCCGCACTCGCGGTTCGCACCGTCACGACGGAGGCGCCGCCGCCGCGGGACGCTGCAACTGACACCGAGTATTGCGTCGCGGCGCGGAGTCCTGATATCCTGAAATGTATACCAGACTTTCATAAAGTAGCACTACTTTAGAAATTTTTGTCGACAGAAAGGTCATATTAGATTCTAATCTCAACGCTTTGAGAGGTTAGAGCAATGCTTTCGAGTTGTTAGAACAACTTTTGAGTTCTTGATGGAACTGTAGCTGATAGGTAAAACTTACGTGTGAGATATAACCTCTAAAGTTGGATCAATTTCTACTTGTTGGAACTGCTCTCGACCGCTTTCAACCTGTAATTAAATAATAAATAATGATATCCAACTATAATATTATAAAGGCGAAAGTTTGTCGTTGTGAAGATGTTTGGCCGAAGACCACATCAAAACTACTGAATGAATCGAGCTGACATTTTATATAACTACTTATGGGACTACACCTGGGATTATATATAATCATCATATGCCCGTATACGTCCACAGCTGAACATAGGCTTTCCCCAAACGACGATACGAATAGCGGTCCTGAGCCGCCTCCATCCGTAGACTCCCTGCGACCGTTACAATGTCGTCGGTGCGTCGAGTGGGCGGTCTTTAAACACTCCGTTTTGCATTGCATCGCGGTCGCCACTCGAGAACCCTTACTCAACGTTTATCAGTTCTAAGCGCTTTATTGCCTACCAATCGCCACTTCATCCTGCTACTTCTGAGAGCTGTGTATTCCTGATTCTATCACGTAGAGAAACTCCAAGCATAGCTCTCCATAGCCCGCTGAGCGATTCTGAGCTTATGAACGAGCCCTATATTTAGTGACCACGTCTCAGATCCGTAGGTCATCAATTTTAACACACATTGATTGAAGACTTTCGTCTTGAGACTCTGTGTGTCACTAAATCATCATCATCATCAGCCCATACACGTCCACTGCTGGACATAGGCCTCCCCCGTACGACGCCACAAATAGCGATCCTGAGCCGCCTCCATCCATCGACTCCCTGCGACCGCTACGATGTCGTCGGTCCATCCAGTGGATGGTCTCCCATGTAGGGGGGGATTTGTCATAATCACAACGCTTGGCAGGCGGATTGGTGATCGCAGTGTTGGTGTTTAAAAATACTCGGAAGGAAGCTGCTGCCCTTCCTCTGGTAGGTTCCCTAAATACTGAAAGTTAATTTAAAATTTTCACAAAAAGCGGCAGAAAATATTTTCAGGACTACTGATGGTTAAATTATTACTATCTAAAAATTATTATTACCTCAGTATAATGCACAGTGTAAGTACTAGGCACGGAAACTGGGGGCCCGACTACATTGGGCGCCGGAGGGGCCCACGACACTCTGATCGCGTGGGGGCCCTGCGCTTCGCCGTGGACATTTAGCGGGGGTCCGTGGGAAAGTTCTTCTTCTGCTGTTTGTACTTCAATTACCTGAAAGATATAGAAAAGGAACGAATGAGATTTAATAACCAGAACTTCGGTTAGATCGTCTAAGAACCAGAAAGATAGAGAATGAACGAAGGAGTATTAATAACCAGAAAGATAAGAGGGAATTAATGAACGATCATGAATAAATGAATTTTCTTTTCATATAGACACGTCTCGTCGCGGTGGATGAATGTATGAGATAATGTACGAAAAGGTCAGTGTATTATCAGCTTTAACGTTCATTCAGATTCAATAACGTTCATTCCCATGCACTTATGTACTAACAAGGAGACGTTACGGTTTCGAAAATACAGATTGAGATGAGACTCAGCTTAAGCTTATCCACACAGTAAATCAATAAAGCGCACTAGCCAGAAGATTCTAATTACAATTTAATCAGATTTAGTGTTTTTCAGTTTCAATAACGATCATTTCCTTAAGCTTATGTACTAAGATCTCTTGGATTAAGCCATTTTCCAAGGAAATAATACTAAAAAGGATATTAAGTGTTAGGTAGGTATTTAATTACTTTAATTTTATTTAGAGCATACATAGATAGATAGAAAATACTTTATTGCACACTTAAAACTAGAAAACAGTTTACAAATGAGACAAAACAATACAAGTGACAATGGGCGGTCTTATCGCTCAAGAGTGATCTCTGCCAGACAACCTGGACATACATACAAGAATTCTGTTCTGACTGACCGAATTAAGTTCTAAGTTTAGCGGCGTATCAACAAGAACTGAAATCCTTGGCGATATGCCGCGCTGATAAGACATGACTTGGAACTGGTCAAATTCATATTCGCCTGTAGTGACGGAATGTTCGGCTGAATGAACGAACACTTAATTCAGTCCCAGGAGACACGCAGCACTGAGAGAGAGCCATGACTTGGAACTTACTGGTAAGTCGTATTTGGATGTAGAGAAGTAATGTTCCGCTGAGTGAACTGATTGAGTGAACGATATAAGTGAAAAAAACGAAAGCTTACTTCAGTCCTCGGAGACACGCCGTGCTGAGAGATCGCCATGACTTGGAACTGGTAGGTGGTATTTGGCTGTAGAGCCGGAATGTTCATTTCGTGTCTTTGCGCACCGCCTTTTGAGACACGCTCTCTGAAAGTTTTTATGGATATTTATTTTTCCAGTTCAAATACCTTTATTTCATACTTGAATTTTGTATTTATTTGGATATGCCCGCGTTTTCCACTGCAAGGCAAATCTATCTTCCAGTTTGCTCTGTAAGTACTTCGAAATAATGGGTCAGTCTGAAAAATTCAAGCGCGCAAAAGGTGCGAGTTCGATTTTTATTGATGTCTAACCATTTGGTTCAAATTCTTAAATTATTAACATTTATCAAACACATTTTTTTACTACGAGTCATAACAAGTTCAGTTCCCAAACCTTTTAAATCATGAAAAAATAATTGAATGAAAGAACGAAACTCACCGTTCACTCCCCTTGACTTTATAAATCACCGCATACCCCGTAACTTCATCGTTCATTCTTTCCGGTTCCTCCCAGCTCAGCGTCACGAATCTATGCTTCACGATAACAGCCCTGAACTCCCTCGGCGTAGAGACTAAAGTCGCATTCCCCCCCTCCAATCCTTGAGCAGCGTGAAAAGAATCGTCGAAATTAGTTTCATAGTAATCCGGTTCAGTGTATGCAGAGGAAGTTTCGCCGAGGAAATCTGAGTCTTCTGGTGTTGGTTCTAAGGTCGATTCTCCGGTGGCAAGCGAGTTGAAAATGTCTTGGGGCGACGTTTCTGTTATGTTTGAGAGTTCTGTTGAAAGGCAAAGTAAAAGTGAAGCGTTACAAAAATAAAACTAAATAATGAAAGGGGTTAAACGTAAATAAGCAACTATACTCTGATTAAAAAAACCTGGATATTTTTTGTATACAAAGGGTTTATAAAACAAGGAATATTGATGGAAAATATTTAACGACATTGGTATCATCGAAGCAAAGCACAGAAGCTCGAAACAACTTTTGGTTTTGAAAGCTTTCATTCATCATTTAATTGATCTCTTTCGTTCTTTCGTCTCTTTCGTTTTCGAATTCAAATTTAAACACTTTTTGCTACACGTGTGAGATTATCCGTTGTTGAAGTTTGTCTTTTAGTTTTTAGTGATAACTTTGCTGTTACCTTGTTGTTATTGTTATCAGGCTTTGTAAAGTTTTCATTCATTAATTCTTTGTTGACATAAAATATCTTGGATTCTGAATCAGAATTACGAACAGTATTAGCGAATGAGCAAATTAAAATATAGTTCATTATATGCATCTCATCACCATTAGCCATTAGATTTTGAAAAGAACGTTTCTTTTATCTTTTAGATTATTATGGTATTAGCTGCTGCTCGCGCTACCGTCCGCGTTTTATCGGGATAAAAAATAGCCTATATGTTATTCCAGGTCCCAATCTATACCCATACCATATTTCAGCCTAATCGTTTCAGTAGTTTTTGCGTGAAAGAGGAACAAATATCCATACATCCATCCTTTGACATTTATAATATTAGTAGGATAGGATTTTTCGAAGTATTATGTTACCTTTGGATAAAGATTACGGAGAAAAAAAGTTGACCTAATTGACGTCAATTTACTTCACTAAAGTTAACGGGATATTTACCATGATTTGTTCCGTGATCATGGCGCATGTAACTGTGTCGAAATATTGGAGAACTCAAAACTCAAATCATGGTAAATATCCCGTTAACTTTAGTGTTGTAAATAACCATGGTAGTTTCAAAAGGTTTGTCAATTTACTTATATCTGGGCCTTAAATATCTACTGCTATAAGACGGCCTTCCGCAACATCTGCCAGTTCTCTCGCAGACCATCATCGCTTCTGGTCACAGTGTTCACATGTTTATCGAGTCCCAGTCGCTACTCCAGATCAAAAACATTCCACTCCTTTTACAGCTCTCCTTGAGAGGTCAAACCGTCGTAGTAAGCCTTGGATGATATGTCGTACAACGTAGCACGCCGTAGATCGAAAGTTGACGAGTACATATTGTCGAATGCTTACCGTCTTCCGCTGCTGCGACGGTCAGCCGCAGCGTGGCAGCCGCGGAGCCCGCTGGCGATGTAGCCATGCATTGGAACATGCCCGCGTCTACGCGTAGCACGCCTTGGATCCGGAGAGATGAGCTGGAAATAATGATTATTTTTAAAACCGGTAGAACAATAATGGCCTAAGCACGCTTGTCTTAGTTTCAGCTGAATTTATGCGAATTCGAACATACAACTAAAAGTACATTAACTTACGACTCTTGGATACGTCATCAGTCATCACAGAAGCAGATTAAAATTAAATTGTCAATTGTCACTTATGTCGTTATTGTCTCATTTGTAAATTGTTTCCTAGTTTTAAGTTTGCAACAAAAGTATTTTCTATCAATTAAATAAGTAAAATTAGGAAATAAAGATCACTTAGATTGTTTGTTCACCTCAACCTTTTCAGGTAAAGTAATGAAGCGAACAAGAAACCTTTATCTTGTGGTACAAATACAAAAATATAAGTACATTATTGTTTACGAAAAAACATATGAGAAAAAGATACCATTTACTGACTTCTCCACACGTTTTTATTCAAGTTGTACGCATTTTGACCCCTCCAACTCAACCCGTGGATGTCGTAAGAGCCGACTAAGGGAACCTACCAGAAGAAGGGCAGCAGCTTCCTTCTGAGTATTTTTAAACACCAACAATGCGATCACCAATCCGCCTGCCAAGCGTGGTGATTATGGCAAATCCCCCCCTACATGGGAGACCATCCACTCGATGGACCGACGACATCGTAGCGGTCGTAGGGAGTCGATTGATGGAGGCGGCTCAGGACCGCTATTTGTGGCGTCGTACGGGGGAGGCTTATGTCCAGCAGTGGATGAGTATGGGCTGATGATGATGACGCATTTTGACACATCCAGGTGGTTAGGTCACTGAACTTGAACTCGCTACGCTCGCCACGCCGCCGTGTTACGTCCTATTCGCACCTACGCAGGCCGCGCCGTGCAACGACATGACATTATACCATCCGCTTCGTTAAACGAAACTACCTAATACAAAAACTTCTTTCTTATTTGATTATAATAACTATATTTATAGCTGTTTATATAGGTATTATAAAAATTTGACTTGTCTAAGTGCTTATTTTGTAAGCCTAAAGAAATAACGTTATTGAAATCTGATCGATGACCATCCGAGTGCGGCTCGCTTTGCTCGGCGCAATATAGAGCAGTCCAAAGTATAGAGTAACCTTCTGTGGCTACTACGACATACCCGTCTCGTGCCTCGGAATGCACGTTAAGCTGTTGGTTCTGTACCTGACCTCTCTCCGGTCGTGTCGGTCTGCCGTCTCATCGGATTATGAAAGTGAGGGAAGTGCACCTGTGCTTGCAAATACACTTGTGCACTATAATATGTCCTGCGCATCTGGCTACTCCCCGAAATTCGGCTATGAGGATATTACGTACCCATCTACAATAGCTATATCATGATTGTTGGGCGCCAGCGTCTCTCCGTCCTTGATCCAGAGGGCGCTGGGCGCGGGACGGCCGCGGACCGAGCAGCGTAGCACGGCGTCGCCTCTCGCCCGCGCTACTATGCTGCTGGCGCCTTCTGTGGTTACTCGGGGGGCGGTCTAGAATGAAAAGTAAAACACTAAGACTGAAGACGATCACGCATATTTTTCAGATGAAGATAATAGATCAATTAATATAGGCCTGAGGATTTACAACATCTTTGACGCATTTCTCAGTAGTGAAAAAAATTGTGTACTGAGCGCTGTCGCTAATGTCATGTGACAAGAATAAAACCGGTATTGTATGTGTACTTATATAATATGGCGTGTTTCAAAAAACGATAAACAGACTTCAAATTCCCTTACTTTTGCACTTCTTTTAAGTTTTGCGGGATAAATACTAATCCCCTGGGGATAAAAATTTTATGGGACCCCTTAGGGATCATTTTCTATACAATAGTGAAATTTTCAAAATCGTTCCAAAATTGGCGAAGACATCGCGTAACATATGTACATATATACAAAAAAAAAAACAATATACAGACAAATTGAGAACCTCCTCCTTTTGAAGTCGGTTAAAAATATAGGATTCACGCTGAATGAATGAACACAAATCGTGTGTTTAGTCTCCGTTTGCACAGAACTAACTCTCCAGAAAAGAGGAATTCATATCTATACGCAAACGATACAGTGAGCGAAAGCAAGAATGCAATGGAGAGAAAAGTTGTACTATTTACTAGCCAAATCCGTTGTGAAATTCATTATTAATGTAAGCGGGTTAACTACGAACCTAGTTTGTGTTGGAGGAACACCAACGTTTCATTCCTTAACAAGGGACTTCATCAGGGTGAGTGCGGTTCGCGTCCCGCTCTTTCAGCGTCGCGCTGCACCATGTGAAATGTTTGTAAGCAAACCACGACTTAAGTCGTTCGAAGTATTCACCTTTTTTTGCTTCGAGTTTTAGATGTAAGCAATATTTATTGATGCAAGGATTTCAAATCGACAAGTAATGTAACTTCCGTATAAAAAGACGCGCCAACAGAGTGAATTTTAGGTTAAGTATGATCGGTTTGTTTACAAAAATTCCACGTCGAGTTTGACTAGTGTATATATTCGAACCTGCTTCAAAATTAAACCGCGTAATGAATAGTAGAAAATAGCTTTACACGTAACATAAAACGTGAGAGAAGTATAGAAAACAGTAAGAAACATCTCTTACTAACCTGTACATTGAGTAAAGTAGTGTGATCAGCGGAATCTAGCCGACTGTGCGCACGACAAGTATAGGCACCGGCGTCCAGCGCACGCGCAGATTGCACGCGCAAGGAGCCAGACCCTGCTAGGTAGAACCGGGAGTCTAGATCACTGTAATGAAGATTAAATGTTTTAATCACAACTTTGTAGAGAGTTAAAAAATCTGGGCTCAGAATGGTAACTTGTAGGACACCACTTCTTTTTTTACTTAAAATAACGAGACTGACACATGAATTCATAACATGAATGAACTTGACACTGTGTTATGTAGATATCCATGCTCACTTCAATTAAGATCTAAAATTAAGCTTTCTTTTTCTGTAGATAAAATTATGTTGCGAGATTTCCAAAGCTTCAATTGAATCTAAGAACCTTTTTGTTTTGTTTAGTAAATAAATTTGTTCAAAAATTTAAATCTTACCTTAAATCTATGGCAACACCGTTGTTAAGCCACGTTATAGTAGGTTTAGGGTTGCCAGTAGCAGCGCAATCGAATGTTACTGATGCACCTGAAATAAATATTGAACGATTAGTATATAACTACGTTAGGTACTTAATCTGTGATATTTCTAACAACTTTTCTTCACCTGCCAATCTATACTTGCATTTAGGAATTTGGAGTCACCTAAGCACGTTATTTTTCGGATTATACGTTTATTATAATATTTCTTTGATAGTAAAGATATGATAGGCGTAGTCTGTGTGCAGTGCTACGCAGGAGGTTGTGGTTTCGATTCCCGCCTCGGGGCAAATATTTTTACGATCTGCAGATATTCTTTCCAAGTTTTCTGGATGTTGTCCATATATAATAAAACATATCTATCTATAAGTATATCAGTTATCTCGTAGTACCCATAACACAAGGCTCTCTGTTTTGGGGCTAGATAATGCCGTGTGAATTGTCCAGCATTATTTATTTTACTGACCTTCCATGATAGTTACGGGTTGTGGAGTCGCGAGAAACCTCGGTGGCGCCTCCACGTTTGCAACTTCGGTGTTTACTTTCAGCTCTATTTCTTCACCGTCCCTGGAAAATTATTAGGCTAAGTTAAAGTCTACCAGAGGTGATCACAAGCTGTACGCCCGGTTTCCACCAAAACAGAAAGGAAAGATGTATAAAAAGTAGATCTTAATTGTTTCTATTCTTTAAGGTTTTTGTTATTATAGTGCTTAAGCCCGCACTTGGGGTAATCATAATCACAAAGAAATTAAATAATATCCCAAAAAATTACGACTCCCACGGGACTTGAACCCGCGCCCTACCCCTGAATACGGAGCTGCGCTGTCCAACTGCGCCACGGAGACAAGTACCCGACCCGTCGAAAATCTTTGGGACTTACTTACGGACTACAGCGCCGTTAGCTCCGCCGGAGTCGTAAATTTTTTGGGATATTATTCAATTTCTATTCTTTAATTTGTTATTTTATTTGTTTCAGCCACAATTCTTTGAATCCCTTACCTGTAAATGTGCGGTGAGTGATGCAGCGACACCCGACAGCGATAGATGGCCACGTCATGATGCTCTAGTGGCTCCATCTCTAGCGCACCGCTGGGGGTCAACGACACCCGCGCACTTTGTAGTCTCACTGGTGTTCCATTCTTTAACCAGGTTACCTGGAATGGAAAAACGTAAGAGTTTTGATTAACAATATTTTTAGTCAATGGACCAGCCAGATAAATGCTGGCTACCTAGCCTAATATAAGACAAAGATTTTTTTGTTGGTCGTTGATATTCTAAACATACATAATATTTAAGCAAACCTCGTTTGGGAGGCCTATGTTAAGCAGTGAACGTATACAGGCTGATGATTATGACGATGATAAGCAAACCTGACGTTCGTTTATACGCTATAGCAAACAAAGATCTCCTGATAACAGTAAGATTCCAACTATAGGTGGAATCATACTGTGGGTATTTTCCATTATTATATCTGACTCTCAAACTCGCACAAATGATGCGCACATTTATTAGGTACATAATAATGAGGAAATGATAATTGACTTGAATGTCAATCTACAAATGGTTGCTCGCAAGTCATCCATCTTAAAGCTCTTGATCGCGAAAGAAATTGGCTGGCTGGTGGAGTGTAACTCAGTGTCTATTCTATTGACTTACATTGAGTTTCAGCGTAGGCGGTGCCTGATGCACCCTAGCAGCTCCATAAACCCTTCTATCCGGCGTAGGAGCCGTCACTACTCGTAAAGCAACGCGCGGTGACGCTCTCATGCCACACGTTAGCAGAGCCACTCCGCCCGCCACGCCGAGGACAGAGCGCGCACCGGGAACTAGCTCTGGTACTTCTGGAATAGAGAATGATTGATGTTATAGTAGAGTTGAAATAGGAAAATTATCTGAGCGCCTGGTCGAAGCGACGCGTGACCCGAGAGCTGGTGAGGATCTGGCGCAGCGCATTAGCATTGCCATACAGCGAGGCAATGCAGCCAGCGTCTTGGGAACTGCAGTCTGCAGTTAGCTCAATTGTTTCAATTGTAAATATTAGTTTAATTTGTTTATATTATTTGATTTAAATAGAAATCCTTTTTTGAGCTTTTGGGCTAGAGATTTTTAGAGAAACACAATTAAAACTGGCAAACAAAAGCTTCATGTTGAAACTTTAAACCTCTCGTGTGCTGTCTGCATGGTGAATATTTCAAAAAACGTAAGCCCTTATGAATGCCCTTATGAATATGCGCCGAAATGTTTTAGATAATCGATCGGTTTCGCATGGCACCAGCGCTTAGTAGCGTCATCGTTACCGTGCATCATGCTCAGCAACAACCTTTTTTGATGTCAAGGTTGTTATTTATATTTGTTTTTTATAACTTTGCTTGTAATTTTGTGACACAAAATAAATAACTTTTACTTTACTTACTTTTGAGTTATTCATCACTCACAAAACTTTGCCCATCTGACAGTGACGTATATACAAACAGCACAAACTCATCGAGAGTTCCACACCCTTTGACCCTATATTTGTATCGTAGTCTACATAAAAGCAGCATTGGCATATAGAAGGTTCGCAGCATATTATATACAAGTGACATTATTCCCCTTCCGCAATCGCCGAACAGTTGTACATATCTAAGGCCTTGTAAATCCAGGACATCCCCTACATGGGAGACCATCCACTCGATGGACCGACGACATCTTAGCGGTCGCAGGGAGTCGATGGATGGAGGCGGCTCAGGACCGCTATTTGTGGCGTCGTACGGGGGAGGCCTATGTCCAGCATTGGACGTGTATGGGCTGATGATGATGAAATCCAGGACTATTTAGTTTACGACATACCTGCTAGGAAGACTGTGGCTATCCTCGACACAATAGTGCCTACTCCGTCCACAGTCACCACGCACTGGTACTGCCCAGCTAATGATGCTGACATGCTGTCTATCACTAAAGACCCGTTTGGCAGCTGTTTCCTGAAATTAAAAAGAGAATTTGTTTAAAGCTGTATGGATAGAAATGGGTTTACTACGTTCGTTTTCCCATCAACAACAACCAGGGTCTTAAGTCAAGACAAGAGTGAATAGGTTTTCCTAGGTCCTTTGTGATACCTCGTCGGCCACATTGTCACTTACCATTAGGTCTCACCAAGGTCTATTCATGATAAAAAGTCAAGGTCTTGGCTTCACTCACCGCTGGGTATTGAGTGCCCTCCTTCACTTGACTGCTGGACGATCGAGGCCATTCATAATGCTACGTACCTATACTACGATTAAAAACCTGGATATTTTTTAACCCTTGTATACAAAAAATATCAAAGCTCAAGGAATATTGGTGGAAATTATTTAAAGACATTGATATCATCGACGCAAAGCACAGAAGCTCGTAACCATTTTTGGTTTTGAAAGCTTTCATTCATAATTGAATTGATCTCTCGTTCGTTTTCAAATATAAATTTTTTTTTTTTGCTTCACATGATTTTAAGTTGATATGCGTTGTACATGATTATGCGTTGTTGAAGTTTGTGTTTTTTTTTTAGTTATAACTTCGCCGTCACAATGTTGTTTTATGTTATTGCTATCAGTGTTTTTTAAGTTTTCATATTCATAAATGTCTTTGTTGACATTAAATATCTTGGATTCTAAATCGGAATATAGCTGTTTTCTATATGGCCTGGCAAAAGCGGTTCACCGCGTCCCTGAGGACTTCGCACCTTCCTTCCTACCTTCTGTGCCACTTGAGAACCTTGCCCACTGATCATCGATACTGCTGGCTTGATAGCTTACCTGTATTTATCATCAGTAGACAGTGTATGGTCCCGGGTAGGCATAGCGCCCACACTATGTCTCCAGGCAAGGCGGCTGGCGTGCCGGGTCAAAGCCGCACAGGGCAGCACCACGGGAGCCCCGGGCGCTCCGACTGCGTCTTGCGGCTCGGTGGTGAAGCGGACACCTGGATCTAGCTGGTCTTCGCCACCTGGAAGAGGGGTGAGGTTACATTTAAGAAATTGAAGAACACTTCAGCGTAGGCAAGCGGCGTAATGTGTCACACCCCTGTTCGACACCCCGTTCGCTCGAACCATTTTTATAGTTATTCGTTCAGTTATAACTATACATTTCTGGTCAGCGCCAAAAATACGTCTCAGTAAATAAAAGCTCTTGAGACGTGAGCTCTTATTTTGTTTATTTCGTTTAAGACACAGAATTTAGATGATATATGTGATCGAAGTAACTAGTAAATCCCTTAAATAGTATGTAAGCACAGTCCCGAATAATTGATGACGATGAATCGTACACAACACGTATCAAACAAACAAACAAACCTATCAACGTACGCATTTCATTTAATCTCTAAACATACAAATTCACTTAAACATCTCTATACGTCCTCTGTGTGTTTTTGTGTTTATTTCCATAAGGAACGGTAATCCGGGGTTTTGGGTATAGCGGTGCCGTATTTTCGCGGATGTCATCAGAGCCCTAAATCTGCTAACCGATTGCTTTATAATAAAAAAATAAAGATCAATTATTTGCTTGAACACAATGTAGGTTACACAGATGTTAATAATATTTTATTTTCAATTATGTTCCACTAAGATTAGTATGCAAATATTACATTCATTTCAAATTTATACTAACTTTCTAACTATAACCTATATTGCAGTTTTAGAGAATGTCATTTTTTTTTTATGTAATTATAGTATGAGGTGCAATAGTAAAATAAGGTGATGTCAAAATTTATCTGTCATAAAATCGTTAGAATTATAATATTTCAGTTTTAGACATAAATAAATAAATAATGTTGGACAATTCACACAGCATTATCTAGCCCCAAGCTAAGCAGAGCTTGTGTTATGGGTACTAGATAACTGATATACATAATACAATATATTACATAGATAGATATTTTTTATTATACATAGAAAAACGACCAGAGCTCCCTGAACAAATATTTGCAGATCGTACAAATATTTGTACATAGACATAATGACAATGGTTTCGGTATCGTCGCAGAATGGCCATATATAATCCTTAGATGAAAGAAACTCTTGGTAGATAGTGCGTGCGGTGCTATTTGCACGGAGAGATTGATAGAATGCTTTCAACCTTGACACTTTTGACACGCGTCCCTATGATTTCTTTCATCAGATGTAGAATGACAAAATGTGTCATTCTGTGACGATATCATATTCATACTGAAGCTATTACTTTAGCAGAATGAGGCCCCACCCAAGTAATTTATAGGTAGGCTAGTTATACTGGAGTGTAAAATGTGCCCTACCAATGAGAAGCCTAGTTTTGTCCAGCATTGGACGTATGTGGGCTGATCTGATAAATAATCGTACTTAGAAGGGACAAATGTAAATGTAGAGCAAACTTATCTCAATAACTCAAATCTACCGTCCGTCATTTATCGCTGACCGTCATTTTTCAAACCCACCTCTGTACGAAACACAACCTTTTGTAAATTAAACCTATATCCTTTCTAAAGCAAGCAGCATACTGCCTCCCACCCCTTCATTACATTATCAACTTTATATCCCCGACATACGGATTACTTTACTTTCACCCAAAATACGTTCCGGGTTATTAGATTATAAACTTTATGTGGAGGGAATACGTGTTAGGAATTTCTTGTATGTAAATTAAATTGCCTGATTTTAGCGAGAGCCTTTGTAAGAGATCCTTCTTACATACATACAATAAGACATACATACATACATACAAAAGGACACGTATAGAAGGTTTCTATACAAAAGACCAAATACTTGTGAGAAGAATGGTAAGGAGCGACGTATAATTTGTATAGAACTCAAAAAGGTTTTATACAATCCTACTTCCTACTTATATTATAAATGTCAAAGTTTATATGGATGGATGTATGAACGTATGGATATTTGTTACTCTTTTACGCAAAAACTACAGAATCGATTAGGCTGAAATTTGGTATGGATATAGTTTGGGACCTGGAATAACTTATAGGATATTTTTTATTCCGATAAAACGCGGGCGAAGGCGCGGGCAGCAGCTAGTTATAGAATATTATATAATCTTTAGAATTTCAATTATTAACATAATATTATTCTTATGTTAAGTTAAACATTGGTCTTAAGAACGGATCGGATAGCCTTATTCCCCATACAAACGTACTTTCCGCTTCATTTGGAAACTATGCCCCCGATCTTATTCAAATTTTTCATACGTAATCGGATGACAAATAACTATGTTTGCAGCGGTTTAGTTTTTTTGAAAAACATAATGATATTTAAATGAGAGCGAAACTAATTTTGACCACCAAATCGAGTCATCTTCAAGCGATTATACATATATTAATATATATATAATATATAATAATATGGGTGTCCATTATGCATAAAAATGCATAATGGACACCCATATTCGAAAATCTGTCGCGCTGCAAACATCCTAAATATATTCAACATTATAAATATACAAAAATATTTTTGAAATCATTCAATCAATCAATTTACTCAAAATTAATCGGAAAGTACGACAAAATATCAAAAAATGGTGCCAACACCAAGCACACGCACACAGCCACATGACAGCTTCGTATTAGACGGTTAGACGCGCTTTCTCACTAATAGCGCGCCCCATTTCATTCTACGTGAAACAACAACAAATCTAGGTACCTAGATTTGTTGTGGGAAAATCCGTTTCCGTTTGGGAGAGGTTCGTATCCTTCTTAAGATATAATTGAATAAATATTTTATTTAAGTATATGTCACTGGAACCTATCAAATCTTCAAATTCTGTGACTGCCTACGAGTATATCAAAAATTATATGGTCAAGCTGTAAACTTATCTATGTCCACCATGCGGGATGACGGACAGCCAGTTATTGTAATTTATAGTTGTTTGTATTGTTATCCGAGTTTACGAACCGATGTTTGAAGGGTCGATTGACCTTGATGTGAGGTCATAAGTGTTAATGGTTAATTTGTAGTGTATTGTAGATAATAAATAATATATAGAATAGAGTATACAGGGTGTTCAATAGTTACACGCTTTATATTAGTTAATACGCATAAGCTTTTGGTATGGTTTAATATTAGATTGTATTGTAGCCTATTCTTTAACCTCTCCATTCTTTCAACTAACTATTTGCCAAAAATAAAGTCGATTGGTTGCTTATTTTAGGGCGTGAAGAAGGGTCAAACAAACAAACACATATTCGCATTTATAATATTAGTTAGGGTGAAAGAAAGAAAGAAATTTATTTATTTGCCTTAATACTACCACACAATACATCTGGTTGCGAAACGCATTTTTTTTTGACCAAGTCGTCTACTGTTACGTGCAAGGTAAGCATATACTCGTAGTGCAAGGACAGCTGAACCACGGCTGAAACGGCAGACGTAGCTATAATATACTTACCTGGATGAACGAGCTTTTCTCGGTATTTTTCTTGTGGTATATTGCATTTTTTAGAAGTTATATTTAAATACGAATAACATACTGATGAAATAAGGACGCCTTTACACCTGTAAGTTACTTTCGTAATATTTATGTAAGTTACTTACGTTTGCATTTACACCTAAAATAAACTTACAGTAAATTATTACACGCCCGATTAATTGCTCCCGATTAAAAAAAAAATGGTATTATTATTCGCCAATAGATGTCAGGAAGATCATTTTTCACTTAATGTCACGACTGGTTATCTACGAATAAAAATAATGAACTTTATGTCTATGGGTTCATCTATCTTAGAAAGAAAGTTGTCAGCTATTTTAGCTGACAACTTTCCTTCTCCATTGTGATGTCATATCCGAGTATTTACAGTAAATTTAAAAAAGCTGTCATACATGATAGATAAAGGCTTTGTAGTATCGAAATCTTGTCTATGGGAGTGCCTTATCGGTAAAGCTGATTATTGAAAACACGAATAAAACGACATTTTCTAAAAATGAATTCTAGCTAGATCGATTTACCACCCCCCAAAACCCCTGTCTGTATACTAAATTTCATGACAATCGTTGGAGCCGTTTCCGAGATTCAGATTATATATTGTATATACAAGAATTGCAAACAAGAATTGGACAAAAAATTTAAGTGAAGAGAATATCAATAACACCTTATTTCTTATTTGATAATAATAACTATGTTTATAGTATACAACTTGACTTGTCTAAGTGCTTATTTTGTAAGCCTAAAGAAATAAAGTTATTGATTCTGATTCTGCTCGTTTAAAGGTATAAGATAAGATATATTATAGCTGCGTCTGTGATGGGCTTTATGGGCTGCACCCCAAAAAAATCTTCAACCTTCAACTTCTAATCTACAAACTATTTATTCTTCGCCAGATTCCGTTTATTTGGACATTGTCAGACAGATCAAACAAGGGCAGATGGGCTATCTTGGACTATGGATAGTTTGATCGACATCGACCCTTATCGACCCATATTCACGAGATGGTGATAAATTGATCTAGTGTGTCAAGGGCCAATTTACTAGGTGGGATTAGGAGCAGATTTGTTTGTGATAGGGGTTTAAACACGTTAAATGTCCGTTCATTACATATGTAATGCATTGGCATAATATGGCGTATTTTTGTGACGTGTCCAAGAGTCCTGTAAGGTCTAAAGGAAATAAAGCACTTTGATATTTTAAAAACAGAAATAAATATATTTAATATTTAATGACACAGGGATAATGACCTCGGGGCTCTCTCAACCTCGTTAAAAAGATTAAGCTGGCAACCTCGTCGCAAATTTTATGAAAAAGTATTTTTCTTCTATTTGACATTGACATATTATAATTTCCAGTTGACGCTCTCACCTATCGAGATATTAAGTACAATTTATTTTGCTTATTAATGCTAATCGTAAACCCCTCAACAGAATAAACATTATTGTCTATTCGCGTTTGACAAGAACCTTTGCCCTCAATACCGAGTTATTGTCTGAACATCTACTCTGTTAGAGAGTGTAGTGTGGACTGTGTTGAGCCAGCGGATTAATCAGGTCAATTAGTAATCCATTGACGGCTCATCCGTGCACTGACTTGTACGGACGGGGCTTTTGCTAGCTTTATACTGGGTTATTAAGACCTGAATAATGTATTGAGATTATTACAAAGTAAAAGAATGGTTCAAATAAATGTACTTGAGTGACAGTTCTTTTTTATAGTCGATAGACCTTTGTTTGACCACAATCTCACCTGATGGAAAGTGACGATGTGGCCAACAGTGAATCATGAAGGTCTAGAAGACACCTATTCATTCTTGCCTTGCAGAGATCCAGGTTGTAATTGGCCAGAAAACCAGAAGCAGGCGGCGAGTTCCAATCCTTAGCAGTGAGAATGAGGAAGCAGTGGAGGAAAACCGCTTTGTACGAGTGGATGGTACTTCTACCAGAGAAGGATGGGATTGTGCCGTCCGTCTGCTTGTCCTGGAGTGGAAGTGAGATGGTGGGATCAGTTCATGAACTTTCTGGGAGCATTCCTGGGGCTAATATGGCATTATGGTCTTTAACTGGTTGTTGGCCTGTCAGGAAAAAAACGCTAATCTGTTACCTATTTGGTAATCATATAACAAGCTCTGTTACTTTGTTTGAAACAATACGAGAGGTTGTTGTGTAAAACGTTGTGACATTATTCAAATTTTCGGATCCAAAACAATTCATTTGCGTTTCCAACACCAAAAACTCCAGTGTTTCGCAAAAGCAATAACAACACCTCAGCAGTACCCCGATCGAATAAAACGGCAGTAAACCACCTTTTACTGGCAACCCCGAGCACGCTTTTAGAGAATTAGGTCGAATTCACACTATCAAGATTTTAGTCTGTGTTTACTGTGACTTAGAAAAAGGAGGGGCTTCTAATTTCGGCTATATGGATGCTTGGTGAGATCGCTTCTAAGCGTTAAGGCCGCCCATTGTACTTGTCTTATGTAATGTCTCTTTTTAATGTTAGTTTTCTGGTGTACAATAAAGTTTTTATTGTATTATTCTATGTAAATTTTCACCTATTTCTCCGTCAATGTGATTTTGATGGTTGATTATTTGCTATTGTATAAAATAGGTATAATCCCGAGGTAGTTTCATAAAATTCTTATTCCGAAGAAATTACTATTTCTCCCGCAAAAAAACTTCTAAGCTTACAAAAACTGTGTAAAACCGGGCCTGGCGCCCGATAACTCACTCTCGCAAAAAAACACGGAATTATTTCATCTGGCAACAATTTCAAAGATCTTCAGCGGTACGCGATAAAAACTTACATCGTTAGCTAACAAAACGTGAAACATTATTCAAAAGGAAAATATAGCCTCAGGCAGAAATGTAAAGCGCACGACGAAAAATACTTGAGTGTATTCTGAATGGTCCAACCCAAGGATGTCGTAAGAGTCGACTAATAGTGGTTTTTACCCGACTACCAACCGAGGAGGGTTATGAGTTTAGCACTAACCGGGTGTAAAGTCTCACTCATTTGCATAGTGTACAAACTAGAGATGCGCTCTATAACGATACAGAAAGACAGTTGTTCGACACAGGAGGATCGGAGGATCTGAGTCCTCCGTCAGAATGTCGAACAGCACAAGCTAAAATTAACTTTTTTTGCATTGTAGCTAGAATCTAAAATAAATTTTATACTACCCCTGTTCGGAAAGTGGCTTATTCTTTTTACAAACATCCAACTAATATTATAAATGTCAAAGTTTGTATGGATGGATGTATGGATATTTGTTACTCTTTCACGCAAAAACTACTGAACCGATTAGGCTGAAATTTTGTATGGGTATAGTTTGGGCCCTGGCATAACATACAGGCTATTTTTTTATCCCGAAAAAACGCGGGAGAAAGCGCGGGCAGCAGCTTTTGAGATATAAATGTCCAGTCCACCATTTTTTAATACATTTAATTAACTCTACCCAAATTACAGAGATCCACAGGATAAACAATAATAATACTTTGCTCAATGGAAGGCAATATTTACCTAACATTAATGCACTATTTCCCCCGAGTATACCCGTCCATACAAAAATCCACTTTAATACTTTCCAATAGCATCTAATTTACAACAGCGGATGTGTCTTTTAACCACGCACTTTTTGTTTTGCAAATACAGTTTAGAATTGAATGCGCTGTTTTTATTGGCTGAAAGGAGTACTAGTGAAATCGATAGTGCCAGACTAGTTTGAAGCTCCGCTTGATGGATATTAAGTGCAAAATCGTAGACACTGTCATGGCTGGATGAAAGTAAGAAGTAGCTACAGAACAATCAGTTTAAGAGCTTTGTTTATCCACTTCTGGCGCTGACAGTACTAAAAAACACTACGGGACCCAACTATACCTACTAATACCATTTAGAAAGATGTTTTGTATGTTTGTTTGGAATTCAAAGACATTATGAATGAACACTTTATTGATCTAAAAAAATTCATAAATAAAGACTTTTATATCTAAAATATAAATAAAGTCAGTACATTAGGCGGCCTTATCGCTTAGAGCGATTTCTCCCAGGCAACCTTGGGATGGAGAAAAAGATTTGAAAAAAGGGTTGATAGTACACAGACAGAGAACAATAGAAATTTTCTAATTGTTTATGGGAATCCTCGGGACCACTGGTTCGATTCGAGTTTTTTTTTATAAATACCTATTTACCAGTATAAGTTATGCTGTAAACGAAAGTTTTTAAAATCTGGCGCGAAATTGAAATCTTATATTTTTAACCGATTTCAAAAATGGAGGAGGTTCTCCATTCGACTGTACACATGTGTCCCCTTATATTTATTTATTTTGCAATCCTAATACATACAATGGGTCATGGGGTCGCGGCGTACGAATATCGACCCCTCCAATTCAACCCGTGGATGTCGTAAGAGCCGACTAAGGGAACCTAACAGAGGAAGGGCAGCAGCTTCCTTCTAAGAATTTTTCAACACCAACACTGCGATCACCAATCCGCCTGCCAAGCGTGGTGATTATGGCAATTCCCCCCCTACATGGGAGACCATCCACTCGATGGACCGACGACATCGTAGCGGTCGCAGGGAGTCGATGGATGGAGGCGGCTCAGGACCGCTATTTGTGGCGTCGTACGGGGGAAGCCCATGTCCAGCAGTGGACGTGTATGGACTGATGATGATGATGATGATGATGATGAATACATACAATGTGAGAGGTCTTAAATATTTCACTTATAGGCCTTGTTAAAAATGTTATCCCCAGGGGATTATTAATTATCCTGCATTACTTAAAAAATATTGTAAAAGTAAGGGAATTTGCAGTCGGTTTATTGTTTTTTAAAACACGCTAAATTATAGCACACATATTACGTGGCAGGTTGTCATTGTTAGAACTGGTGTATTAGGTTAAAAGAAGTTTATTCTACTTTATCAATCTTTGCTTTACGCACACACACACGAGAACGGAAGTTCATGTATCATAGACAAGTCTTGTCCATAGACTAAATATTCTAACAGTCATAAAGAATATAGTTAGTTTTTCTTAAAAAACTAACTATATTCTTGTGCATACACGACCGGAAATTAACACATCCTGTGCTACACCGGATGAACAGTAATTTGTCCCAGAGGATCTAGTTTCCCCGAGTTTTCGCAATGAGTAAACATAACACATTCGCAAGGAAAGTTCGGACGGGGTATCGCCATATTTATTAACGCGAAACCGACATAACAATAATTTGACGTGTTTTAAAAAACGATAAAATAACTCCAAATTCCCTTGCTTTTACACTGTTTTAAAATTTTGTGGGATAAATACATCTTTATTGACAAAGAAAAAAACAATCAAATAATATAAACAAATTAAAATAGTATTTATAATTGAAACAATTGAGTTAACTGCAGACTGTTGCAAACAATCTACTATATATACTGGATAAATACTCGTCGCCTGGGGATAAAAAAATTATGGGACCACCTGAGGATCATTTTCTATACAATAGTGAAAGCAATTTCTTAATCTGTCCATAAGTGGCGGAAATATCGCGGAACATCCATACAAAATAAAACACAGTCGAATTGAGAACCTCCTCCTTTTTTGAAGTCGGTTAAAAACAATTGGTAATGTGTTCGCGGTTTCGCCCGCGCAATTCAAACTTGTATAGTAGTTTTTTTTTGGACACCCTACATCTTTTTCTAAAATAACAGTAGCCTAACTTACCAGTCTTACCACAATAATATCAGCTATTTGCCAGTGATAATCCTATTAGAACCGGCCCAGCCGTTACGAAGATTATTATTTAGCACAAACGAACAGCAAAATTTAAAAACTAGTGTAATTTTTTTTATAAGTATAAAAACTACTTACTTTCATATACTTAGAGTAAGAAACAAACGAGCTTTCAATTTTTTTTATTTGTAAGTATAGATTTGACGTCCGATGTGGCGCGGCGGGCGAAGATCCGCCTGTGACGCAGAAGGTTGCGACTTCGATTCCCGCCTTCTCCAGGGTTTTGTCTTATAGTCAATACACCTTCGTTTGACCAGAACCTCACCTGATGGTACGTGACGATGTGGCCGATGGTGTAATGGTGTATCACGAAGGTCTAGAAGACACATATTCAGTCTCGTCTTAAAGATTAGATTGGATTTATCAAGGGGAAAAACTGGATTAAACCCTTGGTACAAATGTTTGTGCGATCGGGTAATATTTGTTCCGGGTATATTCTATGTACTTAGTATAATATCTATCTATATGTATCGTACTACATGGGAGACCATCCACTCGATGGACCGACGACATCGTAGCGGTCGCCGGGAGTCGATGGATGCAGGCGGCTCAGGACCGTATTTGTGGCGTCGTTGTATGGGGGAGGCCTATGTCCAGTATAAGGTTCGGTGGACGGCGCGCTAAGGCGCTCCAAATGAAAAGATATTCACTGTTCTAAATCCCGATTTATTGTGTCCAGTACATGTTACAAACAATGCTTAAAGTAAAACATATACCCAAGCTAAGATAGCTCGTATAGATATATAAGCATACACTTCACCAGCAGTGGACGTGTATGGGCTGATTTGATGGTGATGATATGTATCAGTCAGCTAGTAACCGTTACATAAGCTCTTCTTAGCTTGGGCGCATATTATATAATACTGGCTTGGAACTAGATGATGCTGTGTGGATTGTCCAGCGTTATTTATTTATTAGATTCGCAGCATCGCAATATGTCTAAAATACCTTCAGTATTATGCTAAATTAAGTTAAATTTAATCCTAAGATTTCAGTCGCTTAACATTTAAGTTCAAAGTTGAAAGTCACATCAAAAGACACGTGGACGCGACAGCCCGAAATAATACTCTCAATTCAAACGTACGGCTGACTCAAAAGCACAAATTATTTTCAACATTAAAGCTAACGAAACCAAGCTCAATTTCATTTAACAACCTCGAGCGAAAAGCCTCTAAGCAGAGGTGGGAAAAGTTCGGCCCGCGAGCAATGTCCGGCTCGTAAACCGTTTTGTTCTCTGGTCGCCTTTCGTACTAGATTCTTTCACATTGTTTTGAAAACCACTGCGAAAAAGTCTACGATGATGTTGTAGCTTCCGTAATGTATTTGCGATTAACCGCAAAATAATAATAATACTGGTCGCAGATCAATTCATTGGTAACAATGACCAAAGCAAGAACAACCGTTTCCAAAATCGGACAAGCAGATCATTTCATTGATTTTATTTGACTCGCGATGCAAAAAGTTTGCCCACCCCTGCCTACACACTCATTTTGTCAGGGATATGTTTACATTCGTTGAAATGTCGACTTTATATTCTAGATCATAAGTTACTTTGAACGCGAGGGCTTTCAGCTCTGTATGCTGAGTGTGAACTGCCATACTGTTTACTACTAAGTTTGCGTAACATTATTTTCTATGGAATTCCTATTTTTAAAACTTCCCGCTTGGAGCGCTGTTCTGGAATTCCATAGAAAATAAAGTTACGCAAACTTTGTAGTAAACAGTATGGAAGTTCACACTCAGCATACTGGCTTTTATAATACACAGAATAGTTAGAAGTATTTTGGTTCACGACCTTTGCCCCGTGTTGGGCGCCATAACGTTAAATATCATGTTTAGAATCAGAATCAATAACTTTATTTCTTTAGGTTTACAAAATAAGCACTTAGACAAGTCAAATTGTATACTATAAACATAGTTATTATTATCAAATAAGAAATAAGGTGTTATTGATATTCTCTTCACTTCAATTTTTTGTCCACTAGTGGAAGAAGTGAAAAAGAAACCACTAGCACATTATAATATCACTTATGTGTATTAGACACATAAGTGATATTATAATGTGCTAGTGTGAGTACATGTTTATTTTGCCTTTTAAAAACAAAACCATTAGAGTTTACATTTCAAAAATCAAGTATAACTTTATTTTATTTTATTTTTACAAACGACGTGGCGCGTTGGGCGAAGGTCCGCCAGTGACGCAGGAGGTTGCGGGTGCGTTTCCCGCCTTGGGATAAATGTTTGTAAAATCTGCAAATATTTGTTTCAGGTGTTCTGGGTATATCTATGTATAATATATCAGACATCTCCTACCCATAACACAAGTTGCTTAGCTTTTGGCTAGATGATGATGTCCAGCATTATTTATTTTATTATAATAACACAAGCTCTGCTTAGCTTGGGGCTAGATAATGTTGTGTGAATTATCCAACATTATTTATTATTATTTATTTAATTTACATAATTCAATAGCTATAGTAATAAGCATGAACACCCTTAGTCTCTTAATACTGAAAGGCATATGAAAGGGCAGTTGACGCGTCAACTGCTAGTTTTCTACATACCTATCGTTCAAGTACGAATATCGACCCCTCCAACTCAACCCGTGGATGTCGTAAGAGCCGACTAAGGGAACTTACCAGAGGAAGGGCAGCAGCTTTCTTCTGAGTATTTTTTAAACACCAACACTGCGATCACCAATCCGCCTCTTCCAAGCGTGGTGATTATTGCTAATCCCCCCCTACATGGGAGACCATCCACTCGATGGACCGACGACATCGTAGCGGTCGCAGGGAGTCGATGGATGGAGGCGGCTCAGGACCGCTATTTGTGGCGTCGTACGGGGGAGGCCTATGTCCAGCAGTGCACGTGTATGCGCTGATGATGATGATGATGATGATGATTGTTCAAGTGGTAACACGAGTGCGTTACCGGCAGTTCACGTGTTAACGAGAGGGAAACCCCTAGTTTTATCTATAGCGAGTATAGCAACTATAAAATTTCCTCACATAAAAGCCCTCGCGCCCAATCGACACGGATGGCAGCAATCAAGGTCAATTATTCACGGCCTACGGACGACATTCACGAACTATTTGACTATCCTTTACGACATTCACGAACTATTCACGGTATTATTCGAGAGTTACCTGAAACTGATATTGTGCAGTTTTTTTCTCTACTATACTCGATTTCTACCATATTTTTTGGTAAACATAAGGGGGACATAATTTAAAAATAATGGATGGAAAATATTTAACATGTATCATGGCAGGAAATTTCACCATTTTTCGTCATCTTCGACAGATTTCATTATAATTTAAATCGTCTCTGGTCGTATTAAAGTTTTTTTTAGTTGCTGACCATATTGACAAAATACTGGTACACCAAAAACAATAAACGATTAGGCTTGATCGTTTTGATTCGGGGCGAGATAAATTTTTTCTTGGGGTTTGTAATACGCTAGTAATAGTACTTCAGTGGTTTTTGTCTGCGTTGTACAAGGAGTAAAAAAAAGTTAATATATATTTTTTTTAAATCGTTACCTATTTTCTATGTTTTCTAATTTCCACCTTAAGAAGGCTACGAACCTCTCCTAAACGGAAACGGATTTGCCCATGTTGATTTGTTATTGTTTCACGTAGAATGAAATGGGGCGCGCTATGAGTGAGAAAGCGCGTCTAAGCATCTAATACGAAGCTGTCATGTGGCTATGTGCGTGTGCTTGGTGTTGGCACCATTTTTTGATATTTTTTCGTAATTTCCGATTAATTTTGAGTAAACGATTGATTTCAAAAATATTTTTGATTTTTTAAAATGTTGAATATATGTATTTAGGATGTTTGCAACACGACAAATTTTCGAATAAAGGTGTATCATGCATAAAAATCGCTTGAAAATGACTCGATTTGGTGGTCAAAATTAGATTCGCTCTCATTTAAAGCATAGCTATTTACTACCACTACAAACATAGCTATTTTTCATCCGATTACGTACGGAAAATTTCAATAACATCGGGAACATAGTTTCCAAATGAAGCGGAAAGTACGTTTGTATGGGGGCTAAGGCGCCAGCAATTCCATCGCTAAAACACGTCCTTACAAAACTGTCTCAGTATTCTCATGAACTCGTCAGTTATTCCGACTATTAGATATTGCGACTAGACGCAATAAAACCCTCAGTTTGTTTCATAACAATGCTATGAACATTTTATTACGACTGCTTTGTGACTGGCAGGTTTTATGAATAGCTTACTGCTGCTTTAGTTTATGCAGAAAAGATTAATCTTTACAGAAAACAATAAAGTGAAAGTAAGAAAGAAAGAAAATTTGTTTATTGGTTCAAGAAGTACTGCTTGCAACATTACTATCCCAACATATTGTAAAACAAAGTCCTCCGCCGCGTCTGTCTGTCTGTTCGCGATAAACTCAAAAACAACAAAGGATTTTATACGGTTTTCACCAATGGATAGAGTGATTCATGAGGAAGGTTTAGGTGTATAATTTGTCAAGGTTTTGTGATAATTGTTGGAAGTGTCGGAAAAAGTCAAGCCGCCTGGGAGCTTTCATCGAAAACGGTGCCTCATCCCTTTGAGATAAAACAAAACATGGTGGGATATTATTCTTAGCAGGCGTAGCCGCGGCGGGTCAGCTTGTTGTAATATAACTGAGAAAATTACAATCGTTAATAAAATCAAATCAAAGTTAATAAAAGCGTTTATCGGGATAAAAAGCCTATATGCTATTCCAGGTCTCAAACTATACCCATACCAAATTTCAGCCCAATAAGTTCAGTAGTTTTTGCGTGAAAGAGTAACAAATATCCATACATCCATCCTTACATTTATAATATTAGTAGGGTAGGATAGTAGGACTAATAGGAAGTAGGATAGAATATATTCCTGTCCGTTCTCGTATTAGATAGAGATAGAGATAGAGAAAAATTTATTGACAAACACAACCCTGATACAGCACAGAACAAAACTTAATTAGAAATAATAAATGAAAGATGCTATACAAAATTACGAAGAGGAAAATAGAATTATAAATTCAATAATAAAGCAGTAGGTACCCACCTACCCACTTATATAATTAAGAAAACGGAAGAAAATATCAGAAAAAAAAGACATTATGAGAAGAACAAATTGACAACACAGTAAATTACTATGTATAGGTAGGTAGGTACAACATTATTCTTTCCAATAAATAGGTATGCGAGCTACCGGAGTGTGCTCCGCGCTGTGACGGTGGTATGCAGATCAAAGGGTTCCATCTCAGCTAATGCTACCTTACATAATGCAAGATAGCGCTGGTTTTCAGAAGGAACCTATTTGAGGTGACCTCAAGACTGACCACTACTAAGACAATAGATTAGTGTGCTGAAATGTTAAAATAAACAATATAATTGACTTATTTAATGAATATAGCAAACGGGACTGTTGATTGCCCGGAGCTCCTTGAGCAAATAGGACTGCGCACATGCATGGTTGCACTGAGAAAACCGAACACACTTTACGTACCTACAGTGAGGACCAATTATAGGCAAAATGCATTTATATATAGAGCTTCTTGCTCGTTTAATTCTTTAGTGTATGAAAACAGTGAGGTAGACTTATTCAACACCAGTACAAGTAAGCTTAAACGCTTACTTAGTGATAAATTTTTTCAAATGTAAGAATTCTCCGTCGTTACTTATTCATAATTTTTATATTTTATTATTTTTATCATCATTATTATTATTATTTTTATATTTTATTATTGTTATCATCGATAAGTCGTCAACTTACTTTGTACCATGCTATATATAGTATACCTGTCTGTGGAAACTTTTAATTGGCCATCAGCAAATATGCACTGGTCTATCCAGGCATGTTCTTAAATTTTCACCTGTATTTTCTAAATCTAGCTGTAAGTTTTCCCAAAATTTTGTAAATAAATAAATAAATAAAAAGTTACAATATAACTAACAATATATATATAATACATTAGGATAATATATACTATTATATACTAAAAATATCACTAAAATAGAACAAAAAGCAAATATAAAAATAAAAGACGTACAAATAAAGCTTACAGATAAAGAATCTACAAACAATAAAACAAAATAACTGTGAACGCAGCGCAAGACCTTACTTTTTGCTATTGGCAGACGGAACGCGCCCTCTGTTAGGCAGCCGTGACAGTTGACCGCCGTGACGATCATTGACATTTACTTATGCATTTGACTGCACTAGACAGTCCCTTGGAACTGACAAGAAGTGAAGAGCAAAACATTCACATATGAAATTTACATGGCGCCATAAAAGAAGAAGTTGAAGTTGAAATTTCCATGAACTGGACACTGGCAGAAAAGACAGTGGCAAACCAGACACATATTCCCAATAACAAAGAAGTCAAGTTACAGGAAAATTCAGTAATGTCGGATTTTTACTTAACAAATTAGAGTTTGTCGCCTCGCCTGCCATATCCATTTATCTCTTTATGTGCAGCCAAAGAATATGAGTAGTATTTTATTCTCTTTGATATGAGTAAACGTGATTGTATGTACGTGAGGAAGCCTCTGGTCGTGTGTTAAGCAGCCTTATCAAGGATACCTGAATAGGTGCTGACCCCTGCAAATTATCGTTTTTCGTGCGGAGTAAATAATGTGTTGATAAAAGGTCTAACATGAGTGCGAAAAGACTAGATAAGGAAAGGTAAGAAAGAGTGATACTATTGTATACATTTTTGAATCTCGAAAAGATTATCTCTTACTTTATGCCGAAACGAAAAAACGCTATTCAAAGCTCTAAATGGTGGTGGCAAATCATTCATGTATTATGTTATCATTCCAACCACCATACACTAACTCCCCACCCATATAACTCTGACACTACCCTCACTACAAAACGCAATTGCCCCACGTTGGGCGCCAACATGAAGCAAACGTGCTGTCCCTTAGGGACACCAGACCCACCGTAACGCATTGCCATTTTACTGCTTTTACGGTAGATTCACATGGCGAGCGTGTATGTATGTAGTGATTGTACAAGCATGTCTGTCTGTTTGCAGGAAATAAGGCAGAGAGACTAAGCCTACGCCACGCAACGTACGCTTGAATCGAAGTCTGTTTCTACCTTTTTGTTTGTTGTCATTAGACCTTCATTTGACCACAATCTCAACAGATGGAAAGTGACGGAAAGTGTAGAAGACACCTATTCACTCTTGTCTTGAAGAGACCCAGATTGTAATTGGCCGGGAAAACAGAAGCACGCAGCGAGTTCCAATCCATAGCGGTTCGAATAATGAAGGTGGAGGAAAACCGCTTAGTACGAGTAGGTGGTATATCTATCAGATAAAGATGGAATTGTGCCGGACGTCTGCTAACGTCTGCGTCTGTCCTGGTGTGGAAAGGAGATGGTGGGATGGCGAACGACGTAGGGTATGGTAAGTAAAAACTCAGTTTTGTGGAAGAGAGAAGACAAAGGCGCATCAGAGAAACCATTGGAGCGTAGACCAGTAGAAAATGTCTTTGCGGCCACATTGGTCAGTTGGTTTTATTTGTCAACTGTACTTTTCCCTTTGTAATGTGAAAACAGAAATATTTTGCCATGGGACAGAAGCAGATTCTTTTGGAATGTGGGGCGAACGTGGAACATATTATCTTAGGTAACACTGGATTGGCAAAGTGTAAGTCGATCTGGGCATACTTAACTCTACCAGCGAGCGAGAGAAAGGTCAGAACCGAAATGCCTGACGGTTTAATTCTGCCTATACAGCTAGCACCATTAATTTTATTGTATTTTACTAAGTGTATTGGAAGTAATCCTACACGTCTCGTCACGGTTTAATAGCGCTCGACGAAAGTGGGCAGGAATTCTGCGCAGGTGTAAAACGGTGTAAAAATCTATAAATCTACTTCTGCGCATCAAGGTCAGCGCAAAGTCAGCGCTATTAAACCGCGACGCGACCTGTACTAAAGGAGGTTGCCTACTATACTAACTCATCGGCTACTGAGGTATAACGTGACCGGTGCGCGGTGTTAAGAATATAATTTTAGGTAAATTCAAAATAACTTTTTGTGTTTATGAGAAAATAAAGAACAATAAACCGCGTACGAAGATTCAACTTCAGCCACATAATTTGTAAGTAACAAGTTGTTACTTACAAATTATTTGTCGTGTGGGGGAGGCCTGTCCAGCAGTGGACGACTACGGGCTGATATGATGATGAAGTTGTTACTTACAAATTATTGCTTACAATACAGAAACTACAGATAAAACCTGAGCAAAGCCACGTACAAAGACCAGTATTAAATATTAGTTTAGGTTGCGATCCCTCCGTTCGGGATTCGTGTTCACAGTCGGATGAGTATTGCGGTGCGGAAATAATTTCAGCTTTCGTAGGGGAAAACTCATGTTTCCAACAGGTGAAACAAACATAATATTTTCATGTTCATGTTTTCATGTTGGCCACAGTGTGAGTCAATGGATGGAGGCGATTCAGGACCGCTATTTGTGGCATCGTATAATAATAATGCTGGACAATCCACACAGCATCATCTAGCATCAAGCTAAGCAGATATTGTGTTATGGGTATTCCGTGTCTCAAGCATCCTTCGAAATTTGTGAAATTTTAAGATTATTTAGAAGAGAGAAAGAAAATATATTTATTTGGCCACATAACATAATACGACACATTACAGATAAAGGAAAGTACTGGAAACAATGCATAAAGAAAATAGATGGGAAAAGTGTTAGGGGCCAATTTTTTTATTTAAAATAGGGATGACTAGAGTAACTAAAAATCACAAAAATTATGTATTTATCGAATTATACCGGACCCATAGATTACAAAACACGTATTATATTTCAAGTTTTGATCGAGATTAATTATTATTTTAAAACTACAAAACACAGCAATCCGCCATGACACGTTGAACACCAGAATCAGAATCAATAACTTTATTTCTTTAGGCTTACAAAATAAGCACTTAGACAAGTCAAATTTTATACTATAAACATACTTAGTTATTATTATCAAATAAGAAATAAGGTGTTATTGATATTCACTTCACTTCAATTTTTTGTCCACTAGTGGAAGAAGTGAAAAAGAAACCACTAGCATATTTATAATATCACTTATGTGTCTAATACTGTTATTTTGCCTATCTAAATCTAAATTTAATGCGATTTAGATACATGTCAATATTTCTATAAAGCTAATTAAAAATTGAATTTCTTACTGACAGTGCGGAACGGAGCGACATCTGGCCAAGCATTAACATCATTGATGTAATCATCTATGGAGTAAAAGGCCTTCCTGATAAGATTTTGTTTAATGTACTGTTTAAATTTACGAATAGGGAGTTCAGTTGCTTCAGATGGAAGCTTATTATAGAAGCGCACGCAATTGCCCATAAATGATTTCCCTACTTTTCGTAATCTATATGCTGGGATGTGTAATTTGTTCTTGTTTCTTGTATTTCTATTGTGAACATCAGACTTTTTCAAAAAGCTATCTCTATTTTTGTGCGTATACATTAGATTTTCATAGATGTATTGCGATATTACTGTCAAAATATTTATTTCTTTAAATAATTCCATCAAAGAGTCGCGTGGCTTTAGTTTATAAATTGCGCCTTTTTTGAAGAACAAATATAGTCTGGATGTCAGCTGCCTTTCCCCAAAGCAGAATACCATAAGACATACGATAATACTATGAAAGTAAATGAATTAAACCAACCTAGATGTATCTTCATCGGCCATCGGCTATACCACCAATAAGAACGTTATGCCGTCACAATATGTAATGTAAAGGCACAGAATAGCTGGTAAAGCTTCTCTCGAATATATTATGATCATTCTGTATCATCAGATGTTCATGCATCTATGACCTCATAGACAGCCGCCACGAGTATTGTAGCGTTTTTGAGCGAAATTGAAAATGCATTTTTAAAAGCTGTATTTTTCCTTTAAAGTCCACTTTTTTTGCATTCAGTAGATGTCATAAAATATCACGGTGTAGTTTCTCAAAATCGGTCGTCATGCCTATTATATCTATGTATGTAAGTCTCATGTCATTATATTATTATTTGTCGCGTGCACATTGGTTACGTTTCAAGCCCGATAATTTTTTTTCTGTTTTCTATTATTGCTTGTCATATGTTTTGTGTACCTTATTAACGCGTGACCCTCCGCCCCGAGAGCTGGTGAGTATCGGTCGCAGCGCATTAGTATTGCCATACAGCGAGGCAATGCAGCCAGCGTCTTGGGGACGCTTGCGACTGGTATTGTGATATGGACCTGTTGAGCTACCTGTAGATTGTTGGCAACAGTCTGCTGTTAGCTCAATTGTTTCAATTGTAAATACTAGTTCTAATTTGTTTCTTGATTGTAATTTTCGGTGTTAATAAACAATAAACATAATAAATTTATATTTCGTGTGTTACCAGTGATGCCATACCTGTCCCCGTACCAAATTCCAGCCTAATCGGTTTAGTAGTTTTTGCGTGAAAGAGTAACAAATACCCATACATCTATACATTCATCCATACAAACTTTGACATTTATATTATTGGTAGGATGAAGTATTTTGTTCATTGGACGTGCCACCTTCACCATAATAAAATATACGTGGAAAGCGCACAATCCGCAGGTTATTGAAATGCCGACGTGAACGTTGGGGTCGCTGTATCACTCCCTAGGGCTTTGTACCAGGTTAGGGCGCATTGAGGACTAAAGATGCGAAGAGACGAAAGGTGCCTTCTGACCAAAAAATTTAGTTATTTTATGGGTCTTGTGTCTGAATAAAAATAATATTTATTAATAAAACAAAAACGGAGATTTCGATAAATAAAATGGACTCAAAGAATTCACTAAACCAACACAATGCAAATCGACTGACGTAGTTCTCCAAGGATCGCACTAGTTTATAAAATACACAGATAACTGTTAAATAATGTTAGTAAAATAATGTTAATAACAAATTTAATAAGATCCCAAAAATGTTTTCTACTTCGACGGGATTTGAACCCGCAACCCTCCCTCAGTACGGGATGCGCTACCAATTGCGCCACATTGTCATGTGACGTAGAAGTCGAAAAACTCTGGGACTTCCTTCGGTCTCATTATTGACTCATTATTGGCCACACACTGGGGAGTGTGTGGCTTACGCATTATAATAGCAAAAACCTTAATGTTTTTAAAAAATATGAATTTTTAAATAATTAACTTATTTTAAATAATTTACTTATTTTAAATACGACTAATGTCGACGATTTTTATGATTGTTACTATAGATAGTATCGCTATCGCACTATCGCTTTAATTGGAATGAAAAACAAAAAAAAAATTAACTATACAATATTTTGAAAAAATAATATTATTTTATCATGCTGTGTACTTACTTACACAGTTTAGACAGAGCTGGTATGTATCTGGCGCAGCACATCAGCATTGCCATACAGCGAGGCAAGCGGCCAAATTTGTTAGAAGTCATCTTAAGGAATTCCCGACGTGGGTTGAAGCCCACAACTATCCCACTAGACATCGTCATCGACTAAAGCTTCCCAAAGTAAGATTAGCGAAATCAAAATCCAAAATAGGCTACATAGGAGTAAAAATTTACAATAATCTGCCGGACTTTATAACAAGAGCCGCGTCGACTGCAATATTCACTAAAAAACTGAAGTGAATTCTAGTGAACAGTTAAGAAGAGTTCCTCGTGGACAAATTTGCTGACGCCGATGTATCCACACTTGTAATATTAAATTATACTCTTGGTAAGATTACCAAGGAAAATTATAATCTACACGTACTTTGTTTTTACATTATTTTGTACGTTTACCTACCTTACGGCCGAATACTCAAACGCAACTCAGATGTAAGCACGTCTTATGTCGCAATATTTTGACAGTTTTCAAAGAAAATCTGTCAATAAATCGTCACTTGAGTTGTGCTTAAATATGAGATTCGTTTGAGTATTCGGGGGTTACCCCCTCTGAGATTCGTTTGAGTATTCGGGGGTTAAGTTATTTATAAGAAGTGTTTGACGTGTAAGAAATTTTTCTTATCAATAAATGAACTGAAATTGAAATTGTATGTATATAAGCTGTTCAGGCAATAAAAGATTTTTATACTAAAGTATACATCTATAGTTATACTTGGAATACAGTAGGTTCTGAGATGGTCAACTGGTCAAAGCATAGCCTTGCTATTGAAATGTTGACGTGTGCATTTGGGGTCGCGTTATAACTCCCCAGGGGCCTCCAGCGAGGTCCTCAGTAAGGTCTACAATAGGGTGAATCACCAAACTGAGACTTATGGGGTGGATGCCCCGTGTTAGGGCGCCATTAATGACAAGGTGGCGAGTGTTTGTGCAGTTTCTTGTGTTGTTTTAATTAATTGATGGAGTTCGTCTATCGTGATGTTTTAAGTAACTTGGAATACAATGTCGGATGGACTATCACGGGATAAAAATATCATGTGATTAATATCGAGTACTGCCAAAAACTGCATTCTCGTGCGACTTATCGAGCAACTCATCAAAGAAAAACCCTCAATAAATATGGAATTGCAGATTTTCAGAATACGCTCGTTTATCATTCGATATTTTGAAAGTTCTTGCCATATTTATCGAGTAGATATATTGCAAAATAAAACGACATTTTCGGAAAATTGCAGGAAATTGCTGCTACAATTTTTCGAAAATGTCGTCACAAGTCTAATGTTAAAAATGTCACAGATGTAATTGTGTAAAGTTTTTTTTTAAATTACGCGATCTGAACACATTATTATAAATATTCACGGGTATTTACCGCGTTTATTTACTTACTAGCTGCTGCTCGCGACTTCGCCCGCGTTTTATCGGAATAAAAAATAACCTATATGTTATTCCAGGTCCCAAACTATACCTAGACTACATTTCAGCTCAATCGGTTCAGAATTTTTTGCGTGAAAGAGTAACAAATATCCATACAAACTTTCACATTTATAAAATTAGTAGGACTACAATCACATACAAAGATAGATAATAAGTAATAGCTTAAAACTAAGTGTTACTGATTGTAATTATGGGTCTTTAGTCAACTGATCCCGCTCTAAACTCATCCCACGGGACTTGACTAAAGAATTAATTTTAATAATTTTGATTGGTCAACTCATCCCGCTTTATAAAAAATATGAATTAGGAAACAGTACAGCATGAACATGGTAAAGGAAGAATTTAATAGATTATGCTGCCTTTCTATAGGACCAAGAGACCTGTTTTTCAAGATTAGTGTCGCCATGAGTAATAGTGGGACTAAATTGGTGGGACCAAGAGTCAGAAACCTTCTGTAGCTCTCTACCAGATAAACTCTCTAGCGGGTTACCTTGGACGTATCTCAAGGTGGGTTAAATGAAAACAAACTGTTTAATATTAATTTTCTGATTACTTAAGTCTTTTGGGGATAGGTAAACAGAATTAATTTAAACGAACCATCTTTAAAATTCCATCAGATATTTATGAGCGCTTTAGCATTTCTTCCTTTTCACTGACGAGCAAAGGAACCGAGACGTAGTGGAAAGGAATAAATGCTAAAACGCCGTAATACTACGTGGCGCTTTAGCATTTCTTCCTTTCCACTGACGAGCAAAGGGACCGAGACGTAGTGGAAAGGAATAAATGCTAAAGCGATGCTAAAGCGAAATGCTAAAGCGAAAGTATATTGGATAGGGAATCGTAAGCGTAACCTCAGTCTCGTGTCTATAGACATTAGTCTGTAATGTCTATAGGAAATAATGCACGTTGACTTTTTCACTCTATTTTTTTTCTTAAATATCCTACTACATAATATTATAAACGTCAAAGTTTGTATGGATGGATGTATGGATATTTGTTACTCTTTCACGCAAAAACTACTTAACTGATTGAGCTGAAATTTGGTATGGGTATAGTTTCGGACCTGGAATAACATTATAGGCTATTTTTTATCCCGATAAAACGCGGGCGAAGGCGCGAGCAGCAGCTAGTGTTAAATAATTTCGTATTTTTGCTTCATTACGAATTTCTTACGTCGAAACCTACTGGTTAATAAATAATAGGTTTTTTCCTTACACGATACTTCGTGTAAGGAAAAAACCTATTATTTATTACTTAACTAGTATCGTAAAATGAAGATCTTTTCTTCTACCGCAACTGGTTACGAACTTCCGGTTTCGTAAGCGGCCGAAGGCTTTCAGGACAAAACCACATTGGGTGCATTTTCAAGACGAGAGTACTAAATAGGTGTGTTCTGGACCTTCGTGATACATTGTCGGTAACATCGTCACTTACCATCAGGTTCAGGCAAGATTTTGTTCGAACGAAGGTATAAAAAAAAGTGGAAAGGTACGGGGTTCAAGTCCCGCCTTTGTCATTCGTTGTTGGGGTACTACAGATTCTTCCTAAATACTTGAAAGAAACTAAAACTCGCTATGCCCACAACCAGGCTAGCTTCTACAACAAAACTCCAAGCGAGTCGCAAAAACGATCAGTAAATAAATTCAAATATATTGTCTAAACGAAACTTTTGTGCGCAAAAAGGCTTACTACTAAATTTCAGATTATCTAGAGGATAAAAAAGCTAGGACGGTTTTTTCTCCAACCCGAAAAATAACGCCTAACGGAGTAAAGGTCGTCTAGAAGACTAAAGGTTAGCTATTCGTCGCTTCTTTACTTTTGGTAGTAAGTCTACATACCGCAGCGACATAAATAAAAATATCACTTTATTTCCATATCTTTTTTAAATATAATTATACTAGAGACCAGCCCCGGCTTCGCACGTGTGCAATGCTTATACTAAATTATACATACAAACCTTCCTCTTGAATCACTCTATCTATTAAAAAAACCGCATCAAAATCCGTTGCGTAGTTTTAAAGATTAAGCATACATAGGGACAGACCGACAGCGGTAAGCGACTTTGTTTTATACTATGTAGTGAAGTTTGGTTGGCTATATACATTTATTTTATTTATGTAAATCATCCTGGAAGAGATCGCTTCTAAGCGATAAGGCCGCCCATTGTACATGATTTATGTAATGTCTATTTTTAATGTTTTCTTCGTGGTGTACAATAAAGAATTTTGTAATTGTAATTGTAATCATCACGATCATATCAGCTCATACACGTCCACTACTGGACATAGGCCTCCCCCGTACGACGCCACAAATAGCGGTCCTGAGCCGCCTCCATCCATCGACTCCCTGCGACCGCTACGATGTCGTCGGTCCATCGAGTTATCATTACTACGTATGTACATATGTACCATAATAGAGTTTATTTTTATGGATATTTATTGCTGTTCTAACGTTGCTGACGTAAAATTTTAGTTTTGAACCGACCGAAAATAGCTTAACAACGATAACCACCATTAACGGACTAAATAAGTAGAAATGTGACAGAAACAGCTAATAGCTCCGATCACCCTCGTTCCCTCCAGCCATCAAATTATGGTGGTTTGTTGACCTTTTTACTACTGAACCAACCATAGAGCTTATAAACTTTATGTTTTTAGAGATGCCTAACGATAACTATCTTATGATTTTATTTTATGTGCAGCTTTTTATGATTAGACGTTTTGTTCAGATCGTGTAAACATTTGTTCCAAGGCGGGAATCGAACAAGCAACCTTCTGCGTCGCAGGCGGACCTTCGCCCACCGCGCCACATCGGTCATCAAAAAATTACAGCTTGGTAGAGCTTCGATTTAATTCGCGCCTTAGAAAATCATGCTCTTCGCATCTATACTTTGATTCAAAAACCTGGATATTTCTTGTATACAAAGGGTTTACAAAACCCAAGGAATATTGATGGAAAATATTTAACGACATTGTTGTCATCGAAGCCAAGCACAGAAGCTCGAAACAATTTTGGTTTTGAAAGCTTTCATTCATCATTTAACAATTTCTCGTTCGTTTCGAATTCACATTTTCCTACACATGAGAGATTATATTATTATTACGGCATCGTAGCGGTCGCAGGGAGTCGTTGGATGGAGGCGGCTCAGTATGCTGAGTGTGAACTGCCATACTGTTTACTACAAAGTTTGCGTAACTTAATTTTCTATGGAATTTCTATTTTTAAAACTTCCCGCTTGGAGCGCTGTTCAGGAATTCCATAGAAAATAAAGTTACGCAAACTTTGTAGTAAACAGTATGGCAGTTCACACTCAGCATACAGGACCGCTATTCATGGCGTCGTTTGAGGGAGGCCTATGTTCAGCAGTGGACGTATACGAGCTGATGATGATGATGTGAGATTATGCGTTCTTCAAGTTTGTGTTCTGGTTTTTAGTGATAACTTTGCTGTTACCTTGTTATTTTCTGTTACTGTAACCAGTTTTTGTTAAGTTTTCATTCATAAATGTCTTTGTTGACATGAAATATCTTGGATTCTCAATCGTGTAGTATCGTAGCTATCCGAAACAATTGCGAACTTTTCAATTGGGTCACGTCATCACGTGAGACGTTCCGAATTATTATCAAAGTTTGGACTCTTTTCCGATTCTTTGCATAGTTATTGTAATTTATAGAGTTGGAGTTTTCAGCACGCAAAGCAAAGATACTGTTATATTCTACTGTGGTATTTAAAAGTATAACAAACTAGCTGCTACCCTCGCCTTCACGGCGCGTTTTATCGGGATAAAAAATAGCCTATATATTTATTCCAGGTCCCAAACTATACCCATACCAAATTTTATCCTAATCGGTTCAGTAGTTTTTGCGTGAATGAGTAACAAATATCCATACATCCATCCATACAAACTTTGACATTTATAATATTAGTAGGAAACTTTATTGACAAAGAAAATAACAATCAAATGATATAAACAAATTAAACTAGTATTTACAATTGAAACAATTGAGCTAACTGCAGACTGTTGCAAACAATCTACAGATAGCTCAACTTGTCCATATCGATACCAGTCGGAAGCGTCCCCAAGACGCTGGCTGCATTGCCCCGCTGTATAGCAATGCTAATGCGCTGCGCCAGATACTCACCAGGCGATCAGATAATTTTTTGAAAACCCGGAGAGCCTCGGTACCCCACGGACGTAGGGACCACTCCAAGGGGAGCAAATGCGTAGGCTCTGTCGAGACCTGCATATTTGCGCCTCTTGAGATCCTCGGCCAAATCTGCCGCCGAACCAGCCCTCACGGATGTCCTTGAAAGGACAAGGAATTAGTAGGATAAATAATGCTGGACAATCCACACATAATCATTATTCCCAAGCTAAGCAGAGCTTGTGTTATGGGTACTAAATAACTGATATACATAAAACACACTACATGGAAATATATTTTTATTGCACATAGAAAACCCAGAACCGAATTTTTTAAGATCGAAATTAAATAAAATAGTTCGGCCGCGCGGGCCATACGCGAATGAAGTTCAATAATATCCTAAACAATCTCAAGCTACTTTTGGTTCATCATCATATCATCCCACACACTGGACATAAGCCTCCCTCATCCCTCCCTCAGCCCTCCACAAATAGCGATCCTGAGCCGCCTCCCTCTATCGACTCCCTGCGACCGGTACAATGTCGTCGATCCATCGAGTGGAAGGTCTTCTGACGTCGTCGGTCGTCTTTTGACTTGTCTAAGTGCTTATTTTGTAAGCCTAAAGAAATAAAGTTATTGATTCTGATTCTTCCCACACTCGTTTCGCATTGCATCGCGGTCGCCACTCGAGAACCTTTACTCCTCAATGGTTATCGGTTCTACGAGCTACATGGCCTGCCCGTAGCCACTTCAGCCTGCTAATTCTGAGACCAACTACTATCGGTAACTACTTACGAAGTAACATTAACCTAATCTGTGGTACTACGATAAACAAATAGTCAAAAAATCACTATCAAAAAAACTTTTCTATAAACCTTCGCATCGGTGGTTGGAACACGACACTTCCTAAAATTGAATTCCGCTTGCAAAATGTAATAAAAACATTCAGTTCAAAATCATAACGGGGAAATTATTTGTTTGCTTTTTCAAAGCGCCACCGTTAGTTGAACGCTGCTGTGCAGGCAAAAAATAAAATGAATTCAGGTATCAACTACATTAGACACGCTGTAACGCGACGTAAGAATCGACCTCCTAACTAAGCCCGTGGATGTCGTAAGAGCCGACTAATCCTAATCATTTATTGCATGAAAAATAGCTCTATAAAGGTACTAGTATTTTATTATAAAATCTGTGATAAATATCTTATAGCCCGGCTACACGCTCAAACATTTGTAAACACGCATGCACAAACACAGTTTGCGCAAGCAAGATGGAGCGTGTGGCCGGGCTCAAACCAGTTTGCGTAAGCAAGATCGAGCGTGTGGCCGGGCTCAAACCAGTTTGCGTAAGCAAGATCGAGCGTGTGGCCGGGCTCAAACCAGTTTGCGTAAGCAAGATCGAGCGTGTGGCCGGGCTCAAACCAGTATGTAATGTATGTAAAATGAATTAATGTTAGAATGTCAGTGAACTTATATAATTCAGATACAGTATAGGTAAAACGATTTGTCAGTTAGGAAGCCTACCAGGATACTCATGAACACTTTTACTAATATTATTTGCACTTTTATGACATGTAACATAAAGAATCAGAATTAGAGGAAGAGCAGCAACTTCCTTCTTTGTATTTTTAACACCTCTACTGCGGTCACTAATCCGCCTGCCAAGCGTAGTGATTACGGCCCTTTTTGGAGGCACGTTGAGGTGTTAAAACATGAACGATTTTCACGCTTGACTCTTTTTAACCCTAGTCTGTAATATCCATTATGGGCATCAGCTTGATTGCGGGTAGGCGAAAAATAAACCATATTTCGAATTTTCGATATACGCGCTCGATGTAAAATCGAGTGAGTCGGGTCGACGCGGCAGCACGATGTTTATATTCACGTTTGCTTTGTTTGCTTTTACGCGGATATCGAATATATGGATAGGATGATTTTTTCATTTTACCGAGAATTTTGTTAAGGTGACGATTTATGGATCACGTGACGATTAATGGATGATTAAATAAGTAGTTTTTCTACTGTTTTTACATTTAAAATTAAATTATAGGGACACGTGACATGTTTTTATTAAGGTACCTTACTCTTAGTTCGTTTCGGTTTAGACATGTTTGTCAATAAAAAAAAAACTAGTGGAGATTTAGTTTAGCTACAATCGTAAAAACAAACTATTTTTATCAGTTAGCATTATCATCAATAACACAAGCTCTACTTTCTTTGAAGCTTGATGATGCTGTGTGGATTGATCAGCATATTTTTTTTTATTTACCTTCATTAATACTACCAAAAAATTATCCCGACCGACGACCTCGGTGGATGCGGGCAGCACAAAATCGGTCATTGTGGAGCTCTTTAGGGGAGGCCTATGTCCAGCAGTGGACGTCGATCGGCTGATATGATGATGACTACCAAATATCAGGTGAGCCAACAAGCGTATTATATATAATATTATATGTATTGATGATGGACCGACGAAATCGTAGCGGTCGCGGGGAGTCGTTGGATGGAGGCGGCTCAGGACAGCTATTTGTGCAGGTACGATTCCAGCCTCGGGACAAATTTTTGTACGATCTGCAAATATTTGTTCAGGCTGTTTTGGATGTTTTCTATGTATAATAAAAAATATCTATCTATGTAGTGTATTAAATAATATCAGTTAACTAGTACCCATAACACAAGTTCTGCTTAGCTTGGGGCTAGATAATGCTGTGTGAATTGTCCAACATTATTTATTTATATGGCACGCACTTCCAGTACTTCTATATCAGAGTTCTAACAGTTTTTGCTTGTATTCGCGTGTGATTTTTACTAGTTTTGTCTACGGCTTCATGGTGATTGGAATTTTGTGAACTACCATATTTTACGTATCGAGGGAGGTTCTCCATGTTTCATTGTGTCTGAATAGTTGCTAGGGCACCTTCGTTGTGTTCGGAATATTCGGAATCGGGATTCGGGTTTCGGGATATAAACGATGGATGAATGAATAGGTACTGTTAGGATTTCGTGTTGCCGCGAAATTAATTGTTTGTGGTTTTTAATTTGTATGCCATCTACAAGTAATAAAACTAGCGGAAAAGTAATTTGCCGCAAATCGTAAATCATTTTCTATTAACTTGTTGAAAAAATTAAGTTCGATTTATTGGTATTTTTGGAGTATTCGGGAAAATAAGAGATATTTAGCTAAAAATTAAAATTTATTCAAATGCAAAAACCACAAAAATATTTGAATCTCGCGCCAACACGAATAGATCGACCGACATAAAATCACTCGGGAAATATAACGACTTTAGTGGTGCAGTGGGCGGAGATCCGCCTGCGACACAGCCTGGCTGCGGGGTCGATTCCCGGTGAGGGAAAAATGTTTGTAGGTACTTGTGTTGTTTAGGTATTTTCCATGTAAGTGGAATAAAAAATATCTATAAAATAAAAAGATAATTTCTTTCAAAACTTTTAAAGCGCATTAAGGTTTAGTTATGTTGTTGCTATTCATACCTATATGGACTCCGGTTTTGCTGTCTGAAATAAAATATTTTTATTATTATTCTGTTTCTCATTTCCATGATCACGGGCCATATAGTGACCCGGTCCTTTGGGACGCATGCGTGGAGCCGAATCCAACAGCACAGAGGCCGTTTAAGAGAATTAATCTAAAGCCGAGAACCACACATAGCGGGCATCATCCTTGGTTGCACAATATGATACACCCGAAGATGATATCCGCCAGGTGTAGAGACTATTGCAAAGGAAAATGAAAGCAAAAAAAAGCCATGTTATTGTGATGAATGGATGGACTGGGTAATCGGGCTATGGGGAGACTATGGACGCCTGCCATAAACATTGTCTCAATACTGTTATTATTTATTATTATTAAGCGTTCAAAGAATCAAAACTCGAGACCAAGACTGTAAAAACAAATTGTTTCAATTTATTTGTATAAAAATTTGTATGAAAACGCAAACAAATTGGCCTTATTTACAAAGCTTTTTGTGAATTAAGGAATACAGTATAAACAAATGATAACAATAATTTTACAATCGCTGTAAAAGAAAATAGCTATGAAGGCGAATGGAACAATGTAGCCAAGAGCGATTTAATATTTGCGAATTGAGTTCCGTTGGTTCCGTACGAAATAATGAAGAAATAAATAAAATATTTATTTATTGAGACAACTTAGTCTAGTCAGTCAACTGGGTCTAGTCTAGTCTAATTGTTATAATAATAACTTTTTACTTTTCTGACAAGGAAATAATTTTTTTCTCTTGCGCTCTTTTTCAATCTGAATCTCAATCAAAATGATGATGATATTAGTTTAATTGAAGCGATGATATTAAATAATTTACTTTGAAGGTAGATGATGATCAAGATATTTCATAATAGTATTCATATTGTGTATGTTATAATCAAATTAGAACTTGTATTTACAATTGAAACAATAGCCAACTGCAGACAGTTGCAGACCATCTACAGGTGGCTCAACTGGTCCAACAAATGTTATGCTATTTGACGTGCGAATTTATAATTTACCAATAAAATCTTGAATCTTGATGGAAATGGAATGGAAAGTCGTACTAAAATTCTGTGGTGTTTGGTATTTCTTAAGCCGGCTTATGAACTTATGTAAATACCAAATGGATTTTTTTTCGTCCCGGGTACAGGTTCCCTCTATCAGCTAAGAACCATCACCCTTAATGTGGGGCGCCTCGTATTTGGTAAGTTTATTTTACTGTCATTTCGTAAGGAACCCTAAACAAGTTTGTATTTCAGCGCGGTCATTAGTTTTATTGCTGAGTGAGCGGGCGGCCATTGCTTTCATAGAAATAATGGACGATGAATGCCATTTTGTAGAACGAAGTGTACTAGACTAATGGACTTGGATTAAATAAATATAATAACTACTTACCTACACTAAATAATAATATAAATAAATAAATAATTTATTCAAAAATATCATAAGACAAAAAAGTTTAACAATAGAATAATAATAATAACTTATTTCCAAAAGGTTATAATTGTGCCTAAACTAGGTTAAACCTGTATCTCAGGCGAAAAGTGCTAACAACGTAACTAAACAATAATCACATAGTTATCTATATAAATGAAACGACCCATCAGATATCTTATGTATAATATCTTATGTGCATTATAGCGGTTATAAATTATACATAATACTGAACAATTCAAACAGCATTATCTAGCCCCAAACTAAGCAGAGCTTGTGTTATGGGTACTAGAGAACTGATATACATAATCATCATCATCAGCCCGTATACGTCCACTGCTGAACATAGGCATCCTCCAAACAACGCCACGAATTCTAATTGTCGCCATTTTTATACATAATAGAATAAAATAAATAGATAGATATTTTTTATTATACATATAAAAAAACGACCAGAACCCAACCCAACTTATCAAAGTGAAGTTGACCCAGAATAAATAACTTTATATTTAACTAGCTGCAGCCCGCGCCTTCGCCCGCTTGTTATCGGGATAAAAATAGCCCATATGTTATTCCAAGCTATACTCATACCAAATTTCAGCCCAATCAGTTCAGTAGTTTTCGCGTGAAAGAGGAACAAACATCCATACATCCATAGTCACAAACTTTGAGATTTTTTATATTAGTAGGATGCAACATTATAACAATTTCGTTAAGACTGGTCCGGTACATTTATATCTGTTAAAATCAGTAAAGCTTCGGTCAAACCTGCGCGACAAACACGCGGGATGCGAAGCGGGACCGTCAACAACACCAAAATTTTCCCTTAAAAATTTACAAAACGTCTCGGTCGTGTAGGTGTCCAAGACTCTATTGATTCCAAGTCTAATTTTGATTTGACATTAATTTTTTGATAGAATGATGATTTGACATTTGTTTAATTATTCATATTATGCATGCTGTATAATCTAAAAAAACAGCTAGTCATGTATTTATTTTAGAATTCTCTAAAAACCACATACCTATTTGTAATAATCAATGTTTGTATGCTCAAGTGGCAGAATCTAGCGATCTAGACTAAGTCCTAATAACTGATTGTATCTACCTGATTCATGAACAATAAATGAATTACTTACTGAATTGAGGCGCCATTGCAGCGTCCGCCGCGTGGGTGACGCACCCGCTTTGCGTCAAGTGTGTTGGACGCGCAAGATTGGCCGAAGCTACTATTTTTAACAGAGATAAAATCTACCAGACCAGACTTTACGAAATTTTTATAAAGTCTTCTACAGGGTGTTAGTCAAATTAGTGCACAATACCGCTGGAGGTTACTCACCTGCTGCTACAGATTAACTTTCACTTAACAAAGTAAGCCGCAAACGATTTTCTATTTATGCCGAATTTTTTATTTGTCTCAAATAACGCCTTGTACTACGTAGCCATCCCAAAATAGGGCGACTGCTCTTTCTGCGTTGCGGTCATTGTTGCCTCACTGGCCCCGCCCCCATGCAAAAGTGACAGAACTATACGTGATTCCGCGCGGCAGACAGTGGACCGGGCCGCACGGTCAATGCCCTCCATAATGTATGCCAATCATCTGTTTGGAGGGACTGTAGTACAACGTAATACAGAACTTGCAAAATAAGGGTTTGTATAATTTTGGGTAGGTATAATATTGACCTTGGACCCCGTTTGTTAATTTTATGATGTGGCACCAACAGAATATCCCCCCGCGATATTGTGCACTAATTTGACTACCCTATATTTTAATGACTGAGGAAAGTACCGATATCGACGTCCAGATAAATTAACGTACACCTCAGTACGTTAATTTATCTGGACGTCGATATATTTACTGTTACCTAACAGTAAATATACAACCGAATAGAGGTTTTTGAAGTACGTTATAATATAAACAATAGAATATTAAATAAATTAATTTTCAACTCGACACACCACTACATCATCCAAGACTTTACCCATCTGTTCCTGAAATCTCTTGAGCGTAATCCATATTAAACATGTTCAACGCCGTAATATATTATAAGATAAAGACCCTGTCTGTCTGTACATTATTATAAAACGTCCCTGTCTGTCTGAACGCGATAAACGAATCTTCATAAAAGAAGATTATTTATTATTCATAGAAGAGTACGTAGCTACTGCGGAAGCCGGTTGTGGCAGGTAGCCGGTCTAATTACCCGCCCGATCCAAGTAGTGTAGTCTTTGATCACGTTACACTTCTACACGACAGGATAAAGAGAACCGAGAAAGAGTTCTATAAAGCCAGATCCGTAACACTGACCGGTGTTACGGAGTAATGGTTTCTGACTCGTGATCCCACTAATTTTGTCCCACTATTTCTCACAGTCCCACTCATCTTGAAAAAAGAGGCTCGTGGTCCTACTGCTTAGTGGGACCACCAGTCATATGTATAAAGTAGTCTGTGTGGGCCCGTGGTCCCACGACCACGGGCCCACACAGACCCAGTGGTGTCATGCCTGAAGATTATATAAATTATAAGTCAGCATCATCATCATCAGCCCATACACGTCCACTGCTGGACATAGGAGCATTTCCCCCGTACGAAGCCACAAATAGCGGTCCTGAGCTGCCTCCATCCATCGACTCCCTGCGACCGCTACGATGTCGTCGGTCGTTCGAGTGGATGGTCTCCCATGTAGGGGGGGATTTGCCATAATCACCACGCTTGGCAGGCGGATTGGTGATCGCAGTGCTGGTGTTTAAAAAATACTCAGATGGAAGCTGCTGCCCTTCCTCTTGTAGGTTCCCTTAGTCGGCTCTTACGACATCCACGGGTTGAGTTGGAGGGTTCGATATTCATACGCCGCGGCCCCACGGCCCAGTTGGAATTATAAGTACTTCTATGTAAATATCTACATATGTCTTTTACTGTAATATTACTAGTAATATTTTTTTACTTTTACTGCTCAGATATCCATGAAAAGCCAGCGCGGGTTGCTAGTATATTAAACAAACATGTTCATATTATACAGTACACAATATCGTGAGTGAAGCACGTAAGCATAAGCGCTTCGTGAATAACTCCATACATAATGTTGGCACCCAACGCGGGGCCATCGGTGTATTTACGAATAGCTTCTGCCCTTGACTTCGCACATATTTTTCCGAATAAAGTAGCCTGTATGTTAATCCAGGATTAGAACTACTTCTATGAAAATTTTTAGGCTGATTCGTTTAGTACTTTTAGCGTGAAAAGCACCCATGCAAAGAAGGCGCAGGTTGCTAGTACATTAAACAAACATGTTTATATGTATTATGCAGTACACAATGTCTTGAGTGAATCACGTAAGCATTACCTTCATATATAATTATGGCGCCCACCGTGGGGCAATCGATCTTGTCGAAAATGCGTGGGAAAATACTATTTAAATAATACCTGATCCGTTCAATAGTTTTCGCGTAAAGTGATAACAAGCATCCAAACTTTTGTATTTATAATATTAGTGCGGATTTTTTGTTTGAAGATCTATTAAATTGCTCAGCTATCCGTGCAAAGCCAGGGCAGATTGCTAGTATATTAAACAAACATATTCAGATTATACAGTACACATATACTTATATATATCGAGTGATGCACGTAAAGAGCTTCGTGATTACCTTTATACATAATGTTGGCGCCCAACGCGGGGCAATAGATGTATTTATGTAAAGCTTCTGCCCGTGAGTTCGCACGCGTTCTCTCGAATGAAATGTAGCCTAACATAACCTATGTTAGGCTACATTTTATTCGAGAGAAAGGCTACATTTTATTCGAAGAAAGTTAAGGCACTTCTAACAAAAATGTAAATTTAGATTTTTTACCTGAATAAATAATTCTATTTTATAAGTTAATCCATGCTTAGATCTACCTCGATGCAAAATTTCAGCCTGATCTGATCAGTACTTTTAGCAAGAAAGCTAACAACTTACGTATTTATAATATTCGAGTGGTGTATAACGGGAAGGTCTATTGAAGCTGTGCAAAGCCGGCGCAAATTGCTAGTATATTAAACAAACATGTACATATTATACAATACACATACATGTCAGTATTATCGTGAGTGATGCACGTAAAGAGCTTCGTGATTACCTTCTTCCACTAATACATAATGTTGGCGCCTAACGCGGGGCAATCGGTCTTGTCGAAAATGCGTGGGGAAGTGCTATTTAAAGAATCTGCTTTTAAAAGCAACGTGTATTTTTAGCGTGGGAGCCTTGTGTATTAGGGAGGTTTATGGGAAGGCTCGGCAAGGTACATTTGTATTGCCACAGGATGCTCAAAGAATTAGCTGTGTTCTTGATTAGAGACCGCAACTCAGCAAACTTAGTGTAGGACACCCTCCGGCCAGGTGGGATGACCTGCGAAAGACGGTCAGATGCTGGATGCGTCTAGCTGAAGACAGGGTGCTATTACGCTCATTAGTGGAGGCCTATGTCCACCAGTGGACTGATATAGGCTGATGATGATGACTGGCCATCCATCCATCCATTCAAAGGTTGCCTGGAAAAAATCGCTTATAAGCGATAAGGCCACCCATTGTACTTGTTGATGTTAATGTCTATGCTTTTTATTTAACTTTATGGTGTATTGGTTAAGGAAAGATTTCTAAATCTCAAATATCGTAGAGCAAAGTCTCTTTTCGTCCTTATTCAGGCTAGGTTATTAATTAATTTATTATTACTAGAGTGGAAGGATATAGGGGAAGCATTTGCCCAGCAGTCCCACAACTGGGAAATGCCCAGTGGGACTATAAACAGGATTTTCTTTACTTGTTTTCCTTAGCTTGAAAATATTAATATGAAGAGATTCAATTGCACTTTGTAGCCCGGCTACACGCTCAAACATTTGTGCAAGCAGATTGCACAAACACCGTTTGCGCAAACAAGATAAGCCGGCCACACGCTCCATCTTGCTTGCGCAAGCCGGTGTGCGCAAGCAAGATGGAGGCCGGCTTATCTTGCTTGCGCAAACTGTATTTGTGCAATCTGCATGCACAAATGTTTGAGCGTCTAGCCGGGCTATGGTTAGTACTTGCGATTGATTTTCAGTAAGAAAAGTGCGAATGAAAATTATTTTCATAAATTATTGAATTAATTATTGAAGTTACACCCAGCACTACATCAAGTTTTCATTGTTCAACAAAAGCTATTAAATCAAATATTAGATTAAGTGTTTGTTTTAGTTAATTAATTCGTGTTAACCGAAGGCAGTTTAAATTACCAAGGGACAACAAGGGACGAAAACTGAGACGACGAATTGGGGATAGTCGTAGAATCAATGCAATGTCAATTATAGGCTGTAACTTCGAGCACAGTCAGTCGCCTCGTGACCACGATCGCTGTAACACGGTAGAAAAGAAGGGCAATATAACAAAAGGCACGCGCACATAAATACCCGATAAATAATCTTCAATATGATAAACAAGATAATTATTTAGTCTATTAAAGGCCTTTTGTTGTATAATTTATTGGTTAACTTTAATATTATAATTGAATGGCATAAAACTGTCTGAAAAATCTAGAATATAAAAAGAACAATATTCCGTTATAACTAATTTTTACTGTTAACTAACTGTGCAGGCACAGCTAGTTCCCCCGTAAAGATATCATAGTTACATAGGTTTTAATTTGTTTCGTGCGGAACCCTAACTATGTTATAATGTTACCCGCTGTAACAAAAGCTATCTGGAAGTAAAAATCCCGTCAGAATCAGTCCACCCGTTTCTGAGATTAGCTTACACTGGTTTAAAGAAACAGCATACGTAATGCAAACGTAAATTTAATGTAATGACGACTGCTGTGGCGCGGCGGGCGATCGTCCGCCTGCGACGCAGGAGGTTGCGGGTTCGATACCCGCCTTGGGACAATTGTTTGTACGGTCTATAAAGATTTGTTCCAGGTGTTCTCGGTATTTACTATGTAAAATAAAAAATATCTATCTGTGTATGTATTGTATTATGTATATCAATCATCTAGTCTAGTACCTATAACATAAGCTCTGCTTAGCTTGGGGCTAGATAATGCTGTGTGGATTGTCCAACATTATTTATTTATTAATGCTTCGATAATGATAATACAGATATATTTGCGCCCTCCCATTTTTATTGCTAGTTGTTTTGGTAAACTATTTGTATTTAAATTAAAAATTTTATGTCACTGCCGAAAGGGAAGGAAGGTGAAGACCAGCACCTTCGTTCTAAGTATTTTTGAACATTTTTTGAACACTGCGATCACCATGTTATGATTAATCCCCCCTACATGGGTGACCATCCACTCGATGGTAGGCTTGTTCTTGCTCGGTCAGTAAAGAGATCGCTCTGTCCTAGTACAATCTCACTAATGTACTAGTTCGGACTTCTAGTACTATTAGTACCCCACTCGGCAAAACTTTCGGCTCGTTTTAATCACAAAAGGGCTCCTATTTTAATGCTCCAAAATACGCAATCGATTGTTTTGTGTCAGAAACTAGATTGAATATTATTAACATTTACTGAATATTAATTATAATATTATTTCACCAAAACATACACGAAAACGGACGATATATCCATTTACCGACGAAATATCGAAATGCAATGCTCCTTCCTTGCTCGTAACAAAAATAATACAAGTAGGTACATACATAATAATATTAAACTTACAAAAGTTGCAAACATAAAATACTAACAGGGCAATTTGATCTCTATCTTCAAACAAATAAAGTTTCTCCCTCCGTCTCTTTTACTGCCGGGGATTATGCGCTGTCTATCTCTGTTCTACCTTATTCGTTCCTTTGAGACAAGTTACTACTGAACTAGAGAACTAGATGCATATCTCCGTCTCTCTTACTACCGCGGAATATGCGCTCTCTCTATCTCTGTTCTCCCTTAATTATTCCCTTGTCTTCTAGTTCCGTCTGACAAGGAATCACGGAATGTAACAGTGAACTAAAAGAAACATTGTACTAGGGAACGAATAATCTAAATGCATTCTCAAACAGTTCTTTTTATTTTTGTTATTGGATTTTAAACTTTATGTCAAGGAAAATAGTGATTCAGACGCCAACTTTTTAGTGGTTTCGAGATTTCGTGTCTAAAGAGCAAGTGAACTACAAGGAACTAGTTGAGCTGAATCAGAATCAGAATCAATAACTTTATTTCTTTAGGCTTACAAAATAAGCACTTAGACAAGTCAAATTTTATACTATGAACATAGTTATTATTATCAAATAAGAAATAAGGTGTTATTGATATTCTCTTCACTTCAATTTTTTGTTTGTGGAAGAAGTGAAAAAGAAACCACTAGCATATTTATAATATCACTTATGTGTCTAATACTGCTATTTTGCCTATCTAAATCTAAATTTAATGCGATTTAGATACATGTCAATATTTATATAAAGCTAAACAGAACATTGAATTTCTTACATACTATTGACAGTGCGGAGCGGAGCGACATCTGGCCAAGCATTAACATCATTGATGTAATCATCTATGGAGTAAAAGGCCTTCCTGATAAGATTTTGTTTAATGTACTGTTTAAATTTACGAATAGGGAGTTCAGTTGCTTCAGATGGAAGCTTATTATAGAACCGCACGCAATTGCCCATAAATGATTTCCCTACTTTTCGTAATCTATATGCTGGGATGTGTAATTTGTTCTTGTTTCTTGTTCTCGTTGGTATCGTTCTTACTAGTTTTACTTATTTACACTGGTCGGAACTAATTCATTTTGTTCATTATTCCTGAACTACACAAGACTACTCGATGGACCGACGACATCGTAGCGGTCGCAGGGAGTCGATGGATGGAGGCCGCTCAGGACCACCGCCGATATGACTGGGCACTGGTTTAATGCCACTTGTTTAATGTTAAATAACAATGATTTGGAAACTCAGATGTTGTGAACACAGAAGTAACAAACGATGAAGCTGTTTGTACATATTTGGCAATGTCAGCATATCACTAAATAAACACATCAACATTATTAATATAGCAAAAATATTTGCAAAACTCGCTATTTTCAATTACAACCTCAAACATTGCCACGTGCTGGCCGCGTGGGCTTTGACAGTAAGCGATGGGCCCCGTGTTGGACGCCAAAATAAACAAAGAGACATAAACCACAGATTAGGTAATGTTACTTCGCTTATACCATACCATACAATTATAAATTACTAGCTGCTGCCCGCGTTTTATAGGGATAAATAATAGCCTATTTGTTATTCCAGGTCCCAAACTATACCCATACCAAATTTCAGCCTAATCGGTTTTGTAGTTTTTGCGTGAAAGAGTATCAAACATACATACATCCATTGTCACTAACTTTGACATTTATGATATTATATAGTAGGATAGTTATTTTGTGCTAATACCGACGTTTTGATACCGTTAATAGATAAATTATACCAGAAACTAGAGGGTCCCGAGGTTTCGTCAAATTGTATTCACGAGGAATTACTAGCGTAGCGTAAAACTTTTAAAAAGGTGTATTAGTACTTTTGGTTGCCTGGAAGAAATCGCTTTAAGCGATAATGCCGCCAATTCTTTTACCTTGCACCAAACTATTTAGGTATAAGTTTCTGAATTAAGCATTATTTATCTATCTATTAACCACGAATTTAAAGTCAATTTTAGTTTTTGTAAAAACAACCAAAAAAAAACTTTTGTTTCTAAGCAACGCTTACTTGCCTCGTTTCATTTTGTTCATCTTTCTTCCTAGCTCTCAGAATCCGCTCTCGCACTGGCTATCAACTGTACAGGCACCTTTATTCTTGCGATTCAATATAAACCCACCTTTTGTTTCCAACTGATCCTATTACTCCGACAACGGAAACGGAAGCAGTCTTTCGAGAAACTGTTCGGGCTTCATACCGATCGGAAACAAATTCTCTATACGCTGTATGTATGCACTTGTTTTACAAAGATCCTTCTTGATGCTTTTTGCTTTAAATATAAACAGTATCCCATAACCAACTTCGAAAAAAGGAGAAGGTTCTATGTTCGGCTGTATCTATGTTTTTTAAGTACGAGTACGTTCGTCGATTTCTTCGTCAAATATGAACCGATTTTGAAAATATTTTCGCTATCCCTTAAAATGTTATTTATTTTTATTTATTTATCAACTTAAAACAATGTGACATTGGAAACTTATAATAATAACACTATGTACCACAGAGGTTTGTAAATGAGTGTTATTAGCGAGTCAGCCGAGTTATAGCCCGGCTACACGCTCAAACATTTGTGCAACATGCAATCTACATGCACAAATGTTTGAGCATTGAGAAGCAAAATGAGCCGGCCACACGCTCCATCTTGCTTGCGCAAACTGGTTTGAGCCCGGCCACACGCTTCATCTTGCTTGCGCAAACTGGTTTGAGCCCGGCCACACGCTTCATCTTGCTTGCACAAACTGGTTTGAGCCCGACCACACGCTACATCTTGCTTGCACAAACTGGTTTGAGCCCGGTCACACGCTCCATCTTGCTTTCGCAAACTGTGTTTGTGCAACACTAATTACGGGTATTTACTATGATTTGAGTTTTGAGTATCCCGTAGGTAATTAACTTTAGATTTGTAAATAACCATGATAGTTTCAAAAGTTTTGTACTTGTGCAATCATGTATTCACAAATGTTTGAGCGTGTAGCCGGGCTATTACACCCGAGGGATTAGTCTTTAACCGCAAAACTTAAGTATGTTATTGTATACTTTTTATTCAAAGCATGCAATTAAATCTTCAAAAAGCTTTTCCATAACCTCACTCAACAACCCCTTTGGTTGAGTAAAAAAAACTCAAATTTCCCCGCCATCTTGAATTTCTAAAGCTCCAAAAAATAATAAACAACACAATGCATTACAATTACGGCACGTGCGATATAACGAGAGTCGAACCCGCGACCCCGCGCCCTGGGGCAGACGATATTTAGGGTCAGAGAGGTCTCTGAATACAAAGTCAAGTTCTTTAGTAAAGTTTAGTTTGGGAACTCTCAAGTGAATTTAGCGAAACCACTTTAGGGATTTTATGAGTAGATGGTTTGTTTTTACCACAGAAATCTAAATGATGTAAGGTACCTTATTATTTAGATTTCTGTGGTTTTTACCCACGATGGAACGGAGACGATGGTTATGTCTTTAGGGTGAGATGTTATTTGTTTGTATGTATGTTTGTCTCTGCTTTCGATATTTTCCTTATACTGCTTTTGAAAGTACCTTTTGACACTTTTGCTGTTTCAAATGCTAAAATTAGTTATTTTTAAGGTTTTTATATTCTTCTGTATATTCTTGTGATATGAACTAATTAAAAGATTTTCTTTCATTAACATTTGAAGTAAAAGAATGAGCAAAAAATATTGATGTTTATTTGGAGTCACAAAATAGCAAAATACTGTGTGTTTTCATCATATTTACAGAAGTAGTTCATAAGCCAAAATTATAGGTAAGTAAAATCACAAGCCAGCAGAGTCAAAAGCATCATCATCATATTAGTACATACACGTCCATTGCTGAACATAGGCCTAAAAAGTTAAAAGCATCTCCGTAAGCTAGTCTCTCACGAAAACCGATACCCGGATATACATATCTGACAAAACACGAGATGTCCGTGGGAGAGTCACGGGGACTAGACGTAACAATGGTCACGCCTCATTAAACCTTCAGTTGGCTTTCCATTACCTTCTGGCCCTTTCATGTTGTCATCGACATTGAATCAGAATCAATAATTTTATTTCTTTAGGCTTACAAAATAAGCACTTAGACAAGTCAAATTTTATACATACTATAAACCAGGGACGAGGATAAACATAGTTACTATTATCAAATAAGAAATAAGGTGTTATTGGTATTCGCTTCACTTCAATTTTTTGTACACAAGTGAAAGAAGTGAGAAAGATAGCCAGGCGTTTTCAAAAAAGAAAATAATCCTATTTACCGTAGAATTCAATAGATCACAGCTTGATTCTATTGTATTTATTTATTAATACTATCGGCTCACAAGGAACACTTAGTCAAATACTTGATTCTATTGTATTTATTTATTAATACTATCGGCTCACAAGGAACACTTAGTCAAATACTTGATTCTATTGTATTTATTTATTAATACTATCGGCTCACAAGGAACACTTAGTCAAATACTTGATTCTATTGTATTTATTTATTAATACTATCGGCTCACAAGGAACACTTAGTCAAATACTTGATTCTATTGTATTTATTTATTAATACTATCGGCTCACAAGGAACACTTAGTCAAATACTTGATTCTATTGTATTTATTTATTAATACTATCGGCTCACAAGGAACACTTAGTCAAATACTTGATTCTATTGTATTTATTTATTAATACTATCGGCTCAGAAGGAACACTTAGTCAAATACTTGATTCTATTGTATTTATTTATTAATACTATCGGCTCAGAAGGAACACTTAGTCAAATAATTGATTCTATTGTATTTATTTATTAATACTCTCGGCTCACAAGGAACACTTAGTCAAATACTTGATTCTATTGTATTTATTGATTAATACTATCGGCTCACAAGGAACACTTAGTCAAATACTTAGATTAAATTTTATTACAAAATCACACAACATAGAATCATAAACATTAATTCTAATAAATAACTCAATTATTATTTTAGTTAGGTACGATCTCTGTTGCATGCCCCGTCTCTCACAATTTGTACACTGCAATCGGTAATACATGTTGATACCTGGGGGCCTACTCTGAAAAGGAAAAGCGAAGTTTCGTTTTCGTTTTCGTGCTTGCATAAGATTAGCATTTGCACGAAAAATATCAGAAACTTCGATTTCGTTTTTATGAGTACGTGGCCCTTTATCTTTAAAAAAATAATATTACAACAAAAACCAATAGGCAGCTGTAATAGCATTGTCAAAAATGTATGAGTGTAGATTAAAATTAAAATGGGTATCGTTTGAATTAAACGATCAGCAGATTAAAGAGGTTTGCGTCTTTATTCTTTATTATTATTTAGAGTGGTCTGCCAAAATGATTAAATTGGTCAGCAAGTAATGGGACGCTGTTAAATATTTCTGTAGCAATATATCAGTAAAGCAACATTTGTCATCCGTTGCCAACAACGGACACTGACATCGTTGATCCTATCCTACTAATATCATCATATCATACCATACACACACGTGCACTGTTGGACAAAGGCCTCCCCCATACGACGCCACAAATAGCGGTTCTGAGCCGCCTCCATCCATCGACTCCCTGCGACCGCTACAGCCGAACGCGCGATGTCGTCGGTCCATCGAGTGGATGTAGGGGGGGTTTTGCCATAATCACCACGCTTGGCAGGCGGATTGGTGATCGCATGGTTGGTGTTGAAAACTACTCAGAAGGAAGCTGCTGCCCTTTCTCTGGTAGGTTCCCTTAGTCGACTCTTACGACATCCACGGATTGGTAGTTGGAGGGGTCGATATTCGTACGCCGCCGCGGCCCCACGGCCCTACCTACTAATATTATAAATTTCAAAGTTTGTAAGGATGGATGTATGGATATTTGTTACTCTTTCACGCAAAACTACTGAACCGATTAGGCTGAATTCGGTATGGGTATTGTTTTATACCTGGAATAACATATAGGCTATTTTTTATCCCGATAAAACGCGGGCGAAGTCGGGGGCAGCAGCTAGTCAACGATATTACTTAAAACGACCACCTCTAGATGAGGGTATTGGTGGACTAGTCCGTACAGTTAACGTCTAATTTGACCAGCTTTCTGTCTCTGGCCTATATACGTATATATGGATATCTGGCCATAAGATGTGCATCTTATGAGACTCACTCGATCGTCACAAAACTATTTTCCGATTGTATTTTCTTCTCGACTGCGCAGTAATCGAATCCAGCCCTAAGCAATAAAGCCGCAGGCGACGTTGCAATTACGAAACTACCCTCCGAAGTACGAAATGCATAACAACGACGTTATGCGAATGAGTTTACTGTGCCAATGTGTTATTGGGGTACTGTTGAGTATAGTGTACGATAGTGTAGTAGGAAAAGTAAGATGGGAAATAAATAAAACAAATACTGGCATAGCATCATCTAGTCCCGAAGCAGGGCTTGTGTTCTGGGTACGAGATGACTGGTTGGTGACTGAGTTTACTGTACCAATGTGTTATTGGGGTACTGTAGAGTGTGGTGCAGGATATTGTAGTAGGAAAACTAGGAAGAAACATAAATAAATAAAACAAATACTGGCACACCATCATCTAGTCCCGAAGCAGGGCTTGTTTCTGGGTACCAGATGACTGGTTGGTGACTGAGTTTACTGTACCAATGTGTTAATTGGGGTACTGTAGAGTGTGGTGCAGGATATTGAAGTAGGAAAACTAGGAAGAAACATAAATAAATAAAACAAATACTGGCATAGCATCATCTAGTCCCGAAGCAGGGCTTGTGTTCTGGGTACCAGATGACTCATTTATACAATACTTATACACTCAGACTAGAAACCAATGCCTGCAGATCATACAAGTGGAAATCTAACCCGCAACCTCCTGCTTCTAAAGTGTTCCAAAGAGACCATAAGCCTTTCTTTTTGACTTACTTTTTTCGAGCGACAAATCCTCCGTTGAACTAAATCTCCAGTTACATTTATCCTACATATAATTATTATTGATAAAGAAAATAAAAATCAAATAATATAATTAAATCAAACAAGTATTTTGCAATTGAAACATTTGAGCGAACTGCAGACTGTTGCAAACAATCTTGCTTATTATTATGATCTATCCTACTGTAATTTGCTCCATTACATCACCCTATTTTACAGCAAGTTGCAAACAAGTGCAACCCCTATAGAACCCCATAGTCAAAGTCAAAATGACGTCCAACTAATGTCTATTGTGCAGTATGGCGCGTGTTCCTCTGAGTTACACTTACTGTGAGATTAGATATGTTTATGAATAAGGGGGTTTTGCTTGGGGTAGGTCAGTATTCTTGATACTAATATTACAAATATAGATCTTTTTACGTTAAGTTTAGTTTAGTTCAGTTCATTTATTGATAAGAGAAATTTCTTACATGTCAAATACTTCTAAAAATAACTTAGGTAGGTAAGTAGTCTACTACGTAAATCCTACTGGCGAAAAACGGCTTTATAATAATTATTTTTAATTCTCCTTAACAAATTGTTTTTTTCAGTTACGTTATTTTACTTTGGGGGCGGCGATATAACAGCAATTTTCTATATTCTTTTGTCGATTGCTCGTAAAACTCCTGGTGGTCAATTAAGATGTATTCCTGTGTGTATCACTCATACTATTTTCGCCGCCTATAGGTTAATTTTCTTGCGTATTTTATTCATAAGCAAAATGAATCCAAATCGCGATGAAAATATAATAATAATCTAAATTTAATTTGATTATCTAAACTCAGTAAATATCTTGACTTGGCTAACGAGGTTGTCAGCATGTGGGATGTTGATTCAGCGACCATCGTTCCGATAGTCGTTTCAGTTAATTTTGTCATAGCGAAGAGCCTCGATCAACATCTTATGAGACTCTCGCTAGGAAGTTGAATCAAGGGTCAGATTCAAAAGGCGGTACTCCTGGACTCTGCGCGTATCGTCAGGAAGTTCCTCTCTCTGCAGCCCTAGTCACCGGCCGCTTGAGTCTAGCTTCGCGGCCGGTGATCCACCGTTTTGATACATTTTTTACTGTAGATTAGTTTTATATGTTATTGTATTTTCCATAGTAATAAATGTATTTTAGCGAGATTTAAAATAAATGAAGTGATCTAAATTTTAAAAATAAATATACCAATAAAGTAAGAACTTCGCGTAAAAAGTTGTTACTACACGTTCTTTTCTTTTCAATGGATTTCCGCAACATAATCAGAATCAATAACTTTATTTCTTTAGGCTTACAAAATAAGCACTTAGACATGTCAAATTTTATACTATAAACATAGTTATTTTCATTCATTCACATCAGCCCATACACGTCCACTGCTGGACATAGCCCTCCCCCGTACGACGCCATAAATAGCGGTCCTGAGCCGCCTCCATCCATCGACTCCCTGCGACCGCTACGATGTCATCGGTCCATCGAGTGGATGGTCTCCCATGTAGGGGGGGATTTGCCATAATGACCACGCTTGGCAGGCGGATTGGTGATCGCAGCTAGTAGACAAAAAATTAAAGTGAAGAGAATGTCAATAACACCTTATTTCTTATTTGATAATAATAACTATGTTTATAGTAAAAAAAATGACTTGTCTAAGCGCTTATTTTGTAAGCCTAAAGAAATAAAGTTATTGATTCTGATTCTGATTCAAGAGAATTGTTGAATTACATTATCCCTTCGAAGCGTGTTTTTCCTCTTTAGTTAGATCTATAATGTGATCGATCAATGGCACGGAGGCACGGTGTCTCGTAAATTGCGTTATCGTGTGCTCTCCTCACTTAACGATGATCCTATCAAACTTCCAAACTTCTGTTTTCGAATCTGATTTATGTAGTACCCGCGAAAATCCATTTGAAGGAAAACCTGTCAGCTGTCAAAACCTACCATCTGTCCGTTTGACAGGCGGGCGTAATTACCCTGCGCCTGACTTCGACGCGACGGGACAAATTACAACGCGTGGGACACAGGCTTGTGGAGACGGCTGGGACAATATGGCCCTGCCAGGTCCCGCTGAGACGTGTAGGCCACATATTCAATACCCGTCGCTAGAAAAGAGTTTTAATAATTAATATTTTTGTTCCACGTTTGGGTCGGTATGTGAACAGAATATTTTGTTTCATGTAAAACCAATGTCTGTTATTAATCTGAATTTTTTGACGAACTCTTTCTTCTTGTGACACTGAGACATTTATCGAAGTAAATATAACAGCCGAGCTTTTGATCGTGTAATTTTTATGAGTTTTTGAGTAAATAACAAAGACAAGTGAGAAAATCGTATGCAACCAAAATATATAATATATAATGCTGGACAATCCTGAATCCAAAAACAGCATCTAGCCCCAAGCTAAGCAGAGCTTGTGTTAGAGACTGATATACATACATTACATAGATTTTTTTTATTATACATAGAAAATACCCAGAACACCCGAGACAAATTTGCAGATCGTACAAACATTTGTCCCAAGGCAGAAATCGAACCCAGCAGAAGCGCAGGAGGTTGCGCTCCTGCGTCGCAGGCGGACCTTCGCCCGCCGCTCCACAGAGGTCGTTAATAACCAGCACACAGCTAGTGCAATGCCAGCATCGATCTTGTAATACGCTAATCTTCCGTAGATACCAGGGGGCCAATTCTGCGTATCACGTGATACTTTATCGAGTGATGCTCATTATCACGGGTTAAAAATATCTTGAGATAAATATCAAGTACTGCCAAAAACTGCATTCTCGTGCGAATTATCGAGCAACTCATCAAAGAAAAACCCCTTTTCTTGCAGATTTTCCAGAATATGCTTGTTTATCACTCGATATTTTGACAGTTCTTGCCATATATATCGAGTAGATATATTGCCAGAATTGCCATACAGAAACCTCCAGAAACCAGAAACCCAACCGTTTCTTCCCCACTGTGTCCCCTCTATCAATCTTGTACGCGTAAACGAAAAAATAACGCCATAATTTGCGTACTAATGACCAAAACCTTTCCCGTTTCAAATGCAACTGTATGTCGACAGAGGAGGGATTATATTCCACTGAGATTTATGATCGCAATAACAGTCGTGAAAAATGTACTAATTCGGGTGTTTTTGTTTGAGAAACTTCCTTATTAGGATGCAGTAGGGTTTGTTTTTGGAATGAGTTAAGTTTTTTAAGAAAGGGATGAGAGTTTTCATTAGATTAAGTGCCTTATTTCGTTGACTTAAGGTTGGGATTTTAGGGTAGGGTTATAGAAGGAAATCGGCTTGTTTGAGATTTTAATTGCAACCAGGGGGAATTCAAGAAACAATTTTTGAAAGAGATGTTTAAGAAAGAGCTTAGAGAGCAAGACAGAGTTAGAAGTATAACTAGATGCTGCTCGCGCCTTCGCCCGCATTTTATCGGAAAAATAGCCTTTATGTTATTCCAGGTCCCAAACTATACCCATATCAAATTTCAGCCCAATCAGTTCAGTAGTTTTTACGTGAAAGAGGAACAAAAATCCAAAAGGGTTGTAAGGGGTTGAAAGGTTGTATAGAAGTATCATCATTTTTAAAGCTAAAAGAATGGAATTAGTTTTTTTAGGTTGTTGTTTAGATATGAATAAAAATGTCATTTACAAATTTTACCTTCAAATAATAATAATAATTTCTCTGTCACTAGGTATTCCACGCGGACGAATAGCGGACACAGCTAGTTATTATAATAAAAGTAGGAAGTGGGATCAAGCTAGCAGGGTGTCTATTCTGCAAAACGGTACAAACACAGCGAGAGTTCTGTCACGATATAATAATGTGTGATAGATAGAAAATGCTTTATTGCACACATAACAAAACAGTTTACAAACAATTTGATACAAAAAAGAAATGTGACAATTGGTGGTCTTATCGCTCACGAGCGATCTCTACCAGACAACGTTGAGTTATCAAATTATAAACTTTTAAAATGTTTAACTTTTTGTCTATGGCTCTGTGGTTTAGCACAAGTTTGCCAAGGTTCATTTCAAGACAGCTTTAAAAGTATACAATATATGTAAATAAGTATACATATATATTATGAACAAAATAGGAAGAATATAATAAATTAATAATTATTATCGTATAATTTGTAGGGTTTTATATTTAACCAAGCTTGAGTAAGCCGAACTAAACGTAAGAGGCGAGTTCAAGAGCGCTCGTCTCCGCTGGCTAGGACACGTCGAGAGAATGGAAGAGGATCGGGCTGTCAAGAAGGTATATGAGGGGAAACCATTGGGGCGTAGACTAGTCGGCCGCCCTAGGTATCGATGGATCGACGAAGTTGAAGCCGATCTTCGCGAACTCGACACCCATAGCTGGCGAGAGACAGCTCAGAACCGAGATGCCTGGAGATGTCTTGTGTCGGAAGCCAAGATCCACTTTGGATCGCTGAGCCACAGGAGTAAGTAAGTTGTGTAAGTAAAGTACCTATATGTAAATTACCTAGATAATTCTGTTGCAAGATACAAACACAGAAAATTAAAAAAAAAACTGTATTAAATTACACCAAGAATTTGTATTTATATTCGTATGTATTTATATTATATTTGCTGGATAATGGCCAACATTCAGCAAAAGCTGACAGGAAGCAATAGTTCCGCCGATTGAAGATTGTGGTCAAACGAAGGTGATGAACAAGTCGATCTTCTCTTCATCATCATCATCATCATCATCAGCCCATACACGTCCACTGCTGGACATAGGCCTTCTCTTCATATGGGCTTCAAATTCATGAGCCAAAATACCTTTTAAATAAGGTAAGTGTATGTATTTCCGCACCTCTGCAAATTGCCTTTAGACGAGGGGAAATGAGCCAAAGATGGCCTACCATTTCCGTCGTCGCTTTCGAAAAAAGAAACTTGATAAGTCATGTTCTACACCTCCCCAAATATTGTAGCAAGCAAATTGCACAAAGTTGTATATTGTACTATAGGCCCTGTAAGGGCAGGGGGCGCGCCCTCTAAGCGACTATGGCCCGTTATAATGAAGATTTATGGGCAAAATTGGCGTGATTAAATATTGAAGGCACGCGCCTAGTCCCTTTATTGAGTCGGGGAAGTTTCTTTTGCGAACTGAAAATGGTGATTCTTAATTTGTGGATGTACTTTTGTACTTAAAATTTTTTCTTACATTTGAAAATCAGAGTCCTTTCATTATTCAAGAAGTATACACACAGTACTGGCAGACTTTAATTGAAAACTGTCAAAAAACGCAATAGTGTTGATGACTGTGATGATATTGATGAATTTGGGAGACAAAAAACAATCGCCAATTATTGGATTCGATCGATATTTTAGCTATTTAGAGCATTTTGGTCTATGGTGAGGATATCAAGTTTTTTTGTAAGTAATGAACAATTGCTAACCTATCGAATATACACTATAAACACATAAAACATCCTGTTCTCGCTACTTCTTAACGACCTCCCGAGTGCTGTGGCCTCCGCCAAGATAATGATGTACGCCGACGATGTCGCCGCAGTGGTAACCGCACCATCTGTCGACCGCCTCGAGGAAAAGTTGAATCAGGCAGCACACCAACTCGCTACCTGATTCTGCGCGAACGGCCTGGTACTAAATACATATCTAAGACACATTTCATGCACTTCCGTCTTTCAGGCCGTACGTGAGACCACTAGTGGTGCTAATCGAGGGAGTGCAGATTGAGCAGGTGGAGCGTACCACTTTCCTGGGCTTCGAGATAGACCGCGCGCTCACCTGGGAAAGCCATATTCACAACGTCTGCGGTAAACTGGGTGGAGCGTGTTTTGCACTGTGGCGGCTATCTATTTTCCTGCCGAGGGAGGTCGTACGGTCTTGCTATTTTGCGATGATACAATCTGTGCTCCAGTACGGGGCAGAGCTCTGGGGACGCGCCGCCGAATGGCAGCGAGCCTTCCGCTTGCAGAAGCGGGCCATTCGAGCAGTAGTGTGCGTGTCACGCGAAACCTCCGCCCGCCCTTTCTTCAAGGAATTAGGCGTCCTCACCCTACCGTCCCTGGTGATCTTTCAGGTGGCCGTATTTGTGAGGACAAATCTGGAAGATTTCGGCAACCTTGGAGATAAACGCGGTGGCTCTGTGCGTCACGCCGGTCGGCTAGCCGCAGTATCGCGTACCATGGCGAAGTCTGAGAAGCTGACACATGTCATTGGGCCAACAGTATACAACCGATTACCTAAAAATATCAAGGAGGCTCCTAGTCTCAACACGTTCAAATCTAAGCTAAAACGCTGGCTTGTCGAGCAGACATTCTACACCTTCGATGAGCTCACAAGCCTAAAACTAACAGAATAACAACATGTACAATATTATTTCGGTCTTTAGGTACTCCGATATGTACCTACTTGTAATTTATATTAATAATAATGTATTTTTTATTATTTAAATGACAAATGTATAACATTTTATGACCTGTAATGTAATCCATTATAAAATAAATGAACTGAACACTCCCTCGCAGTGACTTCAGTTATTAAGTGATTATGGCACATGCAACTTTTTCGAAATAATGGAAAACTCAAAATAACACGAATCATGGTAAATCTCCTATAGAGTATTCTCACTAAGGCGGGGTTGGGTTAGGTTAGGTACAAGTTGTATACTTGTACCTTATTATTCCATCCAAGATGTGTACAATAATAATCTGGGCCGTCACAATCAGTCCAGTCCCTTGTCCCTCCACTTTACCCTTCACCGCAAGCTGGTCAGCTCCCGGAAGTAGGCGGAAGTAGCACTCTCGCGCCGGAAGCGCGGCCCGCGCGGGAAATTGGCGGTGTCGCGGTACATGTGACCGGACAAGGACCGGACAGATGTTACTGTGTCGTGTAAGTGGAGACAGGCGTTTTGTTTTGACTTGTGTAAGTGGTTAGCGGACACTGTTTTCGTTGTTCGCCGAGTAGAAAAGAATCTTAAAAGTAGTTAGTAAAGAATCTTTTGTGTTCTTGTGACTGAGAAAATAAATATCTGTAGATATTGTCAGCAACGCGTTCTAGATATTAAGTTAAATCAGAGATTAATCTAAAAAAAACTTCGATTTGAACAATTCGACAAAATCTTTAATTTTGCTATCAATGTAGAAATTTTGGCAATAATTGGTAAAACCAACACTGCTAGTGGATTTTCTGTTTATATTATTTTATAGGATTATATAGAAATGGACAGTCACATTACATAAAATACCACACACAGTAACAATATTACAAAAAACCTATCTATCTTACATTCAATGCTTAAAAATTGCAATATGAAATGTCAAAAGCTAATCTAATCTAGTAAATCTATTAAGTAGTTAAGTGGAGGGTTTGCCATACTTAACTTTAATTGTTAATTATAAATATCCATAGAAACTTTGACATTTATAATTTTAGTAGGATTCGGTTCATAATGCACTGAGAAATCTACGAACATACATAAAAATCATACAAAGAGCCGAATATAGAATCTCCTCCCTTTTACGAAGTCAGTATTTATTTATTTATTTTTATTTATTTATTTATTAACAAAATCCACAGCACTTAAAATATACATAAACTTATCTTATACATATCGCTAACAGCCAATAGAAGGATTTACATTATTATAATTTGGAAAAATAAGAATAAGAACGACGTCACCAAATTCGCCAGTATATAGGTAAGATATAGACACAAAACATTAGACAGTATACATTTTCAGAAACAAAACTATGAAGTAAATATTAAAATAAAGATTTGACATAATAGACAAGATTACCTATCAATATCTAGTAGATCATCAAGTTACTCCTACTAAACTTACACCACTAAACTATTACTCAACTATTATGAACCTAATAAGTAGTACTTTATATTATGTGTTTTATACAAATCAATTATATCCCATACATAAACTTCTATATATGCTAATACATTATATATATTACAATAATAAAACATGATAAATACACAGCCATCGTTAAAAAGAACCTTACGTTATAAATAATTAGAGAAATGAAAACTTTATGAAGCGCTACTTTTATCTGAGAGCAGCTGAAAAATATCACGTTTAAAAGTTTCTTTATTACTAAAGAAAATATCTGTTGAATTAAACATTTTGTTAAAGCTTCTATGAAGCCGAGTGACAGGTGAATATTGTGCATATTTGGTTTTTGTTGACATTACAGCAAAAAGTTTTGTTGTTGTATGTCTGGTCCTGGTCCGTGGTGCATTCAAGCATAGCAATTTAGATAACAAATCGGGACAGTCAATATACCCGTTGCATATACCATGCAGGAAGGACATGTCCGCCATAACTCTACGGTCTTCAAGAGTCGGTAAACGATGATAAGCACATGCTTCTTGATAGTCATTGAAACCCGTGTAGCATCTATAGTTAAGATTTTTTATGAACTTGCTCTGTATACTTTCAAGGCTTTGTATGTAATTTATATAATGAGGGGTCCAAGCAACGGAGCAATACTCTAAAATACTCCTTACATAGGAGTAGTAAAGGATCTTTACACATCCTACGTCGGAGAATGGACGACTTACCCTTAAGATGAACCCCAGACTTTTATATGCTTTATTAACAATAGCATCAATATGTTCTGAAAACATTAATTTTGAGTCCATTATAACGCCGAGGTCCCTTACGGAGTGTACTTTATTAAGTGTAGAGTTATTAATTCGGTAGTTAAACTCGATGAGAAGAACTTTTCTAGTAAAAGAGATGTATGAACATTTATTAATATTAACTCCAATACGATTATCGACGAAATACTGGCATAGACTATTAATATCCTCTTGTAGATTCATGCAGTCCAGATGGTTGGTTACCTGCATGTAAATCTTCGTATCATCTGCAAACATTAGGTAACGAGCATGCTTGAAGCATTTACCCACATCATATAGATACGCTGAATACAAAAGTGGACCCAGGATGGAGCCTTGTGGCACTCCAGAAGGGATGTCAGTAAAGTCGGAACAGTATCCTCCCACAACGACAGCCTGTGAACGGTTGCGCAGGTAAGATTCCATCCACCTTAATAGGTTACCTCTGATTCCGAGCTGATAGAGCTTACGCAGAAGAATGATATGATCTACACGATCAAAGGCTTTCTCAAAGTCTGTGTAGATCACATCAACCTGAGATCCACCATCCATACCCTTAGCTATATGGTCAACAAAAATTCCCAAATTTGTTGCAGTAGACCTGCCCTTCATAAATCCATGCTGTTCAACTGGGATACACAATGCTATAGCAGCAGTATAGACACAGATTTTATAATACTCGGTATATATAATGACCCCGAGGTGAACCCATATTTTTTTTTCACGATTAGTTAAAAACAGCATAAAATTAAGAGATTCGAAATCAGTTCTTCAAAACAATCAAATAATTAAAGCCTTTGAAAAGTGGGACTAATGCGGAATGTAATCGCCTCTGAATTTCATTTTCCGTACTTTGGGACGAACACGGAATTACATTAATAAATTTTCTATAGTTATTGTAAATCTTCATAGCACAGTCTTCTGTTTGCCGCATCCAGCATCAATTAGCAGTCTTGCAGGTCGTCATCCCTGGCCTGAACTATGATTATTCGCCTGCATCATTCCATTATTGGGTAAAACCCCTACAGAAATAAAACCTACGATCTACATTTAACAGGTGGGTAGAACTTATTAAACTGCAAACCCGCAGAAGTGTAAAAGCGGCAAAACCCCGTCTAGACGGCAGATTGTTTCTAATTGCGACTCCTGGCTCAAAGCAACCGTAATAAGGGCTCGCATATTACACCATATATTGCCAATAGATGTCATAAAATGGCCATATATTGCCAATAGATGCCAAAGAATGCCTTGTAATTTAATCTATATATGTAATTATAATATTACAAATGCGAAAGTGTGTTTGTTTGTTCTTCTTTCACGCTCTAACTAAGCAACCAATCGACTTTTTACGATTTTTGGTACAAAGTTAGTTGAAAGGATGGAGAGTAAAATAGGCTACTTTTTGTCCCTGGTAGAACATAAAATTGCCATGGGAGATTTACGAGAAAAAAAAACCTTTTTATCCCCCTAGAAATGTGAAATTCGAATTTAACGTGAGACCAGCTAGTATAGAATAAACAAATTATGCCAGTATCTAGAATTACAGTTTTTATAGAAATAAAAATCAAAAAAATAGCCGCGGCCCACCACCGTCGCCGCAGCGCGAATCACGACGTAGAGATTGGACAGGAAATGCGTAGAGCTTATTAGACTGCAAACCCGCAGAAGTGTAAAAAGCAGCAAAACCCCGTCTAGACGGCAAATGGCTACTAATTGCGACTTCTGCTTCTGGCTCAAAGCAACCGTAATAAGGGCTCGCTCTATTTCCCCGCTACCTAAACATTTTAGATTAGATTTAGATTCAGTATTTTATATCAAGTGCTGACAGGAATGCTACCTTGTAATTTAACGTATCTATTTAATAATTTTTGTGTCTTTTTGACGGTTTTTATAGAAATGTATAATTTCTTTTATTTTTACTTTCGTTTATGTTTTTTGGATTTTGAGAAAATGAATATCAATAACACCATATTTCTTATTTGATAATAAATTTATAGCCCACGGTTGTCTGGTAGAGATCGATCGTGAACTATAAGACCGCTAATTGTCACATTTTATGTACCATTATTGTTTGTTAACAAACAACAAAATTACGCAAATTTACTCTGTCTCAGCATTCGTTGGTTGACTAGCAGTCTAGCGATCAACGCTGGTCTTCCGTCAGTACCACTTGTTGCACAGTGTGAACTGAAATCCTCAACTTGCCGAGGTCACTCCGCGAAGCCTGTGAAGATCCCAGGAAGATTCTGCGCTTCTGGACGGAGTTAGGCTGGCTTTGCTAGCAAAATCAACGCATAATGGACCAAATAGAGTTCAAATGCGGACAAGGGAGTACCCATACCTAAACCTGTGTTACGGACTCACAGAATTGAGAATAATAATTGTTCCCAATTCTGTGTACGGACTATATGAATGATTTTAGAATGAAATAACTATTTTGTCCTTCTGCACTAAACAACAGTCCTTACAGTATCAAATACCCTTTAAAACGGTCCCAGCACGCTGACAAATGGACGACAAATTAAATAAGGCTTCGACGGATAATCGAATTATTCAACGCTGGGCCGGAAGTATCAATTATCAGGCGCGGCCGTGTTCGAGGATGAATTTTCAGCCAAATAATGGTTAAATTGGGTAGCACTGTTGTGGAATGTAAATTTAGGAATGAAATAAGGAAATAAATAAATAATGCTGGACAATCCACACAGCATCATTTAGCCACAGGCTAAGGCAAAAAACTATCCAGCGTTTTTAAATATTAGCATTGAGAAAGACGTCATCTCTCGCGCTGTCTCGCTCACTTCGAATTCGATTTGAGCGGGACTGTATGACAAATGACTTACGAAGTAACATTACCTAATCTGTGACATGACGTCATTTTCAATCCCTTTCTTTAAGTATGTATGTGGGTTATACCGAATTATCCTACTAAATATTATAAATTTGAAAGTAACTCTGTCTATCTGTATGTTACCTTTTCACGCCTAAACGGCTGAACGGATCATAATGAAATTTGACAGGGAGGTAGATGGTATCCCGGACGGACATAGGGTACGAAGCCGCGGGCAGCAGCTAGTGTTTTTATAAAATTAAGTTGAACAAAATTACCCATTAGCCAAATCTATGGCTAGATTGTAATATTATTCTAGTGTGTATAAACACGTATGCTAGACAACATTAAAAAAAATATAGTGGATCGATTCTGATGATTCTTTAGATTCTGTGTAGAGAATGATCCCGAGATGGTCCCATAAAATGGATTGATCCTCAAGGGATTACTATTTGTCCCGCATAACTTAAAAACTGTCGAATTAAATTAAAGAATTCGAGGACGGTTTTTAGTTTCCTGTAAAAACCGGAATTTTTCGCCCTTCCGGCGCAGTATTTAACCATTTGAGCGCCATAGTCACATACATGACAAATTATCTGAGGACCCCTCAGCTCCAACGACATTTAGAATATCTTTTGTTCATTTTCTGCTTTGGCGTAGATAATACGGGAATGCGTTTTTGGCGTGGTTTGGCCTACAGGCTTAAAAACCCAAACTTTACACTTTTCTTTTCACCCCGGTTTTCTAAAACCACAGCTTTATCTCGATCGGCTTGCATTTCACGGAGTAGAAGAATTCTAAATCTACCTGAATAATTGAGAACCACGTGACCTCGAGGCTCGGTTTGTGGGTTACGTTTCAATATTCAATGCTTTTTAGATACGAATGTGGGCTAGGAAATCAGATTTTAACTAGAACAAGCAATGGTTTATTTCAGACTAGCTGCTGCCCGCGCCTCCGACCGCGTTTTATCGGGATAAAAAATTGCCTATATGTTATTTCAGGTCCCAAAATATACCCATACCAAATTTCAGCCTAATCGGTTCAGTAGTTTTTATCCTTACAAACTTTCACATTTATAATATTAGTAGGATGGTCAATATAGATGAAATATTATAAATGTCAAAGTTTGTATGGATGTATGTATGGATATTTGTTACTCTTTCACGCAAAAACTACTGAACCGATTAAGCTGAAAATTGGTATGGGTATAGTTTGGGACCTGGAATAACATATAGGCTATTTTTTATGCCGATAAAACGAGGGCGAAGGCGCGGGCAGCAGCTAGTAAAAAATAAAATGTTTAATTTTCTGTAGGTCTGACATATTAGGTACCTACATATCACCATTTGATTAACTCATCGCTCTAACAAGGGGAGGGCACGGTCTGGGAAATTCACTTCGGGACAAGACTATGAAATAATAGTACTCCATTAGGGTGTTCAACCCTTAAAGTAAACGCGCCGAATGGCCAGTACTTTTGGAAAAAAAAAATACAATTAAAAATTTCAGACACGTGCCCTTATTAGTTTAGAAAACTTGTGGAATATATTTAAAGCTTGTAGAAAGATGTATGTACATACTACTTCGTCAGTGTATCACACGTTACTTTTTTGTCGCTCTAAAGAATAATTTAATTTTTTGGAAAAAACTAAAAGCTGACTTCTAATTCCTTAGTTTATTCCGGCTAATTACAATCTGGGTCTCTTCTAGGCAAGAGTGAATAGGTGTCTTCTAGACCTTTGTGATACACCGTCACTTTCCATCAGGTGAGATTGTGGTCAAACGATGGTCCATCGACAATAAAAAAAACATACACAACTACCGGCGAACATAGAACCTCCTTTTTTAGAATTCGTTTAAAAACTGGGCCGATTGAGAAAAACGAAAGGTTTTCACAATTCGTTTTGAGTTACAAAAAGAAGCAAGCAGGTACAGGAAAAGTTAAATAAAAGTAGAACTTACATAGAAAACTCAATCTCGTTTCCGATTAAACCTCAACTTCAAAGGATCTGTGTCACTGGCCACAATAAAGCGAGAAAGGAACGGAATGATTTAAAAAAGGAACGCAGCTGTCAAAGTTTCCCGCGCTGCGATTGAAAATGGCGGCGCGATATGGAGCGAGAGGATTGGCGTTGATGACGGCTTTGAAGCTCTTGAATGTGGGTTAGGCATTCATTGTGGGGATTTTTGCTTTCGCTTTTTATCATCGACAATAGAATTAAGCTAGGTTTACATACGAAACTTAACACGTTAACTGCTATTTTTTTAATGAAATATTTATTTCAATTCCAATTAACTTTACAGACTTGCGTAACTAATAACATAACTAACTCTATTTAAAACTTAGAAAAACGTACAATTAGTGACAATTAGTTACAATTCGTTATCAGGAAAGTCGTTACATATAATGAATGCATGAACAAATGCAATTGAACCGCTTCTCCTGGGCTGGACATGTGAAAGCTTTTATTTTCTAGGGACGTACTCGTATGAACAATGAATTGGCGAAAATAAAACTCAAAATCGATTTTTATTATTTATGGCAAAAGAAAACCTTTTTGCCAAAATAGACGGGACAGTTAACGTGTTAATTACTTAAGTCTGAGTATTAACCGATTTTGAAAACAGGAGGTGGTTGTATGTCCAGGTGTACGTATGTTTGCCGATTTCTCCGTCAATGAGACGTGTTAAAAACTTATACGAACGAACTGAAAGTGGGTACCTAATTTTTAACGAGGGGCGCGCCAAATTAATTCGCATAGGCAATTATTTCTGAAAACCTTTGTATTTGAAGTGTTTGCCTTTGTGTATCAATAAATTATTTTTCTTTATATTCTTTATTTTTTATAGTTTATTTGGACATGACATGACATAGGCAACCTAATTCTTCACCGTTAAAAATCTACCCCATCTAATTCTAAGGTACTAAAATAGGGTTTTCCTTTTTTTGGAATATTTCATTATTATATTTCATTCTGGGCCGTTTATACGATTATTTTGGTTTTGTATATAAGGTAATATTAGGTAATATGATCACGCGGTGGACGTAAGACAACTGAAATAAATTAATTGGAATCTGAAATCATAACCTGAACGAATCCAACCCGAGAAACCTGTATAACTTAATTAAAATTAACCTACTAAAATAAAACTACCCTGATCCATTATTATGTCACACTGCAAGTGTCTGCAACCCAAAACTAATGCATTACAAAGTATCAAGACTATCAAGTTCCCTTTTCATCTCCAAGCATCAAGTCACCTCGATCCAAACTTCCAACTAGAACACATCTATTATTCCATTGTGCTAAAGTATACGTCTCACATTTCGCGACAACCTTGCTGGTTAATATTTTAAAGTAGGGTAAAACTCCCGATTTCGGCCCCCCTGCTAATTGAATGAATGAAAAGGTTAATTTGACACGGGTCTTAACAAATTTAAAACTTAGCAAGATAAACATATAATTCCTCTGTCGTAGCTAATTACGAAAGTCAATTACTAAAACGGGCCAAACAGAATTTTGATGAAAATTTTATGAGACGGTAACACTACTAATTTGAATTGACAGTAGAGCCTAATGATGGTGTCAGGATTGGAAAAAACTATTCCTTCTAATGACTTCAAGTTGAGTAAAAAAATTGTATCCTAAGAAATATAATACTTATGCCTAGATGGGTATTGTACCCTAATGTACAATGAAAAGTCTCAGATGAATAGGGTGGGGTCGGTGTGTCGGCGAGGCTATGATGTGTACAAATAATTAATGAACTGACCTCTGTAAACTTTAACATGTATACCGCTATTATCAAACTTAGTTATGCCAGAGGGAGCCTGTCTAGACTGGCCGTAATTAATAACTTGATTTTGCTAAAAATATTACAAAAATAAGTAGATGTTATGTTGTAAAATCGACTCTAGAAGGAACAAAGTTAGCTCGAAAATTCTTTGAATTATCATTTCGATTGGGTTCATTGTGATTTCCACAGAAAAACAGTAGTACTGGCAGGCCATTTTGTAGATCTGCAACAGTGTACAGATTGCCAATAAAATCTAGATGCAATTAGACCAAGCCAGGTTATGAGAGACAGATTACAGGATGTCTACATCCAGCTGTGGGTTTGTACGGTGCGGTGCTGATAACGGGAATCAAGATAACTTCTTCTCTTGATCTAGCTTTCTAGCAGAATAATCAAAGACTACTTCCCACTTTAGAATAATAAAATTTAACTTTGAAACCTTATTTACCGTTGATCTATTTAGCCAGTCGCTAGAAGTACGTCCGTACCTTACTTCCATCGCGGTCTAGGAACCAATTAAATCCAACCACCAATCCAACCAATTAGTTTCCTTTGAATCCTCTTCTGAAACAGGATATTCTCTGAAGCGCTTCTTAGATACATAATCCTATTGAACTCGCTATCTTGCAGAACGACTACACCCCACCCACTCTTTTATCGCTTAAATTATCAGGGAAATAACTCGCTAGTAGTGCAAGCACGCCTCGCTTCCATCGCGGTCTAGGAACCAATTAAATCCCTGGCACAGTCTCCTTTGAAACCTTTAATGTATTCTCTGAGAGTGGTTTCTCAGATTCGAACTAGTTCAACATCAAGTTACTCCTTGTACGAGTCGTAGTTGGCTTCTATCAAAAGTGCTTACGTCGGTTTTACAGCTCGCACCGTGATGCGAAGTTTGTTAGATTTCAGAATTAAGCGTTTTGTCGAATAATTAGTTTTACAAGGCTCAGAAAAAAATGCTACTATTATAGAATGACCGTGACATAATAAAAAATATTTTTTTATTGTAGAACTTGAGTTAAAGGGGACCTTTCAGATCAGAACACATATTTTATGGTACACTGAGTAAGATAGTAAACTAAATATAGATCGAGTTTTGTCTACTTTTCCCCCAGGAAACAATCTAATATAGAAGTGGCGGTCTTACCCACTAAAGTAGCTCGGAACATATTTTATGCACTTATTAAGAGTCTTATGACACGCCTGAAAAAGTACCATTTTCGAATATTGTACGTTCCTAATATCAATCCACTCCATGCCCCAAATCGTACCTGCAACAAAAGAAGAAAAATAAGAGCACGTCACAATGGCACTAAAAACAAGAATACAGGCAAAACATGGCATAAATAACAAACTACCCGCAAACGCGAAAGATTGGCGCGCTGCCAGCCATTTGTGTGCCAGCCGCCACACCAGGCGGACGTCTCGTGGAAAATTGCAAGTAATCAGATAGAAAACCTCCTGTTTAACTAATGAGGCTGGTGGGGTTACGAGTTGATTAGGATTATTAATGAAGATTGAAGATATCGTATGTATATGAAATAATTGTAGATGGAACGAGCAGATGTTTAAACTTTGACTTGCTATAAGCTTATTTTGTAAACCGGAATAAAATAAACGTAATAAATTTGTTTCTGATTTCTGTTCAGTTTATGTTGAAGCCTAGCGCGTCGAGAGAGCTGAAGTAATTCGGAAATTTGCGATTCGAACATGTTGTCACAAAAGTGAGTTGCGTTTTCATACGACGTCATACATGCAACGAATGTTAATATTGATAAGTTATGAGGGCTGTTCAATGAAATTTTAAAAAATCAATCATCTTTTTTATTTTGACACTAGATGGCGCTACACAAAAGTCAAGAGTAAATGTCAATTGTCATAACATAAATAACGAAACGGGTGCGATTTTACAAAAAAAATTGGCAGATTTTTGACACTGAGTTTCATGCAGCGCCATCTATTTTAGTCTATGGCAACCAATTTATTTTTAAAGTTCGCTTTAAACACCTCTCATTCTAAGCAGCCAATGATTTATTTCGAGGCGTAATACCATGGTTGAATAAAACCAGGTAGTAAAAAACTAGTTTTCTATGTCGATGTTTTTACCATCATTTCGGGCTAGAATGACAATTTCGTTTTTAACACAGATTGCTCTATATTTGTTTAATTTTAGGTAATTAGAGCCCTTATTTTAATCAACCGACTTAAGGAGCAGGTTCTCAATTCGACTGTATGCTTTTTTTTGTATATGTGTTGCGCGATCGTTCCGCCAATTATGGACCATTTTGAAAATTATTTCACTATTGTATAGAAAATGATACCGAGGTAGTTCGATAAAAATGTTACCCCAGGGGATTAGTATTTATCCCGCGAAACTTAAAAACAGAGCAAAAGTAAGGGATTCGCTGTAGATAATTAGGTTTTTGAAAACAATCAAATTATCACTATGACTGGCAACAAACAGGTTCCATAGCAACGGGCGTAAACAAGGGGAAAGTTCGGGAATTTGAAGTCGGTTTATCATTTTTTAAAACACGACAATTTTTTTTATTTTATACTTTTATTATAGTATGTCCCATAAATAACGGAGTAGTTTCGAATCTGCAATGTTTATTAGTGTATTATTTCCACGAGACATCTTCAGGACATCTCGTGGGGAGACGAAACTAGCAGACAACTTACTTTGATGATTACTATCAGAGAAGGTTATACGCGTAACTGTTACTAAATATTTTTTCATTCTAATATTGTGCAATAGATTTCCGCAAAGTAACGCCTGAATCTATTATTTATGTTTATTAGTGTGTTTAATAAAGTGAATGAAACTTATTAAAACTAAAATTATGGAATTTCTAAACACTATTCAAGTTATGACAGGTGTGGATGAGACTTGGAGTATTATAATAATATCTCTGACATGATTTACATAACAATCGAGAACACTGCAAGGAATTTATACATTGCCCCTTATTAAACTTTGCACACCAGATTTCAGAATATTTATTTTACAGACAAGCGAATCAGTTTTTGAAGCAAATCACTTTTTTTATTTTCCCGCGATTGTTATGAATATTTTCAAGCGTTTGTTTATCTGATACTTTTTATTACCTCGAAGCATCCAAAAGGGATATCAAAATAATAACCTCGAGCAATCCAAACGGACTAAGCTATTTTCGTACAAGTATCAACATACTCGTCTGGTTTCCTATATGGTTCTTAGCAACGTTTTGTAGGACTCTGTACCAACATTTTGCGAAAACAAGAGAAAAAGCGGGGCCCGCGACGGTTTTTTATAATTTTCAATTATTTGAAAATTACAATTACAAATTCTTTATTGTACAACACGAAGAAAACATTAAAAATAGACATTACATAAAACATGTACAATGGGCGGCCTTATCGCTTAGAAGCGATGTCTTCCAGGCAACCTTTGTATGGAAAGAATTATACGAATTTAAGAAAGGGGTGTAGGTATCTAAAGTTGTCAGAAATAAATAACATTATAAATATCTAACAACAGAGGATATATATTGTCTATAGCAACATAACTAAATACATATATAAATGTAGGTGCAATATACATAAATAGATACCTATTCATTTTTCTAAGAGGAAAATTTCCTTGCCACGAGCTTTGAAAACCGGTAATGATGCTGATTTTCGAAAATTTTCTATTATCATAGTTTGACAGTTGGATTTTCGTTATGAATGTGAACAGGTTAGTTGTCAAATATTAAAGTTCTTTATTTCCTTTAAACCTTACAGGACTCTTGGACACTTCACAAAATTTAAATTACATAATTAAAACTATAAAGTGTAAGTGAAAATGTGGAAGTGGAAATAAAGTGATCACTTTAATATTTTGTTCACTTGAATTTTTTAAGGTTAAGTAGGCTAGGTCCACTAAAATCCATTGTATAGATCCATCGGTGGATCTTTTTAAATAAATAATGCTGGAAACAATTCACACAGCATTATCTAGTCCCAAGCTAAGCAGAGCTTGTGTTATGGGTACTAGATAACTGATATACATAATAGGTACAATATATTTTGTACCTTTAAAGAAGCGAACGTGTAACCTTTACCTTGTAAGGTTGTTAGTTTTCGAGTTGGAGCAAAACCCGTTCCAAGTTTTTTTTTACTCTATAGTGTTTTGTGGGAGAATTAGGCCGTAAACTTAATCACAGGTTAATGACAGGTGACTCCCGCTTCGGGTCTTTCCTGGTGCAAAAGATTTCCATCGCTATTCAGCGAGGTAATGCTGCAAGCATTATGGTCACCTTTACACCGGGAACGGTCAGGGGTGGGTTATTTAATGACTAATTTTTATATTGTATTTTTAACACATATGTGCTGTGACGAAATTTTACCTTGAATATACATATATTAAACTCTATAGAGATAATCTGATATTTTGTAGTTAGCTTTTTTACAAAGGATTGAGTATATTCAAAATAACTAGTTCCCTGAATTTTAAAAGCAGCTTTCTTAAATCTATCTGACCTACTTTAGAATACACCTTAAAATCTCTACATTTTAAAGTGCAAGCTGTATCCACACCGTTCCGCTTTTTAAACGACCTAAAAGCTTCATTTCAGGCTTATCTCTGGACGGAGGATGCTGCATTCTATTTAGCTAAACAAAAGATTTTCTATAAAACATTTTGGGAGGTTATTGGATGCTTTTATTTAGATTTAGACCAACTAATGACTATGGGCTCTTTTTCCATACTTTACAAGGGTTTGTGACCATTACTTTCACTAATGACAGTAACTGTCATTTTGACAGCTGTCATTGATAATTAGAGAGAGAGAGAGATAATGTATTTACCCTGTAAACATAGATAACTTATTAACTAAATAATACTTAAATCTAAATAGTTGGTAACACAGATAAAAATATAAAATAATAAGGGTAAAATGGGTCCCTGCCTCAGCATGTTGCAGTATTGGAGCATTTGCCCAATACTGCGCTGGTTTTCAGGCAGGCCATGAAGTCTGCTTATTTACTAGCACTATTATTACTAACGGTGGGTATACATTTTGACAATTTAGGTAGGTAGGTACGCACAGTAAAAAAACTATTGAAATGCCTTAATTAAAATTAACAATAATACCATAGATAATAACAATAATACAATACAACTACATATACAATAATACAAAACTGCTTTGGAAAAATATTAAATTCACAATTTTTCCTAAACATACCCCTGAACTTCCTCTGCATTTCAATGACCCTAACGTAATTAATAAAAATTTTTTGGACATTTCCGGTAATTCTGACATAAGTATCGCACACCTAACATACTTTGAGTACTTTTCTTTTGGGGAAGCTGTTTTTCAATTAGTACCGATTAGTATAGACAAAATAGCTAAAATTATTAGTGGCTTAAAGTCAAACGCTGAGGGTAGTGACTTTGTTACCCTGAACATGCTCATGTTAACACTACCTGAAACACTTGATACAATAGCATCCATCGTTAACAACTCACTAGAAACATCGACTTTTCCGGACATATGGAAATTAGCAAGTGTTCAACCACTACCTAAATTATCAAATCCTACTGAACCAAAAGATTTGCGCCCAATCAGTATTTTGCCCTGCTTGTAGAAAGTACTGGAGAAGGTTGTCTATAGTCAAGTAAGTGAATTCCTTGAGTGTCACTGTATTTTGCCTGTATTACAATCCGGATTTAGAAGGGGACATAGCACAGGTACATAGGGCAGTTAATAGGCGCATGCAGGTCAAACAAAGTGTGTAATAACATAGAAAAACTCAAGACTAAATCTTTAACACATGTACTTTTTTTAAAGAGGTCCCAGTCAATATTGTTGAGGTCAGTAATAAAAAGTTCCGGAATTATACTTTTAAATGGTCGGTAGGTAATGGTTCTTGGTACTGGTTTGTCTTTTTTAATGTTCACCTCAATCATGATCATGGCATGATGACCAAGATCAGGTTTGTATTTGACAGTCGTTTTATGAACCTTGGCATCGGTACATGCAATGTCAATAAGGGTAGCACTATGGTCAGTGTAATGTGTTGGTTCTTTAACTACTTGGCTGAGGTTAAAACTGTAGATAAATATATTTAGTAATTTCGTTTTCCATTCTGCAGGACACAGAGTGTCAATGTTGAAATCGCCTACAAGGATGAGATTGTTATAATTTGTAAACGACGCGATAGATTCAGTTAAAGCCTCGAAAAAGGGGTTAGGGTTTTGTTTAGGAGGTTTGTAAGCCGTACCAATAATAACCGTTTGTCCGTTTACTTTAACATTGATCCACATCTGTTCGACATCTGGGGCTGGTGGGTGAGAGCAGAAGCGCACATATATACCCTTCTTGATATAGAAGCCAACGCCTCCTCCACGCCCTCCCTTGATGTGCGAAGGCCTAGGAGTGTGGCGGAAGCGGTATCCTGGTACCTTAGATGCTTTATCTTCTTCATTTATTCCCAACCATGTCTCATTAATGGCGATAATGTCAGGCTGCATTTCCTCCATGATTACTATGAACTCTTCATGGCCAGTATTCAGAGAGCCCGCATTGAAAAGCCCAACTTTTAAATATTTTGTATCAAACATGATTCATGATTCTGTGCTTTCTTACGTTCATGTAGCCATGGAGGCAGCTTAAGTAGCTAATTGTAGGATCACATAAGCAGTGCTGAGGATAAACTATTTTAAGAATATTAAACCTTGCCTTTTCAACTATGTACATTAAAGAAACTAAACAGAGTAGTGTATGGATATGTACTATTACAATAAGAAGCTTAAATGTGTTTGCTAATATTATAAGATGAATTGTGAGTTCATAGTAAATAGTCCAGTCATTTAGAGACATACAAGAGGTGTGCATTTAAAATAGGGCAGGCTGTACATATTATAAAAGAAATAAAAAATTGTGTAATATACAAAATTGAGATGCAAAAATATACAGAACTTAACACTAATTATGATCTACTTATTTCATCTTTTGCCCTCAAAAGATTTCAATAATGAAAAGAAAAAGGATGTCAATAATGAAAAAGATAGATAAATAGTAGATGATGTAGATTGTAAACCACGCTTTGACTTTCGTCAGACGTTGGGAATACTTTTCGTGAGACGTTGTCCATACGTGCGTTTTCGTGAGACGTTGCGACTGAGCACATCTCACGCGAAACGTTGCGTTGGGAATAACTCACTACAGCTGGTTACTTTTAGTTTAATTTTCTAAAATGTCAGAGTGGAAAGAGTTGTGATTGGGGGTTTTGGTAGATGGTGTGCTCTGTCAGATGGGTCTCCGGTCTCTTGTGTCGAGTTAGTGAATAACCCTTATTAACTATAATTTGATGTGTTTTAAAAAACGATAAACAGACTTTAAATTCCTGAACCTACCTTTTGTTTATGCCCGTTGCCATGGTAACTATTTTTTACTAGTCACTGTGATCATTTTTGATTGTTTTTATAAACCTACTCGACTTCGAATCCCTTACTTTTACACTGTTTATAAGTTTTGCGGGATAAATACTAATCCCCTGGGGATACAATTTTTATGGGACCACTTCGATCATATTCTATACAATAGTGAAAGAATTTTCAAAATCGTTCCATAATTGGCGGAAATATCGCGTAACATACATACAAATAAAAAACATGCAATCCAACTGAGAACCGCCTCTTTGAAGTAGGTTGAAAATTACAATCAAAGAATATAAACAAATTGGAACTAGTATTTACAATTGAAACAATTGATCTAACTGTAGACTGTTTGCAACTGAAGCGTCCTCAAAGACAAGCTCCGGTATAACAAGGCACCACTAAGTTCATTCAAGATTCAATTATAACGAGACAAAGGTCTTGTTAATGTCACGGAGTGCTGATTTGAATAGATGTCAATAATATATGACGGGTACGTGATGATGGGGCGGAAGATCATGTCAATGAGTGCTAGATCTTGTATATGTTTATTTGCGCGTATAGTTAACGCATTCAATGCCCAGCGACGCCACCAAGCCGCTCCGCGCCGCCTGCAGCCGCCGCCTTGCCGGCGCCGCTGGAGATGAAAATAGATTCAGACTTTACTTCGATATCTTGATTACTATCGATTGTAAAAATTTTAAAGTCTTTGATGTCCTGGTCAAGGCAGGAATCGAACCGGCAACCTCGGACATTACCGCGCTGTGCCACAGAGATCGTCGCTTAACTGAAAGTAACACTATAACCCCGTGTAATTCTGTACACCCCACTAATGCTATGTAAGTCGATATCGTTACATCCACGTCACACATCTGTCCGTCTGTCTGTTGTTTCCTTTTGAGGTTATTTATATACTACTGATGACTTAATTATAGTAGGTTACTTTCTGGTATATTGACGACCTCTATGGCATAGTAGATAGATAGATAATCCTTTATTTCATAGGCGTACAAAAAATGCAGTAGGTACATTATTAAACTTATCCTATACTAAAGCACTGAAATGGGCGGCCTTATCGCTTAAATTTCTTCCAGGCAACCAGGCGTAGTGGGCCAGAATAGTGCAAGCGCATGAGTAAAGGTGATTTAAATTAAATGAGTAAAACCATATTTTGGTCGTGCAAAAAATATAGATTCCTTCAGATTCCTTTATGCTCGGCACTGATCAAACTTTTGTATTTGAAATATTGGTGTTACGTATTTATTTAGTTTTTGGGCAAAAACGCATACAATTTCTGCGGCCTAAAAGTAGACAAATAAATAAATAATACTGAACAATCCACACAGCATCATCTAACCCTAAGCTAAGCAGAGCTTGTGTTATGAGTATTATAGATAACTGATATACTACATAATATAATACTTTACAAAGATAGTTTTTTTATTATACAGAGAAACACCTAGAACACCCGGAACAAATATTTCGAGGGTTTACTGCGAAAACCGACTAAATGACATTTTTTCCAAAAATCAGTTAAGGACACAGTGATACTTCATTTTTCGTGCTCTTTCGACTGGTATAACCAACTAAGTGCTACGACAAGCCATACAGGAGTTGTTCAATGGTAAAACCCACTAAATTACGCAAATTGACTAATACTCTATAACTAAAATAGCTTAAATACCTTTAATAAAACAATATTAAAAAAAAAATCATTAAAATGTATTAAAAGCATTTATAAGGAATCACTGGACCATTTATTTTGCTCCAACGCCATCAAAATAGTTCTGTGAAAACAGTTTTTATTACAATAATCCTAAATGCTTGAACAAAATATTCTATTTTTTACTAATTGTTAACATGCAAAACCGACTAAACGACTCTAGTTAGTTTTCGCATTATAATTTGTTCAATTTGACGCTCAGTTGACGTAATGCAAGAAAAGGAAAGCGATATAAACTTGTTTTAACGGTATGCATTTTTGTTCAGTTCGCTTGGCCTGTTTGTCATCAACAAAGTCTCTGTATTTGTTTTGTTTGATTTTCAAGTGTTAAAAGTGTTTTTTGAACTGTAATGTGACGGAATTTAGTGATTATGTGTTCAAGAGGAAAAAGACTAGTGTCTTTAGTAACTGCAACTAGTAGAGCAGTAGCAACAAGTGAATTTGTTACCGGTAAGTGTAATTTTGAGGTTATGTTGATTTCTTACTTTTTAAATAAGATTAGTCTTAATTATGTTTTTCTATTATTATAGATGACGTATCAACTTCAAATGCACGTCCTGACAATATTAAAGAGACTCCATTTCATCCACCAATTCACGGTAGGTACCTACAACCACAACATTATTTTTTATTTACAAGAACCTTTTAAAATTATTCAATTATTCTTTTAGAACCTATGTGGATCTTCCACATAGGTTTTGCTCGATAAGGTATGTCATTAAACTGCCGTGATATCTATGGGAGAGTTGAAAAAGTTATAATCATCTCTAACATTGTACTAACATAGATATGTCTACCATTCTGCATACCTACCAAAATCGTTATAGGAAGTAGGCCTCTGTTGTACATGCTGATTCTAATTGGCTACTGTTATTGTTTTCAGAAGGTCCACGTTCCAAAATGCCAATAATATCTGGCATTGCAAATAATAATGAACCCGTGCCCCACTGTTCTAAGTATCAACCAGGTAAATTATCTTCGACAGTTACCTATTTAATAGTTTTTAAAATTAAATCACTACTGTACATGCTGGTTCTAATTTGCTCCTGTTATTATGTTTCAGATGATCCACTGCCAATACAGTCAGTGAACTCATGTCACCACATAATGATTTCTGCCAATACAGACAGTGAACCCGTGCCACCACACTGTTCTAAGTATCAACGAGGTAAAATCTCTCCAACAGTTTGTTAGTAGGTTAATACTAAAGGTTTTTTTACACTAAATTTCAACTTACCTTTTGTTTCAGAGGCTGCTTTACAGGAGGGTTCAGATGTTGAACAAGAATTGGACGATTTATTCGGTGACATTTCTGACACTGACGACCCAACTTACCGCCTGCCAAATGAGTTATTTCAGCAAGAAAAAGAAGATTCCGATGACTTGATCACATTAGAAGATTTATTAGGAGGAAAAGAAAATGAAAGTGCTAAGCAGTTTGACATGGAAGAGGTACAGAACAGTATTCAAAGATTTGAACAAAACAACAGACAACATAAAGAAGCAACAGAAATAGTAGAAAACATCTTAAGTGAGCTTTTTAAAAAGACTTGGTTGCTAATTCAACCACTAAAGAGGTGGCGAAAACTTGATCCAAACAACTGGGCTCGTAATGTGGCTAAAAAAAGACGAGCAGATGGTTTGCCTTATAAAACAAGAGCAAAAGTCAGACCAGGTAAGGTTCCTAAGGATATAGATTGCTCCAAATGTCAATTTAAATGCTCAGACACATTTTCTACCACTGAAAGAGATAAAATTTGCAGATTCTTTTGGAATTTAGACTTCAAAAGCAGAAAAAAATTTCTTTTAGCCAATCTGACTATTCAACCACCAAAACGAGTCGCGGTTGTACGTAAACGACCAGCCCAAAATAAATATTCAAAAAAATGCTTTTTTTCTAAACGAGATGAAAAGAAGCAAGTCTGTCAGAATTTTTTTTGCAAAACTTTGTGTGTTTCGCCTGCCGTAATAACTGATGCAATTAAAAAACGTAATGAAGTGAACTTATTTGATGGAACTGACCAAAGAGGAGCACACGAACCTGTGAATAAAACTAAACCAGAAATTATTCAAGGAGTAAGAAGACACATTGAATCGTTTCCTTGTATGGAAGCTCATTACTGTAGAAAAGACACACAGCGAAAATACTTAGATAAAAATCTTAATGTTAGAAAGATGCATTTATTGTACAAAGATGAATGTTTGAAAAGTGGTTCTGAACCAGCATCTGAGATAACCTACCGGAGAATATTTGCGAACGAATATAATCTGAGCTTTTTCGTACCAAGGAAAGATCAATGCTTACTGTGTACTAATTATGCTCAAGCTGACACAGAAAAGAAAAAAGAACTCGAAGAAGCTTACTTAGCTCACCAAGAAAGAAAGAAGATTTGCAACAACGAAAAAGATAAGGATAAAGTTAGATCCAACACAGATGAGCATTTTAGTTCTGTAACGTTTGACCTGCAAGCGGTCCTCCAAATTCCTGCATGTGAAGTAGGTCTGCTTTATTATTCCAGAAAGCTGTGTGTGTATAATTTAACGATCTATGAAGCACCTCTACCTAATAATGCGTATTGCTTTACTTGGTCGGAGGTGCATGGAAAGAAAGGTAGCTCTGAAATAGGAACGATACTTCTGCACTACCTTAGAAATTGTGTTCCCAGTACTATCACGGAAATAACCTTATTTTCGGACACTTGCGGCGGTCAAAACCGCAATCAGTTTATTGCTGCATTGCTCCTCTAGGCCGTTCAAAAGATAGACCACCTGAAAGTCATTGAACAGAAATTTTTAGAATCTGGGCATACTCAGATGGAAGCAGACTCTATGCATAGCAGCATAGAATCTGCTAAAAAGAACGCTGCTGTTTTTTCAATGGTAGAATGGATTTCTATCTTTAAACGAGCTCGACGCAAGCAATGTAAAAAAGTTGATGGAACGAAAATTACAATAGATCCATACAAAGTGAAAGAGTTTAAGTATGATGAGTTTTTTGACTTGAAGCATCTCGCTAACACGATTATAAAGAACAGAACAAAAGATGACAAGGGGCAAAAAGTTCAGTGGTTGAAGATTAAGCGAATAAAGTATGTCAAAGGAGAAGAGAGAAAAATATTTTTCAATTATGACAAAAGCGATAATTTCAACATAATAGATGTCCGAGAAAATTCATTGACTTCCCAATCCAATGCTGCCACCGCCGTTCGTCAATCAATGAGAAGGAAGAAAGAACCGCTTACTTCTATCGTTCCTGTCAATCATCAGTTTCCGGACCAACTACAACACCTTTATCAAGAGCAGCTGAAAATAAGTGAAGCGAAGAAAAAAGACCTCGTCTATCTATGTACCAAAAGCATAATACCAGAAGAGCTTCACGGCTGGTTCAGGAACTTAAAAACAGGTGTAGAAGTAAAAGATAGGTTACCTGAGCCAGCAATTCATGATGATACCACAAGTGAGGATGACGAATAACCGTCGAAGCTACGGGTCCACGTAGGCAAAAAAACAAAAATCGAAGTTTCTGATTCGTTTTCGTGCAAATACTATTTTATGTAGCTAATATAAGAATAGTTTTTGCGATAAAAGAGAAACATCGATTTTTGTTTTCCGAGTCCTGATTAAAACGTGATTTTAAGTAACAATTAAACATAATTTAGCATTTAACAGGCAAAACCTGCTAGATTTTTTCATCGATGGATAAATCAATTAGTTAACGCATTAAGCACCTCAATGTGACATAAACTCTAGTTATTTGTCATAAACGATGTGTTTTCTTTAATAAATCATCTCAAATACTAATAATTTGGCTAAAACAACATTTTATAAATTATCAGGTAAAACATGCTAACTGCACGTCCTTGCTCATAATTTTCCTAATATGAAGAATTATAACTGATTATTTTTCCTGAAACTATACAAAACATAATCCTAATAGATGTATTATTACATAGAAATAATACAATACCAAAGTAATTGACGGATTAGCAAGTGATATAGCCACAAACTTTAGAAATCAAATATCTCAAAACTCATATCAGTGCATTTAACTGGTTTTCGCAGTAAACCCTCGATTTACAGATCGTATAAACATTTGTCCCAAGGCGGGAATCTAACCCGCAACCTCCAGCGTCGCAGGCGTACCTTCACGAGCCACATCAGTCGTCAAAAGTAAGATCGATACTCTTTATCTACAGGTACCCGTACGAAGGATAAATCAGAATAATATGGCGTGTTTTAAAAAAACGATAAACCGACTTCAAATTCCCTTACTTTTACCCTTATTTTAAGTTTTGCGGGATAAATACTAATCTCCTGGGGATACAAATTTTATGGGACCCTTTCGAGATCATTTTCTATACAATAGTGAAAGAATTTTCAAATTCGGTCCATAATTGGCGGAGATATCGCGTAACATACATACAAAAAAAAAACATACAGACGAATTGAGAACCTCCTCCTTTTAAAGTCGGTTAAAAAGACAGAACTGGGTATCTCAATGCTCGGTGTATCACATTGCGTGATCGCAAACGCAAAGATCCGGAGCAAGACAAAAGTAAGAGACGTGGTAAACACCATAGTAGCCAAGTGGACTCGAGCAGGACACATTGCCCGAATGGATGCGTCACGCTGGACCAGACGACTCCTGGAATGGAGACCCAGAGCCGACACCCGAGGACGAGGCCGACCACCGAATCGCTGGGTGGACGACATCAGACAGCACGGAGGACATGACTGGATGGCGCGGGCTCAAGATCGACAGGAGTGGAGACAAAGAGGCCTATATCCAAGATTGGATCATAAAAAGGTCACCATGATGATGATGATGAGGTATCTCAAAGACCCTATACCTAACTATAGGACCTAAACTCTAAGGTATTCAAGTATTTGTATTCCACGGACCGTAGCGTCCTTTCACACCAGTCCGCCCACGAGCACTGGCGCCTTTCCTTCTTCAAACTGTATTTGTACAACTGTACTGTTTTACTACCTACCTACGTAGGTACCAACCTACTTGATAGGTAGGGTTTACATGGAAATAAACTTCAGAAAAAAAAATTGCTTATGAAACGAAATAGTTTGAAGAAGCGTTAAGGTCAGTTCAGCCGTTTATAGGAATAAGAAAATCTTTATTTGTAGCTAAGATATAGACTAGTTTGTTACAGTATTAATTACTACTACGACAATTACAATAAAAAAAATAGTTAGGTAGGTAGACTTAAATTAAGAATTTATAACGACTATACACTGATTAGACTTAGTACATCAATTAAACTTAAACCTACAAAATGGCGTCCGACTCAGCATTATGTTGTAATACAATACAATATCTTTATTGATAACACTATGTTATACGTCGAGTACTAAAGTACAAGTTATTTTATAAATAACACTCATATTATAGTTATAACTTTAGAATAATAAAAATAATAATAACACGGGTATACCGAGTGCTCCCGGGGAAGTTCCTGGTTCTCGTCTCCGCTTGCGGAGTGGTACCCCAAGAGAACCAGATCCCCAACTCTTGCTTGCCTTCATTGGCCGGTCTGAGTGGAGTCGCGAGAGATGCATCTTAGGATGTAGACTCGGGGGTGGAAGTGTCTAATGGCGTAATAACGAGGAAGCCCGCTCACGTGTCTTCGTGATGGTGAAATCGGGGCCGCACCTCTCGACACCCCTTAGTCGTTTGCGCCGATGTTGTTCCTTTACCGGTATTTAAGCCAACATTTTGAGGAACCCGTCCAGCATTCGGCAAGCCACCGTCTGCCGCTTGTAACAGTATTGAGAGTATGTTTATGGCAGGGGTCCATAGTTTCCCCCATAGCCCAATTACCCAGTCCATCCATTCACCACAATAACATGGCTTTTTTGTTATTTTAATTTTCCTTTGTAATAGTCTCTACACCTGGCGGATATCATCTTCGGGTGTATCATATTGTGCCACCAAGGATGATATCCGCTATGTGTAGCTCTCGCCTTTAGATTAATTCTCTTAAAGGGCCTCTGTGCTGTTGGATTCGGCTCCACGCATGCCTCCCAAAGGACCGGGTCACTATATGGCCCGTGATCATGGAAATGAGAAACAGAATAATAATAATATAACAATAAAAATTACTTTTTAATATTATCAATTATATATTTCAAATTAATTTTATCAACAAATTGGCAATTCGTAGAACTCGTTAATGGAGTAAAACGAATTTTCCAGAATCCATTTGCGTAGCTTCGATTAAAAGGCCGTTCTGGAGGTTGCATCTCCTCGAACCGTGTCCGGCAGCCTGTTATATACAGAGGGACGTACACGGACGTCTCCGATTTGCGCAGTTTATGGGTTAGCGCGATGTAACAGCGGTAAGCTACCACAACGCTGGTCTTCCGTCGTTTAGGCGTCAGACAGAAGAACGGAGTTACTTTTGCATCTGTAATAAAAGCTTCCGCGCTACCTTTACTTTACTCCGATTCAGAATTAAAGATATTTTATATCAACAAAGATATTTGTGAATGGAAACTTAACAAAAACTGATACCGATAACAGAAAACAACAGTTTCAGTTTCTTTATTCTCAAACAAATAAATTTGTGTCGGAATGTTTACAAATAATAAAAAGTACAAATACAGTCAGTTAAAAAATCAAATCAAACGTAGAAATAAATGAAATGACACATAGAAATTACTAATAACATTACTTAATACATAGTAATAATAACACATAAATAAAAAAACAAAGTAACAGCAAATCACTAAAAACTAAAACACAAACTTCAACAACGCATAAATTCACATGTGTAGAAAAAAAAAATCTGATCTAGAAAACGAACGAGATCATGAATGAAAGCTTTCAAACACAAAAATTGTTTCGAGCTTCTGTGCTTTGCTTCAATGATACGTACGTGAGTCTTAAAATATTTTGCACCAATATTCCTTGGGATTTGTAACCCCTTTGTATACAAAAATTTCCAGGTTTCTGAATCGGAGTATAGATCCTGTGAACGTGGATTTTTATATGCGAATTGTTGTTTGAGGTTCACAAAGGGGTAAGATTAAGATATAAGACCCAAACAGCATCACGTGGCTATGAAACACTCTAGCAGCTTCTCGGAGATTAGAGAAGACACGCGTCTGATTGCGGAGTAAGCCCGGGATTAGCCGGGATCGGATACACACGGTAGGAGCCGAAATTCTGTGGTAGGTGATAGGAAAGTGGATTGTCAATCCCTCTCTTTAAATCTAGGTGTGAAGGTTTATAATTGGCTCAAAAAATTTAATCCGCTCCCTACTGTGCCTCCGGTGAATCTTCGCCCACTGCAGCAGTTTTATTTTTTAAATGAATTTATTGCTTTTGGCCGCAGATGGCCATGACAGCGTTACCGGACTTTTGGCGGACGCAGAGTCCGCCTCGCCGGTAAAGTTAGGATGGCCACCACTTACGTGGGAACCTCGGCTTGGGCTGATGCTATCAGAGGACATAATATAATAAAATATATAGGTTTCCCCTAGGTGCACGAATGCAGCTAAGGGCGGAAGCGGAGAATCCTTCAACCAGGCATCGGCGAATCGGGACTGATTGCCGTCACCTCCGAGTTAGCGGCGGTGATTGGGTCAACAGAATCACCGAGAACATGTCTCGGTCTATGGAGGAGAGACTGCAAATGAGGTTGTGAGTTTGTATTCGTAGGTATTGCCTCCACCCTGAAATTTATTGATTATACAAACACTTTCACTGCGACCAACGGCCTTCTTAGAGAGATTCAACAAATCACAGTTAAAGAGTTCAGTTAAATTACACGTTCAATACTGCATTATTATATTTATTATATTATGTAGTTAACCGGAACAAACATTTGCTGATGGTGCTACCATTTATTTTTTCGTTTGAGCACAATCTGACCTGATGGAAAGTGACGATGTGGCCGACGGTGTATCACGAAGGTCTAGAAGACACACAATAGTGCTAGGAAAGCACTATTTTGGTTACCTATTTTCAGCATAAGATTTACTTAACTACTAGGGTTGCATAAACATGGAGGAACTAGGTAAAATATTCATCATACGAACTCTTTCACCGCGTAGCTTTACCCGTCGCTTCCCTAGAGGGCGCCCATAAATCACTACGCCCAGATTAGAGCATGAATTACGTGCCGATACTACGCGATTTATCGACAGTGCGCCTGATTGCAGCCAAAGTTGAGGTTCGAATCCCGGCCGTAGATTTTCAACTATCATTTGGCCTTTGTGAATGACAACTTTTATGTGAAACACTATATATGCTTTTGCCATCGGTTTCGCACCAGAACAAAATATAAAGGATAACAACACGACACAACTTTGTAGCTTTTCAGCCGTTACCCTGTGAAAAACTGGCTGAGTCGCTTTTAGCAATTTACTACTACTATATTGTTATGTGTTATTTAATTACTCTTTGGGCCTGAAATGTGAGAACAGTTTTTTTAGTATGTACGTTAATTAAATAATGAGCTAGCAATACAGTTAAAAATTATTGTCCCATATATAAAGGCTCTAAAATATGCCATGCAACTTTAGTCACGGTTTTTAAGCAGCAAAAACCGTTTTGAGCGAGTATGGTGAAAATAGCATTTGATTCCTTGTCCCATAATATCAGAGTCAGGGCCCTGAATGGGCTTGAGCCAGTCAACCGCATGCAATCCTGGGCGCCACCGCATTCCGCGGTAAGATCGAAAGTGACAGCTTTGAGACAGGTAACGGGGCCGACTCTACATACATATGTACAGTGCTATCTGTACAAATTGACTGTTATTTTCTTAGAAGCAGTTTTAGAAATAATCACATTTTATTGTGTATTGTGATTAAAATAGGTGACGCACATCTACGATAGTTCTCCAGGTCCTTATAGCTGCGGCAAACCAATAGCGGCGTAACAGGGGGGGCGGTCCGCCCCGGGTACTTGGCAACCCTTGGTGTGACAGCGACAACTCATACACACAGCCAGATCATAAAGAACTTCTCGGCTCGCTTGGCTCGTCGTTGATTCTATGTGTAGTATAGTATGGTCTCACAACCTCCTTTTTTGTTGTTAATCGCCAAAAAACTTATAATTGTTCTTGACTCAATATCTTAGCTTCGTTGTCTTATACCTTATATACTTACCAATTTGAAATTGGCGAGTGGAGTGCCAAGTTTTAGTATTGTTAGCGACGCTACAAACTGTGATTTTTAGATCTGCCGCTTGACTATTTTTATATAAACAAGTTAAAAAGCGGGTACACCAGCTTGGAGAGATACGTCATCCACGACATCGTTCATAATCTATATTTTTAATGTTTTGCGGGTAGATTCATTCCTTAGTTGCACTGAACCGAAACAATCTTGTGTACCTAATGATTATTCTAAAAGTGTAGTTGTTTAAAACAAATTCTCTGTTCACATGAATATAAGTTATTAGCTTGATCTAATTGTATTATTTGGAAGTCCCTGAAAGTAACCAGGTATCGACCTGGATGGAGTAAGTATTTAATAGTATTTTATTCCTGATTTCAGAGAAAACCGCCCCGGGTACCAACCCACGCTTCCCGCCACTGCAGCAAACCTCTGCAGGTCGGGCGGCAGACTGGGCAGTGAATGCGTTAATAGTAAACCAGCATACCAATCCAATCGGTATTTAACGCGAGGGGTTGCGTAATTCATTCCCTAATCTGAACAGCGTTGATTTATGTTATCGGTCGGACGAGTTCCAATGGGACGGGGTTGATCAGAACGAGGGATGTTGTGGATTAACTGACAGACGTGCCAGAGGGTAGTCAGACACACATCTGTAAATTCCTCATCAATTCAATAATGACAGTTTTAGTTTCTTCTAGAATTTTTCGCAGGTCATATAGCTTGCAGAACTAATAACCGCGGGAGAGTAAAGGTTTTCTAGGTTTTCGGTTTCTTTAGGACTTCGACTGATTGACTTGTCTTCGGGATCATTTTCTATACAATAGTGTAAGAAGTTTCAAAATCGGTCCATAATTGGCGGAGATATTGCGTAACATACATACAAAAAAAACAACATACAAAGGAATTGAGAAACTCCTCGGTCTTTTTGAAGTCGGTTAAAAAATCAATACGAAACGGAGTATTGCGATACCATCCACTCGATGGACCGACGACATCGTAGCGGTCGCAGGGAGTCGATGGAAGGAGGCTGCTTAGTACCGCTATTTGTGGCGTCGTATGGGGAGGGCTATGTCCAGCCGTGGACTCGTGTGTGCTAGTATTTGTAATTTTGTATTTTATTTATTTGGAATGAACAAAAACATATAGCTAAGATACAATGGAACACTGGACAAGCGCATAAGTTTAAAACTGTGTCGCACCTCCCAGCGCCCAAACTCAGGATACGGGCCAATATCACCAAACGGAAAGCATAGTTTAATATTATTTTAATACAATGGGTAAATGAATATAATATTTTTGTTTGGTGAAATCGGGCTCTAGGAGATCTGACGTTCATATAAAATAATATTACTTCATCTATTATTAACCAATGCTATGTAAATTTAAACAGAATTTATAACTAAAATGTATGTGTGTATGTGTGGAGCTCCTGAGGACACCGGTCTCATATGAGTCCGGGCAACAGGAGCTACCAGTGTTTGTGTGTGTGAGTGTGTTAGCGCGTATTTGTGTGTGAAGCCCCTTAGGACACCGATCCCATGAGAGTCCGGGCAACAGGAGCTATCAGTGTTTGTGTGTGTGCGTGCGGGTGTGTGTGTGTGTGTGTGTGTGTGTGTGCGCGGGTGTGTGTGTGTGTGTGTGTGTGTGTGTGTGGAGGTCCAGGGGCCCCCAGACTTAGCAGTCCAGGCCACAGGGGCTGACCGTGTCTAAGCGTGTGTAGGTATGTGTGTTATAAATGCACTTCTGATTATAATTAAATTTTAAGTTTCTTCGTAGGTAAGGGAGAGGAGCCATTTTTTAATTTGTTTTTACATTTACTATAATGCAGTGGATAAATATTCAGAATTTTGTTCATGCGATTATAAATGATGGGTGTGAGAATGTTGTGTCGCAGAGCAATTGCTGTGCGGCATGATCCTTCATTGGTACAATGAATAATCATGCCAACAGTATGATGATAATGAATCCTTTGAGCTATGTCGATATTTTTATTAATAGGCTTCGTAACAAATATATGCCGCCATACTCCGCGTTACCCAACACCCAAGGCTCAACTTTCACGCCGATATACAAAACCACTCACACTGCACTATCAAATATACACGACATGCTCCCAAAAGCGCATCGATTTTGGCGCGAGAGAGTGTCTGTCTGTCCCACAACCATTTAGTACCTATCAAGGGAGTTTGATCTTTATAACTGTGGAGGTTCAAAAATAATTGTGAGGGTTTATGGCTTTAGCAATTCAGAAACTGACAAGGGACTTTGGTCTTTGTATTACAGACAATAGTGGATAGAATGTGTAGAAATTGCTGGCTAAACGAAGTTAGTATGGAGAAAGACTGTGCAAATCTTTAGTAGGTACTATATACAATGCAAGTGTCAGAAGCTTTGACAGTTTGATGGACATGCGCCCAAACCAAACTAATAAATCTAAATGTTAAAGTGTAGTGACCATATCAGCCCAAACACGTCCACTAACCTTTAATTTCTAGCAGGAGTTGTCAGTAATAAGCGGAGAATCAACTTAATTAAATATAGAAAAACTTAGCAAGGAATCTTAAGCAGGTATCTTAGATCTCTCTGTTGACCCAATTTCCAGATTAACGACCAGTCTTCGTAAACTTAGGGTTTACGATCCATTCTATTTGGAGTGGTATTTTAAACCAATGGAATATCTCATCTGGGACGAAATTCCAGTTCCAATTCCGATGACGAACAAAAAGCCCTCTCCATAAAATGTGTCTAACATGGTCGGAAATGTGAAGCTAAGAAAGAAAAATATTCTTAAGAAATCAAATATTATGTAGTACAAAATAACCTGTAAAATGAGAAATTTGTTTCATTGGCGTTGCGACCACCAAATGGACCTCTATGTATAATCCTAACTAATATTAAAAATGTGGATATGTGTTTGGTTGTTTGTCCTTCCTTCACCAATCATGGCTTAGTTAGAGTTAGTTGAAAGGATGGAAAGTAACATAGGTTACTTTTTGTCCTGGTAAAACATCAAATTCTCACGGGAGATTTACTTGAAAAAGAGAAATGTGAAATTCGAAATCGCAGGGTACAGCTAGTACTTTATACTTATTTGAAGAAAAACCAGAGGTTTGTAATTAACAGACCTACAAATTCATAATTAACAGAAAGCTTATTGAAGGTGTTCACAGATACATAATAGATTAGCATAAATAAATGAATAATTTGGGATAGTCCACGCAGCATCATCTAGTCCCAAGCTAAGCAGAGCTTGTGTTATGGGTACTAGATAACTGATATACATAATACAATACATAGATATTATTTATTATACATAGAAAACATCAAGAACACCCTGAACTGCTTAAATATCTGCAGATCGTACAAATATTTGTTTGCGAGGCGGGAATCAAACCCGCAATCTCCTGCGTCGCAGGCGGACCTACGCCCAAAGCGCCGCAGAGGTCGTCAGTATAATAAAAGGATAAGACTACGAACCTAAACAAAGAACTAGTTATTTATATTTACTGCACTGATATAACATTAAACTGCCATCTTGACAAATCCATCAGACCATCTTGAATCTGTACAATCTTATTGACAATACTCTGTATGCGCGGGCGCAGATGTAAGGCACACCTGGCGCACGTGCGCTTGATGGATGGCGTCGGCGGCCATGTTGATTTGTGACATGTCAAATAACAAGTCATAGTCAATACTCATGTCAGAGAAATTCAATAATACTAACGTTTGGAAGAGGCGGCTCAGGACCGCTATTTGTGGCGTCGTACGGGGGAGGCCTATGTCCAGCAGTGGACGTGTATGGGCTGATGATGATGATGGAAGAGGAATGAAATTCAGTAATATTGTACTAGCTGTTCCCCGCGGTTTCATCCGAGTTAAATTCAAAAGATAAGATAAAAATTATTAATTTTACCCACAAATCACAATCACAATATCTAAAATCTAAAATTAACACAAGGTGACATATTGAATTACTAAAATCTAACAGTTATTATTATTAAACACTAACTGCTGTCCGCGCCTTCGCCCGCGTTTTATCGGGATTATATATTGTATTAGTATATTTTATATTATGTATTGTATGTATGTATTATTTATTTCATCCACTCGATGGATCGACGACATCGTAGCGGTCGCAGGGAGTCGTGACGTCGTACGGGGGAGGCCTATGTCCAGCAGTGGACGTGTATGGGCTGATGATGATGATTATTTATTTAAGAAATTTGTCACCGTCTACACATTTACAACTGCTTCGTATCCATCCCAAGGTTGTCTGAAAGAGATCGCTTTGAGCGATAAGGCCGCCCATTGTGCAACTATGTAAATTCATTTTTTTCCTGTATATTTTTATTTTCTTTGTGTGCAATAAAATGTAATGTAGATTGCTAGGAAAAGTATCTTCAAAAGTCAAAAATATTTCCGTTTTTTCTTTATTTCCGTAAATACAATAGATGTACTTGTACACTTATAAATTATTATAAAAGTTCAAATTGTTAAAATTAAACACTGACATGGATATTAATTTTAATTTTGGTCGCTAAGGTATGTAGACTAAAGTAAAGAAGCTACGAAGAAACCTTAAGCCTGTTAGGTGTTATTTTTCGAGTTGGAGCAAATTTCGTTCCAATTATCCGAGTATCTAAGATACTAGAACAGACTTTAGAGTAGACAATGTCATTGTTCTACCCTAGAATTTTTAGACAGTGTCATATTATTTAGCTTTAAGCCAATGTTGGGTCATGTGCATAAACAATGCCCGAGGCACCCATTTGTTCTCAAAATATTAACATAACTGAGTCTGGGCTTAGTACTCGCCGTTTTGTACGCGTTTTTCGTGATAATGAGTCTATCTATATTTTTTTGTCATATTCCTTATTATTTTCCGTTTCCATGATCACAGGCCATATAGTGACCCGATTGGGAGACATGCGTGGAGCCGAAGCCAACAGCACAGAGGCCCTTTATGAGAATTAATGTAAAGGCGAGAGCTACACATAGCGGGCATCATCCTCGGTTGCACAATATGATACACCCGAAGATGATATCCCCCAGGTGTTATTTTCCGTTATTGTTATCAATGTTTGTTAAGTTGTAATAAATAAATATTTTATTTAGTGTAACTAAATAAATATTTTGAATTCTAGAACCGTCTATAGAGTTGACGGTGTCATTGTTATATCCTAGAATTCTTAGACAGTGTCATATTTAGCATTAAGCCAATAATGAACCATCCGCATAAACAATGCCCAAGGCGCCCATTTGTTCTCAAAACATTCGCGTAACTTAAGTCTGGGCTTAGTAACTACTAGCTTTGTACGGTACTTCTAATATCTAGCCGCGAGTTTAGGTTTAAGGCGCATAGTGATGCGACACCAGCGCCACTCTTTAGTTTTTCTTCTATTATCGTTATGGAAAGGAATTATTAAAAGTTCTCACCGCCAATTGATAATACCCAGTATAAACTATTTTTCGACACCTCTGTAATAGTTTTGTTTCATTTAGTATTAACAGAAAATGGTTTATTGCTTTGGTGGCCATCAAACGCAATAAAACATTTTCTGCTAAATGCTCTTGCACGCATTGTCAGCTGCAGGTATCGAAAAATTGTTTCCTCTTCTTAGTCGTGCACTCTTGGCAGAGTGGTCGTGGTTATGATGGGGGGTCCTGATGAACGGCTGCCTGTGCAATGCGCCGCCATCGTTCCCTATTGGTTCGAGACATGGTGGATTGTGTTAGGGAGGTGATGAGGTCCGACCACCTCGTTGGAGAACGACGGGACCTTTTTCCCTCCATTCTGCCTTATACAACGAGACGCTCCATCGAGTCTTCATTCCGTGCCATGTGTATAAAGAACTTTAGTATTCGTATTTGCACAGTCGACGACATTATCTCCTTTATATAAGTTCGTCGAGGATGGAGTCATTAGTCCTATGTGCGGTTCACGGAATCCTTAGGAGACGTCTCCAGCACGACATCTCAAGTGCATCTATTTTCCTCCGCTCTTTTTGTCTCAGAGTCCACATCTCAGCTCCGTATAGAATTGGAAATACTAGACTTTGCATCAGACGAACCTTGGTGGTTTTGGTTATCCGGTTGTCCTTCCAAATTTTGGAGAGCCTTTCAGCAGCCGATCGTGTGATAGCGCAACGTCTTCTGATTTTCTCTTCACAGCCTCCGCTGTTGGTAATGTTAGAGCCTAAGTAGATCTTCTGGTTCGTTATTCTCAGCTCGGTTCACTATCATTATTTTGGTCTTATCCCGATTGATATCATCAAAAATACCAACTAAATAATATATAAATAATAATATATATAAATAATATTTATTATGTTAAATAAAATAAAAGGTACAGATTAGCCAAAATTGTGAAACTACATAAAAACATAGTTATTGTGATATTTATTTAATTAATAAGAGTGATATATCCTAAGGTCAGAAGGAAGTAATACACTTCGAATATTTTTTGTGTCGTGGGGCCGCGGCGTACGAATATCGACCCTAGTTTATACTGGGTATTATCAATTGGCGGTGAGAACTTTTGGTAATTCATTTCCATAACGATAATATAAGAAAAAATAGTGAGTAGAGTGGCGCTAGTGTAGCATCACTATGCGCCTTAAAGAAATATATTCTTTAAAAACATAGTCACCTGAGAATAGTAATTTAGCTTAGTGTAAACAATTAATCCGAGCCGTGGGGCCGCGGCATACGAATATCGACCCCTCCAACTCAACCCGTGGATGTCGTAAGAGCCGACTAAGGGAACCTACCAGAGGAAGGGCAGCAGCTTCCTTCTGAGTATTTTTTAAACACCAACACTGCGATCACCAATCCGCCTGCCAAGCGTGGTGATTATGGCAAATCCCCCCCTACATGGGAGACCATCCACACAAGATGGACCGACGACATCGTAGCGGTCGCAGGGAGTCGATGGATGGAGGCGGCTCAGGACCGCTATTTGTGGCTTCGTTTCGTCGTAGGGGGAGGCCTATGTCCAGCAGTGGACGTGTATGGGCTGATGATGATGAAACAATTAATAAGAGTTTCAGCAAATTATACTTATAATTCACTAACGGCCGAATACTCAAACGCAACTCAGATGTAAGCACGTCTTATGTCGCGATATTTTGACAGTTTTCAATGAAAATCTGTCAAAAAATCGTCACTAGAGTCGTGCTTAAATCTGAGATTCGTTTGAGTATTCGGGGGTAAGTAATTCCATTGACTACCCCCATAGTATTAAATATTAAACACCCTACATCCCTACAGGGTAATTATAATTACCCGATGTCAAATGACCGGCATAATTTCAAATTAAATGGAACGTCCCGCGACGCCTGTCATGTCGGGTGACAGCTGTGACTGTCAGATGACTGTCAAAGACTATGTCATTAAAATTTGAATGATGATAGGTGAATCGTAGTTGGCGAAGCTAAATCATATTATATTAAATTTTAAAATAGCTGCTGCGCGCGCCTTCGCCCGCTTTTTATCGGGTTAAAAATCAGCCTATAATGTTATTCCAGGTCCCAAACTATACCCATACCAAATTTCAGTCCAATCAGTTCAGTAGTTTTTGCGTAAAAGAGGAACAAACATCCATACATCCATACTTACAAACTTGGACATTTATAATAGTAGTAGGACTAGTTTGTACTCGCGCCTGTGTACGTTGTTTTTATGGAACGGTTTGAAGGTTAATCATAGTTGCAGGAGGTTGCGGGTTCGATTCTCGATTTGGGACAAATGTTTTTACGATCTGCAAATATTTGTCTCTGTTTATTATTCATATCCCATGGGAAATGATTTATGGGGGAAAAAGCATAATGTCATATTTCAGGAAACGAACTCCTTAACTTTCGTATTTTTATTTTCTGCCAGCGTATTTTACTATTTTGTGTAGAACAACGATTGAGTCCTATCTTATCCTTATAAAATTTATCTCTTTGCCAAATTTCATAAAGATCTGTTCAGCCGTTTGGTCCTGAACGGCAACAATAAAACAGACCCGCAAGGATCAATATGAGGTCCTTTTTTATTTTTAGTATACGTAAATGATCTCCCCTTTTTTTGCAAAAGATCTGTGTGATATAGACTTATTTGCTGATGATACTTCACTGATTTTTAAAGTTGACAGAAATAAATGTAATTATGACGATGTAAATGATTCGCTTTCACACGTACTAGATTGGTTCACCGCCAATAACCTCTTACTTAATGCTAAAAAAACAAAGTGCATTAAATTCATGTTACCAAATGTAAAAGAATTTCCAACTAAGATAATGCTAAAGGATGAGATTGTTCACTTTGTAGACTCTACTGTTTTCTTAGGAATACATATTGATTCCACTTTTCAATGGAAACCGCAAATTGATGCTTTCGCAGGCAGACTTAGTTCAGCAGCCTATGCAGTTCGTACAATTAGATATATTACCGATGAAGATACAGCTAGATTAGTTTATTTCAGTTATTTTCATAGTATTATGTCTCATGGTATTTTGCTTTGGGGACAGGCAGCTGACATCCAGACTATCTTTGTTCTCCAGAAAAGAGCGGTACGCGCAATTTACAAATTAAAGCCACGCGACTCTTTGAGGGAATTATTTAAAGAGATAAATATTTTGACAGTAATATCGCAATACATCTATGAAAATCTAATGTATACGCACAAAAATAGAGATAGCTTTTTGAAAAAGTGTGATGTTCACAATAGAAATACAAGAAACAAGAACAAATTACACATCCCAGCATATAGATTACGAAAGGTAGGGAAATCATTTATGGGCAATTGCGTGCGCTTCTATAATAAGCTTCCATCTGAAGCAACTGAACTCCCTATTCGTAAATTTAAACAGTACATTAAACAAAATCTTATCAGGAAGGCCTTTTACTCCATAGATGATTACATCAATGATGTTAATGCTTGGCCAGATGTCGCTCCGTTCCGCACTGTCAGTAAGAAATTCAATTTTTAATTAGCTTTATAGAAATATTGACATGTATCTAAATCGCATTAAATTTAGATTTAGATAGGCAAAATAACCATGTATTAGACACATAAGTGATATTATAATGTGCTAGTGGTTTTTTTTTCACTTCTTCCACTAGTGGGCAAAAATTGAAGTGAAGAGAATATCAATAACACCTTATTTCTTATTTGATAATAATAACTATGTTTATAGTATAAAATTTGACTTGTCTAAGTGCTTATTTTGTAAGCCTAAAGAAATAAAGTTATTGATTCTGATTCTGATTCTGAGACAGAAAAACTTACAATGATGATAATATTAATGTTAAGGAAATATATTATGTACAAGTCTCTCTTGACCATTTCGCGTCTCCCACGTAACATAATAACGAAATCCAACAAAAATGCCAAAACTCCATTAAAACCGGATTACCGTGAAATCAGTTTACGGTAACATCCACAATTTAACATCAAATACAGAAAGAATTACACGAAATTGAGTTAAATTCAATGAAAATGAAAGAGCATCCAAAATGCGAATGTTTTTTAGAGTTCCGCAATAGAATTGGGAAACGAAACCTCGACGACTCCTGTAGCGCGGCGGGCGAAGGTCCGACACGGGAGGTCGCGGGATCGATTCCCACCGCGGGACAAATATTTGTATCTATGTTTAATAAAAATTATCTATATATTTAATATATTGTATTATGTATATCAGTTATCTAGTACCCATAACACAACTTCTGCTTAGCTTGGGGCTAGATAATGTTGTGTGAATTGTCCAGCATTATTTATTATTAAGCTTTCAAAGAAATAATGTCCATTTATGGTTTTATTAACTCATAAAAGTAAACGATAAAGAATAAATTTTTCGAAAAACCGCAAGTACCTACAGTGCTACACTCAAAAACAGCAAATAAAATAAAGCAAATAGGTTTATACGGTCTTATTATAAACTCCAACACATTTGAACATTTTGTAACCCATGAAACAACAGTATAAAGAAATGAATAAATTAATTAATTTTGTGTGAAACTCATTTAAGTATAAACTACCATTGCGCACTCGTACAGAACACTTACCTTAAAATCCTGGTTCTCACTTGACCGTTTTATTTTGTAAAAGGAACGCATTTGCGGAATTTGCATAATTTTACCTAATACGGTGCCTAACGCCCACGCTTCACTTCAAAGTTATACAAAATACGAAATTGAAAATCTGTTGGTTTTCAGAATTGCATCGCTTTTAACAATAAAGCCGCCGATTGTGCTTCGCTAGTGAATAACAACCTTTTTGTTAAGAGCGTATACTACATCAAATTGCTTATTTTCAACTTCGATGGATGTTCATATCTTCCAAAGTACTGAATATTTAACCTTGAAATGTACATATATATGGTAAAGTTCAGGATTTACTCTATCCTTCATATTATGTTTCGAAAACACGATTTCAAAAAATTTTCTCTACAGATAAAAAATCCAAAGTTTGCTCTAAACTGTACAATAAATCGTCGCTAATCGTTACTATTCAATAAATAATTTAAAATAACCCTTGATACTTTGTACAGTGAACAAACAGAATATAAAGCAGACATTATATGATTTAGATTTTCAAAATTACTATTATTTTTACCGTAAAGTTTTTTTTTTTTGCCGCTCTGCTCTGTTCCGCTCCAATGAATGCGAAATCCTATGCCTATCCTTTTCACACAATTGCGAGGTATTGTAGGCCCTTAAGGTTCAAATTCACCGTTGCAAATATTGCAATTGAACGCATTTAACATAAGTTTTTTTTTTTATAGTCAATAGACCTTCGTCACCAACAATCTCACCTGATGGAAAGTGACGATGTGCCCGACGGTGTGTTACGAAGATCTAGAAGACACGTATTCACTCTTGTATTGAAGAAACCCAGATTGTAATTGGCAGGAAAAACAGAAGCAGGCAACGAGTTCCAATCCTTAGCGGTGCGAGATAAACTCAGTTGAGTGCTTTAAACGAGTTAAGGGCATTTTACCGACTTAAAGTAATCCGGTTCAAGCGCTATACCGAGTTCAAGGGCTGTCATGTCACACAAATGTGAACTCGATCAAGCTGAAATTGGTTCTGTTGAACTATGCTTTGACAGTGATCGGTGAAATTGGACCTAAGTATGTTACTTCTTGGACTTTCCTGTTACGGCTGGTCCACCAGAACAAATTCCCCCAGGGTTCAGAATCACCCGCCTTCAATTTCGTATCTTAATTTCGCTAATGTCGCTTGTAGAACCTGGTTATATAACTAAAAAAAAACCTTCTTTACAAAAAAACGCCTGCAACACTAGATTTATTTTTGATCAGATATTTATATTTTACCGACTTCAAAAGGAGGAGGTTCTCAATTCGTCTGTATGTTTTTTTTTGTATGTATGTTACGCGATATTATAGACAGATTTTGAAAATTCTTTCACTATTATATAGAAAACGATCCCAAAGGGGTCCCATAAAGTTGTTATCCCCAGGGGATTAGTATTTATCCAGCAAATCTTAATATAAGTGTAAAAGTAAGGGAATTTGAAGTCTGTTTATTGTTTTTTAAAACACGCCATATTATTCTTCAAAGAAATGTCTCAATTTTCTGTAATATTTGTTAAGTATTAACTAACGATAGCAAATGTAAAGAAACTTTGCAAGCAAACCCGCGGGCACAACCTGTACATAAAAATAAAATTTCATGTAACTCAATTTCTGCCTAACTTCACTCAAACTAATTCATTCAAAGCAAATTGGGCTTTGGGCGTTAAGTTACAGAGTTTTATTTCCATTAATTTGCGAAACGACGTTCTTACGAATTTCAAGTTTTGAATTACGAACATGGTTGATTTGTACAATAATCGAATTTAGAACGTTTTTATTGCCGCCGCCTGTTTACCTTTCGAATTTTTTGCTTTTATTTCGCGCCTAAAATAATTTTGTGAATGAGTTTTAAGTTTTTCGACAATTTTGACTTAAAATAACGTCATTTTGTAAGCAATATAACTTTTACTTAGAGGAAGTGAAGTTTGTTATTTAGCGATTTCGAAGGAATTGAATTGCAATCCAACTTTTGCATAAAAGTGAATGGGATCCAATAAATTTTATTAAAGGATTTAAAGGTTTTTATTCGAGTATGTTTATTCGCATCATCATTTTTATCTTCAAAAACACAAATCTGGTTTTCCAGAAAAAAATCTAAGTATGGGTTTGCCCACTGAAGGAGAGGTCAAAATAATTACTTGCATTCAGAATCCAAGTTCCTTATTTTTTGTGATCCAATCCAAGACCAATGTGTATATCCCGCAAACATTAAAAAATAGTGTGGGTATATTTTCTATGAGGAATTCAAAGTCAATTTTAATCTTTTTCAAAACAAGTTATTTATTTATTTAATAAGAACGGTCATACAACCACTTACACTAACTAAAATTAATTAATACAATTAAAAATAGGTACAAATATCACATAAAAGTCATAATAAAATCTGGATTAAGACAATAAAAATTCAAATTCAAATTGTAACGGAGCAGCGCGGGAGGGGTCGTCGGAAGAGGGGAAAGAAAGAACAATGGCCGGTGTATCGTAAGTATTTATATTAATCAAATAACTATACAGTGTGAGTCTGCATAAGGTGCACAAACTGAAATGAGGGAAACTACGCCCTATTTTATCGACGGAAAATGTGTTTTTTTTTTATTTAAATAATTTTTTTATAGCGTTTTTAAACTTTTTTTTCGCTACTCGGACCCCCATGTAAACAAAACGGTGTAACTTATAAACTAAACGATCAATTACTATGAAACAAACTGGGCAGTTATTGGAAATAACAGGAGCTCCTTACTGAATAAACATTGTGAAAAAAACAACCCTCAATTAAAAGCTATGATGTTTTTTTTAAGCAAAATCAGCCTTTTTTCATAGATTTTTGTAATAATTTTAAAATATCTCAATAAAAACAGTACTTTTTCGCATTTTTTTATGACGTTACTTTATTCTACATTGGATCATCTATGTTATGGTAAAAATTGATTGTTCCTATCTCAATCACAACATTATTTATCGACTTAAAGAAAGGTACTCCGATCATGCTGCATCTCTCAATCATAAGGATGAATAATTTGGGGTAATAAAATGGAATAAGTGTTATTAAAATCATATATTTAACATTAAACCTAGTGCATAAGGTTCTCAAAATGTCCACCTCTTGCTTGTAAGCACAAAGTCGCACGATGCACTATTTGTTGCGTAGCTCTCCTTATGTCGGGGTTATATTTTATTTCATTCGCTCAGTTAATTATGTAACTGTATACAAACGAAGGGAGGTCGAACCCGCTTTCAGATTTCTATCCCAGCAGGTGTGGAAGTGGACCGACGACATAGTAGCGGTCGCAGGGAGTCGATGGATGGAGGCGGCTCAGGACCGCTATTTGTGGCGTCGTACGGGGGAGGCCTATGTCCAGCAGTGGACGTATGGGCTGATGATGATGATGATGATGAAGGTGTGGAAGTAGAAATCTTGCCACGTCGAGTGGTGGAGGGCGCTGAGATCAATTTTACAACATTTGGGTTCTGATGTCGACTCAAACCCGGAACGCTTCGTTAGCGCCTACTAATCTTTCCAGTAGCGACATCTAGTTATCTTGGGTGAACTAAAGTTGGTAGTTGTGGCAGTGCGTTTGTTTGTTACAAAATTCAATTTTAAATATTACAATTTTAAATAACTATTCTACAACTAAAATTTATTTTATAAAATAATAAATACAATAATAAAACAATCACTTGTATACCTTATAATTTGATTTCTTTACAAAAACGAAACATAAAACATACATATGTATGTACATACATACAGCCGTACATGGGACGTCCTCTTTTTTCGAAGTCGTTTGAAACAATTACAGAACTGCTCGCTACATGTGCGAAGCTAAGACAGGTTCCTAGATATTCTCTATTACATATTCTCTGGTTGTACTAATAAATTCCTTGCCTTACAGTTCCATAATGAACGCACCTCACTTGCACCCCATCCCACCCCTGCACCCCTCTTGCACCCCCGCTCGGGTGCCACCCCCCATTACGTTATCGACATCATAACGGGCGCGTTATAACCGATATTCACACATTTTTGGGTCATTCTATGAGTAGGTAATATTGGATAAGAACTATTTGAAGATAAAGATTGTGCAAACATCTTTGATTTTTGATTTCATCTACAACAGCCCTGATATTGTCTGGAGTTAACTTAAAGAACTATCGAAATTTCTCTACAAATAATATGGCGTGTTTTAAAAAACGATAAACCGACTTCAAATTCCCTTACTTTAACACTTATTATAAGTTTTGCGGTATCCCATATTTTTTTATATATATTTATAAATATTTATATTATGGGACCCCTTAGGGATCGTTTTCTATAAAATTGTGAAAGAGTTTTCAAAATCGGTTCATAATTGGCGGAGATATAGCGTAACACACATACAAAAAATTGAGAACCTCCTCCTTTTGACGTCCCTCCTTTTGAAGTCGGTTAAAAAAGAACAGATGAAGGTGTCGGATTTTTCCAAATAACAAAACCCGATTGTTCATCAATTAATCTGATAGAGACCATAGTGGTGAACAAATTGGCATATGAAATCGTTTCCGTCTCCTCTGGAAGTATTTGCTTGTAATGGCGTGGTCTGAGTCATTCCTAATAATTGAGATGTATAATTTTTTTTCGGTTTTTCCAACAGCTTTGATTCGACAAGATGTGATTCTGTTTTTTCACCCACAGCCCCTGTAATACCTGCTCGAAGCCATATTCTTTTAGTAGAAGAGTTTTTTCCCTCTTCTTGCTAGATTCTGAGTCTCCATACGCACCGTCTTCCTCGTTGGCCAGGTGATGGTGTAGAATATTGATCGGAGTCCGGTAAATTCACTGAATACCCTGAGTACAACCAAGTCCTATTCTTATATACAAAATCTTTATTCAGAATCAGAATAAATAACTATTTCTTTAGGCTTACAAAATAAGCACTATTTTCCGAGATGCCATGGTCTAGCGCTTGTTAAACGTAGGAAGAATATGCCTTTGTATGTCGCTTTTTATAAAACTCAGGTTGTTTTTAGAAACATTATTTTTTCAAGCTTAGAACTATGATTCCAGGCTTCTGCCACTCTCGATGTAGGGGGAATTTAGTCTCGTTTAGTGCAGCTGAATGAAGACATTTTAGAACCTCAATCTGTGGAAATTACAGGCGTAAACAAGCTTTACTTCACTTGAAGTAACACTACTGTGAATGGCTGGAATAATTTTTACCTTCCTTTGTTACACTACTAGCTGTTACGCGGTTTCACCCGCTTTAAATTCGAATTTCACATATCTAATGGGATAAAAAGGTATTTTTTCTCGTAAATCTCCCATAGCAATCTGATGTTTTACCAGGACAAAAAGTAGCTTATGTTACTCTCCATCTTTTCAACTAACTCTATGCCAATAACCAAGTCGATTGTTTGCTTAGTTAGGGCGTGAAGGAAGAACAAACAAACACACTTTCGCATTTATAAATTAGTTAGGATTTTGCAATACTGAATGCTATACCTACATTATTATTATCAGAATCAGAATCAATAACTTTATTTCTTTAGTCTTACAAAATAAGCACTTAGACAAGTCAAATTGTATACTATAAACATAGTTATTATTATCAAATAAGAAATAAGGTGTTATTGATATTCTCTATCACTTACATTCTCACGCAAAATTAATTATAAATAAAAAATAGGAATAAAATGTACTTTATATATTCATGAGAACAGTCTCTGTGGTAAATCACAAAAGATAACAAATTTCCTGCTCCGACTTTTATCACATTTTTTCTCATAACTTCTAAATCCGCACACTTCGCAGTAGATTTTATTTTGCGCATAATATGTATGAATAGTTAAGCCTTTTTAATAGTTAAGCCGTGGGGCCGCGGCGTACGAATATCGACCCCTCCAACTCAACCCGTGGAGGTCGTAAGAGCCGACTAAGGGAACCTACCAGAGGAAGGGCAGCAGCTTCCTTCTGAGTATTTTTAAACACCAACACTGCGATCACCAATCCGCCTGCCAAGCGTGGTGATTATGGCAAATCCCCCCCTACATGGGAGACCGTCCACTCGATGGACCGACGACATCGTAGCGGTCGCAGGGAGTCGATGGATGGAGGCGGCTCAGGACCGCTATTTGTGGCGTCGTACGGGGGAGGCCTATGTCCAGCAGTGGACGTGTATGGGCTGATGATGATGAGTTAAGTCTTTTAACTAATTGATAGATGTGGGTGACATTAAAAACTACAGCAAAAAAAAAAGAGTGAAAATAAAGGTATGTGACGTTTGAACAGCGTTTGAAGCACTTACTCAAAAATTATATCCTACTAATATTATAAATGTCAAAGTTTGTATGGATGGATGTATGGATATTTGTTACTCTTTCACGCAAAAACTACTGAACCGATTAGGCTGAAATTTGTTATGGGTATAGTTTGGGACCTGGAATAACCTATAGGCTATTTTTTATCCCAATAAAACGCGGGCAAAGGCACGGGCAGAAGCTAGTATAAAAATAATATGAAAACTAAATAGCTGTTTCGTAATAGTAGATTGTTACACAAGGGTAGTAAGGGAGCTATTACAGAACAAGATCCAATTTGGCGCCAGTGCGAGCTCAGCTCGCAAAGGGCCCTAAATTGGATTGGGTGCACCCGAGATATTTAGACGCCCGAGCGAAGCGAGGGCGAATATAGTTCGAGGGAGCACTCAATCCAATTCCGCGCCCTTGCGAGCGCTCGCAAAGGGCGCTAATGGATCGAGTGTAATAGCTACTTGCAACCGAGGTAAGCATTCTACTTTACATCATAATGGCGAGGCAAATAAAACATTTATATACTTAGGTATGACAAAATGTAATTTTTATTAGAAAAATTAATTATTAATTAAAAGATTTTGTACAACATCTGCTTCGAGATGACAGAAATCAGGCGTGCGGACTAGTTCTTCATCTGATGAAGTACTTGACATACTAAACTACCACTTTAAACTTGTTTATTACAGTTTTAACTTTAAACTTTAGTTTATTACAGTCGCACAAATCAAATGAAATGAAATGCCGCAATTTCCACAGTTTTTTTCTTCAGTAAAATTTTTCTTATCATTTTATAAGAAAAGAGATTGTTTCACCAAGGAGTTTTGCATAGCTTGAACTGTAAAGTCTTTACAATTCAAACAAAGTGTGACGAAATGAGATTTGAAAATGGAATTCCTATAAAAATGTACTGTGTTGCGATTACCATCTTACACAGCCTCTTTGCTTGATTTGTAAAACCTTCTTGCCGAGCATTATGATGTAAAATAAATAACTATATAAGTATCTCTGCTGAATCCCACTAAGTAATATTATTTTGAAAGTAACTCTTGTCTATTACCATTTCACGCCTAAACGGCTAAACGGATCTTAATGAAATTTCGCAGGGAGGTAGATGGTATCCCGGGGACGAACATAGGGTACATGAAAAGCGCGTGCGAAGCCGCGGGCTGCAGCTAGTAATAATAATAATAATAAAAAAAAACTGCGTTAAAACATTATGCAAAGGCCTGAGTTTTGCACCATCCCCGTCTTCAACGTACTTCTGACTATGAACTACTGTACTAACGTTGGAATTATCGAACCTTACTTAGCCCCGCTATCTCGTTAGACCCTCAATGAGGGGTTTTCAACGCGAACTTTTAAAAAAAGTGGTTGCCAAAGACTAAGATAGATGGCGCTGTGTGTAACTCAGTGTCAAAAATCTGCCAAAAAAAATTGTAAAATGGCCCGGTTCGTTATTTATTTTATGAAAATTGACATTTACTCTTGACTTTTGTGCGGTGCCATCTAGTGTAAAAAAAGGTGATTGTTTTTTTTTAAGATTATTTGAAAAGCCCTCGTTGTTTCTGACAAAACATAGCTTACTTATATAACTTGGGGCTACACTAGATGATGCTGTGTGAATTGTCCAGCATTATTTATCTGATGTTTGTCAACGTCATGAGCAAGTGTCCCTTCATTGTGACATGCGACAGTTACTGTCAATGTCACTCATTGGCTGCGGTCCCTTTATCGTTCACGAGACTATCAGCGCTCAAAGTCGGTCCGTATTATTTTAGCGTGCTAACGACAGATATCGGGCTATGTTAAACGGAACGGCTTTGAGCGCGCTCACATGCATAGCTCACGTAAACATAACCTCAATAGTTTGATGGTGATTTTGAAATTTTAGTATTATAGTCGATTTTTGGAAAATAAAATTGATCTGACACTTCTTCAAACAGTTTTAAATAAATGGGGCTCGAATTAAAAAAGACTTACTGCATCAAGTTATCTCAAATGACAAGCAGTGTCAATGCATAATGTCAATTTGACGTATGCATTCGTTCACAGCGACAATGCTCAGTAACATGGGCGTTGTGAGCGCGAAGATTGCGCTGGTTATGACGTCATCTATGACGTATCGCTATCAACTGTAGACGCGCTAAAGGATATACGGACCACTTTGTGAGCGCTCAAATCGATTTTATTTATATACGGACCGCAGCAATTGTGTTATCAACGCAGCAAGTACCTTGCTGATGCTGTCTTTTTCTCCACACACATAAATATCCGTTTTGTTTTTATATATCTCTATTTATGACGAATTTGAGTGAATTCTAAAACTGGAATTCTTCGGTGCGTTTGACTTGGAATTCTCGGAAAGCTGGGCAAAACTAACTAGAAACTTTAAGGACAACAATTCCTATCAAACTTCGCACACTTTTCCGCGCCAAGTCAGCCGAAACGTCAGAATCAGAATTGATTTGCTTCAATAATATTCCTTTCAGAAAATTTATTGACTGTTCTAAAGTAGGCCAGTAATTGTAAGCACCTTTATTATTATTAAAACTAGTTTAGCATAGTTAGCATAAGTAATTTTATAGTATCATCATCATCATCATCATCAGCCCATACACGTCCACTGCTGGACATGTGCCTCCCCCGTACGATGCCACAAATAGCGGTCCTCAGCCGCCTCCATCCATCGACTCCCTGCGACCGCTACGATGTCGTCGTTCCATCCGAGTGGATATTATAGTATGCATAGCATTTATTATCGGATTTTATAGTTTTTTTATTATCAGCACTTTCTTTGCCTGAAAAACAGGTTTTTACCTTGTTCAGGCACATGTACTATGTTATCCCATAAAATCATAAGATTAAATAGTCTTAGTATTTGTTATCCTTTTAGCCCTAAGTTAATTTTGAATAAATTATTATTTATTTTGCTCCCACGTGTCGAATATTTGTTTGAAGTTCAGTTTAACGTAGAACCACCATAAGGGGATTCTGAGATAGTTAAAATAAAACTTCCAAGAATAAACAAACACTAATTATTTTATGAGAACATCCACATGGTCACTTAACAAGGTGATAAAACTTTACGATCTATTTTAACATCAACACGTTTCATTAACGTTTCCCATAGACTCAATATTTATGAGGAACCCTAAAAATGCGGAGCAAAGTATTACCTACTTTATATTTATGAACATAAGGTTCAGAGTCTAGCCGTAGCTTTTCTGTGAAGTCTGTAAAATTGATTACCAACTGTGTTGTTATTGAAATAAGATTCATAATGATTCATAATACATTGTGTACCTTGTCTAAGTAATCACATAATTATTTTAGATGCGAAAGTTGAGATGTTTGTGCTGCATGTTTGTTACATCTTCAAAGTACTGAACGGATCGTACTGAAATTTTGCATAAATGAAGGTCTAGACTAGAAATATATATAAAATGTTATATACATTTTAACTTTTATCCCGAATAAAAGGCAGGCCGACACGTGAGCAGCAATTAGTTATCAATACTATTTAATATCGAATATCACACATCTAACCGCCTGAACGGATCTTCATGAAATTTTGCAGCGAGATTCCAGAGAAGAGTCTTCTTTTAGCTCAAAAATAGTTAAATAGTGAGTGAAATAACAGATGAAAGATGCAAAACAAATTAACAGGCAGAACCATGGGTTATACGCCACGCTAGGCATAAGAGTGGGTACTCTTATGCCACGCGCAGCCGCGATAGACTGGCCACCCCGTGACGCGCTCGCTGGAGAAGTCTTCCAAGCAGTTGACCCACATCATGGGCCCAGCCGTGTACAACCGGCTTCCCAGTGCTGTTACAGGAGCCCACAGTCTGCCTGCATTTAAAACTAAACTCAAACGCTGGCTTATTGAGCAAACGTTCTATAGCTACAATTTATAGCTCTTAAGATTCAGTGATACATAATGGATTTATTATTATGTATAAGATATCTAATTTTAGACATGATTTTTGACACTTTTTATGCATTGCACTATCATTTTGAATGTACGACTTAAATAATTCTAATTTTAACTTATTACATACATTGCAATTTAGATTATACGTATTTTACAGTGTTATAAATGATTATGTATACAAATCTTTGACTTGTAATTATTATTACTAATAAATGACTATTATGACTATTATTATTATTATAAAAAAATAGTAAGTAAAAATACCGCGTTCTAATTGTTCGAAGTAGCAGGCAGACGCTAGTTATATATTAAATGCAAACGAGATGAGCCTTGACGTTATGGTAATAAGGTTGAAAATAAATGGCTCAGTAGTTAACGGAGGGTGATGGTACCCCCTCTATGCAGTTTTTATGAAAATATTTACAGTCTTACAGCTATTTAGTATTATGAAAATTAAAAGATCTTTTGTCTCTTTCTTGCTGATGGAAAATGTGTCGGGATAGATAGAGATAAAAGGTTTAAGTATTAAATAAGAAGATTTAGTGTAATAATATAGCTAATAACTTTCGCTTTCACACGTTTTTTTGATTATACAAAATAGTGGCATACTTAGAAGAATACATATAAACAGCTAACATGGTAGTGTTATAGTTTTTTAGTTATAGCAAAATTTTAGATTGTCCTATGGTAACACAGCGGACACATACAAACGTGGAGAATCCCGGGGACGTATGTTTTTGCCTATGTTCCGCTGAGTTACTATAGGAAAATCAAAAAATTTGCTATAAACTATAAAAAACTATGACACTACCATGTTAGCAGACAATCTAAGTTTACATTAACATAAAAACAATCATATTTTAAACTGAAATACAGATTGTATCGTTTTTATATGATAGGAACACAAAATGGTTGCCTTATAAAAGTTGATTCAAATATCAGTGCTTTATTTCCTTTAGACCTTAAAGGACTCTTGGAGACGTGACAAAATTCAAATTACATAAGTAAACAGGGAAATAAAGTGATCACTTTGATTTATTGTTCACTTCAATCTTTTTATGGTAAAGTAAAGAAACGAACAAGAAACCTTTACCTTGTTAGGTTGTTAGTTTTCGAGTTGGAGCAAAAGTCGTCCCATGCTTTTTTATCCTCTAGATAATCTGACATGTTGTAATAAGCCTTTTTACAAAGGATAGTTTGTTTGAATTTATTTATTGATAATTTTTGCAACTCACTCAGAGTTTTGTTGTAGAAGCGTATACATTGCCCTTTAAAAGATACACTAATCTTGTGCAGCCTAGTTTTGGGCAAAGCAAGTTTGTTCTTATTTCTAGTATTTACATTATGTATGTCGCAATTCTTCAGACACTTGCTCAGTATTTACCTGTTTACCTATGTTTTTAATAAATACAAATACCCAGAATTTAAGTAAATCAGTCCAAGTTTATGTATCAGTGGAGATAGTAAATAACTAAAAGGGCAATGGAATCCTTTTAGTAACCGATAAGAGCCAGCGCTCTGTAACGCCGAAATGAATAATTAATTTATCATTAGGGATATTACCTACACAAGGAAGTGGCAAACGGGCGATTTAAAATGAATTGTACACGGATATTATTTTATTTCTTATTTTATAATAATAACTAATGTATGTTTATAGTATAAAATTTTACTTGTCTAAGTGCTTATTTTGTAAACCTAAAGAAATAAAGTTATTGATTCTGATTCAAGAAATTATAAAGGTAAACTCGTCGTGTTTAGTGACTTAAATAGATATAAGATGCAGATGCAAGTATAAATTACTTAAAAACTGACATGCCTAAGTTAATATTGTATAGATCAGGCTGTGTGCCATGTTCCATTTCATTGGCGTTAAAATCAATGCTATACTTTGTTGAAAAAACTGTTTTGTATTCTACTATCTAATCAAACAGATTGCTCATCATGCGTATGATGAATCAAGGACATACGTTTAAAAAGGAGAGTTGCTATTTACAGTCTTCACTTTTAAAATGATGATTTTAAAGCAATTTTTTAACAATATTTTGGATATTTCTTTAAAGAAATACAATTTTAAATGAATTTAGTTTTTTATTTTTGGTTAAAGTGGCGCCTAGATCTGTTATTTTGTCAGAAATAACAACATAAACCATGGTACAAATGAATAGAATAGATAAACGTCTTTCTGTGGTCGTGGTAAAACAAAACATGTAGGCCCCCTACATGTTTTGTTTTACTACTGCTATATCTCGTACGTCTAAAATCTGCTGAGCGAGATGTCGACTATTGGTAATTAAGAGGTTTGACTTTGTGAGGCAACAGTTGCTTAATGCAATGAAATGTTGCCAGTCTGCTGTGTTAAGCTGATATCTCGCCCACCAGCAGCGTCTTGAATATCGCAGTGGAGTACAGTAATGTATGCAAGATTATTGCCATTAACTGCTTATCTATATGGCTTAAAAACGCTACTTAGATTTCAGTAGGAACTATTATATTCGCCTAGCCGTTTCCGGCTGCAGTGACTTGGGCCTTTTAGCCCTTGTATGGTAAACGTCTTTCTGTGGTCCAGGTAAATCAAACGAAATAAGTAAGGGGCATCTCGCCCGTCCAAAATTTGGTAGAAATGTCCGTGTGCGAGTGTATTTGACTTTGTGGGGCAACAGTTGCTAAATGCAATGAAATGTTGCCAGTTTGCAGTGTAGCCTGTATTAAGCTTATAATTTATCTCGCCCACCAGCAGCGTCTTGAATATTGCAGTAGGGTACAGTAATGTATGCAAGATTATTGACATTAAGTGCCCAGGCTTATCATCATGGACCTCAAGTAAAAGGAAACGGTAGCTAAAATAATATTTAAGGTTTTTGTAAGTTTTATTCGTCTTTTCAGCATACAAGTAGCGGCACGTAAGTCTAGCGCTGAGCGATACGCGGAGGGGATAGCTGCGCATGGGTAATGTACCGCTAGCCGCGCCCAGGTACCTTATTTTTTATGTATGCGCAATAACGCGCTAAAGTTACGTGCCGTGTTCTTGTACGTACGTCTGGAGCCAATTCTGCGTATCACGTGATACTTTATGGAGTGATACTCATTATCACGGGATAAAAATATCACGTGATAAATATCGAGTACCGCAAAAAACTGCATACTCGTGCGACTTATCGAGCAACTCATCAAAGAAAAACCATCGATAAATATAGAATTGCAGATTTTGAGAATGCGCTTGTTTGCTACAAAGCAATCACTCGATATTTTAACAGCCCTTGCCATATTTATCGAGTAGATATTTTGACAGAATTGCCCTCCAGTGATGAATATTTTGACAGAATTGCCCTCCAGTGATGAACATGACTACCCAAACGAGGGGGGTTTTAATATAAATAAATATTGTTCACACAGCATCATTTAGCCCCAAGATAAGCAGAGCTTGTGTTATGACTACTAGATGATTGATTAACACAATATATTTCATAGATATATATTTTTTACGATACATATAAAATACCCAGAACACCCGAGACAAATATTTCTCGAGGCAAGAATCGATCCCGCAACCTTTTGCGTCGCTGGCGGACCTTCGCCCACCGTGCCAAATCGGTCGTCCAATAATAATAAGGATAGAAGATAGAAAATACTTTATTGCACCCTTAACTCAAAAACGAATTGCAAGTAACAAGTGGCGTTCTTATCGTTCAAGAGCGATCTCTACCAGACAACCGTGATATCAACCAAGATATCATGTAAGCAATACCACGGGTATAAAATAGCTCCCAAATTACAATTACAAAATTCTTTATTGTACACCACGAAGAAAAATTAAAAATAGAGATTACATAAAACATGTACAATGGCCGGCCTTATCGCTTAGAAGCCAACATTTCGATTTCATGCTTTAACATTTCGATGGTACCGTATCTACCGAACCGTGTCAACTCCACCTACATGAATGGTATTCTAATTATACCAGTTAATGCATCCTTTGTGAATGGATTATCTTGTTTGGACGGCGGCCATTCATCCGTAATGATAAATACAGAGCAGACTATAGAAAACTAATACGAGCACGCGATATAATATCAACGTACGAATATCGACCCCTCCAACTCAACCCGTGGATGCCGTAAGAGCCGACTAAGGGAACCTACCAGAGGAACGGCAGCAGCTTCCTTCTGAATATTTTTCAACACCAACACTGCGATCACCAATCCGCCTGCTAAGCGTGGTGATTATGGCAAAACCCTACCTACATGGGAGACCATCCACGATGGACCGACGACATCATAGCGGTCGCAGGGAGTCGATGGATGGAGGTGGCTCAGGACCGCTATTTGTGGCGTCGTATGGGGGAGGCTTATGTATGTCAAGCAGTGGAGCTGTATGGGCTGATATGATGATATAATATCTGGCGTACTAGACCTATAAAAAAAATGCTAGACAGTCAAAACAGATGTGGTTGGTGTCTCAATGAGACTCTTCAGTCCCGTCTTGTGTCCGGCCTCCTCTGTGGCTGTACAGTGTATCACAACGTGTTCCACAGTTTCTTTTTCATGGAAGCAGCCCCGACACAGGCTACTGTCTGTGTGAACCCACCCCTATTTCGGCGTATGGTCAGGCGTCCGCATCTAGGGTTACGCATCCGCTGTCCACTGAAAATACACACACCCCTACCTATAAAAATAAATAATAACACAGATATCATAATAATCTATATATGTATATACATATATAAATGAATCCCTATTTCTTAGTTCAGCTAGTTCGCCTATAACTTGAGAATGGCATAAGAACGGCTTTACCGATTTCATTAAATGTTTTCTTATACTGTGTAGAAGGTTCTAATTAGACATGTGCGCCGATCGGCGTGGCGCACGCCGCCGATCATTTTAGCCACGCCGCCGCCGCCGCCGATGTTTTCATCGGCGTCATCGGCGTCAAAACTCAAATCATATTCTAAACTAAATACATTACTTCTTAACAAGTTTAGAATATTTTATGTGCAAAATTAGTATTTTTAGGGTTCTGTACTTCAAAGGAAGAACGGAAACCGTGGCAGAATCGCTGGAAGACCTTAGCAAGATGCGCAGAGACCTCAACACCGACAACAATGTGATCCTATAATCACTTTGTTGTCCGTCTGTCCATCTGTCAACCACCTTTACCCATGTTCATTTTAAGACCCACCTGTCCGGAAACAGTGTTTAATTCATCTTGCTAAGGTCTTCCAACGATTCTTCCACAATGACTATATCGTCAGCAACCGAAGGTATTGATATAATCGCCGATGATATTGATGCCATATCCGTCCCAGCCTAAGAGCTTAAATATATCCTCCAATGCAGAGGTGTACAGTTTTGGAGAGAGAACGTCTTCCAGTCTCACCCCTTTTTGCAATGGGATAGGATTTGTGCTCTGGTTCTGGAGCCGGTAGTATATTTGGCACCGCTGGAGAGACTGACGTACTGGCCAGGTTTTGTCTGAATCAAAGGTTTCGCAAAACTCAAAACTCAAAGGGCGTTATTTTCTTTACACCATACAGGACTCTTGGACACTTCACAAAATAAAAATTATACAAGTAAAACTGGGAAATAGTCTTTCGTGCTAAGCTAGACATAACGGTCGATTATACTCCTGTGTCTTCTTTATAATTAGCCGGAGCGTAAGAATGTATGTGGTCTACGGTACTAAATCCTTTTCGACACTCAGCTTGTTCGGGAGGCTGGAACGAGTCAAACCTTCGAGAGAGCCGGTTGGTGATAACTCTCGAAAACAGCTTAAAGACGTGGCTCTGAGATGGATCTATAGTTCTTAAGAATGGCTTTGTCAACCTTCTTAAGGAACAGTACCACCACGCTCCTGTTCCACGCCTCTGACGTTTGTCCCTGGAGAATGACGGAGTTGAACAGCTTGTGAAGGACTTTAAGTACACCCGCTTTCAGAAGTTCTGTCGTGATTCTGTCATCCCCCGGTACCTTGTTGTTTTTAAGCTGTTCGAGAACCGTACTTACCTCTTATAAGCTGACGTCCGATATATCTTTGGTATAGTGTCGGGTTAAACGGGCTCTTGCATCACCTGCCCTGTTGTCTACAGGGCATTGTGATGAGGTATAGAGCTGTCCATAAACTTTTCAACTTTTCAAGCTCTTAAGATCTCATTCTTGAAAGAAATGATGCTGCCGTTATCAGTCTTCAGCTTCGTCAACTGGCTTTGTCCAAAAGACAAATCTCTTGCGAACACCTAGGAGCCCTTGTTCCATTCTATTGCACTACTAATAATGTTAGTATTGTATGAGCGTAAATCGGGTCGTATGAACTTCGAGATCTGTCTATTGAGCTCGCCGTATCTTGACATATCTGCCGAAGACTGCAGCTTCATTTCGCTTCTCTCTGCGATTAACTGCAAAGTGTGACCGCGCGAGAATCTCTGTTATATTTCTGCGGCGGGTCCTAAAGAACTCCGATCCGCTGGCATGGACAGTTTCCATCAGCCCTTTATTCAGCTCGTTTACTGTTGCGCAATCCGCGAGGCATTCAAAGCGGTTTTGCAGCTCCAACTGGAACCTTTTGAGATTTTGTATTTGTACAGGATTTGGGCGTAACGTAGACTTTATCAGACGAGACCGTTCAAGCTTAACATTGATATTCAATAACGCTCTTACCATGCGGTGATCGCTTCCGGTTTTCACCCTGTTGATCACAGAGATGTAATTAAATATGTGCTTGTGGGTCGTCATGATAAAGTCTGTCTCACGATTATAACCACTGGGGTGCAGCCAAGTCCATTTTCTGGACGACTGCTTCTTGGAAAAAGAGTTCATCGCAAAGAGTCCCTCCTTCTCCATGAAGTCGGCCAATCGCTGTCTCCTTTGGTTTTGCTGTCCAAACCCAAACTGGCCCACTCTGTTTGTCACAGCTCTTCTTGCCTAGCCGCGCATTAAAACCACCCATTTTTTATGGGTGGTTTTAATGCGCGGCGGCTGTGTAGTGTGTTTTTGAGGCATGCCTGTAGGACCTTCAGCAAATACTGGTTGGTGATTCTGAGTATAAGGTGTGCCACCCTGCTCGAGATGCTCTCGATCTTTATAATGTTGATGACGAGAGACCCCATATCTTATTGGGACAGCTGATCGCCCTCCCGGTAGTAGAACAAGTTGCCGGAATTAAGGGTGATTGTATCCTCTCCCTCTCTTTGGACTTCTGATAACCCTATGATATCACTTGTATACCGCTTCTTCAATAATCTTCGTCGGTCCTCAAAGTTCTTGCGTTGTATTGTATGTTACCAGATTCCTAGCACCCCCTGCCCCACCGTTACCATAGGTACTACCGTGATTAGGAATAGCAGATCTGCCGGGGACTGGGTGCGTTTTCTGTTTGTATCTGTCATGTAGGGGCGGTTTTGCCATAATCACCATGCTTGGCAGGCGGATCGGTGATCGCAGTGTAGGTTTTAAAATGTCCTTCCTCTGGTAGGTGCCCTTAGTCGGTTCTTACGACATCCACGGGCTGAGTTGGAGGGATCGATATTCTTACGCCCGGCCCCGCGAGTGGATCGCTCTGCTTGCGGTTATTTATATTCATAGGTTAAAATTTACCACCGTAAAGACATTAAGATATTCAGGACTAGCTTTGCTCACTGTTATTTTCTTTTGTCATAGGAATTGTTGCTTACTTTTCCCAAACATCAGAAAAAAACGTAAACTTAATTTAAAATGTGATTTATCTGATCACGCATACTAGAGTAAGCGCCATATAATGTTGATTAGTGAATATTTAAAAAGTGTAATAAGTATTGAGGTCTTTTTTTACTTATTTTGACACCCACGCCGATTACGCCGATGACGCCGCCGCCGCCGACAAATTTGACACCAGACGCCGCCGCCGATCAAATGGGCAACGGCGCACATGTCTAGTTCTAACATAAAAAAATTAAGAAAATTGCGCATATACTTAGAAAATTTGAGAAAACTTAAGGACTATCTTTATTATAAACTTTTTTAATGTAACCTTAGCCCCAGCGTTATATACTCTTTGCTAAGCACGTTAGAAATAACTGTCAGTTGTTTGACTTGAATGACAGGACAACGTCTGTCGGGTCAGCTAGTAACACACGTAATAATAACTGTGTTAGTAAAATAATAATAACTGTGTTAGTAAAACAATAATAATAACTGTGTTATTATTTATTCTTATGCCCCTACGCTAGATACAACCTCTTTCAAGCTACGAGACCAGAATACGCAAATCATACCGTCCTTAGTCCACCCGCAAGAACAGACAGACACGTATATTTTTATGAAACACGAGATTGTTGTGATATATCAAAGCTGCAAAGCAACGCCCACGGCCACGTGCGAGTGTGAGCGGGTTGACAAGCGGTAGACGAGACTGACATTTATCATGCAAGAGGTTGTGGTATGGTGTGAGTGTGAGCGACGCTGAAGTAATATATTTCGCTTATACTTGTGCCATATCCTTATAAACTACTAGTTGTTCTCCGTGGTTTCATCCGCGTTAAATTCGAATATCACATTTCTGGGGGGATGATAAAAAGGCATTTTTCCCCTAAAACTCCCATGGGAATTGGGTGTTTCACCAGGACAAAACCCAGCCTATGTTACTCTCCATCTTTTCAACTAACTATATGCCAAAAATCAAGTCAATTGGTTGCTTACTTAGGGCATAAAGGAAGGGCAAACAATATAAAACACACTCGCATTTATAATATTAGTTAGGATTTTCGTGTCATCGTGTGTGGTACGGTACGACTGACAACAAAAATGTAATTTATTTGTAAAGACCAGTAAAAGCTATAGCTACGTTTTATCTTATCTGAGTAACACGTGAGCCAGAAGCAAGTGTATATTTATAGACCCCCTTTTGACAGATGAAAGCGCGGTCGTTGCCAATCAGATAATCTGTCAGCTAATCAGCATTTAAGGACACGGCTCGCTGACAGTTTATAATGGCCCGAATTAACGCTAGTCTAAGGTTTTATGGGTGCTTATAGGTGACTAAGCGTATTTGGTATCGCCTTGTTTTGTTTTGTGCCTACTTTCAGGGTACCTTTGCATAGTAATAATAAATCATTTATTTCACACAACTAAGAATAATTATAGATTTTAATTTATTCTATGGTTCATAGTAATATATACCTTAAAACTAGCATACCTAAAATATAAAACATAAAATATACATCATCTCAGTCCACATAGGTGCATTTCTGAATATGATGTCCCTTTAGCAAAATTTGATCAAGGTAGCCAGTCTCAACGGAAACTAGCTTTGCATGCAGGCCATATTATAGTGCACAAGCATGTTCACGAACACAGGAACACTCTCTATTCCCTCACACTCATAATCCGGTGTGGGACAGCAAACTGACATGACAGGAGAGGGTAGGCGCAGGAGCTATGGATTAACAAGCTGCGGAATAACAAAGCTCTCTTTAAGGGCCTACAATACATCGCCATTGTGTGAAAAAGATATGCATAGCATTTCGCGTTCATAGGAGCGGGACAGAACAAAGCGGCAAAAATCATGTTTTTGTTTTTTTACGATAAAAATAATAGTAATTTTGAAAATCTAAATCATATAATGTCTGCTTTTTGTTTGTTTACTGTACGAAGTATCAAGGGTTATTTTAAATTATTTATTGAATAGTAACGATTAGCGACGATTTATTGACACATTGCCGTTGGTAAGAGCAGACGTGCTCATAAAGTAAAATTAAATAATCAATTGCTGACTCGTGACCTCGTTTGCTAGCAGTAAAAGTAACTGTGTCATAACTACGTTTATCTCTTAGTGCGTTATAAAACTGTGAAAATGAACACTAAAATACTATTTTAGTTCAATAAAATTAATAATATGGATCCACTCAGTCCCTTCATCCGGACCGGCAGGACAGCCTGCAGCCCAGCTCGGACGCCCGCCATGCCCTTAGCCGCCCCGGAACCCAAGCCTCGCCCAGCACCTTCGTCCAAGAGAGACCAAACCCTGGAACTTGTCCCTACACCAGAGATCCAGAACTGGATGTCGGATATCGAGCAGTGCCTCAACGACGTGTGCTTAATTGCAGAATCTGGCAAGTTAAACACTGAACAGAAACTTAAAATCAATAATCTGTGCCGTAAAATAACACATGGTACATCGCAGATGGCAGTGCTCTATCAGTCCGCAAAAACAAGAGCAGTAGCAATGAACTTAGAAACTCAAGCTCTCAAGGAGAAAATGGATCTGTCGCAGCGACTCCAAGACCTCAAAATAAGCATTGATGAGAGCTCTAAACCTCCCTCCGGAAATTCCTTTGCTGAAATGGTGAAAAAGGGTAGCACCTACATCAAGCCCGTAAATGTCAGCTCTGTGGCTATTTACCCATACGACAAGTTTAAGTCCAGCGAAGAAACAAAATCCCTTGTCCAGAAAATTATTTGCCCCGAAGAGATGAAGCTGCAAGTCAGAGGTCTACGTAAGACAAGGAACGGAGGAGTGATAATTAGCACGGAAACGAGGGGTGATATTGAAAAGCTCAAGCAGTCTATGCAGCTTACAAACTCTGGCCTGCTGGTAGACGAGCCTCTCAAACGCAAACCCAGAGTCGTAGTTATTGGAGTGCCCTCGTCAATGCAGGAAAAAGAAGTGTTTACCTGCCTTTACAACCAAAATGTAGCCGAACTACTGCTGGATTTTACTCTAGAAAAATTCCTTTCCTCAATAAGATTGAGCCATAAGTCTGGCAAAAAAGACGCTGAGACCTGTAACTTTGTGATCGAAGTACCCGCAGCTATTCGCAGAGCCCTGATAAGAAAGGAGAGGGTTTTTGTAAATTGGTCATCGTGTCCTGTGAGGGACTTCACTTTGGTCACACGGTGCTTCAAGTGCCAGCAATATGGACACGCTGCCAAGTCCTGTCGAGAGACGACCCACATGTGCACCCACTGCGGAGTTCAAGGTCACTCAGTCAAAGAGTGTACTAAAAAGGCGGAAGAACCCAAATGTGCTACTTGCCTACATTTCAAAAAGCCAAGTAAGCACATTACAGGTTCTGCTGACTGTCCGGCAAAAACAATCGCTGAAAATAGGTACATAACCTCGATAGATTATGGAAGCACCTAATAATGCCGATACAGTAAACATATTAGGTACTTTTTCTTTATAGTAGGTATATGTTATATAGCATTCTTATTTATTATATAGGTACTCCTAAAATGTAATCTAGTTTAGCATAGTTACCTAGTTTAAAAATTATTTTGAAAGTCTGCACTGTCGTTTTGTTTTACTTTATTTGAGTGATTTTTACTACCTATCTATTTGTTGTTAGCAATTTTGCCTGAGATACAGGTTTTACCTAGTTCAGGTACACGTAATCTTTAGAATTAAGTTATTATTCTTCTGATATTAAACATTTGACTTAAGATACTTTTGAATAAATATTTTATTTTATTATTATTATTATTGTACAGTTGTACAGGCAAACTTTGGATTTTTTATCTGTAGAGAAAATTTTATGAAATCGTTTTTTCGAAACATAATATGAAGTATAGAGTAAGTCCTGAACCTTACCGTATATACATTTCAAGGTTAAATATTCAGTAATTTGGAAGATATGAACATCCGGAGAAGTTGAAAATAAGCAATTTGAGGTAGTATACGCTCTTAATGACACCACAAATAGCGATCCTAAGGTCGGTGAATAAATCTTTTGACAGAAAATAATTAGGTCGGTTCAAAGTACAGAAAGCTCCAGCCGATCCCAATCCGAACGACATGATACGATCCGCTGACAATCGCACCACACATCCATTTATATTTTACGTCTATTTATACTCAGGTCTGAGTACAGATGGGTTAAAGTTATGGCCGAAATTAACCCGTGACTTTACGGGGGTTATTTTAGTTTAAAAGATAATGTTTTATTGGTTCTGTTTGTTTTGTCTACCGATCGTACGATTCCGTCCGGCGGCATGGTCATGAAAATTAGTCCTATGTTAAGTTATTACTTGTACCACCAAACTCCAATCAGAGAACGCTCTGTAATTATTTTTTAGCTCGTATGAGTGATTCACTCATACGTTAAGAGGCGAATATGGGAACTCTTTTTCTGCGCGTATTTAAATTTTAAATTAGTTTTTCATCGTCAGCCCGTATACGTCCACTGCTGAACATAGGCCTCCCCCAAACGACGCCACGAATAATTGTTGCCATCATATTGGGGGGGGATAAATTCGTTTATTAGACTAATATTGTAAATGCGAAAGTTTGGATGTATGGATGGATGTTTGTTACCTCTTAACGCCAAAACTACTGAACCGATTGGGCTGAAATTGCATACATATAATTCTAGGCCTGGAGTCAAACATTTTTTACATTTTTTATCCCATAAATCAGTTCACATGGGAACAAAAACCCCTTTAAATGTTTCCAAGAAACAACGCTTGCGAATCCGCGGGCAGAAACTAGTTAATTCATAATTTAATGTGCAACTAATAAGTCTTCGAGATATCTACTACGATAGAAATCATTTCGAATAAATCTAAGGAAGCTTGTTCTGCATCCGAGATTCAAACAACCCATCAACCTCTTGCTATTACTGCCACAGATTAGGCAATTTTACTTCGGTACTGCGTCATCATAAAAACATTACCCATCTCCGCAGTCGGGTAAAAAGTGCCAAAATTACCTGTAACAGAAAAACATTCAATTAAATACCGTCAATGTTCCCACCTTTCACGTTTTAGCGTACAATTAGCATTTCTCGTGTGAACAATGAGTGTTGCTCGCTAATTATTCCGTTTGCTGAGTAAATACTGACCGTTATATTACGGGGTGTACACGTTGGGTTAAGGGTGTGGTCATAGTGGTAGCGGTGAGCGCAGCGGGAGAGGTTTTATCAAACGTACACATATGTTTAACGTGGCTTATGCCCAGCAGTCGACGAGGGCTAATGGTTGATGATGGTCATTCAACGTATTAAAGTTAAAGACGTCAATCAAGGTAAATTAAGCAAAATTTTATCCCCAGGGGATTATTTATCCCGCAACACTTCATATTCATTCATTTATTTATAAGATTTCAGGCTACATTGATCTTAAATGTTAAATTCTTATAGTTCTACTAAAACCTGTCTTTCCAGCCGTATGAATATTTAAAATCTAAATTATTATTGATTGCGTACAAATCACATAGGATATTAACAATAAAGAGAATCATAAAGAATTTAATGATATCCCAAAAATTTACGACTCCGGCGGGACTTGAACCCGCGACCCTCCTCTGAATACGAGGATGCGCTAACCAACTGCGCCACGGAGGCAAGTACCCGACCTGTCGAAAATCTTTGGGACTTACGGACTATAGCGCCGTTAGCTTAATTCTTTAAGATTACCCAAAGTGCGGGCATAAGCACTATAAAACCTTAAAGAGCATCATGTCAAAAATAATAATTAAAAATGTATAGATAAAATTCATTACAATTTATATTCAAAGAATTCATTTATACTATGAAAACATTTTTCAGTCAGCCATTTGGTCAAAATAAATTTAAATTTTGATAATGTCATTTCTTTAAAGGCGTCAGGAATTTTATTATAAATTTTAATCGCAATCATGTAGTGTTAATACGGGATAATGTCAACCTATATAGTTTGTGGTCCGGATAATTGTAAGAGTTTTCTTAAAAACAGTGTAAAAGTAAGGGAGTTTACAGTAACTTTATAATTTTTTTAAACACGCCAGATTAGTGTTCATTACGGACAATCCAACTTTTATGAAGTTATTTTTCTTTATTTATTTATTTATTTCAATTCAATAGGCATACATTTATGCACTTAGAATAGTCAAACAACCTAATTCAACCTTAATTTCAATCAAATTAAGTCTAAAATTACCACAAACCTGTCCCCATTCCCATAAGGTAAGATGAATGACACGTATTGAACCCAGCAAACAAAAGTTTAACTTATTTCTGAACCAGATTCTTGATGATAATCAACCTTATTACAAGAGAGTAGAGACGAGATTATTATAGTGTGATCTGACAAAAGATCCTATATAGATAGAGTCACGAGTTTACATTTAGCTCCAGTTTACTAACATAACAAAAAGACGTGTAAGTATGTCTGTTTAAGGGTTGGTTGACATTTTTAACCGACTTCAAAAAAGGAGCAGAATCTTTGTTCAGCCGTTCCGCACTAATGTATGTATAAAATTTAAGCTTAGCTTAACGAATAAATATTGACATGTATCTTAATCGCGTGTTTAGATAGGCTAAATAAACATGTATTAGACATATAAGTGATATATAAATAAATGTGCTAGAGGTTTCTTTATCACTTCTTCCACTAGTGGACAAAAAATTTAAGTGAAGAGAAAATCAGTAACACCTTGTTTCTTTTTTGATAATAATAACTAAGTATAATTATAACTGTTTATAGTATAAAATTTGACTTGTGTAAGTGCTTATTTTGTATGCCTAAATAAATAAAGTTATTGATTCTGTATTTTTTATGTATGTTCAACGATTTTTCCTGAGAGCTTTCAGTGTAATCTTTAAAAAAACAATCACGATTTTTATTTTGACATATAGATGGCGCTGCACAACAGTCAAGAGTAAATGTCAATTGTCATAAAATAAAAAACGAAACGGGCCATTTTACACATTTTTTGGCAGATTTTTTACTCTGAGTTTCATACAGGTATCTTAGTCTCTGGCAACCATTTTTTTAAAGTTCGCTTTGAAAACCTCTCGTTGAGGACTGATTTTTATGATACTTTTGTTTTTGTATAGGAATAAAAAAAATATGGGACCACACCCATAATACGTTTATTATATTGCCGAATGAAAACAAAAAACAGTGTATAAATATTTTTTCACTTCTCTTGCTCAAAAAGTGTATCATAATAGTGTAGCTTATTAGCGGGCCTAAAACTCGAGTTTAATACCTCGGGCTAAAAAGTATTTTTTCTTTTTAATTTTTGTCTAAAATCATCAGCCCGTAAAAAGCATTCGTTCTCTTACATAAAAACTCGACTTCTTGGTGCTCCGTCAATCTTTTTTTTTTGAAAATAGAACCGTCTTCGTGATGTTTTATGAAAGTTGATTCTTCCCTTCACGGTAGAATGCGAACTGTTTCGTTGCGGGTTAAATAGAGATTTAAAAAAAAAGATGGTATTGGCGCTAAATTCTAGAATTTTCTTCATTCCAAATCACAAACTTTTACGTTTAACTTCCTGACTTTTACTTCCAAATTGTGAACGTGAAAAATGTCATCAAGTGATAGTGAAGATGCTAATATGCAAATGGAAGAAAAGGGCAAAGAAATAATTATGAATCTGTTGCCGACAAAATCACGTGGAATATATTTAAAGAGTTACGAAAATTTTATGACATGGAGAGATGAGAAACGTGTGGATTCTTTTACAGGAGGGGGTTTTCTCTTCTTATTTTGATGAATTATCGAAAAAATTCAAATCGTCGACTCTTTGGAGCACATATTCAATGTTAAGAATGACCTTACAAACGAAACACGACGTCGATATTAAAAAATATGTAAATTTAACGGCTTTACTGAAGAAATTGTCCACTGGATACAAGGCAAAAAAATCTAAAGTCTTGACGACACAAGCAATCGAAACATTTTTAAATAACGCTCCAAATAAACAATACTTGGCAACAAAGGTAACCTACTTATGTACTCTACTCAAACTAAATAAATAGATACCTACCTACATACCTAAATTATGTACCTAGGTTATTACGATTATTAACACACTTATTTTTTTGTTCAACAGGTTGCTTTAATTGATGGAATTAGCGGTGCATGCAGAGGAATAGAGCTTGCCAATATAACGCTAGAAGACGTAGAAACGGATACAAACCTACAAGCTGTGAGTCTGCCGAACACGAAAACAAACATTGTCATCAGTGGAGAATACCTTAATATAGTTAAAGCCTTTCAGGAGTTACGTCCCACTAATGTTTCAACGAGAAGATTTTTTCTAAATTATCAAAATGGTAAATGCACAAGGCAAGTCATAGGCAAAAATAAATTTGGTAACATGCCTAAAGATATTGCCACTTATCTAAATTTACCATATCCGGAACTCTACACGGGCCATTGTTTCCGCAGAACATCCGCGACTGTGTTGGCGGACTCTGGTGCGAAAATAACGACATAAAAACGGCACGGTGGATGGAGGTCCGGTCAAGTGGCTGAAGGCTCTATACAAAACAAGTACAAACAGTCACGTCACGCAGCGGATTACGGAAGGAATCAATATTCTACCAAAAATTACAGAACCCCAAGCATCTACATCGCGGGATTGGATGAATATGTCAACTCAGCTGAAGCCGCACTCAGATCTTAATAATACAGGAAACTCAAGCATGAGTCGAGTCTCTCCAACTTTTACTCCACAACAATCAACTCAAAATATTATCACATCCCAATCACAGAGAACCGAAATAAATTTGCCCGGGAAAAACATATCACTAAACATTCAAAATTGCTCTAACTGCACATTTAATGTTTAATAAAATTTCTGAAAATTGACTAGTTTTGAATTGTTTTATTTTCTCGCAATCGAAGTGAAAAGTAGAGTGTTTTACTCGGGCCAAAACCACCCATTATAACTCGGTCTTGTCATCCTCCCTCGCTACGCTCGGGAGTATAACAACCTCGTATATAATGGGGTGGTTTAGTCCCTTGTAAAACAATCTACTATTAAAGGAATTATTTGCTTTTTTGGAAAAATATCAAATATTATTATTACTACTACGTAAATACAAAGATTACCTTATTGTTCAGATTTACTTCATAAATTATACAGGTTTTAATTAAACTTCAAAACAAGGCTCCATAACGATCTAAATCCAAAAAAAACTTATTTAATCAAGCTTTCAGCAAATTTATCCTTAATTAATGAATCCTGGACTTCGCGAACGTAAAAAAATAATTAATGCCTTTCTTTATCTGATTGAATGTAGTAACCCTGAGAATAATAATTTGTAGAGTGTTACTAAATGTTTTACAGGTTTTGGATCAATCATCAGCATACATTATTTGGGTGCTACATCGCTTCCCATAACTATACTCCGTTTTTTTATCGACAATAGACCTTCGATTGAGCACAATCTCACCTGATGGAAAGTGACGATGTGGCCGACGGTGTATCACGAAGGTCTAGAAGACACCTGACACAGACGATTGTGGGTCTGATTCCCGCTTTTAAATAGGTTTCTTTACTACCAAACTTGAGCTCGTAATTCTGATTAAATATTATACCTGAAGGTCCAAAGGTCCTTTAATAATTAAGTAGAATTAGTTAAAAGGGTCGAGCCAGAGTTGTATTAAGGACCTTTACTTAAAAACTGTAGTTTACTTCGGCACGAACGAAAAAGTAATTAAATATACAGATTATCGGTAAGTCTTTAAAAGCTGGCGCCATTGTCTTTTGTTTTCACGAACTTCAAAAAAAGGAGGAGTTTCTATGTTCAGCTGCATCCTTTTATACTGTGTATGTACATGAATTTCAGTGAATATATACTTATTTCAGACTGACATTATATAAATTCACTGACATTCTAAAATTAATTAATTTGATATCAAACTTGCTTCTTAAATTTAATTCATTCATTTTATATTTCGCTCAGTTTTTTACGTCTATTTTGCACATATACACGAGCGGCAAAGTACCACCGGCAGGTAACTGTAGCCGCCGACACTTGTCGACGGCAGCCGTTGACAAATGACGGCTGCCGTCCACGCGTCGACGGCAGTCACTATCCCGTTCTTTGCTTCGTCTTCTCATTCGCCGATGGCGATGATGACGTAAGCTGGAGACACCCACGTGACCATCGTGTCTCGGATGAGCATACCTTGTTTTCTTATATCATGAGCATAATATACTAACCCTTGTTCCATGAATGACTAGGAAATGCCTTAGACTTGGTTCGCAATATTTTCTAGAAAGTATTAAGTTAAGCTGAGTCCAAACGAGCGTCATTATTTTGTGTTTTGTTCACTGCTGGGCCTCCATTTGATGCCAATCTTTTTGGTTATGCGCAGGTCGAATCTTGCATCGCGTTACAAATCTAACTCAATGAGATCTTGTTGAAAAATTTTATACATTAGGCAAATTGTCGATAATTATCGGTATTTTTTCTTCCAATAATTAATAAAGGAAAATACTAAAAGTCATTTAATTAAATTTCATGCAAAATATGAGACTCTTCGAGCGTACAACATAGTATAATGTCGATAACCATTGACGACCCTAACGAGGGCACCCTAAGGGATAAAGTGGCAAGTGTGGGTGTGATACAATCTTTAGGGTTCCGGATAGGGAATTAGGGATAAGCCTGGGTCTTAATGATTTCGTTGTGGCTGTGTTCAAGGTTCAAACAATGTAGCCTGTATTTTGCATGACTACGACTATATTTCAAAGTGATATTTATTCCAACAAAACTTTGTTAAAATACCAAAACTAGCTGTAACTCGTAACTAAGTTCGCGTGACTTATTGATATATACTATTTGTTTGGAGGTCGATGACGTGACAGCCCATTTCGAAGCGCATCCTCGTGTTGGCCAAGACATAGCGAGCCTTGACTTTCGTAATACAGAAAATCGAGACACCTTTTACAAAACTTTTCCTATAGTTAGTGCTATAGATTATAGTTATTTATAAAGTGTGTAAAACTGTTTGTTCTCCGAATAAAATAAAATAGCCACAGCCAACAAATAAAGAAAACAAGAATTGAGCAGAAAAAAAATTATATGAAACTTCAAGCAATAAATCCCTTTTGGGAAAGCGTGTCCCATCTTATGCCACATCTTCACTTTGTCAAGTGTGATGGTGGTCAAACGCATTACTATTACCAATAAAAAAGCACAGCAAATATATAAATAAATAATGTTAGACAATCCACACAGCATCATAGCCCCAAGCTAAGCAGAGCTTGTATTATGGGTATTAGATGACTGATATACATAATATAATACAGTACATATGTACATAGATAGATATTTTTACCATACATATAAAATACCCAGAACACCCGGAACAAATATTTGCAGATCATACAAACATTTGTCCTAAGGCGGGAATCGAACCCACAACCTCCTGCGTCGCAGGTGGACCTTCTCCTGCCGGCGCCCGCTGCGCCACATCGGTCGTCAAAATAAAATTAAAATGGTTAAATCACAAAACCTGTGTCTGTAAATATTGATGCAACCCCAAAAAAATAACCATACCCATAATTATTATATACCATAAAAAATACAGAAGACTGCAGAAGGGTATTAAAAAAAACACCAGTCTCTTTGAAGCTTCGTTTAAACACACACGTGTTTAACCCTAAACCGAGCTACGATTCGTATTAATTAGGAACTTCAAACGATTGCCCGCCGGCCAGAGGACCCCTAATATTTTGCATATATGTACAGGCCGGATGTAAAGTGATTTGATTATTTAAGTCTCAAAACCAGAACCAAAAATTGTATGGAGAGATTTTGCGGTTTTAGTTATTAATGTATTTTGGTAAAAAAGCTGATATCATCGAAGCAAAGCACGGAAGCTCGATACAACTTTTAGTTTTGAAAGTTTTCATTCATCATTTACCTAATTGATGTTTCGTTCGTTTTCGAATTCAAATTTAATTATTTTTTTGCTAAACATGTGAGATTAGGCGTTGTTGTAAGTTTGTGTTTTAGTTTTTATTGATAACTTTGCTGCTACCTTGCTGTTTTCTGCTACTGTTATCAGTTTTTGTTAAGTTTTCTATCACAAATGTTTTTGTTGTCATAAAATATAATTGATTCTAAATCGGAGTATAGACTGTTTTCAACTTAAAATATAATATAATAGCGGCCCGTTCCGGCTTCGCACGGGTGGACATTTTTTTTAACATTTTGGCATAAACTTACAGTAGATGCAGGACATAGCCTATATTAATCAATGATAATGCAAGTTTTCCACCTTCATCATTTGCACCGCTAAGGAATGGAACTCGCTACCTGCTTCAGTTTTTCCGGTCAATTACAATCTGGGTCTCTTCAAAAAAAGAGTGAACAGGTGTCTTCTAGACCTTCGTGATACAACATCGGCCACATCATCACTTTCCATCAGGTGAGATTGTGGTCAAACAAAGGTCTCTATATACTATAAAAAAAAGAGGAAATAATTTTTATAATCTGTACTGTACTTTTTGGGCCAATTCGTTACAAACATACCTACATACAAATCTGTCCTCTTTAAAATATTAGTATAGACAATTCAACAGAAAATATGATTAAAATACACCAACGCACTTTCGACCCCGACGATACCCATACGGTACCCACACAAGACTCGTACCTTTGTACCTCCCGATTCAAGTTTTTAATTAGGCGAGGTATCGATTCTGCTTACCGACTCGAACTGCGATATTTAATATTTGCATGGTTGGTAATAATCCTTGTTATTTTTATGGTTGAATACTGTGAAACACGCAATTTCAATATTTGTTTGTATGTATGTAATTTTGTAATAGTACCTGCTTTAGTAGGACCACGGATAAGTAAATATTTATCGATTACCCACAAAACAAACATTTTTAGCCCGGACCCACCTTGCTTGCGCAAACTGTGTTTGTGCATGCATGGTTGCACAAATCTTTGAGCGTGTAGTCGGGCCATTAAAGATTATTTCGCACGTTTGGCACAAAAAGAAGTTTATTGGCAAAGAAAATAACGATCAAATAATATAAACAAATTAAACTATTATTTACTATTGAAACAATTGAGCCAACTGCAGACTGTTGCAAACACTCTGCAGATAGCTCAACTGATCCATATCAATACCAGTTGGAAACGTCTCCAAGACGCTGGCTGCATTGCCCCGCTGTATGGCAATGCTAATGCGCTGCGCCAGATACCAGCATATACCGGCGGTCAGATTATTTTTTGTAAACCCGGGGAGCCTCGATACCCCACGGACCTAGGGTCTCGACTTCAAAAGAAGTTAATCAGTTTAGCATTAAAAGTTTTGTGGAAACGACTAACTTTTCTTAAATCCATGCCCTAAAATAACTGTCAACGTAATTTTGTCTCCGAAACTGAGGTTTTACCTCAAGTTTGTACGAACTTTATCATAGTTTAGCTGTGAAATTGTAAACTTTATCCCGGTGGAATAAGAGCCGTTCAAAATTCATGAGGAAATTTGCAATTCGTATAAGATAAGACGCTGCATCTAAATCTATCAGGTAAAATTTGTATGTTTGTATGTTTGCAATGAATAATTTCGGGAGCTACTGTAGTCATCATCATCAGCCCGCATACTGCTGCTGAACATAGGCCTCCTACAAACGACGCCACGAATAGCGGTTCAAAGCTGCCTTCATCCAATGACTCCCTGCGACCGCTACAACGTCGTCGGTCCATCGAGTGGGAGGTCAGCTTCGATATTTATCGAGCTGATAGGTGACGTGTGTATGATTTTTTTTTATTCTATCAAAGAAAATAAATGCGTGGACACAGTATAGTACCTATTAGTCAATGTAGTCAGATGATTTCGTCATTTCTTTTGATGATGATTGAAACACAAAAGAAAATTAACGAATGAGCGATTAATATAAACAAACGTAAAATAGTTTTAATGAATTAATTAAATGATTTAATAAAGGCAATGCCAACAAAACACATATTAAAATATTTCTATCCTACTAATATTAAAAATGACAAAGTTTGTAAGGATGGATGTATGGATGGATATTTGTTACTCTTTCACGCAAAAACTACTGAACCGATTAGGCTGAAATTTAGTATGGGTCTAGTTTGGGACCTGGAGGCTATTTTTTATCCCGATAAAACGCTAGCGAAGGCACGGGCAGCAGCTAGTAGAGACATATTGCAACATAGTATTCGTCTGGACAGACCAGCTGGTCAGATTCTGATAATTCTATAACTAGGTTGTCTGGTAGAGATCGCTCATGAACGATAAGACCGCCAATTCTCTCATTTTTTTGTTACAAATTGTTTTGTTATGCAATGCAATAAAGCATTTTCTATCTACATATATATCTATCTAACTGATAGTCACATTACCGAGTTATATCTACATATACTCGTAGGCTGCGTTTTATCTAAGCATGTGCGTGTGTGATAAGACCGAAGTTACTGACAAAAGCTAGTTCCAAATAATTACAATTTTAAATGATACTCAGAATATTTTGTTTCTCGTTCGTGTAAACAAATTAAATATTCTCTTCGATCCAGAACCGAATACGATTACGAATCAGAATAATTTTAATTTCTACAAGATCCAGGATATTCATTCATTTCATTCATTTCTAGCATTTTATTCAAATAAATATTTACATTTGTTACTTTCAAATGCTGTTACGACATCGACATTCGTCTGTTTGCTCTCTTTAGACACAGGTACCATAGTGAATAAATCTTTAATATTAAAAAAAATCTTTTAATTATAAGCTTTTATATCATCTAGGACGAAAGTGCTTCGGAAAACAAATCCAACGAACCCAAACTCGACGTGGTTAAGGCGTTTTGTTTAGGAGTTCCTATGGCCACCTTCGGTTTCCATTATCAGACCAGCTCGCTGGTTACATGATATTGCATTGTCACCGAACTTACATCATCATCCGCCCGTACACGTTCACTGCTGAACATGGTCCCCCAAACGACGCCACGAATAGCGGTCCTGAGCCGCCTCCATCCAACGACTCCCTGCGACCGCTACGATGTCGTCGGTCCATCGAGTGGGAGGTCTTCCCACACTCCGTTTCGCATTGCATCCCGGTCGCCACTCGAGAACATTTACTCCCCAACGTTTATCGGTTCTACGAGCTATATAGCCTGCCCATCGCCATTTCAGCCTGCTGATTCTGAGAGTTATGTCGGTAACTATGTTTCTTCTATGAATTTCCGTGTTCCGGACCCTATCGCGCAGAGAAACTCCGAGCATAGCTCTCTCCATAGCTCGCTGGGTGACTTTGAGCTTATGCACAAGGCCTATAGTGAGTGACCACGTCTTGGATCCGTAAGTCATCACTGGTTAAAGACTTTCGTCTTGAGGCTCTGCGGTATCTGTGACGAGAAGATATTGCGAAGTTTCCCGAACGCTGCCCATCCGAGTTGGATTCGTCGGCTGACCTCTTTATCGAAGTTGGATTTACCTAGTTGGACCTTTTGGCCGAGGTAGACATAATGATCAACAACTTCGATAAAATCGTTCCCCACATAGACCGGTAAGGGTGCGACATGGGCATTAGACATGATATTTGTCTTACCCATGTTAATTTTAAGACCCACTTGTCGGGAAACGGTGTTGAGGTTTCTGAGCATCCTGCTAAGGTCTTCCAGCGATTCTGCCATAGTGAATATATCGTCGGCAAACCGAAGGTGAGTGATGTAATCGCCGTTGATATTGATGACATATCCGTCACAGTCCGCAAGCTTTAAAATATCCTCCAATGCAGAGGTGAACAGTTTCGGAGAAATGACGTCTCCTTCCCCGAACTTACATTTTCAGCTCAATCTGTTGAGGATAACTGGTCTAAAAGTAAGTTGCAAGATTCCACCCGAACAAACATACATATACATTGCAAGTTAAACAAAAGCTTGTAAATAAATAATACTGAGTGGGTGATACATACAGACTGACAGAATTACTCACACATACTCTCACATTTCAAAATTAAATATTAGTTACGTTTTCTATTCCCACTTCCCGATTGGACAAAACGTGTCCTGAACAGCAATGGCAGGCACACAGCTCCCCTATTGGACAATACGTGTGCAGACCACCAATACGAAGCAAGTCTGAGACCGGAATTCCCCGACCGCCATCGTTAGAACGATCCGTGTATAGTGCTATGAACTTATCTGTAGAGATATTTCATTTTATATTAGGCACAGAAACCTGATTAAAATGATGATGGATGATGGATGACGAAAACCGTGTTTAAATAATTTACTTACTAATCACTCCTCAATTATAATCCCAAACGAATACGATCAAGACTTTGCTGGAGGAAAAAAGTTTTGCGGGATAAATACTAATCCCCTGGGGATAAAAATATGGGACCACCTCGGGATCATTGTCTATACAAAATTGAATGAATTTTTAAAATCGGTCCATAATTAGCGGAAATATCGCAATACATACATACAAAAAAATACAGTCGAATTGAAAACCTCCTCCTTTTTAACCGACTTCAAAAGGAGGTGGTTCTCAATTCGACTGTATTACATATGTATGTATGTTACGCGATATCTTCGCTATGGACCGATTTTGAAAATTCTTTCACTATTGTATAGAAAATGATTCCGAAAGGGTCCCATAATTTTGAGTTTATAGTTTTTTAAAATACGCCATATTATTGAAGTCAGTTAAAAACCGACAAGATACATCATTACTTCGCCAATTCTACAAATTCTACGATAATTGAAAAGGGATAGATTGCGACTTAGATCTCTGACCACGTCCTTACCGGTAGGGAGGGGGGTTATATTCTTGCCACGAAACGTGGCTTTCGAATTTTCGATAGGGCTCAAATTAGGTTAAGTAGCCTGCCTGCATTATAGATGGTAGGTTACAAATACCCGCGCCCGCGTTTTAAGGTTATAAATAGCCTATATGTTATTCCAGGTCCCATGGTCCTAAACTATACCCATAGCAAATTTGAGCTCAATCCGTTCAGTAGTTTTTGCGTAAAAGAGGCAAACATCCACCATACTCACAAACTTTGACATTTATAATATACTAGCTGCTGCCCACGACGTCGACCGCGTTTTATCATTTAGAAAATTACCTATATGTTATTCCAGGTCCCAAATTATACCCATACCAAATTTCGGCCTAATCGGTTCATTAGTTTTTGCGTGAAAGAGTAACAAATATACATACATCCATCCTCACAAACTTTGACATTTATAATAATATTAGTAGGATGTGAATAAAAGTCTAAAGAAGTAGTTGACGCGTGACCCGAGAGCTGGTAAGTATCTGGCGCACAGCGCATTAGTATTGCCATACAGCGGCGTCTTGGGGACGCTTACGACTGGTATTGATATGGACGAGTTGAGCTGTAGATTGTTTGCAACAGACCGCAACTGCAGTAAGCTCAATTGTTTTAATTATAAATACTAAGTAGGTTAATATAAACAAAGTAGCGTAAAAGTTTCTTCGAATTAATTACCTCTCAAATAGCCTCAAACCCTGAAGAAAGAATAACGCAGAATCTTCAAAATGAAAAAGGCGTTTTCCGAGAACAAAATCACAATGAATTTACGATACCCTATCATAACATCATCCCCATAGATTTGGCTCGCCGCCAAAACCCGGCCTCTAAGTTAGAGCATCATTACTTTATCTTTCTGAATCGAAAGTTGGATAATCTTTCGGAGATTTCGCTGGTCATTTAAGAAAATACTTTGGTTGTGATGAGAAACTTTTACCAGAGTGCTGGTGAGTATTAGAGAAGAGAATATCAATAACACCTTATTTCTTATTTGATAATATTAACTACCGTCTGTCTGTTCTGTGCCGTGGGGCCGCGGCATAGAATATCGACCCCTCCAACTCAGCCCGTGGATGTCGTAAGAGCCGACTAAGGGAACCTACCAGAGGAAGGGCAGCAGCTTCCTACTGTGTATTACTAACATCTTACAGCGATCACCAATCCGCCTGCCAAGCGTGGTGATTATGGCAAATTGACCTGGCTACACCCCGGCGGCTATAAGCATGAGATAGACTTCATCATGACGACCCACAGGCACATATTCAATGACGTCTCTGTGATCAACAGGGTTAAAACCGGCAGCGATCACCGTATGGTAAGAGCGTCATTGAATATAAATGTAAAGCTAGAAAGGTATCGTCTGATAAGGTCTACTCTACGCCCAAACCCTGTCCAGATACAAAATCCCGAGAGCTTTCAGTTGGAGTTACAGAACCGCTTTGAATGCCTCGCGGAATGCGTAACAGTGGACGAACTAAATAACGGGCTGGTGGAAACTGTCTGTGCGGTCGGGTCGGACTTCTTTAGGATCCCCCGCAGAAATAAAACACAGAGGCTCTCGGGTCACACTCTGCAGTTAATGGCAGAGAGGAGTGAAATGAGGCTGCAGTCTTCGGCAGACATGTCGACATACATACGGTGCGCTCAACAAACAGATATCAAAGTCTATGCGACACGATTTGCGCTCATACAATACCAATTGTATTATCAGCGCAATAGAGCGGAACAAGGGCTCCAAAGTGTTCGCAAGAGATCTGTCGCTTGGGCAGAGCCAGTTGACGAAGCTGAAAACCGATAGCGGCAGCATCATTTCCTCCAAGCCTGAGATCTTGAGAGAGCTTGAAAAGTTTTATGGGCAGCTCTACACCTCATCGCAATGCCCTGCAAATAGCACGGCAGGCGATGCAAGAGCCCGTTTAACCCGACACTATACCGAAGATATCCCGGACGTCAGCCTCTACGAGATAAGGACGGCTCTCAAACAGCTTAAAAACAACAAGGCACCCGGGGATGACGGAATAACGATAGAGCTTCTGAAAGCGGGTGGATCACCAGAACTTAAACTCCTTCAGAGGCTATTCAACTCCGTCATTCTCGAGGGACAAACGCCAGAGGTGTGGAACAGAAGTGTGGTGGTACTGTTCCATAAGAAGGGTGACAAAGCCCTTCTAAAGAACTATAGGCCCATCTCACTGCTGAGCCACGTCTATAAGCTGTTTTCGAGAGTAATCACCAACCGTCTCGCTCGAAGGTTTGACGACTTCCAGCCGCCCTAACAAGCCGGGTTCCGAAAAGGCTTTAGTACCGTAGACCACATACATACGCTCCGGCAGATTATACAGAAAACAGAAGAGTATAACCGGCCGTTATGTCTAGCGTTTGTGGACTACGAGAAAGCCTTTGATTCAGTCGAAACCTGGGCAGTCCTGCAGTCTCTCCAGCGGTGCCAAATCGACTACCGGTATATCGAAGTGTTGAAGTGTTTGTACAGCAAGGCCACTATGTCAATTCGTCTCCAGGACCAAAGCACAAATCCGATCCCACTGCAAAAAGGGGTGAGACAGGGAGACGTCATTTCTCCGAAACTGTTCACCTCTGCATTGGAGGATATTTTTAAGCTTGTGGACTGGGACGGATATGGCGTCAATATCAACGGCGATTACATCACTCACCTTCGGTTTGCCGACGATATAGTCATTATGGCAGAATCACTGGAAGACCTTAGCAGGATGCTCAGAGATCTCAACACCGTTTCCCACCAAGTGGGTCTTAAAATGAACATGGGTAAGACAAATATAATGTCTAATGCCCATGTCGCACCCTTACCGGTCTATGTGGGGAACGATGTTATCGAAGTTGTTGATCATTATGTCTACCTAGGCCAAATGGTCCAACTAGGTAAATCCAACTTCGATAAAGAGGTCGGCCGACGAATCCAACTCGGATGGGCAGCGTTCGGGAAACTTCGCAATATCTTCTCGTCACAGATACCGCAGAGCCTCAAGACGAAAGTCTTTAACCAATGTGTGCTACCAGTGATGACTTACGGATCCGAGACGTGGTCGCTCACTATATGCCTTGTGCATAGACTCAAAGTCACCCAGCGAGCTATGGAGAGAGCTATGCTCGGAGTTTCTCTACGCGATAGGGTCCGGAATACGGAAATTCGTAGAAGAACCAAAGTTACCGACATAGCTCTCAGAATCAGCAGGCTGAAATGGCGATGGGCAGGCCATATAGCTCGTAGAACCGATAAAAGCTGGGGAGTAAAGGTTCTCGAGTCGCGACCGCGATGCAATGCGAAACGGAGTGTGGGATGACCTCCCACTCGATGGACCGACGACATCGTAGCGGTCGCAGGGAGTCGTTGGATGGAGGCGGCTCAGGACCGCTATTCGTGGCGTCGTTTGGGGGAGGCCTATGTTCAGCAGTGGACGTGTATGGGCTGCTGATGATGATGATGATGAATATTAACTATGTTTATAGTATAAAATGTGACTTTTCTAAGTGCTTATTTTGCAAGCCTACAGAAATAAAGTTATTGATTCTGATTCTATTGACGCAGAGCATCGGCATTGCCATACGACGGGTTGCAACCAGTATCTTGGGGACGTTTTCGATTGGTATTCATTTGGATCAATTGAGCAACCTCTAGATTGTTTGCAACTTTTATTAACAAAACCTTGTATTTTTTTATGTCTTTCATGTGTCTCGGTGAAAGAAATCAAATTCTTTTCAAAATGACCAAGGTACGTTATTAAATGTACAGTGGACTGCTGCTTTGCTGCGACCGCGACTTCGCATGCTTTTTTATTATAAAATATTTCCTCCCCGTTCTTAAAATCTAATTTCTAACGGAATTTCATAAGAATCTGTTCAGCCATCTTTAAAAAGTAGTTTGCTTACATTCTACTTCCTACTAATATTATAAATGTCAAAGTTTGTAAGGATGGATGGATATCAATATGGATGTGATATGGATATATTTGTTACTCTTTCACGCAAAAACTGCTGAACTGATTAGGCTGAAATTTGGTATGGGTATAGTTTGACCGGACCTAGAATAACATATGGGCTATTTTTTATCCCGATAAAATGCGGGCGAAAGCGCAGCCAGCAGCTAGTCTTCTATAAAATCAAGTTCTACGTATAAATAATATGGCGTGTTTTAAAAAACGATAAACCGACAGCACAACCGAAATTCCCTTACTTTTGCACTTATTTTGAGTTTTGCGAAAAAAAAAACGTACAGACGAATTTATAACCTCCTCTTTTTGAAGTCGGTTAAAAGTAAGTTCCCTCACCAGCAATCAGGGGCGACAGTAAATGCCAAGACATCATGAATGTGAAAGCATGCTGGTTAGGCTAATGAAGTGGTGACGTACGCCATACACGGTCACTGCGATCTGCGTCGCGTCGGTCAACGTATCCAAAACGTAAAGACAGCGTACTAACGACTAAGGCCACGCGGCGAGTAACACAATTGTGTAAGCTGGTCGTTTATACGTTAAAGTAGTAAGTTCCTTCACCAGCTATCAGGGGCGACCTTGAATTTGACAGTAAATACCAAGATATCATGAATGTGAAAGCATGCTGGTTAGGCTAATGAAGTGGCGACGTGCGATTTTCAAGAACACTTAATTACGCGTCGGTCAATATAGACCAGCATTCACACGTTCACTGCTAAAAGTGCTTCCAAACAAGGGGGGTTTTCTCATTATCACCACGCTTGGCCAGCCGATTGGTACACGTCTCGTCACCGTTTTAATAGAGCTCGGCGAAAGTGGAGGGGGTTCTGCGCAGGTGTAAAAAGGCGTAAAAATCACTTTTGCCCATCAAGGTCTGAGCTATTAAACCATGACGCGACCTGTAATCGCAGAGAAAAATACACAGTAGAAAACTGCTGCCCTTTCTCTGGTAGGCGGCTCTTATGACATCCACACGGGCTGAACCGATTCCTACTCCGCGACTACCACGGCTATTTTACGCCTCGATCGTCATGGCCAAGCAATGTTATAGATCCAAAAAGTAGAGTCCAAGGCGACGGTCCCACGGCGCCAAATTAAAAATTTTGTGGTATAGAATCGTATGAAACTTGCACATTTGTGAACGCTAAGTCTGACGAAATGTAAACAATAATAGACTTTCTTGTACTATGTCAGGGCCCGTACTCGTAAAACGAAACCGAAGTTTCTGATATTTTTTCGGGCAAACGCTAATCTTATGCAAGCGACATAAGAGTTGGTTTTGCACGAAAACGAAAAAGAAACTTCGATTTTCCTTTTCCGAGTAGGCCGCCAGGTCGTGTACGTAAAGGTTCTCGAGTTGCGACCGCGATGCAATGCGTAACGAAGTGTGGAAAGACCTCCCACTGGATGGCCCGACGACATCGTAGCGGTCGCAGGGAGTCGTTGGATGGAGGCGGCTCAGGACCGCTATTCGTGGCGTCGTTTGGGGAGGCATATGTTCAGCAGTGGACGTATACGGGCTGATGATGATTATGTTGTCTGGTTCTTGATGGATCTTCTCAGAAGCAAAACTATTGATGATCTTTTCACGAAGAATATTCACTTATAAAAAATCAAGAAAGTCTTTGATTTTTGTACTGAAGACGTTGACTGACGTGGACCGCAATAACCGTGTATATCACATAATGAAGTGGTAACAGCTTGCCAATTAGCGCAACCGTTATATCGCGTCCGTGATTAATGCCCTATTGTAGATAGGATGTGCTTAGTCTAGTAGAGAAAGAAGGGCTTTACCTTATATACGACTAGCAACCCAAAATTTAGATCAACAAAACTAAGTTTAACTAGCTATTCTCGAACCGAATGGTCTGTTGCGTGACGATGGTAAGAGGCCCGACGGCATGACTTTAGTCCCTTGGGAGCTGGGCAGGCCTATTGTGTGGGACGCTACATGTGTCGACACACTTGCGCCTTCCCATCTTTCAAGGACATCCGTGAGGGCTGGTTCGGCGGCAGATTTGGCCGAGGATCTCAAGAGGCGCAAATATGCAGGTCTCGACAGAGCCTACGCATTTGCTCCCCTTGGAGTCGAGACCCTAGGTCCGTGGGGTACCGAGGCTCTCCGGGTTTTCAAAAAATTATCTGAGCGCCTGGTCGAAGCGACGCGTGACCCGAGAGCTGGTGAGTATCTGGCGCAGCGCATTAGCATTGCCATACAGCGGGGCAATGCAGCCAGCGTCTTGGGGACGCATCCGACTGGTATTGATATGGACCAGTTGAGCTATCTGTAGATTGTTTGCAAAAGTCTGCAGTTAGCTCAATTGTTTCAATTGTAAATACTAGTTTAATTTCTTTATATTATTTGATTGTTATTTTCTTTGTCAATAAAGTTTAAGTTTAACTTAATCGAGTTCAAGTTTCATAATATCTTTAGGGTGAAATGACAGTTCTTGAACCGATTTATTGCTTAAACCGGATTAATTTTACGTGATTAAAATGTATCATAATCTTATATTATAGTGTTCAATTGCAACGTGAACGCGATCAATTGCAACGATGAAATCTGACAGAGCTACGACGAGGAAAAACTGTCAAAAATCCGATTTCGCTCCTGCTGCCTATAAAAAGGACATTTTGTTGAAAGGTTGGGATAACGCATCACATAGCTCAAGCACCACCTTGGTAATTCAACAGATCACTCGCTCAATTCCAGCGATATCTAGTTGTTATTGGAAATGCCGAGATACCCGGGCGACGTGAGCAGAATGTAAAGGATGGGACCGGGTCGAATTAGGAGCACTGGGAATCTGAGTGTCTTGGGAGGTGATGGTCGTTGATTTTAATAGGGAAATCAGATCAGGACACCAATATCACATAGAACTGAGTTACTTTAATGATTACTCTATACCGTACCATATTAAAATATATATTTTAATTCTCTTAAACCGTTTTATCTACAATATTCTAATAAATTTTCTTCCGGTTCACCAGGGACACTGGCTATTTTTACGCTCCAAGGGAGACATCACATTTTTTTGACTTTGACAGCTCAACGCATGTTATGTATTGTTTTTATCGATGGTAACATGTTTTAGATAGGGTATTGGAGACAACAATAAGAGCCTTCACACTGGCGATTTGCGAGCGATTTCAAGGCACTGGGATAGCGCAGCGCAGCGCAGCGAGCACGCCGCGACCACGTCGCTGCGATTACCGCCGTCAAAGCCAATGAAAATCAGGGTTTAAGAACGGAACGGATAGCCTTAGCCCCCATACAAACGTGCTTTCCGCTTCATTTGGAAACTATGTCCCCGATCTTATTGAAATTTTCCATACGTAATCGGATGAAAAATAGCTATGTTTGTAGTGGTTTAGTTTTTCAATAAGTATAATAATCTTTAGATGAGAGCGAAACTAATTTTGACCACCAAATCGAGTAATTTTTAAGCACTTTTTTATGCATGCTAGACACCTTTATTTGTTGCAAACATCCTAAATATATTCAACATTATAAATATTCAAAAATATTTCTGAAATCAATCGTTTATTCAAAATTAATCGGAAAGTACGAAAAAATATCAAAAAATGCACTGTCCACATGACAGCTTCGTATATGATGGTTAGACGCGCTTTCTCACTAATAGCGCGCCCCATTTCATTCGACGTGAAACAACAACAAATCCGCATAGCCAAATCCAATAGCCTTCTTAAACCGCAGCGGCTACGCCGCGAACTCGCTGCGTCGTCATTGTCGCGGTTTTGAAATCGCTCAAAAACCGCCAGTGGGATAATGCTATAAAGTATTTTGGATTGGCCAGTAAATATTATTATACTAGCTGCTGCCCGCGCTTTCGCCCGTTTTTTATCGGGATAAAAAAGCCTATATGCTATTCCAGGTCCCAAACTATACCCATACCAAATTTCAGCCTAATCGCTTCAGTAGTTTTTGCGTGAAAGAGTAACAAATATAGGATAATGCTACGTTTTATCCAAATGGGGAAAACCGTAGGCACAAGCTACTCAGAGAAATATAATTAAGCTCTCAAGCACTCAATAACATCATCTGGTAGGCTCGTTTAAGAGATGACTTTAACATTAAGCCGTACAGTAACAGTAACCGGTTAATGTAATTAACAGTTACATTAATGTTATTATTAACATTAATTTTATTAACTTGGTTCAACGTAGCTTATGGGATTATGAAGTGTTGGTAACGGTTTATAAGGTGATAATGTTTTACATCTGATTTACCCTACTTATATGATTTAACGCGTCAGTTTTAACAGACTTCAAAAGGAGGAGGGTCAATTCGTACCTTTTTTTTTTGTATTTATGTTACGCGATATCACCACCAATATGGAACGATTTTGAAAATTCTTTCACTATTGTATAGAAAACTATCCCAAGATGTCCCATAATATTTTTATCCCCAGGGGATTAGTATTTATCCCGCAAAACTTAACATAAGGGTATAAGTAAGTAAGGGAAGTCGTTTATCGTTTTTTAAAACACGCCATATTATCAGTACAAGGGTCTTGCTTGGTGCTTTTTAAAATGTTCTATAAACCTACTGGCTTCGCAAAAGTAGCTAAGCAGTTCAATAGACCTTTTTAAGAAGATAATTCTGTATTGAATATGTTTTCATATAACTCTAATGGTGTAGGTACGCGGGACACGCCAGCAAAGCTCCCAGTCGGCATTTGGCACTTCTTTCATTATTTTCCACAATCATTGACAATTTACACAAAAAAGCGAGTTCACACAAAACCTTTAACGAATTATTACCCTTAAAACCGTCCTCATGAATCTATGTTTCGATTGGTGAAACTGAATGAAAATCAGTTCAGCAGTCATTGGGCGACAAGCGCGTTAGTGCGTTAGTTAGCGCTTTTGCTTTAGTATAACTAACTGGGTCGAAAATCGAGGAATTAGTACTTGTCCCACAAAACTTAAAATACAGTGTAAGTGTTAGGAAAATGAAATTCTGTTTTTAGTTTTTCAAAACAATCATATTATTGTACTCGTACTTAAGTACGTATAACATCACCGCAGGATTTGAAAAATCCGGCACTTACTATGGTTATAAAGTTTTCTAAATAACTAATTTGTATTTTGTATTTATTCAAAAACATTACATTTATTAATTACCGGTCAGATCTAATACAATAGAGTAGTCATCAAAATAGTTATTTAAGTAATTTTTAGTTTGTATGTATACAAAAACATTTCATGTATTAATTACAGGTCAGACCTAATACATTAGAGTATTCATCAAAATAGTTATTTAAGTAAGTAATTTGTATTTATTCAAAAACATTACGTGTATTAATTACAGGTCAGACCTAATACATTAGAGTAGTCATCAAAATAGTTATTTAAGTAAATCAATACGCAAATTAATTAAATATATATGTCAAAAAGCAAAAAAGAATATAATATAAATAATCCATCCAAACTTTCGCATATAAAATTAATGTGTTATATAAATACTAGTTCCCTCTCCTCTGGAATCCTACTGGACTTCTCGTCGCATATCGATTCCGACAAACCAGACCACTCGAATAGAGTTAATCGAATAAAACTTTTAAACATATTAAAAAGCTAAACAGGGCGTCAGACCGAAATAAAACTGAACGAGAAAATACTGCACCTTTAGGGTTGTCGCAGATCCGGACCGCAACAGTGCCCCAGAACACAGATTTTACAGTGAAATGGCCTACCGCAAACTTCAAGCCAGTGCCTCGCAAGCTGTTTGTTATCTAATGCCTTTTTTTACATTATATAGACCTTCGTTTGACCACAATCTCACTTGACGGGAAGTGACGATGAGGCCGACATTGAAAACAAAAGCAGGCATCCATTCTTTCCCCCCCAAAGGGTTCCCGCCTTGCCGTGGCGGGGGGGCTTAGTAATCGCGGCCTGGTTACCCGCGATGAAGCTAAGAGGAACCCATGGGGCCGAGCCAACGCAGACGGCGACACGGCCGGCCCCGAGACGGACTGCTCCTCTGGGTTTTGCCCTCTAAGCCTAGTTGGAGCGGTAGTAGGTTGCGGTGTCGTATGGGAGGCACCGCAACTGAGGCGGGTGGCTGTGCCGTATGGGTGGCATGGCCGTGGAGGCCGCGGCGGGAGAGGAGTGCCGGTATAGAGGTGCGCCGCTCTCCCTGCCTTCCGCGACCTTGACGGGGTCGCCACCGTTTGATGGCGGACGCGGTGGGGTCACAGGGGAGGAGGAGTGTCGGTATTGCGAGGGCCGCTCTCCCTATCCTCTGTGACCGTGTGGCAGGCGGCGGGGCCACTCGACTGACTCGTCGCAAGGCGTTTTGACACGGGGTCGTCTGGCGCCCATTTGGCAGGGTAAGGTCCCCGAGGTGGTCGCGGCGCATCATGTGTTTCTGGTGCGTCGGGAAGGGGGGTGCTCCACACCCCCCAGTGAGGGGCCCGATATCGGGCAGCCGCGGTGGGTTCGCGGAAGAGGAAACGTTCCCGTATACCCACCACAAGCGGCAGAAGCGGAACACCCTGAGGGTTTTAGTGGGTTAAAGTCCCACATAATCGTACTGTCTCCCCGTTACAGTACGATATGCGTGAGCATTTCCCTCAGGATAATAAAAAAAAAGGCATCCATTCTTTAGCGGAGCGACTGATGAAGAAAAACCGCTTAGTACGAGTATCCACCAGATAAGAATGCTATTGTGCCGTCCGTCTGCTTGTCCTGAAGTGGAAGGGAGATGTTGGAAACAGGTCATGAAGTTTCTAGGAGCATTCTCCGAAATGTATCCTATAAAAGATCGAGAGATAGGCAACCTTGCGGAGGTGATCGAAACTTTGGATTTTAGTCTCTGCAAGTTACTGCTCGTCTAAGAGTCTGAAGGCTCTTTGTTATATCGAGTCTAAGGCTGCAAGCTGGTATTTAACCGAGCCATCCCAAACATGGCAGCAATACTCCAAACCAGACCGGACCTGTGCTTGATAAAGGGATAGAAGCTGTTTCGGTGTGAAGTATCGCTTAGCCGTCAATATAAAATACATCTACCAAGGTTGTACGTAAGAGATCGCTCTAAGCGATAAGGCCGCCTATTGTGCAACTCTGTATCTCTATTTCATATTTTTCAGTTCTTTGGGGTTATTGTTTCAGTTTGTCCGCCTGTCTGTCATTGGTCAATTACACGAGAGGTGAATAGAAGTTAAAAGACAGGTCTAGCAGGTGAATCGAAGTTAAAAGTATTTCAAAGGAAGGCATAATCTGGTTAACAAATTGCTTGTTAGTTGTTCAGAAAATTTTGCATGGTGCAGAGTAAGGACAGAATACAAATATCTCAATTTAGAAAGAAAGATAGTTGAGACTTTATTGCACGCTTAGAAATAATTAACAAAATAATAATTTTCGAATAAGCGACCAATTAGCGGTCTTATCGCTCAAGAACGATCTCTCTCGGACAAGTTATACAAAAGCGGTTTCTTGCTGTTTCACCCGTGTTGAAATCGCATTTCACAGTTTAAGGGGGATAAAAAGGTTTTTATTCCCCTAAATCTCCCATGGGAATTTGATGTTTTAGAAGGACAAAAAGCCTATGTTACTCTTCATCCTTTCAACTAACTCTATGCCAATAATCAAGTCGATTGGTGGCTTAGTTAGGGCGTGAAGGAAGGACAAACAAATAAACACACTTTCGCATTTACTTATATGTATATTCGTTAGGATTTCAGATTTTAATAACTTTATTGACAAAGAAAATAACAATCAAATAATATTAACAAATTAAACTAGTATTTACAATTGAAACAATTGAGCTAACTGCAGACTGCAAACAATCTACAGGTAGCTCAACTGGTCCTTGTTGTGTGGATATTGTTATTTTGTCGGCTTTGTAGGCTTAAAAAATAACCACAACAAGCCAAATAGTCATACCATACTGCTATAGGCATCTCTCATGGACGTACCATGAGAGATGTCACGTGCAATAAGCCAGTTTCGAATAAAATATGAACGTGAGCGAATGCGGTACAGAAATAAAAAAAAAAACTTTACTACTACATTTTCCTTTTTGCATTTTTCCACCGCTCCTGCTCACGTACCTTGGAAATGGCATTTGTATGCGGAACATGGCTCATACTTTTTTAACCTAGGGGCTAATTGGCCCCCTAGTGGCTAGGTGTTCGATGCCCGCGGGGGATAAAATTTTGCGTAGAGAATCGGACCGAAGGTTTTTTAAAAGCTTTTATTTAACTTACCCTGGTAGTAAAATCCTCCTGCCAAGCGTGGTGATTATTGCAAATCCCCCCTACATGGGAGACCATCTACTCGATGGACCGACGACATCGTAGCGGTCGCAGGGAGTCGATGGATGGAGGCGGCTCAGGACCGCTATTTGTGGCGTCGCGGGAGGCCTATGTCCAGCAGTGGACGTGTATGGGCTGATATGATGATGATGAAACTCAAACTTATTCGGTTCGTAACGTTTAATATAAATAAATAATCATACGGTAAAAATACGATGATACGCATAAAATACGGCAAACCTTTCAACTTTATTATCGTCTCTATTTCCCGGTTGGTCGCTCACTGCATCAAATACCTACCACATAGAATGCAATGCTTATAGAACCGAGTCGCATCCTATATCTCCATCGGATCGAGTTCCGATGACATTCCTTATCAGATATGATAAGGAGCTTTATGAGATCGTGTGTAATGTAGACCCGGCCTTAGGACTGATAGGGCGGTGGGAATGTAAACATGTCCTTATTTGGAGGGTATGATATCTTTGTATAAAAAGATCCATGAATAGAGTTACTCTTCGTACCAAGAAGTTGCATCGCGAGAGCCCAAGCGAAAATTCAAAATCCTAATTCCTACTAATATTATAAATGTGAAAGTTTGTATGGATGGATGTATGGATGGATGGATGTATGTATGGATATTTGTTACTCTTTCACGCAAAAACTACTGAACCGATTAGGCTGAAATTTGGTAAGTATGGGTATAGTTTGGGACCTGGATAACATATAGGCTATTTTTTATCCCGATAAATCGCGGGCGAAGGCGCGAGCAGCAGCCAGTATAAATATATATAGACATGCATTTTATTTGCTGATCTATTACAAATCAAAACTAAACGTAAGGAATATTAGGACAAACAATAGAATTTTTCAAAAAGATATGCACCCATAGCAATACACGGGAGACAAAACAATTCTTGTATTTTTCGACACTGACTGTATTTAAGTTGGTTTCGATTAGGGTTCCTTACAATCAGTGAATTCAAAGAACCGCACTTCCAGAAATAGAAGTATCAAACGCTACAAGAACAAGATCATTCCATCATGAGATCAGTTTTTGTTCAACGAGTCGTCTTTACAAAAACTATCGGGCGAAGAGTAAGAATTTCACATATGTACATATTGTGCTTAGTATGAACATTAATTCTTCGTTGTACTTACGTATTCAAAGAGGAAACTAGTCTACCTATACACTACAGAATAAACAGAATAATTTTATTTGTAAATATTAGTTTACGGGTCGGGTGAGAGGTCCAACAACAAAATATATACTTTCGTGATTTTTAGTATCAGTATGCTGAGTGTGAACTGCCATACTGTTTACTACAAAATTTGCGTAACTTTATTTTCTATGGAATTCCTATTTTCAAAACTTCCCGCTTGGAGCGCTGTTCAGGAATTCCATAGAAAATAAAGCTACGCAAACTTTGTAGTAAACAGTATGGCAGTTCACACTCAGCATACTGGTAGAATATTACTGTGATCGTTTTTGAAGTATTACTTCCGTTGGTATGGTAACGCTGACAGCTTTTAGCAACATTATAATTGGGACGAGACGCGTAAGCACGCGTAAACAAGCATTCAAGGCGGGTCCAACCGTAGAAGTTTCCCGCCTTCGAGCTATGATGTAAAATTTCTATCGAAAAAGAGACACACTTCGGTTCCGAGCGCCAAACTAGCAACTTGTCATAAGAGTTAGTACTGTTAAAAATAAAGTAATATTAAGTGTGTAGTGTTCACGATATTCGGAACCCTAAAAACATCAAATAAGTACACATAAAAATTTAAACTGATTGATTGATGACTTGATTGATATGTGGGAGTGAAAAATTTCCATCATAATTGATTGGTAGTTATACGTCTCGTCACAGTTTAATAGCGCTCGGCAAAAGTGGAGGGGGGTACTGCGCAGGTTTAAAACGGTGTAAAATTATAAAAACCGACTTCTGCGCAAAATTTTATTTTTTAGTAAACCATGACGCGACCTGTACCTATAATTACTCTTATACGGTGCCATAGGTCTTTAATGAGGGTACATCCACCACATTAATTAACACTAACTAGATCGTAGTTAGAGCATACTTGGAACAGTTCCAGATTTGTAGAAAAACTTCCTGATTTTCTTTTAATAATGACTTTGTGTGAAAAATATATAGTCGATAGATTAGATGTACAGCGACAGATTTACGCCTAATGTATCTTCGCCTTCGCATTATATTTATATAGACAAAATAAACATGTACCTATTATACATCCTACTAATATTATAAATATCAAAGTTTGTATGGATGGATGTATGGATATTTGTTACTCTTTCACGCAAAAATTAATGAACTGATTGGGCTGAAATTTGTTTTTGTATAGTTTGGGACCTGGAATAACATACTAATAGGCTACTTTTTAGCCCAATAAAACGCGGCCGAAGTCGCGGGTAGCAGCTAGTAAGTGATATATAATTGTACTAGTGGTTTCTTTTTCACTTCTTCCACTAGTGGACAAAGTGACGAGTCCAAGTGACCTGTTAGGTCTAAAGGAAACACCTAAAGCACTTTGATATTTAATATTTGAAAAAAATTGTGTGAAGAGAAAATCAAAACACCTTATTTTTTATTTGATAATAATTACTATACATATGTATGTATATACTTAAAGCTTTATAGTATATAATTCTACTTTTCTAAGTGCTTATTTTTTGAGCCTGATATAGAATCAGAATCAATAACTTTATTTCTTTAGGCTTACAAAATAAGCACTTGGACAAGTCAAATTTTATATTATAAAAATTTCCATGATCAGGGGCCATATAGTGACCCGGTCCTTTGGGAGACACACACAGAGAGGCCCTTTATGAGAATTAATCTAAAGGCGAGAGCTACACATAGCGGGTATCATATCATACTTGTTTGCACAATATGATACACCCGAAGATGATATCCGCCAGGTGTAGAGACTATTGCAAAGGAAAATGAAGCCATGTTCTTGTGGTGAATGTATGGACTGGGTAATTGGGCTATGGGGGAAACTATGGACGCATGCCATAAACATACTCTCAATACAACAAGCGGCAGACGGTGGCTTGCCGAATGTTGGATGGGTTCCTCAAAATGTTGGCGTAAATGCCGGTAAAGGAACAACATCGGTGCAAACGACTAAATGGTGTCGAGAGGTGCGGCCCCGATTTCACCATCACGAAGACACGTGAGCGGGTTTCCTCGTTATTACGCCATTAGACACTTCCACCCCCGAGTCTACATCCTAAGATGCATCTCTCGCGACTCCACTCAGACCGGCCAATTATTAACTCATTTATTTCAGATTTATAAATGAAGGCAAGCAATGAAGACAAGCAATAGGCGGGGATCTGGTTCTCTTGGGATACCACTCCGCAAGCGGAGACGAGAACCAGGAACTTCCCCGGGAGCACTCGGTATACCCATGGTGTCGCTACTCACCAACAGCTCACCACAAGCTGCCCTGCAGGTTTATAAACATTATTTAATTAAATGTACCTATAATTGGCCGTGGGGCCGCGGCATAGAATATCGATCCCTCCAACTCAACCCGTGGATGTCGTAAGAGCCGACTAAGGGATCCTACCAGAGGGAGGGCAGCAGCTTCCTACTGTGTACTACCAACACCTTACTGCGATCACCAATCCGCCTGCCAAGCGTGGTGATTATGGCAACCCCCCCAATATGATGGCAACAATTAGAAAACGGCCCCCAGTCCCCGGCAGCTCCGCTATTCCTGGTCACGGTAGCGGCCATGGTAACGGCGGGGCAGGGGGTATTCGTGGCGTCGTTTGGGGGAGGCCTATGTTCAGCAGTGGACGTGTACGGGCTGATGATGATGTACCTATAATAAACACCGGACACATTAAGGTTGAGTTTTAAACAGTTTTATCTTAATCTTGTTTAATTAAAAACCTAATTTGTTATCTGAAGATCAGTAATGGTGAGAAATATTCAGTAGATTTTAGATTAAGCATAAAGGTGGATTTCATAATTTTGTTAGCAACAAATACACTTGCGAGCTATAAACTGGAATCACTTCATCGCTGGTTTTTGCAGACCATATTTTACAGTTTCCATGCAATAAACTGTAGGTTGTGGTATATTATTTTAAAGATAATTTTATTAGCTTTCAAATTCTTTCGATATCATAGCGAAAAAAAATGTTCATCATATGTCATGGAACGTGAAAACAAAAGACATAAATTTTTGGAACGAAACATCAATTTTTTCACACTCCTGAATCCCTATAAAAACTGGGAATTTATGCAATTTTGTCATCAGTCCAATATATCACGTCCCTCAAAATACTGGAATTACAAGAAAATGGAAACCACACCAATAGAACCCGCTCAAATCGTCACCCTAATCCAGCAAGGGTTCTCTCAGCGTACTATCGCTCGACAGCTTCATCTGAGCCAGTCCTGTGTCTCCAAAGTATACAAGAGGTTTAGAGAGACTAGAAACTTAGTCCGAAGACCAGGATCTGGACGACAGCAATGCACTTCGGCGAGAGATGACCGATTTATTGTCAGCACTTCTCTCCGAAATCGACATCTAACCGGCGTTGACGTCCAGCGAGAGCTCGGAGAAGTTCGAGGGAGAACTGTCAGCGAGTGGACAGTGAGGCGAAGACTCAAAGAAGCTAACTTGACCCCAAAAAGGCCAGCAACGGAACCCAAATTGTCTACAGCCCACCGACAAGCCCGACTTCAGTTTGCTCGTGATCACTTAGATTGGGATATACAGCAATGGAGCCGAGTTTTGTTCGCGGACGAGACTAGGATGTGCCTGCATGGCAGCGACCGTCGACGGAGAGTCTACAGGAGACCGGGAGAGCGATACGCACAATGCTGTATAGCGGAAACAGTGGCATATGGGGGTGGGTCTTGTATGATGTGGGCGGGGATTTCAATTGAAGCTAAAACGAACTAATTTCCTGCTAATGCCCGCTGCCACACCGCTCGTGCGACTAGACAGTACCTGGAAGAAGTCGGGATTCCCACAATAGACTGGCCAGCCGTCAGCCCTGACATGAACCCTATCGAACACCTGTGGGACGAGCTGAAAAGGCGGGTACGAGGAAGATCTCCAGCTCCGGCGTCAATAGAAGACCTAAAAACTGCTCTTATCGAAGAGTGGCAGGAAATTCCATAGGATTCCATCAGGAAACTCATTAGGTCAATGAAAAACCGTTTACAAACAGTCATTAGGGCCAGGGGGGGGGCAATACAAAATATTAAGCGGGAAATAACAAAGATTTTAAATAAATCTTTCATATTACTTCTTATTAATTTAAACATCCCCAACTTCGACCTATTGTAATAATTCACTAAATGAAGGTAGGAAACTTAATTAAATTTAAATAATATTTATACCATTCGAAAGTGTTAGCTTTCGACGAAAGCTAACAAAATTTCTTTTCAAATGGTATACACCAATCTGCAGTTTATTCCATGGAAACTGTAAAAGATGGTCTGCAGAAACCAGCGATGAAGTGATTCCAGTTTATAGCTCGCAAGTGTAGATTGGGGCTGTAATTTTTGTAGGAGTTATTTCTTAATTTAATGAACACAACTTATACAACCAATAATTAAGTAAACCAGTTTACATGAATAAAACTTTATACGTATTTAAGTAATAAGTCAGGATTTAAAAAACCATACTAAAATAATAGTCATTACGGAATATCAAAAGTAAATAAAATTAATAGAATCAGAATCAGAATCAATAACTTTATTTCTTTAGGCTTACAAAATAAGCACTTAGACAAGTCAAATTGTATACTATAAACATAGTTATTATTATCAAATAAGAAATAAGGTGTTATTGATATTCTCTTCACTTCAATTTTTTGTGTTAATAATATATTGATCACAAAAATTAAGGCATTGTCTCAATAATTTGGTCCCGCCATCCGCAAATAGTTCAACAAACTGTAATACCTAGGTATATTAACATTTGTTAAAATGAATATTTGGACGATTCTAATTCTTAATCAGAGTTTTCATACTTTTCTAGATAATGCTTGTGTAGAGGTTGTTTATAAATTTATAATGTATTAGTACTCCTAAGTCTGATGGTTTAAATTAATATAAATAATAACTAGCTTTCTAGTACAAATACATAGTTTATGAGGTAAGCCACTACTGGCCAGAGGGACAAGGCAAAGCTATGGATTCTTTGTCTACTATGGAACCCCAAAAACTGGTTAAAATAAATTGAAAGTTTTAAAGAAGACATAGACCATGGTTGACATAGACCATTCATTACTTCTAGTTAACTGAAGTGTACCTAGCAACCTCATTTAGATTGTGACAGGCAGGTATAAAGGTACAACTACCTATCTGAAATAAGTTGCTAGGTACTATCTCAACCTAAATACCTATCAAATAAGCAAACTAATAAGAAAAACTTCCAACCAGCTCCAATCACTCGCAATTAAACAAATTAAAAGCAAAGTTGAACCGTTTGGCCTCAATAAACTCCGGACTTTACCGCCGATGCAATAAATTGCAATAAATACGACGATACCTACCTACCTTTCAAGGGGCATTCACAACGGGACTCGAATAAAGTTTCTAAAATCGTCCCACGCAATAAATAAACGAATAACGACCACACGACCCTACAGTTAAATTGCTCCACTACAATTTGCATCAAATTAAAAAGCTACTCTCAGCTCTCACGATCGATATAACAACCTTATGTTATTTACAAGATTACCTTGAGCGTATGTAAACAACTGTAGGGCCACCATCAAGAAAATCCAGTTTTTGATGCCGAAACGGCACTTCCCGGTCCGGCACATAGTGGAATGCACTCAAATAACACTGAAGGATATTTTTTAATTCATCATATCACATTTTTCACTCAACAATACACAATTTTGCGCGAATTTATCACTGAGCTTTTCATAGCAGTTTGGGACGATCCGCCATTTTCGAAGGCGAGCAAGAACCGGCGGCGCGCGGCGCGCGCGTACAATACAAACACAACACTGCAAAGCAAAGGGCAATGCCCGGAGCGGATTGCCGGCTGAAGATAGCTGCAAGCTGCGACAAAACGTCAGCTAAATGTCAAAAACAGGAAGTTCGGACATCATTAAAAAATGTTACCAACTCACTTGAATTCGATCAAATTGGCACCCATGAAGTGCTCAGCTCATCCAATAAAATTGAGCATGAATAAGAGCAGTTGCCTCTTTCGCATTTGTCAGGTTCATGTTGCTTTCTTTCGCTATGTGCCGTCTGTCAGGACCATGTCGGCACCTGTACAACTTTATGTCAGAAATATGAATACTCTCTGCGGAACAAATCAATCAGTATCCATATCAGCGTTGCCAGTGCGGACCATTTTGGTCCGTTTCGGACTTTTTTCTGCCTCTGCGGACCTTTTGCGGACCATGAGTATTTGCGGACCTTTTCGGACCAAAACGCCTATCCAAAGGGCCTCAGTACATACATCCCACCGCAAACCTTAAGATTTGAAATACATCAACCAGTACTTATGAAAAAGGCCAGGAAGTATGGCCCAATAGACTATAGTATGAACAGTAGAACAAATCCTTAAAAAAATAGACCTAAGGTTATTTTTTTAAGTAGGAAGGACCACAAATTTTTTAAGGAGGTTACTTTTTCGATTCGTTGGTCTCTTCATCTTTTTGCGGCGAACGAATGGAATGGTGGACTGTAAGATTATGCAAATTCACGTTTCACTATCGTTTGAAATTTGAATAAATTTTATGAGTACTAGCTAGCAAGGAATATAGATGTATTGGTACTAAAGGCAAAACTGACTAAACGCATTACATCATACGTGGTTGAATGTTATTGCGTGACTTAGGGAGATAATATAGGTAAGTGGATAGATCCAGTTTATATAGAATATCATTGGATAGATCCTAGTGTTTTATTTATTATTGGTTTCAGCATTTATTAAACCAGTACATCATACGTGGTTGAATGTTATTGCGTAACTTAGAGAAATAATATAGGTAAGTGGATAGATCCAGTTTATATAGAATATCATTGGATAGATCCTAGTGTTTTATTTATTGTTGCTTTCAGCATGTATAAAACCAGTTTTAACAGCATGTGCATATACGAAACAACCTCAACTTACCTTCATACATTATACTGGGTACTTACTAGGGAATGTAAATACCGGGTTGTTTAACAAAACCGGTTTTTCAGTTTTAATTTTTCTGTTAACCGGTTAAACCGGTTTTTTCAGTTTATTAACATAAGTATCTTAGGACAAAATAAAACCATAAAATTTGAATAAAATGAACTTATTAATTTGCTATGCAATCACCAAACAAATTAAAAAAACAAAAATAAACACTCTTGCTCAAATAAAGTTATAAAAATTAACAATATAGTTATTCGAAAACATTATGATAGATAAGTCATAAAAGTTACTACCTAAATGAAATTATTTTTTTGATTTGGTAGTATTAAAACTCTCCCTATCTTATTTGGTAGTAATAAAACTGCCTGTTTCTCTCTTACTCAAATAAAGTTTACGTTAGTGTACGTCCGTTCATCAGCGGGCTACATCTCATGAACTATAAAAGGTAGACAACTGAAATATTGACAGGATGTGTATTGCCGCGATTAAATAATATATAAAAATAATATAATTACATAACGGACTCCTAACGCCCATACCGATCACCATAGTTACTCGACGACGTCGTTGGGCGAGGTCAGTACTTGTACCAGTACTTTTTTCGAATAATGAAACCGTTTTTTAAAGTTTCCTTTTGCGAAATAGCTATGTGAGATGGTACGTAACCCTCCGTGTGCGGGTCGTTTCGCACTTATTGCAATAATAAAAAAATAAAACGTTTATTAATTCGGACAATTACATCTATAGGTAGCAAATCTTAGAAAGTTTATAATACACATACATACATGCAAGAAAAAAATATCATAGAATTAATTTAATTTATATAATAAACTTATTTAGCATAAGGGTTCATTAGACTTGATATCCAGTGCCTTTGCAGGCTACTGCAATGTATGCCTGCCAGAACCCTTAGCAAACTATTGGTGCTGCCCAGCATCCTGTGTCTGACGGATATTATTTTAATGCTTCACATATTTTTTATGGCTTTGATATCTGTTAAATGACTTTGTACATGCGCAGGATATCTTGAAGAAGGCATTACAAAGCAAAGTGACCAAAAATCCCGATTTCTTTATTCAGTTGATAAATTAAATAAATGTGGTAGTCACTAACTGCAAAATAAAGATGCGCGACTGCGAATTATCTGTCTAGTCGAATGATGAACAACTACTAATTTCCTTATTCGACTTGAATATTAGTAATATACTAATCTTCAAAGTCGAATGAAACTACTAATTAGTAATTACTAATGTCTCTACGAATGGATCATTCATGGCTTCGATTCGACTTTGTTAGTCGACCGATGGTTTTGAGTGATGAATGAATTATTCGTCGCTCGGCGGGAATTGAATCGAAACCGACTCAGGCAGTCGAACGAATGCCTCGCGATTACTAACCAAATTAGTTACTAATTTGCGCTAGTCATTCGAATCGTTCGAATGACTTATCAAGTCGAATAATTCATTCACAGTCGCGCATCTTTACTGCAAAATAAATACATCAAACTTTTTAAACTTTCGCGATTTGTAACATAATTAAAGATTATTTATCGGGTATTTATCGCTTACCTTTTGTTATATTTTCCCCTACGTTTCCATCGCGTTACAGCGATCGTGGTCACGGGCGACTGGATGTACTCGGAGCTACCGCCGAGAATTGATGGCAGTATCCACGACTACCCTAATTCGTCTGCAGAATCAGGAATGTCCAAGTTCACATTACTATACACTACACTGACCGTGTCTGACTGCAGTATAGGCGGATCGGAACGTAGGGGAAAATATAACAAAAGATATGCGATAAATACCCGATAAATAATCATTAATTAAAATAAATACATATCACTTAATTGCATCCTAAATTTGGTTTCATAATTGCACAGACCGAAGGGTGACTATGATTTTTATTATAAGCTTTTCATTTGTGATTCGGCTATTTTTAATGGCTTGTAACGGTTTGTGTTGTAAGTAGCCTCAAAGGCAACCAGTCGCCTTTCAGATGTTTTCATCGTCGATTCTAATCGTGAGTAGCCTCAGTGGCGATAAATCACCTACGTTGGCCACACTGTTTGCCAGTTCAAACGAACAGTTCGACCGCTTACCGTAGTAAACCACAGGGAGCGACGGTGGCCCCCAATGCACCTATGCAACGCCGCCGTCGCTATCTTGCTTTACTCAGTTAATAATAATAGCTTATTTGCATAATGACATCATTCAGTAACGACTTTTTATGCGGTCGAAAGTTTTCCGAGGTGTTTGTTTGAATTTTTGTATAGATAACGCATAAAATGTTGTAAAATAATTAGGTGGATAAGATATTGTTATGGTCGTTTTAAATAAAGTCTGCAAGGCGTAGTAGTTTGAAATAAATTGGTCATTTATTATTCAAAAAAAAAAAAAACGAAAATGCGATTATTTTTTCAAAAAAACCGGTGAACAACCGCCATAATATCAGTCGGTTAATCGGTTTTTCGCTTAATCGATTGGCAATTCGGCGTACAACACACAACAAGTTACAATTCAATGATATTTCTAATACCTAAGTCACACTAATAACGTTTTTTTTATTTCAGTCCTTTAAATATACCTTGTCTCTCGATTTTCAGGTTATCCTATCGATGTCTTTGTAGTAAAATGTATTCAAAAATAAGAAAAATATACGAAATTTATTGAAGTTCTCATAGTTAAAGCAGCATACAGTAAAATACATAAGAAATACTTCATATCCCCGCTATTTAATATATCTGTACAAAATGCAAAAACGGACCTTTTTGTCATATTTCGGACCATATTTGCGTTCGGATCGGACCTTTTTGCGTTTGACTGCCGGCAACACTGATCCATATCCACTATCCATGTTTTTGTTGATGTGTTGTGCTGTCGATTCATATTTGCGGTTTTATATTGTTTTCCGATTAGATTTCCCCTCAATTTTCATAAAAACAGTATAAAATACTCCAAACATTGATCAAAAATGGAGCTGGTCTACTCCATGAGGCGAAAGCCTTTGAAATGCGAGCCTCCTCGCTTCGACAGGTTTGTTTGCTTTCCCAAGGGTTTTAATTCCAAACTATTTAAATTTTCTAACAATGCCCGTACTAATACAATACTAAATCCATGAAAAACATTCTAACTCTGTGTTTTTACCGGTAATTCATGAATAAGATATAGATTTCATCATAAAATTTGCATCTTCCAGTGCTTCTGATCCAGAAACCATTCGACCGATTTGCACGATTTCCAACGCAAATATCATCGCTTTTTCGTCACCAACGGAGCTGTCTGACGTGGACGGAGACACCTGGGGTGGGCACGTGTACGTGTGTGATCTGGACACTCCGTGGGACAGCCATAAAGTGGCCAGTACTTCACATCCCGTAAGCTTCTATATTCTAACAAAAGCAACATCACTTTTAGGCCAAGAGTATCTTCTAGCTTTTTTCTTTCTAGAGAAAAGATAACTTTATTTACAAGAAAATTGCAATCAAATAATAGAAACATACTAAAATAACACATAAAATAAATGAAGCGCATTAATGTAAATACAAATTATAAATTTAAAATTATAATAACTTATCGAAAACATAAAACAAAAAAAAGAGACATCGGTATAGTTGTCTTTATAACATATTATTATTTTTAAATAACTGGAATTAATATTCTTAAATTTTAATCATCTAAACTAAACTAACTTACATCAGAATCAGAATCAATAACTTTATTTCTTTAAGCTTACAAAATAAGCACTTAGAAAAGTCAAATTTTATACTATAAACATCATATTAGTATTTTATACCAAACAATACCATTATGGTTCACAAAACAAAAGCATTCCTTAAACAAGTAATCGATCGCCTCCTCGGTCGCGTTGTGGTCAATTTTAGTGAAATTTATGTTTTCTCAATAATTACGATTTCCCTTTTTGCTTGAAACTATACGTCAAACTTATCAAAAACATCTGAGATCATACTAACAGCCTTTTTTAACAATCGTTATTTTTCGGTAGACGTTGTTTGGACGTTTGACTGATAGATAAGGTGCATGAAACCATGGATGAAAATAAACTATAGACTGACAAGGCCCATACTTCGGACCCAGAACCGATTACCAGTTATCTGATAGAGCGCAAGATGGCACCACGTGTAGCAATTCTTTAAAAATTATATTATTAATGTATTATATTATAGTGTTAATGTATGTGAAATTAAGTTTATGTGAATTTAGTTGATTTTTACTTACTATGTTTTTGAAAGTAAATAAAAGCTGATTTTCGAATAATACTTAGATTTTATTAACCTTTCTACGATCCCGGTATCCCGGGATCGCGTTTAGCCAATCCCGAAATCCCGGGATCGAAAATAAAGACCGGGATCGAATCCTCGTTCAGATATTTTTTTAAAACTGAGAGCCTCTTTACCTCATGGTTTTACTTTCTTGAATTCCCACCAGACATTTCCTATGGATTGTAGTAAACATTCAAATACTGATACCTATTAGAGTTCATACATTTAAAATCTTGCAAGAAACTGAATTTAGGCCAACATAAGCTTGTCTTTTTCACCTGAGATTTGCTAAGAAACTTAGATCTATCAGAGTGATTCTATGGTTAATCTGAAGCAATCCATAGGACATCTCTGGTGGGAAATCAAGAAAGTAAAACCATGGGGTAACGAGGCTCCCCGAGTTTTACAAAAAATATCTGAGCGCCTGGTCGAAGCGACGGGTGACCCGAGAGCTGGTGAGTATCTGGCGCAGCGCATTAGCATTGCCATACAGCGGGGCAATGCAGCCAGCGTCTTGGGGACGCTTCCGACTGGTATTGATATGGACCAGTTGAGCTATCTGTAGATTGTTTTAAACAGTCTGCAGTATGCATGTTAATGTGTAATACTTCAAAAGTTACAATAGCATTAAAATTTTAGGTCCACTCCTATTTTTAATCTATATTAATGACCTGCCTGAAGTGACTATGCATCCTTTAACATTATTTGCGGATGATAGTACTGTATTATTTATTAATGATAAGACACATAATTTTGAATTGGACATTAAATCTACCTTGAAATCAACATTAATTGGCTATCATCTAACAATTTAAAGATAAATTTTACAAAAACTTACTTAATGAATTTTAAACAAAGAAGTCATGCAGACCTTGACATTGGTATTGACTACTTTGGCACCAAAGTGACTGAGGTAAACTCTACTAAGTTTTTAGGACTTCATATCGACAATAAATTAAATTGGAAATATCATATTGACATTATCTGTAAAAGACTAAAACAATTTTCTTATGCTCTTTTTAAATTAAGTCAGGTATCAAATCTATCCACCTTGCTCACTGCTTATCACGGAAACGTGTCTTCAATTTTAAGATACGGCATCATGTATTGGGGGAACTCGACGGACAACCTTAGAGTATTCAAAGCACAAAAACGCTGTTTAAGAGCAATTTGTGGTTTACGAAGACGAGACTCATGCAAAAGTCACTTTACTGAGCTAAAAATACTTACATTTCCGTGTCTATACATTTACGAAGTTTCAGTTTTTGTAAAAAACAATCCCGACCTACTTGAAAGATTTGCAGTTGGAAGCCGGTCTGAGGGCAGATTACGCAATGTGCCGTGCAGAACAAAGTTGTTACGTTCAAGTGTATTTAGTATGGGACCAAAAATATATAATAAAATTCCAAAAGTTGTTCGTGATTTGTCCAGCAACCAATTTAGTGCAAAACTTAATGATTTTTTAATTGGAAAATCTTATTATTCTGTAAATGATTTCTTAAATGACCGTATTGTTCGACATTAATAATAATTGTAAACATTGTGACTAAGTATGTAAATAAGTTATATTTCTTTCTACAAACCATTATTTCCATACCCAACATATATTTTATTCTGTTATTCAAATATTTTTGACCTGAAAATTGTGAAATTTATGGACCGTATTATTTGTTTGACCTTTGTTTTAATTAAATAATAATATTTTGACATATTCATCACTTACAGACATTTTTATTATATTTAAATTTCATAATTTGACCAGGTTTCATAAAGAAGAGTATTGCTTTAAATTATATTATATTGACATAATTCTAAATAAAATTAAATTGTCTAGTTGTTATACATAGTATGTTGCAATGTTCTTAAATTATGTATGTTAGGTATATTGAAATGTTTGTACGCCCTAGTGGCAGAATCCAGCGATCTACATAGTATAATAAGTCTTATTATCTGACTGTAATATTACCTGATTCACAAACAATAAATGAATTATGAAAAAATTATATATTCTACTTATCATATCTTCCAGGTGTCAGCATTAGAATGGGACCTCGAAGGCAAGCAGCTGCTGATAGCGACCTCGGTGGGAGACGTCTCGGTCCACGGACAGAAGGACTACTTACTTAACGAGTGGCAGTCCTTGTATACTGCTAGTTTTCCAGGTTTGTGGTGACCTACTTGCAAGCAATTATTTAATAGTTAATTAAATCGTAAGTTTTGCATAATGGGAGGTGGCAACCCCCAAACGAGCCCATTGATGTTGTAAGAGTCTACTAGTTTTGTACTCTGATTTAGAATCCAAGATAATTTATGTCAACTAACGTCTATTTAATGAAAACATTTTTTATTGTTTAGTTTACAGCGTGGATGCGGTACCCTATTATATAACAATCTAGCCAAATAGGCTAATGAGTAATTTTGCTTTTTCTTAGTTTCATAGTAATTATTAAAATAAGAATGTGTCCATTGGCACTTTTCTTAGAGTCCTTAAAACTACTTCTTAAAAACTAATAATAGAAAACAACAAGTTAACAGAAAAGTTATCATTAAAAATTTCAACAACGCATAATCCCACATGTGTAGCAGAAAATGTTTAAATTTGAATTCGAAAACGAATGACAGATCAATTAAATGATGAAGGAAAGCTTTCAAAACCAGAAATTGTTTCGAGCTTCTGTGCTTTGCGTCGATGATACCAATGTCGTTAAATATTTTCCATCAATATTCCTTGGGTTTTGTAACCTCTTTGTATACAACAAATATCCAGGTTTTTGAATCGGAGTATAGATAGTAAGTATTTTGGTGTAAACTGTATGAAACTATCGACTTTTTACAAATATATATTTATTTATTTATTACAAACATAATATGCATTCCATAATTTTTTTTTATCATAAAACCTAGAGAGGTTTGTCTTGGTACTCACATTCGTAATGACAATAATACAAGAAAAGTACGTAGCTATACAAAATTATTTTTAGTTTAATGTTCAAGGGTGCCTCCCTTAGAGGCAAAAGCTACCTTCTGTGTATTTTTAACACCTAAACTGTGATCACAATCTGAAAACCTGCCAAGGTTGGTGTTATGGCAAAATTCCTTGTTTGGAGGAGGTTGAAATATAACGATAATTGTTGGAAGTGTCGGAAAAAGTCAAGCCGCTTGGGAGCTTTTATCGAAAACGCTGCCTCCCTTTGAGATATAACAAAACAATTCAAAGTTAGATATTCCTCTTTTATAGATCTACAAAAAAGTTCGCGATGGCATATATCTATCTTTGAGGATAGCTTACTATACCCATTCTATTTTTTATTTTATTATAATAAGTTACAATTCAGTTTACAATCAAATTAATACAATAAATAGAGTTACAGTAGTGAACCAGATTGTAGACCTAGCTGTAAACATAACAAGATTAGAAAAGTGTTGCAAACATATCCAAAATAATTTCCCTAAAATAAAATAATATTACTGTGTATTATTTAAACTTTATACAATAGAAAATATATTTATATCGTGATAAATTATATAGAATTACTCAGTATAGTCGAAATAATTTTGCGAAATTTATTGATGTTCGAGTTAAATATATCTATATCATTATTATCAGCTGCCAAATCGTTATATTGACGACACATTAGGATGTGTCGTCAATATTGATTGGGTTATAAAACGATATTATTTTTGTAAATCCTCAACGAGAACGTTTTCTGGTTTCGACACCTCATCTATCATAATGATATGATCTACTACCCGTGCGAAGCCGGGTCGGGTTGCTAGTATTAAATAAATACAGCATGATTGCTATGAAATTGTTATTGGTTTACAGGAGAACACATAATAAAATCAGCATTCTTCCACAATGGCTATCGCATTGTAATGCTGGACAAGAAGACAGAAGCTCCAATTACAGACAGAATACAGACACTGCGGTGTGCACCCACTGTGAAAGGATTTGGGTGAGCTTATTATAATTACGGACAATACAACATCATTAAATACCATTCTTGTAAAGCATGATCCAAGAAAACAGGTCTGCTCTTCCGGGAGTGACTCCAGGTGACGTCACTGTCCAGTTGCCACTTTATTTCGACCAAATGTAGAAGTTGGGAAACAAATGTGAAAAGGGTCAATTGAAAAATCCATAAAAAACATGTGAATCGTCAATTATGTTTGTTAAATCAGTCAAAACAGAGTTAGTTAAATACAAGTCAATGTGTTAAATAATTGTGTATAGAACCACATAGTTTTATCAGATTTATACAGGAGCTCGGGGAGTTACCTAGATTTTACGCCACTGGTATCACCAGGAAACAGAGTCGTCTTCTCATTCGCCGATGGCGTCGATGACGTAGCCTGGAGACAGCCACGTGACCATCGTGTCTCGGAAGAGCATACCTTGTTTTCTTAAACAATGTTGTAAACTAAGTACAAAAAAACAATTGTATACTACCAGTTTTTTTTTACGATTTCGGCGGTACTTAAACCCGCGACCTTCACTGAGTACAGGAATGCGCTTACCAACTGCGCCATGAATTGAGATATCATTTAATTTCTCTGAGATTATCCCCAAGTACGAGGGTTTATTAAACCTAAGTACAAGAAATACAGAACAGAAAAAGACAGATATATGTAGGTGGGTCGAAGGTTGACCTTATCGCTATGAGCAATCTCTTCCAGGCCACCTTAAGATGTGTGAAGAGGACCGGCAAATAAATATCCAAATATCAGCTAGCCCCAAAGTGAGCGCTACCATTCTTTGTAGAACGCAGAAAAAACCACAAAATTACTGAATCTCGCGCCAACACGAAACAATTGACCTTAAGCGATCAAACTTAGTTCAACAACGAGTACGAGGTGCGAGGTGGTGAACTAAGTTCTTGGCCATGGAGCTTATATGATATATGAAAAATGCTCAGAAGGAAGCTGCTGCTCTTCCTCTGGTAGGTTCCCTTAGTCGGCTCTTACGACATCCACGGGTTGAGTTAGAGGCGTCGATATTCGTACGCCGCGCGTACGTGTCCAACCCGTGGATGTCGTAAGAGCCGACTAAGGGAACCAACCAGAGGAAGGGCAGCAGCTTCCTTCTTAGTATTTTTCAACACCGACACAGTGATCACAAATACGCCTGCCAAGCGTGCTGATTATGGCACCCCCTTTTGGGAGACCATCCACTCGATGGACCGACGACATCGTAGCGGTCGCAGGGTGTCGATGGATGGAGGCGGCTCAGGACCGCTATTCGTGGCGTCGTTTGGGGGTGGCCTATGTCCAGCAGTGGACGTGTATGGGCTGATATGATGATGATGATGATGAATCAAAGTAATTCTCCAAACAGTCAAGATATCACCATACAACAATCAATCCCCATGCTTGTTCCCAATTTGGGGTAAGCTCACCAGATACATTTGCGTCACTCTTGGCGATGTCTGCCGTTAAGCCTATCGTCAACATGTTCGTTTTGGATGGTTCGCGTCCAGTGGGCGGCCTCTACCTCTTTTTGACCGACTTCAAAAGGAGGAGGTTCTCAATTCGTCTATATGTTTTTTTTGTATGTATGTTACGCGATATCTCCGCCAATTATGGACCGTTTGAAATTTTTAAATCATCATTGATTTATAAAATTCTTTCACTATTGTATAGAAAATGATCCCGAGAGGGGGTCCCATAATTTTTTTATCCCCAGGGGTTTAGTATTTATCCCGCAAAACTTAAAATAAAGTGTAAAAGTAAGGGAATTTGAAGTCGGTTTATCGTTTTTTAAAACACGCCATATTCCTTTTTCTATGCCTAAAACTTCATCCAGATACATACAGTGTGAAAGATCTTAAATATTTCACTTAGAGGCTATGTATTAGGAGCCCTGTTAGGGCGCCATGCAACCTGAGAGGTAGCTAATTTTATTTATCTATATATATAAAAATCAATTGATGTTCGTTAGTCTCGCTAAAACTCTAGAAGGGCTGGGCCGATTTAGCTGATATTTGTTTTGTAATGTTTGTCATAGTCCAGGAAAGGTTTAAACGGTGAGAAAATATAGAAAAATTGCGAGGAAGATAGTAAAAACAACAATGTTTATCGCCCAACGAAGTGGGCACGGGTCAGCTAGTCACAAATAAAGCTTAATTCTATAAATATTGTACATAATTCCGTATTCCAGCGTGGTAAATATCCCGTTAATAACTTTAATGGTGTAAATAACCATGATAGTTTCAAAAGATTTTTTATTAAATTTTTAAAGTGGTAAAACTTGTTGGATCATATGATCTTTGTTTCTGCGCAAAACGTGCCCAAACCAGCGTAAACGGTTTCCTCGCATTTTGCGCTGTATTTCAGTTATTAAAGTACCGTAGTGAGAGAGAGAAAGAGTAAGGTGCCTTCGATGTAACAGTTTTGGATTTTATCAAGTCTTGTAACACAACCAGGATTTCACCATACAACTATTTACTAAATTCTTCTCCTTTCCAGCGGGGTGCCAGTAGACGGAGCTTGTATAATAACCGCGACAGGTCTCCTCGGAGCCATCCTACCCTCGGATTCAACAGTGGCCGCTACAACAACGGACTGCTTGAGACCGGCGAGGGACCACGTTACTGCTGCGAGTGTTGCTTATAAAAGTATGTATTTAGTAGCTATAGGTATAAATATCCAACTCAACCTGTGGGTGTCATAAGAGCCGACTTAGGGAACCTACCAGAGGAAGGCCAGAAGCTTCCTTCTGAGTATTTTTTAACACCAACACTGCGATCACCAATCCTCCTGCCAAGCGTGGTGATTATGGAAAAATCACCACGCTTGGCAGGCCCCCCTACATGGAAGACCATCCGACTCGACGAACCGACGACATTCGTAGCGGTCGTAGGGAGTCGATGGAGGGAGGCGGCTCGGGACCGCTATTTGTGGCGTCGTATGGGGGAGGCCTATGTCCAGCAGTGGACACGTATGGGCAGATATGATGAGGTATATGTATATATCAGTGCTTTATTTCCTTTAGACAGCATTTTTTATTTATTTATTTCAGATGGAAATCTCCTAGTAGCGTGCGTATGCGCCGGCGGGCGAGGCTGCGTGCGAGTATATGTATGTACGGCTAGCAAAGCGCCCCCCGCGCTGTCGGCGATGCCTCTACCCACTATTTACTTGTTGGACAACGATATACCGAGTATGTTGCTACATGGTTTATAAATAAATACAAATAGAAAATGCACTCAATACTCAAGCCATTCAAAGAAAATGTTTGCAAATATAGGGTGTTGTTCAAATTAGTGCGCAATACCGCTGGGGGACGTTCTGTTGGTGCCACAGAATAATATAAAATTAACGAACGAGGTCCATATTATATATCCAAAATTATCCAATAACTTATCTTGCAAACTCAAGGTGCATTAATGTTAGATAGAAGAATAGATAGAATATACTTTATTGCACAAAAGTTGTACATAGACGAACATAATATAATAATAATAATGCTGGATAGCATTCTCTACCTGCTAACCTTTGGGTAGTGTGGACAACAATTTAAGGTAGTGCTAGATATCCAGAATTACAAGAAACATACAATATATATATATATATATATAAAATCCATAATTCGTGTGTTTACCATTAAAATAAAAAACAAATTTAGACGTAATAAAATATACTACTTACACTATTAGATACTTAAGAATACATAAATACAAACATAAATAATAAAGTATTATAGCGTACCGAATTATACTTGGGAAAGAAAGTAATTAAAGACTCTAGATCTGAAGATATTTACTGAGGAATGTTGTGTCTAATTTCCAACAATTTTCAATTTGATATCTCATTTAACATACTTATTTCTATAACCGTATTTGTTACAGCGACTGTAAGCTGGTGCCAACGCGATGAGCCTGATTCTCTGCTCATAGGGGGCGCCACGCTCACTGTATGGAAATGCACGGAACGTGCACACCCTGTACACAAGCTCTTATCTAAGGGTGAGTTGTAATTTACTGTGTGTTGTAAAATACATGATTTTGTAAAATACACTCCGTGTTCCATACTAATATTATAAATAAAAAAATAATTATGTCTCTGTCTGTCTAAACGACGAAACGGCTAAACGAATCTTAATAAAATTTAGCAGTGAGATAGAAAATATCCCGGAGAAGGATATAAGATACTACCCCGGAAAAGTGCGTGCGAAGCCGCGTGGAGGAACTAGTTTATAATAAAGCTGTTCTTTCTTCTATTAACTCTTCTTTCCACTTGATTATACAAATTAAAGTTTTTTTTGTTTATTTTAGGATTTTATTTATTTCAATCCGATTTCAGTTCAATAAATAAAATTTGTAATCACAGGGCCGTTGCAAGGGAGCACTACTCCGGGGGGTGGGCAGAAACCCGGCTCGGATACATTTAACACCGTCGTAAGTATTGTAATGTTAGCCGTTACGTATGAACAATAATTTCTTGTAAAAAAAACATACAATTAAGAAAAAATACTGTTCCAGATTGTGCAAAAAGGATTTTTAGTTTTTTAATGGCCTGTGCTTACTTTGTCTGCGCTTTCACTGGGCAGACATAATTTGCTACTATTAGCTTATTTTTAGACACAAACCAACAACATCTCACCCTAAACGCATGAACTGTCTCCCTTCCTTCGCGGGTAAAAATAAACAGAAGTCATCGAGCCACACCGAGAGCGCTCGAAAAAACAACAAACACCAGTGTTTCGCACTGAAAAAAATTAAACTTTCTATAGGAATGGAAACAGTACTTTGTACTCAAACAAAAGCCAATTTAAATAAATTTTATCTTTAATTTATGATAAATAATTGAAGTAGAATTCGACAACCATACATAAAAAATACAACGGAACAAATAACCTCTGTTGTTTTTCGTTGTTTAAATAAAAAGCACTTTATTAACGGATGGATGTGATTGTCAGAGTTAATAAACGTTTTTTTTTTTAACTTGACACGTATGTATCTTTCCCAGGTATGGCAGAAGCTCGGCACCCACGCCCTGCCCCGCGAGACAGCCTCCGTATCTGTAGCGTGCGCACGCGCAGCGCCCGCCGCCTCACTCGCCGCGCTCGCCACTCCTAACACATTGATTATATACAACACTGATACTATGCAACTGGTAAACATTTATTCCCATATTCACACAATCTCTGCCCGAAAAATACACTACTGAATGAATCGAAGTGAAATTTGCGTCGATGTAGTTCGTAACCTAAAATATGAACAACACATAGGCTACTTTTTATCCCATATATCAGTTCCCATGTAAATTATTTGTCGTAAAACCTTAATTAAATAAGTTTTTAATATTGAGATTTTTTTTAAGTACACAATTTTATATCATTTAGGACCAAAGTGCTTGAGATGACAAATCCAACGAACCCAAAGTCGACGTGGTTAAGTCGTACCATTTAGGAGTTCCTATAGCCACCTTCGGTCTCCATCATCAAACCAGCTCGATGGTACCATAACATTGCATAGTCACCCAAAATAAGTATGCCAAATTTCATCTCAATCGGTTGAGGATAACTGGTCTAAAATTGAGTTGCAAGATTCCACCCGAACAAACATATGTACATTGCAAGTTAAATAAAAGCTTGTAATAAAAAAATTGCACTCTTCGTACCCTATACGTCGGCGCTTCCTCGCTAACCATGTGTGCTTTAACAGATCAAACTCTTTTCATACTCTTTATCTTTATTTCAGATCAGTACCCGTCCGATTTCCACAAGTGGAACTCCCGGTTTGACCCCCGAGCGACCCCCTGCGTCGTCCACTTCCCCTCCCAAGAAGCCTAAGTACGGCCCTGGAGTTCTACCGGTTAGTATTTCTAAAGTTGACTTTGAGTTATAAACTGAACGAAAAAAAATTATTTACTACATTATTTTCGACGTTACTTAGGGTAAAAAGAATTCTATTGTTTATTGATACGGAGTGGGTACAAAATTTGACCTTAATGAATGATTTTTGCTTATTGAAATTTAGAAAGGTTATGTTCCTCAGAAACAACGGAATTATTTTGCAGAAAAACAACAACCACGTCTTGGATTTTTTATAAAACATACAGAAACTCTTGGAATTCACATTTTACAAAAAACAGACAAGCATTCTCAATGTTTTCCATTAGATTTTATGCCAACACCCATGTCCAGGAAATAAGGTCTGCTCCTCCGAGAGTGTCACTTGCTTACGTCACTGTCAAGTTGCCACTTTATTAATTAACAAAACGCTGGGAAACAAATGTGATATGGGTCAATTGAAAAAAAATTACAATAATCAATTATGCTTGTAAGATCAGTCAAAACAGCGTTAGTTAAACACGAGACAATGTGATAAAAAAATGATAAATACAAAAACATAGTTTTATCAGATTTATACAGGTAATACAAGGAGGTCGAGAAGTTACGATTTAACGCTACTGGTATCACCAGGAAACAGATTCGTCTTCTCATTCGCAGATGGCGATGATGACGTAAGCAAGAGACACCCACGTGACCATCGTGTCTCGGAAGACCATACCTTGTTTTCTTATATCATGCATCTACCAATTATATACTCTCTTCTGCCCTAATCATTCCTAAAGAAGACAGAACAGAAGTTTTTTTTCTCTACAGAGTGGTGCGTCCGGAGCGACCGTGTGTCACGTAGAAGTGTCAGCTCTAGGTGGCGTGGCCGTGTGTATCGACACACACTCACAGCTGCATGTGCATAGATTGTACAACGAATTGCGTAAGTATCTTCTTAGTCATGCACTCTTGGCAGAGTGGTCGTGGTTATGATGGGGGGTCCTGATGAGCGGCTGCCCGTGCAATGCGCCGCCATCGTTCCCTATTGGTTGCGTTGTGGGAGCAGTCGGTCATGGTGGATTGTGTTAGGGAGGTGATGAGGTCCGGTCCGACCTTCTCGTTGGAGAACGACCACGGGACCTTTTTCCCTCCATTCTGCCTTGTACCACGAGACGTTCCATCGAGTCTTCGTTCCGTGCCACGTGCCCAAAGAACTCTAGTATTAAGTATAGTACATTATATTATATCATATGACAGAGGAAGGGAAACAGAGTAATTCCCGAATTATTAATATCCACTCTGAACAAGGAAAATAACAATCAAATAATATAAACAAATTAAACTAGTATTTACAATTGAAACAATTGAGCTAACTGCAGACTGTTGCAAACAATATACAGGTAGCTCAACTGGTCCATATCAATACCAGTCGGAAGCGTCCCCAAGACGCTGGCTGCATTGCCCCGCTGTATGGCAATGCTCATGCGCTGCGCCAGATACTCACCAGCTCTCGGGTCACGCATCACTTCGACCACGCGCTCAGATAATTTTTGGGAAAATCTGGAGAGTACCCCACGGACCTAGGGTCTCGACTACAAGGGGAGCAAATGCGTACGTTCTCTCGAGACCTGCATATTTGCGCCTCTGGAGATCCTCGGCCAAATCTGCCGCTGAACCAGCCCTCACTGATGTCCTCGAAAGATGGGAAGGCACAAGTGTGTCGACACATGTAGCATCCCACACAATAGACCTCCCCAGCTCCCAAGGGACTAATGTCATGCTGTCGGGCCTCTTACCATCGTCACGCAACAGACCATTCGGTTCGAGAATAGCTGGTAGGTTAGCGGTGACAAAGGCCCGCCGGATGATGTCGTTAAGGCTGGCATGGCGAGATATCCGACCGGCAGCCCTAATATATTACATTATATTATAGGATATGACAAAGAGACGGAAAAACAGAGTAATTTCCGAATTTTTAATATTAACTTTGAACTTTGTATATGGTTAACAATAAACGTGAAATAATAGTGATCGAACTTCGCCTTGCAAGTTCTATTAATCATCTATTTTAGTAGATTTTAATTGCGTAATCTACCATTTAAATAGCCTTATTTGTATTCAAGGTAAAAATCTTATCGGTGTTTTTCTTCTTTTCTCATATTATTATTGTAACCATGCCTCCATTCCAAGACTGAAATTTCCATGAAACGGATACCGGCAGAAAAGTGGCAAACTAGACACATGTTATAACATCAGTATATCAGCCCATGCACATCCACTGCTGGACATAGGCCTCCCCCATACGACGCCACAAATAGCGCTCCTGAGCCGCCTCCATCCATCGACTCCCTGCGACCGCTACGATGTCGTCGGTCCATCGAGTGGGATGGTCTCCCATGTAGGAGGGGATTTGCCTGCCATCGCTTGGCAGGCGGATTGGTCATCGCAGTGTTGGTGTTGAAAAATACTCAGAAGGAAGCTGCTGCCCTTCCTCTAGTAGGTTCCCTTAATCGTCTCTTACGAAATCCACGGGTTGAGTTGGAGGGGTCGTTATTCGGACGCCCCGGCCCCACCGCCATAACATTATACCATATTTTGTGTCTAATACATGTTTATTTTGCTTATCTAAATCGCATTAAATTTAGATTTAGATAAGCAAAATAAACATGTATTAGACACATAAGTGATATATATGTAAATGTACTTGTAGTTTCTATTACACTTCTTCCACAAGTGGATAAAAAATTGAAGTGTTGAGAAAATAAAGAACACCTTGTTTCTTTTTTGATAATAACTAAATTTATAACTCTTTATATTATACAATTTTACTTGTCTAAGTGCTTATTTTGAAGCCTAAAGAAATAAAGTTTGATTCTGATTCTAACAAAGAAGTCAAGTCAAAATTTACAAAAGACTTGACGTACCCAACTTTTTATAAGATTTTATTTAACTATGTTTGTTCGGGTGGAATCTTGCAACTCTATTTTAGAACAGGTTATTCTCAACCGATTGAGCTGAAATTTTGCATATTTATGTTAGTTCAATGACAATGCAATGTCATGGTACCATCGAGCTGGTCTGATGACGGAAACCGAAGTTGGCCATAGGAACTCCTAAACAAACGACTTAACAACGTTGAGTTTCGGTTCGTTGGATTTATCTTCCCAAGCACTTTTGTCATAGATGATATAAAAGCCTGTATTTAAGTTTTTTCTGATATTAAAAATATATTATTTACAGCTACAACAATGGCGGTGGGCACAGCCCTCACTCTGCTAGAATACGCCATCGTATCGGGCACCGACTGTCTCGATGTACTGTTGTCTTTGAAGCCAGCACTAGTGGAGCCTCTCTATGAAAGGTATGTCTCCGTGGACGTATAAAATGTCTCTTTGGACGTATAATATGTCGCTTTGGACGTATAATATGTCGCTTTGGACGTATAATATGTCTCTTTAGACGTATAATATGTCTCTGCTTCTCACCACACGTACGTGTACTGCTGAACACGCCTCTTCTATACAAGAGAGGTTTGCTATGATCAGCAGGATTGGTAGGCACTCTAGAGGTTACCTTGGTCGGCTCTTACGATATCCAAGGGCTGAGTTGGAGGGGTCGTCTTCTCATTCGCCGATGGCGTCGATAACGTAGCCGGAGACACCCACTTGACTGACATCGTGTCTCGGAAGAGGATACTTTGTTTTCTTATACCATGGGTCCTCCCATATGATCCACGCAAATACCCCCGTGCAATGGGTAGATGATAAAAATAATTTAAATAATTAATTTTCCTTTGCAATAGTCTACACCTGGCGGATATCATCTTCGGGTGTATCATATTGTGCAACCAAAGCTGATACTCGCTATGTGTAGCTCTCGCCTTTAGATTAATTCTCATAAAGGGCCTCTGTGCTGTTGGCTTCGGCTCCACGCATGCCTCCCAAAGGACCGGGTACCTATATGGCCCGTCATCATAGAAATGAGAAACAGAATAATAAAATAATATAGCGTGTTTTAAAAAACGATAAACAGACTTTAAATTCACTTACTTTTTCACTTATTTTAAGTTTTGCGGGATAAATGTGACAGGGACAATAGTGAAAGAATTTTCAAAATCGACACATAATTGGCGGAGATATCGCGTAACATACATACAAAAAAAACATACAGAGGAATTGAGAACCTCCTTCTTTTGAAGATAAAAAGAGCTTTATTTTCCGATAAACTATGATAAATAATAAAAAAATAAATTTAATTTAAAAAGGTTCTCTAGGGTTAGGGACATTCCCTCCACCTTCCCATGGTCCTGCTAACCTTGCGGTTATACGGACCGAAACTGTGAGAAAAGAGCCACTCGGGTGACTCTAGACTAGACTACAAATCCTACGCACATGGTCCCGAACACTCTCCCCCTTCTGGGGCATGCCACATCACAGACTTCATTGCCGGGCTGCGCCCCCCCCCCCCCCCACATCCCCTCATTCACCGATCACATCCTTAACCCGTGTCTTGCTTCGAATGGTCTTGTTTTTAAGACCGACGACCTAGTGAAGCGCGGGAAATCGCTGGATGCGGCCAGCGCAAAATCGGTCATTTTGGAGATCCTTAGGGCAGGTAGGCCTATGTCCAGCTGTGGACATCGATCGGCTGGTGTGGTGGTGATAATAAGATACGGATACGGGCTTTCAATTCTAATTGAAGACCTCTCACATTGTATGTATTAGGTAATCCTAATACATACAATGTGAGAGGTCTTCAATAATATATCAATCATACAAAATAAACAAACAAATACTTGAATAATGATTTATTTATTTATATATTTTAACAATTAGGTTAGCCTACAGCGAGTACACCAAAACTTACAAGGTAGTCATTTACATAATTTCTGAATATGTGATGCTAAGTGCACCAACTTCTTACAGGCCGACACTGCATAAAAACATAACTACAAGCACTCTAATACAAAGCAAGGGATTGTAAAAACAATGGTGACACATTAAACATCATCATCAGCCCATACACGTCCACTGCTGGACATAGGCCTCCCCCGTAGGACGCGACGGTACAAATAGCGGTCCTGAGCCGCCTCCATCCATCGACTCCCTGCGACCGCCACGATGTCGTCGGTCCATCGAGTGGATGGTCTCCCATGTAGGGGGGGATTTGCCATAATCACCACGCTTGGCAGGCGGATTGGTGATCGCAGTGTTGGTGTATAAAAATACTCAGACGGAAGCTGCTGCCCTTCCTCTGGTAGGTTCCCTTAGTCGGCTCTTACGACATCCACGGGTTGAGTTGGAGGGGTCGATATTCTATTCCGCGGCCCCACGGCCACGGAATATAGGTATCAGTTATGTTAAATATACGAATTTAAACAGAACAATAAAATTAAATAATAAAGTAAGACGTACATAAAAGAACATGGTAGGTATATAGTATTAAACAGAAGTAACGACTAAAAAACAAGCATTTATCTGAGCGGCTGAGCGAATTGTAATTGCATTTGGCAATTAGATAGACCAAAAGCAAAAACACTAGGTTTAGAGAGTAAGTGACGGCGAAAGCTGGCAAGACTTTCTTAGTGGATTTCCAGCAGATCAAATTTATTAACAAGCCTACAGAGGCGGGGGATGGGAGAGTTAGCTCCTAACACTGTTCTTCTAGGGGGACTTCGTTGCTGGCTCGGGCCGGGGACGGACGTGTTTTTCCTCAGTGCCGCTCGATTATTCATCTATTTATTTATTCCGTGAAGTGTATTATCGGTCCCTCTTGCTCTGGCAAGGGGTTTTGCCCTATCTGTGCCGCGGCCATATTGTTTTAAAAGGGGATAGCAGATGGTGCGGGGGCCTCACTCCTGCAACATTATCGGACCCTCCTGCTCTTGCAAGGGCGATCAGCGTATGTTGGTGGCGGCCATCTTGCCGCTAGACAAGGAAGGCAACCAAACAGGTAAGCGGGCGGAGAGGCATCACCTCCCGTCCGCCGCTCACTTTATTAATCCAGTCCCAATTTAATGATATCTTTTTAATTCGTACAATTTATTAATCCCATTTCATTTTACCACTTGACATTTTAATTTTATTGAATTTTAATTATTGGATTTTATTTTAGTTATTGGATCTTATTTTACTTACTTGATTTTATTTATTGGATTTTAATTTAATTTTATTTATTGGATTTTAATTTAATTTTATTTATTGGATTTTAATTTAATTTTAATTTTATTTTAATTTTAACAGGATTTTAATTTTACCTTTAATTTAATTTTTATTTTGTGCATTGTCGTGATTCTGTGAACGTGTTATCAGGGACTTGTCCGCTCGGTCTTGGGTCACTTAACCTCTTTTCTTTTGGTTAAAATTTTATTATGTGAACGTGTAAAACTGTCTCGTACGCGAAATAGCTCTCTGTGCAAATGTCGGACATGGAGTGTGTGGAGTCAGACGAGGCCTCGGGTGGTACTTCTACCCCCAAGGCCACAACCCAAAGGACCCCACCGCCGCCGTCAGCCGGGCGGAAGCACCCGTTGACGTCGCCTGTCGACGTTCAGCCAGGTACGTCGCGCGCTCGTACTGAGTTGTCAAGCGCGCGTACCAAGGCGATACAGGCGGCACATGATGCCAAGCGGATAGTGCAGACGCCGGCGCGACCTCCAGTGGCAGCGCCGACAACCGGAGTGCTTGAGAAGCGGTCGCAGGGAGCTACCCAGACAGGGAGGCTTATACTAGCGACCGCCTCCAAAATTGAGCTGCTTGATTGCGTCCGTGGTGCCATCAAAAGCATCGTCGCCATAGCTTCGGGCCCCGGCTCGAAGCTAAACAAGGCAGACATTGGCGGCATCACCAACAACGGCCATGAAATTCTCGGGGTCGTAGCGACACTGGAGCTGCAGCTGGCTGACGCGGAGAAACGCGCAGAGTTGGCGGAGGCTCGGCTGGCCTCCCAACCAGCACAGCCAGTGGCGGCTGTCCCTGATCAGCCCAGCTTCGCAAATGCGCTGAAGATGGGCAGGGGACAGTTGCCGAAGCCAATTAGGGCGCAAGGTCCGGTCTTGGCCTTCTACCCCAGGGAGGAGGCCGAGACAAATACGTCTGACCAGACGAAGGCCGAGCTAAAGAGGTCAGTCGAGCCCCGCACAATCTCAGTGCAAGTGGAAAACGTGCGGAAGGTCGGTAACGCGGGCATCATGGTCCAGACGGCCTCGGTTGCGGCGGCGGAGCGCCTCAAGAAGGCAGCCCCGGCGTCTCTTAGAGTGGTTGAGCCGAAGCGGAAGCAACCTTTGGTTGCTTTCCATAATGTTGATGGAGATCCCTCTTTTGAGGCCCTCATCGACGAGATGTGGGAGCTTAACCTTAGGGAGAACCCGCTTTGGCCGCTGGCCGCAGTTAGAGAGGCTATGAAGGGCGCCTTTAAGAGGTCGCGTAGGGGTAGTCCCTACAAAGAGACCACCTGCGTGTTCGAGTGCACAGCCAGCATGCGCAAAGTCTTAGTAGACTTAGGGACAGTCTACATCGGGTGGCAACACGTTGAGGTGAGCGACTTTGTTCGCGTCACGTGCTGCAACAAATGCCAAATGTACGGGCACCCGGAAAAATTCTGTCGAGCGAAGGATCCAACCTGCGGACGCTGCGGGGAGGCGGGCCATAGGGCGGACCAGTGCAAGGCACCGGTCGTGTGCTGTGCCACGTGTAAACGCTTCAAGCGTGATAGCACGCACAGGACCGCGTCGCGGTCTTGCCCGGCTCGCCTCCACGCGGAGGAGCAGCTCATTAACACTGTCCAATATGGATAGCACACCCGCTTTAAAGGTGGGACAGCTAAATCTGGGTGGTGCAGGTGTGGCAACGAGGGAGCTCCCCGCAATCGCGGACTCGCTTGGCCTGGATATTGTTCTAGTCCAAGAACAATACTCCACGGCCGGCACTTTCATCCAATGCGGGGAAAACTCCAAAGCGGGCATTTACTTGCGAAACCGCTTCAATCCGTGTGCCATCCTGCACCACCTCTCAACTGACCACTTTGTGTGCTGTCATCTGGAGACCCTCAATCTCTATGTCATATCCACGTACTTTCAGTACAGCGAGAGCATCGACACACACTTGCGTCAGTTGGAGAGAGCCTTAGACCTCCTGAAAGGTAAGGCGGTGCTGGTGTGCGGGGATCTGAACACCCATTCCCCACTGTGGCACTCTGATCCCCGACATTACGTCGGAAGAGGTCACACAGTCACCGACCGCCGAGCCAAGATGGAGGACTTCATTCTCGGCCGGGATCTCGTTGTACACAACACCAGTGGCCAGCTGTACACCTTCGGCACGGTTAACGGTGAGTCGAATATCGATGTAACCCTAAGCTCGCGTGGTGTTCGCATCCGGGGGTGGAGGGTTCACGACATATCATCGAGCGACCACCGTCTAATCACATTTGAAGTTGTGCACCATACGGAAAGGCCCTGCGTACGTACAACGGATCCCATTATCCCGCTGCGCTATCGAACTCGAAACGCGGACTGGAGGGCGTTTGATACGACGATACATATGAGAGTGAGCGGTCTCCCTATGAGACAGTCTGCGGAAAACCTGAGTAGGGCCTTCACCGAACTCATAGAGCGCGCTGCGTCAGAATGCCTAGGCACTCTGAAAGCAACCACCAAAGACCGCGGCTACGAATGGTGGACGCCGGCTCTTGACGAGCTCAGACGCCGCCAGCTTAAAGCGCGCCGATCCTGGCAGAGGACCAGAAGTGCGGAGGGCAGGTTCGAGGTGGAGGCCAGGGAAGAATTCCACAAAGCCAGATTGGCCTATAGGCAGGCGATGGCTTCCGCTGAACTGGAACACTTCCGTAAACTGGCCGAAGCCGGAAATCAGGACCCATGGGGCCTTGCCTATAGGGAGGCGTGCGGCCGCGTAAGACCGCCGGCGAATGTCGTGAATGGGGTCCAATACCTCGGTACGAGCACTAGTGACGTAGGCGAGTCAATGACCTCGCTTATGTCGGCGCTGTGTCCGGACGACGACCCCACCAATGACACCGCATATCACCGGCAGGTCAGAGTCGCGGCTACTCTGCTTCCGTCAGGCGAGGCCTCCCTACCCATTGACCAGACATCGCTTCAGCGGATCGTCTTATCGTTGCGGAACACAACCCCTGGAATGGACGGTATTGAGGGAAAGATGCTCAAGCACGTGTGGTGGGCCGCAAAGGTCGAATTCACCCTCGTCATGAACCGATGCATTTCGGAGGGGATTTTTCCCTCAATCTGGAAAGACGGGCGTCTATTGGTCCTCCCCAAGGGTAATGACAGGCCGCCGACGGATCCTAAGGCGTACCGACCGATCACCCTGCTGCCTGTGCTTGGCAAAGTCTTGGAGAGAGTGATGCTGTGGAGTCTTCCGCAGCTCACTCGTGGAATCTCCTCATGCCAGCATGGGTTCACGGTGGGTCGGTCCACTACGTCAGCTTTGGGCACCATCCTGGACGAAGTGAAGAGCTGCAAAGCTAAGTACCTGCAGGCCATATTTTTGGACATTTCGGGAGCCTTCGACAACGCCTGGTGGCCCATGATCCTGGTTAAGGCGAAGCGCGGAGGATGCCCGCCTAACATTTATAGAATGTTGGCGAGCTACTTCCGCGATCGCAGAGTGGCCATGGTGGTGGGCAATCGGGCGGTGTGGAAGAGGTCGACCATGGGATGCCCCCAGGGCTCTGTACTGGGCCCCACTCTATGGAACGTCCTCTTGGATGACCTGCTCCGCCTACCGGTGCCAGTGGGGGTGAAATTTGTTGCGTACGCGGACGACGTGACGGTGTTGGTAGCAGGGGATGCTCGGAGGGAGTTAGAAAGTAAAGGAGCGGCTGTCTTGGGACTGGTGGAAGAATGGGGTGCCAGAAACAGGCTAACCTTCGCCGCCCCTAAGTCCCAGACCATGACCCTGAAAGGGAGACTGCAAAGGCCACCACTGCTTAAGACCGACGCCGTCGCCCAGTCCATACGTTCCGTGACGGAAGCGAAGGTGTTGGGCGTCATTCTTGACTCCACCCAATCGTTTGCCCCCCACGCGGCATCGATCGGTGAAAGAGCCAGTAGGAGCTTTGGGAAAATGTCGCGCATATCAGCGAACAGATGGGGTGTTCGGTACCGAGCTCTGCGGGTACTCTATGGAGGCACCTATGAGGCGACCATTACGTATGCAGCCAAGATATGGTACCATCGAGCATCTTTTCACGTCGTGCGCAGCGTATTGCTCAGGACTCAGAGACCCTCCTTAGTCTTACTAACGAAGGCGTACAGGTCCTGCAGCACCGCGGCGCTTGCCGTTCTGGCAGGGGCTTTGCCGGCTGACCTGCTATTAGTCCGAGCGGGACGTAGGCTGGTAGAAACCGAAGGACAGCCCAGAGAGGTCCACAAGCGTATCCGGGCAAGTGTTGACGCGGCAATAATTGACGATTGGCAGAAGCGATGGGAGTCAGACACCAAGGGGCGTGAGCTGTTTCAGTTCTTCCCAGACGTTGGTGAGCGCATGGAGGCGCGCTGGGTTGAACCGGACCACGAGGTTTCGCAGCTTTTGTCGGGGCACGGATGTTTTAGGAAGAGGTTGAGTGACATGAGACTGAGCGACACAGCTGCTTGCAGCTGCGGTAACCCCACAGAAACACGAGAGCACATTTTGTGGGACTGTCCATTATACGCGGCAGAGCGTAGTGAAATGTTAGATGGGATATTTAGGGAGGGCGGACATGAGGGACCGATATACCACGCAGACCTGTTAAGCAACGCGGACAACTTTAGCAAACTCAAAAGGTTTGCTAAAGCTTGGCATAAACTTAGGCGCGCTGAGGAGGGCACATTTTCGCATTGGGATGGGGGGGGCACAGAGCAGCACCGAGCTGGGGAGGAGCAGCCCGGCAATGAAGTCTGTAATGTGATGTGGCATGCCCCAGAAGGGGGAGAGTGTTCGGGACCATGTGCGTAGGATTTGTAGAGTCTTGAGTCACCCGAGTGGCTCTTTTCTCACAGCTTCGGTCCGTATAACCGCAAGGTTGGCAGGACCATGGGAAGGTGGAGGGAGTGTTCTTCTAGGGGGAGGAACGAGGGGCGTTATTCTGTTGCGGGGATAACGTGAGGGCGCCCTGAAGCGGATTTTCTGTAATAACAATGGGCAGTCAATGTGATTTCTCAGTAATTTGTACATAAATTTGAGGTCAAGTAGGTCTTTGCGGGTCGAAAGGGAAGCCATTTTATGGTGAGTTAGCCTAGTTTGGTACGAAACTTTTCTTCTAGCAAGCGGTGTCGCACGCGACAAGTGCCACATGAATCGCTTTTATAGCAGAGAGATGCTCGGTGACATACACAGGTGATTTTTCTCTAGTCAATCCAGCATGCATGCTGTTAAGCTTCTCATTGGGGTGCGATCTATTATACATAATGCAACCAGCCAAAAATGTATCTCGGAGCCTCGGTGAATTAAACTGTACAATAATCGAGCGTGGTCTAGTACCTTTTGGATTCATCTTAGCAATACGGTTGCAGCTCAATATTTGCTCTGCCTTAATTTCACAACCAATATTGACTCCAATATTTGATACTATTTTGATAATGTCCTCATTCTTATTTTCTGGCATACACTCAATTTCAACATTGGAGTTGCGGGCATTTTGTTCAAGCTGGTTAAGGCGTGTCGCTAAGTTCAGGTTATTTGAGCGCAGAAGTGAGTTTTCTGTGTGAAGCTCTTTTACGTTCAGATATAAGGGTTTGTTTATTTGCCATGTCTTCATATTAAACTGAGACATGTTGCAAAGTTTGCTACAGTTCCTGAATGTCATTCGTCACAGGAGCCAAGGCCGTTGTGACTGTGTTTTTTATCTGGACATCGAGACGAACAAAGAAAGTTTCGATTTGCTTGGCAAAGAGCTCCTGAACTACGTCTTGGAGATCCTCGCGCGTGAGTGCAGCTGCAGTTTCCTGCTCTGGTGATTGGAGTGCGATTCTCTTGACAACGCGCATTTTAGCGTTATCCAATCCGGAGCGCATCGGGGTATTATCATTATTGAATCCGGCTATTTTCAGTTTCATGCACTTTGGGCACGTCCAACCCGGAAGTGTTTGGGTAAGCTTTACCAGATAGACAGGCTAGATGATAAAGTTTATTGCATTTAGTGCTGGTTACATAATCCGTTTCATCACTGTCAGAGTCAAAGCATCCCCATGACTTACTCAGTAACTCGGACATTATAAAAAGTATTCTCTTTTGTATGTAAGAGATTAGAAAACAAACTTATTTTCCGTAAAATATCTTGATAATACATATATGTAAATAAATGATAAGTCCGGTACATCCCAAAGTTAAGCTTAGTTTTCATATATTTAATTTTCATGTTATTTTTCTTGCAGATTAACAGAGTCCTTTCAAAGACAGCCAGCTTCTTTCCAGCAGTATTATTATCACAGTTGGCTGAAACTTAGAATCTCACTATGCAGGTATCAGAATCAGAATCAATAACTTTATTTCTTTAGGCTTACAAAATAAGCACTTAGACAAGTCAAATTGTATACTATAAACATAGTTATTATTATCAAATAAGAAATAAGGTGTTATTGATATTCTCTTCACTTCAATTTTTTGTCCACTAGTGGAAGAAGTGAAAAAGAAACCACTAGCACATTTATTTATCACTTATGTGTCTAATACATGGTTATTTTGCCTATCTAAATCTAAATTTAATGCAATTTAGATACATGTCAATATTTATATAAAGCTAAACAGAACATTGAATTTCTTACATACTAGTGTCAGTGCGAAACGGAGCGATATCTGGCCAAGCATTAACATCATTGATCTATGGAGTAAAAGGCCTTCCTGATAAGATTTTGTTTAATGTACTGTTTTCGCATTATTTACAATACAACACAAAAATTCTTTATTGTTCACCTGAAAAACAACTTTACAAAGAGATAGTAAATAGGAAAGGTACAATGGGCGACCTTATCGTTTAGAAACGATCTCTTCCATGCAATTATTTCTATTGGTAAGACTATAACCTTTAAATTATGTCCGTTACAGAATCTGCCCTACCCTACAAGCCAGTGCGTCCTCCCTAACCTGCGTGCAAATGTGTAACGCAGTACTGGGGGCCTGCAGCGCAGCACTGCGTCCCGACGGGCCCCTGCCCAGCCTGGACGACGATACTGACAAGGTTTGTGCGTGTGTGTGTCTGTGTTTCTTTGCAGTCAATCTGGGTCTCTTCAAGACAAGAGTTAATAGGTGTCTTCTAGACCTTCGTGGTACACCGTCGGCCATATCGTCACTTTTCATCAGGTGAGATTGTGGTCAATGGAACCTCTATCAACTATAAAAAAATGCAGTGATCAATAATAATCATAATCGTTTATTTTGCAGGAATTATTGTTGGCGTACAAAGGGTCTTATGATTAAAGCTCATTTTATACATTTTGCCTCGTCGCGTACAAAATTATGTTTTTTACAAAATACAAGTAATAAAAACATCAAAGTTCACAAAACCATAATAAACATACTCACACTTTCAAAAGACAGATAGGTATTTCACAAAAGACAGATAGCTATTTCACAATATTAATATCAATGGCAAACTCTAGTCTTGATATGTCAAGTAAATCGGTAAAATAATAATATAAATAGGTAAAGTAACTAATAATATATATAGGTAAAGTAACTTATAATATAAATAGGTATAGTAACTAATAATATAAATAGGTAAAAGTAACTAATAATATATATAGGTAAAGTAACTTATAATATAAATAGGTATAGTAACTAATAATATAAATAGGTAAAAGTAACTTATAATATAAATAGGTAAAGTAACTAATAATATATTTAGGTAAAGTAACTTATAATATAAATAGGTATAGTAACTAATAATATAAATAGGTAAAAGTAACTTATAATATAAATAGGTAAAGTAACTAATAATATATATAGGTAAAGTAACTTATAATATAAATAGGTATAGTAACTAATAATATAAATAGGTAAAGTAACTTATAATATAAATAGGTATAGTAACTAATAATATAAATAGGTAAAAGTAACTTATAATATAAATAGGTATAGTAACTTATAATATAAATAGGTAAAGTAACTTATAATATATATAGGTAAAGTAACTTATAATATAAATAGGTAAAGTAAGTTATAATATAAATAGGTATAGTAACTTATAATATAAATAGGTAAAGTAACTTATAATATAAATAGGTAAAGTAACTTATAATATAAATAGGTATAGTAACTTATAATATAAATAGGTAAAGTAACTTATAATATAAATAGGTAAAATAACTTATAATATAAATAGGTAAAGTAACTTATAATATAAATAGGTAAAGTAACTAATAATATATATAGGTAAAGTAACTTATAATATAAATAGGTATAGTAACTAATAATATAAATAGGTAAAGTAACTTATAATATAAATAGGTATAGTAACTAATAATATAAATAGGTAAAAGTAACTTATAATATAAATAGGTATAGTAACTTATAATATAAATAGGTAAAGTAACTTATAATATAAATAGGTAAAATAACTTATAATATAAATAGGTAAAGTAACTTATAATATAAATAGGTATAGTAACTAATAATACAACTTATAAATAGGTAAAGCTTGTTAACACACAGTTTGTTGGAAAACCTCTTCTGGCTTGGCGTATGAAATAGAAACAGTGTCGAGAATCCAGCCATGTTACTTTCATATTCGGAATCAAACAGAACCTGATTTTGGTGAACCAACCTATCATAATCATCATATCAGCCCATCCACGTTCACTGCTGGACATAGGCCTTACCCTTTCAAGATCAGATGGATCTGATCGATTATGGCTCAGAATCGTAATGCATTAAGGGATGGGGAGGCCTTTTCCCAACAGTGGGACGTTACAAGCTAATTGTAATCTATAAGAAGATATCTGAGATTAGAATTTAAATTTAAAAACCTTATTAAAAATTGTTACAGAGCGTAGCAACACTAGAAGCCAAGCCGGAACTAATCTCCGACCCCTCCCCACTCTCCGCGCTACGTCTCGGGCTACAGCGGGCGTTAGACGTAGCAATCACCTGCGTAGCACAACAGCCGAGAAGTACGCAGGCTCACGGGTCAGTAGCAACACTAGAAGCCAAGCCGGAACTAATCTCCGACACCTCTCCACTCTCCGTGCTACGTCTCGGGCTACAGCGGGCGTTTGACGTAACAATGACCTGCGTAGCATAACATCCGAGGAGTACGCAGGCTCACGGGTCAATAGCAACACTACAAGCCAAGCCGCAACTAATTTCCGACCCCTTCCCATTCTCCGCGCTACGTCTCGGGCTACAGTGGGCGTTAGACGTAGCAATCACCTGCGTAGCACAACAACCGAGGAGTACGCAGGCTCACGGGTCAGTAGTAAGAAATATGTAGGTTCGCAACTAGTAAGAAAATGGACTTGTTATAGCTTAAAACTTTTGAAACTACCATGGTTATTTACAACACTAAAGTTAACGGGATATTTACCATGATTTGAGTTTTGAGTTCTCCAATATTTCGGCACAGTTACATGCGCCATGATCACGGAACAACTGAAGTCACTGCGAGTTAGTTTTTATTGGCAGATATATCGATCTACCCTCTTTCTTTGTCTTTTGCTACGAATATTGGAGAACTCAAAACTCAAATCATGGTAAATATCCCGTTAACTTTAGTGTTGTTATAGCTTGTCTGGACATTGACGAAAAATTATATAGAAAAAAGTTATGAAGGCATACAAATAAAAATAATGACCAGTTGCGAAAAAATTTCTTACTTTTTATAAAAAGTCAAGATCGTTAGGACAAATAATATGTAACAAACGAAGCAGGTTCTTTTAATAAATTATCGAATATAAAACCCAATAAACAACGGCGATACAGTGAGCTGCTGTATTATTCGATATTGTTGTGGCGCGGTTGGTAACAAAGACAAGGAAGCTAAAATAACGGCGAGGAGAGCGAGCCGCAGATAAATTACTTTCCGGAAGTTGACAAAATAGTTAGCAATGCAGGGTCTATCGAAATAACGGCGAGCAGAGCGAGCTGCAAATTAGTTTTGTCTGTATCCGAGCCAGAGCCTGCCCGCCGTGCTTGCACCAAGACCCGAAAGGCAGGCAGGACCCGCGCAGGCGTGGGGGGCCCGCGCAGGCAGGGGTCCGGCTAGCAATCGCCACCTCGACTATGCGGCTAGTCCGACCCTGTTGAAAATACACGGAAGGAACCACCTCTGTGTATTTCAACTCCTTGGGGTCTTGACAGGCGGATAAGTAATCACAGAGGTGTTTCCCCGGCCTATAATTTAAGGTTGCTAAGAGATCGCTCTTAGCATTATACATTATTCGTATATTTGTGTTCTGTATTTTTGAATTATTTGAGGTGAATTCAAGAATAATTGTATTGTTTTGAAATTTAAATTAAAATTATATTTTTGTTTCCAGCTACGACATCTGGTCGGACCCCCCCGCTCTAAGCGTGCTGCGCCGCCTGGTGGTCGCGTGGCGCGCGTGCGGGCGCGGCGCGGATACCCTCTCGCGGTTGCTCGCGCGGCTAGCTACCAATGTGCCGCAGCATTCGAAGCAGGAGCTTATCGGTGAGTGTAGAGATACGTCTGGTGGGATGACACCACCTCAGTTAGCGTGAATCCTTTTCAAAATCATTGAAATGGATCTTGAATCCAAGATATTTCATGTCAACAAAGACATTCATTAATGAAAATTTTACAAAAACTGATAACAATAACAGAAAACAACAAGGTAACAGCAAAGTTATCACTAAACACTAAAACACAAACTTCAATAACGGATGATCTTAAACGTGTAGCAAAAAAACAAATTTGAATTGAAAAACGAACGAGAGGTCAATTATGACGAATTAAAGCTTTGAAAACTAAAAATTGTTTCGAGATTCTCTGCTTTGCTTCGATGATAAATATTTTCCATAAATATTCCTTGGGTTTTGTAACCCCTTTGTATACAAAAAATATCCAGGTTTTTGAAGTATAGTCATCCTTAACTATCAGTGTTTTGCTCTTCGAGCTAAGCTTTAAGCTGAGTTATTGCCTTTTTGACAAGCAGCGCTTTACTAATTTGTGCCTAATTTTTGATTTCCACAACGCGCTGTTTACTTCTGCTTAGGCTTGAGGCGTATTTATCGTCACTGATAAAAGTCACAGGTATAGAAAATTGGCGGTATTTCACAGTGACAGAAACTAAATATATCTGTGACTGTCATACAGGCAGTGCCAGTGTCACGAGTGCACGGTATTATATCGTTGTTATTTTATTAGGTACCACAATAACACACAATAAATCGCGTCAGCTATATAATATCGCTTCTATATTCTCTCTTTGATAGTATCACTAAGTCAGAATGAGACACACCTAGTATTTTATACTTGGAAATTTGAATTGTATACCGCGATGTAAGAAAGTTGTTACATTGCGTTATACACATACCTACAATTCAAGAGGAATTTTCGTTACATAGCGGTACTATTACTGCAATAAATATATTATTCAATCAGTAAAACAATGAATTTGTACGTGATTGGTAGAAATACTAGGTAGTATTTTGTCACTGGTATTTGTCACAGATATTTTGAAGTCACAGTAACGTAAGTCACAAGTATCGGATTTTGCCTAGTATAATCCAAGACTTGGTTCTGCTTTTCTGGCCAATAACAACTTAGGTCACTTCAAAATAAGAGTGAATAGGTGTCTTCTAGACCTTTGTTATTCACCGTTCCTCCGACCGACCACAGTATCACCTTTCCTACAGGTGAGATAGTGGTCAAACGAAAATCTATTCATCATAAAAAAAAAACTGTCACAAGCGCTCTCGTTTTGTTACACAAGCCCCTCGGTTTGTTGGCTTTTTCGTGATGTCACCTGTACTGGTTATTATATTACGGAAAACCAGCGCTGGCGTGGTCTCTTACTGGAGCTTAGCCAGCATTATGGCCTTATTGGCTTACCCTGGTGAGGGTCGAGCGGTTGGAGTCGCGTCGTAACGATTTAAAATAATTTGTGGCGCGTATTCCAACTGAGAATATTTCGACCTTCACTAATGAAGAATTCTGGCCGAGGAATGTGCTGTTCCGGCGTTTTCGCGGACAATTACCGGTCACGACACATAATATTGCGTGTCACACGTCGCCGACAATACGTGGTAGTAAATAAGTTTATTTTATGTATGTTAGACTGAGGTATATATTTTTATATGGACCGTAGTTTGAAAGTTTTTTACATACTGTACTTGACTACCTTTGTTGCCTGAAATAAATGATTTATTTATTATGCTGAGTTAGAACCTTTTTATAACAACTTTATTTAACTATGTACGTATTTTATAAGTGCGTCTTGTTTTTAACTGTTTACATTATTATCCTACTAATATTATAAACTAGCTGCTCCCCGCGCCTTCGCCCGCGTTTTATCGGGCAAAAATAGCCTATATGTTATTCCAGGTCCCAAACTATACCCATACCGAATTTCAGCCTAATCGGTTCAGTAGTTTTTGCGTGAAAGAGTAGCAAATATCAATACATCCATACAAACTTTGACATTTATAATATAAATAGGATGTCAAAGATTGAGTATGGATGTTTGAATGTTAGTTCCTCTTTCACGCAAAAACTACTGAATTGATTGGGTTGAAATTTGGTATGGGTATAGTTTGGGACCTGGAATAACATATTATTATCATCAGCTCGTATACGAGCACGTATACGAGCACGTATACGAGCACGTATACGAGCTGATGATATTTTATGCCTACGCCTGTTACGCCTATGTTCAAGAGTGGACACTCCTGAACATAGGCGTACCCCAAACGACGCCACGAAAAGCGGTCCTGAGCCGCCTCCATCCAACGACTCCCTGCGGCCGCTACGATGTCGTCGCCCATCGAGTGGGAGGACTTTGCACCCTCCGATAACATATAGGCTATTTTTTATCCCGATAAAACGCGGGCGAATGCGCGGGCAGCAGCTAGTTATAAATAAATGTCTTCTTCTACATTCATGCTCAACAGGATGATCAATGGGTAAATAACCAGTCCAATGTTTATTTCTCCTACAGATGAATGCACCACGCTAGCGGCTCAGTCCACGTCGCCTCGCGTGTGGGAGTCCCTCCCTAGATGCTGTGTCTCGTCACCGCATGGGAAATCCGTTCCGTTATACGTAAGTTTATCTATTTACTGCACTACATACACTAAGTCCTTCACCGCGTCTGTCCGTCTGTCTGTTCGCGAAAAACTCAAAAACTACAGAACGGATTTTCATACAGTTAATCACTAGATAGAGTGATTCATGAGGAAGGTTTAGGTATGTTTTTTTTTTTTTATAGTATATAGACCTTCGTTTGATCCCAATCTCACCTGAAGGCCTACTCGGAAAAGGAAAATCGAATTTTCTGATTCGTTTTCAAGCAAACGGTAATCTTATGCAAGCGATATAAGAGTTGGTTTTGCACGAAAACGAATCAGAAACTTCGATTTTCCTTTTCCGAGTAGGCCTGCTGATGGAAAGTTATGATGTGGCCGATGTTGTATCACGAAGGTCTAGAAGACACCTGTTCACTCATGTCTTGAAGAGACCCAGATTGTAATTCTCCGGAAAAACTGAAGCAGGCAGCGAGTTCCATTCCTTAGCGGTGCGAATAAAGGTGGACGAGCTTTGTACGAGTGGATGGTATATCCGCCAGATAAGGATGGTATTGTGCTGTCCGTCTGCTTGTCCTGGAGTGGAAGGGAGATGGTGGAATCAGGTCATGAAGTTCCTGGGAGCATTCTCCGAAATGTATCCCATAAAAGATCGAGAGACAAGCAACCTTGCGGGGGTGATCGAGACTTTGGATCTTAGTCTCTGCAAGGTACTGCTCGTCTATGAGTCTGAAGGCTCTTCGTTCTATCGAGTCTAAGGGTGCAAGCTGGTATTTAGCCGAGCCATCCCAAACATGGCAGCAAAGTATTGCTGCCAAACCAGACCGGACCTGTGCTTTATAAAGGGATAGAAGCTGTCCCGGTGTGAAGTATCGCTTAACCTTGTTAAGGATTCCTAGCTTCATGGATGCTATTTTAGCCTTTGACTCGATGAAGGTTCCGAAGTTGAGAGTTGATGTAAAGTGATACCGAGGAGTTCCAGTTGATCCTTTTTAGGTACCGGTACATTCCGGAAAACGGGAACCTGGATAAATGGACTCTTTTTTGCAGAGAAGAGGCAAGCTTACGTTTACGTGGCATTGAAATTAACCCGATTGGCTTCGCCCCAATCAGAGACTGTCTTCAGGGTCAATATGGTATGTTTGTCAAGGTTTTGTGTAAATTGGTTGAAATATAACGATAATTGTTGGAAGTGTCGGAAAAAGTCAAGACGCCTGGGAGCTTTCATCGAAAACACTGCCTAATCCCTTTGAGATAGGTAGTTATAACAAAACAACGCATGATGGGATATTCCTCTTTTATAGATCTACAAAAAAGTCCGCGATGGCATATATCTATCTCATGATCCAAGAAAACAGGTCTGCTCTTTCGGGAGTGTCTCCAGGTGAAGCCACTGTCCAGTTGCCACTTTATTTCAGTCAAAACAGCCTTAGTTAAACATGAGTGAATGTGATTAATAAATTGGTAAATACAAAACCACATAGTTTTATCAGATTTATACAGGTAATACGAGGAATTCGGGAAGTTACGATTTTACGCTACTCAGAATCAATAACTTTATTTCTTTAGGCTTACAAAATAAGCACTTAGACAAGTCAAATCTGGTATTACTCTCATTCGCCGATGACGTCGATGACGTAGCCTGGAGACACCCACGTGACCATCGTGTCTCGGAACAGCATAACTTATTTTCTAATACCATGATCTATCTGATCTTTCTTCCATGTTTATTCTAAACATAGTCCACGTGGGCGTAGCTGCTGGCTAAGACCACGCGGGCGCATTGTTATTTCACTACTTACTAGCTGACCCGCTAGTAAGTAGTGAAATAACAATGCGCCCAACTTTTTATAGGACACCCGTATTGCGCCATACTGCTCGATCCGGTCCTATGTCTTTATCCACTGTTTAAAGAAAATAAAGTTTGTGTGAATTTTCTGTGCTTCGTTTACCCACCATATAATTTAGTTAATTTATCTGGCGTTGCGAAGCTTTGCCTGATGAATTGAATGGAAACTTTCTCAAAAATCCCGCCATTACGTTTCGTCCAATCTATCTCAAAACATGAAGATAAACAATTTTCCAATACCATGTCCAATCCGTTCTAACTTGTCAACACGCTAGTATCCTGTCTCAGTCTCTCTCATTATTGTGCTTCAAATGTCTACATTGTTCTTTGGAACAAATTATTGATTGACGTTTCGTAAAACAAATGTTGTTAGTGATGGGACATGTCGATATTATGTACGATACGATACGATTTATCTTTCGGTAAGCAATCGAAATGCGAACGATTACACACAGCCACACAAAAAAAAATTGGTTGTGTGACGAATCGGACTAAGGTTTTTCGATGTATGTATTTTGAGATGATGAATCGATATTTCAAGTCAAAATAAATATCCCGTTTAAAATAATTGTACGTAAATGAAGAGAAAATGGAATGATTGAAACGTGTTGGCGTTACAAAAATAAGGGCAAATTACGTTTTATTATATTAGAGCTACTGCGTAATTTATGCAAAATCTTCCACATGATTGCTCTATTTTGTCTTTATTTATTAACAGTTCGAATATGGAGTTGAACCTGAAGCTCTGAGATATACGCCAGAAGCTCCTGCCTATGCACAATGTGAAACTACGCCATCTCTTGCAATGGATTCCATAAGGTATCTATTTAACTTTTATTTTATTATTAAAAACTATATATTTTTTTTATCATTTGCAAATATTCTTTAGTCTGGGTGCTTGATTGCCGTGTAACAAACGTACGTATAAGTCCGTTTAAGACCTTTAAAAAGAGTCAACTAGCCTATTAAGCTAGAGTTGGCAAAACAAAATCTAAGCGGGCACCGCGAGAGAGGCGGTTCTTAGAGTTATATTGATTGAAATATTGTCCATAAGTAGTAGTATCAGTTTTAACTGGTACCCTTATTACAAGCTCTGCTTACTTCATACCTATAATGGCGCTGTGTAGAAGTCCAGTATTATTTATTATTAGTTTTGTCTATGCATTCAATTTTCTTGTGTTTCTTAGTTTTTATGTTTTGTTTCTAGATACATGTACCTTGGCGGTGGTTGGCGGCCCGCCCGCTGGCGAGCGTGTGGCCGCTGCGGTTCCCGTGCATTACCGGCTGCTGTAACTGCGAGACATCCGCTGCAGAAAGCTTACGATGCGAGGTTCCTGTCTAATTGCAGGTAAGCTTACATTATATCGTCTAGAGTTCTGAATCTGGGCCGAATTTTGTCATTTTAGATTATTAAAGAAACTACAGATGGGGAACTACGTGTAAAGGTTAAAACCAGTCATCCAATCTCCTTACAAAAAGCACCGCAAGCACTATCTAGAGTTTATTTCATCCATGGACGATTCTGCAACGATACCATTGTCATAGTAAAGCGATTAGCAGAATTTGGCCGCAAGCACTATCTAGAGTTTATTTCATCCATGGACGATTCTGCAACGATACCATTGTCATAGTAAAGCGATTAGCAGAATTTGGCTCCATGACCTTCACAGTAGACGTAGATTCACACCGCGATGACAGCTGCCACCAGCGACGGACGTGGTGCGACACTCAGTGTATCGTATTAAAACGACTTGACATCCGGTTTGACACTGAAAATGCTCGCCGCGTCGTTGCCAGCTGCTGCCATTGCGGTGGGAATTTAGCCTTAGTCACTTAGAATATAACGTAAGTCAAAATAATAATAAATATAAAAAATATTGTTTAGTGAAACTTATTAATTAACATTATTTTTGTTTCCAGGTGCGGAGGCAAGTGGACTTTGTGCTCGAATATTTAAAGAAATGTGTATAAGTGCTCAATTTGCATTAAATATATGTAGCAATAGATTTAATTAATAAGATGTTTTATAATCGTGTAAATAAATGATGAATTCATATTTTGCCGGATTATTCATAATTTTCCTCTTAGTAGGGTCCTAATTTTGCGTACCCTTTCAGAAATCAATGCCTTTTATTTCTTTTAAAATAAGCTCCTTGACAAATAAAATGTTACTCCGTAATGTATTATAAAATTACAAATCAAGATAGATAATTGATTTCCTCTTCCCAAGAGTTTTTGTTAGCTAACATGCCTTCGTTCAGTAAATCATGAAATAACATGGAATGGAATAAAATTATTCTAAGACTAAAATTCTAATACAAAATCAAACCAAGAATTTTTATATTGTTACAAATAGGGGAACCCTACTAAACAGAATGATTGACTGCTGCGATATCTAATAAAGAAAATACTCCTTACCTTAGATAGCGGGTATCTTTCCTAGCGCAGAGAATACCATGTCGAACTAATCACAAATTTTGTTTATGAAGGTACCTACCTATATTATGTGATTGTATTAGGGACTTTATACGTAGTCTGAAATAAAAATATAATTCATTCATTCTTATCGAGTCTTTGCAACTGACCCACGCTAAAGCATACTCTTGTCAGTCTGGTCTTATATGTTTATTCTTATATATATGTTCATATATTTTTAAGCATTTTATATTCTGTAATTAGCTCTTCATTGCGGAATAATATTCATGGTGGTATGAAAATCGATTAACTCGTGTTGATAAAATGACCGATTCCCGATATTCGATTCCCCCACGACTCGTTTGACATCTGTCAAACTTTATCACATCACTTGTCTGCGCCTCGAGCGAAAATCGTTTCTTTCGTGCGATTGCGTTGTTGAATTGAATCTTTTGTGAAAATTGTTCAAATCTCTTCTCAATCCAACAATTAATCGCGTTTTTGCTCTAAAAACATATTAGTTATCTAAATGGCAGACAAAAAAGGTATTTATGTTATTTATTCGCTCATTTCTTTGTTCCGTTTTCGTTTACAAAGTTGTCATGTGTAACCAGTGTGTAACGTCATGATCTGGGTTAAAATATGTGTTATACGTTGTAATCAAGAATTATCTGCTTTAAACGAATGAAAATCTGGCTGAATTGGGTAACATCATGTTTATTTCATTGAAATCTTTTGTAGCAAAGATCTGTATCGATCGAGCGATTCCAAGATGGCTTCGATGCCTCGATTTGCGAATGATGAAGGCGGTACCGCTATCCTCCAATTTATTGCCTCCGCTCACTGAGCGATATCTATAAATACAATACATAAAATCTCAGGAACCCCAAGCTTGTAAATATATAAAGGAAGCCATCTGTTTCTGTAGTGTAGGTCATGTAGGTCTTTGTACCTATGATTCTGAAATGTTCATTACATTAGCAAGAGGTCAATTTATTAAAATTTTATAATTGCCATCTGTTTATAGCTTGAGATCTATCCATACATACCTGCTTCCTTAAAAATATGTAATCAATGACCTCAATGTAGAAAAAAATGGTCAATATTGTTTAGCTACATCAATTTAAAATTTCATTCTCGTACATCTTTAAAACTTATAGCTTGAAGAAGATACAGATATTTTTTTAACTTTTGTCATAATTATATACATTTTTGTTACATAACTAACATAACAATGTAAGTCCAAAAATTGTGACACTAAGAAAATTATAATATTTATATTCCACTCTAAATTCAGCGTTGGTGTTACACATGACAACTCCTTGCTTATGATCGATGTAAGAACTATTTTAAAATCTAACTCAACTAGAAAATTTGTATCAAAACCCTACTTAAACTTGGACAGTTTTTTGAAGATAATCTTTGCATTTTTTAATTAAATAATTTATTCGTAAATCTAGATTTGTCTAGAACATATCTATAGTTGAGTCAGATGTTAATGGTTATTGGTGATCTCAAAAGTGCAATTTAAATTGACCCAGTGGGTCACTTCTATCGGTCATATTAGACCCATAAAACTTGGATTGAAAGTAAGGAATCATTTCAGTCAGCCAAAACTTAGCAATTGTTTTACATAAATTACATTATCGGGGAGATAATGATTTGTGTTTGCTGTTGGCTCCATAAATGTTAAATAAAATTAGGGTACTTTAAAGTTCCAAAGATATTGCCTTCATCTAATATTGATTCTATATCATGGCTATGTAGAACTAGACGACATCTACGGATAAAATCAGCAATATACTTAATTGGTCTCCCTAGACTAGCCATTGTCAACAAAACTGATCTTGTGCAAGAATACCTTAATTAGAAACCCCTCGTGATCCGTGATAAAACATTTTTCTCTTCTTTTGAATTAAAGTTTTAAACATAAAAGTTATCATTTAAATAGACCTGAGTCAGGCAGCGCTCCTTAGCATGCTGAACAGACCGAAAACTTAAATGCGATCATAAACTCTCCTGCCTGCAATGGCAAACCTCCCCAACATGACAGACCTTTCGGCCTATGTCCAGCAGTGAAGATTGTAGGTGTAGTGGAGCCAACGCAAATACCCCTGCAGACAAAATGTTAACGTCCCCCTCCCACCTCCCAGATTCCCAACAGGAGTGCCCGGACAGCGCCCCAGCGGTCGACCTCATGTAATCACTAGCTTTATCTTTTTTGGATAGAAAGACGTTGATATGTGCGTAACGGAGTGGACGTATGTTGGACGGTTGTAACGGATGATGGATTGATTGCTTTTGCTGTCAGTTTTATTCGTTAATGATGGATTCCTAGAATTCTTTCTTTCTATTTACTCAAAATTCACATATCAATACACATTACACAAGTTCTGCTTCTTTTGGGCTAGATGATATGATGCTGTGTGAATTGTCAAGAATTATTTATGTATGTATTTTACCCCATTGATAGTAAGGTGACCATCATTTCTGAATGACATTTTTGCTTATACTGAAATGTTACTTACTCAAAAACCACACAAGAGAATAGTGGTAAGTAGTGATAACTTTTGACATTTACTCAATGATTTTTTAATTTCATTGAAACAAATTAGGTTTATGAAGATTTAAAAATTTCAGTTCCAAGGAAAGCAATCAATTCATCAATACATTTTTATTCCATGGAGTGTTTACGTTATTTAAATATTTTATAAATAGTTCAATAGTTATTTTAAAGGTTTTTAATTTCTGCAAGGACCTTTTGAAGAAGCTATATCGTTGGCTGTACAGTAGTTATTTTTGGCTTAAAATTGTATAGTGTATAAAAACTTCTTGCAGATAATAAAAAAAAACATAAACACTCCATATACCATTAGATAACCACTTAAAAAATAAGTTGTTCTAAGATTTCATTTTCCCTCTATTAAGAGGACAGTTATTTACAAACTCAATGTTTTTAAAGTAGCAGATATTTTTGTTATTTACTTTTTTAGTCCACAGCTTATTTTTTAACTTATTTTTTTCTTTTTAACACATTATTTTTAAGTGAAAAATAATCACTGACTTTTTACACTGATTCATTTATTTTTATTTGTCAGTTCAACAGTCTCATGATAAAAAGGTGATTATTTTTTATCTAGAATTTACTACACCTAAAGATGAGGAGACTGCCAGAGCGGAAAATATTTCACGTTTTTATGCTTCTACTATATAAAAAGTTGACTTTTAATTTAAAACACAAACAGTTCTATCAGTCTCCTTCAGTTACCCTGCTATTAGTTTGACTAATAACAGGATAATAGGGACAATTTTCGTTTTGTTTTATTTACTACAACTAACACACTAGAATATTAGAAGATAAATGACATTGACTTATTCAAAGTAGGTACATTATTATTAAGAAAAAATACATTCTGGCAAAATTCAATATAAAACTGACACATATACGAGAAATACTTAGTCCAATTAAGTCCTGTGACGGTATTATTCCCAATGTCATTTATTTCCAACCTGTTTTTAATTCAGTTTTCTAATACCGACACCAAATAGTAATGCATAGATTTATTTTGTGTCTTCATTCTGCAAACTTTTGAAGATTTTTCTTTGAGAGTTTGGCTGTTTTAAGTGTATGTATTGCTAACAGGTAAAACGAAACAGTGATCTTAATGAACCAGAAAATATATTGAAGTATTGGCATAGCAATGCCCTTTCTACCTTTTTTAATGATCTGTTTTGTTTTCTTCCAACATATCATTTTCATGGACATTTAAATTTAAGGGTGAAGGTGAAATTGGCACTTTTGATAAATAACTGACAGTTTTAATAATCTCCATTTTATAGTAAGCTGTTGTTCTAACGATAATTTTACTGAATGGTCATAAATGCCAATTGACGAAGTGTATGTTTAAATAATTTATAAGTCAGTGTGAGATCGAACTTTCCTCAATTTCAAACATTTATGGCCCTAATTCTTTATTAAATACATAAATAGCTTATTAATTTATTTCAAATTATATAATATATAATATATTTCAAAAAAATTTAAAACTCATCTTCCAGACATGCAATAAACTTTTGGATTAGGTTTTTGATTGAAAAGATGAGAAAAAAGTTATTAAATTTAAAATTTAGTGCCATGATTGCATAGATTTGGAGAAATGACGATGTTAGAATGTGTGTGATCGATTATTTTTAAGAAACTTAAGCAAACACAGACTCGATAAAGAAACTTTGAAATTTCAGCAACATATTAAGCCGTGTTCGCAATATCAGTCTGCATTTGTTTTGTACTGCAATGTCTATGGTTTCACACATCTGCCATAGACATTGTCGCATGCTATATAAGCTTTGAAGGACAGAGAAGTATGCTGGTTGTAAGGTTGGGTTTTAGGTCAGTTAACTCGCTCGTTCAACTTTTTCTAGGACCCACATTTCGTCTTTAACTTTTTTACAGTCTCTGTGTCACGTCCGTCTCTTTCAGGGATCCAGCATTTTTATCGTATTTGTGAATTTGGATCGTAACGTATATTTTTATAGTTATCATTTGACGATAGTATTAAACCAGCTTCATGCGAATCAAGCTTTATGATAAAAGATTGTGGTGACGGTGGAAAGTATTAACATCCCGACCTTATTAGTGTAGCTATAAATTATAGATTTAATTGGAAACGGTTACTACCAGGATTTTTGTGGATTTAACCTCGGGTTCATATCAGATTTTGCTGTTTTCTGCAGCGCGTTCTATTTTAGTTTTTACTGGCATGGAAGTAGATACATATTACATTACTAGCTCGTTTTGCTTGTTTTTGTAGGTTACGATTGAGTTCGTTTTTGTGTGGGTTTATTTGCTGCATGTGTGTTTATTTTTAAATGATTTTGATTTGAATACGCACCTGCATGTTTCTATGTCCTTCAAACTGCACTCATATCATAGTTTTTCTTTTTTTCGCTTTTCCGCATACTGAACGCTTCTAGACTTGACCAGCAAAATATAATATGAAGGAAGAGAATTTAGAACGATTACATTTAAATCTTGGTAAACGTGTTGTTAGATTTGGATAGTTTACGATTTTTTTATTTTTAAAGGAATGTTCACATGTATCACGTTGGTTCCGCCTTCAGGTGGTTGTCTTACTGGTTCTGAACTTAGGAAATATAGTCATATAATTTTAGGTTACCGAGAGAAAGTAAATAAACAGGCTAATTCCTAATTTCAAAGCCGATTTATAATCAAAATTAATAAATTAATGTTTTTTCAGGAGGTTATCGTGTGATGATTGTTATGTTTAAGACCTTTTTCGATTTGAAATAGCCACACCAATATCACTGCACAAAGCTTACTAAAACCTTGACTATATTCATGATAATTTAATTCACTATTCATGAATTTAGTTGCTGGTGTGGCTATTGAATGCTCTGTATATAATATATACGTTTGGTAGGACTCAGCACTCTCACATCGTGTTGATTTTTAACTACCTACCAAATCAATGTACTCCTCATCTTTGGACCTGAGAAAAGTGTTGCTAGATAACTTTCTTCCGGTCTGAAGTGTTGCCTTTTGAGTGTTTCTATTATTTGGACATTCAAAATGGCGACGCATTGTATGATTATGGCTTGTCGTTAACACTGACGCTTGTGTTAAATGTCGAAGAAATATTTCAAAATTTTCTTTGCTTCTTATTGGTGTTTCGTATTTCATCGACATAGCTACTCTAAATGAATGCTAGATCTAGATTTATAGTAAAAAAAGAAAAGTAAATGTTTATTTTGCACTGGCAAAATAATAAAGGCATTTATTGTGGCAACACAGCGTCAAGCGTGAATGCTCGGGCTTGGGTTGTGGCGCGCACAGCGCTCTCTCGACTGGTTATGGCGATGTGGTCTGCCTTGACTTGCGTGAAAAATATTCGTAATTCCCAACTAAAACTATATTGGAATGGAAATAAATCTAATGTCAATAAAAATAGCCTTAAAAAATTTAAGTATGAAAGCTCGAAAAAGCGGTACCTACTTTCCTCAAAAAACATAAACTGACAATGTTTATGTTTTTTGAGGAAAGTAGGCCCTACTACAAAATAACCAATGTGACTTAATGACGACAATTAAAACTTAACTTTTGGATTTCTAGGAAATTAAAATTCATTAAAGTTTACATAAAAAACTCTAAACATTTCTTTTTTATTTTTATTTATTGACACTTCAAACATGAACGAGGGGTCGGACAAACCGACTCTCGACCAATCAAATCATTGTAATAAAGAAACACAAGCCCTCCTGACCAACTAACAAATTGTCATAAGGGGGGCTTTTCAACCGACCAATTTATTGATTAACAAAACACAAGCCACCGCACACCACACCGGCGTCCTTTCGAGCGCCCCGCACCACAGACACAGTCAAACCTCTAGTTGTTGCAGTGACGCCCCCCCTCGGCGCCTACCCGCAGCCGCAGCCCCCGCAGGGGCCTTTCCTGCCCGCACCGCCTCATCCCTCCCAGCAGCAGTATGGAGGTATAATACAATTGCTAAGTAATTATCTTTGCAGACGATCTCTATACTTCTAGAGGCCTACTTTGAAAAACAAACGAAGATGACGGATGATATCGGATCGCACAAAACGAAGGACGACCGATCCGTTCTATCGATGACCTTACTATGAAAATTATTGGTAATCATCATATACCTAGGGTGCATCAAAAATAGGTTATACTGGGTATTATCAATTGGCGGTGAGAACTTTTGGTAATTCTTTTCCATAACGATAATACAAGAAAAACTAAAGAGTGGCGCTAGTGTCGCATTACTCTGCGCCTTAAGATTTTCAGGCCTTGTAATTTTACAACTTACCTACCGTAATGAACATAATTATGACCTTACTGATAACTAATTGTAACTAGTCTAAGATAGTTTTAAATAGAGTTATGTTACTAGTTACGTAAGTCTGTAAAGTTAATTTCAATTGAAATACATTTTTCATTTCATAAGCGGACACTGCGAGGCTTAAGTTACCCATAAGGGGTCTTCCATAAAATACGTCACATTAATTTCTTGATTTTTTGACCCCATCCCCGTCCTTGTCACAGTTGATCACATTTGTGAGACAACCATTACTTTTAAATAAGTTGTTTTTTCCAAATAAATAAATTAAATAAACGTCACTCAAACAGATCTATGTCTGAGCAAGCTTTCGGTATGGTATGGTATGGTATGGGTACTCCCTTGTCCGCATTTGGACTCAACTTGGTCCATTATGCGTTGATTTGCTAGCAAAGCCAGCCTAACTCCGTCCAGAAGCGCAGAATCTTCCTGGGATCTTCACAGGCTTCGCGGAGTGACCTCGGCAAGTTGAGGATTTCTGTTCGTTGTGCTGTTACTCCCTCGCATTCCAGGACTACGTGGGCGGCCGTTTCGTCGTCACTGAGGCATCCTCTGCAGAGGGGACTGTCCGTCGCTCCGATGGTAAATAGGTGTTTGTTTAGTGGGCAGTGTCCTGTTAGTGTTCCCACCAGGATACGCAGGTCCGTTCTGTTTAAGTTCAGTAGGCGTTTAGTTAACTTCGGTGATGTTGATGGGAGCGCCGCTCTAGCTTGTCTGCATTCTGGCAGGTGCTTCCATCGTTCGTTATGCGTCTCTCTAGTTCTCAGCCTAGTCCATGTCTGGAATAGTGAAAAAGGCAAGGGTAGAAAAGGGGATGGGCCTTCTGTGGTTGTTTCCGATCCCTTCCGTGCCAGCTCATCAGCGGCGTCATTCCCTAGAGATCCGCTATGTCCCTTAATCCATTGAAGGATGATCCTGTTCTTGGCAGATATCCTTTCTAGAGCTAAGTGACATTCGTACACGAGCTTGGAGTTGCAGCTGTTTCCCTCCAGAGCCCTGAGTGTAGCAGCACTATCAGAGAGAATTCGTACACATTGGTCGTTAATTCCTCTCTTCTGCATGGTTGTAGCTGCCTGGGTTATTGCTACACATTCACATTGGAATATGGAGCTGTGTCTTCCTAGCGTTATTGAAATGTTAATGTTTAGGTCCATTGAGTGAATCCCAGCACCCGTACCTGTATTCGTTTTGGAGCCATCTGTGTAAATTCTGACTTCATGGGTTCCTGATTCATCTTTTTGATCCTCGTATAGTTGTATCTGGTAGTGTTTGTTTATGATCGGTTTACTGGGCATTTTGTCACAGGGGGCGGCCATAAGAGGTTCGTATGCTATAGCCCTGTCCATGATCTGTGCGTGTAGGCTACTTGTGACTTCCCAGAGACCCATATTGTGTAGTCTCAGCGCCGACATTGTAGCCTCTTGTTGTATATATAGGTCTAACGGTGCTAGATCTAGAATTACATCTAGGGCAGCACCAGGAGTGGTCCTCATGCAGCCTGTTATCGCTGAGCATGCCATTCTTTGGAAGCGCTGCAGTCTTGTAATTACGGTGCTCAGCTCCGTTCTGGTCCACCAGACTATCGCTCCGTACGTTAGTGTAGGTCTAACGATAGCAGTATAGAGCCACATAGTTATTTTCGGTGAAAGTCCCCAGGTTTTTCCTAGCATCCTGCTACATTGGTAGAATGTGGCAGTAGCACGTTGGAGTTTGTAGTCTAGGTGTTTATTCCACAGCAGCTTGCTGTCTAGTATGACTCCTAGGTACTTGACTTCTGTTTTTAGTTTTATTTCCGTGTTAAACAGTTTTGGGAGTTTTAGATTTCCCAGATGCCGCTTGTTAGTGAACATTATTAGTTCCGTTTTTGTTGGATTAACTGAGAGTTCATGGCCGTTGCACCATGTTTCAATGGTTCTAAAGGCGAGTTTCATCAGGTCACATAGTGTGTTTTCGAAACAGCCGGTCGCCAGGATCGCGAGGTCGTCCGCATATCCCACCGTAACTAGTCCGTGGCCGTTAAGCCTGCGGATTAGCTCATCAACAACTATATTCCATAATAGGGGTGATAGTACGCCACCTTGTGGGCAGCCTCTGGCCACTACACCTCTTGTGGTTTTATTGATTGTGACTTGTATAGCTCTGTTTTTGAGCATGTTGTTTATCCATTCAGCCAGTGTCGGCGCAACACCATATTTAGTGAGGGCCCTGTATATGCTGGTGAAATGTGTCTTGTCAAAAGCTCCTTCGATATCTATGAAGGCCGCCAGTGTAGGTTGTTTTGATGTCAGTCCACTGCCTATGCGTGAGACTACGCTATGTAGAGCAGATTCTGTTGATTTGCCTTTGCTGTAAGCATGTTGTTGCGGGTGTAGCGGGTTGTGAAAGAGTGTATGGTCTCTAATTTCTCTATCACAAAGTCTTTCTAGTGTTTTCAGAAGAAATGATGTCAGGCTTATCGGCCTGAAGGATTTTGGTTGGGTATAGTCACTTCTTCCTGGTTTTGGTATGAATACTACTTTCACTTCCCTCCATTTAAGTGGTATGTACTTGTGGGCGATACATGCTCTGAATATCTTTACTAGGTGTTCGGCTAGTATACCACTGCACCATCTAAGCATACCTGGGAAGATCCCATCCAGTCCTGGTGCTTTGAAGGGAAGAAAGCTGTTGATTGCCCAGAGTACCTTCTCGTAGTTTATCATAGAGTGGGCTGTTGTCCAGTCTAAGGCGGTAGGCGTGCGCTCTGATGTTTCTTCCCATGTGCAAGTGTCTGTAACTTGACAGCCTGGGAAATGCGTGTTCAGTAGCACTTCGCTGGTTTCTGCATCTGATTTGGTGAAGGTATTGTCAGGTTTGATGAGACATCCAAGCGTGCTTTCCGGCACGTTTGCTAAGATGGTTCTGATACGGGCGGCCTGACTGTTCTTTTCAATGTTGGTACAGAACCTTTCCCAACATTCCGTTTTTCGTAGGCGAATTTTCTTTTTGTAGGTTCGTTTTGCATTATAGTAATTCACCCAGTCTTCGTCTTGTCTAGTGTTCATGGCTCTGTTGAACAGTTTCCTTACTTTGCGACGGAGTCTTTGCAGTTCAGGACCCCACCATTGTCTGTTCGCCCCGTGTTTGGGCGTGATTAAAGGGCAGGATTGTTCAAAGCTGTTGGTAAGAGTGTATGTTAGTTGGTTTATGTAGTGGTCAATTTCCGCTACCTCTATATGATTCTGTAGGTCAGGCATATCGGTAAGTTGTGATTTGACTAATAGGCAGAATTTAGTCTTATCAGTCTTACGTGGGACGCGCCTAGGTTGTGGGTTCGGTAGTGACAATTCTAAGTTAAATCTTATCCACCTGTGGTCTGAGCACGAGGCTTCGGTAGAAACGTGCCAGTCCTTGATGGAGTGAGAAACTTGTGAGGTTGATAGTGTTAAGTCAATGATTGTTTGGGCTCTAGATGTAACAAAAGTAGGTTCCGAGCCTCTGTTGAGGAGCAGGAGATTAGTAGAGATAAGATAATTTACCAGTTCTTCCCCTCGATCGTTGCACCTGGCGCTGCTCCACAGCGTGTGATGCGCGTTGGAGTCTGTGCCAATGATGAGCTCGAGTTTCTCCCTCTCGCAGTACTCGATCAGGGACACCAGCTCCGGTGAGGGTATTGCTTCATCGTTTGCTAGATAGGCTGATGCTAGAACTATCTGCGATATGGAGCTGTTGTTGGTGGGAGACAGGTATAGTCTAGCTGCTGTTAGGTCTCTGGAACATAGTTCGGTTATTAGGAGTGTTTTAGCGGTTCTCGGAACAACAATGCAAGTTCTGAGGTTGCTTACAGTTGCAGTTGCGAGAAGTTTGCTTCCAGGTATTTTTAGGCCACAAATTTGGCCTTTCCTGATCCACGGTTCTTGGATAAGGGCCACGGCGTCGGGATGTTCCTCCAGCATTCTGCGTATGGACGCGGTAGCCGTCAGGCTATGCTGGAGGTTCGCTTGGATGTAGGGTGTGGCAGGAAGTGGTGGATCAGGAATGGAGGGTGTTTTTGGCTTAGCGCTTGATAGGAGAGGAGCCGATGTCGCTGTCGCTGACACTGACATCGCTCCCCTCCGTATCGAGAAAGCGCTCCTCGGACAGTGGGGTTGGTGGATCCTGGACATCCATCAGATCCAGCCCCTGGGATGGTGGGGGGGCCGGAGAAGATTCCGCTGCGTACCCCGAACTGGGGCCGGGCTGCGGATCGGGTTCAGCCTTGGATCCCGAAGGGGGATCGGGCTTTGGATCGGGCTTGGGTCCAGGGTTGTTTTTGTCGGCGTCGCTGTTCTCGCCCTTGGGTTCATCTTTCTGGATGATCTTGAGGTAGATGTTCCCAAGAAGCCAGTACAGGCGCCGGTCTTTGAGTCGGGATTTCTCAACTTCAGACTCGGGAACGAGGAGAAGCAGGTACGTACCGGGTACTTCCTGGTCGTTTCGCTGTTCCGCGCGGATGGGGTTCCACGAGTTGATGTTGAGGTCGGGGTTTTGGCCCGCTAGAAGCCTGCGGATCTGTTCGGTCCCCATCTGCTTTCTAGCTGGTGTGGGCACGAACAGACCACACAGTATTCTTCGCTCGAGCTCCGCTTGTCTTTTGACAACAAGCTTAGTCCCAGCGATGGGCGATTCTAGGGTTGCCGTGCTTTTTCGGAGCCACGCTAGCGTGTGGTCGTCCTCGCACCAGAATTTGAGGACGCCTTCGCTATAATGCGCACGGCCACGGAATCGGACCTTCGAAGTCTGGGGCATGGTGATAGGATCAAAGATTTCGTCCATGATCCTATCCTCCAGCTTCTCTTGCACGTCCGTGGCTTGCTCCGCCGTTAGGTCTTGGTATGGCTCAACCGTTACAGCCACGCAGAGGTCATGTGACCTGAAGGCAGCTGCGTAGCTGACAGAGGTGGTCTCGTGTTCCGTATCCGGCCTTTGACGTTTACTGTCGCCAGTGGGCGTAGTGCTGTCATCGGGTCGGGAACGCTTGACACTCTGTGGCTGGGCTGGTGGGAACTTGTTCTTGTTTTTGGCCAAAGCTGCCAGCCTCCCTCCGCGTTTCCCTCTGGGTCTGGGTCGCTGAGCTGGCGTCTGGCTTCCGTCGACGGGCGCTAGCGCTGCGTTCGGCTGCGCTTGCGCCTGGACCACTTCGGCGGGACGAGTCCCTCCTACATGGGTCATGGACTTAGCTCCGAAGAGCTGTTTACGTCCACCATCGGTTGCCGTCTGCCGTGTCTGCGCCCGCGCCTTTTGGGTCTCGCTTGATGGCTGGGGGGGCTTCTTGCCCTTCTTCTTGTTCCTCCGTTTGGAGGAAACAAGATTCCAGTTTGGCCCTGGGTGGGGTATAGCGGCCTTGAGGTCCGACAGTTCTATGACCGTTTCGCGCGGAGAAGCCCCGAAGGGCGCTCCGGTTGTCGAGACGGTCTGGTGGGGAGGTCTGGGTGCTATATAGGATAGGACCCTTGACGTCGTTGGTTGAGGTGTTGGGGATTCTGTGGGCGCAGCCTTAGATGTAGGTGTTTGCGGCGTGGTCATCTCCGCAGTTGCAGCCCTGGAAGTAGTCGGTAGGTTAGGCGCTGATGCAGCCGTGAAGAAGTTTAGCCTTAGCGCCTCCGAAGATGCAGCTCTGGCCTGTTGGTTAGGTCGTTTTTTGTGTTTAATATTTTTAGGCAGTTCTTTGCCCCCCCCAGAGTACGAGGGGCGGCCCGAGCTAAGCTCGGGGAGGGATTCCCCGGAATCGGGACCCTCCTGGGGACTAATTGTTTTATTTAGACTTGCCATTATTGTTTTGATAATTTAAAGGGTTATCATCCCCGTTAGTTGTCGGATTATCGGCCGCCGCTAGCAATATCCCTCGAAGGAAGAAATTATTAGCGGTGGGAACCGGGGTGCACCGGCCCGCCACCTGCTTCTGTTCCCCAGGGACGAATCCCCGGGGACAAGTAGCAGTACGGGCTCACTAGGAGGTTATCCGACCACGACACCCCGAGCAAGCTTTCATAATTGGGACCTAAGAAGCATAAACTCTGGTTTCGTATTGAACTCTCTTAAACGGGTTTCTGTCCACGGATCCCGGGATCAGCTGAAATTAGCCAATGATCCCCCCAAGTTGTATCCACCGATACCGTGATCGGTTTCCAACAAAAAACAGGTAAATATTTGTATCCACGGATCCCGGTATCGGTGGATACAAAAAATTAAAAGAAATTAATTGTAGAAACGGATCCCGATTACCTGTAGTAGTTTAAAAAAACAATATGTTTAATAGGTATTGAGTCTGTTATTAACCAACAATAAATTATTTTAGTGAAATCTAAAATCACAGGAATCATCACATAATTATTGCTCTTACTAATCTACAGTTTTTTTTATTATAACATTGTATTTCGAGCTTAAATAATTATTTTGCTTTAATTAAGCTCAAATATAGGGGTGATATTTCCAATTTACTCAAGCTGTGTGGAGAAGGGGAAAAGAATTAAAACTCACAAAATGCAGTGAAACCAAAAGGAATGTCGGACTGTCTCCCTGCACAATGTCACCATTACTTCCAATCGAATATGATAATGAAGCTTGACAATACACTACTGAAAACGCATTAATAACAGACGACAAATAAAAGAGAAAGAAGATTTTATCAATTACATGAAGAATCAGTGGATTACAACAGAAAACTGGATTCAAGTTTGGAATGTTAACAAAGAGTTACAGGATACAAAGAGTTGACATTAATGGGAAACGGTCTTCGGGATCTGTAGGTAGATAAAAGATAAAATTTATTTATTTACCCACAAAATTAAATAACAAGAACAACAAATAGACAGCCTAAAATTAACATAGGAGATATATATACATAGAATTCTATTAACTAACAATTATTAAAAAAAAGGGGTAAAAAGGGTCCCTATCTCAGCATTATGCAGTATTGGGCAAATAATTGTCCAATACTGCGCTGGATAGGTACAATGGGTGTACCGCAGCAGGGATCTATCCTCGGTCCTTTCCTATTTTTGTTTCATATTAACGACCTGCCTCATCTCGTTAAAAATAATCACGAGATTGTATTGTTTGCTGACGATACATCTTAAATTTTTAAGATGATTAGACACATCACGAATTTTGACGATGTAAACAATGCAATATCAAAAGTAGTCCATTGTTTTAGTGTCAATAATCTTTTACTTAACGAAACCAAAACTAAATGTATTAGATTTATTCTACCAAATTTAAAACAAGTAAAGACTGATATAAACGTAAAAGGAGAAACTTTAGAAATTGTAGACAGTACCGTATTCTTAGGAATAACTTTAGACAGTAAACTTCAATGGGGCCCACACATAGATAAACTATCGAGGAGACTTAGTTCTGCAGCATCATCATCAGCATCAGCCCATACACGTCCACTGCTGTCTGCAGCATATGCAGTCAAAAAAATCCGTCATCTTACAGACGTTGATACTTCTAGACTTAATATTTCAGCTACTTCCATATTATGTCGTATGGCATATTACTGTGGGGGAACGCTGCAGATATTAACACCGTATTTGTGCCGCAGAAGAGTTCAGTTCGTGCTATCTACAACATGGGTCCTAGAGAATCCCTGCGTAATAAATTCAAAGAAATAAATATAATGACAGTACCATGTCAATATATTTATGAATACTTATTGTACACTCATAGAATATCGATCGATTCCCTAAAAATTGCGACATACATAATGTAAATATATAACTATAAATAAGAAGAAACTCGTTTTGCCCAAAACTAGGCTGCACAAGATTTGTATATCTTTTAAAGGGCAATGGGCAATATACGCTTCTACAACAAAACTCCGAGTGAGTTGCAAAAATTATCAATAAATAAATTCAAACAAACTATCAAACATATCCTTTGTAAAAAGGCTTATTACAAAATATCAGATTATCTAGAGGATAAAAAAGCATGGGACGACTTTTGCTCCAAGTCGCTGGCCTTAAAAAGATTGAAGTGAACAAAAAATCAAAGTGATCACTTTATTTCCCTGTTTTACTAATGTAATTTTAATTTTGTGACGTGTCCAAGAATCCTGTAAGGTCTAAAGGAAATAAAGCACTTTGATATTTGATTTATATTTGTTACATAGAACAAATAATGTTACTGAAGCATGGAATGGATGACTGAATAAATTAATAATACAGATCAGCCAACTCTGATGAGCATCATCAGAGTGATGCTCATCAGGCAACATCAGCAGCTGATATGTTATTGGAACGAGATAGTAAGCGAGCATTGAGACAAATAATACAAAATGATGGTACGTCTAACCCAGCAAAGTATATTTCAAGAAACAGATATCTTAAGTGCTAGACAAACTTGAAAATAAATCAATTAAAGTAGGATAATAACAGACTCAATACCTATCAAACACATTGTTTTTTTTAAACTGCTACAGGTATACTTACGTTACAATCGGGATCAGTTTCTACAATTAGTTTATTAAATTTTTTGTATCCACCGATACCGGGATCCGTGGATACAAATATTTACCTGTTTTTTCTTGGAAACCGATCACGGTATCGGTGGATACAACTTGGCGGGATCATTGGCTAATTTAATCTGATCCCGGGATCCGTGGACATAAACCCTCTTAATCAGCGCGAAAGGGCTTCGTAAGGCAGGGGGACAGTGTACAATACACTCCTATGAGAGATTTAGTGCAAATCCTAGGTCCCCCACTTAGAATTAGAATCAGAATCACCATGGAAACCGCAGGAACTGAAATTTCATCCTATCATTTGATATCACCATTAATTCTTTAAGAATCCTCATTCTGAAGATTCTCTCTTATTCCTTAAGATAACCTATCTTACGCTTGCTTATTTTGTTATATTCAGTGTCCAGCCAGGCGTTACAGCTACAGAGATCATTCTTACCATCACCTGAGTATGGAGGTTAGTAAAAATCTTATAATAGAATTTCCTTAGACGCAGATTCAATGCCCTCATTAAACCGGGACAAATGTTTTTCTGAACTAAAATTCTCCGAATCCTGTTACGGCATAAACATGTATTCAAAGGGGTTTGAAGATTTTTGTATGGTGGGTGGCCCATGAGCCATAACTTCGCATACTGAAAGTTATATATTTGGACTAGCTGCCGGCCGCGCCTTCGCCCGCGTTTTATCAGGAAAAAAATAGCCTATATGTTATTCCAGGTCCGAAACTATACCCATACCAAATTTCACCAGTTTGTCATAATCATCACGCTTGGCAGGCGGATTGGTGATATAGAAATACACAGTAGGAAGCTGCTGCCTTTCCTCTGGTAGGTTCCCTTTGTCGGCTCTTACGACATCCACGGGTTGAGTTGGAGGGGTCGATATTCTACGCCGCGGCCCAGTAGTGAGCCCAGCAGTAAATGTATGCCTCAAATCTGGTATTATTCGTTACAGTCGCGGGCGGTTCGCCCTACGGCATGACCTTCGGCGGTGCCGGCGCTGGCGGGGGCGGTGTATACGCTCCGCCGCCGTATGAGCAGCTTCAGCATCATCAGGCGATCCCAGCGCTCAGCCAGCAGCTACCAGTGAGTATTACACTTGAAGGGGGACTTGATTATAGCTACAGGGGGTTTTTTTTAGGGCCGTGTACGCTCTGATCCCGTATAAGCAACTTCAATATCATCAAGCGATCCCGGCGCATAGCCAGGAGCTACCAGTTAGTATAATACTTACAGGGGGGGTTCGGCCCCCCCAACTCTCCCAGCTTTAGTAAATATGAAGGGGTGTTCGCCCTTACCCTGCTTTAACTGTAGATAGATAGATAGATAGATAGATAACTCTTTATTGTACCACACAAACACAAAATACAATACAACAAGGAAATGCTAACAAACAAAGAAGTACAAAGGGCGGCCTTATCGCTTTAAGCGATCTCTTCCAGGCAACCTTGGGATGGACTGGACATAAGAGAACAATATAGACGGTGGTGTTTAAGTTTAACAAATTATAAATATAATATAATGATACCTACACAACGTAATATATACCTACTTAATACACATATACCTACTTAATACATATAAACTTACATACACATAAAATAAAGTTGTTTGAATAGTTACAAGGATAAATAATGTTGATGAAGCAGTTTTTTGAAAATAGGAAGTGATTTCGCACGTCTGATATCTAGAGGAAGAGCATTCCATAGACGGATGGCTTGTACAGTAAAAGATTTTTCGTAAAATTTTGTAGAGTGAGCAGGAACTTCTAAGACGAGGGTTTCGGAGGAACGCAAAGAGAGAGAGTGAGAGTCGGAGAGGAATTTAAAGCTCTCCTTGAGATAAGATGGGCTGGGAGGATAGAACAAGATACTGTACAAGAGAGATAGTATGTGAGTATTCCTGCGAAGTCGGATGGGTAACCACTTGAGCTTAGCGCGATACTCGGATACATGGTCATATTTGCGAAGGCCAAATATGAACCGGATACTGAAATTTTGGAGGCGCTCAAGCTTGTTTAATTGGTCTTCAGTGAGGTCCGGATAGCAAGCGTCGGCGTAATCGAGAATGGGAAGCAGAAGGGACTGGGCAAGTGTAACCTTAGTGGAAGTCGGGAGAAAATTGCGCAGTCGCCGTAGTGAGCCGGCCGATGCGAACATCTTTCGGCTGAGTTCAGCCAATTGCGGACCCCAGGACAACTCGTTGTCTACAATCAGACCCAGGTTTTTGACGGATTTGCTGACTGGAATTGACACCCCGTCAAAAGAGATAGGAATTACGGTCGTCATATCAATTTTAGCTAACTTCCTTGAGCTACCTACAATGATGACTTGGGTCTTCCCGGGATTCACTAGAAGACCGTGCGCTTTACTCCACTCAAGGATTCGCGACAGGTCATCATTTATTCTGTTAATAGCTGACGTAAGGTCTGAAATTGGAGCTTGTTGGTAGATTTGGAGATCGTCAGCGTAAAGGTGGTAAGAACTAGACAAAGAAACAGATATGGAGTTAATAAAAATTGCGAAAAGAAGAGGGGAAAGTACGCCGCCCTGTGGAACACCAGCAGTAACATCACACCAAGATGACAATTTGTCATCGAGGCGAATGCGTTGCCGGCGACCAAACAGGTAACTATGAAACCAGTCAGTAACGATTGGAGATATGTTAAGAGAACGAAGCACAGCAAGAAGAATGTCAAAATCGACATTGTTAAAGGCGTTACTAAAATCAAGCAACGACAACACTGTCACAAGCCCACCGTCCATGCCCCAGCGAATATCATCCGTAATTTTAGTGAGGGCCGTCATAGTACTGTGACCATGACGGAAACCAGATTGTAGAGGATTCAAGAGAGCGTTGCTAGAGAGAAATCTGCTGAGTTGATTATGTACCAGACGCTCTAGCACCTTTGAGAGAAAGGGAAGAATGGAAATAGGTCTGAAATCGGAAAAGCAGGAGGGTCTAGATTTTTTAGGAAGAGGGATAATCTGGGAATTTTTCCAAGTGCTTGGGAAAGTGCTACTTGAAACGGAGTGGTTAAGGACGTGGACAAGGACATGAATGACATCGTCGAGAATGGGCAGCAGCATATTACGACTAATGTTGTCATCACCGACTGCATTTGATGTGATTGACATGACGCTTCTCCTAACATCACATTCGGAAAACTGACTTAGACAAAAGGGTGAGGTGGCAGGGATTGGCGACAGAGAAAGAGCTCGCAAAATGTTAGATTTAATTATCCCATCAAATTGGGAAGACGTAGAGAAGTGAGTATTTAAGGAATCAACATCTATATCTTTGGGAAGTGTGTCGTTACGTGATTTGCCAACCCCTAGCGTTCGAAGAAACTTCCAAACTTTGGAAGGGTCTTGATTTTGAACAGAATTGTGAATAAAACGGCGCTGGGCGTCCCTACATATCTTGTTGCATAGATTTCGCCGCTCAATATACTTTGAAACTTTGAAACTGTAATTTAGCCTACCCTATTATGGTTGAAACCGCTAAAGATAAAGTTCATGTATTTCTAATTCTCAAAATATTTTAGCTTAAATTACACATACACATATTATCCGGCGTTATATTCTAAAGCTAAAAAAATTAGACCTGGAACTGGTAGTCTCCATTACACAAAAAGTTTCTTAAAATTCCATTACTTTTATTCACAGCAAATGTACAGCCCAGCAGCGGCCATGTACGCGGCAGCCGCGGCCGGATATCCGGGTTACATCGGCTACCCGGTCCAGTACTACCCGTACTACCCTACAGCGGTGCAGCCCTCTATACAGCCCCTGCGTCCCACTATCATGATCCCAGTAAGTACCCTTATACCCCCCCCCCCCCCCCCCACATTTGTATAATTCAACATTCTTTAAAAATCAAAATTTAACAAGTATAATAACAATTTTGTTCTATCAATTTATTATTCAATCAGAAATAATGTGTTATAGATTTCCTCTTTACTTCACTTGATCGATATCGACTTCTTCCACTAGTGGACAAACAATTGAAGTAAAGATAAAATTATAATTTGTTATGAATTTGCACTATTAAATTTAGTGCAAACTCATTATATTTTTTTTATATGTTATTCGACAAACCAACAAAATAAAAATGATTCTCGTCTACATATATAAATAAACTAGCTGACCCGCCAAACGTTGTTTTACCTTCAACCCTTAAAACTTAGGGGTATGGAAAATAGATAGTAGCCTTCTCAGACCTACTGAATACGCATAAAAAATTTGGTAAAAATCGGTAAAGCCGTTTCGGAGGAGTACGGTAACTAACATTGTGACATGGAAATTTTATATATAAGATAAATAATACTGAACAATTCACACAGCATTATCTAGCCCCAAGCTAAGCTAAGCTATATTGTATACAACATTGCTGCCCTTATATGAATCAGGCCAGTCCACATTTTTTTTAACATGGGCTTATTCAGTCGTCCATTAGTTCTGTTGGGCGGCTGAGCCCCCCGGACTCGGCCATATTTTACTAGTTACCAAGTATAATTACCATAAACTAGTTTCTGCCTGCCTAGTTTCACACGCGGTTACCCAGAATAAAAAGCCTAGGCTAAACATTTTCACAAACTTGCACCTCTATAATATTCGTAGAATACATTCTAATTTCAACCCTATCTCCATCATAGCAATGTGCAACAAAGCGTTCTCTTCTGACAACTATTTTCACAAATTTGCGCACTTAATATTAGTCGAATAGATTCTAATTTCAAACTTATCTCTATTGCAGCAAGGTGGTTTCGAAGCGGGCGGCCGTTTCGAGGGACTCGCGCAGACGCTGCTCCCTCCCGCGCCGCCCGGTGTGCCACCCTCTCCCGCGCACCTCGCCGCGCTGCAGCCGCATCAAGTTCTGTAAGTATTATGTACCTTATCGATATAGGAATACGGTCGAGACTATAAACACTGCAATGCCTGTTTGTATCAAAGATCGTAAAAAATATATTTAAAAATAACTTAGGACTAAAAGGATAACAAAAAGTACTTAATCTTATATTTTTAATGGAATAAGATAATGCATTTGCCTATACTAAGTAAAAACCTGTTATTCGGCCAAAGAAAGTGTTGACAGTAAACAAAATAATAAAATCCGATAATAAAAGCAATGCATACTTAAATTACTTATGCTAACAACGCTAAACGAGTTTTAATAATAAAGGTGCTTAATTAAAAGCTATGCTTTTTATTCACTGTTTGCAGTGAATAAAATAAGCATTTTTAGAGGTGGAATGATATAAATTCCATTTTTATTCCACAGATGGCGTTAACATAGAGCGAATTGGCAGCAGACACCGAACACGACCTCCGCTATCCATCCCTGTTTGAGGCACCACCACTGCAGACGATATCTGTGAGTCGTATATGAGACGTGTGATTCATTGTAATACATATGACTCATATCTGATACATGTAACTCATATCTGATACATGTGACTCACATCTGATACATGTGACTTATATGATACATGCGAATGAGGCCTGGCCGGACTGTAAGATCTCTGTGTTTCCTTTTGAGGCCATATGTTACAGCTGGCAATTCCGATGAATTCGTGAGGGTATACATAACATACTAGTTTCGCCGCATAGCGGATCTTTTATTTTTTATTCGTTATCATGCAAATGCAGCCAATGAGATGCGACAATAGTATGAATGATACTCTCATGAACTTAAACAGCAGGCTTTAGGATGGCAATACGGATTATAGCAGATGGTTTATCCATGGCAGGAATAAGTATTCTTTTGTTTTAATGTGATGTATGAAGTTTTACAGATTATTGGTTTGATAATTTTGTTGTGAGTCATATATGACTCATGAACTAAGCTATGTAGCGCGCCATAAGTAAAATCCTGTCTCATTTTCTTCGAGATGTACCATACCGATCTCGGTTCATACCCATCTCAAAAGTGCAGTTAATGCACTTTTGAGACCAGTGGATATCTAGTCTTAACGAAGAAGACTTTCTTACATTTTAGGTAGAACAAAACTAAACACGAAAACGTGTTATAAAATCTTGACATATGTATGATACGCGGCGCGTATTCTAGCCATGAAAATAAATATCAATATTAAATTTAAAATGGATAAATGTAATAATGATTCCCAACTGGTAACACTGTAGATCTCTTCGAAAAATCGCGTGGCATACTTTATTTTTCATATTTTTTTAACTTTTACCGCGATTTTTCATATGCATTTTTTACTCTATGAAATGGATGTTAGGAACTATTTTTGCCTAATCTTGATGCAGGGCATAGTGAGATAATTTCATAAGGGATCGCCTCTATAGACGTTTCGACCACTTTTGACCACGTAGCGATAATTTATCTAACGATTTGCATTCACACTTGCCTGCTGAGGTTGTCCATTATGGGTACTACATAATTGGACCGCTTATTCTACCACTCACTGTCTAGAATTTGAAAGAAAAAGGCCGCATAAATAAAATAGAAACCAAAGAAATAGAGGTCAGAATCTCAAACGTAGAATGTCTATTGAAAAAGTATTTAAAAATATCATTTTTGGCAGTAGTCTTCTATTTTTCATATGAAATAATTTGATAAATGATTTGTATTCGATATACATATAAAATTACGGTCGTGTCGGTGTGTATCTTAGCCCTATTTTTGACTGTGATGCCTGATAAAATGTTCGATTCGTGTTTACATAATTTATTAACATGGCAACATTATAGCCATTCAAAGAAATGATCGAAACTAAATATACAGAAAAATAAATGAATTTCTGTCATGGTACACCTATATAATGGTTAGGGGTTCCTTTTAAGTAGTAAAAATATTATTTCTTACGTATTAATAATATATTAAATAGTACTAGTCGACTGACTATGTTTTTACATAAAAACATACATACAGCTCTCTATTTTCAGTAAATAAGTATAATCAAATAAATTAACCTCTTAAATAAGTGTAGCTTAAATAAAGTAGACAAGGAATCCAGGACAAAATTATCTTCGTGGAAGAAAATTAAAATATCTATTTATTAACAGAAAAACATAAAATCTTACCAGCCCACATACGTTCACCGCTGGACATAGGCCTTATACGACGCTACAAATAGCGGTCTTGAGCTGCCTCCATCCATCGACTCCCTGCGACCGCTACGATGTCGTCGGTCCATCGAGTGGTTGGTTACCCGACACTCTGTTTCCGTTTCGTTAGGTTTCTTTATATGCAAACACAAATCGAACAGTCGGCCAATGGGCCATAGTATTATAGTCGAGGTCTTGAACCTTCAACGTAAGACTAGTTTATATTGACGTTACGTTTTTACTGTCTGTTTATCACGATTTTTTCTATATAAAAAATAAATTAACTTGTTAAAAAATAAAAAAATGCTAATCAGTAACACAAAGCGTGTTTAGGCCCCGAATAAGAGATGTTGCCATTAGAAAAAGTAATTAAAATTCATATAAACATGAAATGAAATTGAAATTATTCCGCCTTGTAGCCGTTCTATGATTTGTCAATAAGTTATTATATTGTATTGTAAATTTAAATTTATATCAGAAATCAATTTTCAATTAACCTTATCATTAGCAGTGACAGTCATCTTTTTTAAACAAGTAACAAAAATAATCGCTTATTAATAAATACCAGACAGTAAAAACAAGCACGTACTAGGTATTATTATAAAATAAAGATATTGATGTAATAAAATATATATACAGTTGTGCGTGACGCGTTGAGAGAAAGATACGTAATTTTTTTGAAGAAATAACGTAAAAAATTTGAAAATTAGTTTATTTCTCGCTTCGAGACAAATTTTTACGTTATATGAGGAGTTATATTCCAGGATTTTTTGTTATATTATTTTAATATTGCAACACCAATTCTGTCTTGCCAGTGATGTTTTTACAACGATAGGCATATCCTATCCAACCTCAATAATCTATGACTCTTTCTAACATAGATTTGTTGTATTTTCAATTATAATCTCAGTTCAGTGTTTCTATATCATAATAAAAGAAATATTCCATAAGCAAAATTAAATGAATCTCATTTAAATCTCGTAAATGAATCTCTCGTTTACGATAATTTATAACGTCTTATGTTAGCCACAAGAATTGTTTAGGAAACGATGATATCGAGTTGAAATGAACTTAAGGCTTTTAGACACACAGTGTATTTTGGATTTCAATTAAAAATTGTTGCCAACTTCAATATTTTATCAAATCTTTAACACATTGTGTTCATAAAGTGACAATTATTTCAAATTATTCGCATTTATTGTAGTAACTTTATTTTCCAGTGTGAATGTTTTTTTATGTTTTCTATTATGATAACGAATGAATGTTTTATAAAAAAAAAGTCCAAAACTACATAAATCTCATATCGTAGCCAGTATTAATGAAATATTAAGGATTTGTGTATGCCAAACCATAGACAAAGCACTTTAAAAAAAATATAACTAAAGATCTGAGCTTTTGAAAAGGGCTTTGACTTGGTTTGTCTAGTTTAAAATAAGCCTAAAATTTATGTATTAAGGGCTTATTTGACGAACTCTTTTGATGTTTATCGTTTACTCAAAAACTTGCTTAGAAAATCTACAAATACGACAAATATTATATTTTGAACTTAAACTACTAAAGCTTTTTTTGAGTCACGGTCAACATCTATGATAAAAAATTGTAGAATTTCTACATATTGTATTAGGTTTTTTGATAATATTGTATTTTGTTAACGAAATCATGTTGTTGAGATGTTTTTTAGATTTGGTAGTTCAAGATTTAGTTAAATTTTTATCTAAACGGTGACTTTTTGTACTCAATTGCATCTGACACTATGGACGTTTAAATTCAGAGATATATATTTATATTTTGTTTGGTATAAAACCTAATTTGTGTATGATGGCAGAAAATTACCTTTTTTGGTGAGTATTTTTTTTATAACTACGCCATCTTAACCGCCATTTTGAAAAAGTGTTGCCAGGACTTTCTATCATTTATGCAAATTAGTTGATGACAATTACATATATCAGTTATTTTTCCCAAATGGTAAAGGGACCATCATGTATTTTTTGAAACTTGCTTGAAATTATATAGGTTTATTTTGTTAACCCTTCGATCGCCACGCCAAAAACGCATTCCCGTGTTCTCTACGCCAAAGCACAAAGTGAACAAAAGATGTTCTAAACGTCGATTTGTCATGTATATGTGACTATAGCGGTCAAAGGGTTAATGTCCTCTCAACATCTTTGTGAAACGAATTGAGTTAGACGATATTTTTGACTATTTTCTGTCATTTTTCAAAAGTATCGTATCTTTGAAGCCGTTATAACTACAATGCCTATAATTTTATGTTAGGAAATCCAAACGAATTCATGGTTATGGACTTTCTGTTAGTTATTATTATTATTAATCATAAAAATAATAAATGGCTTGGTCAAATTATAGCCATAAAAATTGTAATTAGCCAAAGATTTATTGCATCGTACAGTACATAAGCAGAAAACTGAATAGCTACGCAGATTTCTTAGGACTCCCAGGGATAACCTGCTTACAAAAGAAATAGGATTAAAAATTGCGTCATCTCTCATGCTGTCCTGCTCAGTTCGAATCCGACCAGCGCCGGACAGCATTAAAGATGAAGTCTATGATCCAAGAAAACAGGTCTGCTCTTCTGGGAGTTTCTCCAGGTGACGTCACTGTCCAGTTGCCACATTATTTAAAAAAAAATTAGATGTTGGGAAACAAATGTAATAAGGATCACTTGAAAAATCAATAAAAAAAATACAATCGTCCATTATGTTTGTTAAATCAGTCAAAACAGCGTTAGTTAAACACGAGTCAATGTTATAAATAATTGGTAAATACAAAACCACATAGTTTTATCAAACAGGAGCTCGGGGCGTTACCATTTTACTCTATAGGCCAGACACACAGATTCGTCTTCTCATTCGCCGATGGCGATGATGACGTAAGCTGGAGACACCCACGTGACCATCGTGTCTCGGAAGAGCATGCCTTGTTTTCTTATACCATGATGAGGTCATTCTCCATCCCATTCCAAGTTATATATAGTAGTTAGATGCAATTAGATCTTACAAGTGTCTTACTAAATAAGTCCTTGTTACATACAAGGTACTCAGTATCATAATCAGCCTATGTTTGTCCACTGCTGGACAGGTTTGGGCTATAGTAGGTTGTAGCACTCTTGCATTGTACAAGGCCTACCTATTATACAATAACTATAACCAGTACCTACTAAAATCTGTTGTGCAGGTAATAAAAATTATCGTGCACTCGACTTTCGAAATCTTCATTTTTACTTTAGAAATCTGATGTTTTTCTTTGCTCTTGTATTGTTATGATGCTTTATTTCCTTGGTACCGGTTTAATTATTGTTCACTTTTGTTATTCTGTACTTGAACGAAAGCTCTATGTACTTTGTTAGTACATTATGTACTTGTATTGTAAGCGTAAGTGAGTTATGCTCAAGAGTGAATGAAGTCACGTGCAATACTATAGCATAATTATTATTTTGTTTCCAATAAAAGTATTGAAAATCGGAAATGTTTGTTTTAGTAACTTAATTTGAATCCTGCCCAATCAATCTACATACCTACAATATTATCTGTTTCCATTTTTATGATCAAGGTTGCCTGGAAGAGATCGCTTAAAGCGATAAGGCCGCCCTTTTTACTTCTTTGTTAGCATTTCCTTGTTGTATTGTATTTTGTGTTTGTGTGGTAGGTACCTACAATAAAGCGTTATCTATCTATCACGGGCCATATAGTGACCCGGTCCTTTGGGAGGCATACGTGGAGCCGAAACCAACAGCACAGAGGCCCTTTATGAGAATTAATCTAAAGGCGAGAGCTACACATAGCGTGTATCATCCTTGGTTGCACAATATGATACACAATAGATGATATCCGCCAGGTGTAGAGACTATTGCAAAGGAAAATGAAAGAACTAATAAAAAACCAAGTTATAGTGATGAATGTATGGACTGGGTAATCGGGCTATGGGGAGACCACGGTCGCCCGCCATAAACACTCAATACTGTTACAAGCGGCAGACGATGACGGTGGCTTGCCGAGTGCTGGATGGGTTCCTCAAAATATCGGCGTAAATGCCGGAAAAGAACATCGTTTCAAAAGACTGAGGGGTTTCGAGAGGTGTGGCCCCGATTTCATGATCAATTAATATTTTTATTATAAGACTTCTGCCCGTGACATCGCGCACATTTTTCCTGCTTAGAAAACCTATTGTTTTACCTGACGCTGCATACATGTCTGAAGGGCCCTATAGGTGCTGGAAGCTTATCGTAAAAGTTTTACAAATGTGTCAAAACTTCAACTAGGATGCCATCAATCGAACCATCATGGCCAGATGGTTTGATTGATGGCATCATATAGAATATTGTAGGATGTATACACAATACTGTGCAAAGAGAATACAATACTGACATACTGTGTTTAGTGCTCTTGTTGTTTTTTTCTTTTTCATTGGATATCCAAATTGGCTGTATTTGGATATCCAATGAAAAAGAAAAAAAACGACGACGAGCCACGGACATGGTAGAGCTGCGACGAGCGGTGAAATAGTACGAGCTCGAATATCAGTCACGAATAGGTAGGTACTTACTTCGTGCGTGGTCAGCTTGCAATTAGGGTACCTACTTCTAAACTACCTAAGGGCCGCCATACACGGACTGCTTGGAGCAGCCATTATCTACTGCTATTTATTCCATGTCGCGCGCATTTCCCGCCCGCGAGCAGTTATCAATGGCAGCTTCAAGCTGTTTTCTATGACTGCAAGAGCGGTTCGTGTACGTTGATCAATGGGTAACTGCTCGAGCAGTCCGTGTATGGCGGCCCTTAAGCTATCTCGTGTATTGTGACACAAAATAACTACCTACATAGATAGTCCTCAGTTGTGATTGTGAAGTTGTGATAAGTAAGTAGCTTCAGGTAAAAAAAAGAAAACTACAAAGAACTAACAACAATACCATTTATTGGCTATACATGTTTTTAAATATAGCAACATATTGGCTATTCACTTATTCACCACGTGGATGACAGAACAATATATTCGCTTCTACTAGAAACACTAATCTAACATGGAATAAATATTTCATGAAAATTAACACAAATATATCAAGTATAGTAAATATAACCTTAAAATTTTGGAAGACACTATTTTCAATATGTAAGCTTTTTGACATTGAAAATATATTTATTCTTAGTATGTATAATGGAAGACATTCAATTTTATTTGGAAGCGTTTATGGAAGACTTGTTTAACAAAATATTTTTATACACTTTCTTAATTAGACCTAAATATGTTATCTATTACTCTTTGCATTCAAAAATAGCAGTTCATTCGACGAGATAAAGGTTGTTTTTTTGTATATTTTATAGTAGGTATTTAGATTAAATTTTTCTAGAGAACACTGGAAGTTTCTTTGTTAGATCATCTAATAGCAAATTAAATTTAATATCATACACACAACGCGTTTAACCATACATATGTACCTACAAGAATAAACACATACCTCTATTCATAACGGTCTGCTAACTAAAAACTGCTAAGCAGTGTTATTTCTCACTCTGACTTATGTCAATTGAAGAAGACAGACTGAGAAATAGCAATGCTTTGTTAGCAGACTAATATGAATAAGGGGGATAGAGAACACACAGCACGTTAAGTTTGACTTGTTTGCTATTTTCAAACAGTAAAAATAGGCCATAACTTTTCTACTTTGGCTACTCAACAATAGATGGTGCTGCTTGGCAAGCGACTCAAAGTTACGACATACTCAAACCGAAATACATCACATCTAAACACATAAACATCTATTTTATTTATTATATCTACGTTTTTATTGTCATTGTCACATGGAGTTTCTTATGTACAAGACCTTATTCTAATTATTATTATAGAATATAAGATATGTACCTAAACAATATAAATAATAATTCTAGCAAGAAATGTTATATTTTACAATAGGTATGTCCAACAAAAAATTATACAACTTTGTTTTGATTTAAAAAAAAATAAGAATAGACTTTACCGCGCTTGTTACCGCGCATTTTTAGATATTTTTTTATTTCTTAACATTAACTATAATCTAGTAAACGATCTGCATTGAAAAGCTTTTTAATTACCTACTTATTGCGACAATACACTGCTTCTCTTGATAGTTTTTATTAATTTCGAAACTTCTGATTCTTGTTTGGATGTCTTGCAAGATTGAATTCGCAAGAAAAATATAATAATTTTCATACAACTATTGGAAAAAAGTCTGCTAAAGCTAAGCCCTGAATATTATCACAAAATCTACCAATAAAATTAACATTTTTACAAATAATTATTATTGTCTCAAAGACTAATTTGTTTTTTTTTTTTCTAAAAGCACCGCCTACTTTGCATAACAACATAATTAACATTTTTTAATTTTTAATTGGCAAAACGGGAGATATGTTTTAATTTAACGTGATTTTTTATTATTTTTAAGTAATATTAATTTTACTTATTGATTAATCCTATAATTTACTTCTTACAATTATTTGACGACGAATTGAAAAGTATGAGCGTTAAATTTTACATAAAAAAATTACTTATATTGAATATGAAAACAATAGTTGAATGGAGAATAGATAAAAAAGTTAATCATGACGAAATGTAACAAATATCACCAGAAAAAGTATCTAAAGATATAAAAATAAATAATGAAAAAATTATTAATATTATTTTATATTTCTTAATCGATTTAACACATCAAGTTTACAACACCAAGAACATTCAATTTACTAGTTAAGTATAATTTTATTCATTTCCCTCACATGCACTCACTAACTCGTTCAAAATACTCACACATTGCATTACACTCTCAAAAAAATATTATTCATTATTTCAAATATATTTTCAGTGTCAAATCGCATCGTTCATATATATTTCTCAACATTTTAACAATATTTCATGAAATTTAGATCTAGACATCACAAACTTTACCATAAAAATTCAGTTGAATTGGGAAGATTGGAAAATACATATGCATTCATTAATAGGTAACTGTAACATTATAATGTAATATAAATAAATAAAATAAAGTCGTTGTTCCAAATTATCTTTAAATTAACCTAAAAATATATTCAATTGACACCATAAACTTTTTTAAGGGTAAGATTTTTAATAGATACGCTACTCATCAATAGATGGCGTCGATTGAAACTTTTATCAAAAGTGTTATCAATAGATTTTGCTAGAGTATATTGTACTTACCAAGAGGTCTAAAACGGAAACACTATGTCTAAGCTACAAATACACATAGGCAACATTAAGGTATATTATAGCCACGACAGATATTTAAATAGTTGACTCATAGCGAGTCAAGTTGACTCACCGACTAAGGTTGACTCATAAACCCTTAGATTTATAGTCACTAGCGGGTCAAGTTGACTCATCGACTAAAATTGACTCATAACGTCTTAAATTTATAGTCACAGAAGAATTATTATCTCTAAGTATTTAGAAAGTTAGTAAAGTAGGGTCTTTACTACCTACGAACTATTTATACGACATAAATCGTTCGTAGGTTGGTCTATGTGTTTGAAGAATTATCAACATGACGTCTACAAGTGGATAAAGAGAGTAGACAAAAATCGATATTTTATGCCGTTAGTTGCTCAGTTTTTTGAGGTATTCTCTAGTTGTCAGAGTCAGGATTACCAACAACCGACTCAATCACCCATTGATGGATACATGAGTATCTTTTTGAAGAAGATTACGTCTAAATAATGACACAGAAATGGGTGGGAGATTCGTCTAAGCAATCCATTGGTTGACAAACAAGAAAAGTGTTTGCAGAAAATAATTCTCCAGCGAACTAAGTTAACTAAAGTCTACTCATGAGTCATGTTTAGTCAACAATAATGTCGTGGCCGAGACGGTCCATCTCGGACAGAAGGAAGTCCACGTCCTTCTCAGTTACAGCAGCTGAGGAGATGATGTTCCTGGAAAAAGACGTGATACATGTTACAGGCAGGGTATGTTATGTCACGTAGAAATAATGGTATTCAAATTTTGTTTATTTATTTAATTTGAATAGCCATCAGCTTATCTTATTAAAATAGAATTTGAAATAGATACAGAAAGCTATAGGCATTCGCTAAAAGAATCTTAAAAAAACGACCTAAGTGTGAACACTTAAACTTTTTCGTCAATTGCGTACCTACCTAGGTACTTAATAAAGAAATAAAATGTCGTGCTTTTTTATTTGTCAAATATGATCTAAGCGGGTAAGCATGACATTTTCAATCAGAATCTTTATCTAACTAACACGACTAAAGGGGCTACCCCGACCCAATCAGAGCAGCCAACTATTTTATCGTATTATTATGATATACAAAGGAATTTGCAAAAATCCCTTGGCCCGTTTGTGATACCTATCATAAGCTTATTTTTAATGCCTCTGTAATAGTTTTATATTGTATAGCTTAGGAGGAGATGTGAAAACCGAGTTTGGTGGACAAAAAGTGCAACTTCGCATCTCTTCCTAAACTATACAAAATAAAACTATTACAGAGGCATTAAAAAAGGCTTATGATAAGTATCACAAACGGGCCAAGGGATTTTTGAAGATTTCTTTGTGTAACGTAATAATACGATAAAATAGGTGGCGGCGCTAGTTTGGGTCTCGGAACCGCCCTATGGTATAATACGACCGAGAAGTCGTTAGTTAAACTGATACGATCTAGCTCGAAGGCTAGCGATTTAGGAAAACGCGGGCTACTCTCCTTTTCAGTCCACCAACTAGCTATATCTTGGCTAGTAAGCTCTTCAAAAGTAATCTGGGTTTAGTTTATGTTAGTTTTAGTACGCTACGTTTGGATTTTGCTAGAAAAACGTAAAGGAAATTACCTAACGGCAATAAAAAATATGACTTTTACCGGAAGTTAGAGTTTTAGACCCTTTAACCATAGGTTTTATAATACTAGCTACTAGCTTTAACCAAAGTCACAGTTTAATTTCAAAGCAAAACACATACACATATAGGCACTCAAAACAAAACACGGTTTTCTAAAACTTTTACCTGAAGAAGTTAGGATGACGATCATCAGGCTGGTAGCCCACCATCAGCGTTCCAGATTGCATCATCTTGCCCTTCAGTTTGGCACAAACCTAGAAAAAAGTGACTTAAATATTATACAACATATTGGTTAGCAGCGCCACATATTGATATGGGCCAGTTGAGCTAGGTGTAGATTGTTTGCAACAGTCTCAGTTCAGTTAACTCAATTGTTTGAATTGTAAGTACTAGTTCTAATATTTGATTGTAATTTTCTTTGTCAATAAGGCGATGTTTCCGTGATTATTGTTTTACCTATTACATATTAATTATTTCTTACTTATAAAAACTACTACGTGTACTCAGCTCTATTGTATCAGAATACATAGTGGTACCGCCATCTAGCGTCGAGTAGCCGTACCCTAGAACATTTATTTGGCTAAAGATGGCGTTACAATAGTGTAAATACCTTTCCAAGTTGGATCTCTTTGTTGCTGTCGTGAGGAATGCCGCGCAGCTGCTTCGGCAGATACCTACAAAATTAAAAATATAATTTAGGATTCCAAATTTCCAATCACCATGCTAGTTTACTGCTTGACAAAAGCCTAGTGTATAGTAGGTACTAGCCTACCATTTTAGTAGGTACCTATCTAAGTATAGGAAGTTACATTTATTACATTTGTAGAAAAATCAATAGTTATGGTAACATATTGATTATGGGAATCCTACTTGTTATAAATGTCAGAGTTTGTAACTGTATGGATGTATGGATGTTTGTTCCTCTTTCACGCAAAAACGAATGAACTGATTGTGCTGAAATTTGGTATGGGCATAGATGAAGGAGTTTGTAAGTGTATGGATGTATGGATGTTTGTTCCTTTTTCACGCAAAAACTAATGAACTGATTGTGCTGAAATTTGGTATGGGCATAGATGAAGGAGTTTGTAAGTGTATGGATGTATGGATGTTTGTTCCTTTTTCACGCAAAAACTAATGAACTGATTGTGCTGAAATTTGGTATGGGCATAGATGAAGGTTTATTTCGTCCATGGTATGGGTAAGTATAGTTTGGGACATGGTATCAGAATCAATAACTTTATTTATTTAGGCTTACAAAATAAGCACTTAGACAAGTCAAATTAAATAACATTTAGGCAATTTTTTTTCCGATAAAAGGCGTGATAGAGGCACAAACATCCATACATCCATCCGAACTTTTACATTTATAATATTAGTTCCACGTACCAGAAAGAGACGTTGACCATTTCTGGCTCCAGCACCAGTCGGAATTTCTCGGGCTGTTCCTTAATGCGGCGCACCATGTATTCTGACAGCTCCATCAGACGATCCATCAGACGCTCGAAGCCGGAGGTACCCTGGGGAAGATGCAGGATCTTAATGAGGTACCCAGATATTTTTCTAGGTATAAAATAATGTCAGGAATTCCTGAACACAAATCTATCGAGATAGAGATATGCTCTACTGTCATACATATTACACTAATGTATTATATACCATGTCTTATGTTAATAAATTATATATTACTGAATTGCAAATTGAACGGCTGAAAATTGAAATGAAACGTGGGTCTGACGATTCGTCCGCATTGATGCTGTTAATACCGGGCACTCACGATCTATTCTAAAGTAGTCGAATTGGGGGTCGTAGATCTACAATAGTCGATCGGGGGGTCATGTTAAATTACCTTGCCACGCCACTGTAGCCACAGCTTGAAGATATCGTTGTGGCGGCCGCACTGGATGACCTTGTCTCTAGTGTCAAAGTGGGGGTCGTAAATTTAATCGATCGGGGGGTCATGTTAAATTACCTTGCCACGCCACTGTAGCCACAGGTTGAAGCTATCGTTGTGACGGTCGCACTTGATGACCTTGTCTCCGGTGTCGAAGCGGGGGTCCTAGATCTAGTCGATCGGGGGGTGATGTTAAATTACCTTGCCACGCCACTGTAGCCACAGCTTGAAGATATCGTTGTGACGGCCGCACTGGATGACCTTGTCTCCGGTGTCGAAGCGGGGGTCGTAGATCTTGTCCGTCATGAAGAGATACTCGGCTGACATGGCGTTGCAGCTCAGGAGGATACCCTGATGAAGGAACAAATTAAAATAATATATAAATTATATTTATAAATATTTAAAAAAAAACTTTTTTAAAAACCGGCTTATATATCATCTAAGACCAAAGTGCTTGTGAAGATAAATCCAACGAATCCAAACTCGACGTAGTTAAGCCGTTTCGTTTTGGAGGTCCTATGGCCACCTTCGGTCTCCATCATCAGACCTTCGATGGTACCATGACATTGCATTGTCATCGAACTTACAGATGCAAAAGTTGTTATTTTTCTAAGTAGACAGACCGTAAACAGTTTTTTGTGTGAGTTAGCTGTTTCCGAAATTGGCTGCGGGCAAAATATTTATATTTCATGCGTTATTTTGAGAATTAATCTACCTGGATGTTTTTTTTAATGGCCAACGGACCTTCGTTTGACGACAATCTCACCTGACGGAAAGTGACGATGTGGCCGACGGTGTAAAATGTTTTAAGAAGGCGCAAATACCCATATACAAACTGACCGACGATTTAATAGACACCTAAACTCTGGGTTCAAAAGTCCTTTGAGTTCTAAACGAAAATAAAGTACAGGCTTTTTAAACGGCTCAAAAATCCTTACTTCCTAACTAATATTATAAATGCAAAAGTGTGTTTGTTTGTCCTTCCTTCACGCCCTAACTAAGCAACCAATCGAATTGATTTTTCGCATAGAGTTAGGTGAAAGAATGGAGAGTAACATGATATCAAATTTCCATGAGCCATCAACAGGAAAAAAACCTTTTTATCCCCCAAGAAATGTGAAATTCGCATTTAAATGGGGGGTGAATGGCTAGTAACTAACAAATGAACCCTACCCTTCAACATTATCCTGTTCCAACAAAGATACCGCACAACAAACAAAACACTATCACCGCTCCTCAGCTGTTTGCTTTAGTTTAAAATGCATGAACATCAAACACTTCTTGTGTGACTTGTCATAATTATATGAAGGGATGACAGACAGTCAAATTTATTTTAGACTAGCTGCTGCCCGCGCCTTCGCCCAAATAAGATAAAAGATAGCCTATTTGTACCAAATTTCAGCCCAATCAGTTCAGTAGTTTTTGCGTGTAAGAAGAACAAACATCCATTCTCACAAACTTTGACATTGCTCATAGCGTAGCACTTTCGTAGCTCATAGCGTAGCACTTTCGTAGCTCATAGCGTAGCACTTTCGTAGCTCATGGCGTGGCACTTTCGTAGCTGGTGTAGTATAGGTCTTTTGAAACTCGTAGGCTATTTCATAGGTCATAATTAAAATGCTTTTAGATAATTTAGTTATCTTTCGCGGTTGTTTTGTAGCTCATGGTAGCAGCTCATAAATTGCACAAATCAGTAGCAAATTTAGTTACGAAAGTTTAAGTATGTTTCATATAGATGGCTATTTTTTCATTTACTTCTAAATCAAATCTCTCTCGCACAATTATGTCGAAAACGCTTCGTGAATGGCTCAAATTCATAAGCAAACAATTCACTTGAAATCATATACTTTGCAACAGTCCATTCGCTTCTTCAATATGGCGTGGTGCTCTGGGGGCGTGCAATCAATTTGAAACAATTCAAATTCCGAACAAGCATCCACTCAATATTAGCATTCTGGCTACCCGCATTCCTTCACATCAATTCCAATCTAAAATCAACCTTAAACGCAGGTAGCTAAAGCTCAAATTATCTCTATGAACGTATAGTCGTTATGGCAAGGCAATAAGGTTGAAGATGTCAGAAATATTGTAGTCCTTATTGCAAGGAGATACGGTTGAAGGATGATGTTGTATAGATGTCAGAACAATATGGTTCGTAATAAATTCCCGCGCTCCGCCCCTTTGGAAAGTTTTCTTTAGGGATGAACTAAGTTTATCGATGTTGGAAAAATATTAGTTTTTATGTAATTCGTGTAATAATAGAAATCACTACGAAATCGCACACTAATAGGGAGATAGTAGGATAGAAAGAGTTTGACGCGACCCAAGCCTGTTTGCCTATATTATTTTATTTGTAATTTTTTCATGTTAATTATGTCGAAATCATTGGAAGGGATCCCTTCCCTTCCAATGATTTTTAATGATGAGGCCTTGGGGCATCTATAGGCTTTTTAGATTAGAAATGGACAGATAACAGTAACTTTATGATTTTTTTTTCATTGCAAATCAACTACTGAGCTGAGCTGAACTGAACTCAATGGTGTTTTTTATAACAACATTTTCAAGGCTTAGACGATCTATAACCTACTTATTATTGAAAATATTATTTAGGAAATCTGTAAAATTTTCATTTGACAAGATGTTGTATTATGTTCCAGCGAAAAGACACAGGCAACGAAAATACACTAATGCAAAGAAACTACTTTTGTTTTTAATTTATTCTTTCATTTATTTTATTTAATCTAATTTATCAATGTGATCAGTTCAATGTGATCAGTTCAATGTGATCAGATCAATGTGATCAGTTCAATGTGATCAGTTCAATGTGATCAGTTCAATGTGATCAGTTCAATGTGACCAGTTCAATGTGATCAGTTCAATTTGTATCTCAACTACTTATAAGAAAATCTGACATGTAAATTGATTTTACCAATAAATTTTATCTATCTTTATTTTATCTCTGTATCTCTACATCCCGATTTTTTTTAATTATTTTTTACCAAAACCAAGAAAGCGACAATAAACATCGATAGGTATCGATGAATTTTGAGTTCCCGTCCCCTCCCTAGCCGCACGTGCTACATTTAATTAAATTCCTCTTCCCGACACTTCGAAACATATGTTGCCAATTTATCCCTATTCATACTCCCGTCGTTGTAAAGCCAACCTTATTATTAGGGATGTAAAGAAGAATATAGAGTGAGCAAAATATACTATATTTTATGTTAGAAAGTTAAAATGGACTGTTCAAACGATTGAGGATTTTTTTGGCTACAAGAGAAGAAGGTTCCTCGTCGCGGATGGGTGATCTTTTTGTGTCATTAAAACCACACAATATTAACGTTACTAGCTGTGCCGCGCGTTTTGTCGGGATAAAAAAAGCCTCTATGTTAATCCAAGTCCCAAACTATACCCATACCAAATTTCAGCCCAATCAGTTCAGTAGTTTTTGCGTAAAAGAGGAACATCACGAAGAGGACACTTATTCACTCGAGTTGCTTGCATTAAAAGCGGGAATTGTATGTAAGTAGGTACTTAATCGTACATAATAAATCGTACGTAATAAGTATATACTTCTTTTACCACTAAACACCAGAAGAATGTCTAGCCCTTTATATTTACAAGTTGTAAGAAAATTGCGAATGTTGTATACAAGTGTCCTTTCTGGACGCAAACAAATCATTGTTTTCTCTTGCAGAATAATGCTATAGGATATTAGGTTTTATGACAAAGAGTTACGGTTTATATTAATTACAAGGGATAGGAAGCCATTATTTGTAGAAGGCTGCAGTTGATCGCGATTTTATGGTGAATTTACAAAGTCAATTGTGTTTATTTATTATTTTGAGTGCGAATAATAGTTGAATTGCGTTGATGGTTTCGTGTGTGTTTTTGTTATCCCGAGTGATTATATATCTGTTTAGGTTTAATTGATCAGATTCTTCTTCGAAAACTTAAATCTGCCCCATATGCAATCAAAACTATACGACAGCTTAGTGGAGTACAGGCTGCTAAAGCTGTATATCATGCATACTTCCACTCCATAATGAAATATTGAAATATGGCATACTGGCATGGGGAAATGCGGCCCAATCCTACCGAGTTTTTGTATTGCAGAAGCGAGCAATAAGGTTTATCCTGCAAATGCATAAACTAGAGTCTTGCAGGGACACATTTACAGAGTTAAATATCGTGACATTCACTGGAGAATATGTTATTACAAAATTGTATTTATGTTAAAATTCATGCAGAAGTATTAGATCTACAAAGTGATATACATAATTATAATCAAAATTTTGTCATTCCAAAACATAAACAGTTAAATTAGAGCTTTCTTAACCATAGTATAAAAATTTATAATATTTGTTTATAAATTAGAAAGATTTATAAATCTTTCTAATTCAAGTCCAGTCTCTGTAGTAGTATAGTTATTATATTTAGTATATATTAAAATATATTAGTATATTTTACATTTAATAGTATTTATTTAATTATTAATTAGAACGGCATATTCATCAATTCCACTAATTAATTATAGTTACATACAAACAATGACACATAAATATTTCATAGAATTGAAATAAAATAGTAATATAAAGATTAAATGCTAATATTATTAATTTGTTTCTGATTTCCATTATCACGGGCCATATAGTGACCCGGTCCTTTAGGAGGCATGCGTGGAGCCGAAGCCAACAGCACAGAGGCCCTTTATGAGAATTAATGTAAAGGCGAGAGCTACACATAGCGGTCATCGTCCAGCACAATGCTGAGGGAAGGCCATGTTTGCCCTAACTCTGCTGCGCAATTAAAGTGTCTACTTAGGTTTAAATAGTCGTAAGTCATTGTATGTATTGTGTGGTAGTTTTAAGGCAAATAAATAAATTTCTTTCTTTCTTTCTTTCTTTCTTCATCAGCCTTGGTTGCACAATATGATACACCCGAAGATGATATCCGCGCCGGGTATAGACTATTGCAAAGAAAAATGAAAGTAATAAAAAACCATGTTATTGTGATGAATGGATGGACTGGGTAATTGAGTTATGGGGAGACTACGGACGCCTGCCATAAACATACTCTCAATACTGTTACAAGTGGCAGACGGTGGCTTGCCGAATGCAGGATGGGTTCCTCAAAATTAATTATTAATTTTATTGTTAGTCTACACAGAAAACATCGGTCATCCATCCCTCTCACAATAAAGCAGACAAACTGACATTAGATCCTTCAATTTGTCCGCAAATATGTCACAGTCTGCGAAGGTCTTAAGCAACTCCTTCAGTGCTTCGAGAGCGTGAGGCAGCGGCCACTGATGGTGCCCTACGGTGCGGCAAGGTGAGGTAGAGCGAGGAGTCTGTGACTTCTACCGCAAATATAATTGTCCAGCACGTATAGGCGAAGCAACTCGTGAAGCAACAACAACAGGACCTCTATAGGGGCCCTGGAACACATCATGAAACACTCACCTCGACCTTGAAGTGTACGGTGGAGCACTGCAGGAGTGTTCCCATCAGCTTGTGAGGGTTCCACGTCACGGAATTAGCCCTGCAACAAAGCATAAGGTTACTTATGTGTTTATTATTAAGTTGAGGTAATAGATCGTACGGGAGAGGCCTATCCCCAGCGGTGAAAACTCGTCGGCCTCTGGTCAATTCGTTGCAGATATTCGAATATCAGCATATTTGTGAGTGTATCATACGAGTTAACGTGTAAGTTGTCTCACGACGACAAAATATGTAATAACATGATTGTTTTGATGAAACTCAAAACTAATCTCGCGCCAACCCGTATAATTAAAAAGTAAATAATTTTAATCTCACGCCAACGCATGACGATCGCCCTTAAATAGCGAAAGAATTTTCCAAATCAGTCCATTTTATTGAGGGACGGAAATACACAAAAACAAACGTGCATCTGGATATAGAAACTCCTCTTTAGTTTTTCGTCGGTTAAAATACAAAAGAAAATGAACCAATGAGTGGCGAAAATGGTATGTTACACACACGAATACAGCTGGTTTAGTGGACTCATAATCTGCAGCTGGTTTAGTGGATTCATAATCTGCAGCTAGTTTAGTGGAATTCATATAAATCTTTAGCTGGTTTAGTGAATTCATAGTAATCTGCAGTTGGTTTAGTGGATTCACGCAGTCGCATAAAAAATTAGCAAGAAGTAAGTAAGGAGATTCAAATGCGAGTCAAACGTGTGAGCTATCTGCTATTGACTCAGTTGGTACGTTTTACGTAATCCCAGATTGTGAGGGGCGGACGGACGCATTGACACCGAATTGAACCCAAAAAGGAAGGATCTCAACTGTAAAATTTTTGAAATTATCATGGTTAATTAAGTTCCTTGGAAAACACGTTCAACCTGTGCCTGACCTCACAGATTATACATATTTTGCCCTGTGTCAATCAATTTTAACTTATTCCTCATGGGGTGGAGCGGGGAAAACAATGTTAAAGTGGCAACTTTTCGGCCTTTCATCTTTCCCACTAATATTTTTTATGAGTCCTGTAAAGTGTTAACAGTCCGGCAACTAACACAGTACTAAGAAAACACGAAGAGAATGCCTAAAGCACTGAATTTACAAATAAGAGACGGAATGATAAAGTTTGCCCTAAACCTTCAACCCTAAAATTTGCCTTTACGAAGAAATTTTATCTATTTCTTGGTCCCTTCCTATACAACAGACTAAATACAATGTCTAATTTTTACGCGCTTAACTATAATATTTGTAAACTGCATTAAACTTAAACTTCAAAGTCTATCCCACGATGAAACAGAGAAGCTATTAGATATTCAGTCAAGTAAATTATATGTTTTTAAGTTAATCTAGTTAGAATAGTGATTAATTTCGTTATACTCAATATAAATTAAGTTCCTTAATAATACCATGAACCGTTTTTCAAATAAACAACATTGTTATAGTAAAATATGCCTTTATCGTAATATTAAGAGATTATTTTATGTAATAATAATTAGCACTCTTGCCGCCTGAAACACTAGTTACCTAGTTCAGGAAAAATTGTTACACTTAGCTATATTTATTTATTAAGTGCACTCATATTTTTTCTATGTAAGAGTTTCTTTGAATACATTTTATTTAGTTTTTTATTTTTTATTAAGCAATTTTCTAGACCAGTAATTTTGATTTAAAGTACCCAGTGTCAAACGTTCCAAGAATACATAAGCCTGAACGCTCGATTCGGTGTAAATGTGCCTGAGTTTAAACACTTCGGAATGATAAATGAACAGTGTGACAGAGTGAGGTTGAATAATGTCACAGTATAAATAAAACCGTGCAAATCTAGAAAGTTTTTTCGAATTTTAGTCCAGTCCTATATTAGGAGTTGGACCTCGGAATGAAAGATAATAAGCTATCAACTTATTAAGCAACTATCTAGACCAGTAATTTCGATTTAAAGTACCCAGTGTCAAACAGAGCCTACGCATTTGCTCTCCTTGGAGTCGAGACCGTCCGTAAAGTACAGAGGCTCCCCAAGTTTTCAAAAAATTATCTGAGCGCCTGGTCGAAACGCCGCGTAATCCGAGAGCTGGTGAGTATCTGGCGCAGCGCATTAGCACTAGCATTAACCATACAGCGGGGCAATGCAGCCAGCGTCTTGGGGACGCTTCCGACTGGTATTGATATGGACCAGTTGAGCTACCTGTAGATTGTTTGCAACAGTCTGCAGTTAACTCAATTGTTTCAATTGTAAATACAAGTTTAATTTGTTTATATTTTTAAGAATACAATATAATTAAATGAACAGTATAAAACCACTTTGAAGCTAAAACAAACTTGCCCTACCAATTTTCCTTCACTGCGTCCTAAGTACGTAGGAATGTTCGTTTTTTGCGAGTTTTGTTTGGTCTAATTAATCCTACACCCTCTTTACATCCCTAGCCCTTATAGCCCTCAGCCCTTAGCCCTTATAGCCCTGAGAGCCCTTGGTTTAACTCGGCTTAGGGCGGGATTAGTTGCGGCCCGATTGTTTTCTATTTGGTAATTAATTTGAGAGTTGGGTTTTTGTTGGAAACATTTTGGACTTGATTTAAGATTAATGATAACTTTTAACCGACAACAAAAGGAGGAGGTTCTCAATTCGTCTGTATATTTTCTTTAAAATGTAATTTACGCTATATCTCCGCCAATTATGGACGGAAAATTCTTTCACCATTGTATAGAAAATATATAGTTAAAAACTAAAACCCGACTACATAAAAGTCTTAAACAAGCGTTCACCTCATCATCATCATCAGCCCATACACGTCCACTGCTGGACATAGGCCTCCCCCGTACGACGCCACAAATAGCGGTCCTGAGCCGCCTCCATCCATCGACTCCCTGCGACCGCTACGATGTCGTCGGTCCATCAAAAGGATGGTCTCCCATGTAGGGGGGGATTTGCCATAATCACCACGCTTGGCAGGCGGATTGGTGATCGCAGTGTTGGGTTTAAAAATACTCAGAAGGAAGCTGCTGCCCTTCCTCTGGTAGGTTCCCTTAGTCGGCTCTTACGACATCCACGGGTTGAGTTGGAGGGGTCGATATTCGTACGCCGCGGCCCCACGGCCAATTTATTCAGACGTATTTCCATTATTATGACGTAAATGATTTTTTGAATGACGACAGCAAATAACTGAGTATTAACATAACATTTGTATGTATGTATATTGTCAAAAAATTGAATTGATGAGATAACCAACAACCCCTTATTTCTTATTTAATAATAATTACCATGTAAAAACTAAAACCCGACTACATAAAAGTCTTAAACAAGCGTTCACCTATTGTCCATCATTTTTTTTTGATACTTAGGTAGTCGGAGGCCTTTGTTACTAATTGTACCGTAGGTATATGGGGTGGGTGCCGCCGACTACCTAAGTATCAAAAGAAAATGATAAGGACAATAGGTGAACGCTTGTTTAAGACTTTTATGTAGTCGGGTTTTAGTTTTTAACTATATATTTGCTATACAATGGTGAAAGAATTTTCCGTCCATAATTGGCGGAGATATAGCGTAAATTACATTCGAATCGTCAATCTCACAAAAGTTTGAATACGGTTTTGGAAAGTATAAACAGAGACCTTTGCAACGATACCACACACGAGCATATTTACCAATATTGAAATTTTCGACCCTTTCTTCGACCCCCGCTATCTCGTTAAACCCCCATTTTTATCTGACGTCACATAGCCTATAACCATTGGGCTATTAAGACGAATCATATGACACCTCATTTGTTGAAATCGGACCAGTTCCGGCGCTACGAGGGAACATAAAAATCGGCTACATACATACATACATAGGGTGTCAAAATCATAACCCTCTCGTAGTCGGGTAAAAATGATCCCCAGGGGATTAGTATTTATCCCGCAAAACTTAAAATAAGTGTAAAAGTAAGGGAATTTGAAGGAGGTCCATCGTTTTTTTTAAAACACGCCATATTATTTGGTATTTATTTGAAACGAGGTATATTCGACATTGTGAAAAAAAAGTTAGTGCCATAAAGACATTTGTATGCGTATAACATATCGGAAAGTTAGGTTAGTTTACTATTTGTATACACTGCTTTAAGAGGGAGAAAATATAAGTGGAAAAGCTCGTAATAAAACAAATCATAAAGTGATTTGAAAAAACATATACCGACCAACAATTTTTAAATTGTTTCCTAGTCATAGACGAAAAAAAAAACTGGATATATGATTGGTTTAAATTTAGTATTTTTAAGAAATTTTTATCTTCACAAACCATAAAAATCTAACTCAATTATCTTCATATATACATACTTTTCCCTCACAATCACAAAAAACATAGATGAGAACCATAGATAATATTTTTCTATTAAAACAGCACTATTCCGCCTCAGTATCGGAGCCCTCTGTTCATAACATTAATCCGTCATTAGCCTCCATCCATCAACTGCTAAACACACGAGAGAAGCCGCGCGCAAATCTAAGTGTGCACTGGACCATGTGACAAGGGCGTAGGGTTGTTACGCTTTTCTAAGTTCCATTAGCTGAAGAGAGTGGTAATTATTTAATATTGAACACAACATGACATGATGATAACATAATTGACAAATGCTTAATAAGTATAATAGTTAATAAATATATATTAATAAAAATAAAAATTTTGTTTATTCAGACGTATTTCCATTATTATGACGTAAATGATTTTTTGAATGACGACAGCAAATAACTGAGTATTAACATAACATTTGTATGTATGTATATTGTCAAAAAATTGAATTGATGAGATAACCAACAACCCCTTATTTCTTATTTAATAATAATTACCATGTAAAAACTGTTTATATTATAAAATTTGATTTGTCTAATTGCTTATTTTGTAAACCGGAAGAAATAAAGTTCTTGAAATCTGAAAAAATATACCTTTTATACAGAGTTACGCATTGTATTGATTTAATTATACATTGCAATGTAATTAAAAAAGCACATGCTCGAAATCGTTAACTCTACATGTTTTCATTTTTATTTATTTATTTTTTCCTGTGTACCTACCATTAAGATTAGTTACGCTTTCACATAATCACGTATGAGTGGCAACGAAGCAATTGACATTAGCGCCATCCGTAAAATTGATTTAAATGTAGGTGACGCTTGACATAAGACTCTTGAAAAGCTGCAACAATAATCTAATAGGTGGCGCTATTGCGGTAAAATAAACGGGTTGATTGGTTATTTTTAACGAATTGCTACACGTAGCGCCATCTCGCGCTCTATCGAATAACTAGTAATCGGTTCTCGGGCTGAAGTATGGGCTATGATTAGCAAAACATATAGTAACTATTTCATTGCTTATATCAAACAAATAAAGCTTTTTTTCAGACTACATCGGATAAATTTAAATCAAGAAAGATTTACTATTAAGTTTATAAAACCTGTGATAGAAGGCAAAAACGAGTTTATTGAAATTCACAAATAAATATAGTAACAACAGTACTTCATTGCTCATCCTATCTAACAAATAAAAAGTTTTTTTACCTTAGACTGACTACCTGAAATAAATTTAGATAAAGTGCGAGCTTTTCTGCTAAGTTTATAAAACCTGTGTTAAAAGATAACATTGAAATTCAAGCGACAGCCCTAACATAAGCATACATCAAGGATTTACTCGTCGTGGGAAAGTGCTACACGCAGGGCTACGACGTAGCAATGTACTACGACGTAGCAACTTACTACGCCGTAGCAAAGTGCTACGTTCACACGTCAATCCTACGTTTGGGGAAAACGGATTATATTCACTTACAAATGTGGGGAGTAAAACTGTTTGTAAGGAATTTGTGTTTTGGTTGGTTTTGATGACGGTCGTTTTGGTATTTGTAGTTTTTTCTTGGAGTTACAGTATTATATAGACAAAATTTTAATTATATATGTAGATACATGTAGTGAATAAAATCGTTGTTCTAATAAACGAAACAATTCAAAATTATAAACAATTATTATATTGATGAGCCAACCAAGTGCCGAACAACGTCCGGTTGGGCCGAAAGGTTTGTATGTATGTTTACTGAACTGATTGAGCTAAACTTTTGTATTGACGTAGTTCTGGAATTAGAATAACATGTTTTTTGCCCTTTTTATGCCCTTATTGTGTTTTTTAAATTCTTATTGGATTTACCTCTCGATACCGGTGAGACGAGGATGGCGGTACTTCTTGGAGAAGAGTAGACCACCTCCCCAAGCAGCCTGCGAAAAGACAAATAATTTATAAAAAATGTCAAAACATGTTAAGTTTTGTGCCCTACAATGATGCCAAACTCAAACGTGCGTCTAGATGAAATCTGTGTTTCAGTGCTTACAATTTTGATAAAATGTTTACAGTATGTAGTTTGTTACCTTTGCTAAGTTTTGTGCCCTACAATGATGCCAAACTCAAACGTGCGTCAAGATGAAATCTGTGTTTCAGTGCTTACAATTTTGATAAAATGTTTACAGTATGTAGTTTGTTACCTTTGCTAAGTTTTGTGCCCTACAATGATGCCAAACTCAAACGTGCGTCAAGATGAAATCTGTGTTTCAGTGCTTACAATTTTGATAAAATGTTTACAGTATGTAGTTTGTTACCTTTGCTAAGTTTTGTGCCCTACAATGATGCCAAACTCAAACGTGCGTCAAGATGAAATCTGTGTTTCAGTGCTTACAATTTTGATAAAATGTTTACAGTATGTAGTTTGTTACCTTTGCTAAGTTTTGTGCCCTACAATGATGCCAAACACAAACGTGCGTCACGATTCAATCTGTGTTTCAGTACTTACAATCTTGATTAAGTTTTAGAGTAGTTTGTTACCTTTGTTAAGTTTTGTGCCCTACAATGATGCCAAACACAAACGTGCGTCACGATTCAATCTGTGTTTCAGTACTTACAATCTTGATTAAGTTTTAAAGTAGTTTGTTACCTTTGTTAAGTTTTGTGCCCTACAATGATGCCAAACTCAATCGTGCGTCACGATTCAGTCTGTGTTTCAGTGCCTACAATCTTGATTAAGTTTTTACAGTATGTAGTTTGTTACCTTTGTTAAGTTTTGTGCTTTATAATGATGCCACACAGTATGGCAGATGTTTTGGTGTTACATTACAATACCTTATGTTTGAACAGGTCCTTCGACAGGCAAACATTCGGAATGCATCGATAACAAGAGATCTCCATGGCAACGGGTGTGTGTCATGTCATCCTTCACTCATCACAAACTAAATTAGACTCGAACTTTAACTAGATGTCGTCTCTTGCAAAATTTTATCGCGCTATCGAAGTGTCCGGTAGTTAGGTAAATATTAAGTTCGTTTATTTCATCTACAAAGGCATGATATCTGACCAGTCTTCCATTACAAAACCCTAAACGGGTACGTACTCTGTTTAAACTAACGTAGGCAAAGTACTCATAAAACACGAAAATCTATAAACAGTCATAGCGATTAATTGCATAGAAATTTCCTAAACTCGGCTCTCTGCTTTTACCTGTATTAAATACGGCAAGAGTCGGCAAAGTGCGAAAGTCGGCACTAAGCTCCTATATCACTTAGGGCCGCCATACACGTTCTGTTTGGGCAGTTAACCATTGATCAACAAACAAGTACTGCTCGGATAGTCGTAGTCAACAGCTTGAAGCTGCCATTGATAACTGCTTGGAGCAGTTGATACCAACTGCTCGAGAAGCGTACGGGCGGGAAGCGCGCGGGAGGTGGAATGAAGAGCGCTGGCTTAGGTAACTGCGAGAGCAGTCGACAGCTCGAGCAGTCAGTATGCCTGTCGACTGCTTGACAGCACGACCGCCCGAAGCAGTTGAACTGCTCGAGCGGTTCCGTGTATGTGTGTACAATGCAATACAAAAATTCTTTATTGTACACCAGAAAAACAACATTACAGAGAGATGTTACAAGGACAAGTACAATGAGCGGCCTTATCGCTTAGAAGCCATCTCTTCCAGGCAACTTTTACGTGATTGTGTGTACGTACAAGACAGTAGTTTGTTGTGCAGGGGCAGCTTGAAGCAGTCGATAACGACTGCTCGAAGTTGTCCATGTATGGTCACTCAGAAAACTCACATCAACGTGCATCCACATGTCATATTTCTCGCAGATATCCGCGATGTCCATGAGAGGGTCGAATGCACCAAGCACGGTGGTACCTGATGTCGCGTTCACGAAGAATGGAACCTGAAACGTAGTGCTATATTAGAGGGTGTAAAGTGAAAGTATATAATGTACTCTCCTCCGTAGACTGAGACACGTTCTCGGTGACCCCGTTGACCGAACAAAATGATTACAGTGGTATAAAAAATAGCATAAACTATGTAGGTAGGTAACTAGGATCCATTGGCGTCGAGAACTTTTGGTAATTCTTTTCCACAACGATAACAAAAACGTCAAGTGTGAGTTGACTCGTGCGCCGAGGGTTCCGTAATTATAAGATCTTGTTTCTTGCCAAATTTCATGATTCTAGGTCAACATGATGTAGGTTTTGGTCGCATACAAAAACCAAAAACATTTTTTTATGTGAATATACTACAAATTCACGGTTTTCGGAATTTTTTTCTTTACTTCTGCTATCAGGCCTTGCTCCTCGCCGAATTTCATGATTCTGGGTCAACGGGAAGTACCCTATAGGTTTTCGGTCCATGGTGAGTATCAAATATATTTTTTTATGTGAATAAACAACAAATTCACGATTTTCGGAATTTTTCTCTTTAGTTGTTCTATAAGAACTTGCTTGTTGCCAAATTTCAAACTATAATAGGTTTTGTGTGCATTTGATTTCCAAACAAATTTCAAAAAAATGGGCTTATACGGCTGTAACTTTTGTTTGCGTTGACGTAGAAGTTTGATGCAAGAGGTTACAGATCTGAGTATTTGATGTTAATTTCAACGCTTCTGAGAAAAGAGGGTTGACAGACGGACAGACGGACAACAAAGTGATCCTATAAGGGTTCCGTTTTTCCTTTTTAGGTGCAGAACCCTACAAATAAAGAGTGGCGCTAGTGTCACATATTTTATGTGCCTTTAAGGAGGAAATACTCGTTGTTAAAACCAAGGGATTTGGTTTTTGAACAGACAAGATACTAGCTGCGCCTGGATTTCTTTTTATTGTTTTTTTATAAAAAATGGTCAATAATAAATAAATAAATAAATAATGCTGGACAATTCACACAGCATTATCTAGCCCCAAGCTAAGCAGAGCTTGTGTTATGGGTAATAGATAACTGATATAGGTACTTAATATAATACACTACATAGATAGATATTTTTTTATTATACATAGAAAACATCCAAAACACCCTGAACAAATATCTGCAGATCGTACAAACATTTGTCCCGAGGCGGGAATCGAACCCGCAACCTCCTGCGTCGCAGGCGGACCTTCGCCCACCGTGCCACAGAGGTCGTCAATGTCCCGTGGTGGTGGATTGTAACACGTATTATAGACGGCCAATTTCGAACGTTTTGTTTATACTAGAGACATGGTAAGTACGTACAAGTACCTACGACCTTTTCATAACGTGTACAGTTATTGTATTTACGGTTATTTTTCATTTTGATTAAATAACGGAAGCCGTACCTATGTAAGCTATTGGTAATACTCACATTGCCTCTATCCTTGTGGTATTTGACGAGACGCTCCAGCTCCTCAGGGATCATTTTGCCGTGCTCGTCGGAAGGCACGGATACGCAGTAATCGGTGCCGAGACCGCAGACCGATGCGCAGGACTTTACGCTGTAGTGGCACTGCGGGAATAAGACTCAATAGTAACTCAATATTAGGCAACGTCTACATTTTGCCATCTTGCCGCTGATTAGTAAAGCAAACGAATAAAACCAGATCTTACCGGTTAATCCTACTATACTCCGTCCACGCATTTAATTTCTTCGACTTAATGAAAGAATACAATTTTTCAGGGACATAATCTGTCAGCTAGCGAGCGAGCGAGCGTTGATCAACGAATCTTTTTTTAAACAGTTTTTCTACAGTTAACCAGTTAACTGTCTTGTTTATACCCCATAACTAGATGATTCTATCAACAGGTTAATTCATTCAACGTCATTAACAGTTAAACGTCAACTGGTTTTTCTACATACCTACATACATAAATTTAGTTGGCGAGTTGGTTTTACAACGTTTAAGGCATAGTTCCTTCTAATAAAGTTTGCATTTCTACGAACTAAACTAGTTAAACGTCAATTGGTTTTGAACCCAGTTAAACATTAACTGGTTTTTCAACTTGTTGACCGTTTATAAAAAACGGTTTCGTTTCGTTTACCACTACTACTGTCAGCTCGATAACTACTCTCGGTAGGCTATTGTCTAAAAAGAAGCAGAGTCTATGAAATATTGCATTCTTTCATTTAGTCAAAGAACATAAATACGTGGACGGAGCATATAGATTTTCTTATGATGTCTCGTAACAAAGAAATGTGTGTGACGCGCACTTAAATTAACATTAAACCGTGAAGACCTAAGGTCCAATTCAACCTTTTTGGGGAATGTGTGAGACCCGTACTCGAATGAACATTGAACCGTGAAGACCTAAGGTCCAATTCAACCTTTTTGGGGAATGTGTGAGACCCGTACTCGAATGAACATTGAACCGTGATGACCTAAGGTCCAATTCAACCTTTTTGGGGAATGTGTGAGACCCGTACTCGAATGAACATTGAACCGTGAAGACCTAAGGTCCAATTCAACCTTTTTGGGGAATGTGTGAGACCCGTACTCGAATGAACATTGAACCATGAAGACCTAAGGTCCAATTCAACCTTTTTGGGGAATGTGTGAGACCCGTACTCGAATGAACATTGAACCGTGAAGACCTAAGGTCCAATTCAACCTTTTTGTGGAATGTGCGAGACGCGCACTCTAATGAACATTGAACAGTGAAAACCCAAGTTCCATTCATCTTTTTTATACCCACGTTGTTAATTGTATGTACATACATACATATCATCATCATCATCATCATCATCATCATCATCATCATCATCATCATCATCATCAGCCCATACACGTCCACTGCTGGACATAGGCCTCCCCCGTACGACGGTACAAATAGCGGTCCTGAGCCGCCTCCATCCGTCGACTCCCTGCGACCGCCACGATGTCGTCGGTCCATCGAGTGGATGGTCTCCCATGTAGGGGGGGATTTGCCAAAATCACCACGCTTGGCAGGCGGATTGGTGATCGCAGTGTTGGTGTTTAAAAATACTCAGACGGAAGCTGCTGCCCTTCCTCTGGTAGGTTCCCTTAGTCGGCTCTTACGACATCCACGGGTTGAGTTGGAGGGGTCGATATTCTATTCCGCGGCCCCACGGCCATACATATATTGAGTATTAATTTTACAGGTTCCTTTTATTTGATTTTTTTACCTGTTTTATGTTATCGGGAATTATTGCTGTTTATTTATCAGATTTTTGTGTGTAGTCAACCAGTTCTGATTGAATAAATAAACTGCAATATAATTGTAACATATTTGTTCCAATGAAAGTTTTGTTGAATTTTTTTGTGAGAGGCCAGTAAAAGTATATTGATGTGGTATACATATATTTCTCAACCTTCTTGCTGTTTTAAGATATAAAAGGGATGCTGGACGATTTTTTCCAGCATTAATTAGAATAATCTTAATAATTAGTAAATAGATCGTAGGTAAATTCGTAATCCATGAGACTCGACGCGAGTAAAAAAGGCCTTTCACCTAAAGGCATCTAAGTTAATCGGGTAAAAAGTTACAATATTTACCTGGTCAGAGGTGAACATGACCAGATGCCCCCTGATGCTGGAGAGCCCCTTTTCCTTGTACTCCGGGAACTTGTGGTGACGAGCGGCCAGGAACGCGTAGAGATTGGACACGGAACCACCTGGACGAAAGATTTACGATCAATCAAAAGTTACTTGTAAATTCTTACTCCGCACTGACAGTATAATGTAAGAAATTCAATGTTCTGTTTAGCTTTATAGAAATAGTACCTGGTTGACCGGTACTGTTTTTGGTAGGGTGTTGTGTTTTTTAGAAATTATATTTGAATGCAAATTACAACCAAACACTCATTGGATTAATGTTGCATAACAACGCCACTTGCTGGAGTAGCCTTACGCTGTGTCCTGCGTCAGCGATTTGGATGCGATCGCAATCGCGTTCGCGTCAGTTCGCCTACGCAGGACACAGCCTTAGTGTTGTGTCGTCAGAGAAGTTGGTTGCTCCCAATTAAAAAAAATAGTATTATATTCACCAATAGATGTCAGGGAGAGTCATATTTTTCAATTTATTTATTTTCGAACAAAAACAATGGACTGAATTATGTCTTTGGCCTTTTCTATAGGTTCATCAATGACAACTTTCCTCCCCCATTGTGACGTCATATCCGAATATATGCAGTAAATTAAAAAAAAGCTGTCATATATGATAGATCATAGTGATAGATGAAGGCTTTGTAGCGTCGAAATCTTAGCTAGTTGGTTATAAATTGTTCACCTAGATGCTCGCGAGTAGCATAACCATATACCTGGTGCCAAGATGCTGTCTCCCGAGGTCCACCCGATCATCCTCCTCATCTTGTCCAGCACCACATTCTCCATGAGGATGAAGACCGGTGCGATCTCGTACGTGAACATGTTGGTGTTAGCTGCTGCTGTCAGCCACTCCCCGGCGAGGGAGATGATGTCCAGCCCGGTTGATAGTTGGTTGAAGAAGTGGGGGTGACCTGGGGAAGAATAAAAGAGAAGCTAGCTTGACAATCTCATAGCATCATCTAGCCCCAGGCTAAGCAAAGATTATGTTATGGGTAGATAAGATCCTACTAATATTGTAAATGTCAAAGTTTGTATGGATGGATGTATGGATATTTGTTACTCTTTCACGCAAAAACTACTGAACCGATTAGGCTGAAATTTGGTATGGGTATAGTTTAAGACCTGGAATAACATATAGGCTATATTTCTCCCGATAAAAAGAGAGCGAAGGCGCTGGCAGCAGCTAGTAACTGATATAAGCACTTTATATCCTCATCACCAGCCCGTATATGTCTACTGCTGATCATAGGCCTCCCCAAACGACGCCTCGAATAGCGATCCTGAGCCGCCTCCATCCAGCGACATCATCATAATAAGCATTTTATATATTTTTTATTAATTTACTAGCTGTTTCCCGCGGTTTCACACGCGATAAATTCGAATTTCACATTTCTAGGGAGATAAAAAGGTATTTTTCCCCGTTCAGCAGTTTCGATTTCAATAATGAAAAATATACTAGATGATGTAGATTGTAAACCACGACGCTCTGACTTTTTATCCTTTTATCATAAAAAAATCGGTGTTGGATGTCACAGATTTTTTTTGTTGATGGTATCCCAGACAGATGTAACGACATTTCCCCAATAAACCGTTATCAAAACGGATGTTAATAGCACGCGCCATCGCACACCACTATTTCCGGTTCGGCCCGCTGCGGAAATACGCCTCTCGTAACATAATCTTTCTTATCTATATCTGTTTATTGAAAAGAATCTCATTATAGTTTTCTTTTATTCCGTTTTATGCTGTTTTTCTATTTGATGTTGTTTTTTTGTATTTTTGCACGGGATCGTGGTGGCTGTGCAAACCCGTGGATGCACCATGATCCAAGAAAACAAGGTCTGCTCCTCCGGGAGTGGCACTTGCGCACGTCACGGTCCATTTGCCACTTGAACACGTTGCGAAACAAGTGATTAGGGTCAATTGAAAAATCAATAAAAAAATACAATCGTCTTGTTTGTTTGTCAATGTTTGTTGTATGATAAATAATGGGTAAATACAAAATAACATAGTTTTTTTTATAGTATATAGACCTTCATTTGACCACAATCTCACCTGATGGAATGTGGCCGATGTTGTATCACGAAGGTCTAGAAGACACCTGTTCACTCTTGTCTTGAAGAGACCCAGATTGTAATTCTCCGGAAAAACTGAAGCAGGCAGCGAGTTTTATCAGATTAATACAGTAAGTGCATGGAGTTCGGGGAGTTATGATTTTACACTACTGGTAATACCAGGAAACAGATTCGTCTCTAGGGCGAATTCATTGCGGCAGTTATTTCTTCTGACGCGCTATGAGTACTCACCTCTGTTTTTGCGATATAATGCAATGAGATGCTTATAAAATTACATCTAAAAATAATCTACCCGATATGGGTAGATTATTTTTCTTCTCTCTAAATCACTCCCTGATCATATGTCCCTACAAAGCCTCTCTAAACCCCTATTTATTGAGCCATTTCGCTATAAATCCGCCATCTTGCTCATTTTGGCGGGAATCGCCATTTTGAAGTCGTTACTATGAAGTATCTACGCTATCTTTGGAGAATGATGTGGTCGTAAATATTGGTCTCTTTTTGGACGACGATGGCTTTTGACCCTTTAGGTTGTACCCTATTAATATCGCACCTTACCGAACGCACACTAAAACGATAATTTCATTACATAATAAATTAGAAATAAAAATAAAATGCTCTTCAATCACAGAAATAAGAACATACCGAAGGTACAGTAGCGGTCAGAAGTAAAAGTAAAGTAAAAGTAAAAAGATTTTTATTTGCCAGAACAGATGAGTAATGTACAGCAAATTAACCTTAAATAAAAAGAAAAACTGACAAAATCGGACTCCACTCAGCATGTGCTAAGTAGTGACCTTTTTAAAGAAATTGGCGGCCATTCGTTGCAATTCGTGGAGTTAACGACTTTTTTAAACAGATAAAAGATAAGGAAACTTATATCAATGATTAATTCCTCACAGAATTCCCCTAATTCGGGCGCCATCGATACAACTTAACTACAAAAACTGAAGCTGTGGGGCTGAAAATTTGAATTAGACAAAATTTATTATTTTAAATTGCAGTAACCTTCAAGCGAGTATGATCTTTAAGGTATGCCTCCAAATATGACCGCAACTGTACATTGAAGAAACGATGTTGGTATTATATAGGAATAATAGGTTTTTTGTACCAAATAAATATCTATTCTAATAAGTAGCTGGGTAATAAGTAGGTGGTTCAGTGTTCGTTTCGTGTTATGGTCTCGTGTTCCTCAAGATATAACACACAATCACACAGTCACACACATACATACATACACACACACTTCTCTATTCACTTACTCTGTCACTTCTATCTATCTTTGTAAGACTATTCAAGACCATCGACCCTACAGATTGCACAAGCATTACGCACCTGACTTCACGCGCGCCCCCAGCTGTGGGGTTTATATTAAATACCTTTTGACGTATTGATATTAGGGTGGGTGTTATGGACTTTATGGGTTTGTTTATGGTTATAGTCGTACAGAGTTTGACGAATTCAGGAATTATAATACTTCATCATCATCATCCAGTCGCGCGCGGGCGCTTAGTACAGCTACACGCGTTTGGTTATTGTTTAACCCCTAACCGGTTTTAGCGGCTCGGCCGCCGAGTGCGCTTAGCTCGTGCGATTTCCTATTCATTTATAATCGCGCGCTAATCAATTACAATGAATAGTTTTGCGATTTTGGATACCGTTTTTAAAGACGAGAATGATATGATACAGAGGGAAGACATGGAGACTGAATATGGAAAATGTGCGAGAACAACCGAGAGAAGGAGCATGGAGAATATACGTGAGAATAATAAGAAGGAGGAAATACTTAATAAGAGGAAATTATTGGCAGGAATAGAAGAAGGCACGGATGAATGGAATGAGTGTATGGAGAAGTCTAAAAGATTTTCCCGTGGTCGCTTAGAGAATGGTGAGTCTACGAGATATTCGATGTCTAAAATAGAAGTTTGTCTGACTGGCTCCGAGGCACTTCCTCGGCAGTTTGGATTAGCCAAAATGTTAAAGACGGAAAACATTAAGAACGTATTGAAAGTTAAGTACGTAAACTCTTTCAAGGCTTTAATTCAATTTGCTGACGATGAAAGTGCCGAAGTCTTAGTAAAATGCAAGTCTTTCAATGAAAATGGATTAAAATGCCAAAGAACTATGGAAATAGACCGTTCGTACGGCGTCATCCAAAATATCGATCTCGAACTGAGTGATGAGGAGATTCAGCAACAGATAAGCTGCCAGACAGTAATTTTAGCCGTAAAAAGGTTAAAACGCAAGAATACATACGATGGGCATTGGGAGCTATGCGAATCGGTGAGATTATGCTTTGATGGCCCATCTTTACCCGATCATGTTGTTATCTACGACACTAGAGTAAAAGTAAGCCCCTACACTTACCCAGTCACGCAATGCTCACGTTGCTGGCGATTTGGTCACACAATTAGGGTTTGGTCACCAAACCCGGCGTGTTTGGTAGAAGTGGATATTACCTTTTTTAAAACCTAGGCACACCGATCAATCAGTTATGGAGACAAGCAGTTCAACATCGTATGCTCAAAAATTTAAGGTAACCCCAGGAAACTCCAAGAAAAAAGAGGCAATCGGTGAAAAAAATAAATAGAAAAAGTATGTACAGAGAACTAGATGAAGATTTAATTGAAAGTGACTCAGAGAATAGTGGAAATGAATATAAAGAGACAAGTAAACTAAATTATGAGGAGAAATCTAAACTTAAGGATAAAATATCATGGAATCTTCTATTTAAAAAACTGAAGAACACCCTATTTGACGGAAAAAAGTCTTGGGAAGATAGGATTAAAGGTTGTGGAAGTATTTTGTTAGAGGCGCTAGTATCTTTGGTCATGCAGTTTATAGCAGATCAGCCTTGTTGTAATTTCATAAAACAATTAAGGATTACAACCACCCAAGACTTATCGTAAATGTGCTACAATGGAATGCTCGAAGCATTCGGCCCAAAAAAATTGAATTTGAAACGCTTCTTAGTCAGGAGAAGATACACATCGCTGCAATATGCGAAACTTGGCTTGACCCGGATTGTGAATTTAGTGTTAGTGGATACAAAGTGTTTAGACTTGATCGTGACGACGAACACGGTGGTGTGGCAGTCTTGGTTCATAATTCGATAAAAGCCCAACAACTCGATGTCAATTTATCAAATTCACAAATTGAGATCCTATGCGTCAAGGTATCAAACTGTCAGCACTTAGAAAGAATTTATTCGGTATACTGCCCACCATCTGCTAGAACTATCCAAAGTGATTGGGACCAAATGCTTAGTTTATCTTCTAGTAAGACTCTAATTGTGGGTGATTTCAACGGCCATCATAGCATTTGGTCAAGTAGAACAGATACTAGAGGGAATCAAATCGCTGATTCGATTTTGGATAATAATTATACATGCTTAAATGACGGCACATATACTAGATTTAGTTTAGCTAACGACAGAGTACAACGTACTGCTCCCGATCTATCTCTGGTATCAGTTGATATTGCTCTTGATTTCAGTTGGAAAGTTTTAAATGAAAACTTGGGAAGTGACCATCTTATGATTAAGCTTAAAACTAGTATTTGTGCATTTAATAATATTAAAAGGAAACGTAATTTTAAAAAAGCAGATTGGTTGAAATATAAAACAGCTATCGAAAGAGAACTTTCGGACTACAGTCCACCAAATGATAACCAACCAGCTTATGACAAATTTATTGAAATTATCAACAAGGCAGCTGACGAGTCTATACCTTATGTTCGAATTGCTGAAAACCCGCTTCAACATAAGAAATTCACTCCAAAACCATATTGGAATCAAGATATCTCGAAAGCGGTAGTTGAGAGACGTCGTGCGCTTGCAACTTTTAGAAGAAACCCTACTCCAAATAACTTAAGTGACCTACAATTAAATGTAAGCGCAGCACAAAAATTAATACGATCAGCTAAGAGTAAGGCGTGGCAGGGTTTTTGTGATGGTATTGATAGTGTGACGTCCGCTGGAGACATGTGGACTAAAATGAGATGGCTCAAGGGAAAAAAATCAATAAAGACAGATATTACACGCGAAGCAGCTGAATCATTACTAGTTAATCTGGCGCCCGATTATGTCAGTCCTCCTGCTCCTACGTTTTTTAGTGTGAACGCTCTCTTATCATCGCCGGTTACGGTACAGGAACTTGAGAACACAATTAAGAATACTGATACTGCACCAGGCTCGGATGATATCTCATACACAATGATAAAGAACCTTCCAAATGAAGCCAAACATATACTAGTATCATTATATAATAGATTTATCCTTTGCAGCTTTGTTCCGCTACAATGGAGAGAGATTAAAATTGTTCCGATACCGAAACCGAATGCTGATAATAGTCCCACTGGTGTGACGTCTTTTAGACCTATAGCCTTGTTATCTTCTCTATGCAAGATACTTCATACAATTCTTAGACGCAGGCTCGAGTGGTACTCAGAGCGAAATGATTACTTCTCAGATGAAACAGTAGGCTTCAGAAGATTGAGATCTTGCATGGACAATTTGACAAGGTTGGTTTCACGAATCCGATCGGGATTTAGCAAAGGTACAGCAACGGTTGGCTGCTTTGTTTTGAACTGCTTAATTTTTTTTCCAAACTTAACAGGACAGTATATTGATTTAAAGATATCTGGTAGTTTGTTGTAGAGTTTTACTGCTTGATAGCGAACACAGTGTCTAACTACCTTCAACCTCGCAAAAAAGTCAGTTTTTATATCTTTTCTCCTTGTTTTCTCTCTGATTAATCTATCTTCTAAACTTTCATATTTATTGAGATGCTTCACAAAGTTTGTCAAGGTGACTAAAATGTATAGACATGGCACGGTTAGGATGCCTAGCCTAACAAAATGTTCCTGGCATGAATCTGTTTGTTGTATGCGTACTATGTTTCTAATTGCTCGTTTTTGGATAATGAACGCAGCATTCGTGTTATAAGCATAGCTGTTTCCCCAGAACATTATACTGTAGCGAAGTTTAGACTCTACTAACGCAAAATACACGAGTCTTAGCTGTGCAATAGTAACCTCATCCCTCAGACTCCTAATAGCATAGCATGCGGAACTTATGGTGCTTTCAATTGTGCGCAATTCATTTTTCCAATTAAATAGATTGTCAATATTTATACCTAAAAATTTAACTACATTGGTTGATTCAATTTTAATGTCATTATAATTAAGAATTATTTTATCATTGTTCCTAGATGTCGATTTGAATAGCATAACATTTGTCTTAGGTATATTTAAATTAAATTATTCGTAGAAAACCACTCGTCAAAACTTCTTATCACAACATATAACTTAACAGTAAGTTCTGCTAGAGAGCCTGCCGAGATAATAGCATTTGTGTCATCCGCAAATAAAACTAGTTTGACGTCAGGATAATAGTTTTGCATGTAATAAATTAAGTCGTTAGTAAATATTATAAATAGAATAGGTCCTAAAATGGATCCCTGCGGGACACACCTTGTGATTTTTGTCAAGTTAGATTTAAAAACAACTTCTTTCTTTTCTACTATCTTTTTGGTTTCAACATACTGTTGTCGATTACTCAAATAAGATTTAAACAATGAATATGATTTACCTCTTATGCCGTAGTGTTCTAGTTTATGCAGCAAAATGTTGTGATCAATTGTATCAAAGGCTGAGCTTAAGTCTAGAAACAAACCTAATACTCTACTTTTATCATTTAGTAATCCAACGACGTCGTCTAGTAGCATATTAATTGCATCAACAGTGCTTACACTATGCTGGTAGCCAAACTGACTACCGTTTATAATTTTATTAACAATTAGATGCCTTATGAGTCTATCTTTTATAATCTTTTCGTATATTTTTGACAACACTGGTAGCAAGGATATCGGTCTATAATTTTTAGGATCTATTTTCGTGCCACTTTAATACCTTTAGTCAACCATTTAACTTTTTGTTTCTCGTTTATTCTTATAGTCTTCTTAACTTTTTTATAACAATTATTAAAAATTTGAAATAAAGTTTTCAGGAATGTGTTAATCCCCATATTGTACCAGTGAGTCCTACTGACAGTTTCCTTAAAAACTCGATGATTTTTATCACAGAACCTTCGGCGCATTATCTGTATGTTTTCAATTTTATTGTTGTTGCCGATGCTATCTACCTGGCACGAGCAGTATATCGCTGCATGGCCATCTCCAAGTCCGTTATGATCAACACGGTAATCTAAAATACTACTATCCTCAAGATTTGTCAAAATATTAACGATGCCTGAGTGCATGTCATTCCTGATAAAAGTTGTCTCTTCTATAAGATATCTGAAATTATAACAATTCAGTAGTTGTTCAAACTCTAGTTTTTGTTTACTGTTTCCCAATACATTAACATTAAAATCGCCAACCAAAAGACATTTTTTATCAAAGAAGTGCTCCATAATTTTTTCTAGACGAACCATAAATTCATCAAAATTGTTAAGATCTGGAATCCTGTAACAACAGCAGATGAAGGTGTTTGTCTCAACATCTCGTACACCACAAATTTCAAACACATCTACCTTGTACAGTTTTTTGCAGAAAGCTACCTCTTCACAATCTGTATTATACAAACTTAAAATAAGAGAGCCCCCCTTTTCTTGTTCGCGCGAACATTATGGGCTGAAAGCTTGTAATTAACAATATGAAACATATTTATTGAGTTTTTTGTAAGGAAGTGTTCACTTATACATACATAGTCAAGAATACTGCTGCTAGAGTTTACATAAGATTCAATTTCATCCCTTTTATTAGTGACACCGCATAGGTTTTGGTGGAAAAGCTTAATTACTTTTTGTTTCTTAACATTTACTGTTACTTTATTATCTTCAATATCTCCACAATTAGTTTCGTCTACATGATCTGAAAAACCTCTAAATTTGAGATTATCGTCTTTTCTGTACAGTCCCAAGTTATTTTATTATTATCTATATAATTTAAAATGATTTTATGAAATTATTTTCGTGTTAGTATGCTTTTTATTGCTCCTAAATTAATAATATCAATTGAGTTATCATAATCTGAATAATTTGAAAAAAGAATTTATACTATATAATGTATCATTTATAAGAGGTGTTACATGTGAATTACCTATTTGGTAAGATAAGTTTGTGAATACTAGTTTGATGTTCCTTTTTTTTAACGTTTCATGTAGGGTCCTAACATCATCCAGATACAACTTGGCCTGACTTACATCTACCTTCATCGCAGCCAATACCATGGCGTGAATAGAGTTACCATTTGTGTTGACCATATGTTTGGCATTGTCTATAATGTGATGCATAGACAAACCACAGTAGCTATAGCAACATATTTTATATTTGTCTACAACATTGTTCAATTTTACTCCTAGCCCGCGTACACAATCATCCCCTATAACAATAATTGTTTTTATCATTTCCTTCGCAGTTATGTCTTTTTCAGCGCCTCCTTGTTTAATGTTTTCATGTCAGCTTCCTGTGATATTCCTTCCTGCAAGATCTTCTCCACATAATCTTCTTCTAATATTCCTTCCTCTAAGGTATTCTCTATGTCCTTCATAGTCTGTGTTAACTCTTCGTTTTCCTGTATCGTCTTATTGTTTTCTATGCTTAAATTGTCAAATGAATCCCTCAGGATTCTGCAGGTATGATATTTTATCTATCAGCTCTTGTGAATACTTTTCCAAGTTTTTTACGTTTGAGTCCGATTCTTCTCTGTATTTTTCATGTTTCCTCTGTAAATTCAAAAGATCTAAAGTTATATTATGCTTTTCGGTTGTAGTTGTGTTCGTTTTCTCCACTATTCTTTTCTTTTTCTTTAGTACCCTCAACTCTGTGGTTTCGAATTTGATTTCTTTTCTCATTTCTAAAAGTTCTTTTTTGACTTCTTCCATATTAAAATTTGAATCTACGTTTCCTAGTTTTTTGATTAGGACCACTTTCTGTACTAAATCTCTTCTTAGCACTATGTTTTCTTCCTTCAGTTCTATTTGATCTTGTTGCAATATGTTGTATTTCATAAGTAGTTCCTCGTCCTGGAGGTGGCCAGTATTTATTTGTTTGAGTTCGGTGTCAAGTTTTTGTACTCTTTGCTCTAGTTTGGTATTTTCTAGTACCATGCGTTCATATTCATTTTGATTTTGATTACTTTGTTTCTATCCACTCCAGACTTTCCTTTAGTTACACTTTCAGTTCTTCGTTACAACATTCTAAATCTCGTAATTCTTTTTTTAAGTTTCTGATTTTGTTTTAAGATAATAGTGTACTGTATTTCACCATCTTGTTGCTCCTTTAGAAGTTGCTCATTAAGTCGGAGTGATCTATTAAGGTCAAATGTTATTGATTTAGAAGTTTCCTCCATGTTTTGGTTTTGAAGATTGTTATTCTGTCGTTTCCTTGTTATCATTTTTTTTATATTTAAAACCCGTAGGTAGATATGATTGAGTCCTGGAGCCCGCTTATTATGACATTGTTTTTCTTGAGTAAGTTTCACAAATCTCAGCTTTTCTATTTATTAAATATCAGTAAGAAAAATCATACAGGTATCCAAGGCAATGTTTACTTTAGCATAGCTTAACGCGTTCACGTAGCGGCAGCAGGTTAAATAACCGCGCACGCGCAAAATGTTTTGGTTTTTTATTTTTGTTACGCAGCGACAATTACTTTGAGGGTACACTGGTCATTTAGCAAACGTTCGCCGCATCCGACGACGGCAGTGGGAGCGGCCGGCCGGGGCTGCAAGGATGACTCACCGCTCGCGAACGCAGTGAGCGAGCGAGCGGCTCGTGGTCGGTTATAAAAGTTTTTTAAAATGTTTTTTGCTATTACCTGATAACCACTCAACCAATTTGTATTATCTAAGCGTCACAAAAAATAGTTTTTCACTGGTCACAAATGAGTATAAGTCACAATATGGTCACTTCAGATTTAACCACTCAAAAGACTTTTCAGACGCGGAGCAAACAATCATAGATGTTGCTTCAACGAACGCCGCGCGGGGGTGATCGCAGTGTTGGTGTTGAAATATACTCAGAAGGAAGCTGCTGCCCTTCCTCTGGTAGGATCCCTCAGTCGGCTCTTACGACATCCACGGGTTGAGTTGGAGGGGTCGATATTCGTACGCCGCGGCCCCACGGGCTTATAATACTTATTACATAACAATTAATAATAAACAAAAAATTACATTCTTTGTACGAAGTTTTGCAAAAATATTATCTGAAAAACTGAAAAAAAGGGCAGTTCTTTTTACGTATTTTGTACAGTAATAATATGGAGTGTTTTAAAGAACGATAAACTGACTTCAAATTCCCTTTCTTTTACACTTATTTTAAGTTTTGCAGGATAAATACTAATCTCCTGGGGATACAAATTTTACTGGACCCCTTCGGGATCATTTTCTATACAATAGTGAAAGCATTTTCAAAATCGGTACATAATTGGCGGAGATATCGTGTAACATACATACAAAAAAAACTTACAGACGAATTGAAAAAAAGGGCAGTTCTTTTTACGTATTTTGTACAGTAATAATATGGAGTGTTTTAAAGAACGATAAACTGACTTCAAATTCCCTTTCTTTTACACTTATTTTAAGTTTTGCAGGATAAATACTAATCTCCTGGGGATACAAATTTTACTGGACCCCTTCGGGATCATTTTCTATACAATAGTGAAAGCATTTTCAAAATCGGTACATAATTGGCGGAGATATCGTGTAACATACATACAAAAAAAACTTACAGACGAATTGAAAACCTCCTCCTTTTGAAATCGGAAATAAAATGGCAGTTCTTTTTACGTACTTTGTGCAGTAAAATGACCGGCTGTTTTCACTAATATATTTATGATCACGCGTTTAAACGCAGTTAAAAATATATAATATTAGAATAACTGACAGTAGTTCGCTTCACGACTTTGAATTCATTTAATTGATAATCTATACTTATAATAAAACTGTAACAGGTCGAATTCTGTACATTGAAGATATTTTGAATTTTTTTTTTGAGGGCACTTTATTATCGATACTGATGCCAAAAATGTAATTTTTTTCCATCATGTCTGTCTGTCTGTATCTTGGCCGCGCATAGCTCCGAAACTACTGAACGTATTGAAATGAGACTTGGCAGGATTTGAGTTCATGCTACGAGGAAGGACATAGGATACTTTTTATTTCAATAGGGTTCCCTTGGGAGAGGGGATGAAAGTAAAATTTGTTGGCTGCGCATAGCCCCGGAACTACAGAAGGTATTCAAATGAAACTTGGTAGGATTTGAGTTCATATTATGAGGAAGGACATGGATACTTTTTATTCCGGATTTCAATTGGGTTCTCTTGGGATAGGGGATGAAAGTAAAATTTCTTGGCTGCGCATAGCGCTGAAACTACTGAAGGTATTCAAATGAAATTTAGCATCATTTAAGTTCATATTACAAGAAAGGGCATAAAATACTTTTTATCCCCGAATTCAGCAGGATTCCCTTATGATAGAGGAAGTGAAATTTTGCACATTGCAGGGTGGCGCGCGGTGCAAGGGCGGTAGAGAGCGATAGCCCCCCATTGTGGGGGGCACTGGCAGTGGGGCCCCAGGCAGTGGGGGCTCCAGAAGTGAGGACCCCAGCAGTAGGGCCCCTCACGCAACTGGACCTTCCCAGTAGCCCCCCACAGTGGGGGGCACCGGCAGTGGGGGCCCCCGGCAGTTTGCCCCCGCAGTGGGCCCCCACATTGCCCAGCAGTGGGATCCCCAGTAGCCCCCCGTAGTGGCCCCCCCGCAGCAGTGTAAAATTTCTTGGCTGGGCATAGCGCTGAAACTACTGAATGTATTCAAATGAAACTTGGCATGATTTAAGTTTATACTACGAGGAAGGTTATGTAATACTTTTTATCCTGGAATTCGTTAAGGTTCCCTTGGGAGTGGGGATGGAAGTGACATTTCTCGGCCTAAAATAGCGCAAAAACTACTGAATGGATTCGAATGATACTTAGCATGATTTGAGTTCATACTACGAGAAAGGACATAAAATACGAGTCCATACCCCAAAGCCTACAAAATGATTACAAAATTGTTATTAGCGATAAACGACCTACTGGACAGCATCCGGTTGGTACAAAGCTGTCGCTACCAATGATGTTGCCGTCGTCCTGGTAGATCAGCACTGTGACAGGCCGGACATTGTACTGCGTACCCGGGATGACCGCTTGCAATGCATTGGCGAAACGCACCAGGCATTTGATGCTCTTCAGTCTCTACTCGCTTATATACCTACTGTCGTGGTGAAGACGGATACAACTTTGATCTACGACATGTGAATCCGAAAATTGACGAGACACAAAAAAGTTTCTGCAATGCAATTCTACGCCTAGATACATTTTACCAATAAGAGAAGGTTGCATTGCTCACCTGCAAAGGTTTCGAGGTTTGTTTAACCGTTTTCTGGTGGACACTTACGCCAAAATTAAAATGGCTGGTGGAAACTTACGCCAAAATTAAAACGAAGCGTTTGGTACACATCAGAACAGAAATAATGAGAGAAGACTGCACGCTGAGAATTATGTAGATCTGCGAGACGCCATGAATCAAGATAGAAATTGTGAAGATTTAGGACGACTGGTGATTCTTCCTTCCAGTTTTAGAACTGGACAATAGATGTGTAGTGCTCTATTCTCCAGTAGGCACTATCAAAAGCTTTTGAAGCGCATAATATACCTAGGTAAGTGTGGAGCTGTGTGACGTCCAGTCAATAAAATCTAGGTATTTTTAAATCTACTACTATACTAAACTAATAAAAATAAGCAAGGTTTGTGTGGTTGTAGGGGGTAATGTCTGAATCTACTGAGCCAATTTTGAAAATTCTTTTACCTAATGAATTTGTTTAAACCACGTTATTTGCGAGTTTTATAGACTACTAAAAATGTTAACCGCCCAACGAAGTGGGCACGGGTCAGCTAGTAATTAAATATTTGTTCAAATTGGCCTTAAATCATCTGAATTTTGTGATGTGTTGCTTAAATTATGTAAAAAAGCAGAGTTAATAAAATTTCACTAACAAACTCCTACTTCCTACTAATATTATAAATGTCAAAGTTTGTAAGGATGGATGGATGTATGGATACATCCATTGTATGGACATTTGTTACTCTTTCTCGCAAAAACTACCGATTAGGCTGAAATTTGGTATGGGTTTAATTTGGGACCAATAAATAGGCTATTATCGTAACGGTCGCAGGGATTCGTTGGATGGAAGCGGCTCAGGACCGCTTATTCTTATCTTATTCTTAGTGGGGAAACTGAGATCTGCACTGACATCTCGCATAGGAGCGTATTGTGCATTATCCCCCTGCCTAGACAGGCCCTAACCAGCCCAACTCCTTGAAGTACCGGAGCAGGACTTTTGGTGTTTGACAGCTTCGTTTCAGCTTCTCTGTGGGTGTGGATGCGGTTTGGGTCTCAATGAGACTTTTCAGTCCAGTCTTGTGTCTGGCCTCCTCTGTGGCCGTACAGTGTACCACTGTTTCTTCTTCTTGGAAGCAGCCACGACACAGACTGCTGTCTGTGGCTCCAGTCTTAAAGAGATGATGGTTCAGTTCGCAGTGACCAGTGATGATACCGACCATCATTCTCAAGTCCTCGCGGCTCATCTTGAGCATCGTGTTAGTGGTTTTCCGATCTTTGGAAGGGAATAATGATTTAGTATGCTTGCAGTCTGTTCGACTCTCCCATAGTTTTTAGTGTTCTTTTTCTGAGTTTAGTTTTAGTCTATTTTTGACTTCCGCCGTGGGCGGGTTAGAAAGACTAATGTCGTGTGATGTTGGAGTCTGTCTCGCTCCTTCCTGCCTGCATTTATGTTGCCTGGGCAGGATCGACTCTCAGTACATTCTAAGTAGACTTTGCTGTGTTGAGATAGATCTTGTAGAGCGTTGTGGCATTCTACAATAGATTTTGATCTTGTGTCTTTCCTTTTGAGTACGGTTATTAGTGCAGCGCTGTCTGTTTTGAAGACCAACTGCATAGGTCTAGTTGGCTCTTTGATGGTTGTTTCCAGAAGCATCTGATTTGCTGCCAATTGTAGTCCCAGTGTTTCGGCCTGAAACACTGGGACTACAGCTCAGGACCGCTATTCGTGGCGTCGTTTGGGGGAGGCCTATGTTCAGCAGTGGACGTGTACGGGATGATGATGATGAGGCTATTTTTTATCCCGATAAAACGCGAGCGAAGGTGCGGGCAGCAGCTAGTTCAACAATAAAATAATATTATTCGCAAAAACATCATTTAAACTTTTAGACCAATAGGTAAGTGTGTCATCGCTTGATAAGAGAAACTCAACTAAAAGGCAGAGATAAAATTGCAAATTAAAAAGAAATTTTCACTCCGAAATTAATTAAAAATCACGTAACACTGTTTGTGTTCTCCCCCACATTACAATGACAAAGACCTAATTCAAACTCCCACAATATTGGTTTTGATTTAATTCTGTCTACCCCTAAACCTACCCTTAAATGGTGAATAACATCTGTGGACCGAGATAAAACCACCCTGGGGACGGGGGTGTCCCCCTGTCTGAGTATATCAATTGACACTTTTTTATGTGTAGTTATTTTGTGTTGAGATTTCTATGCAGAATTCCTTAGGGACTGGCGGAAATGATGAAATTTTATCTGTGGTGTATTATAGTCATTTTTTACTTCTTTCATTTACCCAGCTTAGAGGAAAAGGTGCCTGTATAGGTATCATCATATAAGCCCATACACGTCCACGGACATAGGCCATTATTAATTAGGTACATACCTATGTCGTAAAAGCCGACTAAGGGAACCTACCAGAGAAAGGGCAGCAGCTTCCTTCTGAGTATTTTTAAACACCAACACTGCGATCACCAATCCGCCTGCCAAGCGTGGTGATTATGGCAAATCCCCCCCTACATGGGAGACCATCCACTCGATGGACCGACGACATCCTAGCGGTCGCAGGGAGTCGATGGATGGAGGCGGCTCGGGACCGCTATTTGTGGCGTCGTACGGGGGAGGCCTATGTCCAGCAGTGGACGTTTATGGGCTGATGATGATGATGACATACCTATACCTTCTTAATTCTAGAATACAAGATTTTTATGCAAACATTTCTGACTGAAAACTTGTCAGAAAACAGATACCAATAAAGATATTTTTAACCGACAAGAATCAAAAGAGGAGGACGCCTGTATGATTTTGGTTTTATGTATTTTCCTTGCTTTTTTCGTCAATTATGGACCTTTCAGTGTACGAAGAATTATTGCAAGATGGTCTTATAAAAATGAAATTGTTAAAATGCTATTTATGGTTAGTATTTGTCTCTAAAAACTAAAAAAAAAACAATGTAAATAGTATGGTTTTAAAAAAAAAACAATATTTAGTTTTTTTATAACCTTCTCCGCCGTTTTGTTTCGCCCGTTGCATAGCTAACCTATGCGGATCGTTTGCGAGTTAAATTATGAGTTTACGTACGACCTGTGCGTGCGACCAAGATTTAAAAATGTAAATTTTTGGTGTCTTTTGTTGTCTGCATGGCCGTTTTAAGCTGTACCACAGTTCCTACAATAAAATATTTGCAGACACTCATCACAAGCGCTATCTCCACCAAAAAGGTCAAACATACTAAAAAGTTTATCTGCACGTCAGTGGCAGGCCACTTATCACCCTTATCTAGGGGGATTCCCCTTAATGTCAAAAATAGAAAATATTGAAAACGCCCTTTGTTAGTGATAGCTTTGTGAGAATTTTTGTTATCAGGCAAGTTTTGTGGGAGAAAATATGTTTTCGTTTTTGCACTGCCTGCTGGATATTTACGATGGTTTTGTTAATACCTAACTCTTTTACTTCTGTATTAAAGATTGCTTGTGTATTGTATTGTGATCTATCCAAAAAATAATATAATCATTCTTAACAACGTTGTGAGTGACCTGAAGGTAATTTTATAAAAACTAGCGCGTCCCCTTTTGTTTTTCGTATACTGAAGACCTGGATTTGTGACGTCAGTGAGCTCAAGGTAATTTTATAAAAACTGGCGCGTCCCCTTTTGTTTTTCGTATACTGGAGACCTGGATTTGTGACGTCAGTGAGCTCAAGGTAATTTTATAAAAACTGGCGCGTCCCCTTTTGTTTTTCGTATACTGGAGACCTGGATTTGTGACGTCAGTGAGCTCAAGGTAATTTTATAAAAAACGGCGCGGTCCCCTTTTGTTTTTCGTAAACTGGAGACCTGGATTTGTGACGTCAGTGAGCTCAAGGTAATTTTATAAAAACTGGCGCGTCCCCTTTTGTTTTTCGTATACTGGAGACCTGGATTTGTGACGTCAGTGAGCTCAAGGTAATTTTATAAAAACTGGCGCGTCCCCTTTTGTTTTTCGTATACTGGAGACCTGGATTTGTGACGTCAGTGAGCTCAAGGTAATTTTATAAAAACTGGCGCGTCCCCTTTTGTTTTTCGTATATTGGAGACCTGGATTTGTGACGTCAGTGAGCTCAAGGTAATTTTATAAAAACTGGCGCGGTCCCCTTTTGTTTTTCGTATACTGGAGACCTGGATTTGTGACGTCAGTGAGCTCAAGGTAATTTTATAAAAACTGGCGCGATCCCCTTTTGTTTTTCGTAAACTGGAGACCTGGATTTGTGACGTCAGTGAGCTCAAGGTAATTTTATAAAAAACGGCGCGGTCCCCTTTTGTTTTTCGTATACTGGAAACCTGGATTTGTGACGTCAGTGAGCTCAAGGTAATTTTATAAAAACTGGCGCGGTCCCCTTTTGTTTTTCGTATACTGGAGACCTGGATTTTTGCCGTCAGCGTTAATAATTGTATGAATACGTAATACAGTCACGTACCGAGTCATTTCTACTTCATCTGATCCGCTATTCAGTTGACAACCTATTGTGGCTGATTGGTTATTCAGACAGCTTTAACTTAGTTTGTGGCGAGCGCGGTGGTGAGGTATTGTGTAGTTTATTGAGTTATGGGAAAATAAGGTGGGTTTGTTAAACAACTAGCAATCCACCTGTACCTGTATCCACCTGGCTTCGCACGTGTAGTAGAACATTAAGCCTGCATGATTTATAACCTAAGATAGGATGGGTATAGTAAGCTATCCTTAAAAGATAGATAAATGCCATCGCGAACTTTTTTGTAGATCTATAAAAGAGGCATATCCCATCATGCATTGTTTTGTTATATCTAAAAGGGATAAGACAGAGTTTTCGATGAAAGCTCCCAGGTGGCTTGACTTTTTCCGATACTTCCAACATTTATACTTAAGGATTTTTGTTATTATAGTGCTTATGCCCGCACTTTGGGTAATCTTAAAGAATATAATAATATCCCAAAAATTTACGACCAAGTCCCGCCGGAGTCGTAAATTTTTGGGATATTATTAAATTCCCAAAAATTTATACTTAAATTTGAACCTATTTACACAAAACCTTAACAAATTATATACTCAAACATTTTCATGAATCGTTCTATTGATTGGTGAAAACCGGATGAAAATCCGCTTAGTAGGTTTTGAGTTTATCGCGAAGAGACAGACAGACGGGGCAAAGAACTTTGTTTTATAATGTGTACTGAAGGGAAAATAAGGTGGAATTATATAGACAATTAAACATTGTAAAACTTAGATTAATTTCTGATGTATACCATTATAAGTGATACAGAGACTTGGAGTCGTGACACAAGGTCCGTGGGGTAACAAACTACTCACGGTTTTTAAAAAAATATCTGAGCGTCTGGTCGAAGTGACGCGTGACCCGAGAGCTGGTGAGTATCTGGCGCAGCGCATTAGCATTGCCATACAGCGGGGCAATGCAGCCAGCGTCTTGAAGACGCTTCCGACTGGTATTGATAAGGATTGAAGTTGAGATACCTGTAAATTGTTTGCAACCAGACTGCAGTTAGGTCAATTGTTTCAATTGTAAATACTACTTAGTTCCAATTTAACTACTTTAACTACCCACTTAATTCCAATGTTTCACTTCTTCCACTAGTGGACAAAAAATTGAAGTGAAGGGAATATCAATAACACCTTATTTCTTATTTGATAATAATAACTACCTATGTTTATAGTATAAAATTTGACTTGCCTAAGTGCTTATTTTGTAAGCCTAAAGAAATAAAGTTATTGATTCTGATTTATTTATATTATTTGATTGTAATTTTCTTTGTTATTAATAGTGAACCATGTGTTTCTATGTGAATAAAATTCTGTAAACATACTATATACAACCATGGTGGCGGCGACGGAATCGGCGCCTCCAACTCAGCCAGTGGTTACAGGAGCCTGGAGTAAGAGACCACTAACTAAAGACCTAATGAAGGAGACAACCAGGCAGAGGCATGGCAGCAGCTTCTTCGTGTATTTTAACACCTCAACTGCGCTATCCGTGTAACTTCATGGACAATACTACGATTTTTTCTCTCTATGGTTTCGTTCATGTAATATGGTGATTTAGTAGTGAGATGCCCTAATATCGGACTTAGTTTTAGGAATTAGTATAACGGAAAACGAGAAAATAAAGAACGTTTTTTTTTACTTATACTGGACCTAGGGTAGTACCAACATTGTTGTAAGAATTTTAATCACTTTCAGGCAATTTTATTTTCTATCTTCACTCGTATTATTATGCCCCCTCGTAAAAAAACAATAAATAAAATTGTAAAGTCGCGTTATAAAGCTGACGTGAATTACAAGCGCCGTGGAATGGCCCTAATAACACGCAAATCATGGGATTACGACACCACAATGGGTAGGGTGACCGTGGGTCGCGAACCACTGCAAAGAATCCGAACAATAAAAACATTTGGATTACCTTCACGAACTCGAATTTGCACCTCTTTAGCTGGACGTGTGCAATAAGGCGTTGTTGAATTTGTGTTTTGTAGAGGTAACCTAATAGTTTTCTGTGATTGTAATCTTTTTTTTGACAAATTAAAATACCCTAATACACATACCCACACATAGGTTTTAGTCAAATTATGATTTCATTGTACTGTATGTTCCCTGCTTTATTGTGTAGTAATAAAATTAACTAGAAGTAAATATTTTAATTATAATTATAATTAATTTTAGTAACAAAGAAATTTACAATTAGAACTAGTATTTACAATCGAAACAATTGAGGTAACTGTAGACTGTTAGAAAATCTACAGGTAGCTCAACACATATTTTAATTCATCGGGTACATGTGTGCGTGGAGTAAGTAAATTATGTCTTTGTTCAAAATAAATATTTTAGAGTAGGCTATTTTAATTAGATTCTTTTTACCTTTTGATCTTTGGTTGCCTGGAAGAAATCGCTTTAAGCGATAAGGCTGCCAATTCTTTTGCTGAATAAAGCATTATCTATCTATCTTTGGGAATATTCTTATAAATTACAAAGGTGATTTTGTATAAACAAAACACCCGTGCGTTGATAGGCAGAGGCTACAAAAACATGAGGTTATTTTTTTTTATCATCCCTTAAAATCCTAACCCACAGCCACCCTACCAAATCCCCCATCCCATTCAAGCCCGTATTAACATAGTTTGATGGATCATCCCGTCTGTCCGTCCGTTGCATTTAGATTACCCACTGTTATGGATTGATTTTATGGAGTGCGGGATTAGAGGGGGTTCGATGCTCCTGCACTTTATCTGTTTGGGTGAACAGCTGAGCTTATGAGAGGTTTTAGATGTAGAATAATTTTGCGTGTTTTAAAAAACGATAAACTGATTTCCTGAACTTTCTTGTTTACGCTCGTTGCTATAGAAACTGTTTATTACCACTCATTGTGATAATTTGATTGTTTTCCAAAACCTACTGCTAATCGACTTCGATTCCATTACTATTACAATATTTTTAAGTTTTGCGGGATAAATACTAATCTCCTGGGGATAAAATTGTATGAGACCACCTCGGGATCATTTTCTATACAATAGTGAAAGAATTTTCAAAATCGGTCCATATTGGCGGAAATATCACGTAACATGCATACAAAAAAAAAACAACATACAGTCGAATTGAGAAACTCATTCTTATAAGAAATCGGTTAAAAATGAAAGAATGTTTTAAAGAGAGCATTGTTTAAGGAAGTTGGAAAACAAAAGAGATAAAACACAATGTAAACGCATTCTGTCGACTAAAATAATAACATAGAATTGCTATTCAGTTTCTCATTTCCATGATCACGGGCCATATAGTGACCCGGTCCTTTGGGAGGCATGCGTGGAGCCGAAGCCAACAGCACAGAGGCCCTTTATGAGAATTAATCTAAAGGCGAGAGCTACACATAGCGGATATCATCCTTGGTTGCACAATATGATACACCCGAAGATGATATCCGCCAGGTGTAGAGACTATTGCAAAGGGAAATGAAAATAACAAAAAAGCCATGTTATTGTGGTGAATGGATGGACTGTGTAATTGGGCTATGGGGGAAACTATGGACGCCTGCCATAAACATACTCTCAATACTGTTACAAGCGGCAGACGGTGGCTTGCCGAATGCTGGACGGGTTCCTCAAAATGTTGGCTTAAATGCCGGTAAAGGAACAACATCGGTGCAAACGACTAAGGGGTGTCGAGAGGTGCGGCCCCGATTTCACCATCACGAAGACACGTGAGCGGGCTTCCTCGTTATTACGCCATTAGACACTTCCACCCCCGAGTCTACATCCTAAGATGCATCTCTCGCGACTCCACTCAGACCGGCCAATGAAGGCAAGCAAGAGTTGGGGATCTGGTTCTCTTGGGGTACCACTCCGCAAGCGGAGACGAGAACCAGGAACTTCCCCGGGAGCACTCGGTATACACGTGGTGTCGCTACTCACCAACAGCTCGCCACAAGCTGCCCTGCAGGTCTATTATTATTAAGTTTATTATTAAAGAAAATTACAATTAAAGTATAAAAACTAATTAGTAGAACGAATTATAAGGTTTTTGATCTTATTACGTAAGCCTCACACGGGGATAATTTCTAAAAAGTTTTTAAGACCGAAGGAAGTCTCAGAGTTTTTCGAATTGTACGTCACATGACCTCGTAGCGCAATGAGGATCCGTAACGTTTTTAGTTGAGAATGCAGATTTATAGAGCTAAGAAATCCTTAACATACAGTGCAAAAATTTTTGTTCTACGACAAAAAATAACGAAGTTATGACCAAATTACTAGCGAAGTTCAACAAGTGGCCCGCCGCGATAGCTGTGACGTCACTTAGTCCGTCGCCGCCAGTTAGCCCTTGGCGCGCAGTGTTTTTCTTGATTAATTGTGGTTTGAAAACAAATTCAGTGTCCAATTTGTGTACGAATCACCTTTATTACTATGTATAAGTATTGTATAGTGCCAAAATGTACAAACACTTCTATTAAAACGCCAGGAAAACTATTTTTTTGCGTACCGCGGGACCCTTAACTACGCAAAAAATTGAATTTCGTTGTAAAATGATATGATAAAACCCCACTTTCTGTCCAGACTACAAGACATTGCTGTGAAGATCATTTCGATGCACATACCTACATAATAATATTACCCCCCTTCCCCCCCAAAAAACTCCCCCCTTTTAGACTTCACTCCCGAGCAAAGCCATATTGATTAACATTTTTTGTAGTGGTGTATAGAGGATGTCAAGTGATTTTGAATGCAATAAAAATCATCCCCCCCTTTCCCCCAAAACAACAGAGTATTGCGATAACGTGCCGTGACCCTTCCCTACGCCCCCCAAGAACCCCCTCTACCTGAACCCAGGGGAGCATTGCGGCGAGCGAAGCGAGCCGTAATGCGACTACAGGGAACGGCTCGCTTCGCTCACCGTGCTGTGACCCCCAAATGCCCCCAGTTCCCTCGAACCCCCTCTCTAAAACTGAATGGGTATCGTTTTCGAATAAGTCAAACTCGTAGATTACAAAAAAGATGTCCATTTCTAAATCCAAGATGGCTGACATTTTTTTATTGCAGTTTTCACTCTTGGATATTGATTTTGACAAAATATAAAACGTAGGTTACGAAAAGGGGAACTAAATAAAAAAAATTACAATAAACACAACCGTCGCGAGCAGCTTGCGCACTTCTAATAAACTAGTTACTCTATAAAATTGTACTTACTTATATAGAGCAAGGTGAAAAGATATATTGGCGGATCGATCACTGTAATTTTTGTAGTTTCCAACCACGGAGTTCAGCCCTGGTGAACTTGGAATGATTACCCAGGTAATCAAAAACCATGAACGAATCAACTTTTGGAAGGTTATCTGATTGAGCTTGCACAAAACCAGCTTCTACTTTATTAGTGCTTACTCATATTTAAGTACGTTTTAACTGTAATATTACAAAATTACACTCTAACCAATCTAAACAACACTCTAAGTAAATAATTTGCCAAAATAATGACCAACCGCATCGCCGCTCCGTGCCGGCTGCGCTCGGTTCGGGCGAAGTGACGTCACACGCACCCGCGTATATTGATTTTACCGGCAGGAACGACGTAATGTTTATTACATAATATCTTCATACGTAATGGTCCGATTTTGATAATTCAAAAAGATACATATATCTTATGTCATAAAGAATAACGTGGATAATAGTTCTAATGAATTTGCTTTAACTTTACTGATCCTCATTGGTAGCGCATCCCGTACTGAGGGAGGGTTGCGGGTTCAAGTCCCGTCGAAGTCGAAAAATTTCGGATCTTAGAACGAATATTTGTTATATTTTTCATAGTTCGGCGTTTTCTCTGTCAAATATAGACCGATTGTCAAAATTATTTCGCTATTGTATATATAGAGAATATACATACCAAAGCGACAGATATATATCTATATTACAAGCCAGTGTTTAATTTTAAGAATTTGATCTTTTCTTAGTGTTGTAATTACGGAAATAAAGAAATATAAAAAAAAACCCGATGAATTAGTATATGTCCCGCAAATATTAAAAATTATGTTTTTTGATCGGTTCTTTGTTTTTATAATACATTAAAATTATCATAGTAACGGTTTATGTTGAAAAGTCTTAAGTATTTCTCTAGCTATGTGAAAACTTTTTGTACCAAGATATAGTTTTAAACTACTTTTTGAAACTATCATGGTTATTTACACACTAAAGTTAACGGAACAAAACTCAAAACTCAAATCATGGTAAATATCCCGTTAACTTTAGTGTTACTACTAATTTTACTTTCCGTTTCAAAGGTTTCGTCCTGAAATTGTAGATAAATAAGTACGTGGAGAGGAACGTTGACATATATTCGTGTATTCAATAAATAAATACATAATGGTGGACAATCCACACAGTATCATCTAGCCCCAAACTAAGCAGAGCTTGTGTTATGGGTACTAGATGACTGATATACAATACATACATACATAGATAGATTTTTTTATATCAACCATAGAAAATACCCAGAACAACCGGAAAAAATTGATATTTGCAGATCGTACAAATATTTGACCCAAGGCGGGAATCGAACCCGCATCCTCTTGTGTCGCGGACCTTCGCCCATCCATAAGTATGATAAAATCCTTTTCCGACCTTAACTAAAACTAAAAGGTCTAAGCTCCACCCTACACTTCAATCAGACCCCTGTGAGGGTAGTCAAACAATTTTCCATGACATTTGGCGGATGTTGCGCGCAGCGTCGCGTGATAATCGCTTGTTCGCGTCCGGTCGACGAAGGATCGTTCGTTCATTTCTGACTAGCTTTTGGCCGTGGTTTTGCTCGCATTTTTCTTTGAATACAATCTAGCTAATTTTAAGACCCGATAAGCCCTTTAGGTTTGAAAAGGCCTTTCGAATCATTAAGATTTGAGATAAAAAATAGGAAATATGAAGATCGATCGCTTCTATTCTTCTAAAAGTCTAGTAAAGTAAGTAAGTAGTCTAGTAAAGAAGCGAAGAAGAAACCTTTAGCCTGTTAGGTGTTATTTTTCGAGTTAGAGAAAAATCCGTCCCAAGCTTTTTTATCTTCTAGATAGTCTGAAATTTTGTAATAAGCCTTTTTAAAAAGGATATGTTAGTAGACAATTTGTTTGAATTTATTTATTGATAATTTTTGCAACTCGCTCGGAGTTTTGTTGTAGAAGCGTATACATTGCCCTTTAAAAGATACATTAATCTTGTGTAACCTAGTTTTGGGCAAAGCGAGTTTGTTCTTATTTCTAGTATTTACATATGTATGTCGCAATTTACAAACCAAAGTCGGTATATCCTAGCAGTACCATTCAAATTGCAATCGTCGAGATAGATTATGTACTTATTGTTAATGTACTTTTGAATAGGCCCGTAATTATTATCAAACGGAAATCAAACCAGTCACTCGCCTCCACCACTACGCCACTATAGCCCCCCTGACAAAGTATCGAACCCGCATCAAACAATTCAATTACGTCCCGCAATGGCTCGGAATGATGACTATACACGCGCTTGGCCGACTGGAAGGAGTGCCTATTGTATCGAGACTGGAGAAGTTTTTATTTTGTGGGGTTTTCTCTGGTAGGGTAATTATTGCTACAAGTTCAGTGTAGAATATTGAAGCTGCGGAATAAGAATTCTGTTGCACCAAGATATTAAGGGCCTACAATACGACGCCATTGTGCAAAAAGGATAGGCATAGGATTTCGCGTTCATAGGAGCGGGACAGAGCAGAGCGTTGTAAGCGCAAAAATCATGTTTTTGTTTTTTTTTACGGTAAAAATAATAGTAATTTTGGAAATCTAAAAGAGTCATCGTCTGCTTTATATTCTATTTGTTTACTGTACAAAGTATCAGTCCCGGTAGCTACATAAATGTGTATAAGTCTGATTGTACTGTAGTTATTTTTATTTTATGTAATCGTGTTTTCTAAACACGCTAATCGATTTCAGGTATTACTTACTGGCTTTAAGACTGGAGACTGTTTTATATGTGGGGTTGTCACTGGTAGGGTAATTATTGGTACATGTTCAGATAATAATATTGAAGCTGCGGAATAGGAATTCTGTATATTTAAGTTATGCTGCACAAAGATATAAAACATTATTTAAGGCGCTATTTTATGGGACACTAGCGCCACTCTTTATTTTTTCTTGTATTATCGTTAATGAAAAGAATTACAAAAAGTTCTCGATGATGTTCTCGAGAAAATGGTTTGGTAGCCACCAAACGCAATAAACCATTTTCTCGAGAACTTTAAAATAACTATTTTCTGCTAATTCTAAATGCAACTAAACTCGTACAGAGGTATCGAAAAATAGTTTATATCGGGTGTTATCAATTGGCGGCGAGAACTTTTGGTAATTCTTTTCCATAACGATAATACAAGAAAAATTAAGAGTGGCGCTAGTGTCGCATCACTATGCGCCTTGAAGGGTATTTATCGCAAACGAAACGTAGGGAAAATAAAAATAAAAGGTACGCGATAAATCCTAACTAATAATATTATAAATGCAAAAGTGTGTTTGTTTATCGTTCCTTCACACCCTAACTAAGCAACCAATCGACTTGATTTTTGGCATAGAGTTGAAAGGATGGAGAGTATTATAGGCTACTTTTTGTCCTGGTAAAACAACAAATTCCCATGGGCGATTGACGGGAAAAAAGGCCTGTTTATCCCTCTAGAAATGTGAAATTCGAATTAAACGCGGGTGAAACGAAATTTAAATTTTAAAATAATATTTTAGTCGTGTTTCACCAAGATATTAAACATTGTTTAACAGGTATTTATCGCAAACGAAACGTAGCACTGACCAGTCTTGACATGGTACTTGAGCGTCACACCAAGTGAAATAGAACTCTAATTCTACAGCTGTAAGGAATAAGTTCACTCACCAGTCTTGACCTGGTACTTGAGCGTGATCTTGCAGTCTTCCAACAGCTGCTTCAGAGGCAGGGGCTCGTCGCGCAGCTCGAGATCTAGAAGCTTCTGCATCTCGTCCGGCATCTTGAAGTCTAGGATCTGGGCAGACAACAGAAGTTATATTATGGGCGCTGTCATCTGAGACCCTAGACATTTTTTTAAATAAATAAATGAAATATATCCAATGAAAAAACTCATTTATAAAGTCAACCCAGAATTTCCTGCAATCACGATTAATTTGATTGGAAAGAAAAGGAATTGAACTTTTGAATTTGTTGTTTACGAAACCTTACGAAACATTGCGTAGCACCCACGAAGACAGATTTGCGTTCTTGAAAATCCCACTTTCATTTTCGAGTAAATGCTATCGGACTTAATATATGTATGTAAGTATAGTTTTTGCACGAAAACTTATAAATTTCGATTTTTCGGTTTCGTTCGCGCCAAATTAGAGGAATGCTGCTTTTAGATTTATGTAAATCAATCAGCTGAAAATATAGTGACTTCAGTGAGTCGTATAAGTCATACAGAAGATGATGAATTTCTTACCTTCTCGTTCCGGTCATTGACCTGCTGGATGAAGTCCAGCAGAACATCCACGACGCGGGAGAGGAACTCGCGGGTTTGAGGTCCCGCGTCCTCGCGGTATGGTAGGATCGCTGTAACAAATACCATCTTTGAATAACAAGTATTACAAATCTGATACCGATTGAGATCTCAAGCAGAGTCCATCGGAATCGTAGAGTTGAGTAAGGACTTGGCACATACATACAGCAACGCTATCGCAAGAATAAAGTTGGGTTTTCACCACGGAAGAGTAATAAACGGGAAATGGAATGTGGGACGGACTCCTTTTAAGAACGGAACGGATAGCCTTATTCCCCATACAAACGTACTTTCCGCTTCATTTGGAAACTATGTCCCCGATCTTATGTTTGCAGCAGTTTCGTTTTTGAAAAAACATAATGATATTTAAATGAGAGCGAAACTAATTTTGACCACCAAATCGAGTCATCTTCAAGCGATTTTTTATGCATGATAGACACCTTTATTCGAAAATCTGTCGCACTGCAAACATCCTAAATATATTCAACATTATAAATAATCAAAAATATTTAAAAAATCAATCGTTTACTCAAAATTAATCGGAAAGTACGAAAACATCAAAAAATGCTGCCAACACCAAACACACGTACACAGCCACAACACAGCTTCGTATTAGATGGTTAGATGCGCTTTCTCACTCATAGCGCGCCCCATTTAATTCTACGTGAAACAACAACAAATCCGCAAGTGAAAATCCGTTTTTGTTTGGGAGAGGTTCGTAGCCTCCTTAAATGAAATACACGGAAGACCAGCGTTACAGCCGGATCTTCCTTCCATAGCATCAGCTGAGTGTTGCAATTTTTGTTGTAATTGTAATTTATTGGTTGTTATTTATATTATACAACAACAAAAAAAGCGAATTTTCACTTTATACTCTACCAACAAAGAGCTTTGTCTGTTAATTTCAACAGCAAAAGGAAAATGAGAGAGATGTATGAGCCAGCGTCTTTTAACGCTTTCTGCTCGCTCGGTCCTTTCCACTCGACTATTTGTTAATGGAAATACAAGTAGATATGCGTCCGAGAAAATTATTCCCGAAGTATAAGTCTTTTAAACTTAAAAATAGGTTAAATTCGTAGTTTAAAAATACTATTTTATTCAGATATAAACAAGATACAAACAAGATATTGCAGCCAGATAATGATGTGAAAAAATGTCAAGAAAAGTTTTTTCAATGATGAGTACTGACAACGCAAATTACAAACAGTTGGCAGCCCCCTCTGACTTTTCGCAAAATACCAGAACTATCCCCAAAAATAACTTTAACCCTCCTGTCGAGAAAATATTCGCCTATTAATAACACGTGCGGAGCCGGTATGGTCTAAATGGCCACTGATTAAAACTGCCCTCGTCTGTGCATTGGAATGTACATAGTATAGCAATGTTGAGGGGATCAAACGACGTACTATTTTGAATCGTAAATTCCTAGCTTAGTGTTTCCTATTTGAGTATGTCTTGTGACTTGTGTCGTGCTAAATAAACTTTTTTTCATTTCATTTGATTTCCTCGGAAACCAAAAAAAATGCTGTCGTAGAAAATCAAATGTTTTTTTTCTATTTGAATGTAGATTTTTATGCGATTTCTTTAGTGAGATTTTAAGGTTTTTGTTTTGTAAGTGAAAGATTAGTTTATCATAGTTTTCAGATTGGTTTTTGCATCACCTATAAGCTAAGGTAATAAATATTTGGTAAATTTTTTGTCCAAAATGTGACCTATCTATGAGTGTCTTTTTTTATAAAACTTTAGAAATAAAAGTTATTTGATTTTGATTTATATCGACAAAAATATTTGATTAATACAGCTAAGTTGCTACATTAATAATTTTGATAAAAACATATCATTCCTTCTTGCGCAGTCGGGTGAAAAAGCCAGACACAAAAATAACAGCTCTAAATTTTTCATCAAAACTCTTGATTGCAAAGCTTCATTTTCTTTTAATTTCCAAGTCAGAGATCATTTTGAAAGGCATTGTGCCTCATGCCCTCCGAAGGGCAAGCAATCCTTCATACAAACAAAAACTGACTGATCAATGCACAATAGGAAGAACAACAATACAGCATACGAGGCTCCGCCATCTTGTCTTACAGATTTTAAAATGAAGGACGCTCTTATTGCTTAGAATAGTAAGGTTAACATTTGAAGGGAAGGAGGAAAAGCGGTGATTAATGTTGTTTTCTCTTTTAACTGTTTTGGGAATATACTAGTATCCTATAGCTAAGAAAATAAGGTACAAAATAAGAATGAAAAAGGAAAAAGTTTATATGGTTTTTGGTGCAGTTCTAATATTGAAAACCTAGCATTGTTGTGAACAGACGGCATGATATTAGTTTTTAGAATCCCCAGCTTGTTCTGAGACTTATTCAAAAGGAACAGAGTTGGATTTTCCTTGGAAAGAATAGGTAATTTGTAGGTTATGTTTGCAATTTTGGAGGGAAATCAGAAACAGCTGTGCACAGAAATTACGAGTATTTCAATATTAGGCCTATTTGCTCGAAGATATTACTTTTTGGGCACCAATTTAATTAATTGTAGCATAATTTTACTAAGTATATATCTGTAATTAGCACAGAATAACTATTAATTAGGTGTCTGGTCTTAAACTCTTTAATTACCCAAATAAGTATAGAAAAAAAAATGATTCATTATATTGAAAACCAATAAAGAGGCTGTCAGTAGAATAATACCTAATTCAAGAAAATCTGTAATTTTCCCAAGAAAAGCGTGGGAAACACCATATACCTAACATCGGAATTCACTTAACCCCCTCGCAGCCCGCCCCGGGTCGAAGCGAACTGGGTGCGGACGGGTTAATCCGATGACAGCTGTCAAACGCATGTGATGTGATCTTTAGTAGCTGCTTAGCTGTTACAGCTTAGCTGTGTCTGGATTTATTGTGAGACGTAGATGGTCTATATTGAAAAAAGCATTTGCATTTTTTTAGAAAGTTATTTAGAAAATAATTAACCTATATTAAAACTTGAAATAAATGTTTTCAGTTACTACTACAGTTTACTGAGGATAAAATAATTTTATAAGTTGTGAATACCTACTACAGCGAGTTTTAACTCTATGACCTAGAAATTAAGTACCTAGAAAAAAAAACTGGTTAAAAAAACAATCCAAGTATCCGTCAAAATCCTTCCTCGCTTTTCTCAACAAAAGATAAACCCATCGAACACAGTCAAAAAACATTAAATGCTCACAATTTTCAGAAAAATATCCCCTGACTAATAGTATTTTAATCCTATATTTTCAAAGAAACATCCAATTTCATCTGTATTACAAATTATTAAGGTACAAGTTCCTTCATCACCCCTCGCAAATACCATAAGTGCAGAAGCATTTATTTGTCAATCATTACGTCAGAGTTGAGACGTCTTCAAACATAACCTGAACCTATTGAACATTTTCAACCTTATAGTAATAGGAGTAGAGTCGTGGCTGGCGCTGAGAAATGGTAGATATTAAACCGGCCAAGTATGAGTCGGGCTCGCATAGGAAGGGTTCACTACGCCGAAAAATTAAATAGGTGTTACAGTTCATGTGATAGGTACAGCCTGCTGACAGATGCACTGCGAGCAGAGGATAAGGAAAGGGGCCCATTAGCACACTTTGTGCACGGAACTCTAATAAATCGAGCTCCTTTTTCAACTTTATCTCCTTGTAATAAGAGTGATGAGAAGTTTGTAGGGAATGTGGTGTAAAATATATTTGTGGGAACTTATGTTTTTGATGTCGTAAGCCGATTGTCAATGAAATGTGCATTTGTGTTTGCTACGGGATGTCGGGATATTTTGAAATATTTTGTTATTTTCCAGTTTTAATTATTTTTTGGGAATTCATAAAAAAACAAATATCTACATCTCTAATATCGTTATTTTTATTTGATCTAAAGCCTGGGCTAAACCGTCTTTATAAATATTTTTTCTAGGACTAGCTTAATAAATATCAGATTTCTCTATAGAAAAAAAAGCTTGGGACGAAATTTGCTCCAACTCGAAAAATAACAATTATCAGGCTAAAGGTTTCTTCGTCGCTTCCTTTAATCTACTTATCGAAGTGTCCGACATCAAAAAATCACATTATCTCCATGTCAGTGTTTAATTTTAAGGTGATAGCTACGTACGTGAAGAGATGTAGGTATATTTATATTTTGTTTATGGAAATATAGAATTTTTGATTCTTAATTCTTAATAATATTCTAGACCAGAATCAAGAAGAATTAAGAATTATATAAAATAAAGTGTGCATTTTTCATTAAAAAAAAAATCATTTTTCTCTAAAACACATTCCCATCGACATCATTCCTCACAGATCAGCTTTTCATTTAACCCTGCACTCCCCTCGCTCGGAATTTCACTTTGAGCCACCCCCGGTCGATTTGTTACACTTCACCGCGCGCGTGTTAATACAGGGCTGTCACTCTCATACGAGCTACGAGTGTTGGTAAATATTTTGTGTGTGATATGATATTTGATGACTGGATTCTTAAACATACATACCTACTTACCTACAACACTCAACGATTTTATTGTTTGTCATATTTTCTAGTTATTTTCAACAGTGATTTAATAGTTTGGGGCCCAAGTTTTTCAGTAATCTATCACAGGCACGAGCCTCATTATTTAATTTTCAAACATTAAATACTGAGAAAATATGTGCTTTTATTCCATTAATCAAGCAAATTGATGATTATTGACACATTTTTTGAAGGTGGAAAGTACAACGGCTGTTTAAAGGCAAACGATTATGGTGCGCTCTTTTCACGTTAATCAAATAATACCGAAAATAAAGTGAAATAAAGAAGGGAGAGGCAGCCCTAGCGGACAGCATCCTTGGCACAATAAACAAACAACGCGCATAGCAGCTGCATTTTAGGGTTGGCGCGTGGCGGGATTTAAATTAAAAATTCCTCTAGCGTTGCTGATGTGCATTCGGAAATAAGAGACCTCGTGGTCGTTGCGTGCAAAAATATTGTTAAGAAATGTTATATTCATTCCGGCTTCACTCAGGATTGAAATTATTTGCTGTTGTAAGTCTCGGGTTCCATTAATCGTTTCACCCCCTTCTAGTGAGTCATCCATATAAAAGGACTCCTGTAACGACCTTGTTGCTAGAGGATATTTATTCATCTTGCTATAGTCCATCGCGATTTGTTTAAGGGTCCTCATGACAAGGTATGGTGCAGATTTTGTCCCATACGTAAGGGTCGTAAGGGAATACACCCCTATCAGCTCCTGTGGTGGTGACCTCCAGACGATACTCTGCAACGGTTGATCAACCTCTCGTACTAAAATTGTTCTAAAGATCTTTTCTATGTCCGCTGTTACGACATATTTATGGTGACGCCAAGTAAGCATAAGAGTTTGTAGATCCTTTTGCAAATTAGGACCCCGTTCCATTAGATCATTGAGTCTTTTTCCATTAGAAGTTTTTGACGAGGCATTGAAAACAACACGTAGCTTAGTCGTCGTCGAGTCAGCTCTAAACACGCCGTGATGCGGCAGATAGCAGGAAATGCTATTGCCTTTCCTCGTTTCATGTGCCTTGGCTCGTTTCATGTGCCCTAGTTCCTCATAGTCACGCATGAATTTTTTGTAACTCTCAGCGAACGACTCGTTGTTTGCAAGTTTATTTTCTAAGTTATGAAATTGCGCAATAGCCTTTCCCTTTGATGAGCCTAGGTCCCGCTCGAAATAAGGTTTCATAGGTATTGCTACCTCATAACTACCATTAGCTAGGCGTTTTGTTGTAGCTTGATAGAGGTCTTCACAATACTTATCTGATGCACTGAGGTCAGAATGAATTTCACTTACTTCTTCCAGTTCCCAGTACTGAGAAAGCTCTGGCATATTATTTAAAACAACCTTACATTTGAAATTTTTTACACTACCCGATAAAATCCAACCTAACCGTGTTTGTTGGGCTATCGGGCTTCCAGGTGGTCCCCTAATGAATACACTAGCGTCTAGAAGGTGATCGATTGCTTTTGATACGTTGTATTCCGGGTCCGCTAGCTGGATATGTCCAAGATGTGCCCAAGCCTGTTTTGGGAACGACATATTAGGTAAATTACTAACGACACGCGGAATTACTAGTGCTCGACTGGTAAACTTGTAATCACCATAAATTGATTCGGCATCGATCGATAGGATCCCCCTGCTTTGCTTGGATCCCTCACCTATCCCACTTACGGAAGCGTTATAGTTTTTCCTAGGCAGTCCCAACAATTGAACTGCGTTCTCAGATATCAGAGAAATCTGAGATCCTTGGTCTAGTAAAGCCCTTAATGTGACGTACGTCCCATCAGGTGACCTTACCCTAAGGGACAATGTTGTGAGTAAGATTTCCTCGCCTTCGGTGGCCACGTGTTCCCCTTATGATTCGCATTCGTAGACGGCGAAAGCTTTGAAAAATGTCTCGTCGATCCTAATGAGAGACTGGACTGGTCTAATGATTTAAATGCATCATGCAAAGTAGAATTGTGTTTACCATTACAAGCCCTACATACGTGCTTCGATCGGCATTGACCAACTTCGTGCGGATGGATGTAGGCAGTTTTGGCACATACCTAATTTCGTCACCGCGCTAAGTTTTTCTTGCGAACTCGATTTGTTAAAATCATCGCAATGATAAATCATATGGTTATTTTTACAATATGGACAACTTAAAGTGCAAACAGCGGAATTAAATTCGCGTTCGCGTGACTTACTATAATTAAAACGATAGTTTCTATTATGAAACGGCTTGTTACCCCTTGAATAGAATTTATTATTCGACTGAGAGGAATGGGATTTCGTGGGCTGTGGCTGCGTCGTTATATCCTTCTCTTTCTTAGTTAGTTAGGAGCGTGGGTATCTCCCGCGGTGCTTTGCGAGTTTCCCTGAAATCTACCACCGTTTCGGGATCGAGCTTTTCGACTAACTAGATAGGTATTATATTAAAGATTAAAGATACACGTACTTCCTGAATAACTGTACTTTGTACAAGTATTGTTAGTCATAAAAAGTAATATCTCTAACTAGCGAGCCGCCCGGGTTTTACACGGGTGCAATGCTGATACTAAATTATTCAGATAAAACTTCCCTTTGAATCACTCTATCTAGTTATGGCATCAGGGCCTGTATTCAATGTCACTTAAGATCTAACATAACCTGTTATTAAACACAGACACCCACGCATTTCTCACGATTCAGTATCGCTGAGCTAAGCGTCTAGACAGTCTTGATAACGTCCTGTGATGCTAGAACTCTGGACTCAAAGCCCCAGTCGTAATTAAGGCGTCATTGTATAATCATTGGAATATTAAATTCAATTTAATTATTTTAATTGTTTTTTAAAAAAGACTTTCCACGCTTTCCCATACAAGTCTGGCGCAGCCTATTGGATTTTCCACGCATTTCCCGTGAATCCGCAATCGCGAAAACCCCAAAATCGGTCTAGCGAAAACGCGAAATTCCGGAACCGTCTCTACGCGGACGTGGAAACCAAGAACCAAATAAATTCGACTCCCGGTGATCGCGTGTGATTGTGACCCTGATTCGGCTCCTGGAGGACATGGGATCGAGCAGCTTGTGAGTAAACCTTTTCACTTCCTGTGTTATATTCCTGTGTCTTTTCCACCATTTCCCCGAACTCAAATCGTCGGGCTTATTAATTGCGTTTATCTGATTTTGTTTGCACTAAAATTGGCAAACTGGTTTGCACTAGAAATCGGCATTCCATCATTCTCGCGATTAATTTGTGTAATTTTAAGTACTTTATTTAGCCCTAAAATAGGCTTCCTGGTTTGCACAAAACTTGGTGAATCAGTATATATTAAGAAATAAAATTTATTTGATATTTAACTCAGGAAAACTAAAAATCAGTGAATCAAAATTTAGAAATAGGTTACTGAATAGTATAGTACTTAATAAAGTTAATTAGTATAAACAAAAATGTCGACTGTCAAAGCCATTCCGAAAGACACTTTGTCGCTTATTCCTAGATACGACGGAGAGGAAAATCACTTGAATCTTTTCCTTTCGAAAAGTGATTACGTGGTTAAGGGCGCCTCTATCGCTGGAAATTTGGAACAAGACTTGTACTTGTTTCATGCCGTATCGAGTAGACTTACTGGTAGAGCTGCGACTCTACTTAGCGACCATCCGAATATCAAGTCATATGATGTACTTAAGGAGCTACTTACGCAACATTTCGGTGACCCTCGATCAGAAGAGTGCATAGCTATCGAACTTGAACAGTTAAAAATCAAGCAAGGGGAAACGTACATACAGTTTTGTCATAGAATTCAGAATGTGCGTAGTTCATTGTTTGCGAAAGTGAATAGACTTACCGATGAAGGAATCAAATCTGCGAAAATGATTGTGTATAACAATATGGCTCTTAACACGTTTTTGTTTAACCTGCCGGAGGACATGATTCGTATTGTGAGATTAAAAGGTTGCTCTAATTTGGAAAACGCTTTGAGTATTGTAACGGAAGAGGTAAATTTCAAATTTCAGTATGATGCAAAAACTAAATTACTAAAACAAACAGCAGCTCAGTTACCAAGCACACAAAATTCACAAAACGCACCAAAACCCATAACTGCTCAACCAACTACAGCGGTTCAAGGCCAAGGTTTTAAATTTGGCATTCCACAAAATAATTTCAGATTTGGGATTCCCCAAAACAACTTTAGATTCGGCATTCCTCAAAATCAAGGTGGGTTCAGACCAAACTTTGTTCCACAAATGCGATTTGCACCGCCTCCTCAAGGCTTTCGTTTTGGGATACCTCAGAACTTACCGCAACGTAATTTTGGCTCAGGCTTTCAAGCTGTTCCGCAACGTGCGCCGTTCCAATATGGTGCTTATAAATTCGGAATCCCTCCACAAAACCAAAATAAGTTTGTTGCACCCCAACAACAAGCCCAAGCTCCTAGGCTTCAAGATACAGATGTATCAATGCGCACAGCCCCGATTAGACAAAACATGATTGCCAACGATCTGTATTTTATGGACGGTAATGGAGTTGATAGTGATTATGGTTATGATATGAGTATGAATGAGATGTATGGCTATGTAGAGTATCCTGTAGGTGACTGCAATTACATTGAGCTCCAAGGAAATAATTCCTTTGACCCGGAAAACACCAACACGGATAAAGTTGATATGGGCACCATCGGTTCGGACACGCAGAAAACTGAAAATTTTCAGGAAACTGCCTCGAAGGATACGGTGAAATGATAAATCTGAACTATTGTAACAGTATATTTAAATTACCTCACATTGATATCCCGGAAATAGGCGCAAAGTTTTTAATTGACACCGGAAGTAGTAGATCTTTTATTAGCCCAGCCAAAGCTCACGAATTTTTCAACGACTTCAGATACTACGAACCATTCACAGTGGTAAGCACTCATGCTCAAAGCATGCACAATGAGATCATATACATACCACTACTGAAGACTTTTAGGAGTACGCTTCCTCATAAATTCTACGTTTATGATGTTGACGGACGATATGACGGCTTGATAGGATCTGACCTCCTGAAAAAGTTAGGAGCTAACATCGATATGTGCAACCAAATGTTAGTAACGTACAATGCGGCAATTCCAATCGTTTATAATCCACCTTATGAGATTGATGTACCGCCACGAACTGAAACTAGGGTAAAAATTCCCACGACCCTGAAAAGCGGTGATGCGATCATGGAGTTCCTCCAACTTCAAGAAGGCATTCGCATGCCTAGCGCTATAGTTAGGTGTGAGAACTATTTTGCTGAAACGGTCATTCAAAATATAACAGAGAGCCCCTATAAGCTTCGTTTCAAGGAACCTATCGAGGTCACGGTATTCGAAAATCAGGAGTGCGAGATAAATTTTACGAAAGATGAATGCGTGATTGATGAAATTTTGAAAGAGAATTTATGTAAGTTACGGTTAGATCACATGAATAAGGAAGAACGCGAAAGCATTTATAAATTGTGCAATGAATACCGCGACATATTTTATAGCGACAAAATACCCTTGTCCTTCACAAATCAAGTGAAACATAACATCAGGACAACCAATGAAGACCCGATTTACATTCGACCCTATCGACACCCACCTATCCTTAATCAGGAAATTCATAAACAGGTAGAAAAACTATTGGCAGATAACGTAATTATAGATTCACACTCTCCATGGAGTGCCCCAGTTCATTTGGTTCCAAAAAAATTAGACGCATCTGGAGAAAGAAAATATAGAATGGTGATCGATTACCGCCGTCTAAATGAGATCACAGTCGATGATAAGTATCCGCTACCCAATATCACCGATCTTCTGGATAAGATAGGTAAAGCTCAATACTTTAGCACCTTAGACCTTGCTAGTGGGTATCATCAAATAGAAGTTAATGAGGCGGATAGATCAAAAACGGCTTTTTCGACCCAGACAGGTCATTTTGAATTTAAAAGGCTTCCGTTTGGTTTAAAAACAGCTCCAGCGACGTTTCAACGTGCTATGGATAATATATTGCGAGGTCTTCAAGGTATCCACTGCTTAGTATATCTTGATGATATCATAGTATATTCATCCAGCCTGCAAGAACATGTAGACAAGCTTCGAAAAATATTCGAACGGCTCAGGGAAACTAATTTAAAAGTAACCCTTGACAAATGTGAATTTCTTAGGAAGGAGGTCCTTTATTTAGGTCACACCATCACCAAGGACGGCCTTTTACCTAATGACGATAAAATTAAAGCGGTCAGGAAATTTCCCTTACCAAAAACAACAACAGAAATAAAAAGTTTTCTCGGTCTAGTAGGATATTATCGTAAATTCATAAAAGATTTTGCTAAACTAACACAGCCGCTTACGTCTTGTTTAAAAAAAAGGAATAAAATTGATTACACAAAAAGGGAATACATCGACGCATTCGAAAAGTGTAAAGAGCTTTTAACAAACGCGCCTCTCTTACAATTTCCCGACTTTTCTAAGCCATTCGTCCTTACGACGGATGCATCAAACTTTGCAATAGGAGCTGTCCTATCGCAAGGACCTAAAGGAAATGATAAGCCGATAGCTTACGCGAGTAGGACGTTGAATGACGCTGAAACAAGATATAGTGCCATCGAAAAGGAACTTCTTGCAATAGTATGGGCTGTAAAGCATTTTCGTCCCTATTTATATGGACGAAAATTCATGATTTTCACCGATCATAGACCATTAACCTGGCTTAAATCTCTAAAAGAACCCAATTGTAAATTAACAAGATGGAAATTAAGATTATCGGAATTTGATTATGATATTCAGCATAAAGAAGGCAGACTAAATTTAAACGCAGACGCTTTGTCTCGAATTAGGCTTAACGTGCTAGGAGAAGATGATGATGTTTCGATGAAGGTAAATCTTGACGGTAAGGAGCAAAAACTCCAGCGACACATAAATGATTTAACCCAAGAAATTGCTCGGTTAAGTAAAGATCAAAGGGACGATTCTCGAGCCTCTACCCCTCGTCAAAGAACACCATCCCCGATAACAATATCATCTGGATCGAGGAAAAGCAATATGTCAGCAAAAGCTGGCGGTAGGCGGTCTCCTTATTCGATTCCATCTTCAGGTAGTAGCACTGCCACTGCTTCTGAAGGTCGTGCGGAAAGCATAGGCACGATACATTCGGCGCGTGACTTAGATACTGATGGTATTCTTATCCTCCAAGAGGCCATTGACACGAAACCGAACCAGATCCTGGTTCATACCTGGAACAGAGATGAGTTGTCGGTTAAAGACATATCTAGGCCAAAACAAAAGGTGTTGGAAGTTCACTTGCCAACAAATAACTCGGAATTGATTAAAAGATTTCTAAAAAATTATATTCGACCCAAAATAAAATATTTCTTTTATTTTGAAGATGCATTACACCGCAAACAGTTTACAGAAGTTACCCTGTCGCTCTTTCAAAAGGGCACGGTTAAATTTTATGAGTGTACTAAGAGAGTAGTTTATGTAGATAGTGAAGAGGAACAGCGAAACATTGTACTTAAATATCACAAGGGAAAAAACAGTCATAGGGGAATAAAAGAAACGTTAGTACATCTTAGACGTACCTTTTACTGGAACAACATGGACCAAACAGTAGCCAGCATCATCAATGCATGCGAACTTTGCAAAAAAATGAAATACGATCGAAAACCCTTAAAACCAGAATTACAACTATCACAGACTCAAGTTAAACCCTTTCAGGAGTTATTTATTGATACATTTTCAATCGAAGGAAAACATTACCTGACAATAGTAGATGCCTTCAGCAAACTTGGTCAAGCGTTTGAAATCAGCACTAAATCCACCCCTGAAGCAATAAGGGCACTCATAAAATACTTCTCTTTATACGGAACACCTTGTAGAATAAGCTCGGATCCAGGAACTGAGTTTAACAATATACTCATGAAAGAAATGATGTCATTTTATAAGATCGACCTGCACATTGGTACTCCCCATAATCCCAACTCTATGGGGATAGTTGAGAGATTCCATTCAACCCTTATAGAAATCTATCGTATAGCAAAGTACGAACAAAAGATTACTGATGCTGCATCTGTTATGGCTTATGCTATAATGTCATATAATCACTCTATCCACTCTACCACCGGTCTTACACCGTTTGAAGTAGTTTTTGGTCACACCGAATCTAACAGCGCATTTTATGTGGATTTTAATAAACAGTTTACGCAACATTTGGTTAAAGAACACGCTAAAAGGACAAAATTTTTGTACAAATATCTTACGGATAAAATTATAGATAAAAAATCAGCAGCAATAAAGAAACGTGGGGGAGAAAAGGATTTTGACATTGATGTAGGTGATACGGTATTCATCAAAGGAGTGAATACTAGGCGTAGTAAAGATAAACCTCGTTATCAGAAAGCCCAAGTCATCGGAGCCATTCAAAGGAATATTGTACCAGTAATAACTCATAATCGGAATACTAAAGTTCCCATTAAAGATATAAGACGTCCTCCACAGGTTGGTCCTTCTGGTGGTCCTAGTGATCCGCAGCCAGGCCCTTCATCTGCAGCCGATTGACAAGAACCCGGGGCTGTTACCTGTAAAGGAAGGTCAAGCTGTTGTTAGCCACGATACGTGGACTGTTATAAAAATCTTAGATTTAAAGGTCATTCATGAACAATTAGAAATAAACATCGATAGTTTCGTAAGGCTTAAGACACAAGTTCAAAGCTGTTATGATACAAAAACTTTTGACTATGATTTTACTGAAGTAGAATTAGAAACTGATTTTAACATGAATATAACTATGGATAAGTATGAGCAATTGATTCCATCGGTAAGATCTAAGCGCGGTCTCATAAATCCTCTTGGTACTTTTATCAAGACGATTACAGGTAATCTGGATAATGACGACGCTGTATTGTATGAAAAGTTAATTCATGAAGTAAGATCTAAGCAAGACGCGATTGATAAGAAAATGACAATTGTTGCCGAAATGGTGGGTAAACTTTCAAAAGTAGCCAACGCTACCAAAAGCAATTTCATTCAAATTGAAAGCAGTATTCAATACCTCAATCTTGGTTTAAATAATTCGAAACTAGCCCAAATTGGTAACAAAATTATACACATTTATAACGTCTTCTTGCATAATTTCCAAGCTCTCTACATGCGTTTGAATGAGATTGAAACGGCTATAACTTTTGCTAGAAATAAATCATTACATCCATCTATTTTAGATAGTAAGGAACTAATTACATTGTTAAAGGAAATTGAAAAAACTAATAAATTGGTATATCCTGTAAATTATGAAAATATTGTAAAATTAGAGCAGTGCATAGAAATGAAAGCGTATATCAAACAAAATCAGATAAAGTTAATTATGCAAATCCCTTTGATAAGAACTGAAGTTTTTAACTATTTTAAATTGACTCCTTTGCCCGTTGACGATAGAGTAACCAATCAGACAGTCCTTATATTACCTAAATATCCTTACATCCTTATGAAAGGGTTGAAAGCGAAGCCGCTCTCCCAGTCATGCCGAGAAATCGACGAAGCTCGTTTCCTGTGCTTTGAAAGCGATGACCCGCCACTAGCGGAAGACGAATGTATCACGGAGCTCATGACATTCTCTACCAACATCTCGAGCTGTCACCCGGTTCCTGTTACCATTAACGAAATCAAGGCTTTTCTCATACAGCCTAATCGATGGATAATTTACACCAAAACTGATACGCCACTCACCAAATATTGCGAGAACGAGATAACCCAGGAAAACATCTGTGGAACGTATCTCATAACATTAGACGATGAATGTCAAGTTAAGATAAAGAATTTGAATCTAAAAAGACATCTGACTCATGGAAAAGACATAATCTTTACAAAGATTCCCGTAATCAACTTACCGAGAATATTGTCTAGTTCATCAGATACCCAGAAGAAACCCGTCAATCTCAATGGAATCGATCTTGCCGACATTCAGTTCTTGAATTACTTATTGCAGAAAAGTGGGAGTGAAATTTATACTGATAGTGATATTAATCGTAGTGCTCTAGATTATAAGAGTGTTAGTGTAGGAAACTTAACGTTCTGCGTTATATTAACTTTCTGTCTTTTATTGTTAGCGTTTAAACATAGAGTTAAACAATTATTTTGTAAAACGGGGGAAATTCGAGATAATCCCGAGGGTAATCTCGAACTACAGGAGGGAGGAGTTATGGCATCAGGGCCTGTATTCAATGTCACTTAAGATCTAACATAACCTGTTATTAAACACAGACACCCACGCATTTCTCACGATTCAGTATCGCTGAGCTAAGCGTCTAGACAGTCTTGATAACGTCCTGTGATGCTAGAACTCTGGACTCAAAGCCCCAGTCGTAATTAAGGCGTCATTGTATAATCATTGGAATATTAAATTCAATTTAATTATTTTAATTGTTTTTTAAAAAAGACTTTCCACGCTTTCCCATACAAGTCTATCTATTAAAAACTCTGCATCAAAATCCGTTGCGTAGTTTTAAATGTCTAAGCATACATAGGGACAGACAGACAGCGGGAAGCGACTTTTTTTAATGTATGTAGCGAAGCCGCGTACTGACCAGTGTTACGGGATGTAATGCACTATTCCCAGCAAGCATGTAACGTTACGTCGTGTAACGCAAAATCCGTCTCGTTACGAGCGCATTCTTTCCCTGTACTACCTGCATGAACGCTCGCTGTGTGAAACGGAAACTCATTACATTACGCCGCGTAGCACCGGTCAGTCCCCGGTTTTAAAATAATAATTGTTTGACAGATTTTTTTTTCATCCCATCATGATCCCGTCAATTCGAAAAGAGGCAAAGGGTTTCTCGATAAGTGCGAGCAAAGTACGTCATTCCAGCACACGACGAAATGACTTTTAAATTTGGAACACTATTTAATGAAAAAGTTTGAACGCAATTCACTTCAATAATGTCCTGGCCGTGGGGCCGCGGCGTAGGAATATCGACCCCTCCAACTCAACCCGTAGATGTCGTAAGTGCCGACTAAGGGCTGCCAGAGGCTACCAGAGGCTAGGAAGGGCAGCAGCTTCCTTCTGAGTATTTTTCAACACCAACACTGCGATCACCAATCCGCCTGCCAAGCGTGGTGATTATGGCAAATCCCCCCTACATGGGAGACCATCCACTCGATGGACCGACAACATCGTAGCGGTCGCAGGGAGTCGATGGATGGAGGCGGCTCAGGACCGCTATTTGTGGCGTCGTACGGGGGAGGCCTATGTCCAGCAGTAGACGTGTATGGGCTGATGATGATGAATGTCCTGGCAGGTAATAAAAAAAAGCGCGTGCCGAAGCGACATTGGCTATTCAAATTTAAAAATAGAATACACATGTTTTAGTTGTGTTGACTGAGAAACCTTACCTAGTTAGTTTTAGAACCTTAGTTTTTCAACCTGATAAACGTAAAAACGTCTTTAATAGTATTGTAAAAATAATAGCTAGTAACCTTCGTTATGGGTAATAAATAGTGACAGGCCCATCAAACAGGGGACTGTTTAAGGCCCATCTCGACTAAACCACCAAATCCCGGGCGAGCTGTCTCATTCCATCCTATTCCATTCCCATCTGCATCCATATTTCACGTTTCATCCAGTCAGCATCATTCAGTGTTACCAACTTGGTAGGGGAAAATTCCAATTTAAGTTGGAAAATGATTCTTCACTTCTAAAACGATTCAGATTGGAAAGATAACGTCAAAAAAAATTTTAGTAAAAAGACATGTCGAATTAGACATTTTCCACATAACTTTGTGTATAAAACAAAAGAATTTTCAATCAAGATATTTGATTTCCTACATTTAATTGATTGATATAAAGTTGTAAAATGGCTTGCCTAATAAGTTTATTAGTTTAGTTTTAGACGCTTTTGTAGTGTTCAAAATACTAAATTTTAAATAGCTATGATCATTTTCAGTTCGCATTCTTCCCCAGTTTACGAAGTAAACAAGGCAGCTGGCAACACCGCTCGCTATATCTCCATTTTTCCAAGCATTAACTACAATTGATAGAGTGAGGATTAAGGGATTTTGTCTGGAATTGAATGTTTTTTATCTGTTTGGGGAGGGAGATGGATTGTTTAGCTTTGTGGACTCAGGATGTGTGGATAAATTTGGAACATCGGCGAAAAGTAAATTTTTTGATAAACTGAACGTAATGTTTTGTAACTGCATAATTAAGCTTTTTTTGAATTTATTTATATCGCATATCTTTATTAATTAATAAAGACTAGCGCCTTCGCCCGCGTTTTATCCGGATAAAAAATAGCCTATATGTTATTCCAGGTCCCAAACTATACGCTTACCAAATTTCAGCCCGATAGTTATGTAGTTTTTGCATGAAAGAGGACAAACATTCATACATCCATACTCTCAAACTTTGACATTTATAATATAATTAGGATTTGTGAGCATTAGGCATGCGCTAAACGTGTCCGCGACTGGATCGGATCTGATCCGACTCCAGATGGGTTCGGATACGTATCCAGGATACGATTCCGCGCATCTGTTTGGATCCGCCTGCAGTTTCGGTTCCTGCATGTCCATTAGATCTGTTTGATTCAGTGGATCTGGCGGATCTGTTAGAATCGCTTGCAGTAACGGTTCCTACATGTCCATTGGATCTGTTTGTATAGGACACGTTTGTTTCGGTGGATCTAACGAATCTATGACAAATACTTTCCTGTTTTTTTACAATCATTGTTCTAGATTAGTGAGTAGGTAGTTAGTTACAAAAGTTTCGTACTTGTAGGTTCATAAGACTATTGTATTGTATTGTAGTACCTACTTATTTAAATTTCATTTTTCATTTCATTTCATTTATTTCCACCGTAGGTATTTCTTAGTATACACTTGATGTCGTTAGTTTCTAAAATATGACATGTCGTTAGTTTCTAAAATATGACAGGATATATCCTATTACACTATTATTACAAAATTTCAACAGACAGACAGTCAAATATTAAGTACCTATAATAAAATTAAAAATAAGAGGGCTGTACCTGTTTATAAAATTACAATAATTAATAAAATTATGTCAGAAAATGGTCAGAAATTTAACAAATTAAGTGGGTATATTATAGATTTATTTAGCAAATTATAATATGGTATAATTTGTCTGTAGTAGTTACTTGTTTACTCGTAAATGGATCCGGATACGTCGATCAAACACGTCCGAACCCAAACCGAAGCTCAGATCTGCACAGCTCCAAACGCTCGCTACATTCATTTGACTCGATAAACCGAGACCTACGCGGCGCGGCTAACGTGTCCGCGGACACGCTAAGAACGCTAGTCCGGAGCGGAATCACACGGATCCAGGAGCGGACACGACTCCAGGATCCGTTTGACTCCGGATCTACATACCTCTAGTGAGCATTCAAAATAAATAATATGATGTTATAAAATGCTAATTTATTTTACAGTTTTTTTAGTTTCCATTCTTACTTAGGTACAAACAAAACTGAAAATGTCTTACTTTTTACCTAAGTAAAACGTTAGTTAACATTTTGTGTGATATTTCCCTGAAACAATATTCTGAAAAGTATTTTTTTATTTGTGTCATTTATTTCAAGTAAGAAAACCTATTACTCCCTCATTGACCCATCAAAATCACAATACTGATCCTCACAAATAAGGGATCTCTTTAAATCCCGCTCATTACCGCGAATGGCCCCCCGTAGATTCCCCAGTTCTGACGGGGATCAACTTGTCCCGGGTATGGGTATTTATGACCGCTGCTGCCAGTGCAGGGTTAACCGCTCTTAGGAAGAAATTTTCAATTAGAACTTTCAGTTAGTTTTAATTATATTCCCATAAAATAATTTTGTAGTTTGACGACTTCATTGTGAATGTAAGCGGGGTAAACAAGTTTCTTAGTTAAGTCGCTTACATTCATATCAGCTCATACACGTCCACGGCTGGACATGGGCCTCCCCCAAACGACGCCACAAATAGCGGTTCCGAGCCGCCTCCATCCATCGACTCCCTGTGACCGCTACAATGTCGTCATATATACATTCCTACCTATACATATATTTTTATTATTTTTATTTAAAAGCTTTCTTGCACTACGGTACAAAGGGTGGGCTTAATGCCGAGGCATTTTCTACATGCCAACCAGAAACACATGTTTTTAGAGAAGGTTTTCCAGCAGTGGACATGTATGGGCTGATATAATGATGATGATTTATTTATAGTAAAGCGTTTGATTAGCAGAATTGTGCCCCTGCTCACTGGTATAAAGCGAACTCGCGTGAAACATCTAGTATCATCCCTAAACTTAAGCTGATGGAAGCGGGATGTTTAATCCCGTAGTAAAAAGCGATCAATTAGACGAAACACGGAACTCCACTTGTGGGCGTGGGGTGGCGTTAATACTCGAGGTCCTAATTGCTTCTAAAGTGAAAGAAGTTTAAATCGAGTTTAAAGGGAACCTGGGGGCCTACTTGGAAAAGGAAACTCGAAGTTTATTTTTCGTTTTCGCTCAAAACGAACTCTTATGTCGCTTGCATAAGATAAGCGTTTGCACGAAATCGATTCTTCTTCTTCGCTTCGATTTCGTTTTTACGAGTACGGGCTCTGAACAGTTTCTTGAGAACATTTTGGGAAAGAATTTTCAAATATATTCAAGTATTTATTTTGAAATCCTAATATTGTGCCTAATACAGACAATGTGAGAGGTCTTAAATATTTCACTTAGAGGCTAGGTATTAGGAGCCCTGTTAGGGCGCCATGCAACTTGTATTATTATTATTTTAATTTATATTTTGAACTAACTGCAGATAGATAGACATTAAAGTAGGTATTCCTTGGTTTATATACTTATATAAATTCCTTGGTAAAACCACAAAGATGAGCCCGGCCACACGCTCCATCTTGCTTGCGCAAACTGTGTTTGTGTAATCATTCATGCACAAATGTTTGACCGTGTAGCCGGGCTATTAGGTCCCAAATAGGTAAGTGTAGGTACTATCAGCACAAGATCTGCCTTGACACCACAAGGGTTATTTTTCTGTGAAGTGACCGGTTGCCACCCCCGGCTTGCTCGATTTCTTTTGTTTTTAAAGACCATAGGACCGCCGTATTTCGTGGCTCTGGTCAGGTACTTCAGTCAGTGATATTGTAAATAGATAATTATTATTTTGCTACAAACTATTTAAGATTCTGATTATGACATCATGAAAATTTTAATAATTATTTTGTTTTATTTTATTGTCGTTTGATGACTACACTATTGTATTGCACACACTACACCCACCTACACGTGGACAGGTCTATATGCAGGTATGTTAGTGCTCAGAGTCAGTTGTAAGTAGAAACTATGCTGATGAATAGAAAGTTAGGAAACACATAATATAGTTAGATCGTGCAACGCAAGCTGGCAAACCATACAAAGAATACTAAAATCCGTTTGATGCGGTCAGTGCGCAGCGTCCGGTCCTCCTCTGTTAAACTTTTCTAACCCATCTTCTAAATTCGGTATTTATCTTGTTCTAGGTCTTGGTTCCCCATCACGCTCTCAGATCACTCTGGTACCTTTTTTTTCTGTACATAATCTTTTTTTTTATAAACTTGGTACTGTTTATGACTTTACACGCTTAACGGACATTGGCAGAATTGTGTCGACCAGACGCAGAGCCATTAATCAAGAAGTTGAAGTTGAAAATGGCTCACTTTGTTGCCCTCCGAAAACACATCCAAGGGTAAACTAAACCATTCTCATCTCTAAACAATTTTCCTCTCAATAATCTACCGTCATTACTCGGTTAGGCGCGCACGCGCCTGTTATCAACATCCGGTGCCTGCCGGAAGTTGCGTTCAGGGTAGATTAGCGCTGAGACAAAATTACAACTTTATAATAATAAACAGTAATAATAGTTTAGTTTCCATAGTTTCCCCCATAGCCCAATTACCCAGTCCATCCATTCACCACAATAACATGGCTTTTTTTGTTATTTTCATTTCCCTTTGCAATAGTCTCTACACCTGGCGGATATCATCTTCGGGTGTATCATATTGTGCAACCAAGGATGATATCCGCTATGTGTAGCTCTCGCCTTTAGATTAATTCTCATAAAGGGCCTCTGTGCTGTTGGCTTCGGCTCCACGCATGCCTCCCAAAGGACCGGGTCACTATATGGCCCGTGATCATGGAAATGAGAAACAGTAATAATACATTTATTTCAGACGACATTAGAATAAGTTAAGACCTTATTTTATTTATTCTACGGTCCATATTAATATATGTATACCTTAAATCTATTATACTTTTTAGACACCTAGCTAGGTTTTATATATGGGATATGTTTTGCTTCAATTTGAAAACTAACAACCTAAATAAGGTATACCTAAAGGTTTCTTATTCACTATCCCATTTTACCTTAAAAAGATTGCAGTGAACATAAAATCTAAGTGATAACTTTATTTCCTAGTTTTACGTTAATTTGAATTTTGTGACGTGTCCATTATTCTTGTAAGGTCTAAAGGTAATAAAGCAGTGAGTTTTGGGATTTTAGTTTTTTTCAGATGTTGTTGGATCTTAGAATCAATCCTTTTCTATTTCTAATTCTAACTTCATTTCCACAATTTATCTATTCGCAAGATTTCATAATGTAACAGACAGATATTCTGACAAAAAAACAGACTGGGTAATTTTAATTATTAAAAGTATTGATTTTTGTAATGTATTCGTTTAAAAAAAATCTAAAGTAAGTAGGCATTTCACAAATTTTCCTTTTCGATTTAACACCTGCGTTGGTATTTATAATCCCCAGCTGAGTTAAATTTACAAGTCACCATAATTAATTTGACTTTGACACTTGACTTTGTATTGTTGGAGTGATAAATTGATTTGTTAAATGTTATTTTACATGGGAAAATTCATGTAACAGTGATTTTATTCACAAAGTTTAAAATGAAAGTAAAAATTGGAGTTTTAATGACAAAGGTGTTACACGCCTGTCCTAACAAAATGTTTTTAATAGTTTTTGAAAAAGATTCCCTGGATTTTCCATATCTATTTTTTTTCTTTTTAGGGTTCCGTACCTCAAAAGTTAAAAAGCCCTATAGGATAACTTTTTCCGTGTGTCCGTCTATCAACGCTCTTTTCATAGAAACGCGTGGCGTTGTTGAAATTAACATGAAATAATTCAGGTCCGCCATGTCCGTAACCTTTTGGAGCGGTGATATAAATCAAACTTCCAAGTCGACGCAACCAAAAGTTACAACCGTATTGAAAGGTTTGTGCTTGGCGGTTGTGGTAGATATTAATGGTCAACAGGTAATTGGTCCCCAAACAGCCCTTTGAGATTGGTATTTGGTGTAGTGTTTGGTTGGTGGTCAAGGAAAGTTACTGGTATGGTATGGTACGGTGTATATTCACAAGACAGTGGTAATTATTGGTTAACTTAAACTACCGCCGCCAACTTATGGTATAAATGGTTTAATGGTTGAGATGGTAATATTGGTTTGAACCCGCGACGATGGCGGTCTACCGCGGACTGAGTAAGTTTAGGTAAACGTGAGCAAATACGCATTCAAATGCAAGCACAGCTAAATGCATATCTGCTGCGTTGGTCGGTTTACCCGAACACGTATGCCCATTTTTATTTTATTTTGCAAGAGTATAAATAACATGAACACAAAACCTATACGGTACTTCCTGTTAACCTAGAATCATGAAATGGCAAAAGGCAAGGTCTTATAGCACAACTAAACGAAAAACTCCGAAAATAGGGAATTTGTAGTTTCATCATCAGCCAATACACGTCCACTGCTGGACATAGGCCTCCCCCGTACGACGCAACAAATAGCGGTCCTGAGCCGGCTCCATCCATCGACTCCCTGCGACCGCCACGATGTCGTGGGTCCATCGAGTGGATGGTCTCCCATTGTAGTTTATTCACAAAGAAATAATTCTTGATTCTTGCCATTGACCGAAAACCTATAGGAAAACCTACCATATATAATAAATTACCACAATCTATAAGACTGCTGCCGAATATGGAGTTTCAGAGAAAGTTAAAAACCATTCTTTCAACTAAATGCTATTATGCTATAAATGAATTTTTAATTGACAAAGATTTTTCTGCTTCATGACATTCGTTATTCTTAAGTTGCTTTCAGCATTAGTCTCAATTCCAGTTTTATTTTATTGTTAGCCAAGTTTATTTGATTTTTGTTATTTGTACAAAGATTATTGCACACCGTAAAGGTAGGAATACATTGACACACATAGACATAAAAAACACCTGTACCTACATGTATTTCATGCAATAAAAGATACTTTACTTTACCGGTTGACCTAAAATTATGAAATTTAGCAAGAAGCAAGGACTTATGGCACAAATAAAGAGGAAAATCCGAAAACGGTAAATTTGTAATTTATTCACAATCATATTTTATTACTTTTTACAAGCGACCAAAACCTATAGGGTACCTACATCCCGGTGACCTAGAATCACGAAATTTGTCAAGAAACATGGTCTTATAATTACGGAACCCTCGGTGCGCGAGTCCAACTCGCACTTGACATTTTAGTCTAATAATTTGATTTTAATTTAATACCCACTATTTATAGCCGACCCCACCTAGTGTGGGATAAGGGTAGGAAGAAGACCCACTTTTTCATAATATCATCATCATCATCAGCCACATACACGTCCACTGCTGGACATAGGCCTCCCCCGTACGAAGCCACAAATAGCGGTCCTGAGCCGCCTCCATCCATCGACTCCCTTCGACCGCTAAGATGTCGTCGGTCCATCGAGTGGATGACCTCCCATGTAGGGGGGGATTTGCCATAATCACCACGCTTGGCGGGCGGATTGGTGATCGCAGTGTTGGTGTTTAAAAATACTCAGAAGGAAGCTGCTGCCCTTCCTCTGGTAGGTTCCCTTAGTCGGCTCTTACGACATCCACGGGTTGAGTTGGAGGGGTCGATATTCGTAATATACCCACTCTTAATAAAAGGGGTACTGACCAGTGGTGTTACGAGGCGTAATGCAACATGATACACAGTAGCGTTCATGCAGTCAGTCCGGCGAAAGAAGGCGGTCGCAACGAGCAAAGAAATGGATTTTATTACACGGCGGCGGCGGGGCGGCGCGGCGGCGGTGATGGTATTATGCTCGCTGCGAATGGTACATTACATTCCGTAACACCGATCAGCAACTCCCAGCTTTGTAATTAGAGATCAGGAAATGAGATAAACAATCCTACTAAAATTATAAATGTCAAAGTTTGTAAGAATGGATGGATGTTTCTCCCTCTTTCACGCAAAAACTACTGAACTGATTGGGCTGAAATTCGGTATGGGTATAGTTTGGGACCTGGAATAACATATAGGCTATTTTTTATCCCGATAAAACGCGGGCGAAGGCACGGGCAGCAACTAGTACTCAATATTGATGAAACTCTATGTATTTAGGTACTTACAATCATAGTAGAGGTTTCCAACGCCCGATGTCAGTTTAGGGGTACTTTGGCCTGAGAGGGACGCCATCCTTTCTCCCTAGGACAGACAGACAGACATCATTTAATAAGTACAATATGTAAAAAAAATGTTAAAAAAATTGAAGAGTTCAGGAAAAGATGGGACAGAATCTGAATCAATAACTTTATTTCTTTAGGCTTACAAAATAAGCACTTCGACAAGTTCAGACAAGTAAAATGTTATACTATAAACATAGTTATTATTATCAAATAAGAAATAAGGTGTTATTGATATTCTCTTCACTTCAATTTTTTGTCCACTTGTGGAAGAAGTGATAAAGAAACCACTAGCACATTATAATATCACTTATACACATAAGTGATATTATAATGTGCTAATACATGTTTATTTTGCCTGTCTAAATCTAAATTTAATGCGATATAAATACATGACAATACACTTTGACACTTTGGCCTAGCAGTTAGGCACACAAAGTTTTTAACCTTTACGAGGTGTGGAGTAATTAATCCCTATAGGTAAGCAACATTTATTTAGCAAAAGCAGTTGGAAAAAAAAAATAGAATTAATAAATTTACCTAAGAAAGTGGGTGTTACCTGTTCAAACTCGAATAAAATACTAGTTAATTGATTAGCAGAAATTCACAGTTTTTCAACTATGAATTTAAATAAATAAATAAAGCTTTGTTATCTAACTTCAAAACCAGTATACCTTGGCCATAATTCCACTATATTAATCGCTTAACCATACCATTGTTAAGTTGTTATATTATTTTCTATTCTATTTTATATTTGTTTTATGTGTACCTAACTCGTGAATCTATGGACCCATTTGTTGTCTGAAATAAAGCATTTTTTTTTATTACCATGGTGTAGTCTCTGAATTTTACATTTTGCATTTTACCTTTGATGAAAGAAAATACAGATGGAGGGAAGCGTGTCAAAAGTGTCAATACTGAAAGCATATCAATATCTCCGTGCAAATAGCACCGAACGCACTATTTAGAATTTCTTTCATCTATGGACGATTCTGCGACGATATAATTGTCATAGTTTTAGTAATAGTGGTAGTAAATCATTTATATTATTATTGTTGTGTATATTATTATTATATTATGTACTGTTAATCACACAAGATTAAACCATTTTGATAGAACATTTCCCAACACGCTGAATATCGACATCAGGTGCGTAACGGGTGAAAGTAAGCCTACGACGCAGGAGATTGCTGATTCGATTCCCGCCGGGACAAATTTTTGTACTTACATCGAAATTTAGGAACGCCAAAAGTTAGTTTTGATAATCTTCACTCTGATCATTATAAGCTATAGTAAAGAAGAGAAAACGAAACCTCTCAGTAGTTTGTACAAAATCCAATTTATAACATCAGAAGTATTATTAAAACACTCGGGAATTCGTGTCCAATGTTCTCTTAGGACTTTCCTTTATTTCCCAGAATAAGTTTTTAGCTTTACATTACCTATAGTAATACACACCAAGGTAGTCTGCAAATGCATTTTCTTAATATGTTCCAATGTGGTTATACTAGTTTTTTGCCCAATAAAGTCATTATGTATTTATTTATTAAAAATGATTAAAACCCTCGTTTTTCACAAACTTATTTTGGCAATTATGGCACAATATTTGAAATGTACATAATTTGAAATAATATTTAATTTTATTCATTTATATTCATTCATAATTATAGTTTTATATTGAAGACGGTTAACGTGTTAAACATATAAAACCGGTATAATACATACTTTGGTATGCGCATATCTTAAACTATTTAAAACTAGTATCAAACTAAACTCTGCCCCTGACTTCGCTTATTGCAGACTATCGTACGTAGGACACATTATAGTGCACAAGTGTGTGGGCAACCAAGTGCACTCTCAAGATAAGTTCCACAAGGGCAGAATGGTAAGAGCGGGGTCTCATAACCCAAACGTTTGCAGAACCTGTATTTATATTTACCTAGAATTATTTCAGTTAATGTAATGTTTTTTATTCCTTCTTTAAAGAATTATTAATATTCCAAAATTTACGACTCCGACGGGACTTGAATCTGCGACCTTCCCCTGAATACGGGGCTGCGCTATCCAACTGCGCCACGGAGGCAAGTACCCGACCTGTCGAAAATCTTTGGGACTTACGGACTATAGCGCCGTTAAGTGAGGGCGTAAGCACTATAATAACAAAAAGCTAGGTATTCTTTCTATTATTATATATTTCGGCTTATTGTCGTAGTACTGATGCAATAGAGATATTTACCATGATTTGTGTTATGAATTTTCCGATGTTTCGGCACAGTTGCATGCACCATTATCGCGAAATAACTGATGTTTGCGAGTTAGTTTTTATTGTCAGATATACCGATCTAACCAATAGGTACTACCGGTTTCATTATCGAACGTAATTAATATAAATCTAATTATCATGGTTATTAACCCTAAGGTCTTTTAGGGTTAATAACCATGATAATTAGATTGAAAATATTTATTAGAAATTATATTAAATTTATTATTAAGTATTATAGTTCTATCGTCTTTTATGGTGTATCGTCATGGTACTTGAAAAATAACAATCTTTGGGCCTCAGAAATAAACTGTTTATATGTATTTTTTATTGTACCTCTAGAGTTACTTTAAGCTAAAGTGAAAGGTATATTTAACCGACTTCGAAAAAAGAAGGATATTCTATGTTCGGCTGTATTAATATTTCTTTATGTACCAATGTTAGTCGATTTCTCCGTCAATTATGTACCGATTTTTTTAATTATTTCGTTTTTGTATAGAGAATGACCAATTTATTTGACGACCGATGAGGCGCAGTGGGCGAAGGTCCGCCTGCGACGCAGGAGGTTACGGGTTGGATTCCCGCCTCAGGACAAATATTTGTACGATCTGCAGATATTTGTTCAGAGTGTTCTGGCCGTTTTTCTATGTATAATAAAAAATATCTATCTATGTAATATATTGTATTATGTATATCAGTTATCTAGTACCCATAACACAAGCTCTGCTTAGCTTGGGGCTAGATAATGCTGTGTGGATTGTCCAAAATTTTTTGTTTATTTATTTTATTTCAGAGGAATTTGTTTTTATCACCGAAATTAAAAAACAGTGTTAAATAAAGGGATTCGGAGTCGGTTTTCAAAACAATCAAATTATGTACACATTAACGTATTTGAAAAAAGACATTTACATTATTTTAAACTGAACAAGTTTTTCGGAGATTAGAGAGTATGTACCTTTTTGAATAGTACATATTTTCACTTCTTACACTAGTGGACAAAAAATGTAAGTGCAGAGAATATCAATAACACCTTATGTGATAAAAATAACTATGTTTATAGTATAAAATTTGACTTATCTAAGTGCTTATTTTGTAAGCCTAAAGAAATTAAGTTATTGATTCTGATTCTGATTCTAATAAAACTATTATTTATATTTTGACCTCTATCTCACATGATGGTAACTCTCTACCTTAGTTGCATAAGTTACAATATGGCCGACAATATAAAACGAAGGTATAGACCTCACAATTACGCTTATTTTAATATTTGTGTGCGAGTTGTCACATATTTTGTTTTTTTTTGTGTATGTTAATAAACTTGTTTTATTAAGTTTGCAACAAAGAGATTTTCTATCTACTATAGCACAAAATAATGGGCTTAGCAAAATTTCAAAATTTTCAAAGATAACTATTTTGTCTATTCGTTTAAACTCATCTATTTAAGTAACAGTATTTATATTTAGCATTTGACTACCTAGTTTTGTATTTTCCAAGAACTAAGAATTGTACCTAACCGACTTCAAAAAAGGAGTAGGATCCTTCACCATTCTGTACCAAAGTCACCTTCAGTGATATTGAGGTCAACCAGAGTTGACGCATGCGCGAAAGAATCGATTGGTGCTTGAACGTATGTTTTAAAAATTTGAATTTATGACCTAGGTCAAACCAACAAGAAAATTAATCCTTTTTTTTGTTTTAACAAATTTGACCACGTATTTTTAATAGATCTGACTTTTCAGTTAGACCGTGATTTTTTGAGATTACGTAAAAATTATATATTATTTAATTTTTTTAGTCATGTTGCCGCTATAATCGACATATCCCCAGTATTTATCTGTTTTCAAGACATATTTTGTCGTCTTTTGTTATAATATTATTTTGTCTTTTTACTGTTTGAACAAGCCAGTAACATTTAAATTGTTTTTCATAGTCAGCCACGGTTAATATTTATAGTAGGTACCTATTTATTACTAGATATACACATATATAAGTTATATAAGCCGTTTTCAAGGTATTGTACTGCTAAATTTGCAAATTTAAAAAACAACCTTGTAAAAAACGAGCGTTTTATGAATTACTTATTATTTAGTTTCTAAAAATAGTCTAAATTTAAGCGTTAGTAATAATGGAATTCTGATCGACATAAGAAAATAGTCATAAGGAATAAATCAAGAAAAATATGGATATGCAGTTTATATGATTTAATGAGCATATGATAAAAACTATATAAATATGTACCTACATTGTGTATAGTCGATATAGTTTCTTGATATTGATAACAATACATGCAGAAAGCTTCAAAATATCAATAAAGAACAAAGATGGTGGTATGACGTAATCAAAATGGCGGCACAGATCGATACAAGATGGCGGATTAAATTACAAGATGGCGTCTAATGAACTAACCAATTGTATGTGTTCAGCAATTTGCTTGCAGTACGAGTAAAAGCCGTCCAATGTTAGTTTAGACATTTGCTAAACTATATTTCTGTGAACAGAGAAATTAATTATGTTAATGACACTGGCATTATCTGTCAGTTCAATTGACATCTGTCAGATTTTATCGATTGTAATCAGAACGGCAAATAACTTATAATTTTTTCAGAAATGATTAGAAATTAAAGAGTTTTAGTGACAGATTTAAAGATTGAAATTCTAAAATGGAAATGAATGACACATTCTAATTTATTGATAAATTTAAATATAATACTGACCTTATAAATTATGTAGCTACGACGAAATAAAAAGATATATAGACTTCACTATTTATACGATATATTTTTAGTTGAGAAACAAATAAGGATGTGCCTCAAAGGGTCAGATATACAGTTATAAATGTAAAGGGTGTGGCTCCGTTGTTTCGAGATTTTATATATGTTTTTCATATATGAAGGTTGGGGTTTTTTTCAGGATTTAGTGCTGGTGACTTCCAGCAAGGTAGAGAAGATACTGAAGGCTTCAGGTCTTGGTTTCAGGGGGTGAAATTCGCGGCTGCGCGTTGAAAAGGTTAAAGGGGTGGGTCAATATGGAACCAGGTCATCCCCCCTCTACCCTGCTGTGATTGATTTTAAGATGGGCGGTGGACTCATGGGGATGTTGTTGAGTAATTAAAAATTAATCTACCTCTGTGAATTTGATTAGGATCTTCGTTTTCGTGATTTTCTTAAATACTATTAATTATATACTTATAGATATATAAGTATTAATACCCTCGAAAACCAGATGTGAAATGAAACCAAAGTGGCATGTTTACGTGATCTTAGTTATTTTCAACTGAAAGCAAATGTCTCTTAAAAACCATTCGTATGATAGTACCGAGGACCTGCTGACTGTTTTGAAGTGATAAATATACTTCGCTTCTCTACCTTAATAAATTATCGCATAATTCATAGCTGTTATTACATAACTTAGTTATAATTAAATTTTAAGTAACTCTATAGAGTAGGTTGTTTATGTATACCTAATTCGTTTAATTAATTAATTTTCGTACAGTTCTGCAAGTCAATTTTAATTTAATTTTAAATTATATTATATTTACAAAACAAACTGGAATACATTTCTGTTCTTACTGCTAATCTAAGTTAAACTATGCAGAATTTTTCTAAATCCTCTTATATCAATCTTGTTATACATACCTATGTATGTATAACAAGATTAGAATCATGGTAATTCCTAAATTGGTTTTCATATTTTTGTGTGTTAAATAATTAATGTATGACGTCATCCTTTCGATCTACTATTTTTGTAACACTGTAGTGGGAGCGCAGCTGCCTATATTACAGACTGTTCAGTCTAGTTTAGGCAGCTGAGGCTACATAATAGATAGAACTAGAAATTCTCCATGTACCAACTTAAATATTGTCAGAATTTGTTATGTTAATTATTTGGAATGATTCTTTTCGCAATAAATTTCTTCTATCTTTATCTTTTCAAGGATAATGCTGATGTAAAATATTTTGGTCTTTACTTAGGTTCTTTTTGTACTTAGTTAAAGATAGAAGATTAATTGTAAATTCTAAGATAATTTTACAAGCCTATCTTGTCATACAAAAGTAAAACGATATTTTGTATGATTCACTTTAGTTTTGCGCCTAACTTTGCCAATCTTTTTTTTAGTTTTTTACAGGTATGTACAATAGTTCTGTATGTACCTAATGTAAGGTCTTATTATAGTGCATAAGCACTAATGTAATTTAGAAATCCTTTGGTCTATCTTTAAAGCAATTTATTTGTTGGTTTGCTTGTTTTTAGGCCTTTACTTAGAACCCCTATTTTTATCTGATGTCACATAGCCTATAACCATCGGATTATTAAGACGAATCATACGACATCCATTTGTTAAAATCGGATCAGTAGTTTCAGCGCTACGTGGGAACATAAAAATTGGCTACATAAATACAAACATACATGGGGTGTCTAACCCTCGTCCTTCGGTAGTCGGGTAATCAAAGTCCTTTATATAAAATAAAAGTTTTACATAACTTAGATTAACTAAACACTGTTTAGAACCTAACTAAGGTTGATAAATAACAGGCTACGGAACGGACGCCTTTCATAGTTTTCTAACAAAATTACTATTTATAATAACTAACACTTAATAAATCATTAATTAATAAAATTATAATTTTTAGCAGAATTTACAAAAACTAGTATGAGCACTTTGTAAAGCGCGCATTTTTATATAGTTCTTAAAATGTTGTTGGTTTGTTTGTTATTTAATTTCACAGCAGCATCCTCGAAAGGACAAATTAATACTTTTAGTGCGATCACCAATCCGCCTGTCAAGGGTGCTGATTTATGGCAATAGTTTTGCAGCTTAGCGCAAAATGCAAAGTCGCCAGCCTTTGCCATTTGCCTACACAATCGCAGCCGTAGGCGGTGGCGTGTAGGTGGCAGCTGACTTTTTGACATTTGTTTAACCGACTTCTAAAGGAGGAGGTTCTCAATTCGTCTGTATGTTGTTTTTTATATGTGTGTTACGCGATATCTCCGCCAATTATGGATCGATTTTGAAAATTCTTCATTATTGTATAGAAAATAATCCCGAAGGGGTCCCATAAAATTTTTATTTCCAGGGGATTAGTATTTATCCCGCAAAACTTAAAATAAGTGTAAAATTAAGGGAATTTAAAGTCGGATTATCATTTTTTAAAACACGCCATATTATTCTGAAAAGTAGTGAACTTCGGTTGGATTCAGACTGCAACGGTTTTAATTTTACTGTCTCACGGAATGTTTTTACCGTCACGGCAAAATAGGAAAGCAAATTGTATGATGAAGATCGGCCCGTGCGGATTTGTTGTTGTTTCACGTCGAATGAAATGGAGAGCGCTATGAGTGAGAAAGCGCGTCTAACCATCAAATACGAAGCTGTCATGTGGCTGTGTGCGTATGCTCGGTATCGGCACCATTATTTGATATGTTTTCGTACTTTCCGATTAAATTTGAATAAACGATTGATTTCAGAAATATTTTTGATTATTTATAATGTTGAATATATTTAGGATGTTTGCAAGGTGACAGAATTTCGTATAAAGGCGTATATCATGCATAAAAAATCGCTTGAAAATGACTCGATAAAGAGCATTATTTTTAATGCGTCCGATTACGTATGGAAAATTTCAATAAGATCGAGGACATAGTTTCCAAATGAAACGGAAAGTACGTTTGTATGGGGGCTAAGGCTATCCGTTTCGTTCTTAAATGCGGGACGGAAAAATCTATGGTTTTTCATTTCTCACGCGTTTGGCGGGAGAGAAAAGTATATGGAAATCCATTTCTAAAGTTTTTACTTCATTATATTCGCTTATTTTCTTTACCGGTTTTTTTTGCGGTTTCATGGTTTAAGAAAACAAGGTATGCTTTTCCAGGACACGATGGTCACGTGGGTGGCTGAAAACTACGTCATCGACGCCATCGGCGAATGAGAAGACGAATCTATTTCCTGGTCATACCTATAGCGTAAAATCGTAACTCCCCGAGCTCCTGTATGAATCTGATAAAACTGTGTGTATTTACCAATTATTTATCACATTGACTCGTGTTTAACTAACGCTGTTTTGACTGATTTAACAAACATGATTGACGATTGTAATTTTTTTATTGATTTTTCCGTTGACCCTTATAACCAGGGATCGGAATAGGTAGAGTTTTTAAGTACCTACTGACGTCAAATGCACTACTACGAAATCTTAATATGGATATGCCTTTAAATTCCTGGATTTTATACTTTGAAAACAACTTATTGTAAGTAGGCACTTCTTTCTTCCCATTAAATATAAGTTAGAAATCATTTATTTTCACCAAAATAAAAAATTTCCTGTCTGGTACAAAAGTCAAATCGGTAAAATTTTTAAATTGCTGCTTCACCGCGCAACACAACGTAGATTTTATTTTTCTTTCTTAATACTATCGCTACTGAAGAATGTGGTTACTTTAGTAATAAAAAGCAAACTAAGTTACGTTGTAAAACATGGCGGCATGCAAACATGTTGAGACTTGGGCGGCACGACAAGAAAGACATACATAAAAGTGACAATGACAGATTTATTGTCTTTGAAAGAAAATGTTGAGTTCATAATCTAACAGAGTTACAAGGCATGTTAGGTATGTTGCAGGATAAGGGGTAAGCCAGGTAGGGTGGATACATTTTTTGTTCACTTGTTTCCTTTCGTCTGTTGAGTTTGCGCCCATTTTTTTAGTGGAGTGAATCTATACTACTCTGGCTACACTTTTTGGATTGAATCAGTGTTTCCTGACAATTTTGGTGTGTTTTTTTTTTATTTGCTAATGGTGGCTTTTGTGTCACTGTAGAATTGGTAGGCCAATTGTAATCGCCACTTTATGTGTTCACCCTTAAAAACTGCTGCGTTCATAGTTCACCACTTACCGCAGCGGCTAAGAGCGGGTCTCATAGTTCATCTTGCCTGAGCCTGAGCAAGCACCTGCTTCCCAGACGAATGCTATGTTTTTGCATCAGTGTTCCGCACTCTTCTAGTAGATGGAGGGGCGTTTCCTCCGCCTACTCACAGAATCTGCAGGATTTGATGTCGCTTAGCCCCAAATTAAACATGTGCTTGTTAAGGCGACAGTGTCCAGTTAGGGCTCTTGTTTGTCTGATTTTCTCTGCTTGGCGCTAGGATTTGGTTGCTGATCTTTGATTTTTCTTGTTATCCCTGAAGGCTTTGTTCAGTGATTTTGAATGATTCATACTAGGGATGGGACGTATTTACTCGACCAGGTTTTAATACCTGGTATTTGCTTGCAAGTACGAAAACCTGGTATGCGTCGAAATACATTGAGTCTTGCAAGTACGTACTTGCAAGACCGAATACCGAGGTATTCGGGGCGTGCGCGGACTCTATCGATGACTTACTTCTGACTGCGACAGTGACAGTGACATGAAGTTCAAGTACTAGGTACGTACCAACGTATTTTTCAATCCCCAAAAATCATCATTTAGTAATTTTCATCAGAATGGTTTGAGGAATTTCCGACATGTTTACAAACAAATACGATTATGAATTTTATTTCCATGGAAACTTAGATCAATTTCCTTGTATAAGTATTTTACTCTGAACGTGTTCATAAGACAGTGACAGACGTGCGTACATTATTTTATGCTAAAAGTATCGGCTAACTAACTGAAACACAATATCGATTTCATTAGTTGACAATGACATTAAGTGTGATCGTTGCGGGTTGGCGCGAGATTCAATTTGTTTTAGATTTTAATTCCAACTGCGGTTTACCAATAATAAATCTACTTAAAGAAAAGGTAATTTGGGGAAAATCGAGATCTATTTTATATTAACCCATAATAAAACAAAATTCGATTTAATTGTATTTTGGGAGCAATTTAGAAAATGTTGATTTTTGGCCCAATATTTACTTTAATTTTCCAAATGCTCCCAAAGAACCAATGAGCCGCAGTAAGCTTTTTCATAAGGTAAATAGAAAATGGTTTACGATTTGTGCCAAATTACTTTTTAACTCTTTTATTCCATATATACCTTACAAAAGTCATGTAGTTTTATGTCTCTTAGTCCGAAATCATGCATCTGATAATTATTATGTACCTAGATACTTAGGTAACTACTTTATTGACAAAGAAAATTACAATCAAATAATAGAAACAAATTAGAAATAATATTCTTTTAGAAATTAGGTACCTACTTATCTATCTAGTATCAATCTACTTAGCCACCGAACCTACCATACCTACTAGGTACTCTCGTTACATAACTAGATAGCGCCTGGGTTAGTTCTCTCTGGAAAACTCTGATTCACTGTCTGAACGGTTTCCCAGAGACGAAGCGACATATTTAGCTAAATTTATTTTTTGGTCCTGAAAATCTCAATAGGTAAGTAATTATAGCAATTTTAATTGAAATTGTTTTGTATCTACAGCACATTTCAGAGTTCACAATTTGATTGACATTCGTATCAAACAAATATGAGGACCGGTACTTAACTGTATTTAATAGTCTATGACAAAGTATGACATTTGCCTACCTACAGTAAGTAAATAATTTAGGTACTGTACTTAAAAAAGTAAAGTACCTACCTAGATAAATATCAATTTTAAATAAAAATAATGTACGCACCTGCATAGGTCAGTTGGGTATCTGCATCAAACTTATGTAAATTAGATGAGTGAGCACAATCTCATTTTATATTATAACTTATGAAAAGATAATACCTACTTTGTAAATAAGTGCGTCATAACTACCTAGAGTGCCTAGAGTGAAAAGTGAGTCCCGTACTAATAAAAACTAATAATAGGTACCTACCTACATCCCGTCTCGTCTGCTACAATTTTTATGCAGGCGTTAGGGTTAGATATAATTATGTATCAAGGTACAACATAGGTAATTTCCCTATTAGGACTACCTAACTATTAATCTGTCAGCTATATTTACTTACAATTAATATAATATGAGTATTGTACTTTTTGTCCTTAATAGGCTACTCCATAAAAATCAATTTGGCTTCACCAAAGGTAGATCAACAACCGATGCTGGTACAGTTTTACTAAAGCATATATTGGATGCCCGGGATAAAGCGAAAAACGCTATTGGTATATTCTGTGACCTTTCCAAGGCTTTTGATTGTGTAGATCATGGTACATTAATTAGAACATTGAGTCACTATGGAATTCAAAACCAGGCACTGGACCTTATGCAACCATATTTATCTGATAGAGTTCAAAAAGTAGCTATTGGCAAAGATTTAATTAGGCGTCCCGCAAGGATCAATATTAGACCCTTTTTTATTTTTAGTATACGTAAATGATCTCCCCTTTTTAGCAAAAGATCTGTGTGATATAGTCTTATTTGCTGATGATACTTCACTGATTTTTAAAGTTGACAGAAATAAATGTAATTATGACGATGTAAATGATTCGCTTTCACACGTACTAGATTGGTTCACCGCCAATAACCTCTTACTAAAGCTAAAAAAAACAAAGTGCATTAAATTCATGTTACCAAATGTAAAAGAATTTCCAACTAAGATAATGCTAAAGGATGAGATTGTTCACCTTGTAGACTCTACCGTTTTCTTAGGGTTACATATTGATTCCACTCTTCAATGGAAACCGCAAATTGATGCTCTCGCAGGCAGACTTAGTTCAGCAGCCTATGCAGTTCGTACAATTAGATATATTACCGATGAAGATACAGCTAGGTTAGTTTATTTCGGTTACTTTTATAGTATTATGTCCTATGGTATTTTGCTTTGGGGAAAGGCAGCTGACATCCAGGCTATCTTTGTTCTTCAAAAAAGGGCTGTACGCGCAATTTATAAATTAAAGCCACGCGACTCTTTGAGGGAATTATTTAAAGAAATAAATATTTTGACGGTAATATCGCAATACATCTATGAAAATCTTATGTATACGCACAAAAATAGAGATAGCTTTTTGAAAAAGTGTGATGTTCACAATAGAAATACGAAACAAGAACAAATTACACATCCCAGCATATAGATTACGCAAAGTAGGGAAATCATTTATGGGCAATTGCGTGCGGTTCTATAATAAGCTTCCATCTGAAGCAACTGAACTCCCTATTCGTAAATTTAAACAGTACATTAAACAAAATCTTATCAGGAAGGCCTTTTACTCCATAGATGATTACATCAATGATGTTAATGCTTGGCAAGATGTCGCTCCGTTCCGCACTGTCAGTAGTATGTAAGAAATTCAATGTTCTGTTTAGCTTTATAGAAATATTGACATGTATCTAAATCGCATTAAATTTAGATTTAGATAGGCAAAATAACCATGTATTAGACACATAAGTGATATTATAATGTGCTAGTGGTTTCTTTATCACTTCTTCCACTAGTGGACAAAAAATTGAAGTGAAGAGAATATCAATAACACCTTATTTCTAGAGATGAGTCCGGTATTCAATAACTAACTCAGTACCTGTTCGCATGGTCCTAAAATATCTAACGCTATTGTAAAATCCGCATACCGCTAGGGAATAACTGTGCAAAGCGAGCATCGCGCCTAACCGACCGTGAGTTATAACTACCCCACGCTTCAATACCTATACTTACCTAACTATCATCTACGCATAGGTACTAGCGGACCGTTCACCCGTAAAGTTATGTAGCTGCAACAAGTATTTGGTATTTCCAACCAAATCGGTTAGATGGTATTTCTAACCAAATCGGTTAGATGGTATTTCTAACCAAATCGGTTAGATGGTATTTCGAACCAAATCGGTTAGATGGTATTTCTAACCAAATCGGTTAGATGGTATTTCTAACCAAATCGGTTAGATGGTATTTCTAACCAAATCGGTTAGAAATATATTGGGTAGAAATTAGAACAGGTATAGAGTATTGTAACGTTATTGGATACCAGTTGGTACTAGCGGTATTGAAACAAAATACCCAACTAATAACCGATAGCCAAAATATCCAATAACTCCCATCCTTACTTATTTCTTATTTGATAATAATAACTATGTTTATAGTATAAAATTTGACTTGTCTAAGTGCTTATTTTGTAAGCATAAAGAAATAAAGTTATTGATTCTGATTCTGTACCTAAATCATAGTCATAGTCAATCATGCTGATAAATTAAAACATCCAAAAGTTTCTAGTTGTACAAGTATTTTTTTGTTCTCACATTTTTTTTTCTTTATAACAAATGACGCGCGGATCAATTTCCAATCAAAGTATTTTGACCCGTACGAGAGCATGGAAGTATTTTTTCTGTAAATTCAATTACGGCCTTTATTCTCACACAGACTGTGATCAATTTCCCATGCAAGTATTTTACTTTCAAAGTGCGTGGCGCACTGAGACCCGCCACGAGTCGCACCCGCCCGCGCTATCTGTACTTCGAGTATTTTTGATACCACATGGTAAAAAATACTTGGAAGTATTTTAGCCCTGGTTTTTGGCGCTGGTTTTTATACGAGGACGTACTTGGAAGACTTGGTACTTGATTTTACAAGTACGTCTCATCGCTAATTCATACCCGTACAATTTTTCCAAAGCTTGGTCCATTCCTCGTAGGAGCAATTCAAAAAGATTCTTTGAGCCAGGCTTTTGGGTATGCCACAAAACGGCTTGGGGCCTGGAATGCGAGTTCGTCGGCACACTCATTGCCGTTATTTCCCGCGTGACCGGACATCTCTATTGTTCGAGCCGTTCAGGCGTGACAGACAGTCCTCAACTAAACTGGACGTGCGATGTGACCTTTGAATTCAGTGCTAGGAGGGCAGCTTGGCTGTCAGAGTTGATTGGTGTATCGCTTTTGCATGTTTATATTAGCACATTTGAGAATGACGAATACTTCTGCTTGGAGGATGCGTAGTTACTCAGATAAGTGCTGTTGCCAAACCTACGTCACCCTCCATTCACTCCACAGTCTATGTCCAGTCCTAATTTGGAGCCATCCGTGTACCAGTTTTAGGCTCCCGTCCTTAAAGTAGAATTGGCTGTTGGACCAGTATTCTCTGGAACGCAGTTCCACCATATAATGTTTTTCAAACACATGTAATGGAAGCATGACATCAGTTGTCATGCTCATGATGGGTAATTCCAGAGTTGTGTCTAGCAGAGTTCTCAGTTTCTGGGAGAGCCAGTTTCTTCAGCCGCTGACCCTGTACAAGCTGGTCTTTGCCTCCTTCTGTATGTACAAGCGAAGGTAGTCCCAAGAATTAAGGATGGGAGTTATTGGATATTTTGGCTACCGGTTATTAGTTGGGTATTTTGTTTCAATATCCCTAGTACCAACTGGTACCCAATAACGTTACAATACTCTATACCTGTTCTGATTTCTACCCAATATATTTCTAACCGATTTGGTTAGAAATACCATCTAACCGTTTTGGTTAGAAATACCAAATACTTGTTGCAGCTACATAACTTTACGGGTGAACGGTCCGCTAGTACCTATGCGTAGATGATAGTTAGGTAAGTATAGGTATTGAAGCGTTGGGTAGTGATGGCTCACGGTCGGTTAGGCGCGATGCTCGCTTTGCACAGTTATTCCCTAGCGGTATGCGGATTTTACAATAGCGTTAGATATTTTAGGACCATGCTAACAGGTACTGAGTTAGTTATTGAATACCGGACTCATCTCTACCAAGAATGCATTCAGTGCCAGCAAGGGTGACGTAGACATTGCTCCCGTGGCCGGCAGTCCTGTCCAGGCTGCTAAGTTGCGTGATTGCGGCAGACTGAAGGGTCTTGTCGTACCATACCATGGAGGCGTATGTAATTATTGGCCTCATAATGGCAGTTTACAGCCACAGGGCAATTTTGGGTTTGACGCCCAAGTGCCTGCCCATTAGTCTACCGCTGGCTCCTAGTGCTATCTTAACTTTTTGCAAGACGTTGTCTAGGTGTGTGTTCCACGTCAGTTTTTGGTAGATTGTAAAGCCCAAGTATTTTACTTCCGTGGAAAAGGTTACAATACCGTTAAGTTTAGGTTTACAAGCTTGTGTAGCCTTCGCTTATTTGTGAATATAATCACAGTTTTTTGTCAGCGTTGACTGAGAGTTCACTTTTGCTGCACCAGTCACTGGCAGTGTGGTGAGAGCTCACTGCATGATGCTAAAGATGGTGAATTGACAGAATCCTCGCATGACGATCACAAGGTCATCTGCATATCCTTGCGCATCAATGTGAAGGTCAACCAATCCACAATAATGCTAATATTGCTCCCCTATGCGTTAGCATGTCACATCCATTTATTATCTCTTACATACGAATCTACTGAATCTCTCATGTGCCGCAATTCCTAACATCCCTATCCGCCTTAGTCAATTTCTTGATCCCCACACATACCCCAGTTGCCCTACTTTCATTCATTTCCCTACACCTGCCTGACTCCTGGAGTATCTTTGCAAATTAACTATGTAGATAAGAGACCTCAAGAGTTGATTATCTACTGCCATTATTTTTTTCAAATGTTTCATACATTAGTCAAGTTCGTTGTCGTCAACCATCTCTTATTAATTAAATTTATTTCCCATTGTATAACTTTTACACATAGTCTTAGTTTTTCGGCATTAAATAGCAATTTAAGGAACTCTACCTTGCAGTCGAAGGGTAGCGTAAATACTCGCGACACAGTTGCATAACTATTGCACGTATTTTCGTTTTCACCCAATTTCATGTACCTTTGTTTATAGTTCCAATAAAGATAAATTTTATTTATTTATTATCCTGTACCCATCTGGTAGTGGTTGGGTCGACATATTTGATTAGTTTTACTTTTAGAGAGCAGTTTAAGAAGTTGAGGAAGACTTCTCGTGTTAAATAACATTAATTACGGTTTTTATTTAAGGACAAGGTGAATTTCAATAATTTTGCTATTCGAATTATCTCGACTACACATTAAATTTCATTATAATATATTTTCTTCGTAAAATATAAAATTTTATAAGTTGTTACATTTGTAGACGCCATTTTGTTTTATTTTTACTCGTACAAAATATCTTAAACCTTTCTCAATATAAAGCGTACATGAAACAAAACCTCTTGGTTTTTCTGACGAAACCGTTAACTTTTATGAAAATTGTTGTTTATAAAGTTTGCTAGCCACCAGCTGGAGGTATTACAGGTAGCCCCGTATTTTTTAATGACTTAGTTTGTGTTAAAAATACGAATAACAAGTTTTAGAAGATAATTATGGTAATCCGGGAATTTTTGAAGATGAATTCCCGATCCCAGGATTAAAAGGCATATCCATATTAAGATTTCGTAGGCCATGTGACGTCATTTGGTACTTAAAAACTCTACCTATTCCGATCCCTTATAACATTTGTTTCCCAACTTCTACATTTTGTTGAAATAAAGTGGCAACTGGACAGTGACGTCACCTTGAGGCACTCCCGGAAGAGCAGACCTTTTCTTGGATCATGTGTCGTGTGACATAAATAAATATTTTATTTGAATTATTATTATGGGAGGCGAACCACAGATTATTCAATACCTATTATATATAATGAACTACCACGCAAACTATTAGAAGAAGTCAACACAAAAAACTAAACTTATATATACAAAAAACACTTCTTAGATAATATATAGTAGAATATGACCTACATTTATACCTACCTAGTTACATTGTAAAACCTAATTATAATGTTAAATATCTTGTACTACAACTACTTCAAGAATTTATATTTTTCCAGACAGCGACCGCTAGTCACCCTGTACTCTAAAACCTGTTTGCCGCTCGGCCATTAACGACAAAATAACAATGTTTAGAAAACTGTGTAATACGGCACCAACATATACTTTAGTGGTAGATATTGGTAGAACATAAAAAGGATTTCTAGCCGTAGCCCGGGTGGGTCGCTAGTTGATAAATATCACTTTTTTATTTGATTGTACTTGCGCAGTTTTGCTGCCGTGCCTAAGTTCACAGAGCTCATTAAGTTTTGCGATCACTCTACCATTTGTTTCAGCCGCTCACATAGGTAACTAGACTAAGTATTTTTATTATATAATATTGTTCGATAACTTCATGTCAAATATGTGGCATTCGTTGTAACCGCAGACACTAAACAAAACTTCTCTGGTGCCTGAATAATTATAAGATTACATTAATTTGGTTAATAGAGAAATACAAATACCTAAACGACAAAAGTTTTTACTCCGAGTCCGCCATATGATATCGGTCTCTTCCGTTTTAGGAACAGTAATTCAAAAAAGAAACAAAAGGAATATCACGCTAGCGCCTATTTATAACAATGCCTTCAGGTGGCTGATGAGGCTGCCGCGCTTCTGTAGCTCATCAGACATGTTCGCGGAGGCGCGGGTCGACGGGTTCGCTGCGATCCTGGGCAAGAGAATGGCGTCGCTGATGCGCAGGGTGCGCGGCAGCGCCAACAGCTCCCATACATTGCAGGAAGGCTGGACACAGCACACAATGTAACATGAACTTTCCTCCAGTGCTGCATGAAGGGAGAGCTTCATGCAGCACTGGACAAAAGTTCATGATGGTTTCTAATGAGTTAACTGTCTTATAATGTTTTCGTTGTGTGTTTTTCTGTGTATGTTTTTGAAATTGTGTATCGATATGGACTGTCTGAAATAGAAATTTTTTGAATTTACTGATTTTGAATAAAACGATGATTTTCCTCGTAAGTACTATACTTAATATAAATAAAGTACTTTGTATCACTTGGATGTGTGTTCGCGCGGCGTACGAATATCGGCCCCTGCAACTCAACCCGTGGATGTCGTAAGAGCCGACTAAGGGAACCTACCAGAGGAAGGGCAGCAGCTTCCTTCTGAGTATTTTTAAACACCAACACTGCGATCACCAATCCGCCTGCCAAGCGTGCTGATTATGGCATAACCCCCCCCTACATGAGAGACCATCCAAACGATGGCCCGAGGACATCGTAGCGGTCGCAGGTCGATGGATGGAGACGGCTCGGGACCGCTATTTGTGGCATCGTATTGGGGAGGCCTATGTCCAACAATGGACATATACGGGCTGATGATGATGATGTTACTCCAGGTCCGAAACTATACCCATACCGAATTTCAGTCAACGACCCCCTCCAAACTCTCACTTGACAGATTCTGACAACGTCTTAAGATTCCCGCAGATTTCAACAAAACGCTATCTCTGCGTTCAACAGAGCAGACAAATCTTAATCCAAAGCCTTCGCAAACAGACACCCCCTCCACCCTATGGGGTAAAGGGTGGGCTCAAGGGGTAGTGGCTTGGGGAGGGGCAATTGACGTCACGCCACGCCCTGTGGAGGAGGAATGGGAGTTTGAAGGTATTCTGTGGCTTAATGCTTTGGAGTGTTTAGCATTATTGCGCGACTAGTACGAGCTTTTGACTTCGTTTCAGTATTTTCAGGAAGATATTTATAATTAAATTCGTGTTTTTTATATTATTTGCGTTCAATATTAGAATGAAGAAATATTTAGTAACAATTCCGCGTATAACCTTCTCTGATAGTATTCATCAAAGTAAGTTGTCTACTAGTTTCGTCTCTCCACGAGACATCTTCAGGACACCACAATACTCGACCTTGACATTGAGATTGGTAAGCACAGCAACACCGACAGAGTCCCGCCAGTGATGTTGCCTCTCCGAGCTCCGCGCGGAGCTCGGAGAGGCATCAGACGAAACTAGTAGACAACTTACTTTGATGAATACTATCAGAGAAGGTTATACGCGGAATTGTTACTAAATATTTCTTCATTCTAATATTGTGCAATGGATTTCCGCAAAGTAACGCCTGAATCTATTTTTTTTGTTTTTTATTATTTGCGTTACAAAAACCTGATGAAAATGAAAACTTATTTATTTATTTAATACATAATACAATCCACTCGATGGACCGACGACATCGTAGCGATCGCAGGGAGTCGATGGAAGGAGGCGGCTCAGGATCGCTATTTGTGGCGTCGTATGGGGGAGGCACATGTCCAGCAGTGGACGTGTATGGGCTGATATGATGATGATGACATATTACATTGCCATTTAAAATGATCATACAAAAAATTTTATATAATCTACATTTTAATATTGCTAAAATTAAGGTAAATCCATCTCAAGGTATAGGGGGAAGTCCCGTAACGCCGGACGGCACCCAGCTTCGGACAAGCGTACTATCTCGGAAAGTCACAACACGTTCGATTCAAAAACGATTGAAGAGGACGCGGGAGCGCATTCTGATACCAGGCCCCGAGACGCGGTGTGCTACTGACGCCCGAGGCCATGGTGGGAGAAGTTATTTACTACTTTTGGCGGGAATACGCTGCGTCACATAAGATATAAGTAAGTTTTATTGTGATGTTTTAGTATTTGTGTTTATAGTTATTGTTATTATACTACAAGTGATCCATAGATATTTGATATTTATAATAGTTTTTGTTGAGTAACGAAGAGGTTTTGACACGTAATTTTGGGGATTTTCTGTTCCCTGGCACCGGACACTAAGTCGTCCCTTAACGCCGGACAAAAATTAAGTTGCTTTTTCTCATAAGTATTTATGTTTTTGATTATATATGGTTTACTTTGTTTTAGAGACTAGAAGAACCGAGAGAAAACGTAATGAAAAAGAAAAAAATAAAAGAAACTAGGACCAAAATAGTTCACTGGAAGCCAGACAAGGTTTTGTTTACTAAACTAAAAAATCACTTTGAGAGAAGCTTTGCTGAACAATGAGTGCTATAACTTACGGAAACGGACTCTGCATGATAATTTTATTTTACTGAACCATGTAAAGCAAATAAAATGGACCCACATACTAAAATGTATAACATAAGAACGACTTGCGTAGTGTGCTTACGAAAATCGGATACAATGCTCCAGCTGCCGAGTTGTTGCAGCTCTAGCTGCTGAGTGGACTCACGAATCTGTAGAGATATCCATGAATGTTAAGAAGCCTACGATGTATGATTTATGTTCGAAGTTAATTCCGTCCGGTACTAGGTGCCACTTGCAATGATACCATTTTTTCAGACCAAAGTTTGATTTAAGTTTCAATTAATGATTATGTAAACGTTGCATTTTTGTATATTTATTTTGATTTTAAATTTCATTGACGTACTTAATTAATAAATAAATATATTTTATTCGAATCTCCTTTTTTTAATTGTCAAAAAACCTTAGGTGTCCGCCACTAGGGTACTTCCCCCTAATATTCATACTAAATGGACAAAGAAAATAACAATCAAATAATATAAACAATTAATTTGTTTTTATTAAGGTTTTAAAAATATACCATAAATAAAGGTATTTATTTCTAAAAAAAAATTGATAAACTAATATTTAATTTTTTTTATTTTTATTGACAAAGAAAATAACAATCAAATAATTAATATTTAAAATTGAAACAATTGAGCTAACTGCAGACTGTTGCAAACAATCAAGTAACTCATTTAGAACGTCGATTCATACTTAATGGATTCAAGAATAAATAAATAAATAAATAATGTTGGACATTGCACGCAACATCATCTAGCCCCAAGCTAAGCAGAGCTTGTGTTATGGGTACTAGGTAACTGATATACCTACTTTATATAATACACTACATAGATATTTTTAATATACATAGAAAACATCCAGAACACCCTGAAGAAATATCTGCAAATCCTACAAACATTTGTCCCGAGGCGGGAATCGAATCCGCAACCTCCTGCGTCGCAGGCGGACCTTCGCCTACCGCGCCACAGTACTCGTCGAATTGTAAATTTATCAATAGCTTATCAATCAGTGGAGAACCTGAAAGCTGATAAGGTTTGTTTGCACTTCATACACGTATGTAAAAACTTATCGAGAGCTTTCACGGGCAAGATTGTGATAACAGGTATTAAGTGAAAAGCGATAGAGTAGACTTAAATTAAAGAAATCTACTAATATTATAAATGTCAAAGTTTGTAAGGATGGATGTATGGATATTTATTTGTTACCCTTTCACGCAAAAACTAGTATTCAAGTATTAATACATAAAATGTGAAAGGTCTTAAATATTTCACTTAGAGGCTAGGTTTTAGGAGCCCTGTTAGGGCGCCATGCAACTTGAGAGGTAGCTAATATAATTTTAAATTTCACAATAAAGCTTAGTTTTATAAATATTGCACATTATTTAGTACTACAGTTAATCACTTAAGCTAAACTACTGAACCGATTAGGCTGAAATTTGATATGGGTATAGTTTGGGACCTGGAATAACATATAGGCTACTAGATGCTGCAGGCGCCTACGCTCCCGTTTAAAAAATATCCTATATGTTATTCCAGGTCCCAAACTATATACCATATGATAAACATGATAGTTTTTAAAGTTACCGTAATTCTGTCTGTTACCTTTTCACGCATAAACGGCTGAACGGATATTAATGAAATTTGGCAGATAGTTAGGTGGGCTGACGTTATTTCAGATATAAAATTAAATTTATGCGAAATTTTAGTTTGATTTAGAAGTAACAAACATTCAACACTCCGTTTTAATTGCCTCTAAAAAAAACTTCAAAATCTTAAAAGCTCAAATATTTTTTTTATAATTTAAGAGACTTTTACGTACACGCTTTCATATCATCTAGAAAGAAAGTGTCTGGGAATACAAATCCAACAAACCCAAACTCGACGTGGTTAAGTCGTTTTGTTTAGAAGTTCCTATTGCCACCTTTGGACTCCATCATCAGACCATCTCAATGGTACCATGACATTGCATAGTAACCGAACTTACATAAGTATGCCAAATTTCAGCTCAATCGGTTGAGGATAACTGGTCTAAAATTGAGTTGCAAGATTTGACCCAAACAAACATTCATGTCTGTATTTTTTTGATCACTTCCGAAGTGACCCGAAGTTTTTACATAAGTTAATAGAAACTATGGTTTGCGCCAAATTATTTTCCCGCTAATTTTATTCCTTGAAGAAAGCAGAATATATTAATACCTAAGATAAGTAGGCCATCTTAGATTTATTTTGGAAAAAAGTTACTCAAAAGTCTAAATCATGACTGGCATTTAGTTGTTCAAAATCTCTGTATTCAGGCTACTCTAGGATCACGAAAATAATGGACACACTTCACAAAACAATGATATCACTAAACGATGTGTCACTCTAATGGTGGTGAATCACGGTAGATTCACCATAGCTTACAAACATGTCCTCGACCACGGACTTTACCATGGTGAGTGTTGACATATCAATTATATTATTTATAATAAATAATATTATAATCAAAGAATAGAAACATAAGTAAAACTATACACAAGCCAAAGTCGATGTGCAATGTTTCGCCACCATCTACACATGTACATATGCTTCGTGTCCATCCCAAGGTTGGCTGGAAGAGATTGCTCTGAGCGTAAGGCCGCCCATTGTGCAACTATGTAATTTTTTCCTATATATCTTTATTTCCTTGGTGTGCAATAAATTGTAAAGTATTGTAATCTCTGTAAACGAACCGCCCAAACTTAATCTAAAATTCACTGAATTGCTGGTTTTTTTATACGGAATCTACGTTACTTTTCAATCTGTGATCATTCCTGTAATAAATATTGCGTACAATTTTACCTGAAACTCGATGCCAAGCAAGTGAGCGTTAGTTTTTTTGTCATGGTTGGTTTACAAACATTCCACATTGATTTCGGTATTTACAATTTTAACAGTTGAGCTAACTGCAGATTTTTGCAATCAAGCTAGAGCTAGCTCATCTGATCCATACCAATCGGAAGCATCCCCAAGACGTTTAATTTTAATATTTATGTATTTTCTATCGGGAATATTTTGCTACGTCGTCGTAGCTATAGCCTCGTAGCAGCCTGTCGAAGCAGGCTCTACGTCATAGCAGGTTCTATGTCGTAGCAGGCTCTACATCGTAGCAGGAGCTACATCGTAGCCGACTCTTCGTCGTAGCAGGCTCTTCGCCGTAGCTCTTTTTACGTCGATATGGCCTAGCATTGATGCAGAAGGAATTTGAGGATTTGACGTGAAATTGTATCAGAATAAATAAATTTATATAATACATAGTCATTATTTAGTTTATTATAGGTTGCGTTTTTATAGAAAGGCTTTCATCATCATATCATCAGCCCATACACGTCCACTGCTGGACATAGGCCTCCCCCATACGACGCCACGAATAGCGGTCCTGAGCCGCCTCTATCCAACGACTCCTTGCGACCGCTACGATGTCGTCGGTCCATCGAGTGGGTGGTCTCCCATGTAGGGGGGGATTTGCCATAATCACCACGCATGGCAGGCGGATTGGTGATCGCAGTGTTGGTGTTTAAAAATACTCAGAATGAAGCTGCTGCTCTTCCTCTGGTAGGTTCCCTTAGTCGGCTTTTACGACATCCACGGGTTGAGTTGGAGGGGTCGATATTCGTACGCCGCGACCCATAATTATTTATTAAAGGCGGCTCCCATACAATGGTGTTTTTTTTACTATTTTTGTTCTAAAAGTTGCTTATATATCTTGAATTGGAATAGGATATAGTCTTTATAACAAGAAGTCCAACGAATATTATATTCGCATTGCCATACAGCGGGGCAATGCAGCCAGCGTCTTGGGGACGCTTCCGTCTGGTATTGCTATGGACCAGTTGAGCTATCTGTAGATTGTTTGCAACAGTCTGCAGTTAGCTCAATTGTTTCAATTGTAAATACTAGTTTAATTTGTTTATTTTGATTGTTATTTTCTTTGTCAATAAAGCTAATATTATAAATGTCAAAGTTTGTAAAAATGCATGGATGGATGTATGGATGTTTTTTCCTCTTTCACGCAAAAAATACTAAACTGATTAGGCTGAAATTTGGTATGGGTATAGTTTGGGACCTGGGATAACGTATAGGCAATTTTTTATTCCGATAAAACGCGGGTGAAGGCGCTGGCAGCAGCTAGTCACGTATATTTTTGTATTACTCTTTTTTGTATAACATGTGCCTGGCTAACTGGCTATAAATAAATTCTTAATTCTTCCTTTATTTTCTTTATATCGACGACTGATGTGGCGCGTAGGCAATGGTCCGTCTGTATGTTACTTCATAATTATGTATTTACATATTTGTTATTACATATGTATTGTATTATGCTGGGTGTTTTGTACAATTTTTTTTACCCGACTACGAGAGCGTTATGATTTTGACACCCTATGTATGTATGTATGTATGTAGCCGCTTTTTATGTTCCCTCGTAGCGCTGAAACTACTGGTCCGATTTCAACAAATGAGGTGTCATATGATTCGTCTTAATAGCCTGATGGTTATAGGCTATGTTACGTCAGATAAAAATGGGGGCCTAACGAGATAGCGGGGGTTGAAGAAAGGGTCGAAAATTTCTATGTTAGTAAATATGCTCGTGTGTGGTATCGTTGCAAAGGTCTTTGTTTGTACTTTCCAAAACCGTTTTTCAAATTTTTGTGAGATTACCGATTCTCAAGCTATTACCAAAAAGGTATAAAAAAAATATAGTTAAAAACTAAAACCCGACTACATAAAAGTCTTAAACAAGCGTTCACCTATTGTCCTTATCATTTTCTTTTGATACTTAGGTAGTCGGAGGCACTCACCCCATATAGGTATACCTACGGTACAATTAGTAACAAAGGCCTCCGACTACCTAAGTATCAAAAGAAAATGATAAGGACAATATGTGAACGCTTGTTTAAGACTTTTATGTAGTCGGGTTTTAGTTTTTAACTATTTTTTATTTTTCGGCTTCTCGTCTATCCATTTAGGTACACTATTTCTATCAAAATACCTACAAACATAACCTTTCGATTACATAAGTCTGCCGATCAATACAGTCTTCTGTCTCTTTCTTTTTACTGCCTCCCAGGGGGTAAAATGGAAGGGAGATGAGGTCAAAGGGGGTAGGAGACTTTAGTGACGCACCTAGTACGAGGCTAGGGGGTGGGGATGAAATGGGAGGAGGTGGGTGCCTTTTACTGACGTACTCGGCTAGTACCTATACTCCGATTTAGAATTCAAGATATTTTGTGTCAACAATTACATTTATGAATGAAAACTTAACTAAAACTGATAACAATAACAGAAAACAACAAGGTAACAGCAAAGTTAACAAGGTAACAGCAAAGTTATCAATAAAAACTATAACACAAACTTCAACAACGGATCTCACATGTGTAGCAAAAAATGTTTAGATTTTAATTCGAAAACGAACGCGAGATCAATTAAATGATGAATGAAAGCTTTCAAAAACAAAAATTGTTTCGAGCTTCTGTGCTTTGCTTCGATGATACCAATGTTGTTAAATATTTTCCACAATTCCACAATATTCCTTGGGTAATACCCCATTGTATACAAAAACTATCCAGGTTTTGGAGTCGGACTCTACCTATATTTGTACCATATTTAAATATATACATATATACCTCCGATGGTGATTATGGCAAATCCCCCCCTACATGGGAGACCACCCACTCGGATGGACCGACAACATCGTAGCGGTCGCAGGGAGTCGATGGATGGAGGCGGCTCAGGACCGCTATTTGTGGCGTCGTACGGGGGAGGCCTATGTCCAGCAGTGGACGTGTATGGGCTGATGATGATGATGATGATGATACCTCCGATTTGTAGGTAGATTGTAAACCTAATGGACGTTCTAAGGGTGCATTTTGGTGGACAGCGAAAACGGGAGAGCTAGTCAAATATCAAAGTGCTTTATTTCCTTTAGACCTTCCAGGACTCTTGGACACGTCACAAAATTAAAATTGCATAAGTAAAACAGGGAAATAAAGTGATCACTTTGATTTTTTTGTTCATTTAAATATTTTTAAGTTAAAGTAAAGAAGCGAACGAGAATCCTTTACCTTGTTAGGTTGTTAGTTTTCGAGTTGGAGCACAAGTCGTCCCATGTTTTTTTATCCTCTAGATAATCTGATATTTTGTAATAAGCCTTTTTACAAAGGATATGTTTGATAGTTCGTTTGAATTTATTTATTGATAATTTTTGCATTGATACATATTGCATTTAGTATATTTTTAATCAGGGGGGTGTCTCTGGGTGAGTCTATTTGACGTTATTGACGAGACATGATCGAGAATGAACGAGACGTGAATATTCAAATCATCACACGTAAGTAAATATTTACAATATACAATACAAAAATTCTTTATTGTACACCAGAAAAACAACATTACAGAGAGATAATACATGGTCGGACAAGTACAATGGGCCGCCTTATCGCTTAGAAGCGATCTCTTCCAGGCAACCTTTGGATGGAAAGAATTGTAAATTTAAGAAAGGCAGGGGGTGTACCAAAGATGATTTAAGATAAAATATTAATATAACATTATGAAAACTATAATAATAGATAAATAAATATAATCAATTGAAATATAAACCTAAAATATATTCAATTTACTAAAATAAAATACCTATATAAATAGTCTATGTAAAGTAACAATATTCAATTGTCCGAAAGGAAAAATTCCTTGACTCGACTTTTAAAAACTGGCAAGGTTAGTACTTTTCTCGTCGACTCTGGTAGTGCATTCCACAACCTTATGGCCTGGATGAAAAAAGATTTGTCGTAGAAAGTTTTTCGGTGAGGTGGCATATTTAACACAAGATTTTCTAACGACCGGAGGACACGGGAGGGATGAGCATGTTAATCATGGAGAAATTCAAAACGCTCCTTTATATAGGTAGAAGGGAGTGATATATTATAAATGCGAAAGTTTGACGTTGGGGAGATCTATGTAGGTTATAGAGAGTTATAGAGATAGAGGGAATTCAGATATAAGTTAAATTATAATAGAACCATTTATTTTGTAAGTCAGATCGAGGTTTGCCCCCATGATCCTTCATGAGGATTCGAGGTTCTGTTTCCGGCTATATTTATGTTTTTTTTTTTTGTATATCTGTCGATGTATCCGTCATTTATGGACTAATTCGGATGATTCTTTTGCAGTTGTATGAAAATTTTAGTACCGAGGTTACTAACGGATTAGAATTTGACTTTTTAGTTTTTTTTAAACAATCTTATTATTACTTTTTAATGACTGTTTTGTTAGAAACTATATTTATCAGCCAACACTTTCAGCATTTCATTACGGTCCAAAAAACATTATTTTATTTCATTATGAGCGATCGTTTTATTTTAGCACCAAAAGCTTTCTATAAGCAGTCTGTTTAAATTCTTCCAACATCCAATAAAAAACATAATATTCAACAAAAAGGTTTAAAAGAACTTTTTTTATTTCAGAAAATGAAAATTCTTTCCCTCTTGGGCGTTGCTTTACTAGGGGTTGCGTGCGCGAACCAATCAGAGGCCATATTCCCCGAAGCGCAGCCAATCAACGATCCGGAAAATGAGGGAACGAGACAGATGGAAACTCCCGAGGTCGTGTTGCAGTTGAAATATGATGAAGGGGAACTGAAAAGGATATATTTGGCGCAGTTCCGCAAGCCGGGGAAAAGTTGGAATCCCTCAGTGTCGGATCGGTCGAACTTATGCGCTGACCTCTGCCATGCAGGTTGGCAGAATGAATTTCTATCCGTTGCCATTTTTTGAATCTATCAAAATGTAGCGCGAACTTTTTTAATCTGTGTTTTTGTGTTTGTTTTTGATTTGTTGTGTTGAGCTACTAGATTTATTTGTGATTGTGTTGTGACATTGTGTTTTTTGTGCTGTTTTGTACGGTTGCGGTGGTGTGCAAGCTCTCAACATGCAAGTTTAAAGTACGTATTGTAGATTTACCGACATTATGTAAAGGAGATTTTTAATCTTTATATGGAAAGATTTTGCCGCAGTGGACTGTACCTACTTAAGGGCTCTTTAATAAATAAAACTTACCCAGCTTTGAATATTCTAGACAACTCTTTAAACTTAAGTTATTATTAAACGTTAATAAATAGATAATGTTGGATAATCCACACAGCATAGCTAGTTTATCATAGCTTCTGTTTTGTCCATACACTTCCATCTCAAAAAGACATTAAAAATTCCAAAAAAATATAAAAGAATTTCGAAAAGACCCTAATTATTTTCATAAAATATTTTCATTTCGCCATTTAGTTGTGGACTCTTGTAAACTAAAAAAAATATGTAATCTATTGTATTATGTATATCAGTGATCTAGTATCCATAACACAAGCCCTGCTTAGCTTGGGGCTAGATGATGTTGTGTGGGTCCTCCAGCATTTGTTTATTTATAACCACCCATAAAAAAAAACAGAATTTGGCTGTCATTTCTTTTACAAATGATTTTAAAAGGGACCTGGAATAACATAGGTCCCGATAAAACGCGGGCGTAGGTGCGGGTAGCAGCTTGTATCTTAATATATTGTATTTTAAATCTATTTTTGTCGTACTTTGATTAAAAAGTCAATGAGAATACTTTTTTGATTACCTAAGATTTTTCCCTAGAGTTTTATGCTGTTGGTGCTACGTTGTCCAATGAACAAAACATAGACCCCTTTACGTCTCAGGTGGAAGCTCGCCGACCGCGCCATGGATTGATATTAAAATTAAAATTATATAAAATTATATTAAAATCCTACTAATATAATAAATGTCAAAGTTTGTAAGTCTGGATGTTGGTTCCTCATTCACGTTTTTTACGTGACCACTGAACTGAACAGGCTGAAATTAGATATGGGTATATTTTGGAGCCTGGAATAACATGTGTATAGGTAGCAATTTTTATGTTGCAAGCAAACCTTCGCCCACCGCACAATGACTCCACTTATGTAACTGCACGAATATTCCCAGGTCTAGGAGGCAGTGTCTGCGGCTCCTCCTGCTCTCAACTGATTCCTCTTGGGCTGCACTCGGCTCTGGTCGATAACTCTACCGAAAGTGACGTCGTGTATGGACAGCCTAGGGTCAGCGTCTGTCCGGTGCTGTGTGATAATTTTATAGGTAAGACCATGGTGTGAGAGAACAAGGTATGAACTTCAGAGACACGATGGTCACGTGAGCTGCTTTTTCTTACGTCATCATCGCCATCGGCAAATGAGAAGACTTGTCTCTTTCCTCGTGATACCAGTAGCGTAAGAAAATAAGGTATGCTCTTCCGGGAGTGACAAAATGGGACGTCACTGTCCAGTTGCCACATTATTTCAACAAAATATAGAAGTTGGGAAACATAATGTGAAAAGGGTCGATTGAAAAATAAATACAAAATTACAATCGTCAATTATGTTTCTTAGATCAGTCAATGCCATAGACTAAGAATTTTTTATGGTCAAAACAGCGTCAGTTACACACGAGTCAATGTGATAAATACATATAATAATTTTTAAATACAAGGCTACATAGTTTTATGAGATTTATGCAGGTAATACAAGATTTGATTTGATTTGAGTTCGGGAAGTTACGATTTTACGTTACTGGTATCACTAGGAAACAGATTCGTCTCCTCTTTCGCCGATGGCGTCGATGACGTAGCCTTGTGTCACCCACGTGACCATCGTGTCTCGGAAGAGCATACCTTGGTTTCTTACACCATGCTTTATGTTGTGTCCAGGTAAACCCCTCTGCCAGTGTCCTCTGCCTGCTTCCAAGGACAGCAAGACCCGGCGCGTGGATTGGACGGCCGTCTGCGAGGCCTTCTGTACTGACGGTTATTGCTTATCAGGTGAGGTCTAGAAGACCATGCTAATTTGCTGCTAGTTAGAATGTGATATTCCTCCCGACTTTTGTCCATTTAAACCAGGGATTCCCAACGTGGTCGATATCCACTCCTTGGGGTCGAAATCAGTTTCCCATGGGGTTGACATAAACGAAAACTGATTTTGGGGGTCAACGAGGTCTAAAATCGACCCGTATTAAATAACGTAAGTTCTTATTTGAAACTTTCAAGATCCACTATTATATCTATTCGAAAATGGCTTCAATGTTGTTACAAACTTTTAGACAAAACAAATAAACTATTGCAAAATCAACGAACGCGGAGATTTAAACCCGCCAATATTGAACCGGATTTAGGTAGATTGGTAGCAAGTCACCAGGTTCATCCATTATACAGATCTTTTTGTTTGTGATTTAAATATTATTTTATTTAAAAAAAAAATCTACCTAACTATTTTTACGTAATTTATATTAATTTCACTTTATATTTATTGAATTTTATTCAGTGTCTATTTATTTTGTCAAATTTATTCACTTAACTAACCGCAGTTTTGAAATTGGCAAGTATTTTGTATCAATAGGAAAAATAACCAGAATACCTAGGATTTTTATATTTGGATTTGGGGTTCTGATGTGTCAATTCATTTTGAAAAAGGCGCAAGAGTGCCCGTAATAGTCTGGGAATCCCTGATTTAAACTTCAGAGGAAATCAATGATGGGGATTGTTACTGCAATTAAAATAATGTTGAGACTTGAGCGAAATTTTAATACTACCCAAAAGCTTTTCGACTACTACGAGACTCGACCCCGTAACCCACCAAATATCAATATCAAATTGCTTTATTTCCTTTAGACCTTACAGGACTCTTGGACACGTCACAAAATTTAAATTACATAAGTAAAACAGGGAAATAAAGTGATCACTTTGATTTTTTGTTCACTTCAATCTTTTTAAGGAAAGAAGCGAACAAGAAACCTTTACCTTGTTAGGTTGTTAGTTTTCGAGTTGGAGCAAAAGTCGTCCCATGCTTTTTTATCCTCTAGATAATATGATACTTTGTAATAAGCCTTTTTACAAAGGATATGTGTGTACCCTCAGTACGAGATGAGCTGCCAATTGCGCAGAGACACGAGGTAAGTGACGTAGATGTCGAAAAATTTGTGGATTTCCTTCGGAGTCTAGTCCACGCCACTTGACTTCTTGGCGCAATTGAAAGCGCATTCCGTACTACATGGAATGTTGCGGGTTCTAACCCTATCAAAGTCGAAAATCTTTTGGGGTATTATTAAAATTTCTTAGAAATTACCCTGAGTTTAATGACGACCGATGTGACGCGGGTGAAGGTCCGCCTGCGACGCAGGAGGTTGCGGGTTCGATTCCAGCCTTGGGACGAATGTTTATCTGCAAATATTTGTCTGGGGTGTTCTGGGTATTTTCTATGTACCATAAAAAATATTTATCTATGTAATATATTGTATTATGTGTGTACTTATATAATGATAATGTAGTGATCTAGTACCATAATACAAGCTCTGCTTAGCTTGAGGGTGTAAATTGCCCATTGTTTTGAATAATGCTAAATTTTCCAACATTATTACTATAAAATTTTCTTGGAAATTACCCTGAGTGTAAGTAATTATCAGTAAATAATATCACAGCCTACCTATATGAGTTAAGATAATATAAAACAAAGTAGCTTCCCGCTGTCCCTCCCTATGTATGCTTAGATCTTTAAAACTACGCAACGGATTTTGATGCGGTTTTTTTTAATAGAGTGATTCAAGAGGAAGGTTTTATGTTTAATATAGTATCAGCATGACATCTGTGCGAAGCTGGGGCGGGTCGCTAGTACACTATAATATCAAAAACCCCAAAAACCTTAATATTGCGCGAGTTACAGATTTGACAGCCTGTACTGCCAGTTCCTTCGATGTCGAGGTTACTACATTTACTTAGTTGGACCTACGTATTACGTAGGCAGTAATTAATCCATGGTGAAAATTCTTGTCAAGTGTTTGTGGGACAATTTTGAACAAAAGCTAGTTGAACAGTCTGCTAAGCATTTTTTGAACGCTAAATTATATTATCTGAGCATTTTGTAATTCTATTTCCAAATCATTAATGAATTTATTGCGGCCCTTCAAACCGACTGAATCAAGTCAAGAGGGCTCACCCGGACTGCCAACAAGCATATGCCTTTAAAAGGAAATTAACAAAAATATGTGCAAAACTACTACATTAAACGAGTCAATACCATGAAAAGCTTCGTCAGTCGCTTTTTCAGTCTACCACGACTTACGACCTTGTCTTCTCCGCAGGCTGCCCAACCTGCGAAGCCACCACCACCACCTCTTCAGACCTGATGCTGTCAACCGGCCGAGCTCTCTCCACCACTGCCGGCTGGTCGGCCTGGTGCGACGTGCAGTGCCGTCAAGGACATGGCGGTGCGGCTTGTAACTGCGACCGTACGCCGTTTCAATAACATGTCTCTTCAACCATAGTTACAAGTCTCGTCATCAATTGCTACATGTATCTTCAACCAAAGTTACACGTACATTCAAACATGGTTACATGTCTTTTCTACCATCGGTCGACATGGTGAGACACAGTGCAACGAGCAGTGCCGCCAGGGGCATGGCGGTTCGGCTTGCAACTATGACCTCACGCCCAGAAGGGCGTGAGGTCATAGTTGCTATTTATATATTTTTATATTTGCTATTTGTATAATAAATAATACATTTATTGGATGTTTATAATTATTTTTAGGGTGTAGGTAATTTAGTTATTTGCTTGATAAACCGCTTTCAATGTGATGTTGTTATAGGTAATCCTTAGGATTTATTTTTATATAAGTACATGGCTCTAGGTTAAAAAATAATTAATAACTACATTATTTAAAATAGATTAAGTTATTAACCAAAATAATATTAAGATTATATTTAAAATTGTATCCATGGTTATAATATTCATATTTTTTAGGAGTTATGATAAAAGCATTTACCTATTATTCTGTTTATTTACATTTTTATTTATTAAAAGTTTATTTTATTTAGTTTTTTCTTTTGTTTTATTTTATTTCAACCCATTTTAAAACCTACCAGTCAATTAAGAATTAATTTGACTCCCTAAATTTTTCAATTTTAGTGCACAAAATTGGTGTTTTGTATGAGTAGAAATAGAAATAAGAGAAAAATGTTATATGAATAAAAAAAACATCAAAAGTCGATACATAACTTAGGGTTCACCTCCACGGATGCAATGTCCTCCCTGCCACATTATGAGCGCATATTTATGGGGATTATTTCTCGATCGAAAACTCAACCTCAGCCCTGAGATATGGGCTGATATGAGCCCTGAGATACATATGTACCCACTTGTGTATAAGTGGAGGCAGATTGTAACAAAAAAAATTGTGTGGATGTGTTATACATGAGCGTAGATATGTGTGGGTGTGATTGTGTATAATTTCGTTATATTTAAATTTAATTTTGTATTTTTGTAAAATTAGTCAACAACTAGGTCCGAGGGGTGCCGAGGCTCCGTCTCCCGGATATTTAAAAAATGATCTGAGCGTCTGGAAGGTGGTTCGAAGCGACGCGTGACCCGAGAGCTAGTAAGTAACTGGCGCAGCGCTTCAGTATTATGATACAGACCATGGGGACGACCGATTTTGATATGGATCATTTGAGCTACCTGTAGATTGTTTGCAACAATCTGCAGTTGGCTCAATCGTTATAATTGTAAATAGTAGTTCTAATTTGTTTCTATAATTTTATTGTAATTTTTAATAAATGTAATTTTAATCATTAACGATGAATTTCTTGAAATTGTGTGTATGAGAGAAAATTTTTGAGCGTAATTGTGTATAAATGTGAATTATATATTTCAGTTCATTATTCACAATGAATTATTTAAAAGGCCTGTTTAGGATTTAAATGAAATTAATAATTATTCATTTAAATACACTAACGCAATATTTATCAGATTTGTCTTGGGATCAAACTAATTAAAATCAAATCATATTGGTTTATCAAAAACATACGATCGATTTTTTTTCATCTTAGGGCAGTTGGCTTTAGTAAAATAATATATTTTTGTTAATTAGTAATAAGTTTTAATTTGACGACCTCTGTGGCGCGGTGGGCGAAGGTCCGCCTGCGATGCAGGAGGTTGCGTGTTCGATTCCCGCCTCGGGAGAAATGTTTGTACGATCTGCAGATATTTGTTCAGGGTGTTCTGGATGTTTTCTATGTATAATAAAAAAATATCTATCTATGTAGTGTATTATTTATGTATATCAGTTATCTAGTACCCATAACACAAGCTCTGCTTAGCTTGGGGCTAGATGATGCTGTGTGGATTGTCCAGCATTATTTATTTATTATTTATTTATAACCAGAACAATTATACTTAACCAATTACACAAGTTATGTACTCAATATTAAAGATTATACAAAAAAGAAAGATACATTGTTATGACGCATACCAACACATTAAAAAAAAAAAATTATTCGATCTCATTAGAAAAAGCTAGGTATTTTAATACACCAAGATTTTACTTTGAAATTATTAAAATTCATTGTGAGTAGTGAAATAATTTAATATAACTAATTTATTATAACTAATTTAATATAACTAATTTAATATAACTAATTTAATTAACTTATTTAATATAACTAATTTAGGACAACCAAGAATTATCACAACAAATAATATCACGAAGGTCTTCCATTAGCTAAGTGATTTAGTATAAATATAAAATTTTAAGACAATAAATATCAATAATTAAGAAAACGTTTAATGTCTTTAAGATATTGTTTTAAAATGTTATTCATACTCGGTTCTAGTTTTCAAGATATTTTATGTTAACAAAGATTTATGAATGAAAACTTAACAAAAACGAATAACGATAACGGAAAGCGACGAGGTAACAGCAAGGAAATCACAAAAAATCTGAATTTGATTGTTTCCTACTAATGGTCCCTAATAGCCCGGCTACACGCTCAAATATTTTTGCAAATATGCATGCACAAAAAAAGTTTGCGCAAGCAAGATGGAGCGTGTGGTCGGTCTCAAACCAGTTTGCAAAAGCAATATGGAGCGTGTGGCCGGTCTCAAACCCGTTTGCACAAGTAATATGAAGCGTGTGGGCTCGGGCTCATCTTGCTTGCGCAAACTGGTTTGTGCATGCATGTTTGCACAAATGTTTGAGCGTGTAACCGGGCTATTAGAGCGCGCACCCACGGCGACTTTTAGCAGCGCTGCTAACGCGCGACTGAAAACATCAACACAGTCGCGATGCCGTCGCGAGTAAGAATGATTGCGAGGTCAAGGCCAGGGAATTTATTTTGAGATCATATTAATTTTTTTAGAAAGTAGATGTCATTGTTAATCAAATTTTATATTCTAATTCTTAACCTTAATATTCTTAGATTTCGCGCGCTTTTCGTAAGTACTTTTAGAAAATATTACGCACAACTTAAATTATATTTTACTTATTTTAAGTAATTACTTAGAAGTACTTACGTGTGTTTGTGATTTGCGTATACTTAGTAAGTGTTGTGTAAGGTTGATTGTTTTATGTTGGCGCAAGATTACATCAAAACATAATTAAATTAAAAAAAAATTAACAATACCTACAATACTTAATCAAAATTAAATTTTAACAAACCACGAGAACTGTGTTTGCGTGATATTTTTTTGTTTGTGATTATTGATTTTTCACCGGAAGAAGTATTTGCTGCAAATTACTTTTCCGCTTAGTTTATTCCTGAAAGCAGAAAAATTTTAACCACAAAAAAATAAGTCTCACTCCATCAAAATTCTCGTGTTTTGTTAAAATTTAATTTCGAGTAATGTTTTGTTAAAATTAATGTTTTTGATTCGTTTTAGATAACCTCTCGTCTATCTAATTTTGTTAATGTTACATTACTACTTTTTATATATAAGAAGTATCTGATATCTACGAGTAAGTATGTTTATACGAACTGTAGTTACGGGAGCTCCGATGTTTTCTGTAAAAAAATCTTTGAAAAAAAAAACATCTATCTATTTTTATTATAGATAGATAGATAACTCTTTATTGTACCACACAAACACAAAATACAATACAACAAGGAAATGCTAACAAACAAAGAAGTACAAAGGGCGGCCTTATCGCTTTAAGCGATCTCTTCCAGGCAACCTTGGGATGGACTGGACATAAAAGAACAATATAGACGGTGGTGTTTAAGTTTAACATTTATCTATATATATAAAAATGAATTGCTGTTCGTTAGTCTCACTAAAACTCGAGAATGGCTGAACGGATTTATCTGAGTGTTGAAATGTTCGTGGAGCTCTAGGGAAGGTTTAAACGGTGAGAAATTATGGAAAAATTGTTCAACCGCCCAACGAAGTGGGCACGGGTCAGCTAGTAGGAAATAAACTTATAAACGTATTGAGTAACTAATCAGGGGGCCTACTCGGAAGGGAAAATCGAAGTTTCTTTTTCGTGTTCGTGCAAAACCAACTCTTATGTCGATTGCATAAGATTAGCGTTTGCACAAAAAAGAAACAGAAACTTCGATTTCGTTTTTAAGAGTACGGGCCCAGTTATGTAATACTCTTATCACAAGCTCTGCATATCTTTAGGCTAGATGATGCTGTGTGGATACACAGAGCTTTGAGTATTAATGATATTTAAATTATATTTTATGTATAATTATTAATTAGTAGTAGGTTTATATATTAGTATTTCATAAAATTAAGGGAAGAAACAATCACGTAGAATTGCGTTTATCGTTACCATATCAAACCCTATTCTCTAGGTCATAAGGTTTTTATTATAAGTTGGTGTTTAATCAGTAATTAAGGATATTTTGTTATTTAAGATAAAGAAAACTGTTGTTCAGACAATAATATAATTATCTTTAAATTGTAGTTTTAGTATCATTAATGTTAAATAAATTTAAGGATCGTAAATATGTATTTATATATGTACAAATCAAGGTATACTCCGGTTTAGAATCCAAGATATTTTATGTCAACAAAGACATTTATGAATGAAAACTTTAAAAAAATGATAACAATAACAGCAAACAGCGAGGTAACAGCAAAGTTCACAACAAACTGAAACACGAACAACGTTGTATAATCTCACATGAGTAGCAAAAAATATTTAAATATGTAATCGATAACGAACGAGAGATCAATGTTTCGATCTTCTGGGGGTCAATTGTACGTATCACGTGATACTTTATCGAGTGATACTCATTATCACGGGATAAAAATATCATGTGATAAATATCGAGTACCGCAAAAAACTACATCCTCGTGCGACATAACGAGCAACTTATCAAAGAAAAACCCTCGATAAATATCAATTTCGGGTAGTTAATAATGCGTTCGAACTTCATTATCCGCTCTATGGTTACGGTTTTTTGATTTTGCGACGTCTCAAGTTATGGTTTTGCACTTTTTCTTGAAGATCTATAGCAAAAACATCGGTATATCGAGCAAATGTTTTCGTGAATAGTCAGCGATCTGTTTTTACGATCGCTAACTATATCGATGTCGAGACTGCACCCCCAGGGGTCCTATTCGGCTAAACTAATAGCTGCTAATATTAGACGACCCATGTGGCACGGCGGGTGAAGGTCCGCCTGCGACGTTGGAGATTGCGGGTTCGATTCCCGCCTTGGGACAAATATTTGTACGACGTGCAAATATTTGTCACGCATGTTCTGGGTGTTTTCTATGTATAATAAAAAATATCTATGCGTGTATCAGTCATCTAGTATCCTTAGTACAAGCTCAGCTTATCTTGGGGCTAGATGATGCTGTGTGGATTGTCCAGCATTATTTTTTTTTATTTACTGTTCTTATATAATGTAGGTATCATTTCTTTATATGTGTCTGGTCACCGGTGTCGGAGACTTTGGAGGGGTGAAATTCGGTAAATTTTATCGACAAATCACTATCCCTATTTGTTTTTTCTCTCTCCATGATAAAATGGCAGCCATTTTGTTTTCTGCACGGGTGCTTGTACTGATTAAGCTATAGCTACCCAAGTAGAGGTCCTAGGAAGACGATAGAGGACTAATTTGATAGCTAATAATGTAGACAATAAAGCAATTATAACATTGTTGCACTTTCTATTTTATAATAGAGGAAAAGGGAATTTATAATACAAAAAAAAGCTTTTTTATAGCATTTAATTTAATTATTAGCTTTTTCATAAAATCGAACCTTTCAAGCTACATGTTTTTTGTTTTTAGACGATAGTACAGAATGTATGCTTCAAAATAAGACGTGTACCTAAATACGATACCCTAAATACGATAGTTTAGAAGTTATGACGGTTTGAATATGTCCCTATTGAACAAACAAATAGGGATAGTGATTTGTCGATAAAATTTACCGGATTTCACCCCCCCCCAAAGTCTCCGACACCGGTGACCAGACACATTGTATATATTGTATCTATATGTTTTAGATAATTAGCTGATATTTTTATTATAGGAAATATACTTGTTTTTGTTTGACTAGCGTTTCATTTAACTAAAGATCCCATAGATAATTGTATTTTTTTAAACCCTTTACAAACTTGATAATGCATGGTGGATAAAAGCCGGTACTAATAGTTAGGTAGATATATGTATAATGAAGTGTCTGAAAACCAGCGCCGCTACTAGCTACGGCTTGTAGCGGCATAATGCTGAGACAGGTACCTTTTTGGCCCCTACCAGGTGGTTCCTATATATTTTCTTTATGTATGTTTATGTTTCCTGTACTTTCCTTTAACTGTAATGTGTCGTATTATGTTAAGTGTTATGTGCCCAAATAAATATATTTCATTATTTCAAGTAGGTAATTATCAATAATCATATCAGCCCATACACGTCCAACGCTGGACATAGGCCTCCCCCATACGACGCCACAAATAGCGGTCCTAAGTCGCCTCCATTCATCGACTGCGACCGCTAAGAAGTCGTCGGTCCATCCAGTGGATGGTCTCCCAACACTCCGTTGCGCCTTGCATCGTGGTTGCCACTCGAGAACCTTTACTCCCCAGCGGTTATCAGTTCTGCGAGCTATATGACCTGCCCATTGGAACTTCAGCCTAGTAATTCTGAAAGCTATGTCGGTGAGGTTGAAGCTGTACTATCAATAAATCAACGAAATTAAAAGCTGTGAGGAAATAAAACAATCATGATCAAGATTAGTCCGGTTGACGAGAAGATCGAGGCGTGATCGTGACATCTCGGGTTATGCGTAGTTCCCTGTCTGAGGCGCGAAGCGCTGAACCAAATCCTTGGGAAAATCTTGGGAACATTACTAACCACTATTTATACCGCCTTAAAAAATTGTTCTTTACCTAGTTAACGCTTTATTAGGAACATAGCCATAAAGAACATTCGGTACCCACCTACTAAGAAAAAAATTGTACTTTTAAGGTAGTTAGCAGAAATATTGTAGATAAAAGAGTAGGTATCGATAATCCCAGAAGAGAGACTAAATTTTTCAAATCTTGCTCTATGGATCAAGGGATTTCGCCATTCCCCGAGTATTGTGATAAGCTTAGAGTATCTAGAAAGGGAGTTGCCAAGCGCTACTTTTAGTACTAAAATGATTCTGCCAGTTTTCGCGGGAGGCGAGGTAGCACGGTACAGCACACATTTACATAATCACGCAACTAATGCAGAAAAATTAAGCGTCCCTATAAACGCACACGCAAGTAAAAGCTGTACACAAACACAAAAAAGCACACAATTAAAGAAATACTGTTGTTACACTATTGTTTAGTTACACACGAACACAAAAAAGTAGTGATGGGGTGTAAAAAGACCGACAAAATGAATGATTTCAAATGAATGAAATCAGGGTTGTTCAAAATCATATACTTTTCCTTTTTTTATAGATTCGTACGGCGCGCGGCGTAATCTCTTTAACTACTGAACCGATTTTAAAAATTATTCGACGAATAGAAAGCTTCACTGTTGTTGAGTAACACAAGGCTATATTCTATCTACGCAAGTAAAACCGCGGTGCGCTAATAGTTATTGTATGTACTTACTTAAATACAACAAATATTACGTAATTATGAATGATCACTTAGAACATCTTCATAGAAATCGGTTCAGTCTTAGAACTTCTAAGACTGAACTGATTTCGATGAATCTTTCATGAATGCATTTTTTGATAAATATTTTGTTTCTTAATTGGTGTGGTGGGGTGAGAAAAATAAAGAGCAGTAGAAGAATAGCGGCTGTTAGCAAATGTACTGCCCACGCGGATTTGTATTACTAGGAATTTAAAAAAAAATTATATTGTGGTGTTTAATATAAATATATATTACATAATTTTTAGACTATTGGTTTTTAAAATGAACTATTTATTGTAAATGCGACGTACAAATTTATTTGGATCTGCTTTTTTTCATAAGAAATGAGATTCTAGTATCTGTATACTTTTGCATAACCAATCTTCCTAAATCCATATCGTGATTGACTACTACCCAACTACTACTGAACTAGCACCAAATGCTTAGGTACCTCAATTAATATAGTTTGCTCGGCATTTTCATTCGTTATTCTTTTTTTATTTTTGAGTGATAATTTGAAACTTATAGGGTCAAAATTATCTGAGTAAATAGCTTCTCTGGCAAAACGTAACCCATTGTTTTCGCAAAAGAGGGTCCTTCGGAAATCTATAAAACAGATAATTTATTTTACTATTAATTTGAAGTAACAAATGATAAATGTGTCATCATAAGCATTAGGAGCATATTTTTATTATAAATTTCATATAATATTCAATCATTATCTACTTGTACTGTATTGATATTTCAATCCACAGTCTATTTATAAAGAACTAGCTATGCACAAAAGTTTTATCCAAGTTGTGATGAAAAAAAGTAGCCCATGTCACTATCCGGCTTACATACTACACCAGCTGTACAAAAAAATCACGTTTATATGTATCTGCGTTCAAAAAGTACAAAGCAAATAGCAATAAACAAACGACACAGCACCACCAAAATTTTAAGGGAACTCCATAAATCGACATGTTGAAGGCAGAATGACAGAGACAATCGCAGCAAACTAGTTTTTATAAACAGACACAAATGACTGTTCATGTACCTCGGACTGTGTACGCTCGGCTACTCCCGTTCTGAATGCTCCAAGTAATGTATTCCCGATAGAGATCCTTTCCCCGTGTTTAGTTAACTAAAATGAAATGATGTTATATACATACATTACGAGTCCAATACAGAACCTCCTTTTTTTAAATCGGTTAAATATGGGTACAAAAAAACACATGGCATTTTATTCATTGCATCATTCACTCAATCAATTTCATTCAACTAGTCCCCACACTATGCCTTCTACCAAAGAATTTATACTCACATTACTCACCTACACCCTCTACCAAGACGTTAGCGTCGTATTAAAACTGTCGCAACCATTTGAATCTAAATTAAACAATATTACGAAAAACAATTGACAAAAATATCACTTACTTGTGATAGGAAATACCGTGGTACCTTAAGTTTGATGTCTCTGATCGTCTTTTACACCGTAATACCGCACAATTCACCATTTTCACTGAGCATTACTTCGCGACATGAAACGACAGCTAATGGTCGCGGTTACGAGTGAAGTAGTTTTATATAACGTGTATGGCCATATGGCCGGCAGAGGGGTACGCCTTGCGTTGACATTTCCGTTCTAGATACTCTAAGGTGATAAGTGATTCCATCGTCCGTAGCGTCACCTAGCGTTCGCGACACGGAACAAGGTCCTTTCGGTTTTTCTTGAAATACCGGAAAAGCTGAAATATCGACGTAAGATTCAACCCCATCCCTAGAAATGTCAATTAAGGATTATCTATGGTGTAGAAGGGATACGATACTTTTAATGTCAAAAGCGGCTGATTTCTTAGAGTTCCTTACAAAATATTCAAAGGTTTTCTTTGTCGTCTATAGATACTAATCTATAAAGAAACAAGCAATCTCATCTTGCACGTCTCCTTGTGCAGAAATAAGAAATTTAAGTAACTACGAGATAATTAAACCACTGAAAAGGTCGCCCTTACTTGTTAAGTTAAGTGTCTGAAGTAGGAACTCAAGTATTTCTATTTTTACACACGGAACCATCAGCAAAGATCGTAACATTCACTTTATTTAAATCTGTCATTATGGTTTTTTGTAAATAGAAAATGATAGAAAAGAAAGAAGGAATGATGGTGTTGTGTTCGTTACTTCGTATTTTCAAGGATATGTTCTCGACGTGATGTCTTCTTCCAGTTTATATTGCCGCTTTTGTGCCGAAGAAAAGTTTATCTCTGAATTTACGGCTAAAACCAACCAAAAATCAGTCATCGCGAAGCTTTCAATTTTTACAAACAATTTCGTCGATTTTTCAATTAAAAAGCTGCCGAAGACAGTTTGTACCGCTTGCTACGAGATAATAAATGTATCTGTTACATTTTTCTTGCGAGTTCAGAAAGCACAAATAGTTTTAAAAAGAATATTTGATGTGAAAGATGAAAGCGACTTGCTGGACTCTTTTAACGATATCAAGGTGAAAGAAGAATATTATGTTGAGGGCAAGGATTCACAAGGTCAGATTTTAAAATCTTATTCCAAATCAAGTTTCATTTCTGACTTATTTCAGAACTACCAGCATAAAAGTTGGTAACAAATGGGACTAACTTATGCTGAGACAGGGACCATTTTGTGACTCAATGAAGTTGTTTATTTCTTTGTCTTTTTTTATTTATGTATGTTCCTACTTGTAAGACTGACAAATAAAATTTCATTATAAAGTCACCAGCGCATGCCAGTCATATTTTGTGAAAGCCAGCACCTATGTCTGTCATTAAAGTCGCTTTAAATTGCTTTCAGATGGTGATCTCTATTGCAAAGTTAAGGATCTTGCTTCTGAAGCCTATTCTCACACAGAAACAAATGATGCAGATTTCGAAGATCCTCCAGTAGACTGTGAACTTAAAACAGAATCTGATGATGGTAATGAAGGTAAGAACCAAGTTATTAATATACTAGCTCCTGACCGTAGGTTCACACATGTTTGGAATGAAAAAGATATGTTAATTCATTTCATTTATTTATTCCATCAAAAACAAAATACATTGTGTGTGGAACACATATATCTAAAACTTCTGAGTACACAAATATCTAATTGGACAAACAAGGTATCTTTGTGTGAAATATTTCAGCTTGCTCTATTCTGTAAGTAGTTTTGATGTTGTCTTCGGCCACACTTGTTAAGAATAGCAGGATAGGAAAACATTAGTAGGCATGTTGCCTTTCATTGTTTTTAAGGACAAGTTTCTAACAAACTTGTCAATTGTAGAAACAACCATTGTGTGAAAAATCATGTAAAAATTTGTATTTTCACTGGAGTCTCAACTATGTGTAACTGTCTAGCTAGTGTGATATATCTGACTGTTACAAATACAGTAGAGCCTTGCTAACCCGGACAGGCAAAAATCAGGCCTTTGGCGGATTACCAAGGCTTCCGGATTATAGTGTGCAATATGTATTTTCATAGGTAATAAAACTAACTTGTTTACATTATCATACTTTCTTTAATTGTTAAAAGATGCATAAATTTAAATATTTGTCTTAAAAAGTCTCTAATACTTGTCTGCTTACGACCCTCTTACGACTCTCGACCTTCATTTCGAAAGTGCGGTCTCTGAGCCGAAGGAAAAACATAACTTCTTCTCTTCTCTATTTTCAGCCCATCTCAAAGCAGTATTCAATGCTCCCCACTGACTGCTTCAGAATGTGGAACTTTATTGAAAGTGAGGACTTCAATGCTCGTATCATCATTATCTTGCTCTTTGTCTTCACACATTGCAACTCACATGATCTCCTCGTCAGTTAAGACTTCAACTCCATAGCCCATTCTTGGGCTTCTAACTCGGTAATTTGTGGGTTTGTGGCCCCCCTCAGCGTGTTTGCGAGTAGTTCAGCTCTGGGTACATCATCTGGTTCGAAGTCACAGGATGTAATTTCTGCCATGATGCCCTCGCGAACACCCTTCCTTCGTCCGCGCTTAGGTGTCCGGATTACCACGATCACCTAATTAGCGGTTAGCGGGGGTCCGGATTAGCGAGGCTCTACTGTATTTAGATTCCATTGGTCACATTTTATAACCAATTCTCCGGTATTGACTAACAGAATTCTGTGAAAATACAAATTTTTTACATGATTTTTCACACAATGGTTGTTTCTACATTTCACAAGTTTGTTAGAAACTTGTCCTTAAAAACAATGATAGGCAACATTCATTGGTGTCTTTCTAGTGTTTCCGATAACACAAGCTCTGCTTGCTTAGTTTGGGGCTAGGCGATGCTTTGTGAAGGTCCAGCATTATTTATTTATTTTGTACAGATTTGAAAACTAACCTAGCAAGGTAATATATTCTTGTTTACTTCTTTACTTTACCTTACAAAGATTGAAGTGAATAAAAAATCAAAGTACTTTATTTCCTAGTTTAACATATGTGATTTGAATTTTGTGCTGTGTCCAAGAGTCCGAGAAATAATTTTATTTCTCTCAGGTAAGAACATTTCTACTTCCTTGATTTATTATTTAAACAGAATCTGTTTCCTTCTTTTCAGGAACTACCAACCTGACCAACTTGCTACCATTAAACTTTGAGCTTCCACAACTAGAAGGCAGCATAAACACCTGGACTGATTACCCGATGATATGTAAATTCTGCAAGGTGAAAGTGAGTGATAAGGATGTACTCGGCAGCCATTGTGTGGAGGTGCACAAGAAGTGTTTTGGAATGAGCTGTATAGATTGTGATGTGGAGGTGGAATGCTTTCAGGAGTTTCTGAAACATGTTAGTGAACATCGGCCAGATTTAAGGTATTTGTTAATTTTTGAAGTCTAATTGTGAGAGAATAAGAGAGATTATTATTATTATCTTTGTTACTTAAAGAGGGACTGCATCAGGCCGGTCATTATTTACAAAAGAAGTTAGTCGAATCATTCAAGCTAATAGTGCTTATTCATTTGGTATTTATACCATGTAATAACTAGCAATAATAAATACAAGTAAATAATTTTGTACCATTCATACAGCATTACTTCGCCGTAAGCTACCAGACCTTTTGTTATGGGTAGTTACTAGATAACTAATAATAAAAAAATATCTAGCAATGTGATACTTCACATATTTTTTGTTATACATACGTAGAAAACACCTGGAACAAATATCTGCAGATAGTACAATCATTTGTCCCGAGGCGGGACTCGAACCTGTTTCAGAGATCGTCAATTACTATTACAATGCTTCCATTATATCTCTTAAGCGATAGGTCCACCGCCACCTGTCACTTAGTTTTTAAGTTGTTTTGTTGTATTGTTTCAATCGATTTTCGTGTGCAATTAATTATTTTGTATTTCCTATCTTATCTATTAACCATAGCCATAAAATGTGCTTGTACTTCCATTGCCAATCAAACACTGCATTATTGTCATAGACTAAAAATTTAATATTCAATTCATAATTTTTTCTGTTTCTATCTTTCCAGGAACATCTGCCCCTACTGTAACAAAGCCATCGACCCAGATTCAAACCACATAAAAGTAGAACACACAGCCAACAAGCATCCTTGCATGTTATGCGGTAATATCTACCATTACAAGCGAAATCTCAGAGCACACGAAGCCATAATTGACCTCTCACCTTTAATAACCCCGCCTAAAAAACGTAGAAGGAACCCACTACCACCGACACTTGAAGATCTGACTTGTTGCATCTGTGGTGTTATTATGAAGACTACGGCATCATTGAAGTGTCATTTATCACTACATGGTGAGAAAAAAAAGAACTACACATGTGATCGGTGTGGTAAAATGTACTACAAGAAAGGAAACTTAGTTGCACACCGTCTGATCCACGAAAATGTTGATCGCCCTGTTTGTAGGATATGTAGCAAGAGTTTTTTGACGTTAGGAAGGTTGAGAAGACATATTAAGACGCATAACTTTGAGATGCCATACCAATGTGATGTGTGCAAACGTTGCTTTAGCTCGAAGGATAGAATAAGAGAGCATGTTAAAGTTCATATGAATATTATGCCATTTAAATGCAAGTTTTGCCCGAAGAAGTTTAAGTTTAGCAGTATATTACGGTCACATGAGAACCAGCACACTGGTGCTAGGCCATATAAATGTGAGTTCTGTATAATGGACTTTGCAAACTGGTCTAATTGCAATAAACATATGAAAAGAAAACATAATACTACTCTAGCTAAGCATGTGATGACACGGTATGGAAAATTGGCCGTGGACCCTGAGACGGGAAAGCCAAATCAGTTATACATGGATCATGGCATAAAGGAGTGGACAGAAAATGTGTTGATGAAGAAAAAACCAAAGATTGTAAGGAGTAAGAAATTAGTTATTGGCAATGGCTAGGAAGAAAAAAATATACAATTTAATATGGGACTCCATGCCTGCTGATAATAATAACTAGAGCTGTTTATAGTATACAATTTGACTTGTCTAAGTGCTTATATTGTAAACCTAAAGAAATAAAGTTATTGAAATCTGAAATAAAATTATAAACATATTAAAACAACATAAATATAGTTAGATAAAGAAGATATCGCCGTGGGGCCGCGGCGTACGAATATCGACCCCTCCAACTCAACCCGTGGATGTCGTACAAGCCGACTAAGGGAACCTACCAGAGGAAGGCCAGCAGCTTCCTTCTGAGTATTTTTAAACACCAACACTGCGATCACCAATCCGCCTGCCAAGCGTGGTGATTATGGCAAATCCCCCCCTACATGGGAGACCATCCACTCGATGGACCGACGACATCGTAGCGGTCGCAGGGAGTCGATGGATGGAGGCGGCTCAGGACCGCTTTTGTGCCGTCGTACGGGGGAGGCCTATGTCCAGCAGTGGACGTGTATGGGCTGATGATGATGAAAGAAGATATTTATAATTTTAACTTTTTTTTTCTTTTGGACTTCTTTGTTATTGGCAATATATGTCTTTCGGACTTGCTGGTTAGCATTTGGCGTAGTCCAGTTTAATAAATTAAATTTTATGTTAATAAAAAACATCATCATCATCATCAGCCCATACACGTCCACTGCTGGACATAGGCCTCCCCCGTACGACGCCACAAATAGCGGTCCTGAGCCGCCTCCATCCATCGACTCCCTTCAATAAAAAACATACTTATTACTTATTTACAACTCATATAAAAAACCTACTACGTGACGATACAGCTAAACTTATTTACATCAGAACTGAAGAGCAGCCGTTATTACCTATTATTATATTTTTATTGCTATTTGCACTACTTTTCTCAAGGCTGTATCTATTAAACCGTAATAGGTAGAAAACTGAAATTTTAACAAGGTGTGGATAACTATTGCTGCTATAACAATATAAAATTAGGAAACTTAAAAATTTTGGGATTTTGAGGTATTTGACCCAATAATTATTATGTACTAAACCAAATTGAGTACCTACCACTGACATAGTAGAGCTGCGCCTAAAGGTACCTACCGATCACGTCGAGCGCGGTCAGTACTTGGATGGGTGACCGCATCATGTTGACTTTTTGCTTTTTTTGGTGGCCACCAAAAGCAGTAAACCATTTTCTGCTAATTCTAAATGATAAAACAAAACTATAACAGAGGTATCGAAAAATAGTTTAAACTGGGTATTATCAATTGGCGGCGAGAACTTTTCGTACCTAATTCTTTTCCTTATCGATAATACAAGAAAAAATCACATCGTCATGTCACATCATAACCGTTTTTAGGGTACCTTTTTCGAAATATAATAGTTATGTACGATGGTACGGCACCCTCCTAGGGCGAGTCGAGTCGCACTTGGCCGGTTTTATTTGTACTTAGTAATTAGCAGTTCCCCGCGGTTTCACCCGCGTTAAATTCTAATTTCACATAATTTCTAGGGGGATAAAAGGGTATTTAATCTCCTATGGAAATTTGATGTTTACCAGGACAAAAAGTGGACAAGTTACTCTCCATCCTTTCAAGGAACTCTATTGCAAAAATCAAGTCGATTAGTTGCGATACCTTCCGCTTTATTTGGAAACTATGTCCCCGATCCTATTGAAATAGCCCTGGCTTACGCCGCTAGTAATTAAACAAAGGTTGTTGCGCATGGATACTATTACCGAAGGAACTACAAACCGAACAGTGCCACCAAGCAACACCTTAAATCTTGGTTTGCTAAGCGGGCGGGGGTGATCGTTTTGTTGGTGAGAGTTTATTATGTGCCTTTTACTGCGTTCTACAAGGAATAATACTAACGGTTAAGTGATTTGCTGCAAATTGTAGTATAAACCATTTTATTATTACCTACCTAACATGCTTGTACATTTGTACAAAGCAGAAAATATCTTTGAATCTCGCGCCAACACGATACGATCATTTTTGTCCTCAAAAAAGACTCGTCCACAGGAGCGTCCACAACAAAGATTTTATTCAACAACCGGCAAGGAGGGATAAACGGTTATTTACAACGCGATAGTTTCTACATCACTAGTAGAAATGACAATCTGTCATTGAAAGGATGAAACAAAAACATTTTTTTTTGTCAATGGTTCGCTGTTACAATTTTTGTGATTTTATTTTCATTTCTAGAAACTTGTGATGGCTATGATATTGCTATGAATTCCGCCGAAAACCTATACTGCCGCTTTTGCGCGGAACCCAGGAGTACCGAGAAATTGCTAAATTTACAAACAGATGCGAAAAAACAAGACGAAATCGTTTCAAAGTTGACTCTACTCAATGCGATATTCGTAGACATAACAAACCGTAATTCTCTACCGAAAACAATATGTTTCGTGTGCTACGACTCTCTAAACAAAGCATACGAGTTTTTCGAAGGCGTGAAACGTGCCCAACATGTCCTATCTACACTTTTTACCACCGAAAACAACAAATACATATCGGATGACGATGCTTATGACGATTTCTTATCTCCCGAACTTTCTGAGGACATCTCGGTCAAAGTTGAGCTGGAAAAGTGCACAGAGGCTTCTAATTTACAGGTTAAACAAGAGCCGAAAGAAGAGAAAGAGTCCGAAGAGTTTACAAATTCCTTGAATGTTGATGATCTGATTGGTGCGGCACTCTTGAACTCTTTTTCGTCTAATGTGACTATCTATGCGAAGGAAGTGAATGATGTCGGGAAGAGAGATGTGGTCTCTTGGGCAGACTACCCCTGGATATGTGCGTTGTGCAGCATTGAGTTTCTGGGGCTGGATATGCTGAGGTAAGCTCAAAATTCTTATGAGAATTGCATTGAATATCCTGTAACTTTTACAAAACTAGAAAAGAAATAGCTTAGTCCATATTAAAACAATCTAGTATTTACAACTAGCTGTTCCCTGCAGTTTCACCGGTGTTTCACCTGTTAAATTAGAATTTCACATTGGAGGGATAAATGGTCTTTCCCCTAAATCTCCTATATATGAATTTGATGTTTTACCAGGACAAAAAGTAGCTTAAGTTACTCTCTATCCTTTCAACCTCTATAATAAAAATAAAGTCTATTGGGTGCTTAGTTAGGGCGTGAAGGAAGGACAAACAAACAAACACACTTTCGCATTTATAATATTAGTGAGGACTAGTTTCTGCCAGTGGCTTCGCAGTCTTTGTTTCTTTGGAAATGTTTAAAAGTCATTTCTGTTCCATGGGAACTGATTTATGGGGTAAAATGTAGCCTATGTTTTTTCCCAGGCCTAGGACTACATCTATGCAAATTTCAGCGCAATCCATTCATTAGTTTTGATGTGAAGAAGTAACAAACATCTAAACATCCAAACTTTTGCATTTATAATATTAGTGTTTTAATTTGACTTGTCTAAGTATTTTTTATGTAAGCCTAGACAAATAAAGTAATTGACTTCTGACTCCGGCAGTTTTTAGAGCTGGTGCTAACTTTGTGCTCAGTTTAAAATAAGCTATTTTGATACATACATGGTGGGTGATATCAAGTATTCAAGTATTTACTTTGCAATCCTAATACATAAAATGTGAGAGGTCTTAAATATTTCACTTAGAGGCTAGGTTTTAGGAGCCCTGTTAGGGCGCCATGCAACTTGAGAGGTAGCTAATATAATTTTAAATATCACAATAAAGCTTAGTTTTATAAATATTGCACATTATTCAAGCTAATGATCATATAAAATGATACTATATATATATATATATCAATACTTGTTATCTAATACTTCATATCCTCAGTGGCAAGGATTCGACGCCATGTAGTTCTTTGGTGCTTTAGGATTTCTTCCTTTCCACTGACAATATATACATCTTTTACTTTGTATTAAAGTTTGTGTGTTGTGTAGTCTAAAAAAACCTAAATCCTCCTCATTTCAGATCGCACACAGAAATGGTTCACAGCAAGTGTGCAGCTTTCTACTGCGTGGACTGCAAGCAAGCCAGGAAAGAAGAGTTCAGTGTCTTCATCAAGCATGTCAGGAAGCATCGCAAGAGCTTGAGGTGGGTCCAGTCTCATCAACATACTTAATACATTCACTGCTGATCATGTCTTCGTCTTATGTGAGAGAATAGGGAGTGCACCTGTGCTTGCGCATACACTTGTGCACTATAATCAGGGTTGGCATGATTAAAACAAATGGTTTTAAAACACATTTTTAAAACAATGTTTAAAACAGTTTGATTTTAAACCGTGTTTTTTATCACACGTTTAAAAACACAGATTAAAACAAGTTTTAAACATTGTATAAAACGATGAGAAAAAAACAAGCTTTAAAACTACTTTTCATTGCGAATGAATGATATAAAATGAAAGTAATATTTTTTTGATAAGTTATTTATTCAGTCAAACAAAGATCTAAGTACCTACCAAGTACCAGGATTTATATGGGTAATGGGATAAGATAACACGTATTTTTGAAACATGCATTAGATAGTATAGAATATTAAAAATTTCAATTTAAAATCAATCAAAAACAAAATTATAACAAACAAAATTACCTATATTTAATAAACATTATAAAATCAAAATTGTTTGTCAGTCAGGAGAGTAAGACAATATGACAAGATCAAGATAACAATTATTTTTTCTTTTCCTTATTAAGGTATTTAAAAACTGTAACAAGTTTTGCAGCTTTCTCTGTACCCAGTTTATTTCGTACGTCAGAATGAATAAATCCAAATGTTGAAAACAGTCTTTCAATTCCAGCACTTGAAGCTACAGCAGTGTGAAGCTGAGCCACTAAGTTCATTGTTTGACCATTAATTTGTTTTTTTAATGACTGCCACCATTCGAGAGGTCCGACCTGATTTACTACATGATCTTCAAATAGAAAGTTATGAAAGGGATCTGTCATTGCCCTGTATTTAACAACATAGGGCATCGCCTCTTTGTGATAAGCTTCTATAAATAATAAAGCCTCAGAAATATCTTCACTCGTGAGTTTTTCACCCCTGTACTTAGGATGTAGTAAGTTTGCTGCAAAATGAGCTGGAGACATTGCCATTTCATAACGAGCTTTGAACTTCCTTAAATCATCCAATGAATACTCGGTCTCACGCAGTCGTACATTCTCTCCCTCAAACATATTTTTAAGCTCTATCCATGCTTCAGTCACTTCGCCAATACAGCAGGATGTCTTTTGGGAGATGTCAAGTGTAACTGCGATGTTTTCCAGTTTTTTGTAGAGAGCCTGGACTTGTTGCTTCAGCGCCATGTCATTTACTTTCAATGAAATTGACAGATCTATAGCAGTTGAATGATTTAAGCATATATCTGCCATTATATGCCAATTTTCTAATAACACTTTTAAGCAGTCAGCCATTGTGTTCCACCGTACCTGTTGTGGTATAACAATTGCTTTTCCTACAGCTTCTTTATATTTGGCAGATGCAAAGTGAGTGTATTTGAAGTACCGCATTATCGACTTAACTTTATCAGTAATATCTTCTGCATTCAAATCCTTTGCTAGAAGGTTTAATATGTGTGATGAACAGCCGTATGTAAGTATATCCTCGTGAGAAGCTAGTTCTTCCTGTTGGGCTAAATCTCGTCTCATACGGCTCATATTTGCTGCGTTGTCTATCACTATACTTCGCACCGTACATTTGTAAGTTTCACATTGTTTTATTGCCGCAGTAGTAACTTTAACCAAGTAGTCAGCTGTATGGCTTTCGGCTCCTGTGTCTATTGTATCAATTAAATGAGATGAGTCTGTCAACACATCGGTAACACAGACACAAACTATCGAGTCCTGCCTGATATTACTCCACCCATCAATTGCCAGATTAACAACTTTGTTTTTCAATTCATTTTTTACGGCTTCTTGAGTCGAGTTGTAGACTTCGTCGAGTAGCTTGCTAGCAATTTGTTTGCGGTTTGGAGGTTTATATCCTGGGCGTAAAATTTCCATTAATTTCAGTAACTCTGGGTGTTCTACGTGGTTAAAAGGCGTGTTAGTAGCAAACATATAACGAGATAATTGTAAATCAATTTTCTTCTTATCTTCTTGACTTGTAGCAATAATAAATCTTTTCATTGAAGTGTTCACGCTCGCGCTGCTGCTGGTACTGGCATTTTTAGATTGAAGAGTAGTAACAGAAGATGTGGGTGTAGCAGAAGAATTATCTGAAGATCGGGAAGAACCAGCATCACTCAACAACTCCTCCTCCACGTCCCTGTCCGCGTCAAGATTTGCGTCAGTGTTAGAACCGGTGGTGGTGCTACATTGCTGGAAGTGTGCCTCCATTCTTTTCACAAGTCCAACTAGTTCTTTCTTACATTTTCTGCAACGCACCCTATTGGTCTTCAGTGTGGTATTTTCTTGGGGGATCGATGTGAATTGTTCCCAAATTGCATGCTTTTTGCGTCCTGGAGTTGACATTTTTATGAGGTGTTATCAGTCGCAGAATTAATAATGAAATGAAATGTGAGAAAGAAAGGCACTCGTATTTATAGAATTCATATTAAGTAATTCCCCGCCGGTAAAGTCCCGTTAGGAAAGTCCCTAATGGATGGCTGTCGAATGGAATAGTGGTTATTTTATTCCCCTCATTTAAATATAAATATAAGGGATGGGCCTAACTTCGGCATTCTTCCGAAATTCGGTTGAAATGCCGAACATTCGGTATAAGAAAAGAGTGAAATAGTTGCACAATTTTGATTTTAAGATTAATAAAACATAAAAAAAATCAAATCTGTCATACTCACTCATACCTGATTAAATAAATAAGCCTTTTACATAATTTAAAATCATGGTAATTTATTTATTAATCAAGTAACTAACTGTCATTATCAGTTTCCTTTTTCGACATTTCAATCTTAAGTTTTAGAATTAAAAGATCAAATTCAATAAGTTCTTATTAAATTAGGAAGTCTTATGATTTAAATCAAATAAACTTTTTGAAAATTCAATATATTAATTACTTATAGGTATATTTTATTGTTGTTTGTTAGTTGTTACCATATAAGTGCAGAATAAAAACCGAACTTCGGCATTTTTGATTTTTACCGAATGTTCGGCCGAAATTCGTATTCGGTTCAAACCACATTCGGCCCATCACTAATTAATAAATATTGGGGGTGCCCCTATTCATAGAATAGAATTTATAGTTTATAGGTATTTCCCCGCCGGTATAGTCCTGCTAGGAAACATTCAGGGTGAATGTAAATCGTTTAGTAGTGATTAGAGATACGCAACATAAAATAAATGTTTATCCATTGATCGTTTTTTGTCAATATTTATTTTACTATAGAAAATTTTAAAAGTCAAAAGATCTAGTCTGGAAATGAAACATTATAGGTCGAATTAATTTAAAATAATGCCCTAAACTAAAAAGGACAAAAAAAAACAAAACAAACACTTGTTTAAAACAATTTGAACTGTTTGTTTTATAAAATTTAAAAAAAACTGTTTTTTTTCCAACCCTGACTATAATATTCCTGCGCACATGGCTATGATGCTGTGTGGATTGTCCGACATTATTGATAACTAGCTGCTGTCCGTGCCTTAGCTCGCGTTTTATCGGGATAAAAAATAGCCTATATGTTATTCCAGGTCCCAAACTTATACCCATAACAAATTTCAGCCTAATCGGTTCAGTAGTTTTGCATGCAAAAGTAACAAATATCCATACATCCTTACATCCATCCTTAACTCTGTCTTTCCCATTCCAGAAACTATTGCCACTACTGCAATATCCACATGGAAAGCACCACCGAACTGAAAGTCCACATCAAGCAACACTCCATCAAGCCGTCACTCCCCTGCCATCTCTGCGGAGCCATCCAAACAGACCCAGAACAACTCCAAATGCACTTACACCAATTCAGCTCGACCAAGGCTAAAAGACGACCGAGGAGAAAACCTGGCACACCCATAACTGTTGAAGAATTGACCTGTGGTCTATGCAAGAAAGTGTACAAAAACCCTAACAGCTTACGAGACCATATGAAACTGCACCTGATAGATAGAAAAAGAGACTACACGTGTGAACGGTGTGGCAAAATGTTTTATAATAAAGGAACGTTAACATCCCATATCATGTCACACGATAAAGTCCGGCCTCATGTCTGTAGGATCTGCAACAAGTCGTTTCTATTCCCAAATATGTTACGAAGACACGTTGAAATGCATTCAGGTGTTAAGCCGTTCTCCTGTGAAACATGTGGACGTTGTTTTAGACTGCAGTATCAACTGAACGCGCATAAAATAGTCCATACAGACTCCATGCCTTATACATGCCAATACTGCAATAAAGCGTTCCGTTTCAAGCAGATTTTGAAGAATCATGAACGACAACATACTGGAGCGAAGCCATACTGCTGTCAGCATTGTGGTATGGAGTTCACAAACTGGAGTAATTATAACAAGCATATGAAGAGACGGCATGGAACTGATACGTCGAAGAAAAAGATAACCCCGCAAGGTGTTTTTCCGATTAACCCTGAGACAGGACAGATTATCGAGTTAGTTGATCCAGTGGGAACGGCAGAATGGAAGAGTATGATTATGGTTCCGGGGAAGAGAGGGAAAAAGAAGGTTATTAAAGAGGAGAGTTTAGTTTAAGCTTGGTATGATACTACCGCGATGCAACGCGAAACGGAGTGTTGCGAGACCATCTACTTGATGGACCGACGTTATTGTAGCGGTCGCAGGGAGTCGATGGATGGAGGCGGCTCGAGACCTACATTTGTGGTGTCGGAGGCTTATGTCCAGCAGTGGACGTGTCTGGGCCGATATGTTGATGATTGGTACCTAATAGTTATGTATATTTGATAAGAGAAATATTCTTTATCAACAAAGAAAATTATAATGAAATAGGTAATAGAAACAAATTAGAAATAGTATTTACAATTGAACTAACTGCAGACTGTTAGAAACAATGTACATGTAGCTCAATTGGACAAGAGCATTTCGGTAAAAGGCTGGTGTAAATTTCAGCAACAGCATTTTCATAGGGCAATGTTTTCTGTTGTTTTCCTTTAAACAGGCCAGTGAGATCCTTCCGTTATTTTTAACAGTGCCATTTTTTTTTTCATTTGTCTATATTTTATCCTATTAATAGTACAATTAAGAATAGAATATATTTTATTTGCAAATCATACAATTTTGACTTCCTTGGTCACAATGTTCTTCTATTAATTTTGTTTAAACTTATAAAATAGCATGTGCCTTGTAAAAATAGTATATACTAATTATTATTTCGAGGTATTTGTTGGTACCTAAACTTTTTGCAAGTTGAAAAGTGTTATTAACGCATAATGGAGTTTTGACTTAAGGGGCTACCTCGACCCAAATCAGCGCCGCCACCGATTTTATCGTATTATTACGTTAAACTAAAGGAATTTTCAAAAATCCCTTGGTCAGTTTGTTATACTTATCAATTATTTTTAATGCCTCTGTAATAGTTTTATATTGTATAGCTTAGGAGGAGATGTGAAAACCGAGTTTGGTGGCCAAACATATGCAACTTCGCATCTTTTGTTAAACTTTACAAAATAAAATTATTACAGAGGCATTTAAAAAAAGCTTATGATAGGTATCACAAACTGCTCTAGAGATTTTTGAAAATTCCTTTTTTTAACGTAATTATACGATAAAGTAGATGATGGCGCTAGTTTGGGTCAGGGAACAGTCTTAATGCAAATTTTATTATTCCTAAGTACAGAAATTAGTAAGTTAATTATAATTTTCTTTTTTTTGACGATGATGTAAGCAATTACTAGCAACACTTGACAGCAAATAAACCGCGCCATCCGACACCCTAGGATCCGATTCGACTCTATCATAACATAAAAAGCATAAATCATAAAAACTAGCTCCTGCCCGCGCCTTCGCCCGCGTTTTATCGGGATAAAAATAGCCTATATGTTATTCCAGGTCCCAAACTATACCCATACCAAATTTCAACCTAATCGGTTCAGTAGTTTTTGCGTGAAAGAGTAACAAATATCCATACATCCATCCATACAAACCTCGCCCAATGAGTTTCCATTGATTTTAATGATCTTGAACCGCACTTTCTCAAGGGCTAACTTAGACAGTTGACTTTTTGAGAAAATCTAATCAAGTCCCAATGTGGCGGACGGCCGGTTTATTCGCGTGTATGTGTAAGATTATGAAAAGCAAGAAAAAGTCCGAAGTTTTAGTAAACTAACTTATAAGCAATTCAACTCAAATCTCTAACTTCCGCAATATTATGAAATAGAATGTGCATAATTGATAATTTGTTAGTTAAACTTGAATAAATACGTTTGTTTTATCCTGTTTTATTTGTTTGCAAAACAGAAAATATAGTTTTATTTCGGATAAAAATGTATAAATCAATAAATAATTATGGAACTAAATGTTATTTGGTTAAGGCACATAGTAATGCGACACTAGCGCCACTCTTTATTTTTTTCTTGTAATATCGTTATGGAAAAGAATACCAAAACTTCTCACAGCCAACTGATAATACCCAGTATAAACTATTTTTCGATACCTGCAGCAGATAATGCGAGTAAGATTAATAACTAAATGAAACAAAACTGTTAGGTATCGAAAAATACTTTATACTTAGTATTAATATTATTAATTGGCGGCGAGAACTTTTGGTAATTCTTTTCCATAACGATAATACAAGAAAAAATAAAGAGTGGCGCTAGTGTCGCATTACTATGCGCCTTAACAGTACACAAAAAAAAAAACAGAAAAAGGAAGAAAGAGTAGGTAGAGGAGAAATACAGCCATTTGGTCATGGCTAGTGATCCCTTAAGGTATTTCTTTTGTTTTAACTTGTAGTAGTGCTGAAATATCTACGCTACATAAACAAGGTTTGGCTCTGCATCTGGATTGATGCAATTCTGCCAGTGTCAGTTAGGTATGAATTGCGCATTTAGGAACAATAGATTAAAATTTAAGGAGGTTGAATTTGGATTTTACAGAAAATATCGATGCGATTGCGCAGCGTGCGTGCCGCGACGAAGCAGCGAGCACGCCGGCAACGATAACGGCAGGCGACCGGTCACAAATCGGCAGTCTGATATGGCTCTCTAACTATATTAAAATATGAATCTTTTTTGCCACAAAAACAGTGCATAATGTACATACAATTAGATACAATTTATCCTAATTGTTATTTTATGATAATGATAAAGCAAAGATTTCTTGTGCCTGTCGCTCATTTATGAGCAGTGCTGCTCTCTAGTGTGGAATTGCACAACTGCGTAGCAATTTTCTCGCACTTGCTAGGTGCTTGAATAAAAAGTACTGCTACTCAGCGCTAGATGTGACTAGTAGATCAAACTAATATCGACAACACATAGATGGCGTGCCATGTCACGAGATGGAAGTTTTTTCTTTTGTATTTCTTTTAGCACACCCCTCAAAATCTGTCGACTAAATAGATACCTACCACTTCACTTTTATTGACCTCTATTAATTTTTTATAGCACCGTTACTAAAGTCATGATGAGTCATATTTTATAGTGATTGCCATTAGATGAGCTATGGCGAAGCTATAAATATATTAATGAGTACAATTTATATTGCAATTTACTCAATTTAATAGCCGAGATGTCATTTAATGAGTCATTTTGTGAAAGTGCGAAAGATCGATAGTGTCAGAAGTAGGTCATATGAAAACATTAAAGTAACGTTAGTATTTATTATATATTATAGGAATTATAAAGTCTAACTGAATTCTTATGCCAAAAGGCTTGTGTACCTACCTTACTTAATAGTCCGGCTACACGCCTATACATTTGTACATGCATTATTGCCGGTATTTTTAAGTACCGGTTCCACCTCGAACTCCTCCCCCTCGACGTTAGTATCGATATAATTTATATCGATACTAACATCAGTACCGGTACCAAAGTAACGATATTTTTCAAGAAGATCGGTACTTTTACCGGTTCCTTAACTCTAAAATACCGATACTATCTACGTCAAGTATCGGTACCCTTCGCGCCGCAGAGTGGTGCCGGCGGTGTACATTCATGCGAGCTGGCAACGTCGCAAGAACCGCTATTAGTATCGATACTTTGAGCTTAAACACCGATACTTTCAAAATATCGATACTAGGTTACCTAAATGGAAAATACCGATACTTACCGCTATGGTATCGGTACTAAGCCCTGCACAAATACCTACAGTTTGCGCAAGCAAGACGGAACGTGTGGCCGGGCTCAAACCAGTTTGCGCAAGGAAGATGGAGCGTGTGGGCGGGCACATCTTGCTTGTGTAAACTGGTTTGTGCAATCATGCATGCACAAATGTTCGAGCGTGTAGCCGGACTATTAGGTTTGGTACGGATAACGTCGATATCTAATTATAACGGTATTTTTTTCACTATTGCTGTACTAAAACAGTTAAAATAGTTAAAGCAGTTAAAACGTCATATTTGCTTCATAAATCATTATTTTAACCATTGTTTATACCGATTAGGCACTTACCCTATGTCCAGCTGTGGACTAATATAAAGACCTCAAAGTTAACACATGTGATGGGTCCGGCAATGTACAACCAACTACCAGACTGTAACATCTGACGGCAGTCTATCTTGTTTTAAAGTAAGACTGAAACGATGGCTTGTCGAGCAGAATATATATTCTGTTAACGAACTATTAACCACTATTAACTATTAACAACTGTAAACCTTATTATGTATTCGCATTTTTTTTTATATATATATATATATATATATAATCTTTATTGGCAAAGAAAATAACAATCAAATAATATAAACAAATTAAACTAGTATTTTGTAATTTTTTATTTTGTTATATAAATACAATTCTGTAGTTATTTATCTACAAAATTTTGACAACGTATTTCTGTATTTGCGGTGGTGATGAGGTACTTACCTACCAATAATTTTAATTACATAGGTAGACGATACCCTAGTATATAGTACGTATATAGGTGTGTATATAGGTACTGTGTGTGTAGCCCTCTACCTACATACCTGAGACACACAATGTAAATATACGCTAAAAAAACACAAATGTAAAAAAATATTTTACTTAAGGCGGTTCCCAGACCCAAACTAGCGCACCACCTACATATTTTACCTTATTATTACGTAAGGCTGGGTTACCCGGATTTAGGGATTTTTAACTGTCCGTACCTCAATAACTAGAAGGCCTATAGTTTTGGAAATTCAAACATATTATAGTTGAGGATATTTTCTAATGCATCACTAGACAAAAACACGATTGGTGACATTTCACCCGATCAAAAAAAATTACAAAGTTACCTCTAAATGAAACTTTAAATGATCACTGTGAATAGAAAAATGAATAAAATGACACAAATAGTTATACCAAAACATTGCAAACGTTATTACGCAGTACATCACTAGAAAATATTTTTATACATATGTCATACAAATATTTTTCAAAGCACCTAAATAACTACAAAATCGTGCTCGGCTGTCTGCGCACCGTCTTGCTTCTTGCTTGCGTCTTGCAAGTGCTAGGCTCACCTCGCCTCAAACAAAGGAATTTTCAAAAATCCCTTCTCCTGTTTGTGGTACTTATCATTTAATGCCTCTTTGTTCTATGATAGGTTTCACAAACGGGCCAAGGGATTTTTGAAAATTCCATTGTATTTCGTAATAATACGATAAAATAGGTGGCGGCTCTGATTGGGTCGGGGTAGCAACTAAAAAACAATAAATTAAAAAAAAAAACAAGAAATCGTAGAACAGAAGTTACTCCATTCAGCTAACTACACATGTTACATACCTAATTAGTGTTTTATGTAAGGCAATAAATCCTTAATTCTACTAATATTATAAATGTCAAAGTTTGTATGGATGGATGTATGGATGTTTGTTCCTCTTTCACGCAAAAACTACTGAACCGATTAGGCTGAAATTTGGTATGGGTATAGTTTGGCACCTGGAATAAATTATATGCTATTTTTTATCCCGATAAAAAACGGCTGAAGGCGCGGGGCGCAGTTAGTAATATTATAAATGCGAAAGTGTGTTTGTTCCTTTGTCATTCCTTCACGCTCTAAAACGACATTATTTGAGTTCGTTGAAAGGATGGAAAGTAACATAGGCTACTTTTTGTCCTGGTAAACAACTCCTATGGGAGATTTACGGGAAAAAATACCTTTTTATCCCCCTAGAAATGTGAAATACAAATTTAACGCAAGTGAAACCGCTGGCAACAGCTAGTTAAATAATAAATACAAAAGTCCTGAATACTGAACACAGTGCAAAGTGCGTTTGTTTTTGCAAAATTACTAATACCAAACTACTATACGCTAAGTGATGTGATTTCCTCCGTAACAAATAGTCATAAGTTATTGCTAAGTAAGGTCTAATCTGGCTAAAAGCTTGAGAGGGTGGCCGTTACTGAGAATGGCTAGTGATGGGACGTGTGAAAGAGCGGGTAAGTTTGGCCGGAAAACATTATGTCGACATGAAAGTATTGGTAAGTACAGAAAAACTTAAATAAACTTATAAATCTTATTATTAATGCGTTACCCCGACTTCCACTAGCGCCGCCACCTGGTTTTATATATTACTAGCTGTTACGCGCGGTTTCACTTGCGTTAAATTCGAATTTCACATTTCAAGGGGGATAAAAAGAATTTTTTTCCCGTAAATCTCTCATGGGAATTTGATATTTTACCAGGACAAAGAGTAGCCTATGTTACTACATCCTTTCAACTAACTCTATGCCAAAAATCAAGTCGATTGGTTGCTTAGTTAGGGCGTGAAGGAAGGACAAAAAAACGTTTATAATATTCGTTAGAAATAAAGATTAAACAATTTTTTTTTATTATTTTATTCAAAATAAACTTATTATTGTATTGGCCAGTTTGTGATACATACAAACTGTTTTTTTTTTGAAAATTTCTTTTATTTATCGTAGGTTAAAATAAAATAGGTGGCGGAGGTAGTGCGAGTCGGGGTAATTAATTAGTAATTTATATAAGTTGGTTTAATTTATTATAAAATTAACAAATTTAACGAATTTCTAGAAAGACAGGCTTAAGTAAAGGTGTTTAAATGTCGACCGATGTGCCGCTGCGGGCGAAGGTCCGCCTGCGACGGAGGAGGTTTCGGATTCGATTCCAGCATTGGGACAAATATTTGTACGTTCTTCTAATATTTGTCTCGGGTGATCTGGGTATTACCTATTATCTTTAAATACCAGCTGCTGCCCGCGCCGTCGCCTGGGTTTTATCGGGTTATAAAATAGCCTATATGTTATTCCAGGTCCCAAACTATACCCATACCAAAATTTCAGCCTAATCGGTTCAGTAGTTTCTGCGTGAAAGAGTAACAAATATCCATACATCCATCTATACAAACGTTGAAATTTATAATATTAGTAGGAAGGATTGTATAAGTCCTGCGCACTTGGTTAGACTTCGTTGAGACTGGCCGACGTGGTCGAAAATCGGCTAGAAGGGCATCATCATAAATGTTGGAATAGTCCGAATGTTTAGAAAATAATTTTCAGAAGTATGTAGGTAGCCTAGCTACTAAGGTTTATTGAAAGCAAATACTGTCAAAGAATTTGTTATACACCCAAATAGCTTAACACAAGTTTTTTGCCGGATATTTTACTGAAATAAATTTACAAAAATATTGCAATCCCTAGAAATGGCTGTAAATCTAAAGCGCCATCTATAAGTCGCCCGCGCATGTTGTATTCATGAGTTCCTAGATGGCGTTAGTGGTGATTTAATTCGATGATTCGCTATTTACGGCGAAATACTCTGCTTTTGCATTAATACATTTCCTGTTCTTTGTGTCGATGGATGTTGTTTTTTATGTTCGTAATTTAGCAAATTGGTTTCAGTTTTTTTTTAGATCAATGAAGTAAAACCAACAATGTTTCAGGTGTAGGTACCTCTTTTCTAAATGCTTCCCTATATAGGGTGGCTTTTTGAGCTGGGGATGGAGTGGATGGCCAAATCCGAAACTAGAAAAAAGACGTGACAGGAGTCATGAGCTCAATTTACAAGAAAATTAACCGCATAACTATTGTTTTTTTCGCTTATTTTTTCATAAAAAAATATTCATTAAGAATAGAAATTTAACTGACGATAAACCCCATTAAAATACAGGCTATCGGCAAGCACACAAGGTATTGTTCGAAAAGATAGCATAAAATTTTCACATTGATGCTTAGTAGGGGGAGTATTAAAAATAATAGTACATTGTACACCTAGGCGAGAACGTGCCTAATTCGCACTTTCTGCCGAGTGATACATAGTGCTTTATATACACCTTCGAGGAAAATAAAAAGCAGAATAAATATTTTTCACTTCTCTCGCTACGCTCGGGAGTATAACAACCTCGTATATAATGGGATGGTTTAGTCCCTTGTAAAACAATCTACTATTATTTCTGGCGGTGTCATAAAACTTTCACTATCACTCGACGACATTCTGTATAATTAATATAATTGGCTACACCAGATTCAAAATTAGAAGAACTTCCCGCGCCAGCCTTTATCACTTAGGTTCTTTTTTCTAAATATGGTTCGGAAATCGGAAGAGGTGACTTGGAGTAAAAACTTTTTGTCGTTTGATCTATTATGAAAAGAATCATCTGTTGAAAAATGTAAAGAGGTCTTTATATTTACTCATGTAAATGCCAATTATATAGTCAAAACGTTTAAGTCTATTAACATCAAAAATACTGAGGATCTCTGGGGTATCTCAACCAAAGTACTAAGTTCAATTATAAAGGAAGTGGCTCCTTGTTTGGCCTATATTTTCAATAGTTGTATCGACGCAGGAGTTTTTCCTGATCTCATGAAATATAGTAAACTGGTTCCTCTTTTTAAATCTGGAAGTCACACTGATCCGGCCAATTACAGACCAATTTCAATACCTCCAGCTATAAGCAAAATTTTTGAAAAAATTATTCTCACACGTCTGTCCTCTCATTTCGTCCTTAATAGGCTACTCCATAAAAATCAATTTGGCTTCACCAAAGGTAGATCAACAACCGATGCTGGTACAGTTTTACTAAAGCATATATTGGATGCCTGGGATAAAGCGAAAAACGCTATTGGTATATTTTGTGACCTTTCTAAGGCTTTTGATTGTGTAGATCATGGTACATTAATTAGAAAATTGAGTCACTATGGAATTCAAAACAAGGGACTGGAACTTATGCAATCATATTTATCTGATAGAGTTCAAAAATTAGATATTGGTAAAGAAAGATCTAGGGGCTCAAAAATTGAATTAGGCGTCCCGCAAGGATCAATATTAGGTCCTTTCTTATTTTTAGTATACGTAAATGATCTCCCCTTTTTAGCAAAAGATCTGTGTGATATAGTCTTATTTGCTGATGATACTTCACTGATTTTTAAAGTTGACAGAAATAAATGTAATTATGACGATGTAAATGATTCGCTTTCACACGTACTAGATTGGTTCACCGCCAATAACCTCTTACTTAATGCTAAAAAAACAAAGTGCATTAAATTCATGTTACCAAATGTAAAAGAATTTCCAACTAAGATAATGCTAAAGGATGAGATTGTTGACTTTGTAGACTCTACTGTTTTCTTAGGAATACATATTGATTCCACTCTTCAATGGAAACCGCAAATTGATGCTTTCGCAGGCAGACTTAGTTCAGCAGCCTATGCAGTTCGTACAATTAGATATATTACCGATGAAGATACAGCTAGGTTAGTTTATTTCAGTTACTTTCATAGTATTATGTCCTATGGTATTTTGCTTTGGGGAAAGGCAGCTGACATCCAGACTATCTTTGTTCTTCAAAAAAGGGCTGTACGCGCAATTTATAAATTGAAGCCACGCGACTCTTTGAGCGAAATATTTAAAGAAATAAATATTTTGACAGTAATATCGCAATAAATCTATGAAAATCTAATGTATACGCACAAAAATAGAGATATCTTTTTGAAAAGTATCACACTTTTCAAAAAGATATCTCTATTTTTCTGTTCACAATAGAAATACAAGAAACAAGAACAAATTACACATCCCAGCATATAGATTACGAAAAGTAGGGAAATCATTTATGGGCAATTGCGTGCGGTTCTATAATAAGCTTCCATCTGAAGCAACTGAACTCCCTATTCGTAAATTTAAACAGTACACTAAACAAAATCTTATCGGGAAGGCCTTTTAATCCATAGATGATTACATCAATGATGTTAATGCTTGGCCAGATGTCGCTCCGTTCCGCACTGTCAGTAGTATGTAAGAAATTCAATGTTCAGTTTAGCTTTATAGAAATATCGACATGTATCTAAATCGCATTAAATTTAGATTTAGATAGGTAAAATAACCATGTATTAGACACATACTTAAGTGATATTATAAATGTGCTAGTGGTTTCTTTTTCACTTCTTCCACTAGTGGACAAAAAATTTAGTGAAGAGAATATCAATACCACCTTATTTCTTATTTGATAATAATAACTATGTTTATAGTATAAAATTTGACTTGTCTAATTGCTTATTTTGTAAGCCTAAAGAAATAAAGTTATTGATTCTTATTCTGATTCTGACTGGCCGATATTTTAGGAAATTAAAAAAAATAACACGTTAGAAATGGATTTCCATACAGTTTTCCCTCCCGCTAAAACGCGTGAGAAATGAAATTCCATAGAGTTTTTCCTCCCGGATTCCTATACGCCTGCAATGACTTACTTTCTATCTTATACTTGGAAAAGGAATAGGCAACTTTCCGAGCAGGTGTAGTATAAAAATATAAAAATTTGCATATTTTCCTTACACTTTCAACGATAGCGAATTTTGTAATTTTGTAAGACCTTTATGTAACGACGTATGCAATACATAAATTGAATTTGAATCCGTTGGTGCAAAAATACAAGATATCATATTTTTTCATCTTTTATACATATATCGGTTCGATTTCCTTCAAAAGTAAAAGATAAAAAATCTATATTATGCAGTTTTTGTTTTCTCAAAAATCGAGGTCACGACTCCTTTCACGACTTTTCTCTAACTATCATGGTTTTTGATCTGGCCATCGACTCTCATCGTAAGACACTTAGTTAGGTACTCAATTGGCACAGCCTCAGAGACTCGAATGTGTCTTCGCCTCTGATTATGAGAAGTCTCCATTTTGGTATGTCCTGTACGTTTCTCGCCGCATTTCGGTTAGTAGCTCTTTTCTAAATACCTATAGATTATTATTATCTTCTGCCCTTCTTCTTCTTTTATATAGTTCTGTTTCTGGTTCGACACAATCCAATCAATGTCCATTTCAGATTGATTGCGAAGAGCCAAAATTAAAAGAAAAAGAAAAAAAAACTAAAATTTTATAAAAAATTGGGATTCTATCAATTGATTACAGCCCGATGACATTTCCAACAAAGGCTTGGATCGGGTGCACATTCAACCATTTACACAGTAGCGCGAGTCAGTGGCGCGAGTAAATTGTTGGTAGAGTGGCACAATGCGGTGTCCGCCCTCGCACCGTGACAATCGACGGGGGCGATCGAGACTACTGTGGATAAGACAGGTGGGTGAGAACAAAGGAAACTCTTTACGATCATACTTTTTAGGAACCCATACAGTGCGTAACAAAAAATTGAAAAAACTAGGGAGTGGTTTCGATGATGGCGCGGCACTTAAGCTGTGGTGCAAGTAAAGGAATATAATGCGAATATTATATAGGTCTGTAGCCCTTTTTAAATAACAAATAGGCACATGCAACATTATCTAGTCTAGCAGTATTTTTTTTAATAAATGCCAATATTTAATTTTATTTTTCCTGCGTCCTATGAACGAGGAGGAGGATTTTCCATTGGTAACTGCCAGTGTCTTAGGGCTTTTGACTGGTATTGTCGATGGGCCAGTTGAGCTACCTGTAGATTTTTTGCAACAGTCTGCAGTTAGCTCAATTGTAAATACTAGTTCCAATTTGTTTCTATTATTTGATTGTAATATATTTTATTGGCAAAGAAAATAACAATCAAATAATATAATGCAATGATTGTAGACATAAATATTAATTTTATTGAACTTAAACTAGGTTCGTAACCCTTACACTTTACATTCAAAATGATTTCGTCAAACTGCTATTAGCCTGTGTTATCAATAAATACATATATTGTATTGTATTGTTTTTATACACTAATCAAATCTGTTTTTATTACAATAGTCGTATCCACATTACACCAGACGCACCGCAAACTGGCAATCAGCGAGCGATCGCGACACCCCCCGCCCCGCGTTCTTGATTCCAAACTCAATTTGCACCAATCAACGGCGCCGTCTTCCCGCCTTCCTACTCGGACGTGACTACAACGGAATTTAAAAATGGAACTGTTTTGTTTTTCCTGAATGTCGTTTGGTAGAATTTGGTTTTGCAAAATGTTTGAATTTGAAAATGTAGTGAGTTTGGAAATGGACATGAAATTGTTTTAGTTTATACGTTATTTCTTTTGTTAGTTAGGTACCTATCTACATACCTTAGGTATGTACCTAACTACTCTTAATTTTCAAATGATTTTGTTGTATCTGGATTTAAAATATCAGAATGCGTAGGTACCAAACTATAACTTCAATACGGCAGAATGCATTTCCCTACTGCCTTTTCCAAAAAAAGTAAGATGTCAGCGATTGTCAATCGAAAAGCGCGGCAACATGGCCGCGGGGTTTCGTTACAAAACCAAATATCAAATATTGATATTCCCTCGATCTGTATTCTGTTTGAGGCGCAGATACTATTTGCAGAGCTTCCAACTGTTTGTAGAAAATTGACGATTCACTCAATTCATAGAAATGTATCTATTTGATTTTTATTTTTTACGATTGGCGGTTTTATTCTGCCTGATGGTTCTAGTGCGTATCTATCTACTCTTTAAATAAAGTATCCAGTAACCGACATATCTACGTAAATAAAATACCTAGGTATTTTTTTCCTTTTGACGTTGGGAAGAACACATAAAAAATTATCAAAAATTACGATTTTTTTTTACTATAAAAACTTTCGTAGTTTGATAAATTTATTATGAATGTAAGGGGGTTAACTACGAATCAAGTTTGTGTTGGAAGAACACCAACGTTTCATCCCTTAACGAGGGACTTCTTCAGGGTTAGTGCGGTTCGCGTCTCGCTCGTTCAGCGTCGCGCCGCGACGTTAAGAGATGAAACGTTGGTGTTCTTCCAACACAAACTAGGTTTGTAGTTAACCCGCTTACATTCATAATGAAATTACGATTTAATTACCTAAACTAAATTCTAAGGTTTTTATTACGATAGGTAAGACACAAAGAGGGGGAAATAAAATAAAATCGAGGTAGGTATATTGACTAATAATATGTATGTATACCTAGCCATGGACTTAAATTAAGGCCTCAATAAATTCAAAAAAAGGTTGGTGCAATTTGCACCAATTAAAATTAAGAATATTCGCTTCTACTAATCTAAATTAGCTAACATGTTTCAATTGTAAATACTAGTTTAATTTGTTTATATTATTTGGTTACATTATAATTAGATTCAAAATTATATGTATTAAGCTAACATGACATCTGTACGTACCTACCGTTAATCAAAAGAATCGATAACTTCATAACAGCACAACACTAGCATCGACAACATAGATATAATGCCCCGTTACTGACAAGTCTTCGTGTCCAAACTCATTCTGTCTGTCTGTCTGTTACCTATTTTGTAGTCCTAAGAGCTCAAAGGATGTCATAGGCACAGAAAAGCTGAAACGAAGCTGTCAATCACCCAAAGTCCTACTCCGGTACTTTAAGGACTTGGGCTGGTAAGGGCCTGTTTAGGCAAGGCGATGCAGATCTCAGTTCCCCCACTTAGAATGAGATAGGTATTTGGCAAGGAGAACCTAAAGGCGGGTACTGCGGTCAGTCTGTCTTCAGATCTTCAAGCTACGAATGGTGGGTACATCACGCTACGGCCCGTAACGTAACAGAACGGTGTTACGCTGAGAATGATACGCCACGCCGTGTGCGAAAATTCGTCTTGTTGCACGTTGTGAGTGCCTTCTTTCCTCTTACTAACTGCACGAACGCTCGCTATGTAACACATTACATTACACGCCGTAACGCCAGTCAATACCCGGCTTAAGGTATAGTATTTCAAGAAAGGAAAAACATTACTTTCATCTGGGGAAATTGCGTTTAAATTGCAAGCATAAAAACTATTAATACATACCTATGAATTACAAATATTGGCTTATGTATTATCCACATTAAAACGCAGAATCGCTTAAGGACAGGAAAACTCTACAAGAAAACTCTTTTAGGGTTAAGCCCGCCTTTGTACATGTCCAATAGTTGTTAATTTTGATGTATATTTTGTGTCTTCAATAAAGATTTTAAGATAGGTCTAGGCATCTCGTCTTTATATACAAGAAAAAAGAATCGATACTTACAGTAGTACAACACTAGCATCGGCAATATCGATATACCTAATGCCTCGTTACCGACAAGTCTCGCTCCGCTAAAGTTGTTTAAACAAAAGATATCAATCACTAGAGGACCCGCCCATGCTGGTATTTATAGATGGAGATTTCAATACAAAATATTTGGTAAAAGGGTAGTTTCTAAATTATATGTCGTTTAAATTATAAACTTTTCTTAGTCGTAAGTACTCGGAACTTAAGACAAACTCTCTAGGCCTGGCCTAGAGTTTGGGATTCACCGAATTATTTTTCCTTCAGGCTCTCAACTGTTTTTTTACTTGTTACTAGACTCATTTTCTATATTTAATTTCATGAACAAATTGTAGACATTGTCTATGCATTTCATATTAATAACGTTTATCTATAATTAATAAATGTTTATCTGTTTATCTACTGAATTATAATGCTTTTAAATATAATTTGGTATCCTTTATTAACTAGATTGTTTAAGGTATTTAAAATAACTCATCTTGCCTTTCCTCAAATACTTAAAATAATAACTGTTTCAGTTTCCCACATTATCAGATAAATATACGCATACTCCTGTTAAAACGTCTTTAAACTCCGCCCTATAAATACCGCAGCATCAGAAATCGCAACGAAAGAGATAGCCTACCACCGTCTCTCTCTAGCAGACGGGCGCGGAATATGGAATGAGTATTTTCCACAACAATCTATGACTTGAGAAGTAGGGTCACCATGCGGGCGGAAAATATAGGATACAACGAAAATATTTGACAGCACTGAAAATCATGCCGTCCTTTTTATTTCGCTCTTTACGAACAAAACGGCAACATTTTTTGTTCTGTTAAATTAGTTTTGTATAGTTTTAGCGACATCTGAATTGACACCAATGAAGGCGTTTTGAAAATAATTCAAAAATAGTTCGACCAGGCTGAAAAAGGCTCGCTTTGGGGGTTGTCAAATGAAAATGGTATAGTATAGACCCTGTATTGGCCGTGCTATGCATAGTTTGACTTTTATTTACAATCAAATATCTATTGATTTCTTAGGTAAGGGTTTTTCTTTATTCGATAACGCCTGATTGCTACATCGTAGTATTGCTACGCTGTCTGAGTCTACGTCGTAGAATGATGATCGCTACGACGTAGCATAGTGCTACGGCGTAGCAAATAGCTACAGTTAGGTACGGCACAACTTTTAGGGATATGATTTTATTTTAATCTAAGAATGGATTGGGCCGTGGGGCCGCGGCGTACGAATATCGACCCCTCCAACTCAACCCGTGGATATCGTAAGAGCCGACTAAGGGAACTTACCAGAGGATGGGCAGCAGCTTCCTTCTGAGTATTTTTAAACAGCAACACTGCGATCACCAATCCGCCTGCCAAGCGTGGTGATTATGGCAAATCTCCCCCTACATGGGAGACCATCCACTCGGATGGACCGACGACATCGTAGCGGTCGCAGGGAGTCGATGGATGGAGGCGGCTCAGGACCGCTATTTCTGGCGTCGTACGGGGGAGGCCTATGTCCAGCAGTGGACGTGTATGGGCTGATGATGATGATGATGAAGAATGGATTTGAATCGGTATTTGCTCTGAGATACTAGGTTATTTTTTTACTAGTGAGGTACATATATGTGAGAATAATTTTCAGTATGTATATAATAATTTTCCAACGGCTCTGCCAACCGAAAGTTGTCTTGGCCTCCGATCCCATCCTCGTCGCCACTGCAAAACGTGCACCTTGTCGAGATAATTATTTCTAACAGCTGTAGTGTTGCCACATCATATATAACAAGATGTCGCCATTTCCCCTGTCCTGCGCAGTTTCCCGCCAGTCACTGTAGCTTACGGATTTTCAGTACTGTCCCACATTTTCCTCTAGCACAGTCACCCTACCCGCTCCCTAATTTACTGCCATTCCGATACGTTACCAACGAGTTTAGGGAAACGAGAAGTCCGCAGTAATGTTTTACCCGATTGCGTAATACAAGGAGGGGTTATGATATAAGACTTATTAGTTTTAATAAAATGTTAAAATAAATAAAACATTTTTATTATAATAATAATTTATTTTAACAGTCACATTAAAAAAACAATGTTTAAACTGTTATAGGGTCTCTATTCTGGTATTTAGGCTACCTACTTATAAAATTAGTGTCCGACTGACGACGGGTCATCTTTAATGAGGTCTTTTAAAAACATTGCTGGTGCATTAAACACTTCATGAATCGCATATCCTAAATAGCAGATTATTGATATAATGTTGCACACATTATGTCACACACACATGTGCCCATCGTTCGCCTTCCTGATAAGCATGTACAATATTGTATAGAACAATATTGTACATATTACTTAACATTATAATTGTAACCACCCCTCCAACTCAACCCGTGGATGTCGTAAGAGCCGACTAAGGGAACCTACCAGAGGAAGGGCAGCAGCTTCCTTCTGAGTATTTTTAAACACCAACACTGCGATCACCAATCCGCCTGCCAAGCGTGGTGATTATGGCAAATCCCCCCTACATGGGAGACCATCCACTCGATGGACTGACGACATCGTAGCGGTCGCAGAGAGTCGATGGATGGAGGCGGCTCGGGACCGCTATTTGTGGCGTCGTACGGAGGAGGCCTATGTCCAGCAGTGGACGTGTATGGGCTGATGATGATGATGATAATTGTAACATTATAATATTGCCTTCATTTGGGTTTTACCTTCATTTGTTGGCTTGATTGGGATTATATTCAACCACGTCATGTAAGACAAAGAATATATGTATTATTGTTATATATTGTTAAACAACAACCAAAATGAAAGCAACATTATAATGTTACAATTATAATGTTGTGTATTATGTACAATATTGTTCTATAGAACAATATTGTACATGCTTATTAGGAAGGCGAACGATGGGCACATGCGCACACATTATATCAATAACCTGGTATTTAGGGTATGCGATTCATAAAGGGTTTAATGCACCAGCAATATTTTTAAATGACGTCATTATAGATGACCTTTATGATACATCGTCGGTCGGACACGAATTGTATAAGTACTCTAAATACCACAATAAAGACCGAATATATTTTTTTTATGTTACATACTGTAATAATAAATCATATATATAATAAACTAAAATATTTTATATATTTGAACTTTTTATCAAAATTCATATGTCATATCTTTGAACGGACAGTTGTAACAGCAAAGCTGTCATAGCAATAGTTGTTCCGATTAAATGGTCCTATCCAACGACATAGATTTTATTGCTATTGGAGGGTGGTCCCAATTTGTGTTTGTGTTCTGGGTATTTTCTATCTATAATAAAAAATATCTATCTGTGTATTCTATTATATGTATCAGTTATCTAGTACCCATAACACAAGCTCTGCTTAGCTTGGGACTAGATAATGCTGTGTGGTTTGTCCAACATTATTTATTTATCTGGGTTCATAATACCCAGGCTGGATATGCGGGTAGTTAGTAGGTTGTGTAGGAACTTTTGATTTAATAGGAAGTTACCTACTTATGGGTTTACCTGACGTCCTTATGTCAATAAAATACGTTTGTATCTTTATCCATCTATGTTTATTTACTAAGTTTTATATTAAATAACTATTTTCACATTTATACCAATATAAACTTACTTATTTTCCAAATGGCCTAGGTCTTCAGTATACGATATTAACTAAATTATATTCTATTAGAATACAATTGAAATAAGGAGGCAGAGTTTATTCGTTTAAAATTAATAATACAACACAATAGAATACAATACAATAGAATAGAATACAATACAATTGTATACAATACAAAACTACACGCTGTAGTATTGTACACCACAAAGACCAATAAAAAACATAGAAATTAACATAAACAAGTACAATGGGCGGCCTTATCGCTTAGAAGCGATTTCTTCAATAAATAATAAATACAAATAATAGTTTCCCCCATAGCCCAATTACCCAGTCCATCCATTCACCACAATAACATGGCTTTTTTGTTATTTTCATTTTCCTTTGCAATAGTCTCTACACCTGGCGGATATCATCTTCGGGTGTATCATATTGTGCAACCAAGGATGATATCCGCTATGTGTAGCTCTCGCCTTTAGATTAATTCTCATAAAGGGCCTCTGTGCTGTTGGCTTCGGCTCCACGCATGCCTCCCAAAGGACATATGGCCCGTGATCATGGAAATGGGATACAAATAATAATAATTACATACTTTGGAGATTTATGACAGTTAAAATTTTAAGAAAAAGTAGCAATTAATAAATGTTGGCAGGTAAGGCAATATTTATTAACACTACAAAATAACATAATTAATAAAAAAATTACTAACCTATTTACAGAAATGCAAATAATACTGATAAGAAAGATGGTGGTAATTTCTTAAAAAACTACTTATCTACTACCTACAAGTACTTATTTATCTAAATTATATTAATTCTTACAGGAATAATATTATATTATACAGGGTTTGTATTACAGGAACATTTTATATTATTGTATTAACTTACCTTACAATGTAATAAACCAATTGGAATAACGTTACAAATGAACACTTGTACAGTCAGCTTAAAGGATATCACAAAAATAGGGTTACGGTAAATAACATAGGTATAAGTTAAGTAGATAAATAATGGGATTAATAATAAATAATGGGATTGGAAAGCATGCTGACCCGCTGACATTTTTTAATCCGATTCTTTATCTATACGACTTCTACGGTTATGTGACAGATACTGTGTTTTAGTAGATAGTTCATGTAATTATTTAGCCAAAAAAGATTTAAAAAAGGTGTAATTTACAACGTAGGTTATAATATACCATCCTTATCTGTTGGATATACCATCCACGAGTACAAAGCTGTTTTCCTCTACCTTCATCATTCGCACCGCTAAGGATTCGAACACCTTTTCCTGCCAATTACAATCTGGGTCTCTTCAAGACAAGAGTGAATAGGTGTCTTCTAGACCTTCGTGATACACCGTCGGCCACATCATCACTTTCCATCAGGTGAGATTGTGGTCAAATGAAGGTCTATTGTCCATTTAAAAAAAAGTTGAACTAAAGGGAAGAAAGTCGTAATTTCTCAAAACGCTTCTATAACTCTTTTTTTTTATTTGGCCAATTTTGTAATTTTTTCTTAATAACCGTGACTAGAGTCGTTCTAAAATAATGACGTAGAAATACATTCTTTTACTATTTATTTACAATACCTACATCTAATCTTATAAATGTATTTATTATTCTATTTATTATGCTTATGTACTTTTTACAATATTAAACTCATAAATATTCTTTAGTAAAAAAATCTACACAGCGTATTCTATCTTTAAAGAAAAACAATAAATAAATAAATTTTTATTTACCTATATAAAAAATTGCCGTCCATTCGATGCAAATTGAACAACCAACTTTCTTATATAACAATCATTTATAATTTTATACTTAATACGCAGATAATAATTTAGGCATAGAATTAAAAGTCCGACTGCATTGCTGTTTATAAAAAATCAATAATAAAACAAAGATATAAAAAATCAAAAAGCTATTTACTCTCATACCACATATGGCCTAAACATATCCATAGGCCGTCCGCCATTTTCCAACATCCTTCTATTTTCCAAATTTGAATTAAAATTCGCCGCCGCGACCGCCCTCTCTCTTTCTAACGCGATGATTCTCTCTCTGTCTAGCATTGGTGGTTTGACTGCTGTCACTTCCGGCAATGGTGGCTTATCTTCGACAGTTTCTTTCTTCTTTTCCTCTTGCGGTTCCTTTTTTGAATCTTGTTGGGCTTTTTTTGAACGTTTCCATTTCATTCTTCTGTTTTGGAACCATATTTTTACCTGTGGGCAATGAAAGGAGCTCTTAGATTTATTGAATTTCATTATTTCTTTCATTCTTCTGGCACCCTGAAATGCTATGCTATAGGATTGGGATCAGATTTGGATGGATTTTACAAATCAAATCAAAATTTTGCTCAATTTTGCTCTTGTTTAAATTTTGGAAAACCTAACATCATTTCGTTAATACATATATACACACATAGGCTACTATAAAGGAACCTACAATTAGATTTTGTGTTGTAAGTTGTTTACAAAATATTGTACCTTGAGAATGGCTTGAGTATAGTTCAGTACCGCCGGGGCCGTGGGGCCGCGGCGTACGAATATCTACCCCTCCAACTCAACCCGTTGATGTCGTAAAAGCCGACTAAGGGAACCTACCAGAGGAAAGGCAGCAGCTTCCTTCTGAGTATTTTTCAACACCAACACTGCGATCACCAATCCGCCTGCTGGTGATTATGGCAAATCCCCCCCTACATGGGAGACCATCCAGTCGATGGACCGACGACATCGTAGCGGTCGAAGGGAGTCGATGGATGGAGGCGGCTCAGGACAGCTATTTGTGGCGTCGTACGGGGGAGGCCTATGTCCAGCAATGGACGTGTATGGGCTGATGATGATGATAGTTCAATTCAAAGTTAATAAACCTAATTATAAAAAACAAAAAATATAATGTTGGACAATCCATACAGCATCATCTAGCCCCAAGCTAAGCAGCAGCAGTGTTATGGCTACCCAAATTGAATTTGTTTGTTGTATTATGTATATAGTCATCCAGTACCTACACATATTATTCAACTATTATTTACTATACATACAAATGCCCATAATTCCCGAGACAAATATTTGCAGATCGTACAAACAGTTGTTCCAAGGCGGAAATCGAACCGCAACCTTCTGCGTGGCAGGCGGTCCTCCGCCCGTCGCGCCACATGGAACCTCAGTATTTTTAGCCAGTTTATCTTTATGCAAGATGGTCCAAGTATTTTATTTTTGTTTGAGCACTATGAAACAAATTCTAAAATTTATAAATATAATTAATGTATTTTATTTGTTGTTTATTTATTTGTTACAAAATGTTACAATTACCAAAAAACCAGTTGAACCCCTTTCGTTACTCTGATTCTCACAAAAAATCCCTACTTTCCCAATTCAAAAGGCCCAAAAACCAACTATAATAAAACACGTTGTAAAATCACTGAAAATCCTTCACTCACTCGCAACCCCAAAGATTATCCCAGCAATAACATTTATGGCACTTCCGCCCCTCATAACCTCTTCACATACCCGCCATTTTACCTATTCCGGTGACAGAAACCGGAACCAACATCCTCACTTCAAAATCACTCGCTATTTGTATAAAATAAGCTACACTAGCGCCACTTTCAACGGAACGAATAATTTGGTAAGTTTAAATCCTGTATCACTCAACTTGACAGGTTTTCCCGCCATTTCGGAGCTGTCAAATAGTATGTTTCAGGGGACGGTGATTTATTGGGTTGAGTGTACTTTGGCTGTTACGCTGTGGCTGTTAGGCCCGTGGTTAGTCGCTCCCTATTATTTTTAGGTACCGCAGGAAGGTTTGCTGCCCTTATCCTGATGGGATCCCTAAGGGCTCATTCACACACAAAATCAAGGTCTTATAGTACAAATAAAGGGAAAAATACGAAAATCGTGAATTTGTAGTTTATTCACATAAAAAATTACATTTGATTCTCACTATGGACCGAAAATCTATATATCTATATCGGTACTTCCTGTTGATCTAGCTAGAATCATGCAATTTAGCAAGAAATAAAGTTTTATAATTACGGAACCCTCGGTGCGCGAATCAAACTCGCACTTTTCATTTTTATTTATTACTGTTCATATTATTATTAGTTTTGTTGATTGTTGTTAAAAATTTGATGCATAGAAAATTTAATTTGCTGACTTTTCGTGTATAAAACAAAAAATATCGATCCTAGAAAAAAAATATCAACATCAAATTTGTAGGAAAATTAATTTCCAACACCTTTGGTAACAACTATTTTTCGTGTTAAATTGAAAACCAACAAAAATTTATCCGGCAGATGACGCGTAGGATCAGGGGGCCAATTCTGCGTATCACGTGATATTTTATCGAGTGATACTCATTATCACGGGAACAAAATATCATGTGATAAATATCGAGTACCTACCTACCGCCAAAAACGGCATTCTCGTGCACTTAACAAGAAAAACCGTAAAATAAATATCGAATTGCAGATTTTAAGAATACGCATGTTTATCACTCGATATTTTGACAGTTTTTGCCATATTTATCGAGTAGATATATTGCCAGAATTGCCGTACTGGTACCCTGAGAATCAAAATTTAAATTGCCAGGGATCCCCCCAACGATTTCCGAAGTAAAATTTCTACTAAATTTGTGTTCCGTTTCTCCAGCTCCAGAAGTTGCAGGAAGGTAAAAGCCGTACTTTAAGGTGAGGCCTTTAGATCTCCTAACTACTTCTACGCGCCTGGTACTTTTGTCCCTAACGCCCTTCGCGTTAGCGAGTATTTTGATAAGTACATCACATTGCACTGTGTGTATCTCCTACCTACTTCTAGCTGTCTGGTACTTTCTGATTAATTAATAATTGAGGGTGTTTTTGTCGGAATTTAACGTTTTCAATACCAACTCACCTCACATTGCACATTGTATACCTCCTACCTACTGCTAGCTGCCTGGTACTTTCGTAAATCATCAATTAAAAATTAAGGGTTGTTTGTTAGACAGGATTAGACTCTATTCGATGATGAAAGGATCTTGGAGGAATCTGGGACTATCCGGCAACTTCTGAAGTGTAACCAAAAAATCTCGTAAGGAAGATTTTGACAGAACGAAGAGACACATCCTAACTAATTAAAGTGTGTTTGTTTGTTTCATTATTTGTCCTTCTTTCACGCCCTAACTAAGCAACCAATCGACTTGATTTTTTTGGCATAGAGTTAGTTGAAAGGATAGAGAGTACCATAGGCTAATTTTTGTCCTGGTAGAACATGAGATTCCCATGAGAAATTTACAGGGAAACTTTTTATCCCCCTACCTAGAAGCATGTAATTCGAATTTAACACGGGTGAAACCGCGGGGTACAGCTAGTAGAATACAAATTCTTTACCTGAGTCTCTGTAAGCATAAGACTGGTGGCGACCTCGAACCTCTTCGGTCGGGAGAGGTACTTGTTCATGCGGAACTGCTTCTCCAGCTCCAGAAGCTGCTGGGAGGTGAACGCGGTGCGGGGGCGGCGGGTCTTGCCGAGAAGGGCGTGGGGAGCGCCTGTGAAATAAACAAGGAAATTAAATAAGTATAAATAATAATTTGGCTTGTTTTAAAAAACGATAAACTGACTTAAAATTCCTGATTATGATAATAATCGACTTCTATTGCCTTACTTTTACACTGTTTTTAAGTTTTGCGGGATATATACTTATTTCCTGGGGATATAGTTTTTATGGAACCACCTCGGGATCATTTTCTATACAATAGTGAAAGAATTTTCAAAATCGGTTCATAATTGGCGGAAGAATGGATGGATGGATGTTTGTTCCTTTTTCACTTCACTTCAAGAAGAGACCAAAATCACGTTGAAAATGTTCCAACACTTACTTGAATTTGTTGAGGTTATCATTGAATATACATATCTATTTCCGGAACTTGTTTAACTTTTTATTGTTTACAAAGCTGAACTACTGGTGCCTGTAGGCCTGTGAGTTCTCAAGTGAATGCTCTTTCTTGCTATATATTTGAATTATCAAGCAGCAACCTCGATTCTTAGATCGATAGATATTCTCTAATCTGCGAAGTTGCCCGGCACTAAACGTCTCGGTTATTTATACCGTTGCTGCCTGGAATTGGTACGCTACAGTGGGATGTGGCTTTACTTATCTATCGAAGTGACTAGTAGAATTATATAAGGATAATTGTGCCCCGTGGTTTCACCCGCGTAAATTTGAATTTCACCTAAAGTAGTTCACACGCAAAAAAATACTAAAAACTCAAAAAATGTACCCCATGTTAACTCTATGCCAAAAATCAAGTCGATGGGTAGCTTAGCACTCGCGTTTGCAACGCGCGACAGAAGCGAAACTAACGCGCGACAGCATCGCAGTCTCAGACGACATCGAGGGAACGAAGAGTGAAGAGGGGTGCTCGCGCGTTCACAGGCATTTCTGTATCGATGCTGAATATCGACTGAAGCGCGACAGAATCGTGTTTACGTGGACAAAGTAACATAGCCAGCGACAGAATCGCGACTGAATCGACGCGAACACACGTCAACATTGCGACAGCATCGCTACAAAAAGTTGCTGTGGGCGCTTCTATTCTCAACGTCTCACGTGAGAAACGTCGATTGCCAACGCCTCTCATGACTACTCCCAGCGCCTCAAGAAACAAGTAGGTACAAAACAAAACCCAATCCGTGAAGTAGAGCACCGTTCCGCCCGTAACCCCGGGCATAGATTTACAGCCCGCGAGGGGCGTACAAGCATAGAATTACCATTCTTTAATCTTTCCCGGGATTTGTGGGGTTCAAGACAATTGTGTGTTGTCTGCTGGAAAATATTGGCAAAATACCCCACAGAATGTCGACATATCCGGCCTGAAGAACCAAAATGTAGGTCTGAATTTTGTTGCCAGTTAAAATGAGTAGGACCACAAGATTCTCTGTTAAGTTTATTCACGACTAGCTACTACCCGAGTCTTCGCCCGCATTTAATCGGGATAAAAAATAGCCTATATGTTATTCCAGGGCCAAATTTCAGCCTAATCGGTTCAGTAGTTTTTGCGTGAAAGAGTAACAAATATCCATACAATCCATCCATACAAACTTTGACATTTATAATATTAGTGGGAAGATATTAATACATACAAATTAAAGAAGGCAAGTCTTTGATAGTGTAAAAATTATAATATACCAAGTTTGCTTGATTGTAGAAGATGTGTACCACATTCTGATGGAGTGTGTCCGGAACGAATCGTTTAGAGATAGTATTATGTCATTTAGTTTTAGGGATGTAGGTCACTGCAACAGCGTTCTAGCTGAGCCCACTTCGGACGCAGCTAGAATGCTGTACAAACTTGTAATGTTAAGGTAATTAGATTGATTTTGTTTTAGGTGTTAGGTTTTGATTTCGTTTTGTTCGGTTTAACTCACCAGGGCGCCATAATCGCATATGCGACAAAGCCCTTAATTAAGATTAAAAAAAAAAAAAAAAAAAAAGTTTGCTTGATTATGTATGTTGAAACCGTACATAGGTATTTTGTCCTGTTGTTAGTTCTGCGTGTGCCCGGCTAGGTTACCCTTACATAGCCAGGCATACGCAGAACTAGCAAAGTAGAGACCGCGACTAGGCAAACGTTTAATGTATTTTATTAGACGACCTCTGTGGCGCGGTGGGCGAAGGTCCGCCTGCGACGCAGGCGGTTGCGTGTTCGATTCCCGCCTCGGGACAAATGTTTGTGTATCCGCAGATATTTGTTCTGGATGTTTTCTATGTACAATAAAACATATCTATCTATGTATTCTAATAAATTAAGTATATCAGTTATCTAGTACCAATTCTGTGTGAATTGTCCAGCATTATTTATTTATTTTTATTATATATTTACAAAGAATGCGTATTTATTGATAACTTCCAATATAATCTAGTTTCAACCGGTTGTATCCCGCGGAAAGAACTTATTATTCAAACTAAATTCAATATGAATGGACCATACAGTATTAAATTCTCAGAATAATTCCCTAATTTCTTCTGAAGCCAAAATATAGTGCCACCAATAAAGCTGTCAATGAGGCGTTTTCTATAAAAAGTTATTCTGTGGTGTTTGATATAAACATGAAGTTCTTAAGAATTCCTATGAACATATCATGTTTATACCAAACACCACAGAATTAATCTAACATTGGGATTAGCCAGACTTTAGCTGTGACCAAGTGACTTCCACTAGTGGAAAAAAATTGAAGTGAAGAAGAGAATATCAATAACACCTTATTTCTTATTTGATAATAATAACTATGTTTATAGTATAAAATTTGACTTGTCTAAGTGCTTATTTTGTAAGCCTAAAGAAATAAAGTTATTGATTCTGATTCTGAGTGTATTTTTTTGTATTAGTTGTGTAAAATACGTTCGTTCAATAGGAATGAAATCTCATCGTGTGGTGCAAACTCTTGCGTCGAGAACTTTTGTATGAAGTGACTCATTTTACGCGATAGAAACATAATTTAAAAAATCGTTCGATTTAGCTATCCTGGTACCAAATATCATCCTATTCCGTCAAGCCAAGCCAGCACATGAGTACTTACTTACAAAAAACTTTCGCCTTTAAATAAAAATATATATGATTTTAGTGTTAATAAACATGGTAATTTTAAAAGATATAATGGAACTTTAGTTTTTAAAATCAAATTGGTCAACTTAGACAGAAAAGCTGTGAGCATTGTACCAAAGCTCCCAAAGAAAAGTCACGTACTGTCAACATTAAAAGTTAAATGACATTTACGTTTGTTCATTTGTTTTTATTGATTTTTGAGCTGGAACGGCCCTTGAGCACGTTGTATTTGCTTCTAAAAGGTTGGTAATGTATTTTTAAATATTTTAGAATGATGGTTGCGGTAGGTAGGTTGGTATGAATGGAATTGTTTGAGTAGAGAGTTTTTGAATGAGGTTGGTACTTTGTAAAAATAGAAAAACGAGAACGGATTCAAAAAATTGGTGGAAACCACTAAGTAATAAGTCAATTAATTTAAATTTTTGGCAGAACATTGGTACCTGTGAGAAAATAAAGCGAAAACTAATTATTTATTTATTAATCTTTATAAATACGAAATTATATGTATAAACAATGCCTACAGGTACTTTTCGTTTTTTATTGAGGTTATCAACACTACAAATCCTGAAAATAAAAGAATAAGTACTATTTTTTTATTAAGGAACAACGGATAATAGTTAAACGTATAATCATTACCTATACCAATAGGTTTTCATTCAGTTTTTTTTATTAAAAAATATTTTTATTTAAAAAATCACAATATAGCCTTAGGTAACTAATAACTGGTATTTATACAACCATATAAGTATATACATCTTATAATTAAGCAGGCATACGGACTTGCAAGTCGTAGTACCTTAGGGCTTCCATTTGTTGTATGACTCATACCTTCCGTGTTAGTAACAATACTGTGTTACGGCAAAATTACTATTTACAAAAGCCTGAAAATAAAGCGACAACGAATTTATTAATTTATTAGTCTTTATGAAAAACTCATACCTAATAAAAAAATCCTAAGTCTATGGTTAATCAGAGAAATTAATACCATGATTGCTTTTGAGCTTAGACCAACTCTAAATTAATCGAATCAGAATCGCAAAGCAAATTCACCGATAAAACATTAATCAAATAAAAACCTTAATAATATAAAAACATGGCGTCACTTAGCGAAATTACCGCAACATTTATCAAAGCGCCGCTGAGCCAATAAAAATGATAATTATCAATTAGGATAAGCACAGTGACATTTGGTCGTGTTTGGTTTAGCGATAAGCGAGGCGTCGCATCTGTCAGTTTTTGGCGGGAGGGACCTGTCAAACTTGTCACATATTCGCGGGTTTTTTTTGTTTGTTTTTTCTTTTAGCAAAATCATTTTGATGCAAAATTAATAGATATTATTTCTTTACCGATCATATTCTATTTTCGAAGTTTATGACACTCCGACACAGACACTGGCAGAGTCGCAGTGTCGAGTGAACGTTCTAAATAACGCGGAGTTAGAATATGATTTTAATACTATAGTTATAGGTTTGTTTATTCAATCGTTTTGTTTAGAAATTTGCGTCTAATACGGCGTTAAAGTGGACATAAATAAATAAAAAGAAAAATGATAAAAATATTAATATTAAATAATGTACCTAATCACAGTACAAAGTGAAAAACTTGTTTGATGGTCTGTTATTATGTTTCTAACCATTGTATATACATAAAACCTAAAGAAATAGCCCCGTTTTTTTCTTTAATTTATTTTGTATATTTAATTTTTTATTTTTTGGTATTTTTGTAATTGTTTTATAAAAAAACTACATGGTCTATCTGTGGCAGAGTTTTACTTTAGTGCTTATGATGTTAAAACCTATTGGTTTTCAATAAAAATCAAATTGAGATGAAAAAAAAAATTTACACTGTGCAGTCGTAGCGAGAAGCAAGCGGCGCCATAAAAGAAGTTGAAGTTTTCGACAGGCTGTCATAAATATACTGAGTAATATCTTACGAAGTAACATTACCTAATCTGTGATAATATGTCGATTAACGTATTTTTTTTTTTGTATACTAAATTATCTTTGTATGTCGTTCAATGACCTACCTAAGGCCTATAATAAGGCCTATAAAAATATATAAACCTATACCTACCCACGGTCTTATCGTTTTTAAAAGCTTATCAAATAGAACACTCGCTTCTCATCTTAGCTTTGTCTTTATCGCATGCATAATTTAAAACAAAAACCAATAGTTAGGTAGGTGTCAAATGAATACCTATAGTACACAATTTTGTAAAAGTTATGAAATCTAAAAAAATACGTAGGTAGGTAACGGCAACATTCATCTAAACTTTTTTTAGTACTTAAATAACGCTGTGCCCGCGGCTTCGCCCCCGTGTATATTATTTTTTTGCTCGGAACACTATTTTTTTTTAGTTAATCTATTCAAGACTGAGAAAAATCCAACAAATCAAAGATCATTAAAATCGGTCCAGCCATTCTTGAGTTATAACTGGTTTAACTAACACGACTTTGTTTTATATAGATTATATTAAAATTCAGATTTTTCACATAAAATCTTATTTTGCAATAAATATATAAGATTAAAGTGCATCATAATCATCACAAAAAGCTCAACACTATAACAGGAGGGTGAACCATTAACTACCAGTATGGGGCAAATTAGCGTAACACGCATTTCAAATGGTATGGCCCAAATGGGGCCAATTTAGGCAATTATATGATATGGGACATACGATTTACTCTTCATTCGGGGCATATTAAGTGCCAATAATAAAGTACCCAGGGTAGATATTTCTTTACTGAATAAATATAATTTCATACTAATAAATAGCTGTGGTAGAGGCCGTGGGGCCGCGGCGTACGAATATCGACCCCTCCAACTCAACCCGTGGATGTCGTAAGAGCCGACTAAGGGAACCTACCAGAGGAAGGGCAGCAGCTTCCTTCTGAGTATTTTTAAACACCAACACTGCGATCACCAATCCGCCTGCCAAGCGTGGTGATTATGGCAAATCCCCCCTACCACCATCCACCCGATGGACCGATGACATCGTAGCGGTCGCAGGGAGTCGATGGATGGAGGCGGCTCAGGACCGCTATTTGTGGCGTCGTACGGGGGAGGCCTTTGTCCAGCAGTGGATGTGTATGGGCTGATGATGACGAATAAATAAGTAATGTACATACCTACGAATATTTTTTGACTGTTTTGACTACATATTATGTTTACGAATAAAGCAAAAACACTTTGTAAAAAATTTATGTTCGGAATACACTTTCCTAACTCATATTATTGTCCATTAAGTTAATTTTAAAATAAAAAAAATGGACGAAAGCTTTTATAAGATCCATCTAAGTGAAATACTAAGTGCCAATAATAAAGTACTATAATTTATTTATTATTCTTTTTAGTGTAATAATAATAATAGTGTAGAACTTTTTTTTACTGAACAAATATAATTTCATACTTATAAATAAGTAAGGTGTATACGTACGAATATTTTGTGACATTCTTATCTTTTTGTTTTGTTTTATTTTCCAATATTACTTTGACTTTCTAGTCGTGATTGCATAAAAATCGATAAAAAAGACGACGTATTAACAATCATAGATATTACAAATAACGCTACATTATTCCTAATATCTAGTACCTATATGTTCCCAGCTCATAATTCCATATGACAAATCCTCCAAGATAATATCCCATCATACCTACAGCCGTGCCCTCTAAGGGGAGAGAATTGAATTACATTGATTGCGAGCTGCGCTAAGCGGAGCGACTAATTTTATTGTCTACGAACGTGGACGGTAGGAATGTTTTGAGACAGCGGCCATTTTGGAAATGAAGCTTCTGCAAATGGCGGGGGAATTACAAATTGTATCTTGGAATTTCCAACTTGGAAATATCAAGTATCGAGTATGACAAGTGCTTGATTTTACACTTTGGCGAGTAGAAACGTTAACGGAATTTCTAAAGACATAGAGTTTTTACTAATATCACTTAATCTATTCAAAAACAATTAAATCTAGTTTTATATGAGAAGATTGTTCAAAATTATGTCCAAGTCTTCCCATCATTATTATTATTTGTTGTCTGTAGGTACACAGGATTCAAGCCAGATCATTAATTTTTTGTGTAGGTATTTAATTACTGCTTGTCATGTGTTTTGTGTAACGTATATCTAAATTAACTTACAAAAACAATTGGGAGTTTTACCATCATAGTTTAAAAAGAGTCTCATTTTTTTGTGTTTTTTTTCCTTATTAGCATCTCAAAATTTAATAAATATGTAGGTACTAGCTAGACAGTCAATAGTTTCAATATCCTATGAGATTGCAATAGATTTTGTTAAATGGATCTTTGTTCTGCCTTTGACAATTTTGACTTAAAATTAACACATTAATCGAGGGTGAAAAGTACCCCCTTATTTTATGGCCATCAAATAACAGGCCTTTCAAATACGGCCCGCGCTAAAATCAACCATACGTAATTTAACGGGCTTATAAACAAACAAATTAACAATAAATATATCGCCACCCTAGTTTTATAGCTCTAATCATCCTTATAAATATTAAACTGCCCTTAAGTTTGTCAGTTAAGGGGAAGCGAAGCGAACGACGAATGTTTAGGCCGAGCGAAGTTTTAATAGGTGTTGTTTTTTTTATTAATATTTGTTACTCTAGTAAAAAACTATGGCAATTGCGCGAAATTCTAGTCTTCTTAATTTAAAATAAAGGAGGGACGTTTTGAAAAAAATATTACTCGACTGACCGAAAAATTAAAGTATCATGTTTTCAGGGTACCATAGATTCTGAATACGTGAACAGATTTAGATGTATTTATTTATTAATTGAAAATATCGGTTCAAATATTGTCTATGTAATTTAGAAGTTGTCACGATTTATAACTTTTACACAGAATTTGAATGCTCGTAACTTTTTTTTGTATTGAATTGTAACAAGTAATAATTTATTTAAAATGAGTTTACATTGGAGAATACACTATAAATTACTTTGAGGCATTACAACTATGAACGAATAATGTATTATGAACATCTAAAGCAGAGATTTTGGGGATTTACGAAAACTTAAAAAAATCATATCTCAGCAACCGTGACACGACATTGATTCTACCGTAAAAATATTATGTCGGTCCGAATACCAAACACTCTATATATACATATATATAAGTGTATATATATAGTATTACCTATACAGTTGATGTCATTATTTTTACAATTTATATAGAATTACTACGGCATGTATTACACAAGCTATATAGAAAAAGGAAGCACCATTATGGATTATTTACGCAGAAAGTAAGAAAGCCCAGAGGTTGCCCAGAATAGATCGCTTTTAGAAATAAGGCCGCCGATTGTGCGGGCCTAAATTATCCTATAAGTTTTAGTGGTGCAATAAAAGTAGGTAATTATCTTTTAAAAACTATTTCGACAAACAAAAACAGCCCCTTAACAAGGGTGCAAGTAAGTGGTGACATATGATTCCCCTGTCGCAATTTAACTGAAGCGAGGGGGTGGTTTTATCGCACAAGTGATTTGGTTACGGTGATTATAAATAGGGGATGCATTTCGTACCTAATTAGTTTTTTTTATTTTTGTGCATATCTTAATAGTTTATATCTGAAGCAACTGAACTCCCTATTCGTAAATTTAAACAGTACATTAAACAAAATCTTATCAGGAAGGCCTTTTATCCATAGATGATTACATCAATGATGTCAATGCTTGGCCAGGTGTCGCTCCGTTCCGCACTGTCAGTAGTATGTAAGAAATTCAATGTTCTGTTTAGCTTTATAGAAATATTGTTATGTATCTATATCGCATTAAATTTTGATTTAGATAGGCAAATAACCATGTATTAGACACATAAGTGATATTATAAATGTGCTAGTGGTTTCTTTTTCACTTCTTCCACTAGTGGACAAAAATTTTTAGTGAAGAGAATATCAATAACACCTTATTTCTTATTTGGTAATTATAACTATGTTTATAGTATAAAATTTGACTTGTCTAAGTGCTTATTTTGTAAGCCTAAAGAAATAAAGTTATTGATTCTGATTCAGATTCTATAAGGGATGGCAATCAAAATTACTATACTCTGAATCCAAGATATACTTTGTCAACAAAGACATGAAAACATAACAAAAACTGATAACAATAACATAACAGAAAACAACAAGGTAGGTATTACAGTAAAATAATTACATAAAACTAAAACACAAACCGTGGCCGTGGGGCCGCGGCGTACGAATATCGACCCCTCCAACTCAACCCGTGGATGTCGTAAGAGCCGACTAAGGGAACCTACCAGAGGAAGGGCAGCAGCTTCCTTCTGAGTATTTTTCAACACCAACACTGCGATCACCAATCCGCCTGCCAAGCGTGGTGATTATGGCAAATCCCCCCCTACATGGGAGACCATCCACTCGATGGACCGACGACATCGTAGCAGTCGCAGGGAGTCGATGGATGGAGGCGGCTCAGGACCGATATTTGTGGCGTCGTACGGGGGAGGCCTATGTCCAGCAGTGGACGTGTATGAGCTGATGATGATGATGATGAAAACACAAACTACAAAAACACATAAAGTCACATGTACTTCAAGCAAACAAATTTTAAATTTGAATTGGAAAACAAATTTTTCCGAGCTTCGGTGCTTTGCTCCGATGATGGTACCAATGTCGTTAAATATTTTTCTCCAATATTCTTAGATATTGTAACCCCTTTCTATACAAAAAAATATGTATATAAATAAAAATATATAGTCTATATATAACTAATTTATACCAGTCCCCAAGAAATCAGTTAAAAAGTAATTCAGTTGATTAATCAACTTCAGTCAATGTAAGTAAAATGCTAAACACATTGATGTGGCCATTACGTCCTGTCCTGATAAATAAAGTATGCCTTTTACCCAAGCCCTGAAAGCTGTCCCTTTTGGCCACTGGTTTTTACATTCGTAGGGATGAGGTAGTTTGTTAAGCAATGTTGTTATCGATAAAATTCGACGGTGTGGAAACTCAAAGTGGTTAGTCACGCGTGAAAAAACATGTTGTTTTTTATTTTCTTGGATCTACAAGTACATCACGGATGTAAGCGGGTTAACTACGAACCGTGTATGTGTTGAAAGAACACCAACGTCTCATTCCTTAACGAGAGACTTCTTCGGGTTACTGCGGTTCTAGAGGAGCGCGTTCCGCATCTATCCGACTTAGTACAGTATTTTATTGTATTCAGATAGTCGTCCGGTCTTAGGTTTTTGTTATTATAGTGCTTAAGTCCGCACTTGGGGTAATCTCAAAGAAATTAAATAATATAGCAAAAATGACTTTTAGTATTTTCCCTGTAGGTGGAGCTAACGGCACTATAGTGTGTAAGTCCCAAAGATTTTCGACGGGTTGGGTATTGCCTCCGTGGCTCAGTTAGATAGTGTAGCCCCGTATTCAGGGGAAGGTCGCGGGTTCAAGTCCCGCCGGAGTCGTAAATTTTTGGGATATTATTTAATTTCATCAGGTCTTAGTGATTTTATATATCATAGATTAGTGAAGTCTATAATGTTCAAAGTATGTATTTATTGTATTTAGAGTGTTGCAATGGAAGCTAAGTATCATGCCTTCCTACTTAAGATGAACTTACATTCTTAATAATAATATGTATATGATAGGTACCTATAGGTACTAAATATTACAAGTCACTTAAAATACCGTTGAAAGAAGTTCGTAAAAATATTTTTTATGAGGATCTTTTTAAGTTTTGTTTGAGTATGCTATTTTTCTTAGCAGATAAAAAGTTTTACGCATTTTTTAAGCCATTATCACCTTAAGGTGTGATTTTTGTCTAATTCCCAGGCAGAAATATTTAAAAGCAAAGTCGAAAGCATGAAAAATTAAAACTAACAAAACAAAAAGCTAGTAGAGTGAATTGGCGACCTTTATCGCTGCTTTTTATCCCATAAATTAGTTCCCATGGGATAAAATGTTTTTATGTTATAAAAACATTTCTTTTTATAGAACAATAATTTAATTTTCATTATCGTTTAATAACTTATCTATAGTAATAATACTGGACAATCCACACAGCATCATCTAGCCCCAAGCTAAGCAGAGCTTGTGTTATGGGAACTAGATGACTGATATACATAATTTCAATGTATGGAGTTTACAAAAATGTGACGAATTTACTTTGTGGCAAATGTACAACAACCCCATAGATAGATATTTTTTATTATACACCCGGAGTAAATATTTGCATATCGTACTAACATTTTTCCCAAGGCAGGAATTGAACCCGGAACCTCCTACTCGCAGGCGAACCCTCGCCCGCCGCGCCACATCGGTCGTCGGATTTTGGCTGTGTTACACCCCCGTGCCTCGGTGCGCACGTTAAGCTGGTGGTCCTGCACCAGAACTCACCCCGGTCATGTTTTGTAGCATCTATATTTTATGTTAGGCGGGAATCAAACCTGCAAGATCCTGCGTCGCAGGCGGACCTTCGCCCACCGCGCCACATCGGTTCTCAATAAATAAGATTCGGAAACAACGCCTGCGAAGCCACTGGCAGATACTAGTTTGGAACAATTATTTCATTCGATATTAACAAAAGTCAAAGCATCGACACCACCCCCTCCCTAACACGTGGATCTAATTTGTTAAGGCCGGTCCCTTTGTTTGTGCGTACAAATTGCTCACAGATAATTGGCTTAAAAGTCCCGTGGGATTAGCGCATGGCCCGACTGTCAGCGAGTAGCGGAGAGAAAGAGACTATAAACTCGAATAAGGAGAAAAAAGGAGAGAGAGGGGTCTTTTCTGTTCAGGGTTCTGGATGATGGTCAGAAGGGGCCAGCTCTACCTTGGTAGCTCTACCTTGGTAGAGCTGGCCCCATTCCATGGCCAGCACGGTCCCCAGACCGACACCCCTAGATTTCTACGTATGGGGACGTGCAAAAGAGTTAGTGTATGCAACAGAGGTGCCCAGAAAAGAAATTTTAGTGGAACGAATAAACACCGCATTCGTAAAAATACAAGAGGGCAATTCCTCTTGCATTTTTACGAATGCGGCTTTTAACTACAACCTCAGCAATCAGAAAAAGGTGTCGTGCATGCATAAGGTGTGGAGGCGGCCAATTCGAGCAAACTTTGTAATTTTAATTTAATAAAAACAACTTTAGACGTATTTAAAACGTATTTTCATTATCTTGACCCTAGCAACAAACTCAACAAAGTATCTCTTAGGTCGACCCCTGATGTATTATTTCTGCCATGTAGCATATCGTTGGAAAGGGTAATAAGTAAAGAACTTTTTAAAAGAAAGCTAAACTCAAAATGAATTTCAGTTTTTTTTTTATGAATTTAGAAGTGGTCACTTTTCATAACATTTACACTGATTTACCACTTTGAATGCTCAGAAGTTTTTTTTTTATATGAATTGTAACAAGCAATTATTTATTCAGAATAAGAAAACATTTTAGAATACAAGCATACTTTGTTTAGTGGTATTATAACCACAAAAAAAAAGTTAGGACGATTTAAAGGCAAGATTTCGGGAAGCTTCCAAAAAAATTAAAAAAAATCGTATCTAGACTACCGTGAGACTTAGGACATTGGGTCTCACGGGGAAAAATAGCACATGATGCTGCTGATGATATTACTAACCCTCTATGGATCTATGTTGTCCGAAATAAAAGGATTTCATTTTTATTTATTTTTATATTTGTATGTATTTTCGTCTTTTTCAATGAATGTATTAACAGATTAATTGAAAATACGCTGACAAACACACCACGCCCTTATCTAGTTCAAATGTGGCCCGAGCAGTTGATTTTCAAACCAAGTTAAAAGTGAAATCGTTAGATTTCTCGACCAATTAAATAAATTTAATACTTTGTGCCACAAAACACACTCACTCATCTCTGTCATCAAAACTAGGAAGCTTGCGGGTTTGTTTCCCGTCTCGGGACAAATGTTTGTACAATCTGCAGATATTTGTTCCGGGTTTTCTGGTCGATAAAAACCACGCGAGCAAACCCTTTGAAAAAGAGAAAACAAAATGATAAAAACTTTACATTCTACTTTTTTTTCAATAGCCAACTAAATTGCTCTGTTTAATGTCAATAATACGGATGGCTGCACCCCATCGATACTGGCAATAAAAATCTGCACGCAATTACTTAATTATGGCAACATATGGGTTAAGTGTCGATAACATTAAATAACACTTAAGGCGAAGATACTCAACGATTGCAATTTCGATGAAAGATAAATCATACAAAATACATAATATAGGAATGTTTTTACAGCAAAGATATAATTTTATAGTAAACTAGCGACCCGCCCCAGCTTCGCACGGGTGCAATGCTAATACTAAATTATACATATAAACCTTCCTCTTGAATCACTCTATCTATTTTTAAAAAAACTTCAAAAACCGTTGCGTAGTTTTAAAGATCTAAGCATACATCTTTTTCACTTCTTCCACTAGTAGACAAAAAAATTAAGTGAAGAGAATATCAATAACACCTTATTTCTTATTCGATAGTAATAACTATGTTTATAGTATACAATTTGACTTATCTAAGTGCTTATTTTGTAAGCCTAAAGAAATAAAGTTATTGATTCTGATTCTGATAGACAGAAAGCGGGAAGCGACTTTTGTTTTATACTATGTATTGATATAAAACATAAAAAATATATTTATTTATTTACAGCAAAGATATTATGTGATAGTAAATTAGGCAATCGATAGATAGGTATATAATAAAGTATCATCATCATCATATCAGCCCATACACGTCCACTGCTGGACAAAGGCCTCCCCCATACGACGTATACATTAGATCTACTATCTATACCTATACATTAATAACGTGTCCATCCAAATGTTGTAGGAAGAAATCGCTACTAGCGATGAGGCCGCCCATTGTGCAACTGTTTCTGTGTTTTCCTGTTTTATTTTTCTCTATCTTGGTATGCAATATTTCTATTCTATTCTTTTGAGAAATAAATGATTGTAAAACTAATCTCTATTGATTATCAATGAAGGAAAACTCCGACATATGGGTCAAACATGATTACAGCACCCTTGGCAATAATAAAATTATTTATTAGGGTCGCAATGAAGGGCAAACAAAATTAGTCAAACTGCTAGTGTTAAGTAGGGTGGCTTTTTTTAATTTATGGGGTGGATTTGTGAACTTGTGCATGTTAATTGTTCTACTTATAATGGCCAACAGGTCAATTTGTATTCGTGTGTGTATCACTCCTAGTACTTCGCCGCTAGTTGGTTCATTTAATTTTGTTTTACAAGCTGTTTAGGTAAACCGACCAACGTAGCAGATATGTTTAGCTGCGCTTGCATTTGAATGCGTATAGTTCACGTTTACCTAAACTTACTCAGTTTGCAATCGACCGCCATGCTCGCAATTTCATATCAATATTAATAACCATATAGGCCGTGGGGCCGTTTACGAATATCGACCTCTCCAACTCAACCCGTGGATGTCGTAAGAGCCGACTAAGGGAACGTACCAGAGGAAGGGCAGCAGCTTCTTTCTGAGTATTTTCAACACCAACACTGCGATCACAAATCCGCCTGCCAAGCGTGGTGATTATGGCAAATCCCATGGGAGACCATCCACTCGATGGACCGACGACATTGTAGCGGTCGCAGGGAGTTGATGGATGGAGGCGGCTCAGGACCGCTATTTGTGGCGTCGTATGGGGGAGGCCTATGTCCAGCTGTGGACGTGTGTGGGCTGATATGATGATGATGATTAATAACCATTACCTACCATTTTACCATTTTTACCATACGTTAACCAGTAATTACCAGTATCTTGTGAATATAATAGTCCATAGTGACTTTAGCACCTACACCAATTACTCAACCTCAAAGGGTTGTTTGGGGACCAACCAGTAACATCTACCACAACCTCCAAGCACAACCCTTTTCACAAGCTTTTATTAACCGACTTCAAAAAGAGGAGGTTAGCAATTCGTCTGTATGTTTTTTTTTGTATGTACATACCTATATTACGCGATATCTCCGCCAATTATGGACCGATTTGGAAAATTCTTTCACTATTGTATAGAAAATGATCACGAAGGAGTCCCATAAAATTTGTATCCCCAGTCCCCGGTTATATTAAAATCTTTATTGACAAAGAAAATAACAATCAAATAATATAAAGGAATTAAACTAGTATTTACAATTGAAACAATAGAGCTAACTGCAAACTGTTGCAAACAATCTACAGATAGCTCAACTGGTCCATATCAATACCAGTCGGAAGCGTCCCCAAGACGCTGGCTGCATTGCCCCGCAGTGCGGTACTGTTGTCGAACAGCTTGGTCATCACGGATTATCGTGTACTAGGGCTGCCGGTCGGATATCTTGCCATGCCAGCCTTAACGACATCATCCGACGGGCGTTTGTCACCGCTAACGTACCAGCTATTCTCGAACCGAATGGTCTGTTGCGTGACGATGGTAAGAGGCCCGACGGCATGACTTTAGTCCCTTGGGAGCTGGGGAGGCCTATTGTGTGGGACGCTACATGTGTCGACACACTTGCGCCTTCCAATCTTTCAAGGACATCCGTGAGGGCTGGTTCGGCGGCAGATTTGGCCGAGGATTTCAAGAGGCGCAAATATGCAGGTCTTGACAGAGCCTACGCATTTGCTCCCCTTGGAGTCGAGACCCTAGGTCCGTGGGGTACCTCTCCGGGTTTTCAAAAAATTATCTGAGCGCCTGGTCGAAGCGACGCGTGACCCGAGAGCTGGTGAGTATCTGGCGCAGCGCATTAGCTTTGTCATACTGCGGGGCAATGTAGCCAGCTATATTAAAATCAAAATCAAATTATAATAAATAGCCTCTAAAAATTAAAATTGATTTATCGTATTATTCTGAACTATGAAAATAGATGAAAACAAACGACGAATCTATTGCAGATAAAGCATTAAGACGACCGAAGTGGCGCGGCGGGCGAAGGTCCGCCTGCGACGCAGAAGGTTGCGGGTTCTATTCCCGCCTTAAGACAAATATTTGTACTGTCGTGATTTTTGGTATCTGATAGAATATTACTAATCATTTGTCAACGTTTTTGAAGTATTACTTTAGTTTGTATGGTAACACCAACAGCTTTTGGCAACATTATAATTGGGACACACGATTGGACGAGACGCGTAAGCCCGCGTAAACAAGCATTCAAGGCGGCTCCCACCGTGGAAGTTTCCCGCCTTCGAGCTATAATGTAAAATAGCTAGCAAAAAAGGGGACACTTCGGTTCCGACCGCCAAACTGGCAACTTGTCATAAGAGTTATTACTGCGTAAAATAAAGTAATTATCAAGTGTGTGTAGTTTCACGATATTTCAGAAGAGGGATGAGCCCAGGTATGTTGAAAATTATTACATCATAAGTATTTCAGTATAATACAAAAAAATTCGTGGCCAGATTGACTAGATTAATTTTAAGTGATTTAAATGCGGGTACCTTCCACAAAATATTCCAATTTAAATAGCTGTTCGAACGAATGGTCGGTATTATACCGAGACTATCCAGACGTGATGACGCTTTTAATCGGAGAGTTTTCTGGTACCCGTTCTTAAATCTAAATTCATGACATTTAGTTATTGCAGTAAATCGATCATTTCGTGTGGAGTTTTATGTATAAAGCGGTCGGTATAGTACCGAGACAATCCGTTTGTACATTATTCCTTTCGAATTGCGAAGGTTTTGTTCAGATCACTTTGTACAATCGATAAATGAGTATTTCACGTGTTGACTGCTAATCCAGATAGCATGTGGCTAATACGTGATTGGGGCTCACTCTCCGATCGTGTTAGCATGTGTTATGTGTGTTTCTCGATGGTTGCTGAAATTTGCTTTGATCAGGGCTAATCTCTGATAGCGATTTTTGTAACTGTCGTTGGACTGCGTGGATATAAGTAGCTACCATGTGTTTTGAATTCCATGAGTATCTATCAACCAGAAAGTGCTGAATTGACACTTTATGAGTAAATTATTTCATGGGGCAATTTTAACCTATAGCGTGGCCAAGAATTTTAAACCTATAAATGTTTTATTTTATTGCTAAGTTTGCTGTAATCAATTCAATTAATTTCCACCGTAGGTATTTCTTAATATACACTTGATGTCGTTAATTTCTAAAATGACTCTTATCCTATTACATTATCACACAATTTATAATCAAAAAAGGAAGCACCATAAGGGATTGTATGAAGAAAGAAAACAGACAGACAGTCAAATATTAAGTACACTAAAATTAAAAATAAGAGTTTGCTGTAAAAGGGCTGTACCTATTTATAAAATTTCAATAATTAATAAAATTGTCAGAAATTTAACAAATTAAATATATTACATACTACATATTATAGAGGTACTCAGTCAGTTAATTGCTATGTATGCCATGGCTAAGTACGCCGCTGGTTCACTGCAAATTTATTTATTCATTTATTTATTGATCAGTTAATGGCTATGTATGTCATGGCTAAGTACGCCGCTGATCTTATTTATAAATAATATTTATTTATTTATTGATCAGTTAATGGCTATGTATGTCATGGCTAAGTACGCCGCTGATCTTATTTATAAATAGTATTTATTTATTTATTGATCAGTTAATGGCTATGTATGTCATGGCTAAGTACGCCGCTGATCTTATTTATAAATAGTATTTATTTATTTATTGATCAGTTAATGGCTATGTATGTCATGGCTAAGTATGCCGCTGATCTTATTTATTTATTGATCAGTTAATGGCTATGTATGTCACGGCTAAGTACGCCGCTGATCTTATTTATAAATAATATTTATTTATTTATTGATCAGTTAATGGCTAAGTATGTCATGGCTAAGTACGCCGCTGATCATGAAATTGCCAAGTGTGCAATAACCAGTGCCCAGTGCAAAGTTTACGGTAATCAGTTAATGGCTATGTATGTCATGGCTAAGTACGCCGCTGATTCACCGCAGATTTATATCATCATCATCATTATCATCATCAGCAGCAGCCCATATACGTATATTTATTTATTTATTTATTGATCAGTTAATGGCTATGTATGTCATGGCTAAGTACGCCGCTGATCCACCGCAGATTTATTTCATCACCATCATCATCAGCCCGTATACGTATATTTATTTATTTAATCATTTATTTATCAGTTAATGGCTATGTATGCCATGGCTAAGTACACCGATGAAAAGTAATTCAGTAAATCAGTATCGTCAAGGCATGGTCATTTGTATCTACTCCTATCAGAACAGATAAAATTTTGGCTAATTGTATCAATACCAAGCCAAGGCATGTTGACCATGTACGTACTATACCTACCATGTTTTAGCGTGGGCCCAAAAGTTAAAAAGTTTGTAGTTTGTATCACAATTATACGTTACGAACGATTTAATTCAGTGTAAAGTCCGTTCCCTCGGTTATGTAATCGTTCGCACACTCTCTCATCATCTTGTTCACGCGATCCGATGGTGGGCGGAAACCCAGTTATGGCAGGAGAAACGTATTAATTAATAAACAATGATCAAAGGCGAAATTGGTCATCTAAAATAATGAAATGAATACAATATGATATTTCTTTATGGTAATCAAATATTAATAATCGCAAAAATATCAGTAGCAGGAAAAAGGATTGATAAAAAAAATACCTATAAATAAAAAAAATATAATAAATAAATAAATTATTTGTTTGTTTTTCAACGTTCTCTATTTATCGTGATACATTATAAACAAATAGAATTTCTAGACACAGTATAGATTTACTAGTCAAACTAAAGAATTTAATAACTAGAAAGGCTACACAAACACCTTTCACCCTTTTTTTTTATAAAGTAGCAATCTATTTATATACAAATAAACATCGGCCGGCCTACCCTCAACTTTCCGCGGAAACCCCAGGAATGTGGGTGGGAGCAAATTACGGCACTTTCTGCTGAAAAAAAAAAAAAAAAAAAAAACTTTTGATATTTTTGACCAATCTTTACAATAATTTTATTAACAAATTAATGACTCGACTATAATCAGTGTCTTAGAAAAACCATGCTCGTTAAATTTTCAAATGAGCAAGTACCACGTGTGTTTGATTGCCAAGTATGCAATGTATGTTATAGGCTAATTATGCCTAGTGTGCATTAATCAGGTTAAGTGGCTATGTATATCACGGGCTAAGTATGCCAAATCGGGGTTAAGCCCAATAATTAGTAAAAGTTGAGCACAATAAACCAAAAAAAAAAAAAAACAATTATTACAAGCTGAGTATAATTACGGGCAATTAGTAAGTCTAGTACAAATAAAGCACAATTAGCTAACGTCGAAAACAACTACTTAAAGTAGAGTACATATCACTTAACCTGGTAAAATTTAAGCACAAATTAAGCACTATTAATAAACCACTATCACAATTAATAAACGTTGAGCACAAATTGAGAACAATTAATATTCATCGAGCACAATTAGTAAATTTTGAGAACTATCAATCAAAGTCGTGCACGAAAAATCAAGCACGAACGGAAAACGTGGAGCACAATTAATCATAGTTGACAACACTTACTTATAAAAATTTACAATTATTTCACGTGTCATTTAATTAGCAACAGAAGACTACAGTCAATTTATTTCATTTGAATGACCGCAAGCCTATTACACAAATGAAAAGTATAAAGTATGATGTGTTGTGAGTGTTAAGAATAGAAGATAAAATCATACAATTTTATAAAATATAACTCAATTAATTTAATTTTAGTACTTTCAGCCACAGTCTTATACAATTGAGGCATAACAATTTGGAAGTATCTGCCATGTTAGTCTTGTGTAAATAAATAATTTGAATTGAGATCAATTAATAACAGAAGAGTACAATAAATTAGTTGAGTGCAATCTTTGCTCGGTTGCCTTCTTTATATTCACTATTGAACAGTTAGTTGCAGTAGGGTACACAGGTCCAGTTGGACACTTACTAATATTTTATAATTGTTTTTCCGAGGTAATGAACAACAATGATAATTGCATATAACAACGAGAAGCAGGATGGACGAAGAGAGTTCTGACACAAGGCAAAAGGAGGTAGCAGCAAACGAGGTACTGAAAGCTTAACTATTCTATGGTGAAACAGGCCAATCAAGTTTGCCTGATTTGATTTGATGATACTATCATCATTTAAACATCATGAAAAGCGTGATCTCAGAATTTGACCCCGGTAACAAGAATCAAAGTTCGCGAGTACGAGTAATGTACCCTTAAGAACGTTGCCAAAGCGACATATTAAGTCGATTTTATACATGGGCATAGTCAACAAATCTGTTATAAACGGTGCAGAGGGCTTAAATTTTATGAAACCAGAAGCCTTCACGTTTTTATTTATCTTTCAGAATTTTTGAAATTTTATTTAGATTTGCGTTATTTTACTATTATATTAAGGTTTACTTTTTAAAGCACTAATTAAGTAAGTTCTTTATTCATAAACAATTGGACAATAATAGCCAATAAAATTATATTGCATTTCCTATTCATGTATGGTGTGCGGATGGTTCCTAAAAGAAGAAAATATAAGTATTATTATTAATCAAATACATTCACGTCCCTGCACTCGGGCTAGATATGCATCTCTTCTATCTAATTTCTATATTATGGTGTTACGCTTCGTTCAATACTAGTCGAAATTGTTGACGTTTACTATGTTTACTAATGTTAGTCAACTGATACAGCTTTCATTCTTTGGTTGAATTTATTTGAACGGGCAACTCTTTGAAGTCTTGTCTACGGTCAAATGGCTGACTATTGGATGATGCTCGTGAATGGTTGCAATTGGATAGCGTCCACCAGTATTGAGGCGATTTGTCTATGGTCAAAGAGTTTATTATTGACCGACGCTCGTAATTGGTAGACAGATACTTACTATCGGTGGATGACCATTATTGGTTGGGGTTAGCCAATCCAAGGACTGAAGTAATAACAATCTTTCATCAGATTTTTTTTTAATTATAAACCCATTGGACAGCATTGTGACCATTTTGGTAGATTTCTGCCATTTTGGCAGATTTGAAAGATCCCACCAATATTTTTATTAGACTGAATTTTCAATGAAATAATCAGTTTAATTAATTTAATTGTAATATTACTTATTATTGCTTATTTGAAAAATAAACAGCTTATTTAGCGGTAATGTTTGGAGCTTTTGACTAACTTAAGCCTTGTAATTTCCATTTGCGGATGGGGAATATGTAGTGTGTCGTTAAAAACTTAAACGCAGTCTAGTAGTAGATAAAAACAACATAATACTGGCAGTTTAAACAAAGCAATAATACGGATCGGAACAACATTACAGTATATTTAAGCCAATGAAACCAGGACCAGCGCAGAGTCTGTGTTGAGAGTTAGATAATAGTTAGTAATATCGATTTAGTCTACTAAGAAAGACTTATTAAGGTTCGTTTGTACCAACCTGTATACTATATTTAACAAGAATAACTTGAGCTATCTGCAGACGGTACAAATGATACAAATATAGCTGAACGAAATGTAACGTAATTGATTTTTCCAATTCCATGAAGTAGATAGTATGAAAGCATATTTTTGGCGTTTTTGTTTTTTACGTCAAATTTGGCAGATTATGGCTAATGTGTGGCAGAATTGCTAATTTTGAGATGGTCACGATGTTGATCAGTTACGTTTGCTGTTCTGAGATTTAGCAAGGAACATTGTTTTCTCATAATAACGATTTATGAAACGAAAAGAAACGGCTGTTCTCCTAAAAAGTATTTCTTAAATTTCTATTATTGATGTCCATATTGTGCGAGTAAATATACTGAAGAATGAAAAAAGTCATAAAATGGCTTATGGTAGGACATTATTCAGAAGGTTGTAATCTAAATTAAACCACTAACTTTAATCAGAATTTGGAATTTTTTCTCCAAAACAGTACAAAAAAAAACAGACTATTTTAATTAAACCGAATGTCGTAGTTATTGAATAATTCAGAATGTGATTCTAGCGAGACGGATAATATATTTTGTACAAATTGATACCTAAAGGTTTGAAATAATCGATATCTTTTGTATTTATAAGATGATACCTAATTAAAGTAATCAACATTGTCCGCTCTATTTCTTTTCGATTCTCAAATTGTAACTGTTTTTTATATTGTTATTGATGTATATCTTCAAGGTACAAGTGATAAATAATTTATTTATAATAAAATATAATGTATTTGTTGCTGAAAACTATAACAACAATATGTACTAAACTAATACCTACTTATAAAATACCTTAAAGCTACAAAATGGCATCCATCTCTTCATTATGTTGTGATAGCTATTCAGTTCCATTTACTACGACACTGATCTTCCGTCGCAAACATTGCGTTGAGTCATGTACGTGACTTTAATTTCATTATAACAGCGAATTATAAAATTTTAAAAGATTTAAGGTATATTTTATGACAAAATGGTAACTATTTAGCTAGGAAATGATTTATTAGAAATGAAAGGAAGTGTTTGTCGCACGCCTGGAGGAACGTACGATGTCATATGGCCGAATGTCGTGATTTTTGGTATCTGATAGAATATTACTAATCATTTGTCAACGTTTTTGAAGTATTACTTTAGTTTGTATGGTAACACCAACAGCTTTTGGCAACATTATAATTGGGACACACGATTGGACGAGACGCGTAAGCCCGCGTAAACAAGCATTCAAGGCGGCTCCCACCGTGGAAGTTTCCCGCCTTCGAGCTATAATGTAAAATAGCTAGCAAAAAAGGGGACACTTCGGTTCCGACCGCCAAACTGGCAACTTGTCATAAGAGTTATTACTGCGTAAAATAAAGTAATTATCAAGTGTGTGTAGTTTCACGATATTACGATCTGCAAATATTTGTTCCGGGTGTTCTGTATTCTATTGTACCCATAACACAAGCTCTGCTTAGCTTGGGGCTAGATGATTCTGTGTGCATTGTCTAGCAATACTTATTTATTTATTATTATTTATTAAACCGAATTATAGTAGTTTTGTTTGTCAAGCTTAAATTCCGATTATGTTTATAACTATAATTTAAAAACATTTTGACATCGATCGAACCTTATCTTAAAAATTATTGATTGTTTTTATCATTGACAGATAAAAGGTAGCCATTGTCGTATATGTTAGAATAAACATAGTTCTTATCTGACGGAGATAAGTTGAATGAGATGAATCACTACGTTGTGGCATATTGATATCAACTCTCATGATACAAGAAAACAGATCTGCTCTTCCGAGAGTGTCTCAAGGTGACGTCACTGTCCTGTTGCCACTTTATTTCAACATAATGTAGAAGTTGGGAAACAAACGTGATAAGGGTCAATTGAAAACTTAATAAAAAAATGATAATGGTCAATTATGTTTGTTAGATCAGTAAAAACAGGGTTAGTTAACTACGAGTCAATGTGATAAATAATTGGTAAATACAAAACCACATAGTTTTATCAGATTCATACAGGAGTTCGGGGAGTTACGATTTTACGCTACTGGTAACACCAGTAAACAGATTCGTCTTCTCATTCGCCGATGGCGATGATGACGTAGCCTGGAGACACCCACGTGACCATCGTGTCTCGGAAGCCGTTTTCTTATACAATGATCAACTCTGATAATCACCGAATCAACTCGTTCCGTCATATGGGTACAAAATGGCGACTGTAAAATGCCAAAAACTTACCTCCAAGCTCCGGTATCCTGTGATAAAACATCCCAGTTCGAGCCAGCCACTCCAACTGCATGTGATGCAGCACCCTGTCTCCAGGGTGGTGGAAGGCAGAAGGGAGGGGCGGCTGCATTTGAGGGTAGTTGAACATTGCTGACTGCGCCGCGACCAGGGCTGGATTTTGCGGGAGGAGGCCGGGCTTGGGGATTATTCCTAGGGATAAAATGGTTAGGTGAGATTCTGATATAAATAATTCGACTGGTATTGATATGGATCCGTTGAGTTAGGCCTCTAGATTGTTTGCAACAGTCTGCAGTTAGCTCAATTGTTTCCTTTTTAAATACTAGTTCTAAAATGTTTCTACTCTTTGCTAACTTTCGTAAAAAAATTTTTTTTCATTGTACGTATATAGAAAAGAAATTCTAGTTCGGAAATAATATGAATGTGCAAATAACGTCAAAGCGGACAGATGCATACTTCATCATCATCATATCAGCCCATACACGTCCACTGCTGGACATAGGCCTCCCTCATACGACATCTGTCATGAGGGTTATTGCCGTAATCACCACGCTCATAGCGATCTCCTGCGACATTTTATGTCACACTAACCCTACGAACTGGCTTTGGTATGTAACGCTGGGTACTGACCGGTGTTACAGGGCGTAATGTAACGTGTTACACAACGAGCGTTCGTGCACTCAGTACAGGGAAAGAAGGCGCTCGCATCGAGCAACGAGACGGATTTTAGCACATAGCGTACCTAACAATATTTATTTATTCATTTTGCTTACATGCATACAGCTTAAGTCATTAACACAAGCACCCTGTAGGACAATGCACAAGAAGGTATCTTAGCGGGGTCGTTAAAGATAAAGATACATTTTATTTGGCCATAAAGAGCAATATCATCATTGATCAAAGTTTTGTCATGCAGAAATTTATCTGGTCAGATGGTAACCCTATGCGGAACTGATTCTCCAGCTCCAGAAGCTGCTAGGAGGTGAAGGCGGTGCGGGGGCGGGGCGACGGCCTCTTGCCATGCCTCTTGCCACATTTACCCCTTATCTGCTTCTACGCGCCTGATACTTGTTCCCCAACGCGAAGGTATCTGTGATGTTTTGTCTTCAACTATGACGTTGCAATTGTGCATTACTTATGTACTTCTAGGCGCCTGGTACATTCGTCAGAAAATTTTAAGGTATATTTGATTTGATTTCGTAGTTTTCCAAACTTTTGCAACCAAAAAAATATAACACGACCATGATACGACTTTGTGTATCTCCTACGTAGGTACTTCTAGCTGCCTGGTACTTTTGTAAGTAATTAATTAAAATTTGAGGGTTTTTGACAGGATTTAACGTTCCCTTACACTTAGACACTATTCGATGAAGAAAAATCTCGGAGAATGAAAACATATGTACATGGTACAGGACCTAATCTGTGGTACATGTGTTTTATAGAATACTAGTTGCTGCCCCCGCCTTCGCCCGCGTTTTATCGGGATAAAATCAAAGATAAAATGTTATTCCAGATCCCAAACTATACCCATACCAAATTTCAGTATTTTTTGCGTGAAAGAGAAATAAACATCCATACATCCAGACTCGCAAACTTTGACATTTATAATATTAGTAGGATGGCAGGAAGGTGAAACCCGTACCTACGTTAAGGTCATGCCTTTATATCTCCTACCTACATATTTCTAGGCACCCGGGGTTTTGTCCCTCAACGCGAAGGTATTTGATAATTTAACGATGTTCAATAATCAACATCACATTGCACTTTTTGTATCTCCTGCCTACTTCTAGCTGCCTAGTACTTTATAATTAATTAATTACAAATTGAGGGTGTTTCACAGGATTTAAACGTTTCCTGTTAACCATATTGGATACTCGATGCTGCGTTCACTGATTCGATGGTGGAATCTGGGAAGATCGGGAAACTTCTGAAGAGTAACCAAAGAATCTCGTAAGGAAGAGTTTGACATGACAAAGATACACATAGAATTTAAGTCCGTGTCTCTGTGAGCATGAGGCTGGTAGCGACCTCGAACCTCTTCGGTCTGGAGAGATACCTACTTTTTCATGCGTAACTGGTTCTCCAGGTCCAGAAACTGCTAGTAGGTGAAGGCGGTACTTGGGCGACGGGTACATTTACCCTTTACCTACTTCTACGCTCCTGGTATTTGTACTTTTGTCGTCAACCGAGTAACAGCTTTATAAAGAAAGTTATGTAATTTTTAACGGACTTCAAAAAAGGAGGAGGTTCTCAATTCAAATATGTTTTTTTTATGTATGTTACGCTACCTTTCCGCCAATTAGGGACCGATTTTGAAAATTCTTTCACTAATGTACAGAAAATGAACTCACAGTGGTCCCATATTTTTTTTATCCCCAGAGTATTTATCCCGCTAAACTGAAAAACAGTGTAAAATTAAGAGACTCACAGTCGATTACAAGGTTTTTGAATACAATTAAATTATCAAAACAACTGTTAACAAACAGTTTCCACGGCAACGGTAGTAAACAAGAGGTCGTTTCAGAAATTAGAAGTCGGTTCATCGTTTTTTTAAAACACGCCAAATTATTTCGTCTTTAATTATGCTGGGGATATTGTTACAATTTTTTCTAACCTATAATTTGGGCCTTTACTAGCCAAGCACAAATTAGTATTAACTTTCATACTCGCTGCAAATACTTCATTACGTATAAAGTATAAAAGTCTTTATAAAAGGAACATAATCATAGTGCAAATATTAAAAATAGGAAGCGGTGCCGGTGAACGTGCCTCACACCGGTCAGTAGGTACCCGAAGACTCCATAAAATTGGCAAGCGTGATAGTTTCTATTTCAAGTAAGCTTTTTTCTTTGGTTTAGTCCATTTTCATTACTACTAGCTACGAAAAAGGCAATTTCCTGCACAGTTTCATAACTAGTTATTAAAATGGACTCTTCCTTACCTGGTCTATAACTATCGTACTCTTCACTCCCACCTTCGACTCCTGGCGAGATCGGTGGACTGTACCCATCATCAGACCCTGGACTTCCACTCCTAGGTGTACTATTCTCCGATCTCTGACTGCCATCATGATTCTCTTCCCTCCCTTCTTCTGCGAAACTCTGCTCTTCTCTAAACCTGTCTTCGCTGAATCTCTCTTCTCTTATCCGTTGGCCTTCTTGTCTGAATCTTTCCTCTTCTATTTGTCCTTCTGTGAATCTATTGTCTCTTCTCTGTCCTTCTTCTCTGAGTTTGTTTATTGTATTTTGTTCTATATTTGCCTCGAAGTTCTCTTGATATCGCGGTATATAATTTTTGTTGACTAAATTCAGATATTTTTGCTGATTTATTCTTTCTTCTGGTTCTAACTGCTTCGATAGCAAGGCGTCGATGCAAAAGGATTTCTTAGATTGGTTTAGGCAGGTCTTTTCGTAGTATTTTGGGCTGCTAGAGCGGTCGGGGTTCGAATCCTGGTCGATTTCCAGGGGCTTTTCGGAGTACATTGTCTGGATTTGCGATGACATCATTACATTATCTGAGGAAAGAAAAAAAATGGTGAGAATGCGAAATCAAGGCATGAAAATCAATATACTCGGTTCTGGAACTCAAAATATATTTTGTTAACAAAGACGTTGACGTTAACTTTACAATAACGTGCATTAAGCACGTTATTGTAAAGTTAACAGTATTAACAGTTAACAGTATTAATAATAGAACAACGTGACGGCAAATTACTCATTAAAAACAAAATCATAAACTACAACAACCAATAAAGGTAAATGCGTAGCGAATTAATTTTAAATTAGAGTTCAAAAACGGACAAGAGAAAAATGCAGCCAGCGTCTTGGGGACGCTTCCGACTGGTATTGATATGGACCAGGTGAGCTATCTGTAGATTGTTTGCAACAGTCTGCAGTTAGCTCAATTGCTTCAATTGTAAATACTAGTTTAATTTGTTTATATTATTTGATTGTTATTTTCTTTGTCAATAGAGAAAAATTAAATTAAGAATGAAACCTTTCAAAGTCAAAAATGATTTTCGACTTCTACTATTTGCTCCGATGATGGTCCAATACCGTAAAATATATTACAGCAATATTCCTTGGGTTTTGTAATCTCTTTGTTTATATAAAATATTTAGGATTCTTGAACCGAGTATAGTGATAAAATAAGCGGTGAATAGCGGAAAAGGAAAAAATATAGGTAGTTTTGTATAGACATATCAACATAACCGAGAGCTGGTGAGTATCTGGCGCAGCGGATTAGCATTGCCATACAGCGAGGCAATGTAGCCAGCGTCATGGGGACGCTTACGACTGTTATTGATATGGACCAGTTAGCTACCTGTAGTAACAGTCTACAGTTAGCTAAATTGTTTCAATTTTAATCACAGGTCTAATTTGTTTCTACTTTACTTTCTATAGATTAAGTTTGTGTGTTGCCAGTGATGACCTACGGATCCGAGACGTGGTCGCTAACTATAGGCCTCGTTCATAAGCTCAGAGTTGCTCAGCGGGCCATGGAGAGAGCTATGCTTGGAGTTTCTCTGCGTGACAGAATCCGGAATACGGAAATCCGTAGAAGAACCAAAGTCGCCGATATAGTTCTCAGAATTAGTATGCTAAAGTAGCAGTGGGCAGGTCATATATGTAGCTCGCAGAACTGATAACTGCTGGGGAGTAAAGGTTCTCGATTGGCGGCCACGATGCAACGCGAAACGGAATCAGAATCAGAATCAATAACTTTATTTCTTTAGGCTTACAAAATAAGCACTTAGACAAGTCAAATTGTATACTATAAACATAGTTATTATTATCAAATAAGAAATACGGTGTTATTGATATTCTCTTCACTTCAATTTTTTGTCCACTAGTGGAAGAAGGGATCTAGCGGATGTTGGGAGACCATCCACTCGATGGACCGACGACATCGTAGCGGTCGCAGGGAGTCGATGGATGGAGGCGGCTCAGGACCGCTATTTGTGGGGTCGTATGGGGAGGCCTATGTCCAGCAGTGGACCTGTATGGGCTGAAATGATATGATAAAAGTATTTTCAAAACATTTTTTCATTTTTCGCCTACCTATGTAACTAGCTCTCGTTGAAAATCTATATAGATAGGTACGTAACGTAACTATTTGCCAAAACAAAGCCGACGGCAACCTAATTTAATTTCGCGATAACCAAAGCTAAATATTATTTAATAAAGCCGTTATCACTTTATTAAAAGCACGTTATCACCAGATAATGGTGGCGTGTGATTGGCAGGACACTTTAGTAAATAGATTATTATCTGAAATATTCCATGGTTATAGTAGCTAATAGCTGTTTCCGTGGTTACACCCGCTTTAAATCCGAATTTCACATTTCTAGGGGTATAAAAAGGTTTTTATTCCAAAGAAATTTTTAATAAAATCCCAAATCTTTATTCCTGTAAATCTGCCATGAGAATTTGATGTTTTACCAGGACAAAAAGAAGCCTATGTTACTCTCCATCCTTTCAACTAACTCTATGCCAAAAATCAAGTCGATTGGTTGCTTGGTTAGGGCATGAAGGAAAGAATCAGAATCAGAATCAATAACTTTATTTCTTTAGGCTTACAAAATAAGCACTTAGACAAGTCAAATTGTATACTATAAACATAGTTACTATAAACATAGAAAGACAAACAAACACACTTCGCATTCATAATATTAGTTAGGATGTTAGCCTTTTTGACTAGCCAACGATGGTGACTTAGCTCGCTCGTTATTTATTTCACATAATTATTTTCATCCGACCGATGTGGCGCGGCGGGCGAAGGTACACCTGCGACGCAAGGTTTTGCTGGTTCGATTCCAGTATTGGGACAAATGTTTGTACGATCTGCAAATATCTCGGGTGTTCTGGGTATTCATGGGTATGTTAGATATTGTATAACGTATATCAGTCAGCTAGAAGTTAGTTCCCATAACCCAATTTCTGCTTAGCTTGGGGCTAGATGATGCTGCGTGGATTATCGAGCATTAAAAAAAAAAAGTTTATATTCAGGTGATTTTTGCTTTTAATAAACCAGTACAGCTTTTGAAAGCAAGAAAGAAATCTTTATTCTCGGCAAACAATGTGAAGTAAAGTTAATCCATTCCTTATTATACAATACATATACATAATACAAAAGAAACATAATGCTGAGTCGGGCGCCATTTTGTAGCATTATCTTTTCTAATTTGAAAGTTGTTTGTATGTAAACTACATAAAAACAACTTTCAAATTAGAAAAGATAATGCTACAAAATGGCGTCCGACTCAGCATTATGTTTCTTTTGTATTGAAATCCGTCACCTAACCACTACGCTAACAAAGTTCAGGCTATATGTAAATAGTAACGTATATTGACTATCAGTGGAAGTTTACCGCCATGTTGGTTTTGTGGTCTTGATAGTTTGCTTTTAGTTTCAGTTGAAAATACCTAAATAGCACGTTAAGTAAGATACTCAGTTCAAGAATTCAAGATATTTTATGTAGCAGAGATATTTTTCTATGAAAACACAGACTGCAGTTTAACCACAGAACATAACACGTAAAGTAACGCACGTGGTACTTGCGCTAATTTTAGCACGGTATTCAATTATAACGTGAATCTTTATTCATGGAGTGGACAAAAAAATTAAGTGAAGAGAATATCAATAACACCTTATTTCTTATTTGATAATAATAACTATGTTTATAGTATAAAATTTGACTTGTCTAAGTGCTTATTTTGTAAGCCTAAAGAAATAAAGTTGATTCCGATTCTGATTCTGACTGCTGGACATTGGCCTCGCCCATACGACGCCACAAATGCCGACCCTGAGCCACCTCCATATGTAGATTGTTGGATCAATCTCTTCTGGAGATTCCTAGCACTCACGGCATAATGAGACAGGGACCTTTTTGGCCCCTAACACTGTTCCTATCTATTTTCTTTATGAATGTTTATGTTTCCAGTACTTTCCTTTATCTGTAATGTGTCGTGTTATGTTACGTGTTATGTGGCCAAATAAATATATTTTCATTTGATTTTATGTTATCTGTTATGTGGCCAAATAAACGATTTTCTTTCTTCTTTGTTTACAAAAAAATATCTAGGATACCAACCAGGTTTATAGTATAGTTATCGGCTTCCCATGATAAGTCAAAAGAGATTCCTTTGTGATTCTTTCGAACTATTTCGAACTTACTTTCGATTGCTTGATAAATAATAAATAAATAATTCTTTCTAAGGTTTTATAGTGCTTATGCCCGCACTTTGGGTAATCTTAAAGAATTTAATGATATCCCAAAAATTTACGATTTGGCGCTATAGTCCGTAAGTCCCAAAGATTTTCGACAGGTCGGGTACTTGCCTCCGTGGCGCAGTTGGTTAGCGCATCCTCGTATTCAGAGGAGGGTCGCGGGTTCAAGTCCCGCCGGAGTCGTAAATTTTTGGGATATCATTAAATTAAATAATTCTTTATATCTAACACAAGATCCATTTTACGAGCACAAAAGTATATGATGTGAACTGGACATTTCCAGAGTGGACATTTCCAGAGTGGACTTTTCTGAAGTGGACTTTTCTGAAGTGGACACTATTTAGCAGTATATTTAAATGTTGACGAAAGAAGACGAACGATGTGGCGTTGCTGAAGGTCCGCCTGCGACGCAGGTTGCGGTTTCGACTCCCACCTTGGGAGAAATGTTTGTATGATCTGCAAATATTTGTTTCACATATTCTGGGTATTTCATATGTATAATAAAAAAAATATATATAATAAGTATATCAGCCAGCAGTCATCAAGTAGGTACCTACCCATAACACAAGCTCTGCTTAGCTTGGGGCTAAGTAATGCTGTGTGGATCGTCCAGCATTACTCATTTATTTTATTTTGAATTATTTGGCACAAAAACAGACCCGTAACAGCAAGTCCATTGAGATATATTCATATTATTTTCGCGGCTTAGTATCTGAATTTTGACTGGGAACAAAAATCAAAAGAAAATGAATCAATGAACGGCGAAAATAACGTGAGTGATTCACTCAAGAATATACTAGCTGACCCGCCAAACGTTGTTTTGCCTTCAACCCTTATCACTTAGGTGTATGGAAAATAGATAGTAGCTCTCAGACCTACTGAATACGCATATAAAATTTGGTAAAAATCGGTAAAGCCGTTTCGGAGGAGTACGGTAACTAACATTGTGACATGGAAATTTTATATATAAGATGTATGTATAATATACGAATATATCTAAATAGCTACATATATCTGAGTCGACCAGCTGATATGATACAGACATTCAGTCATCTAGTACTCGTAACTATAACACAAGCTCTGCTTAGCTTGGGGCTAGATGCTGTGTGAATTGTCCAGCATTATTTATTTATTTATTCATCCCACAACATCCTACGTCGCAAATGAGGAAACATATTTGTTAGAAATACACGGGTGGGTTTTGTACAAGGGGAAAACGCAAAGAGCGCGTTGATATCTTTTGTATGAAGGTAACAGCAAAGCGCGCGCTTTAAAATAAAGTTTAAACTATTGTTAATAATAAAAAAATTACATATTCTATCTTATATAATAATATAAAATTTCCATGTCACAATCTTAGTTACCGTACTCCTCCGAAACGGCTTTACCGATTTTTACCAAATTTTATATGCGTATTCAGTAGGTCTGAGAGCTACTATCTATTTTCCATACCCCTAAGTGATAAGGGTTGAAGGCTAAACAACGTTTGGCGGGTCAGCTAGTTTACTATAAAACGGATTATATCCTACTAATATTATAAATGTCAAAGTTTGTATGGATGGATGTATGGATATTTGTTACTCTTTCACGCAAAAACTACTGAACCGATTAGACTGAAATTTGGTATGGGTATTGTTTGGGACCTGATTATAGGCTATTTTTTTTATCCCGATAAAATGCGGGCGAAGGCGCGGGCAGCAGCTAGTCTAACTATAAAATAAGTTAAAAGTTATGATGTTGTCCATCTATTATTAAGTGTATATTCAACAAGACTTTTATTCACTTATATTGATTATAAGTGAATAAATAAATATTGATTATATTTTAGATGGCTGCAAATATATTAGTCCCTATTTTTCTTACCTAATAAAAACTAAATTAAAAACTACACTTCTCCATAAAAAATTATTTACACAGCACAAATTTTTAAAATCATTCGTATCACACCATTACCGCGATAATTCGAAATTAGAACGCGATTTCGTTCGGAAACCGACTGCGCACCGATCCCACATACAACTGACTTATTTTATTATTACGAGTTCCATTATCATCCCATATGTCAACGTCAGAATGGGCGGTGCCAAAACCATTCTTCTCAGACCTTTTAGATCATGAAGCTATATTTGAGGCGCAGTTCTATAGAAATTGGTCGTGATTTTGTCCCTCCCATTAGTTGTCTCGCTCGCACGCTTTGTTTCTCGCTCTTGGGTAATTATACAGTTAGTGTAAGGCAGTTTTGACCACCGCACTAGATTTTCGTGTTTGCTCCTTTTATTTTTGTTTGACAAGGCACTTTCAGCAAGTAGCTTAATTGTTTCGTTTATGGTTTTAGGTTTTTTTTTCTGGCGGTAATTTTAGGAAAAATGTGAATTTGAATATACAGTTTATGATAGCTGTTTATAGTAAGAATCAACTAAATAACAAATAGATATAGAAAGAATAAACGAATAAATTTATGTATTGTCTTGTGTCGTGTTTCAAAATTAGAACAATGTAAATTCTGTTGGCTGTTAGTTATATGTATAAGCAAAGTATATGCATAAATAGAGGTATTATAAAATTTGACTTGTCCATGTCTTTATTTTGTAAGCCTTAAGAAATAAAGTTATTAAAATCTGAAATCAGTATTTAAGTATATTCTAAATGTAATAGTAGAAACTTTTCGTGACAGGTACTTAAATATTAGGTAGTATCTAAACAAAAAGTTTCTAAATCCAAAAGTTTTTATGTCTCTGAGCTAAAATGGAAATGATTTAATTCATTCAGTTGTTACTTATATATTTTCAATAGTTTAAAAATACCTAATAAAAATCCTCTATATTTTCGTTTTCTCTTAGAAAACTAAATAAAACAAAAAATTTCACATAATATAAAAATAAACACCCAGCGAATATTCAAATCCAGAATCAAATAATTAACACGAGACATTCCTACTTGAAACACATTTGTTCGCCATTTCTGTTCGAACGAGACGCAGACAACCTTTTTCTTTTTCCATTGTCTATGGAAGAAAGGGCGGTAATTTTTCGGCCAATAGTATTTTTGTGTGATAAAGACGGGTGGTAAAACAAGCGGGAGTGAGAGAGAGGGTGTATCCTTATGAAAGATTAGATTGTGGTTTTTATGTTCCCAAATTGAGGCACTTAGGACTTTGAGAGGATTAATTCGCAAATTGTAGGATTTGGCGCAAAGAGAATGATACTTTTGTAAGTAGCTGGTAATGTTTTGATTTGGGAGTGAAATTTAACGTAGGCTGTTTTTCGTTTCGATACTTTATTTCTATTCTCGAAAACCTAGATCGACCATTAGTAATTCAAGGGGTTGCGGTGCGGGTTCGATTCTCACCGCGAGATACCTAAATGTTTGTACTAGATATTTATGAGCTGCAAATATATAATATTAGTTCAGAATATTTCACAGCACCCAAAAATAGACAAAACATCTGCATATGAATTTAAGGAGAAATAACGAAATCGGTATCTGAAATGTAGTCCCATAAAATGTAAAATAAATGGTTCACTGGTTTTGAAACCTTATTAAAAATAAATTGTTTAACTTTGGAAGCGTTTTAAGAATAGAGTAAAAACACGCTGCTATCAGGTTTTTAGGGTTTCAGCCAGGTACTTGACTGAAACCTAAAAAAGACAAGAAAAATATCGAGCTCCTGTACAGAAAAAAATTTAAAATAAAGATTTTTGATAATTGTCTACCGGTCTACTTTTTGAAATACATTGAAAACGGTCGAATAATTGTACCTACTCCCTAATCTCCAAAGCTTGCAGAGCGATCCATCTAAAAATATATATTCTTACTGCTGTTTTTATTTAGATAAAATAAATAGAGTTCAGCCAGTAGTGTTGCCTCTCGCGCCAAGTAGACTTGGCGGTATTGTGGTGTCCTGAAGATGTCTCGTGGAGAGACGAAACTAGTAGACAACTTACTTTGATTAATACTATCAGAGAAGTTTATACGCGGAATTGTTACTTAATATTTTTTCATTCTAATACTCTTTTCTAACATAAATACAACGACTTCCCTAATCGTTCTTTCACCTTTTTAATATAAAATTACCTGTTTACATTTTTTTCCCATAACCCCACAATTACGTTTCCCACGGCTTATCAGTAATATGTTTGTTTGTTTGTTTGTGGCGATAACGCGGTCGTGTGGCCTGGGTGTGCTAAATAAACTGTACCTACATGCTCGTAGACTATTTAAGCGACTTCATTTAATGCGGGTTATGATTTAAGAGTGTTTCTATGCGGTGAGTAATGTGACCTCTGAGCATTAAATACCCTACGTATTGATTATTTGATGATTTGATTACCCAATTTTGAAGAAACATAACCTTTCATATCTACCCATTTGATTAGACCATTTAGAAGAAAAAAAATTGAATCTTACTTGATTATGCATCGCAACTGCGGCGATTATCCCTACTTTACCCTATTTACATAGGTATGTAACATTTTTATTTTGTCAATAACAAATTTTTGACTAGCGTCAGGGACGCTTCCGGCTGGTATTGATATGGACCAGTTGAGCTATCTTTAGATTGTTTGCAACAGTCTACAGTTAGCTCAATTGTAAATACTCGTTCTAATTTGTTTCTATCATTTGATAAACGTCGACCGATGTGGCGCGGTGGGCGAAGGTCCGCCTGCGACGCAGGAGGTTGCGGGTTGGATTCCCGCCTCGGGACAAATATTTGTACGATTTTCAAATATTTGTTCAGGGTGTTCTGGTCGTTTTTCTATGTATAATAAAAAATATCTATCTATGTTATGTATTGTATTATGCATATCAGTTATCTAGTAGCCATAACACAAGCTCTGCTTAGCTTGGGGCTAGACGATGTTATGTGAATTGTCCAACATTATTTATTTATTTATCATATGATAAAAAAAATTCTTTGTTAATAAAGTTTTTGACGTCAAAGTAGTCTTCCTCACCACTAAGCGTCAGCCGTCGTCTGAGTCAACGACAGCCAAAATTACCTAAATTCTGAGTTGATCGATCTATCTAATCGCCGGATAAGCTCATCTCGTGTCAGAATCACTTCCTAATCTTGGATATCCTAACGCCGCAATTTTCAACATATTTTCTAGCTATTTGGCACTTGGGGTGACCATGGTTTTTATACCAAACGTTAAAAAAAGATTATTTGACGATTTAAAGTGTCTTCTTGTTAGAGATCCTAACGCCGCAATTTTCAACATTATTTACTGGCTACCACTGCTGAACATAGACCTCCCCCAAACGACGCGACGCGATGCCACGAATAGCGGTTCTGTGCCACCTCCATCCAACGACTCCCTGCGACGGGTACAATATCGTCGGCCCATTGAGTGGGAGGTCTCCTCACACTCTATTTCGCATTACATCTCAGTTGCCACTCGAGAACCTTTTACTCCCCAACGGTTATCAGTTCTACGAGCTATTGGCCTGCTCATCTCCACTTCAGCCTGCTAATTCTGAGAACTACGTATGTCGGTAACATTGTTTCTTCTAAGGATACCTACATACATAAATAAAATTAATTCTAAATGTTGGTATAACTGTTCCTGTTCAATAGAAAAAATCTGAACAACATTTTTTTTTCGTCTGTACTTTTAAGCTACTTAATAGAAACAAATTATAATAGAATTAGTATTTACAATTGAAACAATTGAGCTTGAACAATCTACAGGTAGCTCAACTGGTCCATATCACTACCAATCGGAAGCGTCCCCAAGACGCTGGCTGCATTGCCTCGCTGTGCTAATGCTAATGCGCTGCGTTAGATACCAGCTCTCGGGTCACACGTCGCTTCGACCAGACTTACCCCCGAATACTCAAACGAATCTCAGATTTAAGCACGACTCAAGTGACGATTTTTTGATAGATTTTCATTGAAAACTGTCAAAATATCACGACATAAGACGTGCTTAAATTTGAGTTGCGTTTGAGTATTCGGCCGTTAAGCATTCAAAGCAAATTGCCATCGTAATGTCCAATGCTATCAACAAACATGGCCACCACAATATGTCAACATGACACCTGTCACCGATAACGTCACATTAAATGAATTATTTGGTTTTTAGTGAATCTTATCACATTTCTGTGTGACAACACTGACATATTTTTAAGTGGATGTTGGATTTTCTTGTTCTGTATTGGCCGTGGGGCCGCGGCGTACGAATATCGACCCCTCCAACTCAACCCGTGGATGTCGTAAGAGCCGACTAAGGGAACATACCAGAGGAAGGACAGCAGCTTCCTTCTGAGTATTTTTCAACACCAACACTGCGATCACCAATCCGCCTGCCAAGCGTGGTGATTATGGCAAATCCCCCCCTACATGGGAGACCATCCACTCGATGTACCGACGACATCGTAGCGGTCGCAGGGAATCGATGGATGGAGGCGGCTCAGGACCGCTATTTGTGGCGTCGGGGGAGGCCTATGTCGCTGTATGGGCTGATATGATAATGATGATGACTGGTCTAGCATGTAACAAACATATATGTTTATACAGATAAATAATTTTAAATTTTCAATACAGCAATCTGTGAATGGCGTCATAGCCTGCGACTCCGAGGTTTTAGATACTCTATGGGCTGCATTAAGTATCAATATACCTAGACCTAAGATCTTGTATAAGTATGCTAGCTGCTACCCGTGCCTTGGCTCGCGTTTTATCGGGATAAAAAATAGCCTATATATATTATTCCAGGTCCCAAACTGGACCCATACGAAATTTCAGCCCAATCAGTTCAGTAGTTTTTGCGTGAAAAAGTTACAAATATCCATACATCCATCCATACAAACTTTGATATTTATAATATTAGTCGGAAGGATAGGATTTAGAGTAGAGCGGACGACCTGTCCGATCATGATCCAAGAAAACAAGGTCTGCTTCTCCGGGAGTGTCACTTTGCACGTCACTGTCCTCACTTATTTCAACAAAACGTAGAAGTTGGGAAATAATTAGTTCAAGGGAGTTACGTTTTTACGGTACAAGGAAACAGATTCGTCTTCTCATTCGCCGATGGCGAGGATGACGTAAGCAAGAGTCAGCCACGTGACCATCGTGTCTCGGAAGACCGTGCCTTGTTTTCTTATACCATGGGTCCGACCATCTGATAGGACTTCGACCTCTCTCTCGGGTCGAACATACCGTAGTGACCGAAATACAAAAATCACTTTATTCCCATGTCAGAGTTTAATTTAAAAAAATTGACCTTGTCTAAGTGCACATTTATTGTATTTACAGAAATAAAGAATTTTTGACTTTTGACTTTTTTTCATCATCATCATCATCATCAGCCCATACACGTCCACAGCTGGACATAGGTCTCCCCCGTAGGACGCCACAAATAGCGGTCCTGAGCCGCCTCCATCCATTGACTTCTTGCGACCGCTACGATGTCGTCGGTCCATCGAGAGGATGGTCTACCAGGTCTCGCAGGCGGATTGGTGATCGCAGTGTTGATGTTTAAAAAATACTCAGAAGGAAGCTGCTGCCCTTCCTCTGGTAGGTTCCCTTAGTCGGCTTTTACGACATCCACGGGCTGAGTTGGAGGGGTCGATATTCGTACGCCGCGGCCCCACAACTTTTTTTTACTTTCGTACTAATGCCCTCGATTTTACCAGTCACCATCAGTTCTTCGAGGTTGGGTCCTTCCTTTCTGGCTATGTGCCGGAAACTCCAAGATTCGATGCGAAACAGATGGTAGAAATCAGAGTATGTATCCACAATACTATACTTGAACACAGTAGGTATTGCTAAAAGGTAAATTATCAATGTTTTACCTTTATCGGCGTATGTCCTCTAATTGACAGTAAGTGACGCGGAGTGTTAGCAAACAGGGAACTGGCGAATTGCCTAATATTGTAATGTGTTGAGAGGAGAGTGGGGATTTGGGCTTCCGGAGAAATGGATAGATCTAGTAAGTAATGACTTCTCAGAGCGAAATCGGTATGTATCTGACAGAGAAATTGAAGGAAAAGCATAAAAAAAGTTTAAATAACATATATACTTACGTACGGGCGATTAAAGAACCTCCTTTTTTTCGAAAAACGGACGAAGCATTCCTCTCACGAATCCACGTAAACACGATTCTGTATCGCTACTGTCGCGATTCTATCGTGAGTCAGTCGCGATCCAGCATCGATACAGAAAAGTCTGTAAACACTCTCTCCACTCTTAATTTATTTCATTTGTTTTTTCATCGTCGTTCCCCTGATGTCGTCTGAGACGGTCGCGCGTTGCATCGATACAGTTGCGAAGCTGTCGCGCGTTTTATTTGATAAAATCACGCGTTTATATCGCTTCTGTGGCGCGTTGCAAACGCGACTGACATGCGAAAGTAGCAATACCGTAGCGGGTTTACAAAACGTACGACAGCATCGCTACAAAAAGTCGCCGTGGGCGCGCGCTCTTAAGAGTCTTAGGATTCTTATAATGCTTTATCAAGGAGTAGTTTCTGCTCGCGGCTTCGCACGCGTTCTTTCAGTATAAAACGCCTATCTCTTAAGTCAGGCCTAGAACTACCTGTATGCGAAATTTCAGCTGGATCAGTTCAGTATTTTTGGCATAAAAAGTCCAAACTTTCGCATTTACAACATTAGTGTAACTATTTTCTGCCGTGGGTTTTGCACGCGTTGTTTCTATGGGAAAGTTTAAGGTTATTTCTATCCCATGGGATGAATGTCCCATGGAATGATGTGTTATTCCAGATCTACATCTATGCAAAGTTTTAGCCCTATCCATTCAGTAGTCTTAGCGTGAAGAAGTAACAAACATACATCTAAAGTTTCGTATTTTTTAATATTAGTTTAGTGTGCTACTAGCTTCTGTATGCGATTTTACATGTTTTGAATAATTTTGGAGGAAAAGTAGACTTAATTATTTATTTCAATGTAATCCAGGCCTCGGAACTAAATGTATAAACAATTTCAGTCTGATCTGTTTAGTAGTTTGGTTAAAAAGTAACAATGATCGACGATACAAAAAAACATCGGTGACCTCAGTGGCGCAAGAGCGAAGGTCCGTTTGCAAAGCAAGAGGTTGCGGGTTTGATTTCCGCCGAGGGACAACGTGATCCTCTACAAAGTGTCTACATTCCCATTTACACCATAACATTTGCATAGGAGTTATTGTATAACGTTATCGAAATGGACACAAAGTGAGAAGCACTTTGTGTATTGACTGCCACTCTGGTTTCTTGCGATACCGGGGCGTATGACAAAGCTACCCTTTTCGGAGATTTATCGAATAAGAAAATATATAAATACAAAAACAAAAGGAAGTAATTGAAATAAGTAAAAAAAGTCAAACAAAATAAAAATTTGTAGGTAAATAAGTAAAATAATGAAATTTTTACTAACTTCAAAATTTTGCCAACGTAACATAATGTATGGATGTATATAAATTTATTAGTACGTAAGGCGTATTGATTTGTTGTTTTTGAAGTAGGCATCTAGTCACTTTACAAACTGCCTATATTTGTAGTTTCACTGTAACATTTGTATAGGATTATTGTATAACGTTATCGAAATGGACACAAAGTGCTTCTGTATTGACTGCGACACTGTTTGCTAACGATACCGGGGCGTAGGGCAAAGCTACCCTTTTTGGAACTTTATCAGAGTTCGATTATTATTATTAGGAGAAGGTAGATGGTCATCATCATCATATCAGCCCATACACGTCCACTGCTGGACATGTGCCTCCCTCGTACGACGCCACAAATAGCGGTCCTGAACCACCTCCATCCAACGACTCCCTGCGACCGCTATCATGTCGACGATCCATCGAGTGGGCCTTAAGTTTTAAATTTTCTAAGTCTCTGCCCAATTTTGTTAATATTTTTAAAGTAAGAACCGTCTACGAAGTATTAGAAAACATATAAAAAAATATGAATGAAAGCCGTTCTCAACTTATAGCGTGACCAGGAGACATAGGGGTTCATTTTTTTTTTTGTTATTGATAATGGTAAAGCTTTGGCCACCATCTCACTCGGGAAAGTGAAGATGTGGCCTAAGATGGAGCACGCTTTCCCAGAAGGAACTTATTCCCTCGGGATTTGAAGAGTCCTAGATTGTACTCTACTGGAAAAACAGAAGCAGGAAGTTCGTTTCCCTCTTTACCTGTACCTCATTTTTTAGTATATAGAGATAGACCTTCGTTTGGCCACAATCTCACCTGATGGAAAGTGATGATGTGGCCGACGGTCCGACACCTATTTACTCTTGTCTTGAAGGGACCCAGATTGTAATTAGCTAGAAAAATAAGTTAAAAACTAAAACCCGTATATGTACTAAAAGTTTTACCAGGTCTTTGTTTGTACTTTCCAAAACTGTTTATCAAATTTTTGTGAGGTTAACGATTCTCAAGCAATCAGCAAAAAGGTGTAAAAAATAAAGTTAAAAACTAAAACCGGACTACGTAATAAAAGTCTTAAACAAGCGTTCACCTAGTGTCTCTGTAATTTTCTTTTGATACTTAGGTAGTCGGAGGCCTTTGTTCCTACTTATACCCTAGGTATAGGGGTGAGTGCCTCCGACCACCTTACTTGTTACTTGTTTCTGGACTGGTATCCGCAACTAGGCCACAGGTGGGCCCTTTTTGCGTGTCGGGTGGGGGGCTGCTAGTCTAACCACCCGATGTCTTCCAGGAAAGCCAGCAGCTCGCTGACGCCGGTGCATGCCTCCCTGGGCGTTCTTGGTGTCCCGAGGTACTGTAGTCGTTGAGTAGCTACACTATTGCACTCTACAAGCACATGCGCGGCCGTCTCCTCTGCTCATGCACCTCTGCATAGGGGGCTGTCCGTGACACTCAAATTAAAAAGGCGTTTATTAAGCATGCAGTGTCCTGAGACTATACCGACGATTAGGCGGAGTTTGTCACGTTTCAGATTGCGGAGTTTGTCACGTTTCAGATTGCGGAGTTTGTCACGTTTCAGATTGCGGAGTTTTCGGGAGAATCTCGGATTTAGGTCCGGGAAAGCCTCCTTCAACTGCATACAATCCTGAATACTTGCCCAGTAGTCTTGGTGTTGCTTGACTGTACGTTGACGGATCCACGAGCGGACTTGGCTGAAAGGTAGGGGAATTATTGGTTCAGGCCCTGCTGGTTGCCACTCTGAACCTTTCCTTGCCAGTGCATCAGCTTCGTCATTCCCTCTGGATGGACTTACTTGTTCTAGCAGGTGGTGACATTGTATAGTGAGTCCGACCACCATTTGTTGAAGTAAAGTTATAAGTCCGCATAAGGTTTTGTACTGAAAGAAAATGGAAAAGTTACTGGCCGCGGCTTCGCACGCGTTGTTCTATGAAAACGTTTAAAAGTTATTTATATCTCATGGGAACTGATTTGTGGGATAAAATGTACCCTATGCTTTATTTCAGGACTAGAATTATATCTAAGGTTTTGGTTAATATAGTGCTTAAGCCCGCACTTGGGGTAAACTCAAAGAAATTAAATAATAACACAAAAATCCCGCCGAAGTCGTAAATATTTGGGATATTATTAAATTTCTTTTAGAATTACATCTATGTAGGCCCCAACAGAAAACCAGCGCAGGTTGCTAAAACCTGCTTAAGCTGAGTTGGGACCATTTTGTAGCTTAACTAATTGTAAGATTAAGACCGATTTACACTTTCTTCTGTATTTTATTTAAATAACGGTTAATTATTTGTTTTTATGTATATTAAGTTACAAATAAATATTTTTGATTTGATTTGATTTGATGTAAAATTTCAGCCCGATCGGTTCAATAATTTTGGCCTGAAGAAATAACAAACATCCAAACTTTCGCATTTATTATTATAAACTTGTTTCTGTCCGAGGCTTTGCACACGTTGATTCTATCGAAACGTTCAAAAGTTGTTTCTATTACAATATAAAAAAATAGAAAGTGTTTAAAGTTCCCATTCCAATAAAAAGTAATCCATGTTTTATTAGAACTATCTGAATGCAAAATTTCAGCACGAGCCGTTCAGTTTTGGCGTGAAGATGTAACAAGCATCCATCCGTTCATCCAAACTTTTGCATGTTTAGTATAAATGTAATAAGTGATACATAACTAAATACTCAGGCATGTTATTATTGCCTTGTTATCCGGAGTCCGGCCCTGTGCCACCATTGGAACAACAGGCAAGTTGATTAACGCGGCCACTGCGTCCGTCCCCCTCGCACGCAGGCCCTCTCACTCACACACAGAGTAGCTTCACTTCTTTATGGTAGAAACTCTCGTTTATTGACAGAAAAACTTAATAATAGAAACAATTAAGAACTAGGATTTACAATTGAAACAGTTGAGCTACCTCTAGATTTGTATTTTTTTTTTATTTATATATTTCCACCGTAGGACAATATTAGAATGAAAAAATATTTAGTAACAATTCCGCGTATTCCTTCTCTGATATTCATCAAAGTAAGTTGTCAACTAGTTTCGTCTCTCCACGAGACATCTTCAGGACACCACAATACTCGACCTAGACATTGAGATTGGTCAACACAGCAACACCGACAGAGTTCAGCCAGTGGTATTGCCTCTCCTCGCACCAAGTAGACTTGGGGGTATTGTCGTGTCCTGAATATGTCTCGTGGAGAGACGAAACTAGTAGACAACTTACTTTCATGAATACTATCAGAGAAGGTTATACGCGGAATTGTTACTAAATATTTTTTCATTCTAATATTGTACAATGGATTTCCGCAAAGTAACGCCTGAATCTATTATTTAGTCCAACGTAGGTACACATGTTACACTTGATTTCGTTAATTCTAGCTATCTTATAATATTCACACAAACTTTTCACATGGGAAACACCATAAGGGATTGTACAAAGAACAAACAGACAAACATGACACTTCGTGCATTAAATTTACAACCTAACGGATTGCTAAAAGACCGATACCTACACTTTTTTTAACACATGAAGCCTCCGTCTTTTCAATGAGAATCGAACCTGCGCCGCCGGGTCCTTACCCACTGCTATGCCACGTCCGCAATGATCAGTGTAAGCGTTTCGTTCTCTCCGTCTTTAATTTGTTCATTTCTAAGCCCGCGGCGGATAGTCTAGGAACCAGAGGTGAAAGTTATACCAGCATTTGCAACATTACCAGTATTTTTTGCTTTTGTTGTTAAGGGCCTACCATACGGCACCATTTTGTAAAAAGGATAGGCATAGGATTTCGGGTTCATAGGAGCGGGACAGAGCAGAGCGTCGTAACCGCAAAAATCAGGATTTAGTTTTTTTTTTTTCGGTTTTAATAATAGTAATCTAAAAACCTATAATGTCTGCTTTATATTCTGTTTGTTTACAGTACAAAGTATCAAGGCTTATTTAAGGTATTTATTGACGATTTATTCTACAGTCTGGAGTTTCAAACTTTGTTTTTTTTTTTTCGATCGAGTATATTTGATGTAATCATCAATCCTGAACTATAATATATATTAATTCCATCATCCGACGGGCCTTTGTCACCGCTAACGTACCAGCTATTCTCGAACCGAATGGTCTGTTGCGTGACGATGGTGAGAGGCCCGACGGCATGACTTTAGTCCCCTAGGAGCTGGGGAGGCCTATTGTGTGGGACGCTACATGTGTCGACACACTTGCGCCTTCCCATCTTTCAAGGACATCCGTGAGGGCTGGTTCGGCGGCAGATTTGGCCGAGGATCTCAAGAGGCGCAAATATGCAGGTCTCGACAGAGCCTACGCATTTGCTCCCCTTGGAGCCGAGACCCTAGGTCCGTGGGGTACCGAGGCTCTCCGGGTTTTCAAAAAATTATCTGAGCGCCTGGTCGAAGCGACGCGTGACCCGAGAGCTGGTGAGTATCTGGCGCAGCGCATTAGCATTGCCATACAGCGGGGCAATGCAGCCAGCGTCTTGGGGACGCTTCTGACTGGTATTGATATGGACCAGTTGAGCTATCTGTAGATTGTTTGCAACAGTCTACAGTTAGCTCAATTTTTTCAATTGTAAATACTAGTTTAATTTCTTTATATTATTTGATTGTTATTTTCTTTGTCAATAAAGACTTTATGTCCGTATTAAAAATATATATATATATATATATATACATACTTATATTAATCTCAAAGTAAATGCTTCAATATTGTGGGAGATATGATCGTTGACGCTAAGCGATTTAAGGTATCACTGGCTCTTAAGGCGCCACCCCGACCCAATCAGCGCCGCCACCTATTTTATCGTATTTTGTTTTATACTGTTTAGCTTAGGAGGAGATGCGAAAACCGAGTTTGATGACCAAAAAGTGCAACTTCCTAAACTAGACAAAATAACCTATGTACAAAATACACGTACAAAGATAGATATATAGATATTCTCCACGGAAGACCAGCGCTATGATATGATCTGCTCTACCATAGCACATGCTGAGTGGAGTCCGATTTTGTCAGTTTTTCTTTTTATTTAAGGTTAATTTGCTGTACATTACTCATCTGTTCTGGCAAATAAAAATATTTTTAGGTTTTTACTTTACTATACTATACTTTACACAGAAAATTCCCAGAACACCCGCAGAATAAATATTTGCACATCGTACAAACATTTGTCCCAAGGCGGGAATCGAACCCGCTGATTCTGTGATGTAACGTAAGAATTCTCCCACCATCTCTCTCTCTACAAACCTCACAACTGTGAGTGCGCATCTCGACTCTTAATTGCAATAATTAGAGAAAATGGCTCTCATCGCGATATTTAACGAAAACTGCAAGCTAAGCTGTGACTGGGGAGATACAGGGTGATTCATCAGCCGTGTCTGTATCTATAGGGTGGTTGAACTTAGAAAGTTTTGGAGCGATTGGTGTAGTTTATTTGTTATATTTCTAAGAATGTATGTAATTGTGTATATATTGATACTGAGCCTCGTATATAGTAATTACTAGCTGCTGCCCGCGGCTTTGCACGCACTTTTCATGTACCCTATGTCCATCTCCGGGATACCATCTATCTACCTGCCAAATTTCATTAAGATCCGTTCAGCCGTTTAGGCGTGAAAAGGTACCTAACAGACAGAAATGTAGATAGAGTTACTTTCAAATTTATAATATTACTAGCTGCTGCTCGCGCCTTCGCCCGCATTTTAACGTGATAAAAAATAGCCAATATGTTATTCCAGGTCCCAAACTATACCCATAAGAATTTCAGCCTAATCGGTTTAGTAGTTTATGTGTGAAAGAGTAACAAATATCCATACATCCATCCATACAAACCTTTACATTTCTAATATTAGTAGGATATAAGGTTTTTATTTGTGTGTACAATAAAGAATTTAAGAAAAATTTGGGTGTCAGTATAATCGAATTTTGAACAACTCAAAATACTAAGCATTACAAAAGCCAATTTGTTGAGTTATCCTCTCGCTCCTCCCTTGAACACGGCTTGCCGACATTTGGGACACAAAATCTTCGGACACTTTGTCCCAAATGTCACATTTGAATATAATATTTTCTTCACTGACATTTCGGGCAACAACAAAATATTGAAGATGTTCTGTACAATCAGTTACAAAAGACATTCCATCATAACAATTTTTTTTTTAAATTTTAAACAAATTATTGTTTAGTGTTTAGTTTTTGTTGTTGTCTTGTCGGGACAATGTGGTCGCAAAGTTCTTTGTTTGATAAAATATTACCTATAGGTGCAAAGCCACGGGCAGAAACTATTTAAAATAAAAAAAATAGTTTTTTAAAATCTTGGCGATAGACTGTATAAATGAAATATAACCTTTTACCCTAACTAAATTAATAGAACTGAGGTTAAATAACACTAACCAGTACCTAATCTACTAGAGTTATACCTAAACACAAAATTTAGCAGTAAATACAAAATAAAAATAATAACCACCCTGAGTCCCCGAGTCCGTCCCTGGCTGCCATCCAATTAGCGATCAGATTAAAGATATGCCGGGGAGCTATTACCCGGCAAATTACTCGCCGCCCCCTCCCCGGGCCAAGGGACAGTCGGGAGCGGGAGCTAGTTCAACAATATTGTTGTATGTAAAAAATATGATGATTTTCTCCTAGCCGAATTTCAACCACGGTGGGTGACAAGCCACATAGCTTGTTGCCTGCCACCTGACTGAATTCCGACCACGGCGGATGACAAGCCACATAGCTTGTTGCCTGCCACCTGACTGAATTCCGACCACGGCGGATGACAAGCCACATAGCTTGTTGCCTGCCACCTGACTGAATTCCGACCACGGCGGGTGACAAGCCACATAGCTTGTTGCCTGCCACCTGACTGAATTCCGACCACGGTGGGTGACAAGCCACATAGCTTGTTGCCTGCCACCTGACTGAATTCCGACCACGGCGGGTGACATGCCACATAGCTTGTTGCCTGCCACCTGACTGAATTCCGACCACGGCGGGTGACAAGCCACATAGCTTGTTGCCTGCCACCTGACTGAATTCCGACCACGGCGGGTGACAAGCCACATAGCTTGTTGCCTGCCACCTGACTGAATTCCGACCACGGCGGATGACAAGCCACATAGCTTGTTGCCTGCCACCTGACTGAATTCCGACCACGGCGGGTGACAAGCCACATAGCTTGTTGCCTGCCACCTGACTGAATTCCGACCACGGTGGGTGACAAGCCACATAGCTTGTTGCCTGCCACCTGACTGAATTCCGACCACGGCGGGTGACAAGCCACATAGCTTTTTGCCTGCCACCTGACTGAATTCCGACCACGGCGGGTGACAAGCCACATAGCTTGTTGCCTGCCACCTGACTGAATTCCGACCAAGGCGGGTGAAAAGCTACATAGCTTGTTGCCTGCCACCTGACTGAATTCCGAACACGGCGGAAAAATAGCTAAAGCTAGCGGCCAGAAAAGGCCGGGAACACAAAAAAATCTCAGTGCGCTAACGCGATCTCATACACTTATAAGCGAGATGTCTACACTCATATGCGATATGTCAGTGCAGATCCCAGTTCCCCCAATTAGAATTAGAATTAACGCGATCTCCTACAACTTATGCCGCAACAAAACGCTCTTCCTACCATTCCCTGCTAATTGTTTCAATCGCACCTACCACTGTTATGTGCCTGTTTATGTGTTTTAGTGCGTCTGTCTGTCCGAAACAATGGCTGCTTTTGGTGAACATAGATTTGAAAGAACTCAATGCGCTTAGTCAATTCGTCGTCGATGGCTTTTGTATATACATGTATGTAGGTAATAAACTTACCTGTTTTTTTCCTAACTTGACAGACGGCACAATACCGTCCTTAAGGAGTTGATGGTGGATATACCATCAACTCGTATTAAGCGGTTTTCCTCCAACTTCATCATTCGCACCGCTAAGGAATGGAACTCGCTGCCTGCTTCTGTTTTTCCAGTCAATTACAATCTGGGTCTCTTCCAGACAAAAGTGAAAAGGTGTCATTTAGCACTGCGTGATACATCGTCGGCCACATCGTCACTTTCCATCAGGTGCAATTGTGGTCAAACGAAGTTCTATCGACTTTTAAAAAAACTATATTGTCCCAATGCTGGGCAGAATCGCGTTCGTAGGCCAGTTCTCACCAATCAGCCCGGAACGCGTCTAGCGTCTTCTAGGCCTACCTCGGCATCGTCGCCATTCCTCAGGCAACCTACTAAGTACCTACTATCAAAGTACAAAAGTCACTTATATTAAATATATACCTATACGAGCTGACCCGCCAAACGTTGTTTTGCCTTCAACCCTTATCACTTAGGAGTATGGAAAATAGATAGTAGCCTATTCTCAGACCTACTGAATACGCATATAAAATTTGGTAAAAATCGGTAAAGCCGTTTCGGAGGAGTACGGTAACTAACATTGTGACATGGAAATTTTATATATAAGATCTACGCGTGACCCGAGAGCTGGTGAGTATCTGGCGCAGCGCATTAGCATTGCCATACAGCGGGGCAATGCAGCCAGCGTCTTGGGGACGCTTCCGACTGGTATTGATATGGACCAGTTGAGCTATCTGTAGATTGTTTGCAACAGTCTGCAGTTAGCTCAATTGTTTAAATTGTAAATACTAGTTTAATTTCTTTATATTTTTTGATTGTTATTTTCTTTGTCAATAAAGACTTTATGTCCCTTTAAAAAAAAGATCTACCTACTACTATCAATAAATAAATATATACCAAAATGAAAAATATTTAAACAATTTATTTAATTACGCAAATCATGGGTATTTAGGTACTAGTATCCTACTAATATTATAAATGTTAAAGTTTGTATGGATGGATGTATGGATATTTGTTAATCTTTCACGCAAAAGCTACAGAACTGATTAGGCTGAAATTTGGTATGGGTATAGTTTGGGAAATGGAATAACATATAGGTTACTTTTTATTAGAGATGAGTCCGGTATTCAAAAACTAACTCAGTACCTGTTAGCATTGTCCTAAAATATCTAACGGTATTGTAAAATCCGCATACCGCTAGGGAATAACTGTGCAAAGCGAGCATCGCGCCTAACCGACGCTTCAATACCTATACTTACCTAACTACCTATCATCTACGCATAGGTACTAGCGGACCGTTCACCCGTAAACTTATGTAGCTGCAACAAGTATTTGGTATTTCTAACCAAATCGGTTAGAAATATATTGGGTAGAAATCAGGACAGGTATAGAGTATTGAAACGTTATTGGGTACCGGTTGGTACTAGCGGTATTGAAACAAAATACCCAACTAATAACCGCTAACCAAAATATCCAATAACTCCCATCCTTACCTTTTATCCCGATAAAACGCGGGCGAAGTCGCGGGCAGCAGCCAGTAGTAGTATACAATTTGTGTCATTGGTACATTAAATCTCGGTGGTCAATACGGTACCATATAAAAACTTAGTGTGTCTACCTATAGGCTGATGATGGATGTCGAAACGGAACTTCGTTGACCATTAAAATTCCCAATATATTTATACTACTAAAAGCATGCTCTGTAACTGATCTGTAATTCAAGGTTCTATAATTATTTTTGTCGAACAATTTTTATTACAAAATATACAAAAGACTATTACTACCTAAAACTATTACTAAATAAGTGGCAAATACAAAGGTAATTTCGTAGATGGAATTTAACTATTTTTAGGACAATTTAGATTTTTAAATACTAATAACGCCATCTTGTAAATATTTGTTACTAAGCTGATTACTTTACGCTACTCAACGCTGGATGGCAATTTAAAAGCGGCTCTATTCATTTAGAAACTTAGATGACTTCAAAACTTCAAAAAAATTATTTGCGCCTACCAGCGGCTTCTCGCGTTAAGTAGCAGTACTTTTACAATGAAGGCTGTCAAAAGTTATATTGCTGTCTAACATAGATGGTGTTGGTATAGCACACTATAACCCTACTAAATATCCAAGACCCCAAAAGGTTGAAAAAAATCTTTGAATATTTCAAGGCTATTATCAATTTCCGATTTGGTCGCATAAACAGTAACGTCCGAGTCAGTATTGTATTCTCTTTGGTCCGATTGTGTGGTGTAACTGCACGTCGCTCTATGTTTTTGTTTATTTTATTTATAAATAATGAATTTACTATAGAAAACCATGTGAGAAAGTTTCATAACTATTGTGTTGTGTTTTCTTGATATAATGAAGGTCATTGAGGCTAAAATAGTAGTATTAGGTTCGCAAGGTAAGGAAAAACTTTGATGACTAACTATGTACAAAAACTTGTTTTAAAGTATTACATAGAGGAACCCAATAAGGAAACTGGTTCCTTACTTGATCAGTTATAGAATAACGAGTAGGCAAATTACGAAGACCATTGTTACACATACGTACATCAGTCTTTTAGTTTTATGACTGAAGAACAATCAGCTGATACAATCATCATAAACTGGCTATCTTTTCAATCAAAACATACGTTATTCGATGTCAACATTGCAAATAAATTCAAGTTTATTCGCATTGTACTGTAAAATCTTGTTCATATCTTATCAGTTACTAAAGAAAACTTTTTAAGAGGTGAGATAAGAACTGAAGTTATAACTTTATAGTACCTACCTAGGTGTTGTAACGAATAACTGCCTATCTACAATGACTTGGACACTCCTCTCTCCAATATTGATTAAGATGCCTCAACTTAAAGACGAGTTAAGGCAATAAATAGTGATTATTTAAGAATATAGAAATACGTAATAATATAAATACTACAAATATACTAAAAATATTTATTGTAAAACTGACAAATGAAAAATATTTATAAAAATATATCATATAAATTATGTATCTGAAAAATATTTATTGATAAACTGACTATACATAGGGGATAGCAGGTAGCATTCATACAGCAGCTATAGACAAAACTAAGCACGTCAAGGCGTTCATATTAATTGTACATATGTGTAAGTGTCAGAGCCTTTATGCTTTTATGACTTAGATATTTATCATTATTATTATTGTCTATGTATAAGAATCAGCCTGGGGAAGAGGCAAAAGGAACCTACCAGAGGAAGGACAGCAGCTTCCTTTTGTGAATTTCATCACAATGAAAGCTATTAAAAAAAATTCAAAATTTCCATGTACCAGTAAAGAGTAGAACGATCTTCCTGCATCTGTATTTCCAGCAGAGTACAATCTAGGAGTCTTCAAATCCCGAGTGAATAAGTTCCTTTTAGGAAAGTGTGCTCCATCTTAGGCCACATCTTCACTTGCTCAAGTGTGATCGAAGTCACACACTTTAACATTAAAAGAAATAAAAACAAATAACAAAAAAAAAACTATAAATATATTATTTAAGTATATGTCTTTATTACTTAATTAATACATTTTCTACATCTAGTATAAAATTACAATTTCCGACAGTGTAATTATTATTGTTTTTGAAATAAATAAACTCGTGGAGGCATGTTCAAAAGTGGACATACATATCTGTGCTGATGTGGGACTAGCCTGTCATCCTAGATGACTCACCAATTGCATGCAAAACATGCTTATAGTGTTCAAAACAAACAAAGAGCGTAGTTACGTTAGTATTGTGAACTAGATATCTAGAATTACTCACTGCTCAGTGTACTGTTACATTACAACCCTTGACATGGTTTAGGTAACATTCTACCTATTGTAGTTCATAGAATGTAACTAATCTAGGTATTTAACATATTTAAAACTAGATGACCCTGTGAACTTCCTATCATATTAGGTGCCTAAAGTTTCTCCCGGTATTTTATCTTTTAAACCATTCTTGTATTAGAGCAGTCAAAACAAAAAAATAAATCAAATGGGTAAGCCGTTTTTAAGTTTTATTATGAACGGTAATAAGGACTATTTTTGTATATATTTTTAGTTTGGGTTCTGGGAGAGTTACCGTATTTTTACGTCGGGCGCTTTTGTTTAATTGGAAGTAGGATAGACAGTTAGGTTTGTTGTTTGGATAGGTCTTCCCAAGCACTTTGATCCTAGATAGATGATACAAAAGCTTGTATTTAAGTTTTTTTTAATAATAAAAAATTGTTTTAACGTCTACTGCGTTCACCAGTCCGGTGTTGATGATGATGAACCTTTCGTATGTGTGCTGATCTAGCTAACAAAAGGTAAATCCTTACTACGAAAAAGTGCGCATTTTTGAAAATGTCAATTTTTTTGCCGTTATGTACATAGCAACCCATATCAATTTTTATAACTTTTCGTATGGCAGCCGCGATTACCATAAAAAACTGATTTCAAAAATGTTTGCTGTCGCATATACTCCCAAAAATTAAAAGAACTTTCCCGAGTCGCTTGGCAGACGCTTCGGCGCTTGTTACGCTCCTATGGTGGTAGCTTTTCGTATGTTACGTACGCTTCTGCCCCTCTTTTATATTACTAGGTATATACAGCCCGATCAGAAGCTGTTCTATGTTGGAACGACGCCAAAGACATTTCCAATGGACGCGATACTCGGCTAATCACGCCCTAAACCCCACTGCCACCCACTCGGCCTTTTGTCTAACATACACAAATTGACTTGTTATTGCGTCTTTGGTTCTCGAGGACAAACTTTCATTGCAAAAATTGATGGCTTTTACGCCATCATGCGCAAGAAGACCGCGTCCCTGATGAGCAGAGTAAGTGGCAGCCGGAAAAGCATCCTCAAGACTGTGGTGGAATGCGTCATATCTCCGCTCTGGAGGTGCCTTGTGCAGAGGATGATCAATGAGGCAAACTACTTCCCTGGTTGATTACCCTCGGCACAACGCACTTCCCTCAGCTTTTTAAATTTAATTTTGTTTTTAATTTTGATCTAATTTCATTTAAATTTTGTTTGTAATTTTGTATTAAGTTAATTTAATTTATGCATGTTATGTTATCTGAAATAATGAATTTTTATTATTATATTATCAAAAATGATAGTGGTCGGTTTTATTTTGCAAAAATTACAGTGACCGATCTGCCTATATTTATGTATTTTCATAGGTAAGTACAATTTTATCCCTTTCTTCTTCCAGGAGTTGGCAAGACCAGCCTTGTCGTCCGGTACATCGGAAAGATGTTCTCGAAGCACATCTCCCCGACAATCGGCGCTTCTTTCTTCACCTGCAACATTAATGTGGACAATGCAAGGGTTAAATTACAGGTTGGTGAAAATTTCCCGATATAGAATAGATAAACAAGGTATTTCGATCTGCAAATATTCATCCCGGGTTTTCGGGGTAATTTCAATGTACAGGGTGGCGCAAAAGTAATGTCATATTGTGAATATGCTTAAATTTTTGCAAATGGCGTCAAATGTTACTGTGCTTTAACATCTATGTTGTATACAGAATTTATTTACAATAGCCATGGAGCGATACACTCTCGAAAAACCACCTTTGGGGCTTTTTGAAATCTCGCGTTTCCACAACAAACCACGATTTTTGCATGTCATCTGGCTGCAAATTGGCGATTGCTGCTTCAATGTGCAGACTTGCAAGGTTCGTGGTTTGCTGTGATAAGCGCAAGATTTCAAAAAGCTTCAAAGGAAAAAGTCTGGCACCGTTAGATCGATCTGGACGGCCAGTTCAAATCTCAAAAACGGGAAATCACTCGGCCTGGAAAACTCTCTTCAGATATAGATAGATAGAAGATAGAAAATTCTTTATTGCACACTTATTGATAAGAAACAGAAATACAAAAAAAGACAATTTTAAAACTAAGTTACAAGTGGCGGTCTTATCGCTCGAGAGCGATCTCTACCAGACAACCGTGGATGGATAGGATTGTTGGATAGTACTATCTGTGTGCTAGTATAGATTTAATACATAAAAATACTCATAATAAATATTATGCCTAAAATAAACTACATATATATATATATATATATATATTTACTTATATACATAGGGACACAGGTATGCGTTCAATGACAACAGCCTAAATAGTGCTCCTTCACCATGGTTTTGAATAGTGGTAGCGACTTTGCTCGCCTCACTGAGACTGGCAATGCGTTCCATAGTTGTACAGCCCGGGCAGTAAAGGAATGGGCGAAGAAAGAAGTAGAGTGAACAGGTACTTGAAGTATAAAAGTTTCAGAAGAGCGCAGAGAAAGAACGTGCGAATGATGGAGAAAGGTAAAAAGCTCTTTGAGATAAGGGGGTGCAGAGGCGTAAAACAAGATATTAAAGAGAAGAGAGAGAATATGATAATTTCGGCGAAGCCGTATAGGTAACCACTTGAGCTTCCTGCGAAATTCCGAAACATGGTCATACTTGCGCAAGCCAAATATGAACCTTATCCCGAAATTCTGCAGGCGCTCAAGTTTGTCTAACTGCTGCTCAGTTAGATCAAGAAAGGCCGAATCGGCGTAATCAAGAACTGGAAGGAGAAGAGATTGTGCAAGAGAGATTTTAGTGGCAATAGGTAGAAAGTTACGCAGCCTTCGAAGGGAACCTGCTGAAGCAAACATCCTACGGCTGATTTCAGATATCTGCGGTCCTCACGACAGATTTCTATCGATGAGGATACCTAAATTTTTCACCGTTTTGCTTTGCCCAACAGGGGTCCCATCAAAGACCACAGTTGGTAGAGTACCCCAATTTATCCGACCTATCATTCGAGAGCTTCCTACTGTGATCACTTGCGTTTTTGAAGGGTTGACTTTTAGACCAAAGCTGTTGCTCCAGTCCAGGATACGACCTAGGTCTTCGTTAATGGTGGCAATAGCACACGATAGCTGATCTACCGTAGCCTGCGTGTATATTTGGAGATCATCTGCATAGAGGTGGTACGATGAAGTTATGTTTTGAGATATAGAATTTATGAACATAGCAAAAAGAAGAGGTGAAAGAACGCCACCCTGTGGAACGCCAGCAGACATGTCGCACCAAGACGAGCACTCATCATCAATGCGAATACGCTGCCGACGCCCATGCAAGTAACTGCGAAACCAATCAGCCACTGCTGGAGATACGTTGAGAGAGCATAATATTGCAACTAGAATTTCAAAATCCACATTGTTAAAAGCATTGCTAAAATCTAGTAAGCAAAGAACAGTTACTTTTCCATCTTCCATGCCAGAGCGGATGTCGTCTGTAATTTTTACTAGCGCGGACACTGTGCTGTGGCCTGGGCGAAAACCAGACTGGAAAGGATTTAGGAGATTATTCAGATATTGGTGTTTCTTCAGGTGTATCACTACTCCATGGCTTATTGACAGCCAATTCTCTATCTGTCTACAACATAGATGTCAAAGCACAGTGAAATTTGACGCCATTTGCAAAAATATTAGCACATTCACATTAGGACATTACTTTTGCGCCACCCGATATCGTAAAAAAATTATATCTATGTAATATATTGAACTAGCAACCCCCTCCCCCTTCGCAAAGGAGTAGAGCTTATATTTTAAAACGGATTAGGCAGCTTTTCGATGAAAGCCCCCAGGCGGCTTGACTTTTCCCGACACTTCCAACAATTATCGTCATATTTCAACAAGGACACAAAACCTTGACAAATTATATACTTGCTCGAGTGATTCATGAGGAAGTAAAGTAGGTAGTTTTTGAGTTTATCGCTAACAGACAGGCAGACGCGGCGTTCCAAAGGACTTTGTTTTATAATATGTATTGATTCAGTATATGTATAGTACCAATACATAAGACAAGCTCTGCTTACTTCGTCGGGGCTAGATGATGCTGTGTAGATTGTCCAGCTTTATTATTGTTATACCCACGGATTATTTCACTTTCAGACACCACAACATTAAATAAAAATAAAATAAATAAATAATGCTGGACACTTCATTATCTAGCCCAACCTAAGCAGAACTTGTGTTATGGGTACTAGATAACTGATATACATAATATAATACACTACATATGTAGATAGATATTTATTATTATACATAGAAAACATCCAGAACCCCCTGAACAAATATTTGCAGTTCGTACAAACATTTGTCCTGAGGCGGGATCGAACCCGCAACCTCCTGTGTCGCAGGCGGACCTTTGCCCATCGCGCCACAGAGGTCGCACAGTGTAAAATTTACCCCAATTTTGTTTCATCTCAATATTATAACGAAAACCAATAGTTTTTATCATCATAAGCACTCTTCGATATCTGGATAAAAATATCCAGATATCGGAGTGACAACCCTTACGAAAACAGAAAATTGCTGTTAACTTCTAAATAACGCGGAATTAAATTATGGTTTTAATATTATAGATAAAGGTGTGATTGGTCAATCGTTTAGTTTAGAAATTACGTTATAATACGGCTTTAAAGTGGGGAAAAATAAATAAAAAGAAAAATTATAAAAGTATTATTATTTAATAATCTATTCACAGTAGAAAGTCAAAAACTTGTTTGATGGTCTGTTATTGTGTGTATAACCATTGTATATACATAAAACTTAAAAAAATTGCCACATTTTTTTCTTGAATTTTTTTTTGTATATTTCATGATGCGTATTTAGGGTAACTTTGACAATTTTTTATAAAAAAAACTACAAGGTCTATCGATGCCAGAGTTTTACTCTAGTGCTTATGATGATAAAAACTATTGGTTTACTTTATAATATTGAGATGAAACAAAATTGGGGTAAATTTTACACTGTGTGTCGTCGACATTAGAGCAACCATTTATTTTATTTGTATTGTTTTATTTATCCAAAACGTAAAGTATTTTTATTTGTAAGACATTCTAAATCAGAGAAAGTTTGTCTGGTGTCGGAGCGGTTACATCGAACACACATTTGACATGAAGTTATAGAGAAACACTTAATAATATAACATGGCGTGTTTTAAAAAAGGATAAACCGACTTCAAATTCCCTTACTTTTACACTTATTTTAATTTTTGCCGTATAAATACTAATCCCCTAGGGATATATACAATAGTTAGAAGAAGTAGTAGTAAGTAGTTAAAAGAATTTTCAAAATCGGTCCATAATTGGCGGAGATATGGTGTAACATACATACAAAAAACATACAGACGAATACCTCCTCCTTTTGAAGTCGGTTAAAAATATAACTATTTTTACAGGTGACCTAATACAATAGTGTACGTATTTATTACCTATCCCATTCTTATAATAATAAAAAAGACCTCTTTCCAGGTATGGGACACAGCAGGCCAGGAACGCTTCCGTTCCATGGCCCCCATGTACTACAGGAACGCGAACGCAGCTCTGCTAGTCTTCGATATCACAAGCCGGCCCAGCTTTCAGGCCATCAAGAGCTGGATCAAGGAACTGCAGAGGTGAGGCCTCAATATAAATGAACAAAATAACTTTAGATTACTTGGAATCACATTAGACAACCACCTTAACTGGAAATCCCCTGGAAAATGTTAAAATAAAGTTTCAGAATACTTAGCGCATAGACAAATCTAGATAAGATTTGTCTATGCGCTCAGTATGCGCAAAACCGCCCTTTCTGCCTATTATGCCCAAGCTTTCTCAGCATTGTATGCATTATCGTAGCGGTCGCAGGGAGTCGATGGATGGAAGCGGCTCAGGACCGCTATTTGTGGCCTATGTCCAGCAGTGGACGTGTATGGGCTGATGATGATGATGAAATGATTATTGTAAACATTTATTTTATGTTTAAGAACTCTGAATGTTGCACCGCCCTTACAGGGCAGGCAGGGCTCATCTATTGCATATATAACTCAAATATTGTCGAGGCGCCCTCTGCGCCCGCCAAAAGCCCGGTAACGCTGTCATGGCCATCTGCGGTCAACAGCATTATAATCCTTTCGAAAAAAAAAAACATCTTATATTGGACATGTATGCAAATAAATAAATAAATATATTTTTTAACTGACTACGTAAAAAGGAGATTTATCTATGTATGTATGTTTATTATGTACATATGTATGTCCGTCCATTTCTCCGTCGTTTATGGACTGATTTGTATCATTCTTTTGCAGTTGTATAGAGCACGATCCCAAGGTGATACCATAAAAAAAATATTCACGAGGCTGTAATTTTGAATTATTCATGCCCGAGCCACGGGCAAAAGTTATTGATCACTACAACGGTAACTCGCTTCTAATTCTTATGTATTTCTTTCCAGCAACGTTCCAGAAGCAATGATCCTATCCGTAGTGGGCAATAAGTGCGATTTATCCGACTCACGCGCAGTCTCGGCGCACGAAGCGGCGCATTACGCAAGCGCGATCGGAGCCAACTACACTGAGACTAGTGCACTGCACGACCAGGTAAGCACCCGATAGCCCCTCACGATTTAGGAGACAACCCCTCACGATCTGAGAGAGAGCCGACGACCCCTGTGGCGCGGTGGGCGAAGGTCTGCCTGCGACGCAGGAGGTAGCGGGACAAATGTTTGTACGATCTGCAAATATTTTTCAGGGTGTTCTGGTCGTTTACTATGTATAATAAAAAATGTCTATGTAATATAATCTATTATGTATATCAGTCATCTAGTACATATAACACAAGCTCTGCTTAGCTTGGGGCTAGATAATGCTGTGCAGAATATTATTTATTATTATTATTTAAGTAGTTGAGCACCCCACAGCAGGGGTGCTACGAGGTGCTCACATCACACGGAGTTTTTGGGGTTAAAAATTAACCCTACCTCAATATAATATTTTTTTGCACTACTCTATGCATGACTCATTTAAATTTTACCTGTTATATTTATTTCAGTTCACCTACCAATTAAATGACTGTATTTAACCTCTTTGACCGTTCAGACCAGAATACGAATAAAGGAAAAAAATAATATAAGAATTCCATTTTTAAATTGTTGTAAATTTTTCTTATAAATTTTCGCGCCAGTCTATCTCAGAATTTCAAACCGTCTTAGCTCCGGAAACACTCGAGACAGATTTTCGTTGTTGCAGAAGAATGAAACTAAAACGATCGCAACGTAGAAAAAAAATCTAAGTCTATAGTCGCATCAGTATTGTTAGGGTATAGTTAAATAAATAATGTTGGACAGTGCACACAATATCATCTAGCCCCAAGCTAAGCAGCGCTTGTGTTATGGGTATTAGATGACTTATATACTCAATATAATATTGTATATTATATAGATAGATATTTTTTCAAAATACCCAGAACACCCGAGACAAATATTTGCAGATCATACAAACATTTGTCCCAAGGCGGGAATCGAACCCGCAAACTTTTGCGTCGCAGGCGGACCTTCTCCCGTCGCGCCACATCGGTCGTCAAGTTCAAGTTACTCGTAGGTTAGGTTATTCCTAATAAACAACTATCGTCCTTATATTCCAGGGCATAGACCAAGTTTTCCTGAGCACAGCATCAGCACTGCTCAGCCTGTCGAGTTCTGATCTCGTCTCCTCTCTGCGATCCTATGACTCAAGCGATGATTCCGATAAATTACCGACAGGTATATAGCAAACTATGAGAGCTTTTCAAAGCGACCTTTAAAAAAAATTAGTTGCCATAGACTAAGATAGATAGGCTAGGCCGTGGTGCCGCGGCGTTCGAATATCGACCCCTCCAACTCAACCCGTGGATGTCGTCAGAGCTGACTAAGGGAACCTACCAGAGGAAGGACAGCAGCTTCCTTCTGAGTATTTTTAAACACTACGATCACCAATCCGCCTGACAAGCGTGGTGATTATGGCAAATCCCCCCCTACATGGGAGACCATCCACTCGATGGACCGACGACATCGTAGCGGTCGCAGGGAGTCGATGGATGGAGGCGGCTCAGATCCGCTATTTGTGGCGTCGTACGGGAGAGGCCTATGTCCAGCAGTGGACGTGTATGGGCTGATGATGATGATGATGATGATGAAGATAGATGACGCTGTATGAAACTCAAGTGTCAAAATGCTACGGCCCCACTATCGCGATAACGCGAAGATTCGCTGTCAACGCGCGACATTTCTGGCCAAGCAATTCGTCGTATCGCGAATCATCATCGCGACAACAAATGCACATCGCGACGCTGTCGGTAAATTGCCGGACATCAAAGGGTTTTGTCGCGACAAAAGTCCGTGCAGTTGGCTACAGTTCGCACGCGCTTCGTTGACAGCGAGACGCCGAGCGATGTACACGTATTGTGAATATTGTGATGATTTTCCAATGTGGCTTCACTTCGTCGTACATCGAAAAAGTAGTTTTATCACGACAACGCGAAGACGAATCTTCACCTTGTAATCTGGCCGTAGCAAAACGGTTCTACTAATAATAAAAATGACAAAGTTTGTATGGATGGATGTATGGATGTTTGTTCTTCTTTCACGCAAAAACTACTGAACTGATTAGGCTGAAATTTGATATGGTATAGTTTAGGACCTAGAATAACATAATAGGCTTTTTTAACCCTATAAAGCTGCTAGTTATAAATAATTACAGTTTTCACAGGTACACCCACAGAAGAAGATGCGACACACACGGGCAAAATAGAACTACCCGCATGGAGCATAGATAGTATAGCACATGGAGAGACCAAGAACATGTGCTGCTAGCCCGCGCCAAGCATCTCTGCGCCTGCCTTCTACTTACCTAGATCACTAGGTACTTGCTTCATATACAGAAGCTTGGGGAGACCCAGAATATGTGACGTTAGCCTGTGCCAGACTTCTCTGCGCCTCAACTAGAGACGTACTATTGGCAGAAGCTACGGTTTTCTAAAAGAAAATCAACATCATGAGTTCTTCAGATACGTGTAACCATAGACGAAAGAAATAGGAGAGATATGTCAAGAGTACCCTTTATTGGTGTCAATTCTGCTGTCACCAAAACTAAACTAAACTAATTTGACAACACAAAAAATTACACCATCCCTTTCATTTTGATTGTTATGGAAAGGACGGCGTATTGTTAATCCTGTCAAATTAGTTTAGTTTTTGCGACATCTGAATTGAGTTGTATTGTTTTAGGTTTTGGTTTCCCAATCACGCTCGCAGATCACTCTGGTATGTTTATTTTGTTGTATGTTATTATGTTTTTCCACTGACGATATATTTATTCATTGATATCATTTATTGCGATTTTATGCATACACGATATATGTATGTATATACAATAATAATAATATATTATATTCCAAATATTGGTGGAAAGTGGATATGCAGGCTGCATGTCATAATTCATATGACGTTATTCTGAAGTTCTTGTTTTTAGTGGTTACGTTGCTATTATTTTGTTCTTATCAGTAATTGTTACCAGTTTTTGTTTAGTTTTCATGTCTTTGACGTGAAATATATTGAATCCTATAATCGAGTAGGTATAGTGCTTAACTGTATTGGTTTTCATAACATAAGCTCTGCTTACTTTGAGGGCTCGATGATGATGTGCTACAATGTCTAGCATTATTGTCACTTCAGATGACACCGGCTTGCGCAAGCAAGATGGAGCGGGTGTCCGGCTTATCTTGTTTGCGCAAACTGTGTTTGTGCAATCTGCATGCCCAAATGTTTGAGCGTGTAGCCGGGCTCAAACCAGTTTGCGCAAGCAAGATGAAGCTTGTGGCCAGGCGCAAACCAGTTTGCACAAGCAAGATGGAGCGTGTAGCCGGGCTCGTCTTGCTTGCGCAAACTGGTTTGTGTAATCATGTAAATGTTTGAGCGTGTAGCCGGGCTATAAAAAATATGACATCCTTTTTTATTTCGATCGTTTTAGGATGGCAACATTTTTATCCTTAAGTTTAGTTGTTGCGACATCTAAATTGACGCCATTACCAATTTATTTTAACATTCTAATATATGATTTATTTAAATATTATATTTTAAAAGACAAGTAACCAAACACTGACTACTTCAGCCCTGTTAGTACTACCTCTTTAAATATAAATATGCTAGTGGTTTCTTTTTCACTTCTTCCACTAGTGGACAAAAAATTGAAGTGAAGAGAATATCAATAATACCTTATTTCTTATTTGATAATAATAACTATGTTTATAGTATACAATTTAACTTGTCTAAGTGCTTATTTTGTAAGCCTAAAGAAATAAAGTTATTGATTCTGATTCTGATTATTCACTGTCGTCCTCTAACGAAAAGGCCGTTAACCTTCAAATATCGCCTTTTGTCTTTTAAGTGGAAACGGATACAGTTCAAAATTCTCTATCTTTCCGTCTCACAACCATTCCAAAATTCCAAATAGTTCCAGAGGTATAAAAACTTTGTTGGCATTGAATTGAATTGAATTGAGTTAAGTGACATAATTTTTGACTTGTCCTTAACTTGAAAACAACTAATCCATAATTATATTATTAATTAGTGGGTTAAAATACTTTTAACTGCTCAGTGCATTATCGTTTTTCATTAAATGCGATCCTAGTTATATTATAAATGTCAATAAATCTCAACCGATGTGTTCAAACGTTTTTATTAATTTTTGGGGTTAATGGCATTCTAATGAGAGGACGGCAGTTCACAACATTAGTTGCTCTTATATAAAATATCATAAACCATTTTATACAGAATTCTGAGGAAAACGGAAATCGAAGTTTCTGATTCGTTTTCAAGCAAACGGTAATCTTATGCAAGCGACATAAGAGTTGGTTTTGCGCGAAAACGAATCAGAAACTTCGATTTTCCTTTTCCAGGTAGGCCTGCTGGTCGCCGCGCAAAGCCCAAAATATGATTACTGCTCAAGAATACTTTAATTAATGTAATTAGATATATTATAATTTTTATTTTAAATCGTCTTGTGCATAGGCAATAGATGGTTTATGGTACAGTCAGCGTCAAATTGATATGAGCTTCTCAAGTAGTCAAAATGATCTGAAAAACATAAAAGCAATTTGATACCAGTCTGGACGCTCATCAATTTGATGCTGACTGTAGTTTATGATATTTGGTCATATTTTCCGTGTATTATACAATAAAATAAATTACCGCAAAAAATAAATAACAGACAAAGGGAGTAGATTCGGCGATAGAGTCCGGAATACGGAAATTCGTAGAAGAACCAAAGTTACCGACATAGCTCTCAGAATCAGCAGGCTGAAGTGATTCACCATCGAGCTGAACGCCAATAACATATGCGACGCTAATTTTAAATCTACTCCCCTCAGGTTGTCACCGAGGGATATGGATAGCGGGCTTAAAGTATATATGTAGGTTCATAAACTTGTTTTTTTTTTAAGTCGATGGACCGTACATAGGTTCCTAAACTTGGTTTTTTTAAGTCGATGGACCGTACCTAGGTTCCTAAACTTGTTTTTTTTAAGTCGATGGACCGTACATAGGTTCCTAAACTTGTTTTTTTTTAAGTCGATGGACCGTACCTAGGTTCCTAAACTTGTTTTTTTTAAGTCGATGGACCGTACATAGTTTCCTAAACATGTTTTTTTTTAAGTCGATGGACCGTACATAGATTCCTAAACTTGTTTTTTTTTATATTTGAGAGACCTTCGTTTGAGCACAATCTCACCTGATGGAAAGTGATGATGTGGCCGATGTTGTATCACGAAGGTCTAGAAGACACCTCACCGTCCACTCTCGTCTTGAAGAGACCCAAATTGTACATCTATTTCAATCGTATACAATCCAAAGCTCAATAATATAATTCGTTAATATAATCGACTCGATAATACATATAATTATATACGTTACGTTATAACACGGCAAGTACCTACCGACAAGGTGGTCTAAAACATGTTATTAGCGTAGCTAATATTGGATTGTGGAATATCGGGTTTCTATCTTTTGTCTCTTAGATGATAAGAAGCGATCCAAATGCATTGTACTATAATATATATAATTATATTAAAATGTAGGTATGTATAAGAGGAGTGTGAACACCAACACAAACCTAGTGTGGTTTAATGGTGCAACATTTACAATCGCATGTCGTATACCCTATAAAATAAATAAATATTCTATTCTATATATCTGTACCTAAACAATCTACAATACATCAGGCTTTGTACATATTATATACCTATTTACATTTATATTAAAATGTATAAATAAGGTATATCCTTCTAATATTATAAAGACGAAATATACTTAAGGTAGAGCCATTAACCAAGAAGTTGAAGTTACTTAAGTTATATCCTACTTATGTTAATGCCGTTGTTTTGTTTGGCCGGAGACAACGCCAAAACTACTGAAACGATTGAGCTCAAATTTTGCACACATCAAAATCTGGACCTGGAATAACATTTATGATTGTTAAGTGCCTTATAAAATTGTCTAGTTAAGTAAATATATAATATGCTATCTTGCCTCGACAATGTGATAATTTTTGACTCTTTAAATGTTTATTATTAAAATAATATTTTACAACAATGTATTTTGATGTTTTATTATAGTAAATAAATTAAACGTCAAGTGAGAGTCGACTCGCGCACCGAAGCGTTCCGTATAAGATCTTGTTTCGGAACTAAGTATTTGATGTTAATTTCAACTCGATATCTCAACGCGTTCCGAAGAAAGAGGGTTGACAGACGGAAAATAAAGTGATCCTTTATGGGTTCCGTTTTCTTGACGAATAACTGTTCCTTACAGGGTTCGTAATGTGAAATGGTTCCACTCTCAAGAAGACTAGCAACGGTCTCATAGTTTTAATTATTGGACTATTTGGTCCATAATTTTGGAAAACAGTGTTCTTGAAGACCAACTCTTGACCACGATAATATCAGAGGATCAAACATTTCATTAGTAATGAATTTCCATTCATCATAAAAATGCGACAGATAACCAGCGGAACTTAGTGGGTCTAGCGACGCAAGGCCAGGGGCGGCTGCAAGCGCGGGGCGGCTGCCAGTGCCAGCGCGGGCGGTAGTAACCGTCTGGGCGGCTGCTGATGCAGCTGTTGAGGTACGTGGCGGCTGGTATCACCTCTGCTCCGGCGTGCCTGGCTGCAGGGAGCGGGGGCCTCTGGTTTAAAGACTTGGCTACCTTGAGGTACGGAACCCTAAAAGTAGTAGAAAGTGAGAAATAAATATAAAAGACAATATTTTTCAACATTTATATTAACAAAAACACACAATTTCACCACAAATCTCAATTTTATTGTCTTGGGACGGATACAAAATATCTTAAGAAAAAAAACATTACGACAATATAAAGTTTTGAAACTTTGTAACGAATTTTTCCTTCCCTTTTATGACCTTGCACAACTTTTTGGCCTTAATTGGCACCATGATATATAAATACATTAAACTAATTTAACACACAACTTACAAGTAAAATGGGTAAATAAAATAATAACTACATTTACCAAAGGAATGTAGAATACCTATCACATTTCATTTAGGTTCTGACATATTCCATAATAAATTCATTTAAGTACTCATACTCTAGCAATTTTCCAGTAACAATGTTTGTAAACAACTCCAAAAAATGTAGAATAATAATTTTTGCGTCATGTTTTGAGATAATTACAATTACAAAACTCTTTATTGTACACCACAAAGATAAATAAAACACATAGATATTAACGTAAACAAGTACAATGGGCGGCCTTATCGCTCAGAAGCGATAAGTATAATTGTCAGCACTAAGCACTGTAGGAAATAGCTCCAATATACAAGTAGTGCAAATTCTGTCAAAAAATAACAACACAAGAAAGTTATTTTTAAGTGAAGAGTGGATGGAGGTAATGTTTAAAAATATTGTATATTGTGTTGGGCCAGAGTATAATAGGGTAAGTTATAAGTTCTGACCTTTTTCACATTAAATGCAGTTAACCACACACTAAGTACAAATGCCTTTTTTTAGGTTTTTTTGCCTCAACGGCAAAAAAAAAGCTTTGCAGGAATTTTGCTCCAACTCGAAAAATAACACCTAACAGGCTAAAGGTTTCTTCGTCGCTTCTTTACTTTAGTCTACATACCATGGCGACCGAAATTAAAATATCACTTTATTTCCATGTCAGTGTTTAATTTTAAGAATTTGACCTTTTTTAAAATGTCTCCTTCCTTCGTCTTCCCACTACATTTATTGTATTTACGGAAATAAGGAATTTTTGATTTCAAGTATTTTGCAACATTTATAGAATTTTATCCTCGAGGCGTGGGTGCAGTGCTTTGAGTTTCTGCGATGAAATGGGGCGCGCTATGCGTGAGAAAGCGCGTCTAACCATCAAATACGAAGCTGTCATGTGGCTGTGTGCGTATGCTCGGTGTCGGCACTATTTTTTGTTATTTTTTGGTACTTTCCGATTAATTTTGAATAAACAATTGATGTCAGAAATATATATGATTATTTATAACGTTGAATATATTTAAGATGTGTAGCAGCGCGACAGATTTTCGAATAAAGGTGTCTATCATGCATAAAAAATCGCTTGAAAATGACTCGATATGTTTGTCAAAATTAGTTTCGCTCTCACGTAAATATCATTATGTTTTGCCTTCCTTTGATCTTTTCTTTTAAGCTTTGGTTGCCTGGAAGAAATCGCTTTAAGCGATAAGGCCGCCTATTCTTTTACCTTTTTGTCAAACTGTTTAGTTTTTAAGTTTTTCTGAATAAAGCATTATCTATCTATCTATCTTTTTACTAAACCACTGCAAATATAGCTATTTTTCATCCGTATGTATGGAAAATTTCGATAAGATCGCGGACATAGTTTCCAAATGAAGCGGAAAGTACGTTTGTATATGAGCTAAGGCTATCCGTTCCGTTCTTAACACGATTCCTCGAGTTTTTCGTTTTTCTATATTTCGGCACAGTTCCATGCACTATGATCACGCTATAATTCAGTTATCCCGTGATTATAGGTGCCCAAACTCGATGTGGAATGTTTGTAAACAAAAGTTTGTAAAATTATTCACTCTGTTGCCTTTTTATATGGAATTTACATTACTTGACAATTTGTGATTTTTCAATAAAATATTGCTTGCATAATTGAAGCTCGACGCCGAGCAAGAGTTTAAGTTTGTCGTGGTCTGTTTACAAACTTTCCACATCGAGTTTGGCTCGTGTATAGGTCGAAATTTAGGAAAATTCAAGTAGAACAAACTATTGTAAATATTCAGATTTTACTAGATTCACTCTTACTTTAAAAGATTTACCAAGGGTTTATTTCAAAACTTTCTGTGCCCATGACGTACATAACGCATGTACACAATCACGTAAATCTAGGCAGGAACAGGAATAATAGGGTTTTATAAACCCTATTTTTCCTGTTTTACTATCATCCCCATAATGCCAGCATCTGGACTAAAAAACTTATTAAACCCAAATTTTTCATTTCCCCTGTTTTTACCCCCATTTTTGTATTTATTAAAAACATGTAGATCTTTTACAGGATATATCTAATATAATAGACTGTTCTTAATTCTTCTTCCTAAAGTATTGAATGATATATAAAACTCTTATTTTCCCTCCCAGCTATTCCTTTACTCCCTACAATTCATCCTTAACATCTTCATCAGCGTTTCCAGCTTCCTCCTCCTCAGGGTAGTCTTCGGACATGTCTTCAGGCATGGAGGGCATACCCCCCATACCTCCCATACCACCGCCGCCGAAGCCGTACGGATCTGGACCATGCACCTGGAAGAGGATTAACGAATCAAAACAATGTGATGCTTAGACCGACGAAATCGTAGCGGTCGCAGGGAGTCGATGGATGAAGGCGGCTCAGGACCGTTATTTGTGGCGTCGGACGGGGGAGGCCTTTGTCCAGCAGTGGACGTGTATGGGCTGATGATGATGATGATGATGATGCTTAGATGTGATGTGATGCGTTGATGACTTTTACGCAATCATCCGCAACAGAACGGCATCCCTGATGCGCCGGGTGAGGGGCGGTACCAGTAGCTATCTGAAACTTATAGCTGGGAAGTTGGACACAGACTGCGCTTTCATGAAGCACTGGACGCACACACCTGTGTATATTAGAACCTATATGTTATTCCAGGTCTCAAACTATACCCATACCAAATTTCAGACTAATTGGTTCAGTAGTTTTTGCTTGAAAGAGTAACAAATATCCATACATCCATTCATACAAACTTTGACATTCATAATATTATGTGAGTAGTAAGATATTTTGATCACCTTGGGTGCTTACAACAATATGATGACTCGAACTGCGTATCATCATCAGCCCATACACGTCCACTGCTGGACATAGGCCTCCCCCGTACGACGCCACAAATAGCAGCCCTGAGCCGTCTCCATCCATCGAACTGCGTATATCAAATTGCTTTTATGTTTTCCAGATCTATTTCACTACTCTAGGCGCTCATATCAATATGATGCTGACTGTACTCTGATTATTTACCTTCACATACTCCGCCTCCATGGCAGGAGTCCAAGTGGTGTCCTCTTCATTTGGTAACATCCACTCTTCGCAGTATTTAGTATGCTTGAAGCAAATCTGAAAATATAACGAGGGTTTAGTTTCTACTCGAAACTACTACTTTCGAAGTAGCCTTATTAGTTAGGTATCTAATTTGAGGCGACATTGTGCAAATCAGGAGGGCAATTCTGGCAATGTACATATGTACATACATTGGACACACATTGGTACATGTTCTAAAAAATAATAAAGAGCTTTATTCCATATCACACACACACAGCGTAAAAAAAAGCATTAAATACATTGGAAAATAAACAAAAGAATTTTAAAATTGATAAGAAATAATTATATACACATACATATATAATGTCAGGTGTCTTGTATTATGGAATAAAATAAAACTATTCGTTGTCAATATTATATTTTGTGGTGTTTTATTAGTAATATGCAGTATGCCTCCTCCAAAGGGTCTCCCGTATTCTCGGTGTTTTAGCGTTTTCAGTGTGAGCTCAGGCTTGGACGATCGTGTAAGATAAAGATTGGATTTTTATTTATCATGTCGAGCAAAGGCAATATCTATCTACTCGATAAATATGGCATCATCATATCGGCCTATACACGTCCACTGCTGAACATAGGCCTCCCCCAAACGACGCGTCGTACGGTAAAGAAGAAGAAAGAAAAAGAATGTTAAAAAATATATTTTACGGTTTATGATACCTAAATGATATGATATATGATACCTAAAACTCCGGATGCTTGTACTGTGGGCTTCCATAAAACCTTCGCTGTAAAGGCCACTCGACTATGGAACAATCTTCCCATCGAATATCGTGAGGCATCCTCGATACATGTCTTCAGATCTAGAGTCTATAACTACCTTCTTTCGCAAGAATAATTCGGTACGTAAATAATATTATGTATATATATATATATATATATTCTATTGTGTAAAAATTCAATATTAAATTCTGTAACCTAGCACTACCTACTAAACTGTTGTCCACACTACCCAAAGGTTAGCAGGTAGAGAATGCTATCTAGCATTATGCTCGCCTATGTACAACTTTTATGCAATAAAGTATATTCTATCTATTCTATCTATACCTATCAAAAGCTTTTTTAATGCCCATAAAATAGTTTTCTCTTATGTCCTATATGCAGAATAACGAAGTTGCTCTTATTTATTTATTTTTATTTTATTTCGCAAATGGACTTACAATTAAAACCAACACGACCAAGAAAGAGTCAGGTTACGCAAGAATAACTAACTCTTACTAATTAAGAATCTTGGTGCTCACCGATTTCTGTTTTCGCTTCTCTGTCTTAATTATACGAAACTAAACTGAATATCATATAACTCTGAAATATCAGAGGATTAAAAAAAGCTTAGGATAGGTATCACAAACTGTACATTGGATATTTGAAAATTCTTGTGCTTAAGGTGGTTCCCTGACCAAAACTAGCGCCGCCACCTATTTTATCGTATTATTACGTTGAACAAACGAATTTTCAAAAATCCCTTGGCCCGTTTGTGGTACCTTTCATAAGCTTACTTTTAGTGCCTGTGTAATAGTTTTAACGTAATAGTAAGTAAGTAAGTAAATCATTTATTTGTCACATAAAACACACACATATATACATACTTAGTTAACTAATTACAAAGCGGTAGAAGTTAAATTATTATTATTTGTAGCGTAGAACGATAAGTGCAGGTAATTTTGTGTGTTGCAGCGTGACAAAAGGGCCATGGCTCTGTGGAATTTTTTGCTGAAAAGCAAAAACACTGATTTTCAGCGAAGACCCGATCGCGAGCGAGCAAAACGAGTTGCAAGACAGTGTAGGTGTACCTAACTATGAATTGTTGTGGTTGTGTAGCAAGTAGTGATCATGAATTTTAAATTTAAGTTGAATGTATAAATAAACAAAAACATTGAAATTATACATAAACAAATACATGTCGGACAGTGCAATGTGATAACTGACGGTAATTTAATTTTTGGCTTACGAAGTGCTTGGGAATACTTTCTATTTGTAATACCTACGATAAAATAGGTGGCGGCGCTGATTTGGGTCAGGGTAGCCCCTTATTGTAATTATAAGTAAAAATAGGCGGTGGCGCTAGTGTGCGGCATACCTATACCGTTTTTCATTCTTAGACAAGTTATCTGTATCGTACATATCGTAATACTCTTTAGTCCCGATATTTTTCAAGTCGATAGATTCGCATCACAATTCTTATAAGGAAACAGAGTCTATGAAATATTTATTATTCTGTTTCTCATTTCCATGATCACGGGCCATATAGTGACCCGGTCCTTTGGGAGGCATGCGGGGGGCCGAAGCCAACACCACAGAGGCCCTTTATGAGAATTAATCTAAAGGCGAGAGCTACACATAGCGGGTATCATCCTTGATTGCACAATATGATACACCCGAAGATGATATCCGCCAGGTGTAGAGACTATTGCAAAGGAAAATGAAAAATATTAAGGCGAGGTGAGCCCAGCACTTGCAAGACGCAAGCAAGAAGCAAGACGGTGCGCAGACAGCCGAGCACGATTTTGTAGTTATTTAGGTGCTTTGAAAAATATTTGTATGACATATAAAAATATTTTCTAGTGATGTACTGCGTAATAACGTTTGCAATGTTTTGGTATAACTATTTGTGTCATTTTATTCATTTTTCTATTCACAGTGATCATTTAAAGTTTCATTTAGATGTAACTTTGACATTTTTTTTGATCGGGTGAAATGTCACCAATCATGTTTTTGTCTAGTGATGCATTAGAAAATATCCTCAACTATAATATGTTTGAATTTCAAAACTATAAGCCTTCTAGTTATTGAGGTACAGTCAGTTAAAAATCCCTAAATCCGGGTAACCGAGCCTTAAAAAAGCCTTGTTATTGTGGTGAATGGATGGACTGGGTAATTGGGCTATGGGGGAGACTATGGAATATTTATTATTTTCAAATGTTATTACATATTATACATACATAAGTAAAGTACTTTGTCGTCAACCATCTCTTATAAACTATTTTTTTTTCCGTTGTATAACTTTGACACATAGTCTTAATTTTTCGGCATGTTTAATTAAATAGTAATTTAAGGAACTCTACCTTGCGTTCGGAGGAGGGCGTAAATACTCGCGACACAGTTGCATAACTATTGCGCGTATTTTCGTTTTCACCAAATTTCATGTACCTTTGTTTATAGTTCGAATAAAGATAATTTCATTTCTATTATTTAAAGATAAAGATAATTTATTTACAAAAAACATGTGTAAGTAAACAAAGATGGTAGTTTTTTTATTCAACCAAAGAAAATAAATGCGTGGACGGAGCATAGTCTGAGCTTAGGCTGGGCAGTGAATGCATTACTCACCTCTCTCTCTGCGTCCGGCATGACGTCATCCTCCGGCCTGTTCTTGTACAAGTCTGTGATCTCATCCTCGTTCTCTTCAAACATGCGTTCACACTGAAATAATAAAAAATGTGTTTTAATTTATTTTAGTTTTTGTTAGTTTTATAACGACCATCGACCTGTGAACACTACTAAGATGAAGACGGTCTCAAAGGTATTGCTAGTAAGTCCCCCCATCACCATTCAAAAATCGTTCTTAAGAGATGCTTTAAGGTGCATAGTGATGCGACACTAGCGCCACTCTTAATTTTTTCTTATATTATCGTTATGAAAAGAATTACCAAAGTTCTCACCGCCAATTGATAATACCCAGTATAAACTAGTTTTCGAAACCTCTGTAATAGTTTTGTTTCATTTAGTATTATTAGCAGAAAATGGTTTATTGCTTTTGGTGGCCACAAAACTCTATAAACCATTTTCTGCTTCATGCTCGTGCACGCATTGTCTGCTGCAGGTATCGAAAAATAGTTTATACTGAGTATTATCAATTGGCTGTGAGAACTTTTGGCAATTTTTTTCCATAACGATAATATAAGAAAAAATAAAGAGTGGCGCTAGTGTCGCATCACTATGCACCTTAATGGAAACTAAAAAACTTAACCTTTTTACCGGTAGAGAGTGGAACGAACTTCCTGCTTCTGTTTTTTCAGTAGAGTACAATCTAGGAGTCTTCAAATCCCAAGTGAATAAGTTCCTTTTGGGAAAGCGTGCTCCATCTTAGGCCACATCTTCACTTTCCCGAGTGATAAGGTGGTCAAACGATTTACCATTATCAATAAAAAAAAACTTAAAAACAGCTCTGCCCTAAATGAAGTGGGAGTCAGAGAGCGGTCTATAATAATATAATAATATCCCATTTACGACTCCGGCGGGACTTGAACCCGCGACTTTCCTCTGAATACGGGATGCGCTATCCAACAGTAACTGCGCCACGGAGGCAAGTACCCGACCTGTCGAAAATCTTTGGGACTTACGGACTATAGCGCCGTTAGCTCCATTTACAGGGGAAACATTGAAGTTATCCATTCCTGCTCAAATCGTTATCCATTCCTGCTTCGGTCTTTAATAATTCATTGGGTTCCAGACAAACGTGTTTGTTCAAGCATTTAGGTATTTAACTTGCAATGTATGTTTGTTCGGGTGGAATCTTGCAACTTAATTTTAGAACAGTTATCCTCAACCGATTGAGCTGACATTTGCCATACTTATATAAGTTCGGTAACAATGCAATGTCTTGGTACCATCGAGTTGGTCTGATAATGGTAACCGAAGGTGGCCATAGGAACTCCTAAACGAAACGACTTAACCACGTCGAGTTTGGGTCCGTTGGATTTGTCACCCCAAGCACTTTGGTCCTAGATGATATAAAAGCTTGCATTTAAAAGTCTTTTCATATATAAAATTTCATTTTGTATCAGAGGTGATTTACGGAATTTTATAAGATTAAGAGCTGGCTTCTTCACGAACGTGTTCGTGATGATGGGCAGAACGTGCAGTTGACGCAGTGTCCGATATTACCAATACCATACCTTCATCATGCGCACCGCTAAGGAATGGAACTCGCCGCCTGCTTCTGTTTCTCCGGAGAATTACAATCTGGGTCTCTTCAACACAAGAGTGAACAGGTGTCTTCTAGACCTTCGTGATACAACGTCGGCCACAAGATCACTTTCCATCAGGTGAGATTGTGGTCAAATGAAAGTCTAATATACTATAAAAAAAAAAACCCTTACATAGTACTCCAAGCTTTTGTTAAGGTCATCATCGGTGACGAACTTGGTTTTGGAGAACTCTGCATTCATGTTCCCGTCCTTAGTGATGAGCTGCATGATGGCAAGCTTGCCGGTAGACTTGTAGTACACTCGGACATAGTCGTCCATTTTCTTACCTGGAATTTAAGTTGAGTTGCCATAAGCAATTTAATGTTCGTAGTCGTTTGTTATTTATCTCAGTATCTGTAAAAGCTGCCACCTTCATACTTAGGGAGATGAGACTTTGAACTTTTATCTTGGATTACGTGTTTTAAAAACATGATTGGTGTTTAGGCAAACAACACAAGTAATATCTGAATATCTGCTGGATGGATCGACATTCACTCTTGCCTTCACTCACTCACTCATTCATTCAATTCTACACAAAAAATCAAGATGGACAAGATCAAGATCCACGAAATCAATCAATAATTAATAAAAGGAGAATATCCGCAGCAGCACATCTCGACCTCCACATAAATATAAAACATTGTGAGTTAATCTCAACAATTGGTGAAAATTTTCTAGATGACATATTTTTTTTAAAAATACTTGTTTTGCAGACATTTTGCTATTTAAACTCGGGAACAGCACACCATTTTTGTTGGCCTTTTGTTTTGTCTATGATTAGTTAAGATCAACAAACAATTAGATACTACACAAAATACGGTGACAATTAGCGGTCTTATCGCTTATGAGCGATCTCTACCAGACAATCGTGATTGATTGAGAAATGAGAATGTTGTTCGTTGGTCATCGACGCATCACTGGATACGAGAAAAGCAGGAGTAAGCAAGATTGAAAAAAAATTCTAATGCTCTAACAGTCCGAAAAAGGATAGTTTTGGAATAAGTTTAAGTTAAAAAAGGATTTTTGATTTTTTTGTGGACTTTTTAACACATGCTGTAGTTACATATTCTAGTCTATACTAATTTTATAAAGAGGAAAGAATTGATTGTTTGTTGCATTGAATAGGCTGCGAAACTACTGAACCGATTTCAAAAATTATTTATCTCTTGGGAAGCTACACTATCCCCAGGTGACATAAGATTTATTATATTTGTAAATAATTAGGGTCCTTGAAATTTTTAATACCCGTGCGAAGCCAGGGCAGCCCGCTAGCAGTATTAATGATGACCTACGGATCCGAGACGTGGTCGCTAACTATACGCCTCGTTCATAAGCTCAAGAGTCGCTCAGCGGGCTATGGAGATTCAGAATCAATAACTTTATTTCTTTAGGCTTACAAAATAAGCACTTAGACAAGTCAAATAAGCACTTAGACAAGTCAAAGAGAGAGCTATGCTTGGAGTTTCTCTACGTTATAGAATCCGGAATACGGAAATCAGTAGAAGAATCAAAATCACCGACATAGCTCTTAGAATTAGTAAGCTGAAGTGGCAGTTGGCAGGTCATATAGCTCGCAGAACTGATAACCGCTGATGAGTAAAGGTTCTCGAGTGGCGGCCAAGATGCAACGCGAAACAGAGCAAACAAGGTTCCCACCAATCACCTACAAGGACCGCAAATGGGCTTCTTGAACAAACTCTTTTTCGACCTTGCAAAAGAAGAGCAGGACCTTTTAAAGTTTTGGAGGGGGATCCGGCAACCCAGCGTCTGCCCGAATGTATTGAGTCTCCAGATGAATAAAGTGTTTCCTCTTTCTTGGAGCCAGGTCAAAGCACCCAAAAGGAGATGTTTACTCAATATCCCAAGTGGCGTAAGAAAATTTAAGTAATAAGTAACCCAACATAAATAATTACCAGACATTTCTACCCGGGCAAATTAACATGACACCTGGTTCTGACTAAAACCTGACGCCAGCTGGTGGCATGTTAATTCGCCCGGGATATCCATCATATTTTGTCATTAATACTTCTAATACAAATAATTGTAAATTATGGAGATATTAGAATAATTTTTCAACCGTCTTGAAAATCTAAAAGGAATTCAAAATGATCCCGAAGGGGTCCCATATTTTTTTATTCCCAGGGTATTAGTATTTATCCCGCAAAACTTATAATAAGTGCAAAAGTAAGGGAATTTGAATTCGGTTTATCGTTTTTTAAAACACGCCATATTATATTTATAGCGTTTCTAGTTTATTTTAAGTTGAGGAGCCTAGTTCTCGGTTAGCCACCGACTAACCAACTTCATATTTTAGTTAGGGCTTCTAGTTGCACTTTTTTTTGTATATAACGCATATGTGGATAGCGCTGTGGGCTACATTAGGAATATCTCACATCTTTACATAGGAAAGTACGTTAATACTTACCTACCTACATTATGTATTAACAAAATGTATTAGCCAGATAGGTAGGGTAGTCTTACCTCACCACGTATCGCCAGGGGGAAGGGGGTTAACAAATGCTAAAAAAACATTACGTGATTAATGGACGACCCCTAATGCCAAAACCTTCTTGTTTACGGAAGGCATGTTCACGAGTGGACACGTAATGAGTGCTGAAGAGGTATCTGCAATACTCACAGATCTCGTCTATCATCTCTGAGATGTGGACCGAGGAGCGATGCGCGGGGATCTTCTGCTGCATCGTGTTTCCGCTGGGATCCATCCTGAAGTTGCCCACCTGGAAGTGATCATGAACATTCAATAAACAAATAATATCTACGGGACGGTGGCGCGTAAGAATCTACCCCTGGATGTCGCAGGGGCCGACTATTGCCCGGTTCTTATTATAATAAAAAAATCGTCTGCAAGGGGAAGTATCCTCTGAAGCATTTTTAATGTTAGGCTATACGCTAGAGTAGGCAACTATCCCTTTCTTGAGAGGACAAATGAATCAGTATTTACTCAAAACCATTAATAATTATGTTCGCGAAAATAGGCTAATATAACAGATCAAAGAACAGTGTTTTGGTGTATACCAAAACACTGTTCTTTGATCTGTTATATATCTAGCATTATTCCTCCGAAGCATTTTTAAAGAATCAGAATCAATAACTTTATTTCTTTAGGCTTACAAAAGAAGCACTTAGACAAGTCAAATTTTATACTATAAAAAGTTCTATAAAAAAGTTAGACTACTATATGCTAGAGTAGGCAACTATCCCTTTCTTCAGGTCAAATGAAACAGTATTTACTCAAAATCAGGGTTGTTGCGAATATCAGCATCAGCATCCGCTGATCATCAGCATCATTTCGAAGATCAGCATCAGCATCCGCATTGATCGATGCTGATTTTTGATGCTGATGTTCGAGTCGCGACATGACCCGAGGAAGTGTTGTCATGTTTTCCTTACACTTATAATATAACACATTGCGTGTTAGGTGAAATACCTACAGGTTTCATTACTCGTTTGTATTCGTATTTATTATTGTAGGAACGTTGTTAGTACTGGGGTGCGAAGTATTTTAGATTCAGCAATGTTTATAAAAGATTATTTATCGGGTATTTATCGCTACGATGATCCAAGATAACAAGGTCTGATCCTCCGGGAGTGTTTCTTGCTTACATCACTGTCCAGTTGCCACTTTGTTTCAACAAAACGTAGAAGTTGGGAAACAAATATGATAAGGGTCAATTCAAACATCAATAAAAATTATAATCGTTAACTATATTTGTCAGATCAGGTAAAACAGTGTTAGTTAAACACGAGTCAATGTGATGAATTATTGGTAAATACAAAACCACATAGTTTTATCAGATTTATGCAGGTAATACAAGGAGTTCGGGGAGTTACGATTTTATGCTAATGGTATCACCAGGAAACAGATTCGTCTTCTCATTCGCCGATGGCAATGATGACGTAAGCAAAACGATGGTCTTCTTTTCTTATACCATGATCGCTAACTTTTGTTATATTTTTCCCCTACGTCAAAAATGTTTATTTTAATATTAGCTGTTCCCCGCGGTATGCGAAAGTGTGTTTAATTGTTTGTTTGTCCTTCCTTCACGCTCTAACTAAGCAACCAATCGACTTGATTTTTGGCATAGAGTTAGTTAATTAATAAATAATAGAGAGTAACATAGGCTCTTTGTCTCAGTAAAACATCAAATTCCCATGTGATATTTACGGGAATTTTCGAATACAGGAATATCAGGAATATTTTGGAATTGCTTCAAATTTGGCACACAGGTAAAAATGTCCTGGAATAGGCTATAATACTTTTATTCCACTTCAAAAAAAGGAGGAGGGTCTCAATTCTCGAAAAAGTACTGAACGGGAAAAAGACCTTTTAATTCCTCTAGAAATGTAAAATTCGAATTTATCGCGGGTGAAACCGCGAGCTAGTAAGATATATTTTATTTATAATTTCAATTTGATGACGTCGGAAGTTGCCAATGCCACTAGGTTTTCGTATTCAGAAGAGGGAGAGAGGGTTGAGGGCTTTATTTGTAAGCAATACTGAGATTTAAATTAAATTACATTCTAAAGTCTATTAGATAACTTGATTCAGGGAAGGCGATTAGGGCTGCAGCCTGGTATTCCATAAAAAGAGAGGTCTCCTCAATAAAATTAAATTAAATAAAACATAAGGACACAACATAAGACGTCTACTACCTACAATTTTTTAATAATCCTTAGGCCGCTCCGCTCGCTGCATTATTTTTGTTGGTTCTTTGTTCTTTTGCTGAATACAAATGTCTCTAAATATTTAGGGTTCGCTCCGCTTTCCGTTGCCTTACCATCTTTATTATTTTGGGTAACTGCCGTTATAAAAACTGAAATTTCTTGCTCATCGTTAACTTTTAAGTTCTGCGTGAAAGCGATAACAAATACTAAAAATAATATGAAAAATAATTATAGTTTTTGTATCTATTTTGCAAGTCGAATTAATCAGTAAATTATGTGGAACGAACTATAAGCCTAAACCCTGTATTATAACATTTTTCATGCAATAAAGTGGTCAGTGTTAGGTTAGTGGTCAATTTATGATCGCTTATGGAAACCTGAAAAGGGAAAACAAAACCTAAGGTTTTCCGATTTACTACAAATTATGAAGTTTGACAAGAACAAAGTCTCGCAGCATAAATAGGAAACCATCCAAATTTTTTTATAATTTGTTATTCAATGTAATGAATTAAAACCGGCCAAGTATGAGTAGACTCTGACCCAAAGGATTACGTAACATCGTACAGAATTTAAAAATTATACTACGTTTTCCACTTACACAAAATATATTTATTGACAAAGAAAATAACAATCAAATAATATAAACAAATTAAACCAGTATTTACAATTGAGCTGCGCAGACTGTTGCAAACAATCTACAGATAGCTCAACTGGTCCATATCAATACCAGTCGGAAAATAAAAAAAGAGAAACCAAGGAAAAATAATGTTCTTAATTTATTTTACACACCGAAGAAAGCGGCTGCCCTTCCTCAAATAGGTTTCTTTAGTCGCCTAATACTAAATCCACAGTCTGTTCTTTAAAACTAATTTGTGATGCATCAAAAAAGCAAAAAGCCGTAACGCGTCAGTACTTGGATGGTTACCGACTCCGCCTGACGTTGCTTAACTTTCGTGATCAAAATTCAAGTTAGTGTGGACATTTTCCGGTTTTTTATTTAATTTTTATTTTGGCTATACATTTTCTGTGCAAATTTCAACTGTCTACCGTAAAACGCTTCAACAGATACAGCAAATGTTAACGTCGAGCAAAAAATGGCCAAAAACATGTCTTTTGTTGAGCCCTTAAATTTTATTATTTATTTTAATAAATCTTGTTATAGCGGTATTGAAAATTGCAATTTTACCTTTTACGAATCATGAGATAGGTACAATAAAGCCCTGATAGATGGACAGACAGCGGAGGCTTTGTACTAGGGTCCCGTGGGGTGCCTTGGATATTTTACCCTATAAAAAATATACCTTTACCCTATAAAAAATATACCTTTGGATACTTTACCCTATAAAAAATATAGCTAAAAATAAAACCCGACTACGTAAAAAAACTTAAGCAAGCGTTAACCGATTGGCCTTATTTTTTATATTTAGGTAGTTGGCCTTTGTTCCTGCTGTGGCCCTGGTATCTAATGGCCTCCGACTACCTAAGTATCAAAAGAAATAATAAGGACAAAATGTGAACGCTTGTTTAAGACTTTTTACATAGTGGGGTTTCAGTTTTTAACTATATTTTTTTCGAACTTTCGCTGATTGCTTGAGAATAGTAAACCTTATTTAGCTTTGAAAAACAGTTTTGGAAAGAAAAAACAAAGGCCTTTGCTTGCAATGATGACCCGCACGAGCATTTTTATTCACATTAGAATTTTTTCCCCATCCCGCTAACTCGTTAGATCCAGAATAACGTCTGACGTCATATAGCCTATAACGATAGGGGTATTGAGACAAATCAATTGATATCTCATTTGTTGAAATCGGACAAGTAGTTTCAGCGCTAGGTGGAAACATACAAATCAGCTACATACAAACATAAATACACGGTGCCAAACTCATAACCCTCCTCCGTTGATAGTCGGGTAAAAAGTGATTAGCTTTTCAAGACTCGATTTCGATTGGTAGAATCATCCATATTCAATAAGTGCAGAATACTCGGTATGGGATTCCGACACGCACTTGACCAAAATCAGCATCAGCATCCGCTGATGTCAAGACCAAAAATCAGCATCAGCATCAGCATCCGCTGATGTGTCAAAAAACGGCATCAGCAACAACCCTGCTCAAAACCATTAATAATTATGTTCACGAAAATAGGCTAGTATAACAAAGACCAATATTTTGTTATACATCTCGCATTATTCTTATCAAGTTCATATTATACTACAAGAGATTTTTGAATAGTATGGCAACTATCCGGTTTTCCCCCTGTATTGCTAAGGTATTAAGAACGGAATGGATACATAGCCTTATTTCCCATACAAAAGTACTTTCTGCTTCATTTGGAAACTATGTCCCCGATCTTATTGAAATTGTCCATACGTAATCGGAGGAAAAATAGCTGTTTGCAACGGTTTAGTTTTTCAAAAAACATAATTATATTTAAATGAGAGCGATAGGTACTAATTTTGACAAATATATCGAGTTGGCCGTGGGGCCGCGGCATAGAATATCGACCCCTCCAACTCAACCCGTGGATGTCGTAAGAGCCGACTAAGGGAACGTACCAGAGGGAGGGCAGCAGCTTCCTACTGTGTATTACTAACATCTTGGTGATTATGGGCAGCGTTCGGGAAATATCAAATATCAAATCGCAATATCTTCTCGTCACAGATACCGCAGAGCTTCAAGACGAAAGTCTAACCAATGTGTGCTACCAGTGATGACTTACGGATCCGAGACGTGGTCGCTTGCATAGGCCTTGTGCATAGGCTCAAAGTCACCCAGCTAGCTATGGAGAGAGCTATGCTCGGAGTTTCTCTACGCGATAGGGTCCGGAATACGGAAATTCGTATAAGAACCAAAGTTACCGACATAGCTCTCAGAATCAGCAGGCTGAAATGGCGATGGGCAGGCCATATAGCTCGTAGAACCGATAACCGCGAGTAAAGGTTCTCGAGTGGCGACCGCGATGCAAAGCGAAACGGAGTGTGGGAAGACCTCCCACTCGATGGACCGACGACATCGTGGCGGTCGCAGGGAGTCGTTAGATAGAGGCGGCTCAGGACCGACGGTCGTGGCGTCGTTTGGGGGAGGCCTTTGTTCATCAGTGGACGTGTACGGGCTGATGATGATGATGATGATATCGAGTCATCTTCAAGCGATTTTTTATGCATGATAGACACTTTTATTCGAAAATCTGTTGCTCTGCAAACATCCTAAATACATATATTCAACCGCATGGGAAAATCCGTTTTGGTTTGGGAGAGGTTTGTAGCCTTCTTAAGAGCTAGAAATGAAAACATTGACTGCAATGATATAAATTTAAAAAAAATATATTGAAGCAGACCAATAAATCCTATGTCTAAGGGTGGAACTAAATAGAGCAATATGTGAGTAGTTTTTGTTTTATCATCATGCCTACTTAATCAGCTAGTTACACACAAATTGACCAATAACAACAGTAATATGTGGTAATACCTTAAATCATTGTAAATAACTATCAGTACAAAATGTTTGATAACTCTTTATCAGTGGTTCCAAACTGCTTACTATAATCTGATTAGTTAATGTTTCAAAAAACTGTTTCCTACCTGCCTATGTGATAGTTATGTGTAAGAGATTTTTTTGACTAAACTCAGTGCTAGATAGCTTGGCAACACAGGTCATTGACCTCATCTCCTTCATGAAATTGAAATAGAACACAACTTAAAATTTTGAGTTTTTAGGCTTACACTGTAACATAACTAATTTCCATGATCTCAGTCCTTTGGGAGGCATGCATGAAGCCTAAGCCAACAACACAGAGGCCCTTTATGAGAATTAATGTAAAGGCGAGAGCTACACATAGCAGGCATCATCCTTGGTTGCACAATATGATCCTCCAGGTGTAGAGACTATTGCAAAGGAAAATAAAAGTAATATTGTATATGGGACATGAGTGAATGTTATTTTGCACACACTTTGAGGCAGAATGTAGTGAGCCAACTTAATATCTAAGACCTACATTTCAGTTATGATTTTGAATAAAAAAACCAACATACCTTATTATTATGCATAAAATTATAGACGTATGTTATTTAGAATTTAACAATGTTTTACAATTACAATTACAAAATTCTTTATTGTACACCACGAAGAAAACATTAAAAATAGACATTACATAAAACATGTACAATGGGCAGCCTTATCGCTTAGAAGCGATCTCTTCCAGGCAACCTTTTTTGGCAACTCTTTTTGATACTTAAATTCGTATTTAACACACAATTACATATCTTTTCAGTCATGTTAATGTAATTTGGTACTCTGAACCATAATTATTCATTAATTGATTAAAATATCACAGGTTTTAAATTATATTGGTATTTTAGAACATTCCAATAGGTGCCTTAATTGAAAAGTAAAATGTTAGTAATATGTAATTCAAAATTTCATTTTTTTTGGTAGTGTTGTTTGTCTATTGCTTCCTAGTATGCTTGTACTACGATACTCTAGCGTAGCGACACAGGTATCGCTGAAGGTTTGTATGGAAAGTGACAGAATAGACTATTTTGTGATTTAGTGGAAGAGGTGAACTACATACCTGTATTGTCACCTTATTTATCACTTAGTATATCATTATAAATCCTATAGTACAGTACCAACATACAAATGACTTCATGGGACTTTTTGGTGGTTTTTTAAAGGTTCTAAGCATGTTCTAAGTTGATTTTGTTAAAGCATACTTACATCAACTTTTTTCCATTTATCTATCTTCTTTATCGCAAAGTCAAGCTCGTCGAAAGTCTGGCGGCATACTGGAAATGTATTATATTGAATTTAAAGTTACAGTAAAATATTCAAATAGGTAACATAAGTATAAGTTACCGAGTAAGAACTTACCGAGACATCTCAAGTTTTTGGGGTCAATTCTCGCTGTTACTACGGTAATAATAATGTAAAAGAGTGCAATTACTAATTCGACCCGCATGGTTTATCCTACAAGTTAAATCTGATAGGAATATAGGTGCTAAATACAGCTCTAAATTATTGGAACTGATGAAAAATCTGAGAAATCGCCTTGCCTTTATTGTTTATCTTTTTGACAGATTGACAATAACACGAACTATCATTTGATTGGCTGAAGATACATTGACATTATTGGTTCGTAAAATTGACAAAGGCTAAAACCCGCCTATTTAGCAGAGCCATTAGTGCCTCTACAATTTCAACAGAAATTCTTGATGAAACGTGCATTTTCATTTGGGAGCATTATACCTCATGAAAAAAATGGCAATGAAATCAATCAAAATAGAGCTTGAATTAATTTTTTTTATAAATATACTTTTATCTAAAAAAGAAATACACCTACAAAAATAGGAAATTGTTTCACAAATAATTTAAAAAATTACATAAAAAAAAGCTATATCTATAGATGGCGCTTTTATGAATAGGAACGGAATATTTTTGCTTTGACAAGTGGTGAAAATTCTTCATGTATGTGTGAGTGCGTGTAAAGAGAACATCAACAAAAGCCCTTTTTTGAAATAAAAATTTCAAAAATATTCTCTCAGAATAATTTTGTACATGATAAAAATTATAAATTGCTTTTTAATTCCTACAAACGTATTAATTTCATATAACTTTAGTCTAAATATATACAATTTATTACGAATGTCGAGTTGAGTTTCCCTCGATTCCCTCGGTCGGCCCCGCTCTCCGGCGTCCGCCCGCCCCTACCTCGTCTCCCTCCAATCAACGACCCATCCAAACCAAAACCAAACCAACAGCCAGTTCGCGTTTAGTCATTATCCGCGCTAGACGTATGTCCAACGGAATGTTTAATTATTCTATGCAACTAAAATTGTTCAGAAATCTTAAAATACCTTAGAAAACATCGTTATTTCGTCAACAAGTGACGTTCCAGTGAGTTTTGTGAAGAAAAAACCGAATTCCTTCGAAAAATACAGGTGAGTGACTCGTTTGTCAGATTGCGTCTTTTCAATTTCTGAGCTTAGTACCATCGCATTTTGTGATATATTATTGCTTTTTAATATAACATCAATATTGAAAGTAATTAGAAATCTACCTATGTAGTGCCATATTTTATGTACGTATAACCGTGTCGTCCACCATTGCCCTATTTTCACCCGTTAAATCTTAATATAGCTATGAAAGGTTTCAAAATATGTAACGTTACAAGAAATCTCTTATCAATTCAACGCGTCATGTGCATTAGAAAAATCCCAGTTTCATAATGACACCGCGCGCTCTCTCGACGAGGCGACTTGGCAACGCTGTCCATTTTTACTTGTTAAAAAGTTTATTCTCAAATTTGTCATGTTATTGTCCTTAAACCGGCATTTTCCTTTGTTTTCCATCTAAAATCTCCCCTTTGTCCTTCGGTAGGGAGCGCTGGGTGCGCCGGGGTACAGGAATCTCGACTCTAGAAAAGTGGCCTAATACAAAGTGATATACATCGCTAGGTTGGAGCGCTCCAACGCCCGCTCGCGTCGTTTTCACAACGTCTGTGTTCGTGCGTATCTACGTGGAGGACGTCAGTGTGTTCGTGAGGTAGTTTGTTTATCGTACATGCCTATGTAAAAGGTTTTCTATTTATAGTGTTGTAAGGCTCATATTCGCATACAACTCACCCGTCCTCGTCGGTGTTTGTCTATCGATCTCTGCAGTGGCCAATGGCACATGTCGGTGCGGACCTGCGCGGCCGCGCCTCGCTCCGCTCTTTGGTGAAAGCCGGGCGCTCGCCCGACGTTCGTGTTATTACAATTCTGTACATTACGCTATGCTATGCTCTATTCTATTATCGTATCTATTCTAATGAAGCTCCCCACCTGTTTACCCGTCCATCGCGATGGACAACCAACAAGATCACATTCAAGTTTTTCTAATAAGAACCTGAGATAATAGCAGATAAAATTGTTGAATTGAATGTTTTGTCGAGTTCTGTTTGCCGATGCCGACCTCCGGCGTCACATCACTGCGGGCAGGAGGCGCGGGGAGGGAGCCAGAAATAGCAGCGCAGATTGTGAACGTGTGACGTGGCAACCTGGCAACGTCGCGCGCTCAATTTTGCTCAGTGTCGGTTCAAAATGGCGTCTGTGCGTGATCGATACCGTGGTATTTGCGTTAAAAATGTCCGAATTTGTGATATATTCGGTTGTGGGTGGGTTCGAGAGTTACCCTGGAACTACGGGGGTTGAACTCCGCACCCAGCATCAGCTCACAGACCGCCAATAGATGTATGTATATCAACCATATTGCGCCGACACTGCCCCCACATAAGTACCTAGGTATATCGATGTTGCAGTGATCTAGACATATCTACAGCCATAATCTGCATCTACTGATATTCCCTCAACACTGCGCCTGTTCTCTAACATACGGAATCAGGTCTGGTATGTTAACATAAAACCACGTTTTTATTTCAGATATTATATAACCACGATTTCTTCATAGAAAGACTTGTAAATTATTACAGCTACTACTTTAATATTTAAAAATATTATTTCGTGAGTATTCCAAAGAAAATACTAAAATAGGGTTACTACTTATGTTATTATCACGCGGAAGAGGTGCATTGCATTTCAATGATGATTGATAAAATAAAACAAAATGGCGGCAGCAGTTGTTAAAATTAAAACGCAGTAGCGCGCGTTGAATGTTGGCAACGTCGCACCTCGATGTTGGTAATTGTGAGCAGTCAAGTCACTTGTTCGATAAGAAGTTTCAAGGCTATGCCTTTGGTATCCTCCGGTTATAACAATGGATATTAATATGCGCGATAAACTTTTTTTGCGCCGTATTAAGATCAAATAATAAATAGATTGTTGTTTTTGAGTATTTTTTTTATGGTTTAATTTTCGATACAGCATTTATTTATAATCACTAAATAATATTGATGTCAAAATCTTACACACATCCTCTTCTTGTCTCTAACTAATCCAATTGCTGCAATTAAATAAAACAAACCTGTATAAAGTAGGTGTTTACATTTACTCAAATGTAATATGTTTTAAATATTTAAAATGTATGTTATTTACCTACTATGATACTTGAGGTGTCAAGGATAATGTTTTATTTATCACTACAATCTGTTTACTCGTCGGTACCTACCGCTAAGCCAGTAGCCATTAAGCCACAATGAACTCTATAGACTCACTCAAAAACATGTTAGGTCAGTTATTGGGTAGATATCACAATGATACACTTGCAGATCGTCAAATTAAATTAATTTTTAATGGGAAAAGTAAATTTCCAACGAAACCAAAACAAGTGAATATTCTAGGTTTACCTGTCTTCAGTCAGTACTTTTATTTAAAAGTCATTATGCTAAGGAATGCGTCCATTTAAAATTTTTGAAAAGATTAATGGCTCATGCCTGTAACACACTCGGGAATAATAAAAATACTTTATAATAGCGAAAGAATTTAAAAATCGATTCATTAACCATCACCACTTAAATCAGTATTTATTGTATACTATTACGTCTATTACATATAAAATTATTAATTTAATTTATTAACAAATTAAAACTAGTATTCAATAATTTATTGAAACAATTGAGCTAATTGCAGACTATAACAAATAATCTACACTGATCCATATCAATACCGTCGGAAGTGTCCCCAAGACGCGCGCACTAGTACTTTTAAACTATTTGATTTATGTACGTAGATAGTTTGTAGAAGTAGACTGGCTTTTTTTATTGCTTGACGAAACTTTTGTATTTTTATGAATGGATTATGAGAAGTGAATTATAAAATCGAGGAAAAAACCGTGAATATGTAAGAGAGACTGGCAGAAGAAAAATATGCTGATGATGCTATTAGATGGTGGTTTATGGATCGAAAAAGGAGTGAATGATTGCAAAATAAATAAAATAATAATTACTGACAATAATTAACTAACACAATATGAAAAAACAAAACGATGTAAGCAGAGCTTGTGTTATGGGTTTTAGATAAAGGTTATTGATAAGGATGGGAGTTATTGGATATTTTGGCTACCGGTTATTAGTTGGGTATTTTGTTTCAATACCGCTAGTACCAACTGGTACCCAATATCGTTACAATACTCTATACCTGTCCTGATTTCTACCCAAAATATTTCTAACCGATTTGGTTAGAAATACCAAATATTTGTTGCAGCTACATAACTTTACGGGTGAACGGTCCGCTAGTACCTATGCGTAGATGATAGTTAGGTAAATATAGGTATTGAAGCGTTGGGTAGTTATGGCTCAGGGTCGGTTAGGCGCGATGCTCGCTTTGCACAGTTATTCCCTAGCGGTATGTGGATTTTACAGTAGCGTTAGATATTTTAGGACCATGCTAACAGGTACTGAGTTAGTTATTGAATACCGGACTCATCTCTAGTTATTGATATACTCTCTATCAAACCTATCATACCTATACATTTTAAAAACAAATATATTTGCATTAAACATTCAATGCATGATGTTTTTTTTCATTTAGTACGTGCTATCCTAAATTTTGATCCTGTTATTTTAAACAAAACTATGTAAATAGCTGTAGATCTAAAAAAATCTTAAAATCTTTATAATAGATAAAATAAGGCTATCTGTTAATCCATACAAAATTTTTTGTTTATAACATAAACTAGGTGTATTTTACATTAATTTTTAATAATTAATATTCAGTAGCTTTTACTAAATTAAATTCATTTATTAAATCAGACAACATCCATCCATTTTTTGTTAGTGAGCCGACTTAAAATATATGTTAAAATACACGGAAAGCACAATACATAACATTTAAAGGAAGGTTTAGGACCTTTACTAGAGTCCCGATTAAGCTGTCTGAAGCGAGACTTTCTACTTGATCAGGAACTGATTAATGTAATATATTGATTAATATAATATTATATATTGACTAAATTAAAATAATTTTAATTTAATACTTGACCTATGCAGTTACCCTATCACTTTCCATGAGGTTAGATTGTGGTCAAAAGAAGGTCTAATTGACGTTATAAAAGTTACACAGGTAACCAGTGTATGTTTGATATTTTTTGTCTGTATTTATGTATATGAACTGTTACTTTTGCCTAATGTTAAGAATAAAAAACATGTACTACGATATAATAATTGCGACCCTCCTTGAAATTGAGTGTGGTATTTATAACCATGTTAGACGTTGTCATAGTAACAGTATCTTTATCTACTACTTAAATGTCACTCTTTAAGTAACTTGAGGTAAGTATAAGTTTTTTCTTAAATGTATTCCTCATAGTCTTGCCCACAGCCAGTCGATTCAGAATTCAGATATATTTGCGAGTTTATCACTCATTCTATTTTCGTTGTTCATTAGCTGCATTTTGATCACGTACATGTACCACCTATGTATAAAAAAAAGAAAATAAATATATGAGCAGCGAATATAGTATGGTGATAAACTCATGAATACATGAATTGGCCAGCTGGATAATAAAATTCATAATTAATCTCTTTAGGTGTTATTGTTATGAGAATATAAAGTTTTTTACAAACATAATTTTTTTTATTGCATAAATAGCGCGAGATATATTGACAGTAGGCTAGCAGTCAGTCCCGATTGCAACTGTTGTATAATTTTAGAGAAAGGAGATTTGTTTTGGTCCACCACCTCCGCTCCGATGCGAAGGTTCGTGGCATTTCGTACAGAGGCACGTCCGTTTCACTCGCTATTATTCGATGGCGACGTTGCCGCTCTGCTACATACAGGGTTCGGGCTCGATTACGCGATGCTCATCGCTTGCTGTGGACGGATGGAGGCGCTGCGAGCAGTCAGTCAGCCGCGCAGCTCGGTACGCGACGTTTGTCTGCGGAGGGCTCTGCTCGCCTCCCTCTTGCCCCAGCTCGGTGTCACTGGGAGTGCGATAGAGATGGAACATTTTAAGCGAGAGCAAGAAAGGACTATAGCGATGTCGCAACCTCGCCCACCTGACCGTGTTGACGCCGCGCTCGAAAAAGTTGCGCCGTTGCGCTATTTGAAGGCGCACGAATGTGGTAGCGCGGAGCATGTCGTGACGCGTTATTATCTCAATTTCTTAAATAGTAACAGTTTTTTAAGTTATTATCGACATTTCTCACGTGTTTTTGAAGCAAATATAGTGTTACAAGAAATAAACAACGGTATGTACTTATTTTTCTCTTAGTTGAATACCGCTATCTGAGGACAAGTGCTATCTTAGTTGCACAGATAATAGATTTAGGTACCTTATTATGTATTGTGCATAGGATTATGTAGGCCAAAATCAATGCTCCTTCGGTTAACATTGATTTGCACTGACTATCAGTCGGTCGCGCGTTGTAATTGTTGGTATTTAGTCGCCATTTTCTACATCGGTGACGAATACCGCCGCGCGCCGTCCTCGTTTCTTTAGTTCACAGCAAACCGGACTTTATCTCTCTATTCCGAAAGATGATTATCCCTATTTAAAAGTAAAACTTTTTCTTCAAACGAGAACAGCTTGCTATGAATCATTATGGAAATAATAATAACACTTTTGCAAGTGACCGTACCATGAAAGCCCAACCCGATGGTGATAGATAGTTTCATGTCATGACATGACGCAAGCGTAAAATGGCGGGAAATTTACATTTTAAGGTATAGTTTATTATTTTCACTGAAGCCAAAGACCAAGTACCTTCTTCATTATTGACAGATAAAAAAGAAAAGTGCACCCACTCATACATCAAGCAAGCTAAGCTCTTATCGATTTGTAGGTACACCCAAGTTTTCCGCTATGAATATAAGTACCTACCTACGGGGCTACGGGTTTGTGTCATCCATCGCAAGTAGCTTCCTACCGGACCGGTTTATATGAACGAAACCTGTGTGGGTGCCCTGACCGGAGAATCGAAATTCCTATTTGAAATCTGTATTACCTCGAGGCACAACACGACACGAATTACCTATGTCGGTCGTTGGTACCAATACTTGCCTGCCTATCTATCTATTCTGTTTTATTGATTGCGTAACTAAAAGTCCGAATAAACTAACCATGGATCATCATCATGATTTTCGGGATAAACCCGAACACCAGCTGTGCCACACGTACCGTACGCCCCGCCCAACTTGCGCGAGAGTTGATTTTTGAAATTTTTGCTGGGTCATGAACTTTACTTGTTAGATGGTTAGTTGTATGACATTTATTTGTGCAAGTGTGCATTTTGTTAACATCGTTGACTTCCGGTAATGATTGTTTCCGGTTCCTGTTTGTTTTGTTTTCCTTTCCCGCGAAAAAAGAAAAGAACTGTCAGACCGCCATTGTTCTACAAATTTTCGACTGAAATCTTTTTCGTTGTGGTTTCGTTCGTGTTCTGTGTAAAATTATTTTTTTCAAACAACGTTTTGAATTATCTCTGTGGTCTTCAGTCACTAGTATTGGTAGGTGAACACTTTTGATTACCCGTTGCTGAAATACAAGAGAATCTGAAAACCTAACCTAGAACAATCAGCTGTTTTCTGCGTAAGTTCGTTGATTTCTCGTATCCACAGTTTCATTTTGCTAAATTAAAACCATACATATCAGTATATTTTTATGTTTAGCGTGAATCCATGATCAATTTGACCTATCCCAACCTCATGACCTCATCGTCATCTTGAAAATTCTAGAGGGCCTTGCCAGGATTCTCAGCTTAGTTTATTAATCTCTACTCCAAAAATAAAAAGTAAATTCTATGTTTTGTACACAATTAATACGTTGCTGCATATTAGCTTTAATCATATAGTCCATTAGCCATCCTCTGTAAGTACTTACATAATTACGCACACCATGCATTCAATGACCGTAACATGGCGACAGAAATCGGTTCGTATCTCTTTTTTGTTTCTAACTAATTCTAGCTAATTATATCCAAATTTCTTCAAGCATGAGATCTCCCCAATCGTTGCTTTTCATACATATTTCTAGGTTCTGCCTTATCAGTTCCTCTAATGTTTCATGATATGTCATGTTTTATTTTTATCGATGATGACATGTGTTCCTTTGGAAAATCTAACCTCAATCTAACTTATGGTATTTACTGACTTCCTGTTTTTTTGTATATCTTTATTCGTTAAAGAGGGTTTGATCAGAGTGATCATGTCACCCTCATAGTTTACAATAAATTTACTTACCTTCTACGCTTTATATATAATTTAACTAATTTATATAACATTTTGGGTTCCTCTGAGAGAGGATAGGTCAATATGCTATAACATTTTCCGAACTCATGCAAATCAATTCCTGTTTGTAGCAAGTTCCTTTGGTTTCTTTTGTTGATAAATAATTACTTAAGCCTCAGGTACTTATTCCGCAAAGCACAATGAATAGGTAACAAAATCAATTGTATTACAATCAAATTGAATGCGTAAATATATGTTGACAAGATACAGCCTAAGCCGCTAATGCTATAGTAACAACATATGCCAATTATGATTTTGTTTCCTCTAAAATTTATAAACTATAAATTCTGATAGATATAGTATACTAATATACTAATATTAAAGATATAGGTACTAATAGTAGAAGAATATCACTTAAAATTGCCTTGACAACCATGTTCATTATGAAATCAAGCACTTTTTAATGTTTCTTTAACAAGACACTAATTATGTTCAAGCTTTAACAACTTTAAAAAAACATGTTTTAAACTGCCCATTCTTAACCTATAATTCACTTCTTGCTGGTGATATCTTGGAGTTTAATGGCTGTCTTTTATCAGAGCAGAATATTTTTGGACATAGACCATTCTTACCATTTATTTATATCCTCTCAAGATTTGGATACCGGATAAAAGAATATTAGACTTCCAAAATTGCAAGTGTAGGATTCATATGGGGATCAAATTCATGCCCGATGAATCCCTTTATGTATACAGGACACTGCTATTCTGTCGCCTGTTTCTCACAACTTGGCTGACCATCTATCAAGTAAGATGGAGCTGTCACCATGACACATACCGATTGCTGAATAAGCCTCCCCCAAACATGGAAGGTTTTCCGTAATCACCATGCCTGGGACATGGATTAGTTGTAGTGAAGTGGAATAATACACAAAAATCTAAATTTGTTTATATCCGTAAATACAATAAATGTACACTTAAAAAAGGTCAAATTATTTAAATTAAACACTGGTATGTAAATAAAGTGATATTTTTGATTTTTCTCTTTGGTATTTTTCGAGTTTGAGCAAAATCCGTCTCATTCTTTTTTATCTTCCACAGAAGGAAGCTGCTCCCCTTCCTCTAGGTTCCCTTAGAACTTCCCCTCTTCCAGCATCCACGGGCTGAGTTGGACAGATTTATTCTTATTGCATCCTACTAATATTATAAAATTATGTTGTTGTCAAGATTGTTTCAAAGTGTGTCAAAGACAATCCCAAAACTACTGAAACACAGAATTTCTGATACTAACATACAAACATACCTGGAATAACTTGCAGACTAATTTTTATTCGGAAAAACGAGTGGGAAGTATTCCGCAGGCCGGAGCTAGTTTGTTATAGATATGTTTGTATTGTTCCAGGTGATTGGGTGATGGGCTCAGCCTGACCTCTGCAATGATGAAACGCACGGGCGTCCCGCGCCTCGGTCCAGACGAGCCACCAATGCAGCAACAGAACCCCAACCAGGTACTTATGACATTAATACCTTTAGCTGCCGTGTCTTAATACTTTCATTGCCCATGACGCAAATGTGGTTTTAGCTAGGTAGCTGCGGCCCACAGGGGTGGGGCCTAGCCACCTAGCTAAAACCACATTTGCAGCTACGTACGGGTCCCGCGGCAGAAGCTCGGCCGGCATTGAATGCGATATACTCAAACAGAGAAATGTTTTTTATGAAATCAAAACATTTTTTAATACTGCCTGTTCTCCGCGGTTTTACCCGCGTTAAATTCGTAAGCCTTATAAGCCGTAAATCTCTCAAGGATAGGAGTAGGATACATAAACATAAATCATTTAATTGCAGGAATGTAGGTACAATAAATAAGGTCTTAAAATTAAAAATCACACACCAATACATTCTGCCTCGTCAAGGCGTGCACAAACAAAACGAGTACCATTTTAAGTAATTCCAATATGAGTATTAAAACTATATAAGATAGTAGGATAGGATATAGAACTATAAATGCATAAAATTTTAAACAAAAATATTTTTTATTAATTTAAGAATTTATCTTTGTCATTTACAGTACCAACATGCAAAGTCAAATGAGCAGGTGCTACAAGGATTCTCCCTGTTTGACAGCTTGGGCTCCAACCTATCTAACGAGGTGAGTTCTAGCATAGGTAGAGTACGCGCAAAACTTTATGAGCTCTGTGAAGTTGGCTTCAACGGCTGCGCACTGAACCGTAAATAAGGCGTTGAGGGGAAAAAGCGGGGTGAGAGGGGACCTGACTGTCAAACCAGGGTTGCCAGCACATTTTGTTACATTTGCACATTTTGTTATGCATTACTATATTTTTCAATTCAATATTTATAGAATATGCAAAAACATCTTATACTCAATGACAGATTATTTAAAACCTACAATGTTAGAAGCAATTACACTTTTTATCTTACGCAATTAACCCAAGTTTTAAATGAAATAATTACCATGTAACAAATTTATTTATAATCTAGTTGGCAATACTGTCGAATTAATGCTTTTGAGTACAATGACGCAGCAAAGTCGCAGATTTTGTGGAGTATTCCCTGATATTAGCTGTTTCTCTTTAAAGTTAAATATGCCTCGCGGGCGGAATAAAGTACTGCGTCGTCAAACATGAAAAATGGTGTTCGATGTCATAAGTTTTATGAGAAAAGAAGCCGATGAATTCAATCTCAAAATGGTACTTCAGTGGACTGCAGCTGCAACAGGTGTGTCTATTAGCATCATAAAAAGGATTTCTAGCCGAAGCCCGGGTGGGTCGCTAGTTGGTAAATATCACTTTTCTATTTGATTGTACTTGCGCAGTATTGCTTCCGTGCCGATGTTCACAGAGATCATTAAGTTTTGCGATCACTCTACTAGCTTTAAGAGTATAGTTAAGAAAGAAATTTTTAATAAGATCTATTTTCGAATAAGAAATTTCGAGTAAGAAATTATCTCCAGTGTGAGGCTTACCCACTATAATAACAATAACCTTATAAATAGATAAGTAAGTTTGTAATTAGTTTTGTTTGTTGTTATGGTGTCATCATCAGCCCATACACGTCCACTGCTGGACATAGGCCTCCCCCGTACGACGCCACAAATAGCGGTCCTGAGCCGCCTCCATCCATCGACTGCCTGCGACCGCCACGGTTGCATGTTATGGTGTATTATTTTTTTTTTGATATATTTTCATTTTGTTATACTTATCTTTATAATGTATTTTGTTTTGTATACAATAGGACTGATATGTTTCTATAACAAAAGTTCTTAAAAAAATTTGAATAAAAAAAATACTAGCATCAAATAATATGGTGTGTTTTAAAAAACGATAAACCGACTTCAAATTCCCTTACTTTTACACTTATTTTAAGTTTTGCGGGATAAATACTAATCCCCTGGGTGGGAACAAAAAAATTATGGGACCCCTTCGGGATCATTTTTATACAATAGTGAAAGAATTTTCAAAATCGGTATATAATTATCGCGTAACATATATACATACAAAAAACACAGTCGAATTGAGAACTTCCTTTTGAAATCGGTTAAAAATACACGCGCCTTCGCTCACCTGGAAGCATAGGCTATACTCCGATTCAAAAACCTGGATATTTTTTTGTATACAAAAGGGTAAAAAACCCCAAGGAATATCGGTGGAAAATATTTAACGAGATTGGTATCATCGAAGCAAATCACAAAAGCTCGAAATAATTCTTGGTTTTGAAATCTTTCATTCATCATTTCATTGATCTCTCGTTCGTTTTAGAATTCAAATATAAACATTTTTTGCTAAACATGTGGGATTATGCGTTGTTGAAGTTTTAGTTTTTAGTGATAACTTTGCTGTTACCTTGTTGTTTTCTCTTATAGTTATCAGTTTTTGTTAAGTTTTCATTCATAAATGTCATTGTCAACAAATAGAAAGACAGTACGGAAAAAAAATCATTTTTGGCATCAGTATCGATAATAGAGTGCCCTCCCAAATTCAAAATATCTTCAATGTACAGCATTGGACCTGTTACAGTTTTATTATATGTCTATAGATTTCGCTCATAGTTAGTAAGTATTCCGAAATTTAGATATTGTAAGTTAAATTTCTGATCTCTGCGATACAGGCTTTGCCTAGTGTGGAGACCGCAGGAAACCTGTACCTGAATTGAAATTTCAAGAAAATAAATATTTTTTCATTTTCATTGCCATAAAATATCTTGAAATGTAAATCGAAGTATAGACAGTGTCGTTTCTAAACGCGGTCAGCAAACAATAAAATTAGTCCTTAAAAATTATTAGAATTCTACGAAATACAACTCCCACGCGCCAATAAAAGAACCTTATATAGAAATCGTTGCATAATATTGGTTACAAAATTGATACTGTACCGAAATTGGCTCACAGCCAGTGTCTAAATAACTACCATGTTTTCGTCCATGACCAATCGTGCATTTATTAGGGCTAACCTTGGCAACACTGCACTTTGGAGATCTTGACATATTGTGAAAGCGACGTCAGGGACTCCACATTAGTATTATTATAAACTAGCTACCCGCGCCTGTACCAGCTTTTTATCGGGATAAATAAATAACCTTATATGTTATTCCAGGTCCCAAACTATACCCATACCAAATTTTAGCCCAATCAGTTCAGTTGTTTTTGCGTGAAAGAGGAACGAACAACCATATATTCATACTCACAAACTTAGTTAACTCAAAAAATAAGTATAGGATTCTCGCAGGCGCATCCTTGCAAAAAATATTATACTTTGTTCTAGAATCCAAAATATTTTGTCAACAGGGGTAAGTATTTATGAATAAAATAAAAAAAAATCATTTCAACAAGGGTTATGAATTAAAACTTCACCAAAATTGATAAAATTAACAGAAAACAACAAGATGGACAGAAGGTAATCAATCACTAAAAAGAAAAACCTTGGTCATCTAAGACCCATAACAAAAGGTCTGCTTAGCTTCGGGCTAGATGATGCTGTGTGGATGGTCCAGCTTATATTTACCTTTCTCTTTTACACCAATAACTAATCGTCTCTATCATTTCAAAATCATAAATCATCCGTTTCTAACGAATCACACTTCAGAACCTTAGTTTGGAGCGAGTATCGACAAGCAACCGGCTCCACGCCTCACCCCTGTGGGGGTAAGGGGGGTAACTCATCCCCTCTGTATCTACCCCCGACCTGCCCCAACCACTGTATATGTTTTATGCAGTTGCAGAACGGCAATCAATACCCTTCTGACTAACGGTCGTCGGGAAAATCGCGGCGAAGCCTGCGATTTTCCTGCGATGCGAAGCACGAGGTTGCGAGCTCGATTCCCGCCTCGGAACTGTTTGTACTATCTGCAGATATTTGTGTTGTTCTGGGTGTTTTCTACATAAATAATAGATTTAGGCGTTATTTTGCGGAAATCCATTGCATAATATTAGAATGAAAAAATATTTAGTAACAATTCCGCGTATAACCTTCTCTGATAGTATTCATCAAAGTACTATACATATATAAAATACAAAGTACGCTAAGTACTTGGCGCGAGGAGTGAGGTGTTGCTGTGCTGACCAATCTCAATGTCGAGGTCGAGTATTGTGGTGTCCTGAAGATGTCTCGTGGAGAGACGAAACTAGTAGAGAACTTACTTTGATGAATACTATCAGAGAAGATTATACGCGGAATTGTTACTAAATATTTTTTCATTCTAATATTATGTTTTCTACATTTTGAAAACGTGTATCATTCAATGTGGTTAACCATGGTTTATATGTGTACGTATTAAAAGGTAACTTTTTGCGTTAAAAAAGTAAGAAACAACTTTCATATCCTAAAATAGTACGGCAGGCTTGATGTAAACAATTTGTTGGGTTATTTTGGCCTTCGTATAGATTTTTAACCGACGAAAAACAAGAGACGTACGACGCCGCGATCTGTATGTTTTTTAAAGGTTAATTTTCGTTGTTTATTATTGGATTATTGGACCGCGATTTTGTTGATTCTTTGGCTATTGAATTGATAAAGGATGATCCCGAGATGTTCCCATCAAAGTTTTTTCCCAAGGAATAACTATTTGTCCCAAAAAGCTTACGTCAAACAATAAAATTATACAAAACTAAAATATTTAATTTACAATGGGTTTTTAGTAATAATCCATTGTAAAATTCAATGTGCTTTCCTATCCAAAAGCCTTTTCATACCCAATCATCTGCCGGCTCTCTAAAGGGTGGGGGTCGTAGGTTGAGTATCAATCAGTAGCAGGCGCGCGCATGCCTCCCCGCTCCCCAATCTCCGACAGCGTCCGGACGTTACTTTGTTTTGCTTTTACGTTGTTGCGAGCTCATATGAGCTTGTATTGCTAAAGTAATATTTACCGTTGGCCCTGCGCTTAACTTCTTCCCGGTCGTGTCGATCCGCCGCCGTCTCATCGAATTATGAGAGTGAGGCATCGCATCGCTTTGAAATCGATCGCAAATCGCCAGTGTGATAGATAAGGCGCTAATATAAAACTTACAAACCTGTTAGCAAGACAAAAGTCATTAGTAAAGGTACGAATCTCTAAACTAGGTTAAGCTAACGGTTAATTTAATGGCCTACAAGAGCAAAACCAATAGAATACTCGCGTGTAACCTACATTACGCGTAATTGATGTAGCTGGATTTGTAAACGCGTTTTATGATCTTTTGTTGTCAACTTGACGCAAAAACTCTTCTATTGTTACCTAATACCTATTTGCTTTTTTTTGTTAAATTCTTATTTTTTTGGCTATTGTCCCATACACATAGTTAAAAATTCATCTGATTCGAGGTAGTAAAAAGCTATGCGCTAGGAATCACTCGGTTTTAGAATCCTAAATATCTTTATGTAAACAAAGGTATAACAAAATTGATGAAATATTGGTGTAAAATATTGAATAGCACCGAGGCAAATCACAGAAGTTCGCTAGAAAAATTATTTAAAAATCTTTTGTTCATCATTTCATTCGTCTGTCGTTCGTTTTCAGACTCGAATATAAATCTTTTTCGTTACGCTTGTGCAATTTTGCGTTGTTGCAGATTGTGTTTTTGTGTCTAGTGATTATCTTGTTGATTTCTGTTATTGTTATGACTTTATCAGTTTTTGTGAAGTTCATTCATAAATGCGTTTATATACTTAAAATATTTTGTATTCTAGAACCGAATAGGTTATTTTGTAGCCTTAATAAATATTATAAATAAAAATAAAACTATAAAAGCAAGGTTTACAGCATCTAGGACTTAAAGTGCTAGGGAAGACGAAACCAACGAACCCAAACTCGACGTGGGCGTTAAGTCGTTATGCGAGTTCATTTGACCACCTTCGTTCTCCACCATCGGACCAGCTCAATGGTACCATGACATTGCATGGTCATTAAACTTACATAAGAATGCCAAATTTCAGCTCAATTAAGGATAACTGGTCTAAATTTCAGTTACAAGATTTTTCCCTCACAAATAATCAGGACAAGTAGAATAAAAGATCTTAAAAAAGATTGTTCTGTGAGTAGAACTTATAGTTCGAAGTATTATCAGAGCCTCGTTAAGATAATAGTTTTGTTACTTCTACCTGGCTTTCTATTGCTCAAATACCATTGCCATATCTACTCTGAACCGGATTTTAACTCTGCTATAAACGAGAACTTTCCCTACACGCTGAAGACTCTTAAAATATTACTACCTGTCATAATTATTCAAGGATCGTCCACTGTGGTCTCTCTTTCGCTTTTCCAGACAAATTTTGTCTTATAACTTAACGCATTCATTGCCCGCCAGTAGCAGCTACAGGCGGTCGTATTGTGCGTCATGGTCCATGAACTAAACAAAACTAAAAAACGCAGCGCGTTTTTAACCCGTTCACTTTGATTATGAATACGTGGGGAAACTTATGAGTAAACTAGCAAAAAAAAATTTAAACTTTTCTCAGCACTCGAGCAGGTGCATATTCTATTAAAAAATCTATTTCATAATCACGACGCGCAATGAAGCTACGAAAACATTTTAAAAATAAAAAAAAAACTTTTAAATACAATTTTTTTATATCATCTGGGACGAAAGTGCTGAGGAAGACAAATCCAACGAACCCAAATTCGACGTGGTTAAGTCGTTTTGTTTTAGGAGTTCCTATGGCGATTAGTATATATCCCGCAAAACTTAAAAACAGAGTAGTATAAAAGGATTTGAATTAAGTTATTTCAAACAATCAAATTATTACACAGCCAACTCTTATAAATAAACTAGCTGCTGCCCGCGCCTTCCCGCGTTTTATCGGGATAAAAAATAGCCTATATGTTATTCCAGGTACCAAACTATACCCATACCAAATTTCAACCTAATCGGTTCAGTAGTTTTTGCGTGAAAGATTAACAAATATCCATACATGTAGTAGGATCATCATCATATCAGCCCATACACGTCCACTGCTGGACATAGGCCTCCCCCATACGACGACGCCACAAATAGCGGTCTTGAGCCGCCTCCATCCATCGACTCCCTGCGACCGCTACGATGTCGTTATTAGTAGGGATATGGTATCGAAACAAATGTATCGATATACTCATGAGTAGTATCGCAACAAAGATAATCGATAGACATAGACATAGACATAGACATTCATTTATTTGCTGCTGCAGTACAAAAACAGACATAAAAATACATTTTAAACATAACATAGTAATTTATAGTACAGGAAAAACAATTGCACAAAATATTTTTTTTTTCCTTTCTTAAAAAGGAAGACTGTTACAGCAGCAAAAAGGTCTCGACTCAGCATGAATGCCTTACCACTCACACACACACACTTTTGATACGAATACGATACCGGTATCGTACTCGTATCAAAAGTATCGAGTTACTCAGGTATCGAGTACTTTTTAATTTTTGATTAAGCGTGAATTAAAACACGAAAAATAGTTCTTAAAAGTGGTTTATTAAATTAAAATTATGTTTATAACAATCCAAAGGCAATCAGACAAAAATAGTAGTTTACTGACCCTCGAGCCCAGCAGTCGGTTTCGAGTCTCCGTGATCAGGGCTCCAGCTTTAGAAAATAGACGCTCCGCCGGAACTGACGTCCCTGGTATTATGAGAAAACGAATAGCAAGATTATAAAGCCCTGGGAACACAGTTTTCATGTCTTCCCACTGCTGGAATGGGTTTGATTTCAACGGAAACACTGGATTTGCGAGATATAAACTCATCTCGTCTTTGTCTGGGTCGGTAGTGCGTTGTCTTCTCGAATGCGCTAACATCTGATGGTGTCCCCAAAAGTTATCAACTTCAATGATAGGCAACGAGTTCCGGTTTACCGTTGGTGAAGACGAGGAATCACTTTACTACTTAGACTAGGAAGAATTTTATTTAATTTGTTAGCATACATACATACGTAACGGTATACGAATGAGATGAATGAATGTAATGAAATAATGAGAGCGAGAATGTAAAAAATATCCTAGGTCACTTCGAGAAGGTATGTAATATAGAGTTCATAATACTCCTCCAAAATCTCGGTATCAAAATCAGAAAATCACAATTCGTTAAGTCAGTAACATTTTATAGGATCGTTTAGAAACGTCAACTCTACCGCTTGTTCGGAATAGCGACCAGCACACATTAAGACAGGCAAGAACTTTGTCATCAATCTAAGATTTTGGAGGAGGTATCATGTACTCTATGGTACTTACATTACACTTTCGAAGTTTCGGTATAATTCCGGACTTCCCTTAGTATAGTAGCAGCATTAGCCAGAGTCCATAAACAATAGTCAAGAAGAACGGTAATAGGGATGGATGCAATGAAAAAGTATCGAGTACGGTGAAAAGTATCGATTCTTACTCAGTATTAAATAGTATCGACTACTAAATTACTCGGTATCGTAACCAAAGCATCGAGTATACTCAGGTATCGATACTTTTTGCAGATCCCTAGTTATTAGTAGAGTAATGCTGGACAATCCACATAGCACTTACTCGTAAAATTTCAGAGACCATTGCAGAGTATCACTATTGCATAAATCTTGAGATGTTCGTGTAAACAACGCTGTCCTCGACGACGATAAGTGTCGATGCCCTCTCTCTTTGTTTACAATTCGCCTCGCTATTATTATGCAGTATGCACTTGCGAATCTATTGAACTACTGGAAAAATAGGCACAAATAGATTCACTCTGGTAGGTTCTCCAGAGAAAATGGTAAAGTATAGGGACTTCGGGACACCAGCGTGTTTTGTTTATTAATATTATAAATGTAAAAGTTTGTATGGATGGATGTATGGATATTTGTTACTCTTTCACGCAAAAACTACTGAACCGATTAGGCTGATGTTTGGTATGGGTATAGTTTGGGACGTGGAATAACATATATATATACTATTTTTTATCCCGATAAAACGCGGGCGAAGGCGCGGGCTGCAGCCTGTTTATAATAGTCCTCTCCACAGTAAAAAAAATATAGTTTTAGTTTTTAACTATATTTTTTTTTACCATACATATATCGATACAATATATGTATATCGATACATTTTTTCATTTGCCCATCCCTAGATGACCCGTTGCCATGGTAACAAATAAACAAGAGGTCTCCATGGCAACGGGTGTGTCATCCTTCACTCATCACATCAAACTAAATTAGACTCGAACTGTAACTAGATGTCGTCTCTTGCAAAATTTTATCGCGCTATCGAAGTGTTCCAGGTGTAATATAGACCCAGCTATCTCTTAAGACCCTCAGTTTTGTCGGACACCATATAGCCTATAACCATCAGGGTAATGAGACGAATCAATCGATACCTCACTTGTTGAAATCGAAGTAGTAGTTTCAGCGCTACGTGGGAACAAAGAAATCGGCTACATACATACATACATAGGGTGCTAAAATCATAACCCTCCGGTAGTCTGGTAAAAACTGGTCTAATTCTGAGGCAAAACCAGCATATCAATGTGACACAAGTGTCACCAGCAGCTGACGTATGAGGGAGTAACGATCTCATAAAATCTATAGGCCATGTATTTGTAAATACTGTACTCGAGATGACGGACAATGTTCTACAAAGTAACTTTGCGAGGACATCGCCCTTACGATGAGAGCAGAAACTTTTTCTATAAATCTTTAACCTCTTCAGACCTGGGGTACACATACGTGTACCTTATTAAATCTCAATTTCTTATTATTTGCGACAACTTTTGGCAGCTTTTGGTACTATTTATGTGTTCACTAATGAATGATACTAGTTTCTAAAAAACCGTTGAGGAAGCGTTGCAAGCGCATCAAGTGGATGATTTAATTTGAATACATAAGTTTGAAGCACCATTTTCCCTTAGGACGACGTCGACGCGAAACTTTCAGATAACAGGTAAATATGAAAAAACATGATAAATTATTGACTTTTTTATGTAATTTAGTTAATCAGATTTGATTTTTGAGATGTTTCACACCCCAAAAATAAGAAAGGCGAAAATGTACATACCAAAAATTTAAGATTTTTTTTTAACTTAAAGATTTTTTTAACTTAGTACAATGTCTTATTTAAAGCCTAATAATCCTATTTCAGCATAAAAAACCTTTGGTTGAATTTTTACAGACCAGAGCCTGAAGAGGTGAAAATTATAAAGGTGAAAGTTTCAAATGTAGAATAGAAATACTCTTTATTGCACACCAAGATAGAATAACAAGACAGGAAAACACAAACACAGAAATAGTTGTACAATGGGCGGCCTTATCGCTAATAGCGATTTCTTCCAGGCAACCTTAGTCTTGGGACCTACAATGAAATAATGTATATAAGCTTGTTATCAAGGGATAGCTCCAGTGTCATTAATTATTCATTGTACTAAACATAAAACAGGCAAATACGACCTTTGACAAGACTGTTACAAGACTAGATAATATGCATCTTGACTGTTGTATAAAACGACACAGGTGGTCCCTAACCTTTAAACCTACGATATATATTATATAATATTTTATAAATGTCAGTTTGTATGTATGGATGTATGAATATTTGTTACTCTTTCACGCAAAAACTACTGAACCGATTAGGCTGAAATTTGGTATGGGTATAGTTGGGACCTGTAATAACATATAGGCTAATTTTTATCCCGATAAAACGCGAGCGATGGCGCGGGCAGCAGTTCAATAATTGTTACGTTCCTTTTTGCATAGTTTCAAGCACTTATTGTCATTGTGTTATCATGCATTTCAATTTTTTAGTTTGATTTTATTTATTGTTATAATTGGTTCTAAAAACCCAAGCTCTGATTACTTCGGGGCTGGATAATATGTGTGAAATATTCATGTTTATGCATACTTTTTGTTCAAATCATTTGGTTTATTTCTTTTTTGTGATCTTTTTATGATTTTCTTATATTCTAAACTAGCTTCTGCCCACGGTGCCGAACGCGTTGATTAATGAAATAAAAAAGTAGCTTATGTTTTATTCCAGACCTAGAACCTAAAAATTCAAAAAAAAACAGTCCGATCCATTCAGTAGTTTTGGCGAGTAGAGGTACCAACATCAGAATCAGAATCATCAGAATCAATAACTTTATTTCTTTAGGCTTACAAAATAAGCACTTAGACAAGACAAATTTTCTACTATAAACATAGTTATTATTATCAAATAAGAAATAAGGTGTTATTGATATTCTCTTCACTTGCATCCATGCCAACATCTCAACATCGTGTGATGTGATAATTGAAGTTCTAGTTTGTTTGTAAGGGATGAATTCCGAACCAACTCGGATTCTAAAAATTATTTCACTGCTAGATACATTTGCTTTTTTTTACTCTCGACAATTAGTTACGAGCACTATCTCAATTATTCTAATCATCCAACTTAAATTCCTAGTAGAGACAGACTATACTAGGTCGTTGATTTTGGATCTTGATTAACAGAGTAGAGACTACTAGGTTTTTGATTTTGGATGGACGGTCTGAAAATATTTACCTAGTAAGTCTCGTAAAACGTGTATGTGCTACGGTTTTTCGAATATTATAATCACTACTTGCAAAAAAAAATTACAATTAATCTCTAACAAATAGAGTTCATGAAATTTCATACTATTGAAAAGGCACGTAAAAAGTTTGCTTTGCTTCTCCTGTAATTTTTCCACAATGGCTCTTACTAGGTTGTGGTTTGGGACAGCCGAACAGACGATTAAACTTTTCACATTATACATATCTTGAGTGTTTTCTTTTGCTTACGGTTTACCCAGCTACCATGAAGGCGAAGCCACAGATAGAAGCAGTCAATAAAGACACCGAGTAGGTAGGCCTTGGAAACAAATATGGCATAATTTCTAGTATACAAAAGTGGTTTTTCTCTAGGTCAACTAGGTCATTTCGATGAATCTATCTAGGTAAATACAAATATAGGTGGATTTTCCTCGAGTATTTTGCAATTCAAAACTGCGTAGGCCGAGTCGAAGTTCTCTCTGAATTTAAAAATGCAAATAGCCATTCTGATTTCCAACAGTAAAAAAAAAAAATTATAACAAAAGTTGATATTCCAGATCTAAGATAACATTTCTGGCGCTTCTATACAGTAAATAAAGCAAATTCACAGTAAATAAATTACAGGAAATAAAGTAAATTCATATAAAGTTTATGTTTATCAGTGGCCCAACATGGGGACATTTAGAATAGTCAAAGTAAATAATTTGGCGTGTTTTAAAAAAAGATAAACCGACTTCAAATTCCTGAACTTACCTCTTGTTTACGCCCGTTTCCGTGGAAACTGTTTGATAACAGTCATTGTGATGGTTAGATTGTTTTCAAAAACCTAATAATGGACTTCGAATCCTTTATTTTTACACCGTTTTTAAGTTTTGCAGGATAAATACTAGTTTAAAATTTTATGGGACCACCTCGGGATCATTTTCTATACAATAGTGAAAGAATTTTCTAATTCTGTCCTTAATTGACGCAAAAGTTCCGTAACATACAAAAAAAATCGGTTATAAACAACAAAAAGTACATAATCTAAAGATATTCCCTTCACTTCAAATGAAATGAAATGAAATGAAATGAAATTTATTTATTGTAGAAACTGTGTACAAAAAAGATCTTAAAAGCTAGGTGAAACAACAGTTTATCCATTAATTATGGACGTACAACATTTAACTTACATAACTAGGTAAATTATTGATTATTAAATTCTTTAATGTCATAAAAACATTTTTCTAAGAGCCACCTACGGAGTTTTGTCTTAAATTTACTAGTAGGCAGTTCTCTTATGTGTTTAGGAATTTTATTAAATACTTTTATAGTCATAATAGAGCAATTTTTCCCACTCAATGCAGTTTTGTGCGGAGGTAATAAAAGCCTAGTAGGAGAGCTTCAATCTCTCCACGCAACGAACTCAAATACTAATATTTTTCCTAAAATACTTCGGGGTTTCTCGTGCATCTGACACAACTTACACGAGTGTGAGTGTGACTCAGTTGTGTATTTTTAGGCGACACGACACCTACTACACAAACTGGCCACGCGGAGTGAGCAAACAAATAGCTATGTCCTTGGTTCATATTTGTTGTGATGAAGCTTATTATGTGATTTAGTAGCGTGACTTGAGTTCTTTTGAAACAGGTGTTAGGTTAGGTTTATATTTTGTTCCTAATTTACAACTTAGTTCTAAATTATCATTATGGCGGTCGGCTAAAATAGGGCGAAATTATCAAATGTATCCTCATTTAGGGTCGTAGCACACTTATCAACTCAGAAAGGGATCGTCACCGTATCAACTCCAGTGGTTGAGTAATATTTGTATGAAACTCCCTACTGCAACGCACACTAATCGGATCGTAACGTAATCGCCTCGCCTCGGGACAATCTCGCGAACCGCGGTGCGGTGCGCGGTCGACTTGCAGTTCCCGCGATTACGGTTCTCCGTACCTTAGCTTACGTCTCTTCGTCAACGTTCGGATTCAAAATGATTGAACCAGTGCCCCGCCTAGCCGTCAACCAGCAGCGGTCGGCGAGCCGTAAGCGCGGCGTCGCCTAGCTGTAGCCGAGTCGACGTACCGGAGCTTCTGATCCGCTTCCGTTACGTTACGTGGACGTCTGTTTGACGCCAAGGGGAAAGGCCAGGCGGTGACGATCTGCTCCTGAGTTGATATGTGTGCTACGACCTTAAATCGTAAGCTACCTCCGTCTTTCGTCGGGTACAAGCCTCCTTCCTGTATTTTTTGTAACTAGCTCCGGGTGTCCACAAGGTTTTGTTGTTGCTTGGCGATCCTGGATATGCCATACATAGCAGTGCAGAATTGGGACAACATAAGAAACGAATAATAGAAGCAATATTAGATGTTGAAAACAGCGATGACAGAAAAATTTACAGGATCAAACCAGGGTTAGGTGACGGTTACACCTAACCGTCACCTAACCCTGGTTTGATCCTGAACCGTGACGCCATTTATGAATATACAATACGTTAACCCCAGGAAAATTCTAGTTTACACACCCAACATACGAGTACCTAAAATAAATTCTAAATTGCTGTTTCGTTTGTTGCAGATACAACAGCCGGGTGCTAGCAACATGCACACCCTGGCACAGTCGGCACAGCCGCAAATTATCGGTAAGTTTCACAATACCTTTTGGACTGTACGGGTTTCTACAGTTATAAGTTTAGTTAAATAGTTAGAGGGAAGGATAAAGTACAAATCAAACCTCTTGACACTGATTCAATTCAAGTAATTGCACAATAATATTTAGGTAAGCAAGAACGTGTAATTGAGTAGATATATGCGTGACCTACTTAATTAACTCTACCTACCTATCGTGCGGTACTTAACTTAGTAACATTTGCAATATGTTTAACTTTTTCATATCATGTATTTGGTGCATGAGAGTTTTGCCGAACATGGTATAAACGTATTTCTAAATTACAATAGTGCTGAAAAAACTATTGTGGTAGCAATTTCGTTTGGGACAGTGGCGTTCATTGTCAGCTGACCGTTTGAAGTCAATTTCTATGAATAATGCACTATTTTAAAACTAGAATAGCCGTTTTATATAAAAACTGATTATATTAAGAAACTTTGAACCTGCCATCTCCTTTGTTGGATCTTATCAAAGATTTTGCCCGAAATTGTTTTTAAATATTTTCATCCTTATGTTAAAAGATCAGTTCACTAACAAAGGTTGCTTGGGAGAAATCGCTCTCAGCGATAAGGCCGCGTTTTGTAAATTTTAGATATAAAGAGTTTTTATATAATTTTAATAGGTACAATAAAGTGTTAATTCATTCACAAGTTGGAGAAATCTTTAGTCAATAAACGTGTAACAAAAAGCTAGAAACAATTTTCTGATATTAATGACCGTTTGACGACCTGATATAACTATCGGCTGCATTTTTTGCATCTGATTCCTTCCCCCCAACCCTTTATTAGTTGTAAATAAAGTTTCCCTCTCTTAAACCTTATCCGTCCAGGGTCCTCCGAGATGTTATCAGTCTGTACATTCTTGCAGACTTGACTCCTCCGTAGAATTACAGATAATTCCGATCTGTAAAGTATCAACTCTACTACAACAACTAAATCAGCCTACAAGAGTTAGAGTACGCGCAAATCTTTATGAGCTCTGTGAAGTTGGCTTCAACGGCTGCGCACTGAACCGTAAGGCGTTGAGGGGAAAGAACGAGGTGAGAGGGGATGTGTCAGTCAAACCAGGGTTGCCAGCAAGAATTCTGGCGTATTTTTATTTAGTCTAGCACATTTTGTTCTGAAAAAAATATATTTTCCAATTCAATACTTATAGAATATATAAAAACATCTTGCACAATGACGGATTATTTTAAACCTAAAATGTTAGAATAAATTAAACTTTTTATGTAACGCAATTAACCCAAGTTTGAAAATAAAATAATTACTGTGTAGCAAATTTATTTATAATCTAGTTGGCAATACTGTCAAATGAATCTTTCGAGTACAATGACGCAGCAAATTCTTTGACGGTTGTTCGGTGATCGTTTCTTTGATAGTTTATTCTTGCGATTTTGTGGAGTATTCCCTGAGAGCCGTTTCTCTTAAAAGTTAAATATGCCTCGCGGGCGGAATTTCGTACTGCGTCGTCAAACATGGAAAATGGTGTTCGATGTCATAAGTTTTATGAGAAAAGAAGCCGATGAATTCAACCTCAAAATGGTACTTTAGTGGACTGCAGCTGCAACAGGTGTGTCTATTAGCACCATAAAAAGGATTTCTAGCTGAAGCCCGGGTGGGTCGCTAGTTGGTATATATCACTTTTCTATTTGATTGTACTTGCGCAGTATTGCTTCCGTGCCTATGTTCACAGAGCTCATTAAGTTTTGCGATCTCTCTACCAACAATCTTCTATGATGATACTAATTACCGTTTGACAACCTGATATAACTATCGGCTGCATTTTTTGCATCTGACTCCATTCCTCTCCTTCAACCCTACTTCACCGTACTCCTCTCTCTGACACTAACCTTTCTCTCTCTCTCTCAAACAGGATCCTCCGGCATGTTATCAGTGGGAGGCTCGGGCTTCGGGCGCTCCGGGCCGCGCGCTTCGACGCCGGCGGTCATCAATTATCTGAAGCCGGGTACTGTGCAGTACGCGCCGGCCAAGCCGCAGCAGCCGCCCCCTAGGATTAAGGTACCTATAAGATATTAGATTTAAATACTTAGATTTAAAAAGTAAATTAGAAATAAAGCTGGACAATCCACACAGCATCATCTAGACCCAAGCTAAGCAGAGAGCTTGTGTTATGGCTGAACATAATAGATATTTTTTATTATACATATAAAATACCCAGAACACCCGGAATATTTGCAGATCGTACAAACATTTGTCCCAAGGCGGGATTCGAAACCGCAACCTCCTGCGTCCTAGGCAAACCACCGTGCCTCATCGGTTAAGGTCACATTTGAGTCACATTCAAGGTCTTCATTGAATAAAATGGAAATTTATTGAAAGTATTTCTTTATTTGCATTATTAGTAGCCTTGGTATTGGTGAAATGATATAGAAGCTTTTGCGGCACCAGGGCCTGTACTCTTAAAAACGAAATCGAAGTTTCTGATTCTTTTTCGTGCAAACGCTAATCTTATGCAATGGACATAAGAGTTGGTTTTGCACGAACACGAAAAAGAAACTTTAGATTTTCCTTTTCCGAGTAGGCCCCCTGAACTCTGACAGAATCGAGGTCAAAACATGCGTTTTTAAAACAGAGGACGACTATCCCTATGCTAAGGGACTTTATAGGGCTCTTCCTAGACTGGCAAAGGAACGAGGTGGATTTTATTTTTAATTGGATATTAGTTTTAAAATTAGTAATTTTTGTTTAATCCAGATTTTATAGTGACTTGTGCGATATTTGTGTTTTTTATTGTAATACTTATTTTAATTAGTTAGAGTAAGTGGTTGTATGACCGTTCTAATTAAATAAATAAAATTGAATTAGAAATAACGAACATGAAGAGGTCTTTACGCACAACTGGGTACAAAACTTACACAAATTATGTTATAAAATTTAAATTCTGTTATTTATTTAGTTTGCGATATGTTTTTCTTTTATTTAAGAGATTTGTGGGTTTTTATAATTAATAAAATAAAATAATCTCAAAATGATGACACTAATTACCGTTTGACAACCTGATATAACTACCGGCTGCATTTTTTGCATCTGACCTCCCACCATAACAAACCATCAACGGAAAAGTATCTTCCAATTTTCTAACACAATCTGTTCTCCACAGCCAACCTTACCGCCACTACCCGCATTGGAGCGGCAATCCCCTGCGCCGGCACCAGCGCCCGCCATACCCTGCGCGCCGCCACAGCAACAGTTCCAACGACTCAAAGTTGAAGACGCTCTGTCTTATCTCGACCAAGTGAAATACAAGTTCAACACGCAGCCGCAAGTTTATAACGACTTCTTGGATATCATGAAGGAGTTTAAGAGTCAGACGTGAGTTGTTTTTCATTTATTTATTGTTAAAAGTTCTTGAGTGGAGACCGCGACTCGGCATACGTAGTGTAGGATGTCTTATTATATCGCAGTATTTTCCATTTAGGTCACGCCCACGTAACCACGATTCTGTATCGCTACTGTTACACTTCGGTCGTGATTCAGCATCGATACAGAAATGCCCGCGAACATCCCACTCTTCGTTTCCGCGATGTCGTCTCATATGGTCGTGCGTTTGCATTGATACAGTCGCGTTGCTGTCGCGCGTTTTATTCGATACAGTCAGTCACGCGTTTGCATCGCTTCTGTCGCGCATTCCAAACTCGACTGACACGCTATAGTAGCGACAGCAGCGCTACAAAAAGTCGCCGTGGGAGTGCGCTCATAGATTTAGCTCAAAACTTTCGACCTCCACTTACGCCTCAAACCTTTTATATTGTTATACTCTATTTACTTAATGTTTTAGTTAGGCCTTCTAGTTGCATGTTTTTCTTTTTAATCTCTATGTATATAACGTATACGTGAATAGCGCTCTGGGCTACATTGTGAATATTTCTCATATTTACACAATAAATAACTAAAATAAATGTATAATAAGTTTAATGTAGTGGTTTGATGTTCCTTAATAAATAAATATATAAAAAAATGATGAAAAATCTCTCTTGACCAACCATGATACCCAAAATAATGCTTTGTTTTAATTTCTGATCCTCCCCCCACTCTATCCAGAACCTATCTAACGTACCCCCACTATATCAGTTGCCGTTTCAGGATCGACACGCCCGGTGTCATCACACGGGTATCGAACCTGTTCAAAGGGCATCCGGAGCTGATTGTCGGCTTCAACACGTTCCTGCCGCCAGGGTACAAGATCGAAGTTCAGAGTAATGGACAGGTAAGAAGCTATTTGAATTTATTTTTGAAAATAAGTTTTTTGAACTGTGTTATAATTAAAATTAAAATCAAGTGTCAAATGATGACCTCGGCAACCACCAGTGATAGGAGAAATATTAATAATAATAAAGCCCTTTTATTTCCTTAGTAAGATAAAATTTACAAAAAAAATATAATTATGAATAGTAATGAGAATTAACTTAATTTATATAATAATGAATTTAGGTAATTTAATAATATGTATTACTAAGGACCTCTCATCGAGTGAAGGCCTCCTCCATTTTACTCCATGTTTTCCTGTTTTGAGCTTTCTTTAGCCAGTCTATCCCAGCCGATTTATTGATTTCGTCCATCCATCTCTCTTTTGGTCTGCCTCTGGTTCTTTGGTTTTGTGTTCCTGTCCATATTGTTATTTTTTTGATCCATTTGTTATTTTCCATACGCGCGATATGGCTAGCCCATTTCCATTTCAATTTCTTGCAGTGTTTCAGAGCATCGATGACATTTGTGGTTTGTCTTATATCTGTATTTCTTTTTCTGTCATTTCTCTTTATATTTAGTATACATCTTTCCATGGCTCTTTGGCATACCTGTATTTTATTTTTTGTGTAGTTATTATGAATCCAAGTTTGGCAGCCATAAGATAGACACGGTAGTATGCATGAATCTAGTATTTTCTTCTTGAGCTTTAATGGAAGTTTAGATTTGAGAAGTTCTTTGTTGCTCCAAAATGTATTCCATGATGTGCTACTCGTCTATCGATTTCCTCGGTGTTTCGAGAGTTCTTAAATGATATATCTTTACCCAAATAAATGTAATTTGATACGTATTCCAGTAATATATTATTGACTTTTATGTGTATGTTGTTTGTCATTATTTTTGTTTTTGTTGTGTTTTGTTCTAGGCCAATCTGACGACTTATTGTATCTAGTTCATTTATCATTTTCTCTAGTTGTTTCGGTGTTTCTGAGAAAATCACTATGTCATCGGCGAACCTCAGATTGCTAAGAAATTCGCCTTTGACATTGATGCCTTTCGTCTCCCATCTCAAGTTCTTTCATTATGCTTTCTAGTACAGTAGAGATAGGAGAGATATTGCAGCCAAATTGGATGGTTTGTAAACAAACCGACCATAGTTAACCTAAAATAAACTGTGTAAAAAGATACAGCAACTGTATCTTTTTACACGCAATTTACATTTATTGTCGATTCCTTTAATTTTTAATAATACATTTCTTTGCAAGATTGATCCTTATCAACAACAGAATCCATTAGTTCAATAAAAAGGAGTCTTTTTTTTTTTCAAAAATCAAAGTGCTTTATTTGCTTTAGACCTTACAGGACTCTTGGACACGTCAAGTGCTTTATTTGCTTTAGACCTTACAGGACTCTTGGACACGTCACAAAATTAAAATTACATAAGTAAAACAGGGAAACAAAGTGGTCACTCTGATTTTTTGTTCACTTCAATCTTTTTAGAATTCTATGTCTATATGTCTCCTATGTTAATTTTAGACTGTTTATTTGTTGTTCTTGTGATTTAATTTTGTGGGTAAATAAATAATTTTTATCTTTTAAGGTAAAGAAGCGAACAAGAAACCTTTACCTTGTTAAGTTTTTAGTTTTCGAGATGGAGCAAAAGTCGTCCCAAGCTTTTTTTATCCTCTAGCTAGATAATCTGATATTTTGTAATAAGCCTTTTAACAAAGGATATGTTTGATAGTTTGTTTGAATTTATTTATTGATAATTTTGGCAACTCACTCGGATTTTTGTTGTAGAAGCGTATACATTGCCCTTTAAAATATACACTAATCTTGTGCAGCCGAGTTTTGGGCAAAGCGAGTTACATTATGTATGTCGCAATTTTTAGGGAATCGATCGATATTTCTATGAGTGTACAATAAGTTTTCATAAATATATTGACATGGTACTGTCATTATATTTATTTCTTTGAATTTATCACGCAGGGATTCTCCCATCCCATGTTATAGCACAAACAGCATTCTCTTGCTTCGGGTCGATTTCCTACAAAATTAAAAGATTGAAATAAAAACTAAATATGCTGTTACTTTTTTCGTTTAAATCGAGGGCCTTCACGACTTTTCTCTAACTCTCGTGGTTTTGGACTTGTCCAACACCGCCCTTCTCAAAAAACCTCCCTGTATAAAATCTTAATACACTATAGAACGAGTACCAAAATGATGAAAAATCTATCATTGATCAACCGTGATCCTAAAATATGCTTTGTTTTAATTTCTGACTGCCTCGCGCAGTATAATTATATCTAGTCCTATCCAACCACACACACTAACCAGTCTACTCTCCCCAGGTGTCAGTGTCTATGCCGTCTCCAACCGGCATGGGTGGGACGAGCGGCGTGCTGCTGCCGAATATACACCACAATCAGGGTCAGCAGCAGTTGGTGCATCTTCTGCCGGCGCCTCCGTGAGTGTACTTTTTTATTGGAGTCTTGTGGGGTGTGGGGGACCCCACAAGACTGTTTAGAGTTTAGAGATTATTTATAGGACGATTTTGTTAAAATGCATTGTGTGCAGAGAAACACCACGGCAATTAATCGTGCTGAGTACAACTTAAAGCTTTGGACGACATCTGTGGCACGGCGGATGAAGGTCCGGGTTGCGCGTTCGATTCCCGCCTCGGGATAAAGGTGCAGAATATTTTTCCGGTTCTGGAGGTTTTCTATGTATAATATAAAAATATGTATTTATCTATGTAGTATATTGTATTATGTATATCAGTTATCTAGTACCCACAACACAAGCTCTGCTTAGCTTGGGGCTAGATGATACTGTATCAAACAATATTTATTTAATATTAATAAATAGTTAAGTATGTGCACCTAAATCTTTGTCTTTTGCTGTAATATTTTTTTTTTGCTTTAACCACTATACAAATATGATGAAAAATCTATAAATAGATCAACCATGATTTCTAAAATATGCTTTGTTTTAATTTCTGAGCCTCCCATACCTTATAAGCGAGGCCTCAGTCGAAACGCAACTGTAACAGCTAAAGTTCCAGGTCCACTGGCGCGATCGTGCACAACCTGTCAGTTAATACGGCGCCCACTAACACGCTGCATCAGATATCGCAGGCGCATCAGCAGATCGAGGCGGCGATACATCATGCACCAGGTTTGTTTCTTACATTATTTTATGGTTTTAGAATATAGGTTGAGTTTTTTAGGAGGAAAAGAAGAGCTATGTGCAGGAGTGAGACTATCTATCTATCTGTCTTTTAGTTTAAAGAAAAAACTTTCGAAACAACCTTATTATAAACAATTCCGAAGTGCTTGTGAAAACTAATCCTACGAATCCAAAGTCGACGGCGGCGTAGCGTCGTTTTGTTTCGTTTAAGAGTTCCTATGGCGACCTTCTGTCTCAAACCAGCTCGATGCATTGTACTTGATAACATTGTATGGTCAAGCAAACTTGCACCAGTATGCCAAATTTCAGCTCAATCGGTTGAGGATAACATAGGTAATAAAAATGGGTAACTGATAAAATAGATCTAAAATTCAGGTGCAAGATTTATCTCACATACATGTATATTTGTATAACACTAGCTGCTGCCGGCGCCTTCCCCCACGTTTTATCGGGATAACAAATAGCCTATATGTTATTCCAGGTCCCAAACTATACTCATACCGAATTTTAGCCCAATCAGTTCAGTAGTTTTTGCGTGAAAGAGTAACAAATATCCATACATCCATCCTCACAAACTTTGACATTTATAATATTATTAGGAATTAACAGGGCAATATAACTAAAAGTTCTATAAAATAAATTGTATTCATTACTGTGTTGTATTTCGATGTTGAAAAATGACAGCCATTATCTAACGAGGAAACCTTAAGAAATTGAAATGATGAAACAAATTACCGTTTGAATACCATGATATAACTATTGGCTGCTTTTCTAAAGTTCTGACTTAACCCTCAACGGCCACATTCCTCCACACTCTACACGCAAGTTTAACTCTGTTTGCGTTGCAGGGTCAGGCGCGCCGGCCGGTCACCCCGCCCAACCGAACCAGCAGCCGGTGGAGTTCAACCATGCTATTGAATACGTCAATAAGATTAAGGCAAGTTAAAAATAGTTTGTAAATATATGAAAATCGTCAGTAATGGAGAAAGGAACAGGCCTGTATCCATGGATGGGTCTTTCAAGTCATCCACGTTATCCATCAAAACACACGCTCTGCTTAGGGGTCGTCCATTAATCACGTGATGTTTTAGCAAGTTTTTAACCCTCCCTCCTCCTGGTGATACCTGGTGAGGTTGTAGGCTCCCCCCCCCCTCCCCTAACCAAAATCACGTGTATTTTTGTCCCCCCTCCCCTTTGTGATTTATAGTGTTTCGTCATTTTTCCGAACACCCCCCGCCCCCCTTTAGAGGCTCACGTGAATAATAGACGACCCCTTAGTTAAGGGTGAGGTGATGTGAATTGTAAATCATTATTCATGAATAATGAGGTGACTATGATTACATGCACTTGTTAACGTTTAATTTACAAAACGATAAAACAAATTACCGTTTGACAACCATGATAATATTATCGGCTGCTTTTCTAAAGTTCTCAATCACCTTTACCTATTATATTATCTGTGCCTAAAGGTATCACCACACTTAAGACCACCATCTAACTTCACCACTTTCCGCAATCTCACTACTCGCGCCAACCGGACAATTTAAAATGATGAAACAAATTACCGTTTGACAACCATGATAATACTATCGGCTGCTTTTCTAAAGTTCTGAATCACCTTTACCTAAAGGTATCACCACACTTTTGACCATCACCTAACTTCACCTCTCTCTACAGTCTCGCTTCTCACGGCAACCGGACAAGTACAAACGTTTCCTGGAGATACTGCACGCGTACCAACGCGGGCACAGAGAAGTTACTATGAAGGAATCGCTAATCAAACAACAGACGGAGCAAGAGGTTTACTCACAGGTAAGAGCTATTTATATATTACTAACAGTTGAGGACCGATGTGGCGCGGTGGGCAAAGATCCACCTGCGACGTATGAGGTTGCGGGTTCGCATTCGTCGATTCCCACATTGGGCCAAATGTTTGTACGATCTGCAAATATTTAGTACGGGTGTTCTGGGTATTTTCTATGTAATATATTGTATTAAGTACAACAGTCGTATAATGTCGATAGACCAGAAAAAATATATAAAACCGTTGATAATAAACATTGACTAAATAGTTGATAAAACTTTGGAATATCCAAAGTTTTATCTATTCAATATGATGAAACAAATTACCGTTTGACAACCTTGATATTATCACTGGCTGCTTTTATAAAGTTCTGACCTCTACCCCAAACATTCCATCCATAACAACTCTATTCAATACTAAACTCACCTTCTCTCCATCAGGTCGCGAAACTGTTTGAGAACCAAGAGGATCTGCTGACCGAGTTCGGTCAGTTTTTACCGGATGCTAAGGCTGTTACGAAGCCACCTGAAGAGCATTATGCTCTGCCGGCGCCGCAGGTGAGACCAATAGCTACCTTAACTCATGGGCCGTGGACTATAAAGTCCAAACGACTTGAAGTGTTTTATTTCCTTTAGACGTTATAAGACGTCAGGACGATATTACAAATTAAATAAATAAAACTAGGAAATAAGATCACTGATCAGTTTCTTGTTCGCTTAAATGTTTTATGGTAAATAACGTAGCTAAACCTTTGCAAGGGTGTAGTTTTCGACAGAAAATAGCAATACCGGTACTATAATTTTGAAAGTGTTGCAGTCAATAACTTTTTCTTGAAGTCGCCTACTATATTCCCACAAAGATACGATTGATTGATTGTAATTTTCCATTCTAAAGCCAGCCAGTCCATATACAACATTATGGGCGCCTTAATACTTACATTGCCCACGACGCCTATATACTGTTACAAGACAACAGCTGCAGTCCGTTTCTGCAGTTTGCTTGCCAGTATACTGTTATTGTACAGTTACCGTATATTTTATAGGCGGAGAGTGTGGTGGTGGAACGTCACCGTTCAGCTTCGCCGGAGCCGGAGCGGTTCTTGCAGCATCCTGCTCCGCAGCACCATGCGCCGCCGCCGCAGCATCATGCACCGGTATGTATCTCATTTCATAAACAATTGTTACATTGTGTCGGAAATTGTTATTTTATACATTAGTAAACTAGAATTGTAGATAATTTGATGAAATGTAAAAACAGTAAAATTCTAATTTGTTTCTATTATTTGATTGTAGATAATTGATAAAGAAGACATATAAATAATATTTATATAGAAAACTTGTTAAATGTCTGAGAAATAACATTATTAAAATATATGTAAAGATGTCAAAATTATTTATTTAAAAAATCCCACCTAATTATCTTGCAACCAACCCAAGATAATAAAAAAAAACAGTAGGTAAATAAAGAAATGTGACAAATGTAAAAACAGTAACAAAAAAATTGTTGTCATGTGTATTGTGCCATTGATGCTGAAATAAATTTCTTTTTATTTAATTTAAAATAAACCCTCCTTCGTCAAAAGAAAAGTGGGACATAAATTATTGTCGGGACGTGAATACACTTGTCAAGCTTTTCAATCTAGAGGTTGGCATAGTAGTTTTTGGGGTGTTATGCTGCTTTATTCTTATGTATTTTGGTAATTATTCCTCGCAATTGAAGTAAAATACATAGTGGCAGTTTAACATGTTAAGGTTGCGAACAACGAAATAATAGCAAGCTGATACAAAAACAACTAAAGTATCTGTTGTACACAGATCCCGAAGCACTCTAACGTGGTCCCCAGCATCATGCCTCCGGCCGCGCCGCATCACCATCTCAAGAGATCTCCCAGCTTCTCAGCTAATAATCAACTCAGTAAGTACTTTATACATTGGATTATGCCTTGGATACTTTATTCATATCTCCTGGTTTAGTATGAGACAGCCAAATACAGGAATGACTGGAAAGTAAAGCATTGGGACCAGCAATTAAATTGAATTGAAATTCATTTTATTCAGACATAAAAAATCTATTTTGCTACTAACACGTATTTATAATTAAAATTGAGAATGGTTAGTAGGATTACAGAACAAAACAACAAAGCAATGCACAGCAATGCTGTGCAACCAACACATGCTGAGGCAGAGCCATTTTGTTACTGGACTTACACTTCAAATACATATGTTTGCTCTTAGTCCAAGTTTATTATGTATTCGGTGCGAGTCTTATGACAAATAAAAATCTATTCTATTCAATGGTACGAAATTAGTTTATAAACGTTTTAAATCCAGCCCCCTAATTAAATATTGTGTCCAACATAACATATGTGGATGCAGCAGCATTAGGGTATATCGTAACGGCGACGAGCAGAAGATTCAGATACCATTGTCTGTCTACTTTTACAAGGCGCTGGACATTTATTTTTTAAACATTAAGGCATATACGTACAGTAAATGCAGGACATAGCCTGTATTAATCAGTGATAATGTAGCATTCAAATAGTGAAATAATTTTTAAAATCGGTCCAGTACTTTTTGAGCCTATTCGTTGCAAACATACTTACATACAAATCTTTCCTCTTTATAATATTAGTATAGACAAGCTTCAAAACTTCAATTGATTAAGTTATCAAAATACTCGTCTGGTCTTATTTATTTTTCTTAGCCATATTTTATAGACGACCGATGTGGCGCGGTGGGCGAAGATCCGCCTGCGACGCAGGAGGTCGCGGGTTCGATTCCCGCCTCGGGACAAATGATTCTATGATCTGAAAATATGTGTTCAGGACGTTTTCTATGTATAGTAAAAAATATCTATCTATGTAGTCTATATGGCCTATGTCCAGCAGTGGACGTGTATGGGCTGATATGATGATGCAGTGTATTATATTTAGTATATCAGTTATCTAGTACCCATAACACAAGCTTAGCTTGGGGCTAGATAATGCTGTGTGAATTGTCCAGCATTATTTATAGGCCACCACCCTCGCAGTTAAAAAAGCTAGGACCGAGTCGGGTTTTTAAATAGATTTTTATCAGTTTGAACTAGTAAAGTTGGATAGAAATACTAAGCTCTGTATTGACAAAGAAAATAACAATCAAATAATATAAAGATATTAAACTAGTATTTACAATTGAAACAATTGGGCTAACTGCAGACTGTTGCCAACAATCTCCAGATAGCTGAACTGGTCTATATCAATACCAGTCGGAAGCATCCCCAAGACGCTGGCTGCAATGTCCCGCTGTATGGCAATGCTAATGCGCTGCGCCAGATACTCACCAGCTCTCGTGTCACGCGTCTAAGCTCTTGACTTTAAGTCTAAATAATGGTCTGTGAAGTGAAAGGATAACTTCAAAGCGAAGCAGAAAATTCAGACCGACTTCATCCGCAAACAGTACTTTCTTAATTTCAAAAGATTCCGAAATAGAAATAAAAATTTACAGATTCAGATCTTCCTAATGTTACAGTTTACAATATAACTTTCTTAAAGTCAAACCAGAGGGGCTATTGTTAAATCTGAACTATGTGGAAATCTCTTCTTCCGTATTTGTTTATGTTAGGTAGGCCTTATTGCAATAAATATGTATTTACTAGCTGCTACCCGCGCCTTCGCCCGCGTTTTATCGGGATAAAAAATAGCCTATATTTTATTCCAGGTCCCTGCCCACATACCAAATTTGAGCCCAATCGATTCAGTACTTTTTGCGTGAAAGAGTAACAAATATCCATACATACAAACTTTGACATTTATGTTATTAGTAGGATGTAAGTTGTTGATCCTAATATTTACTATCTCTCCATAGATGCAGGTGCACCGCCCGCCAAGAAACCCCGCGGCAACTCATCATGGTGCGGGCGCGACGTCTCCTACGCAGAGGCAGCCAAGCTCGCAACCGTACATGATCTCAACTTCTTCGAGCGGGCGAGACGCGCGCTCAGGCACCACCATGTTTATGATAACTTCCTGAGGTTTGTAGAACTGTTAAAATATAAAATACTAGCTGCTGCCTGCGGCTTCGCACGCGCTTTTCGTGTACCCTATGATATATAGATATCTACCTCCCTGCCTTTAATTATGATCCGTTTAGGCGTGAAAAGGTCATAGATAGACAGAGTTACTTTAGAATTTATAATATTAGTAGGATTTACTAGCTGTACCCGCGGCTCCGCCCCTGTTCCGGACGGAGATAAATACAACAAATAAAAATCATTAAAATCGGTTCTGTCGATCTCGAGTTATAATTGGTGTAACTTACACGACTGTTTTATATACATAGATTAATTTAAACACAAACATATATATTATAACTATATCTAATACAATTTATGAGTTAATTATTCTAATACAAATGATAATTATTCTAGAACAATTATAGATTTACGTATTACATACTTGGTGCCGAACCCGTGTAGACTTAAAATTTCAGATTTCAATAACTTTATTTCTTTAGGCTAACAAAATAAGTATATGTGCTTATTGTATATATTATTTATTTGTATAAATACTAGTAAGTATTTTATACAGCTTTATATATAGTAATTATTTTCAAATAAGAAAAAGGTGTCATTGATTTTCTCTTCGCTTAAATTTATTGTCCACCTCGGGAAGAAGGAGGAGGTTTGTTAGGTGAAACGAAGGTCTAATGACTAATAAAAAGTATTTGTAAAAATAGTTTTATCCTAACAGTCCCGCTCACAAATGGTGCGTAAGTCCGCGCGTTTTTATCAGCACAATCCTGAATCACTTACTGGCAATGAGTCCCCTTAACTTGCTGAGCAATTGAGTCCTATGCGTTTCACAGTTATAGGAAACAGTCCATCTATAAGCAATCTCATATACGTTTTCATTAATTGTACTAATAATTACCTCTTTCTCCCAGATGCCTACTCCTCTTCACAAACGAGATAATTTCTTCCTCCGAGCTGGTGTCAGTCACAGCTCCGTTCCTCTGCCGCCACCCGGAGCTGCACAAGTGGCTGCAAGACTTTGTGGGTCCGCCGTCTCCGCCTCACACTCCCACCGCGACCATACACACAGGTATGTACATGATCAGCCTTGATAGTTCACTGGTGGACGGTGACCTCGTGCCATAGCATCCTGTCTCCAGCCGCGTCCAACATCTGCCAGCGGTTTAGAGCAGAGTCCTCTGGCATGCGACCGGAGCGACAGGCGCCATAGGTTCCGTGTCGCGGTCCCTACTCAAGGACACAAATGCGACCTCATGTAACTCACACAAGCATCATCTGTCTATGGTAGTCGTCTGTTGCCAAGCTCTGGTGCAAGGTTGCCTGGAAGAGATCGCTCAAAGCGATAAGACCGCCCTTTGTACTTCATTGTTGTAAAAATTTCTTTCTGTATTGTATTTTGTGTTTGTGTGGTACATAAAGAGTTATCTATCTATGAGACGGCTTATGGCTATTGAGTTGCGGCTCGCTTCGCTCGCCGTGCTAATTCAAACATGGGTTTGTTATAGGAAAGACACAACATTTTTGTAAAATACTTATATGCTTCTACTTTGTAAATAAGTCCTAAGCAATAATACTTTTACTGGGTAAATGTTTATATGATATGATTTTCTATACAAATAAAATGGCAATCAATTACTATCAATTCAACCACCAACAATCAACTCACAAACTCGACCACCTTCTCCAGGCTATACCTCCCAATACACAAGCAGCGAGCAGCTCTTCGAGCGAGCTCGGTCCCGCGAACGAGAGCGAGAGAGAGAGCGCGAGAGAGAACGAGAGCGTCTCACGACTGCGCCCACGGTGCGGCTCGAGCCTATCGGAGTGCCGAGACTGGAGCGAGGGACCGATGGACCTCCCGCTATGGATGTTGGTAAGTCAACAAAACACTCTTTTCTTTTTACTATTATGTATACACATTTTTAGATTAATGTTAAATACCCTAGCTAGAGTATAAGTATATAATTACAATCTAGCCATAGAACTTATTACCAAGAACGTGTCCATTGGTAGTTTTCTTATTGTCTCTATATATGTACTTAAAGGGGAAGACACTCGGTTCATGCGTCACTCAAGCATACAAGCATCCTGTCTAAACTATCTAAATATCTAAATCTAGATTTAGATAGGCAAAATAAACATGTATTAGACACATGAGTGATATATAAATGTACTAGTGGTTACTTTTTCACTTCTTCCACTAGTAGACAAAAAAAATTTTGTGAAGAGAAAATCAATAACACCTTGTTTCTTTTTTGATAATAATAACTATTTTTAAAATGTTTATAGTTAAAAATTTGACTTGCCTAAGTGCTTATTTTGTAAGCCTAAAGAAATAAAGCTATTGATTCTTTCTGATTCTGATAGATCGAAGACTGAGCTAGCTTTCATAATACGGGGCCTAACGTGTAGTAAATTTAATTATGTACACATATATTTATAGTCGGTTTTCGATCCGTATAACAACACTAGGCTGAAAAGTTAGCCCGTGCTTCCCTGTACCGTATATAACGTGTATATTCTGTTGTGTAGATCTGACGACGTGCAAACGTCTCGGCACGTCATACTGTGCGTTGCCGCGCGAGGCCGCCGCACGGCGCTGCTCCGGACGGACCGCGTTGTGCAAAGAGGTAAATTATTCTTATTCTTTCTTCTTTCTAACATTCTGTGTGTTAAAATGTCTGTAAAGCGGGAAGATTCAGTGTGGTATACCTATTGTATTGTATTTGTATTTATTTATTTATAAAATCTTATTCTAGGCTTTTACATTTTAACATTCTCTAAACCCGACAGGATTTGTGTAGAATGTTGCATGCCTCAGTTTAAATACGATTTAAGTGTATTTAAGTGTATGTACCTATTACAAATAGTTTAAAAATAGTCTTTTAAAAATATTATACGTCCTTAGACTTTGATATAGTCTATGGCTCTGTGAGTGTGTTTATGGTTCCGGCTCCGTCTCCCATGTTTGATTTGCTCACATCCCCATTGTAATTCTTACGGTAGTTATTGTACATATATATATATTGTATTATATATTGCTCGTTGATTGTAAGGATGAAATGTTCTGTGTAACAAGAAATACTAAAAGTGTCTCGTTTCTCAACAATGTCTTTAATTAAATAGATATATTACATTCAGGTTCATAGTTTCACAAAAACCTGAATTAGTGTGCAATTCGGTGGTCTAATGAAACGGGAGCTTTTCTAGATATCTGACGAATCTCAGATATCTAGCGATTTTATCATATAATTCTGAACAGACTCGCAAAAATTCAAAATTATCACCGTATTGGGGCTCACGTTACCGCGAAGACCGTGTGCGTAAAAGCAACATGCATACGTAATATGTACTAATTTGACTAACATCCTGTATATATATAATATTATATTATGAAAATTATAATATTTGTGATAAAATAAAATACGATTTCCCAGGTGCTGAACGACACATGGGTATCATTCCCGACGTGGAGCGAAGACTCCACCTTCGTGACGTCACGCAAGACGCAGTACGAAGAGTATATCTACAGGTGCGAGGATGAGAGATTTGAGGTGAGTTTATACACTTTGTGACATTTACCTGTAAACCTGTAACTTTTTTTAAAATAATTACTTAATTACGATAGCACAAAAACAAAAAAAAACATGTTTGAGTAACAACCTAACTGAACCGAATCTGACCTTTGATTCTGATTCAGCGACCCAAAAACATAGATTATATATAGACCATTGGGCAAAAATAATAATTTTCTTTTTGTTTGGCTGTGTTGTTGTTACCCTACAACATACTCTAAACCAGGTTTTTCAATATCTATATGGAGTATCATATTGTATATATAGTATATCCGTATAGAATATCTATATAGTTAGTAGTTATATGTATAGGTAGTAGTATAGAGTATCTATATGGTTAGCGGAACTGGTGGCACTGATTCACGGCACTGCCGCACTCGCGAGGGTGATATAAAAGTTTTAAAATTTAAAAAAAAAATGTACGGTCCGTACACCACGTATAGTAACTAAGCCGGATATATCAGAAAAACCAAGAGATAAATTTTAACTGATATATTTAACGATAGACTGTAGTAACTAATAAATGATAATGAGACGCGTGAGTCGATTGACAGGTGATCGCGAACTGAATACAATAAAAAGTATTGCTAAAATTGATGACTGGCGTAAATGCGAGGTTTACATTAATTAGGTCAATGCACAATGTACGTGCTCGTACAGATACAATGCGAAACGGAGTGTGGGAAGATGAACGATGGACCGACGACATCGTAGCGGTCGCAGGGAGTCGTTGGATGGAGGCGGCTCAGGACCGCTATTCGTGGTGTCGTTGCTTGGGGAGGCCTATGTTCAGCAGTGGACGTATCAGTCCTTCCTAAAACATGATTTTTTTTGTAGGCTGTTGATACTTTTGTTGGTGAAAAGGTCTAATTTTTTTTTCATGTTGTTGCTACAAAAAATATGTCTCGTTAGATCTACTCTCTAGCTATTTGGATATAGTTGTCTTCCGGATGAAAGGCAATAAATTCAACAATTAAAAACAGTTTGAAAGTAGATGTCCAGTCCAATCTAAATAATAATGAAAAAAAAACGACTCTCCCTCTCAGATAATTCAATGAATTCATTCAGATAATTCATTGGGAGCGGGTCGATTTTTTACCAGTAGCAATCACAGGACTTCTGAGACGTTCCGTCAATTCGTCATCCCTGATCTTAATATCTGCCAACAGCTGGACGTAGTAATTGAAACCAACGCGTCAACCATCCGTGTCCTCGAGGGCGTCCAGAAGAAGATATCCCGCATGTCTTCAGACGAAGCAGCAAAGTTCCGCCTCGACGACGCTCTGGGCGGCGCCTCGCCAACCATACACCAGCGCGCGCTGCGTCGCATCTATGGAGACAAGGTGGTACGCACATAACACATCATTCATTATCTAACCTAGATACATTGGTAACCTTTGCATTTCATCATCAGGAGGGGGCTCAGGAACGCTATGTGCCACACATAGCGTTCCTTAGTCACCTCTATCCATCAATTTTGCCGCGATCGTTACAATGTGGCACGTGTAATGCGATTATTATCATGAATAGATGTATATCTGCCATATAGCGTCGTCGCATCTGTGGAGATAAGGTGGTACGCACATACCACACAATTCATTATCCAACCTGGATACATTGGTAAACTTAGCAATTCATCATCATGAATGGATGGAGGACTCAGGAACGCTATGTGTGGACATAGCGTTCGTTAGCCATCTCTGTCCATTGACTTTGCCGCAACCGCTACGATGCTCACAGCCATATCATACATAAGGTGGTACGCACATAACGCATCATTCATCTATCATATGATCTAACCTAGCTACATTGGAAGTTCATCATCATATTATCAGCCCGTATAACGAACATACGATACGTCTCCCCCAAACGGAGGAGAGGTAACGCTATGTATGGTACAGTAATTGTAATTTTGTAATTTATTTATTTGGAATGAACAAAAACATATACAGCTAAGATACAATTGAACACTGCGAAAGCGCATAAGTTTAAAACTGTGTCGCACCTCCCAGCGCCCAAACTCAGGATACGGGCCAATATCACCAAACGGAAAGCATAGTTTAATATTATTTTAATACTAAGGGAATATAATATTTTTGTTTGGTGAAATCGGGCTCTAGGAGATCTGACGTTCATATAAAACAATATTACTTTATTATGAAACAATACTATGAAAAAATTTAAACAGAATTTATAACTAAAATGTATGTGTGTGGATAGTACCACTTTATCTGCCATATCGTCGCTAACTATTAGATACTGGAGATTTTGGTCAAATTAAGGTTTATTTCATGGTTGTATCACATTATAATTGCTATGAAACACATTCAAATTAAATTTCATTTATTCAATCATACCATATCCTTGTTTTTTATCATTATTTTCATAACTATCATCGTATTTAATCACTAACTTTTATTTATTTCTCTATGACACTGATGTTCATCTCACTATTATTATTATAATCAATTAATTAGGTACTTATATTCAACTTTGTTTTATATCAGTCATAATTTTACCTTGTTTTTAACGTACTTTTTTTTGTAAAATAATATTTATGTTCAATTCCTGAATCGATATAACTATCTTCACAGAAGAACAAAGAAAATAAAGAGGCGAGTATTTGAAGCTAAAATCCTTCATAACTAACTCGTCAACATTGTCCTCAGGCGGTAGACATAATCGCAGGCCTCAAGAAAAATCCCGTGGTGGCCGTGCCTGTCGTACTACGGCGGCTGAAGGCCAAGGAGGAGGAATGGAGAGAGGCGCAGAAGGTAAACTATAACTTCAATCGAAGACCGATGTGGCGCGGCGGGCGAAGGTCCGCTTGCGACGCAGGAGGTTGTGGGTTCGATTCCCGCCTAGGAACAAATCTTTGTATCTATGTAAAATATCGTATTGTCTTATATAAGTCATCTAGTACCCATAACACAAGCTCTGCTTTGTTTGGGGCTAGATGAAGTGTTGCATAGTCCAGCATTATTTATTTGTTCAACAAAAATACTCAAAACCCTTCCGTCTACAGGGCTTCAACAAACAATGGCGCGAGCAGAACGAAAAATACTACCTAAAGTCCCTCGACCACCAAGGCATCAACTTCAAACAGAACGACCTGAAAGCGATGCGTTCCAAGGCGCTTTACAACGAACTGGAGAGCGCATACCTCGCGAGGAGAGACCCTCCGCATCTCACGCTGGATTATAACATGCAGGGGAGGCAGGAAGGTGAGGAATTAACAAATATAACTTGTATTTAAAAGTCTCGTGCCACAGTGTTTGTAAACAAACTCCTCCGAAACGGCTCGACTGTTTTTTTATTTGGCCTACCAAATATACACGAAAAAAAAAACAGTCTGAGAATAGGTTGTAAACAATTTTTTGCCCCTAAGTGATAAGGGTGGCTTGGCTTACGCCAAAATTTAATTATTGAATTTTTGTATAACTTTTTTGTTTGCATTTTTTATGATTGGCACGAAAAACATAACTCTCAATTTTCTCCTTTCTAATACCAACCCCCATTTTTTAATAGCGATACTAGTCAGTTCTGTAGTAATCTTCAACCTTCGGTGGTTGATGGCAAAACAACTTTTGCCGGGTCAGTTAGTAATGTCTAAAATGTATGTCCACTGCTGAACATGGGCCTCTGAAACGACACTAATAAATAAAAATACTACAAATAGCGATGCTGACCCGCCTCCAGCCATAGTTTACCCTCGACCGCTACAATATTCCTTGTTGATCTTAAAGGGGTTGAATCTACAATAATATTCCACTAATAATAATAAAGCAATATGAAAAAGACATTACTTTCAAAAACAAATTAAAAATCTACTCATTAAAACATATTATACACACACAACACCCACAAAAACACGAACACACACACACATCCACATAAATTCAAATAGGTATCAGTGCTATCTCTTAGAGAAAATTTAATTAAGAGTTATTTTTTAATTTGTTTTTATTTGTATTGGCATTTAAATATTCATTAGTGAATTCATTTAGTTAAATGTTATTTTCAAACTTGATCGTAAATAATTAATTTATTGTTAGTTTATTTGTTAAATCCATGTTTTTGTACGGAAGAGCAGGACATCCTGGCACAAGTATTTTTACGTATTTAAAAGGATGTCCTAACAACTGTCTAGCATGTAACAAACATATTCTTATACAAACAAACAATTTATTGAAAATTGTTTGTTTGTGTTACTCAATTAAAGAATTTATGGATGATACATTAGATTAATATTAACATTATTAGATTTTGGATATTAGATAACTCTATGGAATAACCGTTAGTAATTAAGTTAGCTTTGGTTGTGATACTTAAGTGACTGTAGTACTAAATAATGTGCAACATTTATAAAACTAAGCTTTATTGTGATATTTAAAATTATATTAGCTACCTCTCAAGTTGCATGGCGCCCTAACAGGGCTCCTAATACTTAGCCTCTAAGTGAAATATTTAAGACCTCTCACATTGTATGTATTAGGATTGCAAAATAAATACTCTAATCTCGCGCTAAACGCATAAATACAGTCTCAGTTCCGTCGCGGGTAAAAATATTCACGACTGTACTCTGTCCAGTTGCGAATCTGTCCAATTGATACGGAGGGATTATAATCAATATCCTTGGCAGGGGGATAAGTCATCAGATCACAGTGGTGGATTAAAATATACCTACATACTTAGAAGGTAGCTGCTGTTTATTTATTGTCGCAGTTCTAGTGCAGCACGTAACAGAAATATAAATACAGTTATTTGAAATAAAACATTAAAAAATATATCGAATTAGATCGGTAGACAAAGGTATACGTATTTTTTCGAGACAATGATGTAAACACATGCGATGTGCAATCGACAGAATGTCAGTGTTGATACCAGCATGCTGCCTTCCTACTGACGTCTCTAAAACTAAAGCAATTTCTTGTGTGCTAGGTCCTTTCTTTGCAGACATTCTTTTCGGGGTTTAACCTCTATAAGAGCGCGTACTCCGAAAACAGAAATAGAAGTTTCTGATTTATCTTCGTGCAAAATTGACTCTTATATACCTTACATAAAGAATACGAACGAATCCGAAACTTCGGTTTCGGTATTACGATTAGAATCCGAAAAACAAACATGAGGGCTTTGTTTTTTGGATCCGTAGGAGAACCCATCTCAAACATTCCCACTTCAAAATATTAATAAATTTACTCGATTTTTTCTTCTAATTAAATTACATTTTAAGATAACTAAACAATAATTAAAACATCGTTGTCCACAGCTATAAAAATAGTCCGCGACACAGCAGAACTACTAATCCATCACGCTCGCCGACAGACCGGCATACAGAAGGCAGAGAAGCGCCGCATCAAGCAACTCCTGAGGCACTTCCTACCAGATCTCTTCAACCATCCGCGGCAGCCGCTGTCTGACGACGAAAGGGACGAAGGTACCATTTACCGCTTTAGAATATCACTAGCTTTCATCATCATCAGCCCATACGTCCACTGCTGAACATAGACCTCCCCCTAACGACGCCAGAAATAGCGGTCCTGAGCCACCTCCATCCAACGTCGGTCCATCGATATCTCCCAACTGAGAGTCTCCCAACACTCCGTTTGGCGATGCATCCGCGTCATCAGTTCTGCGAGCTATATGAACTGCCCACTGCCACTTCAGCCTAGTAATTCTGAGAGTTCACTAGCTTTAAACTCGTCTTAATTTGGGGGCTAGATGGATTGTTCATCATTATTATTATTCATTTAAGTTTAGTAAAAAAGACAATGATGTAAACACATGCGATGTGCAAATAACAGAACATCAATGTTGATACCAGCATGCTGCCTTCCTACAAAGCCTTCCTACCTAGCTGTCAAAGAACTAAGTCTTACTCATCGTATACTAAATGCTTTGTAAAACCTTTCTAAACATTATTATTTCAGAAGAGAAAGAAGAGCCTACAAGCCCGAGTAGTCCTGCGGAGGAACAACCTGATGCGGATAAGCCGAACAACTCTGCGGTCAAGGAGGAGATTAAACAGGAGGTAAGCGCGCAAATCCCCCCCCTACATGGGAGACCATCCATGGACCGACAACATCGTAGCGGTCGCAGGTACTTAGGTCAAACAGCTGATGCTGCTAATTTCCCTACGTGATCGATTTATCGAACAGAATCCAAAATATTTTATGTCAACAAAGATATTTATGAATGAAAACTTAACAATAACAAGAAACAACAAGATAACAGTAATGTTAACACTAAAACAAGCCATGAGTGCAAGAGCGAGACTCCCTGCTGTCATACAGTGAAAACTCGTACGGAGGAAAGTCACTTGAGCTTTTCAGGCCTTGTAATTTTACAATTTACCTACCCAAATGAACATAATTATGACCTTGCTGATAACTGATTGTAACGTAAGTTAGTTTTAAATAGAGTTAGTTATGTTATTATTATTACTTATTAGTTACGTAAGTCTGTAAAGTTAATTTCAATTGAAATAAATATTGAATTTCATTTCAACTTCCATAACGCATGATCTCAGGTATAGCAAAAAATGTTTTTTTTTTTTTTAATTCCAATACGAACTAGAGGTCAATAAAATGATGAATGAAAGCTTTCATGACTAAAAATTGTTTCGAGCTTCTGTCCCTTGCTACGATGATACCAATGTCGTTAAATATCATCATCATCAGCCCACTGCTGAACATAGGTCTCCCCCAGACGACGACGTCGTTAAATATTTTCCACCTTGGATTTTGTAACCGCTTTGCATACAAAAAATATCAATTCTTTTAATCGGGAGCATAAACTGGGCCTAATTTTTACTCGATATCAAATTATGAACCATAACGAGGTTAATTTCGCGATTTACTTACTAAAAGTGTGTAAGTTGAAACAATGATGTAAACACATGCGATGTGCAATCAACAGAATGTCAGTGTTGATACCAGCATGCTGCCTTCCTACTGATGTCTCTATAATAACACCAATTACGTCCAAAAAAGAACAGCCAACAAAAAACCACTCTAATTTCAACCATAATTGGCAACTTATGCATTAAAATTTGTTTGTTTGTTCTCAGTCGTCGGAATCGGATAACGCATCGGACAAGAGCGGAAAAACGAGCAAAAACAACAAGGAGAATAAACCTAAGAATAATAACACAGACAGCAAAGGTACGTTAATCCATCCATACTCATTACAACAATTATTAATAAATAAATAATGTTGGACAATCCACACAGCATCATCTAGCCCCAAGCTAAGCAGAGCTTGTGATATGGCTACTAGATAACTGATATATATACATAATACAGTACATACATAGATAGATATTTTTTACTATACATAGAAAATACCCAGAACACCCGGAACAAATATTTGCAGATTGTATCCCAAGGCGGGAATCGTACCCGCAACCTCCTTCGTCGCAGGCGGACCTTCGCCCACCACGCCACGTCGGTCATCGTCCCAAACTGATTGCTTAATTTTATGCTTATACAGCTGAAATGATTTTAATGAAACTTTGCAAATAGATAGATAATATCCTGAGAAAGGATGTAAGGTACTTTAAAAAGGCGTGTGAAGCTGCGGGCTTTAGCTAGTTAGAATTAATGATCAAACGAACTTAAACATGTGAAGTTTGTTCATAATAATGTGAAAGGCTTCATTCGACGCTATTTATACACAGACTAGCTGTTCCCCGCGGTTTCACCCGCGTTTTTTAATTTCACTTTTCTATAGGGATAAAAAGGTCTCTCTTCCCGTGAATGTTCCATGGGAATTTGCTCTTTTACCAGGACAAAAAGTAGCCTATTTACGTTAATCTCCATCCTTTCAGCTAACTCAAAAAAATCAAATCGATTGGTTGCTTAAATAGGGCGTGAAGGAAAGACAAACAAACGCACTTTCGCATTTATAATATTCGTTAGGATTTGTACCATCACGGACTGCGTTGTATCGCAGTGTAGTACCACTGAAGGTTTTGTTAAGTATTCTATCTGTTATTTTAGAGACTATGATGAAAGAACATGCGATGTGCAAGCTACATAATATCTTTGTTGATACCAGCATGCTGCCTTCCTACTGATGTCTCTAAAATAAACAAAACATATAAATTATAAATAATAATTATTAATAATAAAATTAATTATCAAAACAATTGAAAAAATTGGTTCAAAATTTGCAAATAGTTTTAGTTTCTAGAACTTGAATAACAAGTGATCTTATTTTTATTCAGAAAATACCTTTCAGAAGAATTTTTAATATTTATTTACAAACCTACATATAAACAGACAAATTTTTTTTTTTTTTATAGTCAATAGACCTTCGTTTGAGCACAATCTCACCTGATGGAAAGTGACGATGTGGCCGACGGTGTATCACGAAGGTCTAGAAGACCTTTCATCACTCTATTTCGTTAAAATGCGTAATCTACGGAACCAAAGTTACGATTATAAAAGTTATTTTATCAGAAAGAAGCCAGCTATCGTCGCAGAATCCATAGTCCATCATCATCAGCCCGTACACGTCCACTTCTGAACATAGGCCTCCCCCAAACGACTCCACGAACGGCGGTCCTGAGCCGCCTCCATCCAACGACTCCGTGCGACCGCCACGATGTCGTCGGTCCATCGAGTGGGAGGTCCATAGATTAAAGAAAATATTGCGCTCGTGCTACTTACACGGAGTCATTTACAGAACGTTTTCAATTGTGACACTTTTGACACGCGTCCTCGTACCTGTAGTGTCTTTTATTAACCGACTTCAAAAGGAGGCTATAAATTTGTCTGTATGTTTTTTTTGTATGTATGTTACGCCGATTATGGACCGATTTTGAAAATTCTTTCACTATTGTATAGAAAACGATCCCGAAGGGGTCCCATAAAATTTTTATCCTCAGGGAACTAGTATTTATCCCGCAAAACTTAAAATAAGTTTAAAAGTAAGGGAATTTGAAGTCGGTTTATCGTTTGTCAAAACACGCCATATTATTTTCAACGGTAAAATGCATAAATGTATCATTTTGAGACGATGGTTATGGTAAAACGATTTATTTAGTGGAATTAGGGACCTCTTACGACTACGTATCATGTGCACGAAGCTGCAGACAAGTTAATAAATATTTAACTGTGTTGTTCTAGACGTGTCCAACGCCCCAGCCAATACAGTAAAGCGAAGCAGCAGCAACGAGGAACAGGGTTCCGTGAAATCTGACGTCAAGTCGGAAACCGCGGACCCAGAGGACGATTTGAGAGATTATCCGCCTAATGTGAGTGTCATTTACTTATTTATAGTACACATCTAAACGGCACGGGTTTGGCAAAATCACCTCGCTTGGCAGGCGGATTGGAGATTGCAGTGGGGTTTAAAATACTCTGAAGAAAGCTGCTGCCTTTTCTGGATGGTTTTATTCTTACAACTTCAGATGTAATCCTCGAATCCTTCGAGACAATGATGTAAACACATGTGATGTGCAATCAACAGAATGCCAGTGTTGATAACAGCATGCTGCCTTCCTACTGATGTCTCTATGTATCAACCTCGATGCAAGCAGAGGGTCCTTCTTTTACCGAATTTTAGAATTTCAAAGTATCAACTTAGGAAATTTCGACTTTTGTTGTAAAAAGCTTCTCCGTTTTTTTTTTATCCATTGGCTGAATTGAGAGCAGGGTTTAGCTGTATAATTTAAAGTTACTTAATAGTAATAAGCGTAAAAAGATTGAAGTGAACAAAAAATCAAAGTGATCACTTTATTTCCCTGTTTTACTTATGTAATTTTAATTTTGTGACGTGTCCAAGAGTCCTGTAAGGTCTAAAGGAAATAAAGCAATTTGATATTCGTTCCCTGTGCATGAGCCACCGGTGGTGCATTTTAAAGTTCTCGCCGTAAGTGCATGACCCACATATGGGGCATTAGCCCTCACAAGTTTAAAGGCTTGTAAAAATGTACATGCATGCATACATATTACAGCTAATGAACTAAAAAAAAAATTTGATATGAAAACCGGTGGTCTTTTTCGTTTGCCAGTCCTACCATCAAAAATGAAGTGTTTACAAGCCTTTACACTTGTAACGGCTCATGCCCCATATGTGGGTCATGCACGTACGGTGAGAACTTCAAAATCCACTATCATGCACAGGGAACTAATAATTTGCCAGTACGTTTATTTTAATACCTACTCTCCATCAATGAATCTGTTATCATCCTAACCCTTTCTCCCCTATTCCAGGAGGCTCGCTTCGTCTGCAGTATGTCATGGTACCTGTTCCTTCGAGTGCACGGCACGCTGTGCGCGCGCCTGGCAGCCGCGCGCCGCCACGCCGCTCTGCAAGCCCAGGAGGCGTCGTGCACACCGGCCGCGGCGCTAAGACTCAAACCTAACAGTAAGTACTAGAGCTTAGTGCTAGATTACTTAATATACAAAATACAAAATAATTTATTCAGAATAAGGTACTATTAAATACATAAGTTCCAAATGAAGGATGAGGCAGCAAAAGTTAAAAACTGCAGCAGCTTCATCGCCCGCCTCCTTGGCACATCATAAATAAATTAGATTATAGGTACATGTTTCTTGATCTTAAATTTATTTAAAGTTAAGTTAAAAACATAATAATAAAATTAATAGTAGGTACGCTGTTAAGGCAGGTACCTAATAATTATAACAGATCTCTAAAAGAATAAAAACTGAGTCAGTGGGGGAGGAGAACTCCTAAGGCCACCATTCCTCTGTACTTTGGGTATGTGGTGGACATGTGTGTATGTGGGGGGGTGTGTGTGCGTGTGAAGAGCTCTTGAGGACACCCGTCTCTTAGGAGTCCGGGCAACAGGCGTAAATTACAAGTAGTACAAACACTAATATTATTTGGAGTCAATCCCTCTCTCTCAACAAATGTCTTTAGAACCCATGCCCGCTTGAAGATATCTGGTCATGACCTGCAGATCAAATGATCAGACACAATTTCTACTACCACATTGCTCATTCATAATTATGGTGCGACTACAAAATCAACGTTCAAGGGGCAAAGCACCAGCAGCGTAAGATATCGATTGAACAAAAGGAAATCCTTAATTATAATAGAAATAGAAAATATTTATTTGTGTCACAAAAATATAGTATCATAAATTGCTTATTATCTAATATAAAATTTAAAAAAACACAAAAAGATCACCGGCTCATCTCTTTGCTGCTATGGCACTTATGCCATAGCAACGCTGGTTTTCAGCGGTGCCCGGTTGGTAAGTGCAGCGCTACTCGCAACACCAATCCACATAGCCTGCTATAGCTAGCTTTAAAATAATCAACAAATCGTATATTAGTGCTTTACATACGTTTTTAGGGATGTGTGTAACTAATTTCAGAACATAGTAATATTAACCAAACCAAACTGAATGTAGAATGTTAGTAAACATGCCGCCCATACTTAACCTAAAATTCACTCTGTTGCTGCGCCTTTTTATACGCAATTTACATTATTTGTGGATTTGAGATCCTGCCTTAAATAAATATTGCTTACAAATTTATCTGAAACTCTACGCCAAGCAAGTGATTTTTAGTTATTTGTGACCTGGTTTGTTTACTAATATTCTACATCGAGTTTGGATGAGGTATATTAAGTGTTCGGAAGGGTCATTGCTCACTCCGCAACTGACAAGACCAACAAATGAATGTTGTAGACCCTTTCTAACAAGTGTTTTCTTCTTCAGATCTCCCCGCCACAGCTTCATCTCCCTCCCAATACTACACAGCATTACTGGAGCTAGTCCGGGGAGTGTTGGACGGCAACGTGGAGGCTTCAGCTTACGAGGATGCGGCGCGAGAGATGCTGGGCATCAAGGCGTATCCTGCCTACACGTTGGACAAGCTGGTCTCTATAGCTGTCAGACAGGTCAGTTGGAATTTGTAATATAAGAAACTAAATAAATAAGTAAGGACTCATACACACAGCATCCGTTTTACTGGATCCGTCTATTTTCCCGTGATGGCCTATGTAGTTGTAGGAAAGAGTTCACACATCTGACAGGATTCCGGATCCAGTAAACGATTGTTACCGGACCGTTTTTTTTTACGGATTTTTAGCTACTGGTAAAAATTGTTTACAAGATCCGGAATACTGACAGCTGTGTGAATGCGCTCCTACAGCTGCATACGCCATCATGGGAAAATAAACGGATCCAGTAAAACGGATGCTGTGTGAATGAGACCTAATGTTGGACAGACAATCCATACAGCATCATCCAGCTCCTGTAACACTGTAACTGTAACATATCAACTCTTTTTATTCAAAAATGCGTGCGAAGCGTTTGACAGAATTTAGTTATGTATATTACGACATTAGACTGGCTAGAATTTTCATAGTTAAGAGGAACTATGAAAATTCTAGCCAGTCTAAAATGTTCGTGAAAAATAAACAAACTTCTGTCCTGTCCTTCGACCGTTTTATTTATAATAGACAACGACAATGATGTAAACACATGCGATATGCAATCGACAGAATGTCAGTGTTGATACCAGCATGCTGCCTTCCTACTGATGTCTCTATAGAACGTAAAACCACATAGATATTTCTTTAAATATCCTCTAAAATGCTTCCTATTATGAACAGATTCAACAACATAATCTCTACTTCCAGCTACAACACTGCGTATCAGAGCCGTGGTCGGTGCGGGCCGCGGAGCTGGCGGCGCGCGGAGGCATGCGGGGCCCCTCGTCGTACGTGCGACGCGCGCATCGATATCTGAGGCACCATCATGCAGCATTCCTTGTCAGAGTGGTAAGCGTGGTCCTTCTAAGAGTATTCTAAGGCCTATGTGATCGCCTAGGCCCAAGCAGGAGACTGTAATTTATGCCCGAAGATTTGGACCCGCTGCAAACGGCTACCAAATTTATTCGTAAATACTGTAAACGATACCCTTTTTCTATGACCTTAAAATTACCTTCAATATTACTTGTCAATTTGTTTAATGTTACTATTAATTTTGAACTGCTTGCTCATTACTGTATTCTGTCCTGTTAATTGTACTTGCAGTAATCGACATGGCCCAACCGATTAGCAGTGCAGTATTTCGGTCTCCATATCCAGTACTCAGATAGATCTGCAATCTTTAAAATCCGAGCACTATTTTGGTGTCAATCGTTTCGTTGATCGATTTTGATTTTAGTAATAAATCTCTGTTTTCGACGTTTGTTCTACCGTGGGTTCAAAGTAAATGGCCTACAATGGTCGCAAAACTACTTATCTGCTAGCTAAATAACTTGAAGAAAGGACAATTCGCACAAAAATACAAAGATTTTATACTAGCATCACGTTCCAACTGAATTACGATAGTTTTATTAGTAAAAAAAATTAACTACAGACTGTCATATAATGTATTTTCTTCTTTACAGTATGGCGGCGATGAATGCAAAGTGACGTTTGAGCTACTAGAAGGCACGGGCAGCGAAGGACGGACCTCACCTACCAACAATAACGACAACTCGAGGCTATCGCCCACCAACCAGGTGATTATTACATTTTAGAATATTAATAACAGTCCATATTGTCCACTGCTGAACAGAGACCTCCGGACACCAGAAATAAGGCTGCTGTTCACCAATCACCAGACAATTAGACAGATTCGTAGCTTAACTTTGACGTTTAATTTATGAAAAATTGTGTTAAAAACGTGAAAACAACAGTTTATAATTTGGCGTGTTTTAAAAAACGATAAACCGACTTCAAATTCCCTTACTGTTACACTGTCTTTAAGTTTTGCGGGATAAATACTAATCCCTGGGGATAAAACTTTTATGCGACAACCTCGGGATCATTTTCTATACAATAGTGAAAGAATTTTCAAAATAGGTTTTTATAGTGCTTATGCCCGCACTTTGGGTAATCTTAAAGAATTTAAAGATATCCCAAAAATTTTTTACGACTCCGGCGGGACTTGAACCCGCGACCCTCCTCTGAATACGAGGATGCGCTAACCAACTGCGCCACGGAGGCAAGTACCCGACCTGTCGAAAATCTTTGGGACTTACGGACTATAGCGCCGTTAGCTCCACCTACAGGGGAAACATTGAAGTTATCCAAAAGTCGTGGGTTCAAGTCCCGCCGGAGTCGTAAATTTTTGGGATATCTTTAAATTCTTTTCAAAATAGGTCCATAATTAGCATAAATATCGCGTAAAATTACAAAATATATACGTACAAAAACATAGTTGGTTTAAACTAACAACCATCCGTTGGTGAAATCGGGTCACTACTGACTCCGACAAGTAATTCCGAATATAAAACTAAACAAACATGACTGCTTTGACTGGCCCGTTCGAAGCTGGGCAAGATTATGATTGTCGTGTCCAGTCAAAACGAGAGGCCCACAGCAACGTTGGCATATGGTCGCACACGCGGGACACCATACGCGGAGTGCATTACCCATGTCAACTACAAAACTAACTCTATCACTCTAGCTATTTCTGACTTTAAGGGGCAGAGTAATGCGGCACTAGCGCCACTCTTTAGTTTTTCTTGTATTAACGTTATGGAAAAGATTTACTAAAAGTTCTCTCCGCCAATTGATAATACCCAGTATCAACTATTTTTCGATACTTCTGTAATAGTTTTGTTTTATTTCGATTAAACAGAAAATGGTTTATCCAGCCTTTGGTGGCCACCAAACGCAATAAACCATTTTTTGCTAATACTTAATGGAAAAAAACTATGACAGAGGTATCAAAAAATTATTTATACTGGGTATTATCAATAGGCGGAGAGAACTTCTGGTAATTCTTTTCCATAACGATAATACAAGAAAAACTAATAAGTAAATAAATCATTTATTTGTCACATAAAATACACACATACAATTGTTTTACATCTCAAAAATAGCAAAATTAAGACAACGTATACATATATATCATCATCATCAGCCCATACACGTCCACTGCTGGACATAGGCCTCCCCCGTATTATGGCAAATCCCCCCTACATATATATATAAGAATTAAATGGTAAACAAAAAAGAGGCAACTGTTATACCTATGCTAACGTTCCTTTTGCTTACCCCAAAACAACCCACAGTTTACTGTTTACATAGAGCTAATTAGTAATTAATTATAGTTGTTGATTACGTTGAGATTTCGACATTTTAATGATTTTACCATTGGGTAGTCAGGAACCAGGCTTAAACACAAATTACCTGCCTTCAATATGAAGCACTATTGATTATTTTAACCTAAAATACGTGTGTAGCAGTGGTAAATGGATAATAGCTCAGTGATAATATTGCTCTATGAGCAAACACTGATTTTCAGCTATCACCTCGATGACGAGACAAGACGAGCCCAGCGATACACGTCTGTCAGTATATTTACTGCCTACAACCATCATAGAAGATCATCATCATCATCATATCAGCCGATCGACGTCCACTGCTGGACATAGGCCTCCCCTAAGGATCTCCACAATGACCGATGTTGCGCTGCCCGCATCCAGCGATTTCCCGCGACCTTCACTAGGTCGTCGGTCCATCGCGTGGGTGGTCTACCTACACCGCGCTTTCCGGTACGTGGTCGCCACTCTAGAGCCTTGCGGCCCCAGCGGCCGTCGGTCCTACGAGCTATGTGCCCTGCCCAATGCCACTTGAGTTTCGCAACTCTGAGAGCTATGTCGGTTACCTTGGTTCTTCTGCGGATCTCCTCATTTCTGATTCGATCTCGCAGTGAGACTCCGAGCATAGCCCTCTCCATTGCTCTCTGTGCGACCTTGAGCTTTCTGACGAGGCCCATAGTGAAGGACCATGTTTCGGTGCCATATTTCATCACTGGCAATACACACTGGTCGAAGACTTTCGTCTTGAGACACTGCGGTAAGTGGGACGAAAAGACACCACGTAGCTTCCCGAACGCTGCCCATCCGAGCTGGATTCGGCGGTTGACCTCCTTCTCGAAGAGTAATTGGAAAATTAGTTTATGCTATAAAATGCTAAATAGCACTTCGTTTCCGTTCCGGCATGGACGCAAGCGGACTTTCCTAGTTGGATGGTTTGTCCTAGGTAGACATAATGGTTGACAACTTCGAGGGTGTTGCCTCCGAATAATACGGGAGTTGGTACTACATTTTCGTCTTGTCCATGTTCATTCTAAGACCAACTCTTTCGGAGGCTCTACCGAGGTCACCGAGCATTGTACTAAGGCCCTCCATGGTCTCAGCCATGACTACGATGTCGTCTGCAAAGCCAAGGTGAGTGATGTACTCGCCGTTGATGTTGATGCCTAGCCCTTTCCAATCCAGAACCTTGAACACATCCTCCAGCGTAGCGGTGAACAGTTTCGGTGAGATGACGTCTCCCTGTCTCACTCCTCGCTGTAGTGGAATAGGTTTTGAGTTGTGGTCCTGTAATCGGACTGACATAGTGGCGTTTTCGTACAAGCACTTCAGCACTTCGATGTATCGATAGTCAACTTGGCACCTCTGGAGGGCCTGTAATACAGCCCAAGTCTCGACCGAATCGAAGGCTTTCTCACAGTCCACAAACGCTATACACAGGGGCATGGATCTTCAGTCTTCTCTATAACCTGCCTTAGCGAATGTATGTGGTCTATGGTACTAAAGCCTTTCCGAAAACCGGCTTGTTCGGGGGGCTAGATAACTCTTTATTGTACCACACAAACACAAAATACATACAGAAGGATATGCTAACAAACAAAGAAGTACAAAGGGCGGCCTTATCGCTTTATGCGATCGCTTCGAGTCATCACATCATATACATACATACAGCCTTGGCCAAAAGTATAAAGCACCCCTCTAAAACATACATATCTCAAAACACATTTAAAAAAATAGCAATGTTTTGAACAAAGGGCAAGCCGGTGCCCTCAAACGATTATTAAAACAATAGATAACATTTTTCTATGGGCCATAAAACATCTGGTGAGCTAAACTCAAATTATGGGTATTTTACACAAAAAATTCAAAGATACAAATCAGTCTTCATTTGTTATTCGTAGCGTAAGGAAGCTTCCGTGTGTGATTTAATAGTGAAATTAACATTCCTTTTTTTCGAAAATGCCAAAAACAAGTGAACTGTGCTACGCAAAACGTATTAAAATTCAGTTGTTACATGAACAAGGAAAGACCCAAGTAGAGATTGCCAAACTCGTGAAATGTTCGCGGTACGCAGTGCAATCTGCTATTAAACGGTTTGCGGAGACTGGTTCCCACGCAAATAAAAGACGGAGTGGCAGAAAACGCGTGACTACTGAGCGCCAGGACAGAAAACTCATCCGCGAGTCTCTGAAGGATCGCAAAAAAACTTCTTCTGAGCTCGCTGCCCTATCCGAAGAAAGTGGATACCCTATTAGTGCTCGAACGGCAAGAAGAAGGCTTGGAGATGCGGGTTTAAAAGGGTGTAAAGCAAGAAAGAAGCCGTGGCTCTCGGAAAATAACAAAAAAAATCGCTTAGAATGGGCTCTACGATACCAACTTTTCACGGAGGAGGATTGGTCAAATGATGTGTGGTCCGATGAATCAAACTTTGAGGTAAGTTTTTATACCATTTCATAAAAACGATAACACTGATTACTATTATTTTAGTTGGCTTTCATAAAAATAATGAGCACACATTTAAGCTCTACTTTTTTCAATTGTTACAGGTATTCGGAACTGCGGGTGTAACCTTCGTGAGGCGGCGCGTCGGCGAGGAATATCATCCAGATTGCGTGGTTTCCACTGTTAAACACGGGGGAGGTAGCATTATGATCTGGGGCTGCATGGCAGCTGATGGTGTCGGCAAAATTTTCGTTTGCTAAGGCCGTATGAACAGTGAAAAGTACATAAATGTACTCGAAACCGCTCTATTACCTTCGCTTACGCGCATTTTCGGCGACACGAACTTGGATGGCGTCAAATTCCAACAAGACAATGCTCCTTGTCATAAATCAGCGACCTCCATGCGCTGGTTTCGAAACAACAGTATTGTCTTGTTAGATTGGCCGGCGCAGTCCCCAGATCTGAACCCTATCGAGCATCTTTGGGGTATTATGAAGCGCAAAGTCAAACAGCATAGCATTACATCCAAAACAACGCTAAAAAATGCTTTATTTCAAGAGTGGGACGCCATAAGTGCAGCCGAATGTAAAAATCTTGTTAACAGCATGCCCCAAAGAATTGCTGCTGTGATCAATGCGAAGGGTGGGCCAACTAAATATTAGTGATTTATATAATTTTATGTTAATATAGTAATTTGGAAAACAAATTAGTTTTATTTTCCACCTTAAACACGAAAAAGTCATAAAATTTTAGGGTGCTTTATACTTTTGGCCAAGGCTGTATATTAAAAAAATATATTATATTTATTGAATATATATTAAAATATACTCATTATCAAAACAAAAACCTCAACATAACCGTTACTTCCAGTCAGTGACCCCCAACAACGGGTCAGCAGTATCTCGGCTCGCCGCCTGGTCGCTGTACACGGAGCGCTACACGCGACCCACCAACAACGAGGGCTCACGGTGCAAGCCTGTCTTCTTAGTGCGGAATGCAAGGGCGCGGTGCGGCGGGTACACGCATAATGCTCACAGGTATGTAAACTACAACATTAAAGATATACACGCATAGAGGTTGGCGCTCACACGTCCAACACCGCTATAGGTCGCGTCATGTAAAAAGAATGCTGACTTCAAGCTACTTTCGGGTGTGAGTGTAAACATGCGCAACCCCAAGGCATACCCCCCACTTTATCCAGCATTCTTTTTACGTGACCACCCAACACAAATCTGTGCATTCAAATATGGACTTTAAATTGTAGTATTTAAATGTTTTTTTTTTTATTTACGGCATCAATTAACTGCTGCTCGTAATATTTATATTGATGGTATATAACAGCTCGCGGGTCACTCGTTCGAAGCTTGTGTAGCCATTTACGTAAAGAAAGTTTTTAGTAAAGCGAACAAGAAACCTTTACCTTGTTAGGTTGTTAGTTTTCGAGTTGGAGCAAAAGTCTTCCCATGCTTTTTTATCCTCTAGATATTCTGACATGTTGTAATAAGCCTTTTTACAAAGGATATGTTTGATAGTTTGTTTGAATTTATTTATTGATAATTTTTGCAACTCACTTGGAGTTTTGTTGTAGAAGCGTATACATACGTAAATTGCCCTTTATAAGATACACTAATCTTGTGCAGCCTAGTTGTAGTATATCAGTCATCTAGTACCCACAACACAAGCTCCATTTAGCTTGGGGCTAGATAATGCTGTGTTGGATTTTTCAGAATTATATATTTATTTAACTTGCAATGTATGTTTGTTCGGGTGGAATCTTGTCACTCAATTTTAGAGCAGTTATCCTCAACCGATTGAGCTGACATTTGTCATACTTATGTAAGTTCGGTGACAATACCATGTCATGGTGCCATCGAGCTGGTCTGATGATGGAAACGGAAGGTGTCTATAGGAACTTTTAAACGAAACCACGAGTTTGTGTTCGTTAGATTTGTCTTCCCAAGCACTTTGGTCCTCGATGATAAAAAAGCTTGTATTTATATATTTTTTTAATATTAAAAAAATATTTTTTTTATTGTTTCAGTCTCCCCGCGGGCACGGCGGGTAGCGGTGGTGCGAGCGGGGCTGCGCGCGCGCGGCGACGCAAACCCATGTTACGGTTGCACGACAATGAGGAGGCTTGCATTACGCACCATTACAGGTTAATATTTCACACATAATAATGTCCTCTTAACCTCTCTTCTCACTCTAATAATCCGATGGGACGGCAGACTGACACGACCGGGGAGAGGTCAGGTGCAGGACCAACGGCTTAATGTGCTTTCCGAGGCACGGGGGGTGTAACTTCGCCAACTTCCTGACTCCGGGCTGCTACTATGCTTTTCTTTAGCTAGAGAAACCTCTGCAACAACTTTTGGCCTGACTCGGGATTTGAACACAGGACTTTGTTATCAGTACAAGCTGACCGCTAGACCAACGAGGCAATAGCACATATACGAAGTATAAGACTGGGGCCAAAGCGAGCATTATTTTTTGAGACGCGGATAATTTTAGTGTGTTTTAAAAAAAACTATAAAATTCCTGAACCTACCTCTTGTTTACCTTAGCCATGGAAACTGTTTGTTACCAGTCATTGTGATAATTTGATTGTTTTCAAAAACCTAATAATCGACTTCGAATCCCTTACTTTTACACATATCTTGAAAACAGCCAATACGATCTCGTAGCTATAAAAATTCAGCGAGTCTATTGAACAAGTCTGATAAGATTGGGATTGAAAATGTGACTGCAGAAATTTTTCAATCTCAATCTTTATTTACACGACACATAGCTATAACACTATCCAAACTCGATCAAGAATGTTTGTAAACAAACCGCCCATACTTAACCTAAAATTCATTCTGTTGCCGCGCCTTTTTCTACGCAATTTACATTATCTACCTACTTGTTGATTTGAAATCCTGCCTTCAAGAAATATTTCTTACAATAGGCATGAAGACTGATTTTGAGAAACTACACCGCGATATTTTTAGATATCTACTGAATGGAAAAAATCGTAAATCATATTTCTGCAAAAAAAAAATGGACATCGAAGGAAATATACAGTTTTTAAAACTGCATTTTCAATTTCGCTCAAAAACTCTACAATACTCGTGGCGGGTGTATATGACGTCATAGATGCACGAACATCTGATGATACAGAATGATCGTAATATATTCGAGAGAAGCTTTACCAGCTATTCTGTGCCTTTACATTACATATTGTGACGGCATGACGTCACAGTTATGTCTGGTCTCTGATTGGTGTTCAACGTGTCATGGCGGATTGCTGGACTTTGTAGTTTTATTTTATCAAAATAATAATTAATATCGATTAAAATATAATACGTGTTTTGTAATCTATGGCTCAGGTATAATTCGGTAAATAAATATTATTTGTAATTTTTAGTTACTGTCGTCATCCCTATTATATCAGAAACTCTACGCCAAGTGATTTTTAGTCATTTGTGATGTGGTTTATTTACTAACATTCTGCATCGAGTTTGGATAAGGCATAGATGATGCTGTGTGGATTGTCCAGCATTACAACATTATTTTATTTCACAGGTCGCGACCCGTAGCATTCCGAGAACTGTCCCTCTATCAGCCCGGCGCGATCGCCTCTGCGCGCGCAACGCACGCGCGACTGCACGCCGCGCGCAGAGACAAGTTCCGTGCGTGGCTCAACAACAAGCACCAGCACAGGACGTAGGCACCGGGGAATATCCTACAAGCCAGGGTTTATCGTTCCCCAGGGAATATTCTACACGCCAGATAATATCCTACAAGCCAGGGTATATCGTTCTCCAGGGAATATCCTACACGCCAGAAAACATTCTTACAGCCAGGGAATATCACACTCCAGGGAATATTGTACACACCAGGGAATATCCTATAGGCTAGGAAATATTCTACACTAGAGAGTAATCATACCAGCTCGACAACAGACCGGATAGGAAAACCGAGTCTCTGCTAGGGAATATGATTCACTTCAGTAACTTAACCAACCAGACATTAAAATTATCTCTAACTTTATGAACTTCACTCTACTTAAATTATTATAGGACATAGGCGCCACATAATTAATGTTTATCTGTCTCGTATCTTTTGTTTTCATCGTTTACATGTATTTTGTAAGATTGTTTGCTAACTACAGTATACTGCAGCCTGTTAACTAGAAAGCTGTTAACCCCGAAAAGTAGTTTTCGAGAAATCTATAAAAAACCGTTTGTACACAACGGTTGAGATTTATTTGTGTCACTTGTATCCTATATTTAATGAAAAACCCTTATTGCACTGATCAGTTTAAGTATTTTAACCCACTTATTAGCGATGTATTGTGGATTAATTGCTTACAAGTTAAGGACAAAATCATAAACAAGCTATTTGTGGCGTCGTATGGGGGAGGCCTATGTCCAGCTGTGGACGTGTATGGGCTGATATGTTGACGATGATGAAGTTAAGGACAAGTCCAAAATTTTGTCACTATTAACTATAATTTTACTAACCATTTGAGGGTTAACAGCCTTCTAGTTAACAGACGGCAGTATAATAAATTAACGTAAAATAGATGAGAACCCAGTGCTTAGACAAACCTAACATAGGCATTATGGCAAGGTTAACTAAGTTATAATGAATAAATGATTATCTATCGCGGTACAGCGATTGTGATCACGGGTCTACTGCATGGTATAAGAAAACAAGGTATGCTCTTCCGACCCTATGGTCACGTGGGTGTGTCTTGCTTACGTCATCGACGCCATCGGCGAATGAGAAGACGAATCTGTTTCCTGGTGTTACCAGTAGCGTAAAATCGTAACTCTCCGAGATCCTTCTATTACCTTTATGAATCTGATAAAACTATGTGGTTTTGTATACCAATTATTTATCACATTGACTCGTGTTTAACTAACGCTGTTTTGACCGATCTAACAAACTTAATTGACATTTTTTTATTGATTTTTCAATTGACCCGTATCACATTTGTTTTCCAACTTGCTAGAGTTTGTTTAGTCTATACTTTTTTGTGGCTGTGTCCAAATTAATGTTTTTCTTTTCTATTCACAATTCAAGACAAATAAAATTTATTTATAGAATTTGGATTTTAATAGATTGTCCTACAAAATGTTAAAATTGAATAAATTTCGAGATCTCAATAATGACATGGGTGTTGTAAATTTTGACGCGCTTTCTTACTCGCACAAATGGAATATTTGGTTTAAAATACATGCATTTCAATAATTCAAAGTAGAGCTTAGACTTGTCGTACTCAATGTTGATCAATTTACAATAGATTTAAGGTTTTCCGTAGCATCAGAACACTCGAATATAAATGTATTATAATTACTATAGATTTAAAACTTGCAATTGTTGATCGAGGAAGCCTGTCGGTAAATTAAATGATATCCCAAAAATGTACGATTTCGGTGGGACTTGGACCCGCCAAAATCGTAAATTTTTGGGATATATACATATATTTAATTTGTTTGAGATTACCCCGAGTGCGGACGGCATACGCGCTATAATAACAGAAACCTTAGGCTATCGGTAATTTCTTGTACATGTTGCTATACATTTTTAAGAGATCGTTTATTTGTTCTTCTTTTTTCGCTGTCATAACTATGTATCAACAATACGGAGAATGCATACAATATCGTATTATGGCTTCCTAGATTACCATCAAATAAGTTTCATTAAGGTAGTTCCCTGACACAAACTAGCGCCGCCACATATTTTATCGTATTATTACGTTAACAAAAGAATTTTCAAAAATCCCTTGGTCCGTTTGTGATACCTATCATAAGCTTATTTTTAATGCTTCTGTAATAGTTTTATATTGTATAGCTTAGGAAGAGATGCGAAGTTGCACTTTTTGGCCACCAAAGCTAAGCTATACAAAATAAAACTGACAGAGGCGTTAAAAATAAGCTTATGATAGGTATCACAAACTGACCAAGGGATTTTTGGAAATTTCTTTTTTTAACGTACGTAATACGATATAATAAGTGGCGTAATTACAATTTTGTGACGTGACCAAAAGTCCTGAAAGTTTTAAAAGAAATAAAACACTTTGATATTTGATAAAAATGACGAATAAAATCTGAATTGACCAGCTGAAGTCCATAATTTTACGATTGACCTTCCTCACTGGATTTTAATACAAGAATATTGTTGTATTTTGTAAAGTTTATTGTCTAAATTGGATTTGGAACCGTCTACCTAAAGTTCGAGCATTACCGACTCATTTTGTAAAGAGAATTCTGTATTGGAGAAGGGATGCTTTAACTTATTCCAGCCAAATTTGATGTGAAATATTTGTAAACAATTGCCACAAAAAAGACGTATGCTTGGCGTCGAGTATTTGTTATGAAGTAAAGATCTCAAATTGAAAATTAATGTAAATTACGGCAACGGAGTGAATTCTAGGTTAGGTTGGACTGTTTGTTTAAAAATATTTCGCATCTAATTTGGATGGAGTATAGATAGTAAACTAAGGGAAATTCCCTATTAGGTATTTTTTAAGAATTTTCCGTCTATGCCTAAAGGAGACTGGTTATACGATTTGAAATAGGGGTGATTTTCGCTTGCATTGTGATTATTCGTGTAACATTTTTGGACTGCTCCATTTTTTTATAACTGTATGTAGTTTCAGATTGATTGTTGATAATTTAACCTCTCAGAGGATTCAAGTATTATTATTACACTGGCCTATTCAATTGTACAGACAACAACATAATAAATAGCCCAGGCTCCATCTTGCTTGCGCAAACAGGTTTGAGCCCGGCCACATGCTCCATCTTGCATGCGCAAACTGTGTTTGTGCAATCATGCATGCACAAATGTTTGAGCGTGTAGCCGAGCTATAAATTTATGTAAGCATTGTTTTGCATTAATTTGTAAAAAAATTGGTAATAATTTATAACGAAATTGTAATAATAAATAGTAATAACTTTTCAATTTTTTTATGCCCAAATGTGAAAATGGCTGATCTGTTTTTTGGTGATTCTGTAGCGATATTCTCATTCCGAACTAGTATTGTCGAGGTGAAAACATAAGGCGCTACCCCGACCCAAATCAGCGCCGCAACCTACTTTATCGTATTATAACATTAAAGGATTTATCAAAAATACCTTGGCATACCTATATTATGCTTATTTTTAATGCCTCTAATAGATTTATATTGTTTAGCTTAGGAGGAGATGCGAAAACCGAGTTTGGTGGCCAAAAAGTGCAACTTCGCATCTCTTGCTAAACTATACAAATAAAATTATTACAGAGTCATTAAAAAAAGCTGATGATAGGTACCACAAACAGGCCAAATATTTTTTTGTAAAATTCCTTTATTTAATGTCACACACGATACAATAGGTGGCGGTGCCAGTTTGGGTCAGGGAACCGACTTAATTCAAGTACATGCGGATGTATTGAATGTTAATTCGCCACTTTGCTTTTAAATGGATGTGTGAGTGACCTTTGAGGGACGCAATAAAGTGGTGTGTGGATAAATCTTGAATGTAGGTTTTAAATACGTTGATGTCATTTTGGATGTTCCTAAACGGATTTGTATGATTCTTTACTGTTTTGTAACTAAATACAGGGAGATTCAAGATTTTTGGGCTTGTTATTTATCGTGGTTTTCACGGGCAGGACCTTTAGGTATTGCCCTGAAAATAAATGAATAGTTGGAAATAAATGAAGCTTAGCGTTGTGAAAATGACATCATCGTTGTGCATTTCTAAATAAGAAATCTCAATTATTTGGAAATCTAGCGGCACGTTTTAGTTGCCCTGCGAATTCCGATGTAAAATAAATAACCGATGACGGCTAAACCGATTTTGATAGAAAAATCTAGTGATAATCTATCAGTCATTTATTAATTCTATCAAAATCGGACCAGCCGAGGAATAAGATCTCTTGGTTGAAGTACAGTTGTAAATATAAATACTAGTTGAGGATGTCAAGTGATTTTAGTATAGTCTTTGAGGAACCAATCTTGTTAATTTGTAAATTTCTTGTCAACGGAATAAATATTATTATATTTATAATAGTTTGGTGTTTTTATTTGAAGCCTAAGCCTTATTTTAGATTAGGGTGCGTCTAGACTAGATTTAGGCAGCAAGACTACCATGTATGATCCGACGAATTGTTAAGACCAGACTTAGATATAATATATGAATCATATCAATAGCAAGGCATAGCGCGATATATTTTCTATACAAATGTTCGATGGACCACACGCAACTATAATTTATATTTCTACTAGCTGCTGCCCGCGCCTTCGCCCGCGTTCTATCGGGATAAAAAATAGCCCATATGTTATTCCAGGTCCCAAACTATACCCATAACAAATTTCAGCCTAATCGGTTCAGTAGTTTTTGCGTGAAAGAGAGCCCGGCTACACGCTCAAACATTTGTGCATGCAGATTGCACAAACACAGTTTGCGCAAGCAAGCTGGCCACACGCTCCATCTTGCTTGTACATACCGGCTTGCGCAAGCAAGATGGAGCGTGTGGCCGGCTTATCTAGCTTGCGCAAACTATGTTTGTGCAATCTGCATGCACAAATATTTGAGCGTGTAGCCGGGCTATAACAAATGTCCATACATCCATCCTTAAAAACTCTTATATTAGTAGGATGAGTTAAACTGTAATTGCTTGTATTGCTTTACCTACATTGTAGCACGGTACCTATATTAATTCATATTATAGCTATGTACATCTGTGATGGGATTTATCATCTGATTATATTTTGGTGAGCCTTTGTGTCAGTAGTAACATTGATAGTAAAGTCAGCGTCAAATTCATATGAGCCTCAGTAGTCAAAATGATCTGAAAAACAAAAAAGCAATTTGTTATACGCAGTTCGAATCATCATACTGTTGTAAGCAACCAAGGTGTTGAAAATATCTCTTACTACTCATTGTTTCATATTTATGAGCAGTCAGGGGGCTCAAAATTATCTTAGCAAACAAAGCTCTCAAGGTAGTATGCAAACTCGTAGGTAAGTGAATACTTGAAATGTCATAGATACTTGATATATTATCTTTGAGAGCTTTGCTAATATAATTTTGAACACCCTGACTGCTCATAAAAATATGAAACGATGAGTAGTAAGATATTTTGAACACCTTGGGTTCTTACAGCAATATGATGATTCGAACGAACAGTTTTACAGTGTTTTAAAAAACACTGTAAAACTGAAGTCTTGGAATTTGCGCTCTCTGACCATACGGCTCAGATTATAAAACTGCCGGTGCGTACTGTTAAACTAAAGTCATGGCATAGAGAAGTGCGTGATTTCTGTAATGAAAATATTAATAAATTTAAAATGTGTATTAAAAGCTTAACCTTCTCAGACATGTACAATACTCATGACTCTAATATAGCTTATAAGTATTTTATTGAAAACTTTAAACTGTTTTACGATCTATGTTTCCCGAAGAAAAAGATTTTTATGAGAACCATAAGTAAACCAAAATGGATTTCTCGAGGAATAAAATTATGTAGCCAAAGAAAACGTAACTTATATTGGAAATTCCTATTGAAACCTAATAAAACTAATAAATATAACTACAAACTTTTTTCGAAAAGACTTCATAAAGTTATTACACAAACCAAAAGATCACAAAATATATACAAAATAATGACATCTCAAAACAAATCTAAGGCTACCTGGGATGTGATAAATAAAACTAGAATATGTACTCCTAAGGAATCCATAGTAAAAATTAAATCGAATAATAATAAATATATATTGAATCCTACTGACATAGCTAATCAATTCAATGATTATTTTATAAATAAAATAGAATCCATTCCCGATCATGGAATAAACGTCACAAATAACATGATTCATCATGCAAAATCTATGTTCTTAGCACCATCAGTTCCACAACACATAGGATATATAATAAAAAATCTAAAAAACTAACAGCACTGGTTTTGACCAAATCTCTACAAAAGTCATAAAAGCAGTCAATGAAATAATAAGCCCTCATCTCAGTTACTTGATAAACCTAACTATCTCATCTGGCACGTTCCCTGATGATCTTAAACTTGCGGTTATAAAACCATTGTTTAAAAAAGGTAACAAAGAGTTAATTAACAGTTACAGACCAATAGCTCTCTTATCAGTCTTCTCAAAAATCTTTGAAAAATATATATACGAAGAAATTTATTCCTTCTTAGAAAAGCATAAATTACTATGCAATGAGCAAAAAGGGTTTCGACGTAACAAATCTATAAATTTAGCAATATATGAATTCATTGAAAATATTGTTTTCCAAATAGACAACAGAACACCTGTATGTGCTGTGTTCTGTGATATGACCCAAGCATTTGACTGCGTAGATCACGACATCTTGATTGACAAATTAGAGGCATACGGACTGAGAGGTAGAGTTTCTCAACTTCTTTGCTCATATCTTAAAGACCGTAGACAAATTACCGAGATTAAAAAACTGGATATCAAGACCAAATGTGAAACACCGTATCATTCTTTAGAGCGCGTAATCCAGTTTGGCGTTCCACAGGGGAGTGTGCTTGGACCTCTACTATTTATTATTTACATAAATGACCTACCTAGATTACTCAATCAACCAATGACCTTATTTGCTGACGATAGTACGATAACAATAAAATGCGATGACATAAATACTTACAATTTTGACATTAATAATTCAATAAAATCAACAATTAAATGGCTTAATAATAATAATTTGAAAATTAATATAAATAAAACAAACATAATGCACTTTAGTCAAAGAATTAAAATTTATCCTCAAATAGACCTACAATTTAATGGTAGTAAAGTAGATGTGGTAGAATCAACAAGATTTCTAGGTATTCAAATAGACTGTAAATTAAATTGGAAAGACCATATAGAACTTTTAAGTAAGCGAGTAAGTAGCTCTACCTACGCACTCTATAAATTATCCTCCATTGTTAACACAGAAACACTACTAACAGCTTATTATGGAACAGTAGAGTCTATCCTAAGATTTGGTATAATTTTCTGGGCTAACTCTACCAATAAAGACTTCATATTTAAAAGACAAAAAAGATGTATTAGATCAATGTTTAACCTGCACGTTACCGACAGTTGCAGACCTTTGTTCATTGAGCACAAGATTCTAACGCTTCCGTCGTTATATATATTTGAAATGGCGCTATTTGTTAGAAAACATCCCCATCTTTTCCCACGCAAGTCTGATTTTGTAGTGCGAAATAGACGTGATAACAGTAAACTCCAAATACCTAATAGTAAAACAGCTTTCCTACAAAAAAGTGTAGTCTGTATGTCATGCAAAATATATAACAAAATACCTAAATCATTAAAAGATCTTGACGACAATATATTTAGGACTAAATTGAAACAATTATTAATTACCAAATGCTATTATAATATTAACGATTTTATGACAGATAAATTTTGACATCCTCTTATTACTTTAAGATTTTTGACATTATATAAAATTATCTACAATATACCTAGTTTAGAACATTACTAAACTTTACTGTGACATTTGCATGCTATCTTAATTTTGCACGCCTCGATGAGGTAGTAATGTATTGGAAATACCATTTTTAATTAATAACTTTTGTACCTACATTACAGCAAATAAATGATTTGATTTGATTTGATTTGAACTGCGTATATCAAATTGCTTTTATGTTTTTCAGATCATTTTGATTATTCTAGACGCTTATATCAATTTGACGCTGACTGTACAATGTATCCTTAGGTACCATTAAAGAAAAATGAGGATATTCCCCCGTGATACCCATGGAACCTGGGGGTCTACTCGGAAAAGGAAAATCTTTTTCGTGTTCGTGCAAAACCAACTCTTATGTCGATTGCATAAGATGCGTTTGCACGAAAAAGAATCAGAAATTTCGATTTCGTTTTTAAGAGTACGGGCCCAGTGATACTACTTTGTATCTCAAGTACCTACCATTATAGAAAAGAACACCATTATTTATGAAACCGACATGCTTTCTTCTAATACATGTACTAGTAGGTAAAGATAGTTCTACAGAAAGGAAACATTCCTTTATCTTTTAACCGACTTCAAAAAGAGGAGGTTCTCACTTCGTCTGTATGTAATATTTTTTTGTATGTATTTTACGCGATATATCCGCCAATTATGGTTAGATTTATCCGCCAATTATGGTTAGATAAAATTCTTTTACTATTGTATAGAAAATGATCCCGAAGGGGTCCCATATCATTTTTATCCCCAGGGGATAAGTGTACAAGCAAGGGATTTGGAAGTCGGTTTATCGTTTTTTTAAACACGCCATAATATGAGTACCTATGTATACCGATCGGTGCCATAAAAATAGTATTTTTTTGTAAAATTGTAATTGGGTCGTTTTCGCTCAGTCTAGTGATGCACGAGAGATCAGTTGGAAGCATTTGCCCAACATAAAACTGTTGCGAGATCCGATTACCGGATAAAGCAACTAACTTTTGAAAATGACATATTTTTAAAAATAAAGAAGTCTGTTTTATTAGCAAATCCGAACCTACTAATATGTCCTAGTTTGTGAAAGAGGAACAAACATCCATATGTTTGTTCCTCTTTCACGCAAAAACTACTGAACTGATAGGGCGGGGTATGGGTATAGTTTGGGACCTGGAATAACATATAGGCGCTATTTTTATCCCGATAAAATGCGGGCGAAGGCGCGGGCAGCAGCTAGTCTTCAATAAGAAATATTATTGAAGTGTGTGGTGATACTCGCCCTCCATGTCGCAAGGCTGTCGGACACCTGTATGTTGTACTAACAATGTATGGTGAAAAACTTAAATAAAATTTGATTTGATTTTGATAATAATCCTTAGTAATATTATAAATGCGAAAGTTACTCTTGTCTGTCTGTCTGTCACGTTTTCACGCCAAAACTACTGAACGGATCATAATGAAATTTAGCAGGGAGGTAGATGGTATCCCGGGGACTGACATAGGGTAGGTACATGAAAAGCGCGTGCCAAGACGCGGGCAGCAGCTAGTTTACTATACGTTTTGAAAAGAAGTTTCCAAACATAGTCAAAGTTAACCGACGAAGCTGCTAATTGGCCAATTTATCATTCGAAGAACACTACTAGAAATAAAACGAATTTGTTAAGAAATGTGATATATTCATTACGAACCTTAGAAAGAAAGATGGGAAAGAAGTGACTAGACAGGAAAAAAATATTAACATGAAAATAGAAATACGAACACCCGTTATACATATAACCCATTTCACATAGTAAGACATAATTTTGTGTACAAATAATATACAGTTTAACAAAAACGAGAATAAATTAAAAACTGAAGCTAAGCCGACTAAAGTTATAACAAATTATTCGATTCGTGTATCCAGATACCTAAGGGAGAAGAATAAAGCCCCGTATTCATTGTAAAAATTTGTTTATAAACATGGTTACATAAAGATTTTGCGGGCAACACTTGTGTTGCGAAGTTGACTGAGCCCGGCGAGCGAAAACATCAGTTTGTCAAGAAATGATGACGTGTGTGGACGTGTTTCTAAATAGTTTAAAACGTGGCAGTAGTGTAAAGCAATGATAGATAAAATAATAAAGTTGATTTAACTATATGAGGACGAGAAGTATGCCTGTAAACATTGTTGCCAGCAACTTTGATATTGAGAAACTTTGGTGTTGAGCAACAGTTGCGCAACAAATGTTTCCAATGAATACGGGGCTTTAGACGTAATCATTTTGTAAACTAAAATTATAGAATAATAAGTACAATAGCCTACATACATAGATACTGATTGGACTAAATCTACTTTCACAGATTTCGTAGCAAAGAGTTATCAAAGCATTCTACCCGTGGCTCTGTTAAGGGCTCATTCACACAGCATCCTTTTTACAGGATACGTTTATTTTCCCGTGATAGCGTATGCAGTTGTAGGAGCGAGTTCACACACCTGACAGTATCCTGGATCCAGTAAACGATTGTTACCGGACCGTTTTTTTATGGATTTTTAGCTACTAGAAAAATAGTTTACTGGATCCGGTATACTGTCAGGTGTGTGAACTCGCTCCTACAACTACATAGGTACGCCATCACGGGAAAATAAACGGATCCAGTGAAACGGATGCTGTGTGTATAAGCCCTAACTTAGCACCAAAATCAGAGCAAAGATCGCACAGGAATAATGTTAGTAACACACACACTCACGGGAATAGTGTTGCAGTGTTCATTCAATCGAACCAGTATATAAGACAAACAAACTTACAAACAAACAATTTTACATTTCACAAAATAGATAACCTAATTTTACTAGACTCTGCTCAAATTTACGTCAATATGATAAAGTTAACATTAACATGTACATACTGTTTCCCGTAAATAACAATTATATATTCTATAAATAACAATTCGTTTGGTTTTTAATTTCATGGTTATATATCAGCTAGAATATCTATTGATCAATCGATCACACAATATACGATATGTGGAAAAGAAATAAAACTTACCAAACATCAAAGCACCACACAAATTAGTTTAGAATGGGAATTACCATATGTAATAAAAAAATTCTTCAATAAGACTACGGCAGAAGTATATTTTATGACATTGTAACATGATTCTTATTGTAATTTTATAACGATGGAGTAGGTACATTGATCATTGTATGCCCACTGAGCAAGAAAGCGCTATTTGTTCGTGAGTCTCAATAGAAAGTTTACCTTGATCTAGCCTATTCAAACACACACCGTATAAAAAGCCTCTTTAATTTCCCCTATTATTCATAATCATAAGAAACGGCAACATACATATCAAACAATTTTGACCCTTGTTAACTTTCATAACGTGTATTTTGCTTTAAATTTCCCCGGCGGCGTTCTGTTAGTTGTGTAAATTATTTCAACGCTTGTAAAAAGCCAGTCAAAGAGTTGGATTAGCTTTCAAATGATCACAAATAACTTCAACTCTTATTATTATAACGTAGGCACTTTCAATCCATTCGTTTTGACATCCACAGTCAATGCGGATGCCTGAACGTTGATCGTCGATCTGTTATGCCTCATATGAGATTTAACTAGCTCTGAGTTCACCAGAGCAGCCATAAGGCTCAACTCTCCGGCCAAAACTGTGGCACAGATCAGAGAGGCCAGTCTAGCAGAATTCTCAGCAGGTTTTTCACCGGCTCCTTTGACCCCTAAGATCTCCAAACATGCACCTTGTCCTGTCAAAACTGTACCACCGCCGACAGTACCGACTTCTAAGCAAGGCATCGTACAAGTGACGTAGAGGTCGTCGTGATTTTCACCGGAAACTTCCATACTGGTCATGCAATTGCTGCTGGTGACGTTCTGGGCTGGATCCTGTCCTGTAGCTATGAAGATAGCTGTTACCATATTGGCTGCATGCGCGTTATTCCCACCGATCGTTCCTGCCATTGCAGATCCAGAGAGATTCTTAATTTTGTTACATCTAGCTAGAGTTTTAGCGTCAGTTTTGAAGATGTTTCGCAAACTATCGCTGCTTATAGTCGTTTCACATACAACACGCTTTCCTCTACCTTTAATCCAGTTGATCGCGGCGGCTTTCTTGTCTGAACAGTAGTTTCCAGACAGACCAATGACTTCCATATCGGGGAAGTAGTTCTTCAATAACTTCAACGCGTTTTCCGCACCTTTCGAGACCATGTTCATACCCATAGCGTCACCAGTTGTTGCTCTGAATCTTAGATACAGCGTTGCGCCGTCGACACCGATGTGGATCTCTTGTAGTTTCGCAAAACGTGATGTGGAATCAAATGCGTCTTTGACAACTGCGTAGTTGACTTTGTTTTCTATCCATTGCCGGCAATCATGCGCTCGGACTACGCTAGCGAACTTGACAGCAGGAGCACGCGTCATACCCACATCCTCAACGATACTCGTTACTCCTCTCATTCCAATCGCTTTCGCTCCCCTATTCGTAGAAGCGACCAAAGCGCCTTCCGTAGTCGCCATCGGCACCATATAAGCTTTTCCATCTACATACAAAGGCCCCGCGTAGCCTACAGGAATACCAACGAAGCCTATCACGTTCTCGCAGCAAGCGTTCATTACTTTACTGTAATCATAATTTAGGTATGGTAGTTTTTTTAACGCAGCATCCATGTTGAATCTTGCAGCGATGACTCGACGGCGCAGTCTTACGCCTCTCAAAGGATCTCCTAACAGATTTTCAAGGCTATGTAACGGTATGTGAGATTGTTCGACTAGCATGGTCACTTCTTCATCGCTTAGTGACAAGCAATCTCCTGATCTGTAGATCTCGAGACACTCTGCCATTGGACGTTTTTTAGCGTTGAGTTTAGCTGCAGAAGAACTAGGAGACAGAACCGGCCATTCTAAGTCTTCCTTAACAGCGTCGTCGGTTTGCGTTGAAACCTCGGAGATGGAATCATCTCCAACGCTGAACTTTGGCTTCCTTACATCTAGATCGTTTTTAATTACTTCCTTTACTCTCATGTCGTTCATATCGATGACCCAATTTCTTTGTTCTTCAAAGAACACAAACTTGATTATCAAAGCGCATAGTAATGTTGCTATGACGATGTAATCAGCGCTAACTGAGAACCACTTTACGTAAGAATGGAGAAGCACATTGTCGTTTTCTTGGTTCGACAAATGGTCGGATGGCCCTTCGATAATTCGTCCGTTCTTATTGAAGGACCACCTGCTCGTAAGATGGACGCACAGTAGTCCAACTGCCATGATCATCTTCACTCTATGCACCACTGGATTCGGTTTCAAATCTTCTTCCGAAAACGGGCTGTCTGGTGACAAATCTTTTCTTGCCGATGCGAAGTCCGCAACCAGGGATAAACAAGCAGGGTAAAACGTCACGAATACCAAATAATCAACCAGTAACGCTAGACACGCGAAGGTACACATGTGCTCCAACCTCGGCACACCAGTCAGAGCTCCAACTCCAACCAAAAGTATCGCTAACAGCGTATCCAAAGTCGCTGTTGGTCCGAGCAACGCCAACGCTCTACCGACTCTCTTCTCCTGGTCCTCACCGGCCGACCAGCCAGCTTTAGCCATCCTCGCACCTCTAGCCACATCAGCCACGAGCAGAAACAAGAACGGAGCATCCTTTATACTAGCCAGCTCGCTCCAGAACAAACTGGCCACCGCTGACGTGAAGATAAAACTCGCGAATGTGGAGAAAACTCCCGCAACTATCAAAAGATACTTCGATGCGATTTTGTGGAGGTTTGAGATTTGGTAATAAGCGTAGAGTAGCGCCGCGCATCGGACAAATGTCATGATGACTGCATCAGCCGCTTGGTACTCGGCCTCTAGTCCTGGGCAGGCGGTGGCCCAGCCAGCACAGCTTTCCGATTTATTCCCAACTTGCCGCTCCACACTGGAGGCGCAAGCTAGGAGAGCGAGTGTAGCGACTATCACCTCCCATTGGTGGCGGGCGCAGAATTCGCCGTGAGCACCCCAGGCCCTCATTTTAACTGGAACGAAGAGACAATAGGTTAATGTTGTTGAACGGGAACTGAAAAATAGCATATGAGGGCGGTGTACAATGATCTAGGAGCTCCAAATTGCGTTTCCATTAGGACAGTTAGATTTGAGGGACACAAGTCAGTGCCATAGGTTTGGGGTTCCGGGTCATAGTATCGTAGCTTATTTGAAATTTAAGGATCGGTTTTCATCAAAACGGAGTATACGTATATAACTTAACCATGGTGTCAAATTAAAGGCATCACTATCATAACTATTTGAGATTCTTTTGATTGTTTTGACACACCACTTTGATTGACAGCTCAAAATTCTAGGCGCCGGACTTCGCCGGAGAAATATCACAAAGTAAGACGGGATTACGAAGTGTAAGGTTTCAGTATTTAGTCATTAAATTAACCAATAACTCAACGGCTCAAGGCAAAAGTCCAACGTCCACGCGCGAAATTATAAATTTACTGATATTATACTAAAGGAAACTACAAAGTTCATACGTTATATACTTTTTACGACACGATTCAATTTACTAAGCATTGTTCAAGTCATAAACTTGGCAAATTGTTTTTGAATGGATATTTTAAAATACAAGCTGTTAGATCTGTGTAGGTACATTATGTGTTAACTATATAGATTCTGGCCGTTACTTCGCTTATGTGGTAGGTAACCTGGATAAAAGGTAACATAAGAACTCAGTCTCCCTAGTTTGGACACCCTAGACAAGCTTCTGTCTAGGCAATAATAGAAAACACATTGAGTAGTTATTGTTCATCATCATCATCATCAGCCCATACACGTTCACTGCTGGACATAGGCCTCCCCCGTACGACGCCACAGAATCAGAATTAATAACTTTATTTCTTTAGGCTTACAAAATAAGCACTTAGACAAGTCAAATTTTATACTATAAACATAGTTATTATTATCAAATAAGAAATAAGGTGTTATTGATATTCTCTGCACTTAAATTTTTTGTTCACGGTCCTGAGCCGCCTCCATCCAATGACTCCCTGCGACCACTACGATGTCGTCGGTCCATCGAGTGGATGGTCTCCCATGTAGAGGGGGATTTGCCATAATCACCACGCTTGGCAGGCGGATTGGTGATCGCAGTGTTGGTGTTTAAAAATACTCAGAAGGAAGCTTCTGCCCTTCCTCTGGTAGGTTCCCTTAGTCGGCTCTCACGACATCCACGGGTTGAGTTAGAGGGGTCGATATTCGTACGCCGCGGCCCCACGGCTTGTGTGATTAATACTGATACAATAATAGTGTTTTAGATCTATTTTACCATTTTGTTCAACTCTTCGCACTAAGTTTCGAAAACTTGTGGAATAGACGGTGGGCTCCCAAGGAGTCGCACCACATCCAGTCACAGTGTGACACGTTGGGAGTTTTTTTTCTTTTTTTGTAAAACAAAGTTGCAACGTGTTATAGTGTAACTCGATGGGAAAAAAATTACGACGCCTACATCTCCAACTAACAAACTTACCTATGTACCTGTTTAAAATACATAGTTAGTTCTTTGTTAAGATAAGCGAAGTTATTTAAATTCTAGACGCGCGTGACGATATGTCGATGACGTCGATGAGGTAGGTTTATTTGGTCGGTTGTATTGTTACCATCGGGGGCCTACACGGAATAGGAAAATCTAAGTTTCTTTTTCGTGTTCGTGCAAAACCAACTCTTATGTCGATTGCATAAGATTAGCGTTTGCACGAAAAAGAATCAGAAACTTCGATTTTGTTTTTACGAGTACGGGCCCTGTATTTATTGTGACTTCGCTACCAGGAAGATATTATCTTGCTTACGTACACTTGTACAAGTAGCGGCACGTAAGTCTAGCGCTGAGCGATACACGGTGGGGATAGCTGCTCGTGGGTTAATGTACCGCTAGCCCCGCCTAGGCACCTTATTTTTTATGTCTACGCAATAACGGTCAGCGCTAAAGTTAAGTGCCGCAATGTTACATAGCGAGTTAAAAACGAACATTTTATTTCCTTCCATTTCCCAAATGCTCCCAAAATTAAATTATACTGAAGTTGGTTTTATGATGGGTTCATAGAAAATAGTTCACGATTTGCGCCAAATTACATTTCCGTAAATTTTATTTGTTGTAAAACACAGAAAAAGTTTAAAATCACAAAATTATTTGAATCCGGCGCCAACCCGTGACGATCACCCTTAATTCTCGAATTTATCTTTATTTTCTTATTTTCATTCTCGAGCTTTATTTTAATATGTCAGGGTCCGTCAGACACAGCTGTAGTATTGTATTCTCTTTGTTTGGAATTATTAAGAGGAAATATTAGAATTACTTCTCACCTAGAGAGATAGGTAACACTGGTTAGGTACTCTGGAAGGCTACCCATCTTTTAACTTTTCTCGTCAAGTTTTCTCCGTCCATATTGTACGTACATATAGGTAATACACGTCTCGTCACGGTTTTATAGTGCACGGCAAAAGTGGACCCCCCTCCACTTTTGCCGGGGGGGTTCTGCGCTGGTGTAAAACGGTGTAAAAATATAAAACTCGACTTCTGAGCATCAAGGTCACCGCTATGATGCGACTTGTATGAGAGAAAGCTAAAGGGTAGGTTAGGTACCCTTTGGTGATGGGACATTAAACCTACCTCACCTAAAATATTTTGTTTAAAAATTATCGATACATAAAATTATCATAAAATAAATTTATTACATATTTCGTTGGTTCAATACAAACTAACCCATGCTAGAAATACTCATTAAAATTAAATTAGGTATAAAAATAAATTAAACTAAAATTAAATTTTATATAAATAACTGTTGCCGTCTGGTATCGTGCTGTGGACTACCTTATGCTGAAGGTGTAGCTATATAACTGTTGCCGTCTGGTATCGTGCTGTGGACTACCTTATGCTGAAGGTGTAGCTATATAACTGTTGCCGTCTGGTATCGTGCTGTGGACTACCTTATGCTGAAGGTGTAGCTATATAACTGTTGCCGTCTGGTATCGTGCTGTGGACTACCTTAGGCTGAAGGTGTAGCTATATAACTGTTGCCGTCTGGTATCGTGCTGTGGACTACCTTAGGCTGAAGGTGTAGCTATATAACTGTTGCCGTCTGGTATCGTGCTGTGGACTACCTTATGCTGAAGGTGTAGCTATATAACTGTTGCCGTCTGGTATCGTGCTGTCGACTACCTTATGCTGAAGGTGTAGCTATTAATATATTAAATCTAGAAAATAATCATCATAAACATCTAGAACATAACTTTTAAAGTGCAATTAATAAGAACGGAAGATATCTACTATCGTCACCAACTTTCTAAGAACATTTTGAAATACCAGGAGTATTGGCACTTTTGTAGTATGGTGGATCCGGCTGTGGTCCCGACCGGCTCATCGTACCCTGCGTTAGAACATACACGCGTCCCAAGGTCGAGGATTGTTTGCCAAAGTAGCTATCACCCATCCGCCAACCACACTCCCATCCGCTGGACTCCATGAAATAATACTTCTTCTCGGGTGCTATCTTGTTTCTACTCTTTAAGTAAACCGGCCGCCCGAACTTAGGAAGGCCTTTGCATATAATAGCTCTTTGTTCGGGGTCAATAGGCCGCATCTTAGGCTCGGGAGTGAGGTCGGTATCGAGCTTCGCCAGACGGGGGTCTTCTTTTGGGTCGCCGAGACCCACTTCGGGTATGGAATGCCCTTTGCGTAATTTGGAGGTGTCGGGTATGTCTACCGCGTCGCGAATGGGTACTTTCCTGCGATGCCGTGCAGCTTCAGCGTTGTCCCTTGTTATTGTCGGCATACCAGCAGCCATGGCGACCCGGATTGTGTGCAAGGAACCTAGGTTAGTAAAGGGTTTCTCGTGAGTAGCAGCTCTTTCTATCTTTTCTTTGTGGTTGTGGAGCCATTTCATGCGAAGTTTAGATCTTTTTTCCTCGCTTTCAACTAAAAATCTAATTGTCTCAACAGTATTGTAGTCGAGGGGCATTGCAGATACTTATTATTATATTGTACTAGAACTAACACAGTCGTTATAAAATCTTAAAATAATTTTCTTATGAACAAACAGAGAAAAACACGGGGTCGAAATCGCAGGAAAAATACATAGAAAATAATAATACTAGAGAGAATAAGAACGTGGTGATTGAAAAAGTAGAGTTCAGAAAGCAATCAAAGAGGATTCAGTCATATGATTAAGAACCATAAACAAAAAGTATCAATCTCAGGAGTGGTTAAGATTCGACAATGGAACACATTTACTTGACGCTCGGTTTTTTTTTTATTTGAATTATATTTTTCCTGTAATAATAAATAATAGGTTAGCTTTAGATATAATTTAGTTTTACTAGTAGTTTGTTAAAACACGGGGCTGACTTAGGTAATTCCAATGACTAAAAAGGCTCAAAAAATAAAAATACGTTCCGCTGTGGAGCTGGATGATAGATAGATAGAAGATAGATAGAAAACTCTTTATTGTACCACACAACACATGCACAACACATGCATGATGATGCTGTGCGGAAACCAATACGTATAAATTTTATTAGCAGTGGCCGCGTGGATGTCATTATTTTCATGCGATAAACTCTATTTTTTTCTAAAAGTGTTAATTACTTGTTACACGTACAATTTTCTTTGACGACTATAAAACATATAAATATATCATATTAAAACTCGCAAGTTCCGTTTCTCAGATTAGCGGCATTTATCGGAGACTTTTTTTTAGAGACATAATGACAAAGCAATGTTAAATTGTCTTCGTGTATTCCTTTTCTAAGCGTTTAGTAAAAATCTGTTTTTCTAATAGACACAACATTTTTATTCATCTTTACTTAACTTTGACTATTTCTTATTTTTTTGGAACTGTAATAAGTTTCAATAAGTTCTCTTCAATACCTCCCGTGGATGTCTTAGGGTGGTGGCGTCAGGGGTTGGCGCGAGATTCAATTTGTTTTTTGTATTTTTGATATTATTCTGCTTTCTTCAAGGAATAAATCTAGCGGAAAAGTAGGCGGAAATTGTAAACAATTTTCTATTTACTTATGAAAAAACGAACTTGGCTGTTTTGAAGCATTTGAGAAAATAAGAGATTTTGGGTTAAAAATCAACATTTTCCCAAAAGCTCACAAAATAAAATTATATGCAAGGTTGGTTTTATGATGAGTTCATAGAAAATACTTCACGATTTGCGCCAGATTACTTTTCCGTTAAATTTATTCTTTGTAAAAAGCAGAAAAAATTCAAAGTCACATAATAATTTGAATCTCGCGCCAACCCGTGACGATCACCCTTAAGAGGCGACCAGGGGATGGAGCATCACCCACTAGATAACACAGTTAACACCAACACTGCGAACCCCCAACCCACCTGCCCAGCAGCGTGGCGATCATGCATGACAGATGCCCTTATTGCAATCTTTGGGGTCAGCCCATGTCCCGCAAAGCCTGTAATGGGCAGTTTTGGGCTGATATAATGTACACGGTGCATTGACCATCACTTTTCCTTCTTTGTTTTGCAAAGGCCAACAATATCAAAGGTCGTGTGAAAGCGGAAATTCTGCGAAACCAGTTGGCCTTCTGGTCAAACTGAACGGAAATTTTAACTTTATATTATATATTAAGCGAAAGTTAAATTATCACACATTATCAGCAGTTGATGTATATATATGCGCTGACAAGGAAATAAATATTTCATGTTTTAAAAAACTTTTAAATACACGCTTTTATATAATCTAGGACCAAAGTGCTTGGGAAGAAAACTAACGAACCCAAACTCGACGTGGTTAAGTCGTTTCGTTTAGGAGTTCCTATGGCCAACTTCGGTAACCATCATCAGACCAGCTCGATGGTACCATAACATTGCATTATTACCGAACTTACATAAGTATGTCAAATTTCAGCTCAATCAGTGGAGGATCTAAAATAGCAGAGTTGCAAAAATTATCAATAAATAAATTCAAACAAACTATCAAACATATCCTTTGTAAAAAGGCTTATTACAAAATATCAGATTATCTAGCTAGAGGATAAAAAAAAAAGCTTGGGACGACTTTTGCTCCAACTCGAAAACTAACTTCCTAAAAAGGTAAAAGTTTCTTGTTCGCTTCTTTACTTTACCTTAAAAAGCATGAAGTGAACAAAATATCAAAGTGATCACTTTATTTCCCTGTTTTACTTATGTATGTAATTTTAATTTTGTGACGTGTCCAAGAGTCCGTAAGGTCTAAAGGAAATAAAGAACTTTTGTATTCGATATTGAGTTGCAATATTCCAACCCAACAAACATAGTTACAGTGCAAGTTAAATAAAAGCTTGTAAAAACAGTAATGTTATAGGAATTAGTAGACAGATTTTAGGTTTTTTCAAAACAAACAAATTATATAAAATACCAAAATGACTGTTTTCGCATCGCGGTGGTGAAATTTGAGAGTCGTTCTCAAATAGAGACGATTCTAATAAATCTAAAATAGTGACTTCAAGGTCGACTGGTCATCAAGTTGTTAGGCAACACACCTATAGCTTCATAATGACTCTTGATTCCCTAAAAATAAAGTACGATATTGCTAAGCAGATTGGCGACGTACTATGTACGCTAAAAAATGTTGGTCAATGTGTGAATTAATATTGACCTTTTTAACATAGATCTACTGAACTAGAGAAATCTGTTGGCAGATGACTAAAAATCAATAATTAATTCGCGTGCGGGTCCCGCCTCGGGACAAATGTTTGTCCGATTTGCAATTTCTTCAGGGTGTTCTGGATAAACTTTAACTTACGTCCGCCTTCTAATTGACTGATACACATGTTTTAACATCCGCCTTCTCTTCAGTAGTGCCGTTACCTACCACCAATCAGGTCGCTTTAGAAGCGGCTGAAGGTTCGTCGGCCGCTCCCGGCCTGACTTCGACTAGTGGCTGGGTGACTGACGCCCTCAAAGTGTGTCCTGCCGCCATCAAGGCCGCTTGAATAAGCGGCTGGGGGGTCCATCGGCCGCACGCAGCACCGCACCATCTGGCTAGACTGGCGACTAGAAGATCAGCACGTCCCAGACAGCTTCCGTCGGAACTTAAGTTTTTCTTATATCTTCTGTTACATGTAGTATTACAGGCAGTTACAGTCCTTTAGTAGGTAATTTGATAGTACGTACCTTAGGGTCGTTACATACGAGACCCCCTAGGAATTTTTGATACCTTTGTAAAAGTTACCTCCCGTTAAGGCTACGACATGCAAGTATATTTCACTTCCCTTTTGGCTTGACTATATCTTATCTGTATGTGAGCTACTATTAAACTCTGTTACCTAAAATTTCTTCTTTTTTTTACGTCAGCGATCGTGTTGACCAACCCTGCCAATCCGTAACCTGACAGTATATCAGTTATCTAGTACATAACACAAGCTCTGCTTAGCTTGGGGCTAGATAATGCTGTGTAAATTGTCTACCATTTTTTTTTTTTTTTTATATTTAATTATTAAAAAATGATTTTTTTTTAGATTTTGTATTTCAGAACAAAACAAATGAAAGCCACAGAATTTGTGTAGATAGGTAATAATTACTTCGACGCAGCTCCTGAAGAATGAACCTTGATGATTGAATGATTCTATGACTTTGTAAGTCATAGAATCTTTGCCAAATGAGAGCTCTTGTCTTATGGTTTGTTGGGTTCCGTACATAAAATGTGAAAACGGGATACCTATTAATAAGCCTCCGCTGTTTGTCCGTCTGTCCACCTGTCAGCGACCTTTATCTCATGAACCATAAAAGGAAGACAGTTGAAATTTTCTTGAATTGGTCTTTGGTAAACTGAGGCCGCTCGAACTGATCCCGCGGAATCAGTTGATCTAGTGAATATTTGAATCGGGCAACTGATCCCATCGATACATTTAATGATTTGTATAGACACGTAAAAAAGTGAAAAGTGTGAGAAAACTCTCTTTGATAATATCACTAAGTCAGAATGAGACACACCTAGTATTTTATACTTGGATATTTGAAATGTATACCGGAATGTAACAAGGTTGTTGAAGAAAATGCCGTTTAAATTTATTCGGTTAATCAACATGCTACTGCTACTTACTCCCTCAGTCATCGCTACAGTATATATATTATTCAATCAGAAAAAAAAAAAATTTGTACGTGATTGGCAGATATACTAGCTAGTATTTTGTCACAGATATTTTGAAGTCACAGTAACGTAAGTCACAGGTATCAGATTTTGCCTAGTATAACCCAAGACAATCACAGTAGACTTTGTATTTCACAGAATGTGTATTTCTTATGCTGCTATAACAAGAAATGGTATTATATTATTAAGATAGAAAAAATAATTTAAAAAAATCCCTTGGCCCGTTTCTGACACCTATCTTGCTTAATGCCTTCGTAATAATTTTATTTTGTACTAACTGCCCGCGCCTTCGCCCGCGTTTTATCGGTATAAAAAATAGCCTATATGTTATTCCAGGTTCCAAGCTATACCCATACCAAATTTCAGCCTAATCGTTTCAGTAGTTTTTGCGGGATAGAGTAACAAATATCCATACATCCATACATCCATCCATACAAACTTTCACATTTATAATATTAGTAGGATAGCTTAGGAAGAGATGCGAAGTTGCACTTTTTGGTGACCCAACTCGGTTTTCGCATCTCTGTCTGTCTCTCAACCAGCCTTTTTATTTTGTCCCGCAAAACTTAAAAAACAGTTTAAAACGAAGGAATACTAAGTCGATTTTTCCAATGATATACTTATTTTAACGATAGTATAGTATAATGCATAAAAATTTAAATAAATTTATCAACAATTCAGTATTATTTAACTTCATCATCATCATCAGCACATACACGTCCACTGCTGGACATAGGCCTCCCCCGTACGACGCCACAAATAGCGGTACTGAGCCGCCTCCATCCATCGACTCCCTGCGAACGCTACGATGTCGTCGGTCCATCGAGTGGATGGTCTCCCATGTAGGGGGGATTTGGCATAATCACCACGCTTGGCAGGCGGATTGGTGATCGCAGTGTTGGTGTTTAAAAATACTCAGAAGGAAGCTGCTGCCCTTCCTCTGGTAGGTTCCCTTAGTCGGCTTTTACGACATCCACGGGTTGAGTTGGAGGGGTCGATATTCGTACGCCGCGGCCCCACGGCTTATTATTTAACTTAGGTAATCAAAAACTGTATTGAGAAAGCCTATTTAAAGCTATTAAAAGTTAACTACCTACTATAAATTAATAATTATGGCGTATAAACTAAAATTAACAGCACAATTAGTAAATCAATTATTGTTAACACAATCACCTCGACTTGACACGTGCAAGCCTAGGTTAGGCAGCTCGAATTCAATCTAAAGGTTTTCGTTTCGAATCCTGACCTGTGATTTTTTTGTCGTTCTTTCATCTTCGGTTTAAGAAGGCTTCGAACCTCTCCCAAACGGATACGAATCGGCCCATGCGGATTTGCTGTTGTTTCACGTCGAATGAAATGGGGAGCGCTATGAGTGAGAAAGCGCGTCTAACAATCAAATGCGAAGCTGTCTCAGTCAACGCACACAGCCACAGCAGTCTGTGCTGCTGTGGCTGTGTGCGTGTGCTCGGTGTCGGCACCATTTTATGATATTTTTTTGTACTTTCAGATTAATTTTGAATAAACGATTGATTTCAGAAATATTTTTGATTATTTATAAGTATCAATAAGTTGAATATATTTAGGATGTTTGCAACGCGACAGATTTACGAATAAAGATGTCTATCATGCATACAAAAATCGCTTGAAAATGACTCGAGTTGGTGATTAAAATTAGTTTAGCTCTCATTTAAAGATCATTGTTTTTTGAAAAACTAAACCGTTGCAAACATAGCTATTTTTCATCCGATTACGTATGGAAAATTTCAATACGATCGGGGACATAGTTTCCAAATAAAGCGGAAGTACGTTAGTGGGCTAAAGCTATCCGTTCCGTTCTTAAAACAGGAATTGAGGATAAAAAAATAATTATGCAATTGTATAATTATTGTAATTTTTTATCCTCGATTAATAATATTAATTATATCGTACCTATTGCATATTGTCGACTGCCTCTGTGGCGCGGCGTGCGAAGGTCCGCCTGCAACGCGAGAGGTTGCGGGTTCGATACCCACCTGGACAAATGTTTGTACGATCTGCAAATATTTGTTCAGGGTGTTTTCTATGTATAATAAAAATAACTATCTATGTAGTCTATTATATTAAGTATATCAGTTATCTAGTACCCATAACACAAGCTCTGCTTAGCTTGAGGCTGTGTGAATTGTCCAGCATTATTTATTTTTATTTATTTACTTTTTTATGCTTGTACAAACATACTAATTTATAAGAATATAAAAAAACGTCCTACAATAAAATTTCCTTCCTACACGGTTGTTTTCCGATATTGATTTGGCATAGTTTTTTATTCAAAATGCGATTTAGGTAATTTATGATAATTTACATAATTATATTAAATATTTATTTAATAAAAAACCTTCAAAATAATAATAAAAGGCAAAATTGTATTCGGAGGTCTTTGATCCTTTCCGACCTTAGCGGAAGAAAAATCTTGAGGTAGGTCCTACTGCAGCTCGAAACAAAACAATTAAGTTTACTTTTCGCATATGTACTAAAATGATTAACCCTTCAAGGATTACGTGGACTGGATCCGGTCCATGAGTAGTGTCGACTTTGATTTCAAATTTATAAGAAGGTTAGGTTTATTTTACTTTTTTTTAAATATTTTTATTTTAGTTATTTGGGGTAACAAACAATTACACTCTAAACTGATACTTATTCTATGTGATGTTCTATAAGTGTAATCAACACCGTTACCCTCATATGGATATCAACATTGATAGGGCAAAAGTTATAGTGAAGCAAGTGTGTTCTTCAAGTATAATCCCTGCGCGCGGGATTACCGCGTCGGAAACTAAACTCTATGTAATTTATTAATAATTACAAAGCCTTCTCTGCTTTTACAAAAAATCTATCAATAAAAGGCGAGAAGACCGCGCGCAAGTACACGGTGGGAGAACTATACTCGAGCCATTCTCGATGTAGAAGGTTTGCAAACAACTTACTACACCAAAGTCCAAAATTCTTGTTTGGCATCTCGAGTTTTAAAATAAAAGTAGTTGTCATAAATATGCCTTGTAGGAGAGAGCTGAAATAGACAAGTAGTACAACTTCTAATAAAATAATAATAATAATAAAAAACTATCAACAGCTGGAAACTGATTTTAGGTTAAGTATGGACGCAGTGTTTACAAACACCCCACATGGAGCCCGGTCAGAACATAGGCATATTATCAGATTCTCACAACATTACCACGTGAGTCCATTTCATAGGGACCTAGGTCGCGATTTTTTTTTTCTATGAGAAGTATCATTCTTTTTAGAATAAAGGTATATTTAAAATACTTGTCCATGGTCTACGAGTCCGATAAAAATAAAAGAACACCTTTAAAATTTCGTCTATGTTCTGTGCAGTGCGAGTGGGAGCGCTTAGTATTATTTTATTGTGATTTATAGTGGAATTAGCATATTAGTTTTTTACTGTGATAATTTGTTAAATAACAGAGAAGTCTTTTGCACGTATTTATATAAAAAAAGTTCAAAATAAGCTGCTATTATTTAATAAAATATTATGAAAACCCAAAGCTATGCAGTGTTTGAAAATCACCAATTTTTGAGAAATAGAAGCTCTTTGCAATCTAAAAATTAGGACTATACAAATAATAATTATACTAAATTCTATAACAGTTTACAAAATTTTAACTGACTAAATAGTTGTTGACTTAGTAATTGTTGTTGTATTAGAGACAATAACAAAAACACAAGAGCGTGCCGCCGGCGCGCGCGACTCAGCAAAGGGCCTGATCCTTGAGGGAAGTACTTTGTACCTATTCTCATAAACATCTTTGAAGGATAAACATTTGGTGTCATCGTTTCGTTCCGGTGCAGTAGCCCATACCATGAGATCTGACGTTAACCCATTGACTGCCACCCTCAACTTGTGTGATATCACCCTGGTGCCGGTTGTTGTATTTGTTATGCAACTTCAACTCAAACGGTGTGTTGAAGGCACAAGAGTGAAGTTTCACAGAACTTTTGCGTTGGAGGCAGCGAGCGAGTGGGTTAATGGCAGTGACATTTCTAAAATATGTCAAAAGGCCTTCATTTAAACTTAAAATTGTCTCTTCTCTCGTCCATCTCCCGCCAATGTAACATCATTTTTTTAATTGTATAATTACAATAGTCGGTTACTGTTGTCGAAGTCGGTTCAAAAGTAATTGTTTTCGCCGAGCAGAGCGAGCCGTGAACAATGTGTTTTTGTTAACTAGTTATTTTTCACAGCATTGTCTAGCTATCCCTAGCTACATAAACAGAGCTTGTGTTATGAGAACCAAAACAGAATTAGGTATTTGATGACCGAGTGGCGCGGTGGACGAAGGTCCGCCTGCAACGCAGGAGGTTGCGTATTCCATTCCCGCTTCGGGACAATTATTTTCAAGTATTTTCAGTCTTTATACTCTGTCCAAGAATAAATTTTCTTTGACTGAATATAGGAAAGGAATATTTCATATCTACTCTTTTCTTTTTTACCCGACTACCGAAGGAAGAGGGTTTTGAGGTTGGCACCCTATGTATGTAGCCGATTTTTATGTTCCCACGTAGCGCTGAAACTACTAGTCTGATTTCAACAAATGAGGTGTCGTATGGTTCGTCATAATGGCCCGATCGATGGTTATTGGCTATGACTGTGACGTCAAATAGAAATGGGTGTCTAACGAGATAGCGGGGTCCAAGTAACAGTCGAAAACCCCAATTACCCCCAATGTTAGTAAATATGCTCGTGTGTGGTATCGTTGCAAAGGTCTTGTACTTCCCAAAACCGTTTTTCAAACTTTTGTGAGGTGAACGAGCTATCAGCAAAATGTGTAAAAAACATGGTTTAAAACTAAAACCCAACTATAAAACTCTTAAACAAGAGTTCACCTATTGTTCTTATCATTTATTTATTTATTTAGTAATTTTAGGGAAACCTCAACAAATATTATGTAATTAAACACAGTGTTTAGCGTTAAGGTGACCATTAACACTTTCCCACATATAGCTCCATATTAAGAATAAGAGGAAAACAAAAGTTAGCACCACGTAAATTAATAACTAAATTTATTATCGCTAGGGATCATTCACACTCATTAACAAATTACACATCTACGTAACTATGCACATTTTTAACAAAGATATTTTATATCCATAAGAACGGAACGGATAGCCTTATTCCCCATACAAACGTACGTTCCGCTTCATTTGTAAACTATGTCCGCGATCTTATTGAAATTTTCCATACGTAATTGGATGAAAAATAGCTGTTTTTAGCGGTTTAGTTTTTCAAAAAACATAATGATCTTTAAATGAGAGCGAAACTAATTTTGACCACCAAATCGAGTCATCTTCAAGCGATTTTTTATGCATGGTAGACAACTTTATTCGAAAATCTGTGTCGCTGCAAAAATCTTAAATATATTCAACATTATAAATAATCATATATATTTCTGAAATCAATCGTTTACTCAAAATTTCTCGGAAGGTACGAAAAAATATTAAAAAATGGTGCCAACACCGAGCACACGCACACAGCCGCATTACAGCTTCGTATTAGATGGTTAGACGCGTTTTCTCACTCATAGTGCGTCCAATATCAGTTGTTTCACGTAGAAACGTGAAACAACAACCAATCCGCATGGGAAAATCCGTTTCCGTTTGGGAGAGGTTCGTAGCCTTCTTAAGAGTAAGTTTCAAGAATGTTTTATTGCTACCCATCTGTCTACTTTAGTAATGTTTGAAGAATTGTTTATTCAACTCGCATCTGAAGGCCCATGTTGAGAGAAAGAGATCCAGGTCACATATTTTGCTGAGCTGGTTAAATTTATTGCTCCTTTGATAAATGAATGAGTTTTGGCGATAATTTGTACTGACTTTAGGGACATATAACAGGTTATTATTTCTAAATGAACGAGAAGGCATGTGTAATTGAATTTTATGGAAGATGTCTGGATAATCAAGGGATGAATTTGCAATTTTAGATAAATAACAACAGCGTAGTCACGTCTTAGTTTTAAGGGTAGCAGGTGTTGTTTAACGCAGTTGCACAAGTAGTCAAACTGATAAGGGATTATACACATTTTATAATTGAGATAGCGTAGAAACTTTTTTGAATGCTCTCAAGTCTATCAATATAGACTGCGTAGGCTGGGTTCCACACTTGCAATGTGTAATCTAAGTGACATGTTACATACGTACTGTATAGAATTATTTAAGTTAAATATTAAAATCTTTTGATGCTCTGATATTATTCAGTGTTTTAATTGATCTTTTCTATAAATATTTCTAATGATTTTAGTGAAATAATGAATAAGGAAAACACAGAAGCCTCCTTCATTACTGGCTAAAAATAAATAATAATGTACAATGTTATAAACATAGTTACTTACTGATTCGGTATTCCAGTGGGTAAGTAATACACTCCTAAACAGCCTGCATAACCATTTTACTAGAAAATCACCAGAAGGCAATACCAGTACTATACCGTAAATAAACATAGGATTAGAAAGTGGGCTACCAAAGGAGGTCAACCTTGCCACTTTTCTCTAAGCAAGAGCATTTCCTTTCAACTCAGCACCACAGTTATCAATCCTTAATTAATACCTAGAGCAGACTATTTACAAATTTTACGTGCATTATGCGAATTGAAGCATTTTTTACGAACAATTTAGAGGTTTTACCGGACGTTCATGTAACATTGATTGGTTTACTTTGCCTACTACTCCCGCATTGCCATGACCCGTTGATCGACTTCGCGAAACAATAAATGAACAAAACTATATTTAGACACACGGTTCTAAGAAACGCAAGGAAATAACCACAATAATCGGAATACAGATCTCTCTTTAGAAATTCAAATTATGGTATTCAACTTTTTATGTATTGGTGCGATTATAATCGTTACCTTTATTTATTATTAGCTATACTAAGACTCACCTGTATTTTATGGGGAATCAAATTTCGTGGAGCTTGTTGTTGCGGAAGTATTGGTTTGTTTTGATGTCGGGAAACATAAAAGAATTAAATAAATCAAAGTTGCTCCGATCACAGTACACTCCTCGCCATTTTACGAGTCTGCCTGACTGACTGAATGCAACTATCTTCTGACTTGATTTGACATTGATATATCACTTTGTGGCTTTGACATTTGACAGTAACAGACTGTTAAAATAAAGCCAAGCTGTGACATTTTCCACGGACGAGAGAAATTGCTCCCCTTTCACATTTACTATAGGTAGTCCCAACTCCCAAATAAAAACATAATGATTCCTCTCGTGATCTAAACGTTGGGTGGGTCTAACTAAACTATCTCGTGGCTACGTTGGTAGCTATATTGTTAGTTTCATTATCTTGCCTATACATAAATACATTCGCATGACAATCGCTAAGCTAAGCGGGGCGGGGCGCGGCGCGGGGCGCACGCGCTGAGGCTGGTCTATTCTGTAGTGGTTCTTATCCGGTGCATATCCGGTGCAGATAGTCCTGGAAGTACCCTATCAAAATCACAGGAATCGTAAACACATACATTTTGGGGCGCGCTTCGTTATCTTGTAAGAATAGTTTATTGTTTTAACTGAGTTACATAGTTGGCCTTATGAACTACTAAAATTTAGTAGTTCATAAGGAAAAACTTGAACAACATTTAATGTTGTTCAAGTTTTTCCTTTCAGACTGCCTACAATAATAATTATTAGAATTATGTAAATGTACATAGTCTTAAAATAAAATGAATTGCACTTTTTCTATCGCATAGGTTAACAATAGGAATCCAATGTGAATTTTATCTAAATTTTGGAGGGTGGGTACTGTCGAAGTATTCTTTAATATTAAAAGGGGTTTTTGATATTAAATGTGTTCTTAAATTTATTTTGAATATATTATCTTCTATTTCTTTCATTTACAAAAAAAAAATACAATAAATATTATGTAGTGGGTAGGTTTTTATAGTTTTTGCGTAGGTTATTATGTCGACCAGATTGGTTTTCAAAGAATGTTTTTTGTTGTTATCTATACTTATAATAAAACTGTAACAGGTCCAATTCTGTACATTGAAGATATTTAGATTTTTTTTTGGGGGCACTCTATTATCGATACTGATGCCAAAAATGATATTTTTTTCCATCATGTCTGTCTGTCTGTCTGTATCTTGGCCGCGCATCATCATCATCATCATCAGCCCATACACGTCCACTGCTGGACATAGGATTCCCCCGTACGACGCCACAAATAGCGGTCCTGAGCCGCCTCCATCCATCGACTCCCTGCGACCGCTACGATGTCGTCGGTCCATCGAGTGAATGGTCTCCCATGTAGGGGGGGATTTGCCATAATCACCACGCTTGGCAGGAGGATTGGTGATCGCAGTGTTGGTGTTTAAAAATACTCAGAAGGAAGCTGCTGCCCTTCCTCTGGTAGGTTCCCTTAGTCGGCTTTTACGACATCCACGGGTTGAGTTGGAGGGGTCGATATTCGTACGCCGCAGCCCCACGGCTTTGCCGCGCATATTAACTCCGAAACTACTGAACGTATTGAAATGAAACTTGGCAGAATTTCAGTTCATACTACGAGAAAGGACATAAGGTACTTTTTATCCCGGATTTCAATAGGGTTCCCTTGGGAGAGGGGATGAAATTAAAATTACTTGGCTGCGCATAGCGCCGAAACTACTAAACGTATTCAAATGAAACTTAGCATGATTTCAGTTCAAATTACGAGAAAGGACATAGGATACTTTTCATCCCGGATTTCAATAGGGTTCCCTTGGGAGAAGGGATGAAAATTTAATTTCTTGGCTGCGCGTAGCGCCGAAACTACTGAATATATTCAAATGAAACTTGGCAGGATCTGAGTTCATACTAAGAAAAAGGACATAGAATACTTTTTATCCCTGATTTCAATAGGGTTCCCTTGGGAGAGGGGATGAAAGTAAAATTTCTTGGCTGCGCATAGCGCCGAAACTACTGAATGTATTCAAAGGAAACTTAGCACGATTTAAGTTCATATTACGAGAAAGAGCATAAAATACTTTTTATCCTGAAATTCATCAGGGTTCCCTTCGGAGAGAGGATGGAAGTGAAATTTCTCGGCCTCGCATAGCGCCGAAACTACTGAATGTATTGAAATGAATCTTGGCACAAATTGAGTTCATACTACAAAGAAGGTAAAAGAATACTTTTTATCCCGAAATTCAGTAGGGTTCTTTTGGGAGTGGGGATAGAAGTAAAATTGGAGGGCCCCCTTGCAGTGGGGCCCCCACATTGCCCCGCAGTGGGACCTCAGTAGCCTCCACAGTGGGGGCACTGGCAGTGGGGCCCACCGGCAGTTGGCCCCCCGCAGTGGCGCCCCCACATTGCGCCGCAATGGGACCCACTCAGTAGCCCCCCACAATGGGGTCACGGGCAGTGGGGCGCCGGTAGTGGGGCTCTCAGCAGTGGGCCCCACATTGCCCCTCAGTGGGACCCGCAGTGGCAATGGGGGCACCACATTACCCCGCAGTGGGACCTCAGTAGCCCCCACATTGCCCCGCATTGGAATCCCCAGTAATCCCCCACAGTGGGGGGGCACCGGCAGTGGGCCCCCTCACATTGCCCCTCAGTGCCCCGCCGCAGTGGGGCCCCCACATTGCCCCGCAGTTGGACCCACTAAGTAGCCCCCCACAGTGGGGGGCACCGGCAGTGGGGCCCCAGCAGTGGGGCCCCAGCAGTGGGGTCCGGAAGTGAGGGCCCCCGCAGTGGGACCCCCTGTAGCACCCGTAGTGGCCCCCCCGCAGTTAGGTAAAATTTCTTGGCCGCGCATAGCGCTGAAACTACTGAATGTATTCAAATAAACTGATTTAAGTTCATATTACGAAGGACATGTAATACATTTTATCCTGGAATTCGTTAGTTCCCTTGGGAGTGGGGATGGAAGTGAAATTTCGCATAGCGCTAAAACTACTGAATGGATTCAAATGAAACTTAGCATGATTTGAGTTCATACTACGAAGAAGGACATACAATACGAGTCCATACCCCAAAGCCAATAAAATAATAAAGCATTTATTTATCTCTCACAATAGGTTCTTATTTATCTAAAGGTAACACAAAGTACAGGAACTTTTGTAGAAGATAATCTTAATAAAATGATTACAAAATTGTTATCATTTTATTTGCCGATAAATGACCTACTGGACAGCATCCGGTCGGTACAAAGCTCTCGCTATCAATGATGTTGCCGTCGTCCTCGTAAATCAGCACTGTGACAGGCGGGGCATTGTGCGTACCCGGGATGACCGCTTGCAACGCATTAGCGAAACGCACCAGGCATTTGATGCTCTTCAGTACTCGCTTATATACCTACTGTCCTGGCGAAGACTGATGATACAATTTTGAACCTCGACATGGGAATCCGACAACTGACGATACTGTCGACACTAAAAAAGTTTCCGCAATGCAATTCTACGCCTAGATACATTTTACCAATAAGAGAAGTTGCTTGCTCACCTGCAAAGTTTGTTCAACCGTTTTCTGGTTACGCTTACGCCAAAATAAAAACGGAGCGTTTGGTATACATCGAACAGAACAAATGAGGGAAGACTGCGCGCTGAGAATTATGTAAATATGCGAGACGACATGAATCAAGATAGAAATTGTGAAGATTTAGGACGACCGGTGATTCTTCCTTCCAGTTTTAGAACTGGACAATAGATGTGTGCCCTACTCTCCAGTAGGTACTATCAAAAGCTTTTGAAGCGCATCATATACGTAGGTTAATGTGGAGCTGTGTGACGTCTAGGCAATAAAATCTAGGTACATGTAAATCTATACTATACTACATTAATAAAAATAAGTAAGGTTTGTGAGGTTCAATCCGAGTATTTATATTTTGAATCGAACTCTTTTAGAAACAAATAACATGGTAAACCTATGTTGAAACTTGTTCTAAGACTCTTGTGATTCATCAAAATCGCTATATTATATCCCTGAGGTTAATATAGTCATATTTAGGAGCCAGCTGATGAAGCATTATAATTTCTAATATGCCAAACTGATATATAAAGATATCCCAACAAATCATTTCTTTTAATTTAACTAATGGTTTATGAATACTATCTGTGTCATATATTGTTACATAATTTCGTTAGTTGCTAAACTATCACAAAATCAGTCAATTATCATCATACTTACAATTCAACTGATGTAATCGTACACAAAACTTATATCTAAAGAAATTATAACTTTACAAAGCATCTCTGAAATTCAAATAATGATTTATGAACATTGACTGCTATATGATATTGATACAGATTTAATTAATTAGTTGCTAAACCATACACAAAATAGGGTACCTTTACAGACGAATTTAAAGCGACACCTGTTACCTTCTTCAGGTACTATTTTGATACAGTGTCTGCATCGCTTCACCACCTATCCTATCCACCTCGTATCCGTAAACAAACAACACACAAATCGGGTTGACCCCGATTTCATTAGGTGGCAGTGTATTTAAATGTTACTATTGATAAATTCTTCGATTTATTCATTGAAGTCCGTCAAACTCAAATCATGCTAAGTTTCATTTGAATCCATTCAGTAGTTTTAGCGCTATGCGAAATTTCACTTCCATCCCCACTCCCATGGGAACAAACGAATTCCAGGATAAAAAGTATTACATGTCCTTCGTAATATGAACTTAAATCAGTTTATTTGAATACATTCAGTAGTTTCAGCGCTATGCGCAGCCAAGAAATTTTACCTAACTGCGGGGGGGGGCCACTACGGGGGCTACAGGGGGTCCCACTGCGGGGGCCCTCACTTCCGGACCCCACTGCTGGGGCCCCACTGCCGGTTCCCCCCCACTGTGGGGGGCTACTTGGTGGGTCCAACTGCGGGGCAATGTGGGGGCCCCATTGCGGCGGGGCACTGAGGGGCAATGTGAGGGGGCCCCCTGCCGAGAGCCCCTCTGCCGGTGCCCCCCCACTGTGGGGGATTACTGGGGATTCCAATGCGGGGCAATGTGGGGGCCCCACTGCCGGGACCCCACTGCCGGTGCCCCCACTGTGGGGGCTACTGAGGTCCCACTGCGGGGTAATGTGGTGCCCCCATTGCCACTGCGGGTCCCACTGAGGGGCAATGTGGGGCCCACTGCTGAGAGCCCCACTACCGGCGCCCCACTGCCCGTGACCCCATTGTGGGGGGCTACTGAGTGGGTCCCATTGCGGGGCAATGTGGGGGCGCCACTGCGGGGGGCCAACTGCCGGCGGGCCCCACTGCCAGTGCCCCCACTGTGGAGGCTACTGAGGTCCCACTGCGGGGCAATGTGGGGGCCCCACTGCAAGGGGGCCCTCCAATTTTACGTCTATCCCCACTCTCAATAGAACCCTACTGAATTTCGGGATAAAAAGTATTCTTTTACCTTCTTTGTAGTATGAACTCAATTTGTGCAAAGATTCATTTCAATACATTCAGTAGTTTCGGCGCTATTCGAGGCCGAGAAATTTCACTTCCATCCTCTCTCCCAAGGGAACCCTGATGAATTTCAGGATAAAAAGTATTTTATGCTCTTTCTCGTAATATGAACTTAAATCGTGCTAAGTTTCCTTTGAATACATTCAGTAGTTTCGGCGCTATGCGCAGCCAAGAAATTTTACTTTCATCCCCTCTCCCAAGGGAACCCTATTGAAATCAGGGATAAAAAGTATTCTATGTCCTTTTTCTTAGTATGAACTCAGATCCTGCCAAGTTTCATTTGAATATATTCAGTAGTTTCGGCGCTACGCGCAGCCAAGAAATTGTATTTACATCCCTTCTCCCAAGGGAACCCTATTGAAATCCGGGATGAAAAGTATCCTATGTCCTTTCTCGTAATATGAACTGAAATCATGCTAAGTTTCATTTGAATACGTTTAGTAGTTTCGGCGCTATGCGCAGCCAAGTAATTTTAATTTCATCCCCTCTCCCAAGGGAACCCTATTGAAATCCGAGATAAAAAGTACCTTATGTCCTTTCTCGTAGTATGAACTGAAATTCTGCCAAGTTTCATTTCAATATGTTCAGTAGTTTCGGAGTTATGCGCGGCCAAGTTACAGACAGACAGACAGACAGACATGATGGAAAAAAATATCATTTTTGGCATCAGTATAGATAATAGAGTGCCCCCCAAAAAAATTTTCAAAATATCTTCAATGTACAGAATTGGACCTGTTACAGTTTTATTATAAGTAGAGATAAGTAGGATGTTTTTGGCAGAGATGCGAAATTAAATTTGATGTACATAGGTGGTGATTGTTTCCTGTGTTTGCAGCTGTCAGGAAAGTAAAATAAAAGATTAAAGCTGATGAATCAGTTTATTCATGGATCCAATCATACACAAAGCCACTAAGGATAGACAATAAAATATTTGATATCAATGTACTCTGGTGTGACGACGCATCATTTTTCACAGCAGTATCTATTATTTCACCTTTTCTAAAACAATACCTTCTGAACGCTAGGCGTAACACTGATTTATTAGAAGATGAAGACGCACTGCTCGAGCTATCATCGTCAATAAGTCCTTCCCAGGCTGCTATAAAGAAAGGTATCACTACCGTCTTCCCAAACCAGACCCAAAGTAATGTGAAAAACAACGTCAATAATATAACTTGGCAGAACATGTAAAAATAGTATGGAAATATGATAGGATCTGGAGTGGTAAACTGGGTGATTTTGCAGATGCACCACTGTATCATCATCCAGTAAACCAGGCACTGGTTGGTGCCGGAGCACATGGAAACGAAGCAGTCCCATACTCGGGAGCAAAGTATGTAGGGGAAACAAAATACTTCCCACCAGTTGAACCTGAATACATCTTCAGTAGGCGCGTGAAACCGTTCTCCTTCTACATGGTCGCATACCACTTTTGGAGGAGGCTTTTTCTTGAACTTTCGCGGTGGCATGGTTTGATTTGTTAAAAATTAATTAATAAAATAAAATAACCTACCTAATAAGGTATTAAAAGCTAAATCTAAAAACTACAACCTTTTGTTCAAGGATTCAAAATAAACAAAGCAAAACACAGCAGCGTACAGATCCACATGGCAACGTTTTTTTTTTTCTTGATTTGATAAAAAGTTTTTTGCAACTCGGCTCGGTCGTTTATGACCGACCGAAAAATAGGATACGAGCGAATCGACTCTCGATGAAGAGTTCCGTACTTACAAAAAAATATGATGAGTCATAATAAAAGCAAAAATTTTATGTCAAGGTACATACACGGACACTTTTGTTTTGCTCATTAGAAGGTTAGAGAAATAAAACCTGTTTAGGTCCCTACCCCCATTATTTTTTTTAATACCTACGTATTTATGGTAATATCAGATGAAGTTTTATAAACAATAATATATAGGACATAAATAATCACCGAGCAACATCAGCAAAAAATACATTTTTGTATGAGAACGAGGGCCCTCTTAAAGCCTTCCACACTAGCACGTGAATCACATGCGAAGCCGCGAACCATGAATGTGGATCCCATTCGCATATACTTAGAATAGAACTTCACGGCTTCGCGTTGCGTTCGCGCTTCGTTTCCGTAGTCAGTTTTTGTCCCGCGACAAAGGGTTAGTAAGTAACGCACGTGTAATTCGCTCGCGAGTGAGGAGACTCAGATTTATTTTATTTTTATTATTCCTGATGGACGAGTTACCACCCTTTGGATACGAAATCCTAAAGTCAGATCTTTTTATGGATTCAGGATCAGGTATCGAGTCGATCTGATCGAATGAAAACTCAAAAAGCCAACATCCAAGAATTGACCGCACCCAACACGTTCGCAACACGAGCCTAACTTTGGTGATCGAACGAGAAACCTTTAAATTCAACGCGGTATGGACGTTGGTCTCTTTATTTTTTATTAAGTTTTGTTCAATGGCTTATTTAATACGGTATACACTGCAAAATGTTACTGTACCTGCAATAAATACATCTTTATTTCAAGCAGCAACGCAAAAAAGATCATTCTGTCAGGTTGTTTCTACATCTCTCTATATACTACGAAAATTAATAAAGAATAAAACCCTGTTACCTATCTGATGGACCTCAAATAAAGCGCTTTGGATATTACAAAGTTACTTTATTGCAAGGTTAAAGACACCTTACCGTTCTACCGAGATTCATAAACCAAAACCATCACGTCAACCTTATAACATGAACCCGTGCGTTTTCGTTAGCTCGATTCAGCCTTGGTTCACTTTTACTAGCGACATCTAGGGCGTGCAACGGAACTTAATAGAATAGGCAATAATTATGTTCTACAAAAATCACCTAAACACTGTCTGACGCGCTAACCAGTGAAAAACTATCATTAATAATACACGTTGGCACCCTTTGGGTACGGAACCCTAAAAAGAAACATACTCCGAACCACAGACATGGTAGAGCTGCGCCTAAAGCAGACCAAACATATTTTTATAGTTACATATTTAGAAAATTATCAAATAATGTTTTGGTCACTTTCTCTCTAACCAAAAATTAATAAGCCTATCTCACCTCTTTTTACTGTAAGAACTCTCACCATAGACAAAATTAATTGAAGGTGAAGCAAATTGCCATGACATGTTGCTAAGCAACAAACGACAAATGTTAGCCAATTGTCATGTTATGAAAGTATTGTGCGTATTGTTACTTCTTTATTTTATATAAATCTCGTGAAATATGTTCGAAAAAGACTGAAATAAATGGCAAAGTGTAGTGCACCTTTGTGCGGCAAGGCATCGTATTGGAAAACACCCGACATTACTTTTCATCGGTAAGTTTTGCTGTGCCTTACAATATCTCAAATTGTTTTTGGATTACTGTGTGGATAGTTGGCGATAATTCGGCATTATTTATACAGTGACTAACTGTTCTATTTCCAAGATCTCGTAAAACATGTACTAGGTCGCTTATACATAGTCCTGTAATAACATTTATCAGTATTTTAAACTTTGTTGCTTTCTTTTGACTTTTCATATACTTGTATGATTTTCAAGGGCCGCCTCTAGGTCCAGCCTGGGTCTAGGTGTTTTAGAAGTGTGTGTGACGAAGTTTTATTTACAGTTTTATGGTTTAGTATCCATTCTTGAGAAACCTTTTGATAGGTATCAAATAGACTGAATAATATATTTATTTAACAATATTAACATTTTTCAGGTTTCCACAGCATGAAAACCAAACGAATACTTGGTTGGTAAACATGAACTGAATAAATTGGAAAAGAAGAACAGATTAAAGGAAATACACTTTATTAGTGTGATTATGTATATATAGCTTAATAATCTTTATTTATGTGATTTTAAGACCAGTGACGAACACGATTTTGTTCATTTGCATTTATTGATTTAGGCTATTGTTAAATTTTATGTAGATTTAAGAATTAATCTTAATGCCAAGGAAAGCAATTCAACGGAAAGAAATCATTAAAACAAGTATTTTGTTTAAAAATAAAGAACATACAACCTGTGTTTATTTATTTGCAAATGTGGCAGTATATTTATCGGAATAGATTATAATGCCACAGTTGTAATGCCCCCGCCCCCTTGTCCCTGAGTTCTGCCCATAGATTGTCCATATGTACGTGATATTTGTATGTAGGTGTAATTGGTACGCATAGTTTTAGAAATGTTGATTCTGCTTCCCTATTAGATTTCTGTGCTCCGAACTTGGTCTTCCATTCGAAACGGGACTGTTGGGTGATTTTGTTCGTCCAAAGCTCTGATGTTCATGAATCAAGATTTTTGTAGCTGGCAACGATGATAAGTTTTTGTTTATAAACCGAAATGCTTTCTCTTTTGTCTATGATCGATTTATCAGTTCCGTGTTGATCATGTAGGGGAAGGCTACGCAAAATATTTGTGTAATAAATTTGCGTGTTTTCGCGTAATAATTATTATGTAAACATCCTATTTTTTTCATTGACTACTAATGCGTTTGAGCATTCACTGTTGCTCACAACAAGTTTGCTAATTATGGCAGGTAAGTGCGTGAATCCATTGAAGTGAAAGTTGTACAACACCCAACTTCAAACAAAGTTTCAACTAAGTTTTTAAACAATTTACCACATTTTTATCCAATAATTGCTTTTAATAATCACAAAAGTGTTAATTAGGAAGTAATAAGTATAGACTTACGTCGAAGATAAACTGGTTTCTGACATTATTCAACGTTTTATTCATTGCCCTGTCCTTTAAACTTGTTTTCAATAAAATCCTTGACAGTTTTTACCTTTGCGGAATCAATGTGCGTATTTCTGAGTCATTCTATCACAGTCTTTCATCATTTTGTTCATGGCATTCTGAATTTAGCTAATTTATTCAAGTTTTGTGTCAATACTGTGATTAAAAGAAAATAAGTAAAAAATTCAATAAATTTATTTTTAACTACAACCATTCACACATTTAAACAAGAACTTAAAACTCATACATACATTAGGTACATATTTATATTGTGGGTTGTAACGCCTTGGCCAAAAGTATAAAGCACCCTAAAATTTAATGACTTTTTCGTGTTTAAGGTGGAAAATAAAACTAATTTGTTTTCCAAATTACTATATTAACATAAAATTTTATAAATCACTAATATTTAGTTGGCCCACCCTTCGCATTGATCACAGCAGCAATTCTTTGGGGCATGCTGTTTACAAGATTTTTACATTCGGCTGCACTTATGGCGTCCCACTCTTGAAATAAAGCATTTTTTAGCGTTGTTTTGGATGTAATGCTATGCTGTTTGACTTTGCGCTTCATAATACCCCAAAGATGCTCGATAGGGTTCAGATCTGGGGACTGCGCCGGCCAATCTAACAAGACAATACTGTTGTTTCGAAACCAGTGCATGGAGGTCGCTGATTTATGATAAGGAGCATTGTCTTGTTGGAATTTGACGCCATCCAAGTTCGTGTCGCCGAAAATGCGCGTAAGCGAAGGTAATAGAGCGGTTTCGAGTACATTTATGTACTTTTCACTGTTCATACGGCCTTCGCAAACGAACATTTTGCCGACACCATCAGCTGCCATGCAGCCCCAGATCATAATGCTACCTCCCCCGTGTTTAACAGTGGAAACCACGCAATCTGGATGATATTCCTCGCCGACGCGCCGCCTCACGAAGGTTACACCCGCAGTTCCGAATAGCTGTAACAATTGAAAAAAGTAGAGCTTAAATGTGTGCTCATTATTTTTATGAAAGCTAACTAAAATAATAGTAATCAGTGTTATCGTTTTATGAAATGGTATAAAAGTTTACCTCAAAGTTTGATTCATCGGACCACACATCATTTGACCAATCCTCCTCCGTGAAAAGTTGGTATCGTAGAGCCCATTCTAAGCGATTTTTTTTGTTATTTTCCGAGAGCCACGGCTTCTTTCTTGCTTTATACCCTTTTAAACCCGCATCTCCAAGCCTTCTTCTTGCCGTTCGAGCACTAATAGGGTATCCACTTTCTTCGGATAGGGCGGCAGCGAGCTCAGAAGAAGTTTTTTTGCGATCCTTCAGAGACTCGCGGATGAGTTTTCTGTCCTGGCGCTCAGTAGTCACGCGTTTTCTGCCACTCCGTCTTTTATTTGCGTGGGAACCAGTCTCCGCAAACCGTTTAATAGCAGATTGCACTGCGTACCGCGAACATTTCACGAGTTTGGCAATCTCTACTTGGGTCTTTCCTTGTTCATGTAACAATTGAATTTTAATACGTTTTGCGTAGCACAGTTCACTTGTTTTTGGCATTTTCGAAAAAAAGGAATGTTAATATCACTATTAAATCACACACGGAAGCTTCCTTACGATACGAATAACAAATGAAGACTGATTTGTATTTTTGAATTTTTTGTGTAAAATACCCATAATTTGAGTTTAGCTCACCAGATGTTTTATGGCCCATAGAAAAAGGTTATCTATTGTTTTAATAATCGTTTGAGGGCACCGGCTTGCCCTTTGTTCAAAACATTGCTATTTTTTAAATGTGTTTTGAGATATGTATGTTTTAGAGGGGTGCTTTATACTTTTGGCCAAGGCTGTATAAATTAGGAACTGACTCAGCATGAATACTTTGTGTACTGGTAGACCAAATACATGTGGTGCTGATCTTCCACTAGTTTCTACAATCAGTAGCAGGCAGCGTACACTGACAGAATAGTGAAGTGTACACAATGAATAATTGTATTTATTTATTTCCATCATCATCCATCATCATCATCATCATCATCATCATATATTGATGATGATGACACATTTTACACTTGATGTCGTTAATTCTATCTATCTTATAATATTCACACAAACTTTTCACATAGTAAACACCATAAGGGATTTTACAAAGAAAAACAGACAAACATGACACTTCATGCTTGAAATTCAAACAAACATAATGTACATATAATAATTTTACATAATCAAAGAAAATAATAAAGTTTCAAAATATAAAGTGTCAGTAAAATCAAATCTAAAATTAATTTACTTCGTATTTATGTCAATACTAAAATAATAATACAATTCAATTAAACATTTAAAGAGCTTGACAGTCTATGAAGAAGGTATAAGAAGGTCAGCTAGTATATATATACTAGCTGACCCGCCAAACGTTGTTGTGCCTTCAACCCTTATCACTTAGGGGTATGGAAAATAGATAGTAGCCGATTCTCAGACCTACTGAATACGCATATAAAATTTGGTAAAAATCGGTAAAGCCGTTTTGGAGGAATACGGTAACTAACATTGTGACATGGAAATTTTATATATAAGATAATGTAAATAGTGTAATGGCCAAAAACAAATTGTGACAATACAGATCATATATTGATGTTTACCATATAAATATTGCTATGTACCTACAACATACATTTGAGTTAGAAATACATGATTGGCAGGGAAAATATAAAGTAGGATAGGATTTGAGAAGGACTTCCGCTATTGAGCCATTTGTGCAGGTAAAAGTGAGGATTTGAGTATACTATTAAAGGTAGACTTTGAGACAGGTTATTATAAGGGCGATTCTTTTCTCAGGAACATGTAGAGCTATAGAGTTGAAATTAGCATCAATACTCGGGTCCGTAATCTCTTGGAGCCATGATATAAATCAAACTTCTAAGTCAACACAATCAAAAGCTACAGCCTTTTCTGCCCTATCAAAAAAAATCTTGTAAATGTCTAGGGATCACATGCACACATAACCTATAGGGTACTTCCCGTTGACCTAGAATCATGAAATTCGGCAAGACGCAAGGCAAGTAAAGGGAAAAATCGGAAAACCGTAATTTTGTAGGATATTCAGATAAAAAATATTATTTGATTCTTGCCATGGACCGAAAACCTATAGGGTTCTACTTCCTGTTGACCTGGAATCATGAAATTTTGCAGGAAGCAAGACCTTAAAGCACAAGTAAAGGGCAAAATCCGAAAACTTGAAATTTGTAGTATATTTCAAAAAACTTTTTTTAGTTTATGCAAGCTACCATAATCTATAGGGTACCTTCATCCCGTTGACCTAGAATTATGAAATTTGGCAAGAAACAATCTTATAATTACGGAACCATCGGTGCGCGAGTCAACTCGCACTTGACGTTTTTATTTCTTATTAGAACTGATAATTTATTATGATTGCAGGCTTTCCTTCCTCACTGATCACGGCCTTCATACTATCCAGTCTGGGACCAGCTGTCTCAGAGTACATACCCCCTGGTCCAGCCTACAATTGCCCGAAAGGGACAGATGCTACGCTGCTATATCCTTGTGTATGCGAGAATGGGACAGATGCTGGACTTTATGTTAGGTAAAACTTCCAAGGCTTCTGAAAAGATAAGGGTTCTCTATCGTATGCCGCATATTAATTTACCTAAGTGAGATGGTGGCCATCACTTTACTATAAACATATCCTTTGTAAAAAGGCTTATTACAAAATATCAGATTATCTAGCGGATAAAAAAGCATGGGACGACTTTTGCTCCAACTAGAAAACTAACAACCTAACAAGGTAAAGGTTTCTTGTTCGCTTCTTTCCTTAAAAAGATTGAAGTGAACAAAAAATCAAAGTGATCACTTTATTTCCCTGTTTTACCATAGACTAATTACATTTGTCTATGGTTTTACTAATGTAATTTTAATTTTGTGACGTGTCCAAGAGCCCTGTAAGGTCTAAAGGAAATAAAGCACTTTGATATTTGATAATCAGCAATAGAAAAGTTATGGCTATTGTCCCGTAAGAGACCTAGCTGGCATACAGTTAATTAAATCAAAGGTTGCCTGGAAGAGATCTACTACATCTATACTGGTTAATATGATAAAGAGGAAAGATTTGTATGTAAGTGTGTTTGTAACAAATTGGCTCAAAAAGTACTGGACCGATTTTAAAAATTCTTTCACCATTTGAATGCTACATTATCACTGATTAATATAGATAGGCTATGTCTTGCATTTATTGTACTTCATTTATTTTTTAAACAATTAGGCATAAGCGCCTACATGTTTAAAAAATAAATGTCCACCCGTGCGAAGCCGGGACAGGTCGCTAGTATTATAATATAATACAATGCATAAAATACTATACAAACCTATATTGCTTATAATAAATTCTAAATTGTATCTTACAGATGCGCGGGCGCAGGGCTAGCGGCGCTAAGTGTCGGTATAGGAAACATAGCGGGACTGGGCCTGCCTATAGAGAGACTCACGATAAAGGAATGCAAGATCTGTGAGTATACTGTTTTCAATTACTTCTTCAACGATTCTTTTTTCTCGGCAAAAAATAATAATCGTCTGCGGCTTGGTTTGTTCACTAAATACTAATCTGTAGCCGGTGAATAACCCCCTTTAGCATTGTCAGTATTGTGCACTAATTTGAAAACACCCTATATTATTCCATTATTAATAAAACTAGTATTTACAGTTGAAACAATTGAGCTAACTGCAGACTGTTGCAAACATTCTACAGTTAGCTCAACTAATCCATATCAATACCAGGCGGAAGCGTCCCCAAGACGCTGCTGGCTGCATTGCCTCGCTGTATGGCAATGCTAATGCGCTGCGCCAGATATGTACTCACCAGCTCTCGGGTCACGCGTCGCTTCGACCAGGCGCTCAGAGAATTTTTGAGCCTCGTTACCTAGGATCTCGACTCCATGGGGAAAAACGAAAAAGCGTAGGCTCTATCAGTTATCTTTTAATAATGTTTTTTATTTATTACTAGCCTGCGTCTTTGCCCGCATTTCATCGGGATTAAAAATAGCCTATATGTTATTCCAGGTCCCAAACTATACCCATACCAAATTTCAGCCAGTTCAGTAGTTTTTTGTTTTAGTTAGTGCGTGAAAGAGTAACAAATATCCATCCATAGATCCATCCTTACAAATTTTGACATTTATATTATTAGTAGGATTATAAAGAGGAAAGATTTGTTTGTTTGTTTGCATTGAATAGGGTCCGAAACTACTGAACCGATTTGAAAAATTCTTTCACTGTTGGGATGCTACACTATCCCCGGGTGACATATGATATATTATATTTTAAAAAAAATTAGGCAGCTTGAATTTTTTGTTAAATACCCGTACGAAGCCGGGCCGGCTCGCTAGTAACCATTAAAATTGTTTATTCTGACATTGCTTGGGTATGCATGTTGCTATATAACAAACACCTTATTGTAAAAGCCTAGCTGTAAGTTTTCTTAAAAGTTGTAAAATAAATAAATCTAATAATTATATTTCAGCTCATCTGTTCGGAACTCTCCTCCATCGGTCCACAGTCCGCGTTCTCTACATCATAGATACGCAAGTTCGCTCGATAGACGAGTACTCATTCGCAGGCGTCAATAGAACGCTGCAAGAGCTCTATATGTATAATACGAGCATCGAGGAGTTTCCTAAGGAGGCTTTTAAGGTACCCTATCAATATTTAATTTAAAATGCTTATTAACTTGACAATAAAAAAATATTATTTGGAAACGCCATAGTTTTATGAAAGTTTGAGATCTTGGATGGTTTGGTTTGCTCGATAGACGCGAACCAAACAAGAGTTTTAATATACATTACGAGCATCGGGGAGTTTCCTAAGAAAGCTTTTAAAGTAAAGTTAGATCTTAGAATGGTTCGATACAATACTATACTCCGATTTAGAATCCAAGAAATTTAAAGTGAACAATGACATTTATTAATGAAAACTAAAACAAAAATTTCAACATCGCATAATATTACATGTGTAGCAAAAATATGTTAAAGTTAGAATTGTAAAAACGAACGAGAGATCAATTAAATTATCAATGAAAGCTTTAGAAACCAAAAATTGCTTTGCTTCGATGATACCAATGTCGTTAAATATTTTTTCTAATGCCGGGATTACACACTCAACACCCAACCACGAGACAGTTTGAGCACGAGTGTGTACCGTGGTGCGCTCGTTTTGTCTCGGGGTCGCGCGTTTCGTTCCTCTCTCGGCCGCCCATTGACTATTTCCCTCGAGTCAAATGGATGCAAATAAAACAATCAGAATTAATAAATTTATTTCTTTAGGCTTACAAAATAAGCACTTAGACAAGTCAAATTTTATACTATAATGTTTATAGTTTTTAGGCACCAGTCTCTCACAAAGTAGTAAATATTAATATATCATGTCATCTAAACAAAACTTCCTGTGTAACCTTGTGAGAGAAAAATAAATGATAAAAGCTTATGGTCCTTCTCCTATCAATACCACCTTATTTCTTATTTGATAATAATAACTATGTTTATAGTATAAAATTTGACTTGTCTAAGTGCTTATTTTGTAAGCCTAAAGAAATAAAGTTATTGATTCTGATTCTGGTCTAAAATTGAGTTGTAAGATTCCACCCGAACAAACATACATTGCAATTTAAATAAAAGCTCGTAAAAATGTTTTAACGTAACCCAATTGACGTTAATTCACATATATCTGGGCCTTGACTGATGACGAGTGTGTACGTGGTGCCTGTCGTTGAGCGAACGAGCGCTTGAGTCTTTACGAGACATATCGACGAGTGTGGAATCCCGGCATATAGGATGTAAAGTCTAAAATCACTTGTTTCAGATCCTCGGCAATCTGACAGATTTAACAATAGATGGACACCGCATGACACAACTAGGAAAGGATATATTCTCCGGCAGCCAGGCGGCAGGCAGGCTGCAGAGAGTACGCCTGCCTAATGGAGGCCTAAGCGATGTACAGGTTGAAGCTTTTCAGGTAAGATGGTATCTTAACCTTAGTGGTCGAGCGGATTACATATGTACGAGAAATATAAATTGGAATTAAATGTCACGTGAGAACAATGCCTAAACAAGATCAGAAATCGTTGTGTTCATATATACATAATTGAAAGTATACTTTATACTTTAACGGCCTTATGCATAATAAATCGCTATCGTAGGTTTAGTATTGACTTACTTAAACTGTTCGCTAAGATAAGCCAATGATTGCTTACATCGCGAACCATTAAAGGCTCACTAGTGCTTTGTTAACAAAAAACATTATTCATAATAGTTATATATATTAATATAGTTTTCTAACGTTTGCGGCTAGTTAGCAGCTCGCTAACTTTAGCAAACCCAGACCCCTACTTTACGTGTTCTAGAGTGTGAAAAAATGGCCGAAATCAATAAGCTGTTTGTTATTATTTCCATTCCAATTTACCGCCAAGTTATTCCACTCCAAATAGTAAACAATTCAACTTCTTTTTTAATGATGCCGGTTGCTTTTCTTTCGCTAGGACTCTGCCAGTGTCAGTATGAAATGTCATAAACTTCAAAATAATATCATCGGTTCTGCCAAAGAGGTAGTATAGTATGTATAAGTAGGCTGCTTGATTAGGCGTAGATGGAGGATTTATGCTTACTACTATGCTCAGTCTACGATCTTAGGGCCCGTTTAGATACGCGGGAATCGCGCGAATTCAAATCGCGTGGTTTGTATCCCGGCTGGACTAACCGCGCGGTTACGTCTGAACGATTACAAAAAAAACTAGTATAAATAAGACCCGCGCGGTTCCGCCTCGGGTACCAAGCTCCGAGGGGTCTTTGAGGAACTAACTAAAATACGACGGCAATATCTCACTGTAGCTACTAAGTTAGTATTATTAAAATATTCTCTGCTACTACAGTACAAACTATGCATAAATAAAGTGATATACAGTCAATAAGCGTTTTGGTCCGAAGAAATCCGCAGAGTTACGGTCCGCTAAAGGTCCGCATAGGTATAAAAAAGTCCAAAACAGACCAAAAAGATCCGCACCGCCAACGCTGCTAGTTAGTTTTGACAGACGAATATCGCGAGGCGCTTACATTTTCAATATTATCGCGTATCATATCGCGGATCGCAAGATTTCTAGATAATATCGAGATACTGCGATACGGCTTATTATACTATCAATATTATCGTGACACGCCGATATTATTGAACGTGTAATATACCAATGAGGTTTGTCTGTCTATAGTTTCATTTGGAGCATAGACTTCCTATATTTCTTTGGTCTATGCTTACCTATTTTAGTAACTACTAAACTGTCGCTTACTAACTAGTAAGCGACAGTTTAGCAGACTATTATGAATAGAAAAAGATAGCAATCGTTGGCTTACCTTAGTGAACATTTTAACGAACTCACTGTTGAGAAAAGGTGACAAAAAAACTCTGCATTCCTATTTCTTTTATTTCAGAGCCTACGTAAACTCAAAACTCTAGACCTGCACGGCAATAATCTATCTGTTTTAAAGAAGAATCAGTTCAAAGGACTTCGCGATGTTGAAGTTTTGGATCTCAGGTAAATCATACAATACAATACAATACAAAACTCTTTATTGTACACCACAAAGACAAATAAAACACATAGACATTAACATAAACAAGTACAATGGGCGGCCTTATCGCTCATATCATAATCCTACTATATTATAAATGTCAAAGTTTGTATGGATGTTTGTTTCCTCTTTCACGCAAATAGTGATTGGGCTGAAATTTGGTATGGGTATAGTTTGGGACAACACTGCGAATCACCAATCCGCCTGCCAAGCGTGATGATTATGGCAAAACCCTCCTTACATTGGAGACCATCCACTCGATGGACCGACGACATTGTAGGGGTCGCAGGAAGTCGATGGATGGAGGCAGCTCAGGACCGCTATTCGTGGCGTCGCCGCGTCGTATGGGGGAGGCCTATGTCCGGCAGTGGACGTGTATGGGCTGATATGGTGATGGTAGTTTGGGACCTTTACCTGGGACCGATAAAACGCGGGCGAAGGCGCGTGCAGCAGCTAGTAATAATAGAGGAAAGTTTATGTTGTTGTAAAGATGTTTGGCCGAAGAGAACGCCAAAACTACTGAATGGATCGAGATGAAATTTTGCTCACATTAAGATCTGGACCGGGAACATATAGGCTAGTTTAGTAGCTGGTAATTAATATAACTACTAATAAAGTAACAAAAAAAAAATTGTATTCTGAAATAAAAATTGGCTTATTAACTGACTCCCAATGAAGTATTATAAGGTACAGTTATTTAAGTCGTTTACAACGTTAAAAAGTTACTGTTCAGCTAGTTTCAAGCAATTTGAACATAAGCAATACAATTTTTGTAATTTGTATTAGCTTTTAATAATAATGCACACAGATCCCCAGGTTTAATCCAACGATCCTATCCAACCACGATTGTCTGGTAGAGATCGCTCGTGAGCGATCAGACCGCCAATTGTTAAAATGTTTGTGCCAAATGGTTTTTTAATTTTTTAATTGTGCAATAAAGAATTTTCTATCTATCTAACAAAGCCACATACATTTTACTAAAGAAAGAAAGAAAAGAAAGAAAATTTGTTTATTATTTCACTATGAAGTACAGTTGGCAACATTTATAATAAAATGTTTTGTTTCCAGTCACAACAAAATAGTGAAGTTAGATGGCAGCCATCTTGGAGACCTGGTTAAACTGGGCTGGTGCAACGTTAGCCACAACCAGATAGCGGATATACCCAGGTAAACAACTATAGTCTTGTCATGGCGGACGCGACGTAACAATGGACGCCTACAACTAGAAAGGGGCGTCCATTAATTACGTTCGGCATTTAGAGGGGTGGGGGATCCGAATCTCACGCAATCTCACGTGGGGAGAGCATCACACACATTTCAACACCCTCACTGCGGTCACCAGTTCGCCTGCAGGTGATTATGACATGGGCTTAGTTTTGATAAAAGCAAATTGATTTATTGTGGAAGGCTATATACAATATTTTGTCCATTGTTTATTGATATACAATATTTTCAGATATCACTAAATATTATAAAACAAAATCCTCCGCTGCGTCTGTCTGTTCGCGATAAACTCAAAAACTACTGAACGGATTTTCATTCAGTTTTAACCAATAGATAGAGTGATTTATAAATAATTAAATTAAATTAAATTCATTTATTAAATCAGACAACATATTAGGTCCATTTTTTGTGAGTGAGCTGTCTTAAAATATATGTTAAAATACACGGAAAGCACAATAGGTACATAAAATTTAAAGGAAGGTTTACGACCTTTACTAGAGTCCCGATCAAGCTGTCTGAAGCGAGACTTTCTACTTGATCAGGACCCGAATAAAGGCCCTCATTACTGGTAGGTCGTAGCGATCTGGAATGACCTGCAGGATGCTGTTGGAACTGCCCCGCACTCTGCTGAGCAATGAGCCAGTTTTTTTATATAATAATAAATAAAATAAAAATAAAAAGTTTGTTTATTCAGACATTGTCCATCATGAATGGCACATACACCAAACACTACAATAAAATAGAATAAAAATAAAAATTATGATAAAATTAAATTACTTCATGTCACACTATATAGAGGTATGCAGCCATTCAACAAAATCCCAACCCTGTTATGAGGAAGGTTTAGGTGTATAATTTGTCAAGGTTTTGTGTAAATTGGTTGTATAAAAGGGGAGGCCTATGTCCAGCAGTGGACGTCGATCGGCTGATATGATGATGATAAGGACACAAGGTATACGCGGGCGTAGCCTCGGGCGGGACAGTTTTTTTACAAGCAATTAATAAAATTGACATCAGCAAAATAATTCTTTAATTTCGTAAAAAAATATTTCACTATGATGCAAATACGACACATCTAACAACATGTTACATTCACGATGGGATATAACGGATATTAAAAAAAAATATAGTTTTTTTTTTATAAATAAAATAAAAAATAAAAATCTTTTATTTCGGACAACAGAATCCATAATTTGTTAGTAAATAGACGTGCACTTATAATTAGGGTTAGTTATTTTACAAGTTACTAAATACTAAACTACATTAAACATTTAGTAGATCACTCTCATTATGAAAATAATCAATTACTTAAAAAACTATACTTCGATTCAAAAACCTGCATATTTTTTGTATACAAAGAGGTTACAAAACACAAGGAATATTGGTAGAAAATATTTAACGACATTGGTATCATCGAAGCAAAGTGCAGAAGCTCGAAACTATTTTTGGTTTTGAAAGCTTTCATTCATTATCTCTGTACGTTTTCGAATTCAAATTTAAACATCTTTGCTACACATGTGAGATTATGCATTGTTTAAGTTTGTTTTTTAGTTTTTAGTGATTATTTACTGTTACCTACCTTGTTGTTTCATGTTATTGTTATCAGTTTTTGTTAAGTTTTCATTCATAAATATCTTTGTTGATATAAAATATCTTGGATTCTAAATCGGAGTATGGATGATAAAGAAAATATATTTTTATTTAAAAATCACAATATAGCCTTAGGTAACTAATAACTGCTATTTATACAACCATATAAGTATATACATCTTATAAATAAGCAGGCATACGGACTTGCAAGTCGTAGTACCTTAGGCTTCCATTTGTTGTATGACTCATACCTTCCGTGTTAGTAACAATACTGTGTTACGGCAAGGTAGAGTGATGATAACACAAAGATGCAAGTAGAACCATAAATAACTTGCAGTTTTAATATTCTTTTGTTCTTTCAGAGGTATGTTCGGGAGGAACAATCTACTCAAAGTGCTTCATCTAGACAACAATAAATTGAAGAAATTAGACACTAATAGCTTCAAGGGAATGAGGTTTTTGAGGTAAGAAACATTTTCTTTTTATAATTCATTTCACATTTATCGACAAATATCAATTCGTGTATAATTCTTTATGGACAAAGAAAATAATACTAGACAGGGTGATATATGTACTTATTTTCATCAAAAAGCCTACGTAACAGTTTACACTCCCTTTAAAACACAAAACACCTTCGTTGCGGGTCGTTGACCGCTGCGGTCAATCCGCCGCGGCCATCATCGGAGCGGGTGACGACGCGCCTTAGATGCGGTAGGTGGTACTACAAATGCATTTTCCTTGGTTCTAAGATAATAAGCACATGCATCAGTTATTGCCTGGTCGAGTCTGATGATTTTGTTTTTATTTATATTTTCGAAAAACAAGTCGGAATTTTTTTTAAGATTTTTCCCGTGTTCTGTGTTCGAAGCTGAACCCCGATGAAAGTTTGGTCCGTTATTTTTGTTACACCCTGTATAAGTAAAAGTAAATATTGGTACCTATCTATTCTATCTCTTGGTATTTATTTATTACATATAAACAATATATTTTCTCTATGTATATTATTTACTCTATGTATATTATTGTTTAATTTTACTTTATGTATTAATGTTGTATACACCCTTGCCTTTCTTAAATTGTAAATTTTTTATCCATCCAAAGGCTGCCTGGAAGAAATCGCTTCTGAGCGATAAGGCCGCCCATTGTACTTGTTTATGTTAATGTCCATGTGTTTTATTTATCTTTGTGGTGTGCAATAAAGAGTTTTGTAATTGTATATTGTAACATATACTTTTTTCAGACGTCTCTACCTCCAAGACAACCAGATATCATCCGTAGGGCGCGGTACTTTCGGCTCCGTCGGCCGTATAGGCTCAATAGACCTGGCACGGAACCGGCTCTCCAAGGTCGACTACCAGATGTTCCAGGCCTCTAAGTTCGCCGAGGTTAGTGTTTTTTAGCCGTTGCGATCGTGGCGTGAGAATTGACCCCTCAAACGCGCGTGGATATCGTAAGAGCTGTCTAAGGGCTCGTACACACAGCATCCGTTTTACTGGATCCGTTAATTTTCCCGTGTTGGCGTATGTAGTTGTAGGAGCGAGCTTACACACCTGACAGTATTCCGGATTCAGCCAACGTTATTTTCCAGTAGCTAAAAACCTGTAAAAAACGGTACGGTAACAATCGTTTACTGGATCCGGTATACTGTCAGGTGTGTGAACTCGTTCCTACAGATACATACGCCATCATGGGAAAATCCGTTTATTTTCCTGTGATGGATCCAGTAAAACGGATTCAGTAAAACGGATGCTCTGTGTCTAAGAGCTGACTAAAGAAACTTACCAGAGGAAGGGCAGCAGCTTTCTTCTGTGTTAAGGAATGGAACTCGCTGGCTGCTAATGTTTTTCCGGCCCGTTACAATCTGGGTCTCTTCAAGACAAGAGTGAACAGGTGTCTTCTAGACCTTCGTGATACACCGTCGGCCACATCATCACTTTCCATCAGGTGAGATTGTGCTCAAACGAAGGTCTATATAATATTTAAAAAAAGGTGTTTTTTATTTTACATCATCATCATCAGCCCATACACTTCCACTGCTGGACATAGGCCTCCCCCGTACGACGCCACAAATAGCGGTCCTGAGCCGACTCCATCCATCGACTCCCTGCGACCACTACGATGTCGTCGGTCCATCGTGTGGACCGACGACATCGTATTGAGTGGATGGTGGATCTCCCATGTAGGGGGGGTTTGCCATAATCCCCACGCTTGGCAGGCGGATTGGTGATCGCAGTGTTGGTGTTTAAAAATACTCAGAAGGAAGCTGCTGCCCTTCCTCTGGTAGGTTCCCTTAGTCGGCTCTTACGACATCCACGGGTTGAGTTGGAGGGGTCGATATTCGTACGCCGCGGCCCCACGGCCATTGCGAATTCGATTCCCGCCTTGGGACATACTAATATTATCCTACTAATATTATAAACGTCAAAGTTTGTATGGATAGATGTATGGATATTTGTTACTCTTTCACGCAAAAACTACTGAACCGATTAAGCTGAAATTTGGTATGGGTATAGTTTGAGACCTGGAATAGCGTATAGGCTATTTTTTATCCCGATAGTTTTTATTATACACTAGCTGCTGCCCGCGTTTTATTACGATAAAAATAGCCTATATGTTATTCCTTACTATAACCCTTAGGTTCCAAACTATACCCATACCAAATTTCAGCCCAATCAGTTCAGTAGTTTTTGCGTGAAAGAGGAATAAACATCCATACATACATTCATTCATCCATACTCACAAACTGACATTTATAATATTCATAGGATATTCCTGCATAAAATTAAATTTCTTTTCAGCTGTTAAACTTAGCAGAAAATGCCATAACCACCATAGAAGCGCAAGCATTCACCGACCTGTACCAGGCAACAGTGAATATATCTCACAACCAACTGACAACTATTGAGGCAGGCGCCTTCCAAAACTGCCTCAATCTCACTGTACTCGACCTCAGCCATAATAACTTGACCGGTACGTATGTAATATAGGAGTTTTATGTAGAGATCAGTTTATATATCTCACAACCAACTGACCGCCATTGAGGCAGACTCCTTCCAAAACTACCTCAATCTCACTGTACACGACCTCAGCTTTAATAACTTGATCGGTACGTATGTAATACAGCAACTATAGAGTGCAGTGAAAATATCCCACAGCCAACTGATCACCATTGAGGCAGGCACCTTCCAAAACTGCCTCAATCTCACTGTACTCGACCTCAGCAATAATAACTTGACCGTTATGTACATATCTAATATAGCAGCTATAGAGCCAGCGATTTCCCGCGACCTTAATTAGGTATTCAGTCCATCGCGTGGAGGCCTACCCACACTGCGCCTTCCGGTACGTCGTCGCCACTCTAGAGCCTTGTGGCCCCAGCGGCCGTCGTCGATCCTACGAGTGATGTGCCCTGCCCACTGCTACTTGATTTTCGCAGTTCTGAGAATTCAAATATCAAAGCGCTTTATTTCCTTTAGACCTTACAGGACTCTTGGACACGTCACAAAATTTAAAGTACACAAGTAAAACAGGGAAATAAAGTGATCACCTTGATGTTTTTGTTCACTTCAATCTTTTTAAGGTAAAGTAAAGAAGCGAACAAGAAACCTTTACCTTGTTAGGTTGTTAGTTTTCGAGTTGGGGCAAAAGTCGTCCCATGCTTCGATGAGCTATGATGATGAACCTTGGTTCTTGTGCGGATCTTCTCAGACTCCGAGCATAGCCCTCTCCATTGCTCTTTGTGCGACCTTGAGCTTTCTGACGAGGTACATAGTGAAGGACCACGTTTCAGTGCCATCACAACTGGCAATACACACTGGTCAAAGACTTTCGTCTTGAGAAATTTGCGGTAAGTTGGACCATGATCCAAGAAAACAAGGTCTGCTCCTCCGGAAGGATATCTTGTTTACATCCCTGTCCACTTGCCACTTTATTTCAACAAAACTTAGAAGTTGCGAAACAAATGTGATCAGGGTCAATTGATAAATCAATAAAATCAATTGAATCGTCAACTATGTTTGTTATATCAGTCAAAACAGCACGAGTCAATGTCATAAATAATAGGTAAATACAAAACCACATAGTTTTATTAAATTTATGCAAGTAATACAAGGAGCTCGGGGAGTTACGATTTTACGCTATCTGCTGGTAACACCAGAAAACAGATTCGTCTTCTCATTTGCTGTCGCAGGCAGACTTAGTTCAGCAGCCTATGCAGTTCGAACAATTAGATATATTACCGATGAAGATACAGCTAGGTTAGTTTATTTCAGATACTTTCATAGTATTATGTCTTTTGGTATTTTGCTTTGGGGACAGGCAGCTGACATCCAGACTATCTTTGTTCTCCAAAAAAGAGCGGTACGCGCAAATTATAAATTAAAGCCACGCGACTCTTTGAGGGAATTATTTAAAGAAATAAATATTTTGACAGTAATATCGCAGTACATCTATGAAAATCTTATGTACACGCACAAAAATAGAGATAGCTTTTTGAAAAAGTGTGATGTTCACAATAGAAATACAAGAAACAAGAACAAATTACACATCCCAGCATATAGATTACGCAAGGTAGGGAAATCATTTATGGGCAATTGCATGCGCTTCTATAATAAGCTTCCATCTGAAGCAACTGAACTCCCTATTCGTAAATTTAAACAGTACATTAAACAAAATCTTATCAGGAAGGCCTTTTACTCCATAGATGATTACATCAATGATGTTAATGCTTGGCCAGATGTCGCTCCGTTCCGCACTGACAGTAGTATGTAAGAAATGCAATGTTCTGTTTAGCTTTAAAGAAATATTGACATGTATCTAAATTGCATTAAATTTATATTTAGATAGGCAAAATAAACATGTATTAGACACATAAGTGATATTATAATGTGCTAGTGGTTTCTTTTTCACTTCTTCCACTAGTGGACAAAAAATTGAAGTGAAGAGAATATCAATACCACCTTATTTCTTATTTGATAATAATAACTATGTTTATAGTATAAAATTTGACTTGTCTAAGTGCTTATTTTGTAAGCCTAAAGAAATAAAGTTATTGATTCTGATTCTGATTCGTCGATGGCGATGTTGACGTAAACAAGAGACACTCACTTGACCATCGTGTCTCGGAAGACCATACTTTGTTTTCTTATACCATGGAGGGATGAAAAGACACCTCATAGCTTTCCGAACACTGCCCATCCGAGGTGGATTAGGCGATCGACCTCTTTCTCGAAGTTCGACTTGCCTTATTATTATTATATTAGGAGCGAGTAGGAGCGCACTATCTGCCGAGATACAGTGCATAACTATTTCAGCAGGTAGGGTATTCAAGTATTTATTTTGCAACCCTATCGATTATGTCGATCCAAGTATTAAAAACTCTCAATTCAAATCTTACTCTACTTTTGTTTTGTATATCGCTATTCTTTTTAGAGTTCAATCATAATATTTTAAATTGTTACTCCGGTTCTATTTTAGTCTATAAGTTGAGTAAGATGTGGTCTGTCCTGTAAAGTTGCTTGAATAAATCTATTTTACACTAGTGGCGAAGGAGGGGTGTCCGCCATTTTGGGTAGGTACCATCTTGGCACCTCTCAGGGTGTCCTGGAATCCCGATCCCAAACCCTAAAGGGTGACAACAGAAATTCACACGAACAGCCAGATCCTAAAACTTTTACTCGCTGCCGTTAGGTACATCTTTTTTGCAATTCTTAAGTTTTTGTTATTCGCGGCAGAAGAATGTTACGGCTATCAGAATCAATAACTTTATTTCTTTAGGCTTACAAAATAAGCACTTGGACAAGTCAAACTCCGCTCGTTATCGTTGTATCCGCCCCGAGTACCAGCTCACGTTACGCCGCTCCTGTATTATTATTATCTTTTGTTTCAGATATCGGCAAGGGGGCGTTTGATGAAAATACTTATCCATATGAGTTTAATGTCGCTTTTAACGGATTCACTGATTTTAGCCAGGTAACAGAATTGTTTTTACAATAGGGATGACGACAGTAACTAAAAATCACAAAAATTATGTATTTACCTAATTATACCTGAGCCATAGATTACAAAACACGTACTATATTTTGATCGATATTAATTATTATTTTGATAAAATAAAACTACAAAGTCCAGCAATCCGCCATGACACGTTGAACACCAATCAGAGACCAGACATATTGTGACGTCATGCCGTCACAATATGTAATGTACAGAATAGCTGGTAAAGCTTCCCTCGAATATATTATGATCATTCTGTATCATTCTGTATCATCCTGTGGTATCATCAGATGTTCGTGTATATATGACGTCATAGACAGCCGCCACGAGTATTGTAGCGTTTTTGAGCGAAAATTAAAATGATATCTAAAAATATCACGGTATAGTTTCTCAAAATCAGTCGTCATGCCTATTTGTATCATATTTTTATGTAGTCTGGCTACTGAGAGATGATATTCACCTGATGACTGTATGAATGCCATAAATAAAAATATTGAAATATTGAAAAAGTGCCAGGTCCAGTGTTTTATCGTTACTACTCCACATTTTCGTTGTTTCTTCAGTTTCGGACTCGTTTAATAGTAAAACAATTAACACAAAACCAAATCTTCGACAATTTGTTTTGTATAATTCATGTTGTCCTTAATTAAGGAAAAGTATGCTTTTTTATACTTTTTTAAATTTATATAATATGTACTAGTTTCTGCTCGCAGTTTCGCACGCGTTTTTCGTTATAATAGGTAGCCTATTATCTAACTTAGGCTTTTTTCTAAATGTTCGCCAAATTTCATCTCGATCTGCTCAGTAGTTTTAGAGATCTGGTAACAAAATAAAATTCACATTTCACAAGCTATCGGCTTACATTTAGAGCCTTGTAAAAAGTTTCCAAATATTTCCAGTTTCAACATTCGATAGTCCAACTAGATATTATTTAACCTGTTTGAATATGTGTGTTTTTAAATCTAAAATGACTGAAAAAATAACAACAGTAACCTATGTTTATATTTTCTTTACAGTTGCCAATCCAAAACATGTCCGGCATACGTATAATAAACGCCTCACACAACGCGATCGCAGTGCTTCCTAAGAACTCTTTCCCGAAGCTGTACGAGCTGCATACAGTCGACATTTCTTATAATCAACTTGAGGATATATTTAATGCTGTGTTCCAGAACTTATTCTCCCTGAGGTACCTATATTTGATATTTATTTATTCCTTGTAACAAAATAAATTGTGTGTGGAAACTTACTAACTAAAAACTTAATAAATAACCATCAAGAATATAGTAGGTGCAATTATGATTTCATAAAAAAATTAAATTATATAACGCCTTAAATTACAGATAAGTAGCCATTGAAAAGTACAGATTATAATAACATAAAATTATATGTAGTTATGTGTAGCTAACATTAGAAAAAAGAGAGATAAAGAGACGAGATAGATGGACAGAGAGACAGATAGACAGAGAGACTGATAGACAGAGATACTGGTAGACAGAGATACTGGTATACAGAGATACTGATAGACAGAGATACAGATAGACAGAGATACTAATAGACAGAGATACTGATAGACAGTGATACCGATAGACAGAGATACTGATAAACAGAGAGACGAGAGAGATTGGTAGAGAGACTGATAGACATAGAGACTGATAGACAAAGATACTGGTAGATAGAGAGACTGGTAGACAGAGAGACTGATGGAGTTACTTTCGAATTCATTATGTTAGTGTGGATAAAAACTCTGTCCCTGTAAATACATTTTCCGTCCAGCTGTTTAGTTGTAAAAAAGTAACAGACAGGCGGAATAACAGACAGAGACACAGAAAGACAGAGAGATAAAAGAGAGACATACTAAGAGACAGAGCAGATAGAGTTAATTATGATAGTCTGGATAAAACTCTGTCCCTGTAAATACATTGTATCCAGTGGAAGAATACCTGTGTATATAGTCCAATTTCTATCGAGGAAAATCGCGTACCAGCTCGGAGACAGTTGCTAGTTTAATATACAGGATCAAATAGCTCGGCTACACGCTCAAACATTTGTGCAACCACGCATGCACAAATACAGTTTGCGCAAGTAAGATGGAGCGTGTGGCCTGGCTCATTTTACTTGTGCAAACTGGTTTGTGCATGCATGGTTGCACAAATGTTTGAGCGTGAAGCCGGGCTATTAATATTGACCTAGAATATCTGTTCGGCAGGTCAAAATACATCGGAAAAACTTAGTCCGATTCATCGCACAACTGACTTTTGTTTGTGTGGCTGTGTTATCACTACAATGGCGAAAGTAACTCTAGCTGTCTCTTTCTGTGGGGCATCGAACTACAATCTATAGAGTCACAATCAAACAAAATAATGTCCGCGCTAAAACTCGGCGCACGTTACGCAGTGCGCCGAGTTTTTATTTAATTGCGAGGCAACCGCAATCCGCTTACAACGTCTCGTGCTCGGTGATATCTTGCTCAAATACATTCGTAAAAAGGATGGTGTTTCTACTTCTTTTATATTTATATACATTTATTACATAGCGGGCAGTAACGCCTTCTGCGAAAGAATTCCTTCAGAGGACTTCGATCCCCAACCCGGATATCCAACGTGGGGATTATGGGAATAATCTCCAATGATGATACAAGCCAAAAGAAAATGGCCCCTAGTTCCCAGCCGACTTTCTATTCCTGCTATGGTTGCGGCAAAGTTAACGGCGGGGCAGGGGGTGCTGGGAATCCCCTGGCTACATTAGGCTACCATCCTTATAATATTATAAATGTCAAATTTTGTGATCATGGATGTATGGATGTTTGTTCCTCTTTCACGCAAAAACTACTGAACTGATTGGGCTGTTTGGTATGGGTATAGTTTGGAACCTGGAATAACATATAGGCTATTTTTTATCCCGATAAAAGACGGGCGAAGGTGCGGGCAGCAGTTAATTTCATAAAAGTTTAACCCTGGTTAAGTTCAACGAGACTCTAAGAAGACCTACGCTTACGCATAATTTTAAACTTGCTTTTTGTTACAGATACCTCGATCTCTCCCACAATTCTCTAACAACCATCAAACCCAGTACATTCGGCACTCTCCCGACTCTCCTTGCTCTCTCGCTCGCGCACAACTCTCTCTCGTCGGTGTCGCGTGGCTCTCTCGCCAAGCTGCAGAGCTGTCGCGAGATCGATCTCAGCTATAATCAGATTGAGAGTGTGGTGCAGATACCGGCTGCTTTAGCGTGAGTATACATTACAATTTGACTTTCCTATGAGTTTATATTGCAAATAGATAAAAGTGATTGACGTATGATTTGTGAAGCCATTTCTCGAAACAACTAGAGGCTCAAAAACTTTGTTGCAAGGTACCCGGCTGCCCGGCTATGATGCAATAAAACAAATATGAATTATACGTAATGACTGAAAATGATTTTCGGGATATGGACTGAACATGAACAGATACATGAGCAAAAATCTTACTATCCAGTTTCTTGTCCATTACCACAGATTTTATAATACTAGTACAGATGCCTAATCTCATACAAAAAAATGGGACGCCTTTCGGGCGAGATTTGTTCGGGCGAACCGTAACTCCGTTTCAATTCACTAGATGGCGCAAGCCTTAGTCCGCAATCGGCTAAGGCTTGCGCCATCTAGTGAAAACCGCTTATCTTGTTGAATTTAGAATCTAAAAATGTAACTAGGTAAACCAGATTCGCCATCTATCAAGGAGTAGCACAATTACTACATAGCACATACAAGTTCATAGAAATGCCACTAGGAGGACATCGATACTAATGAAATTTAAAAATGTTATTATTTAAAGCATAAAATTTACTTATTTTGTACTCAAGGGTTTTTCCTAAAAGAGTGCAGACATTTTTACAATGAAATTCTTTGTGTTTCTGTTCGTTTTCACACACTTCAATAACTAATACATAAGGCCATCTATTATTATTTTTTTGAACCATAAAAAATTCAATGGAATGTCATTACTACTCAATCAATCTATTTATTCCAGTTCTCTTAACCTGGCGCACAATAACCTAACCGAGCTAAAACCCAACTCCTGGCCAATGATGAACTCTCTCCTGCGACTGAACTTGTCGTCCAACATGTTGGAGGACAGGCTCATGGACAGTTCCTTTAGCAGCCTCTTAACTTTGCAGGTAAAGGTCCTACACCCTATAAATAAATAAAAAAGCTTTATTGCAGGAAATATTACAGTATAGTAGGTACAAGAAGTTCATACAATCTGATGGCAGCTATCATGCAATTGGCGGTCTTATCCCTTGCAGAGATTTCTACCAGGCAACCATAATTCAAGGCACCTTATTATTGTCAAAGTCAAAGTCAAAGTTTCTTTATTTCCGTAAATACAATAAATGTACACTTAGAACAGGTCAAATTCTTAAAATTAAACACTGATTTGGAAATAAAGTGATATTTTGATTTCGGTCCTTCGGTATGTAGACTAAAGTAAAGAAGCGACGAAGAAACCTTTAGTGTTATTTTTAGAGTTATTTTTCGAGTTGGAGCAAAATCCGTCCCAAGCATTTTTATCTTCTAGATAGTTTGAAATTTTGTAATAAGCCTTTTTACAAAGGATATGTTTGAATTTATTTATAGAAAGTTTTTGCAACTCGCTCGGAGTTTTGTTGTAGAAGCGTATACATTGCCCTCTAAAAGATACATTAATCTTGTGTAACCTAGTTTTGGGCACAGCGAGTTTATTCTTATTTCTAGTATTTACATTATGTATGTCGCAATTTTTAGGGAACTGGGGGATTTAAGGCTACCTATGAGCTAGCTAGTTGTAGCTAGCTGTGTGTAGTAGTTAGGCTAGGCCACTGTCTGTAGTCGGACGGCAGTGGTTGCTCACGATATATACCCCGAACTATACTCTGATTTAGAATCCAATATATTTTATGTCAAAAAAGACATGAATGAAAACTTAACAAAAACTTATAACAATAACAGAAAACAACAAGGTAACAGCAAAGTTATCACTAAAAACTAAAACATGAAACTTCAACAACGCATAATCTCACATGTGTAGCAAAAAATGTTTATATTTGAATTCGAAAACGAATGAGAGATCAATTAAATGATGAATGAAAGCTTTCAAAACCAAAAATTGTTTCGAGCTTCTGCACTTTGCTTCGATTATACCAATGTCGTTAAATATTTTCGCAATCCCTTTGTATATATATATGATTATATATATATATATATATATATATATAATCATATTTGAATTATCGGGCATAAATTTAGCATATACTCTATACGCCCTATAAATGCCCGGTATAAACTCATCTCTAAATACAGCTCCGCTTGGCTCCGCTGCTCTCCGCTAAAGAGAGTCAACCTTCATCATCATCATCAGCCCGTACACGTCCACTGCTGAACATAGGCCTCCCCCGAACGACGCCACGAATAGCGGTCCTGAGCCGCCTCCATCCAACCTTATCCTATTATTATTTTAATTTCAGAGATTAGATATCAGCTCAAATGGAATAACCAGACCGCCCTGGGAAGCGCTCAATGGACTCAGCAGTTTGCAGTATCTATATATGCAGGTTTGTTACAACATCATTTCATCTTTACTACTGCAGCCGGATTTGACCCACTCAAAACTCAGTACTTCATTTCCTTGAGACCGTACAGGATTCTTGGACACGTCACAAAGTTAAAATTACATAAGTAAAACAGTCGTAAGATGGAAACTGTCAGAGGAAGGGCAGCAGCTTCTTTCTGAGTATTTTTCAAACAAACCAATACTGCGATCACCAATCCGCCTGCCAAGCGTGGTTATTATGGTAACCTCCTCCCCTACATGGGAGACTATCCACTCGATGGACGGTCGCAGGGAGTCGATGGATGGAGGCGGCTCAGGACCGCTATTTGTGGCGTCGTATGGGGGAGGCCTATGTCCAGCAGTGGACGTGTATGGGCTGATATGATGATGATGAAGTAAAACAGAGAAATAAAGTGATCACTTTGATTTTTTTGTTCACTTCAATCTTTTTATGGTGAAGTAAAGAAGCGAACAAGAAACCTTTACCTTGTTATATTAGTTCTAAACCGTGGCCGTGGGGCCGCGGCGTACGAATATCGACCCCTCCAACTCAACCCGTGGATGTCGTAAGAGCCGACTAAGGGAACCTACCAGAGGAAGGGCAGCAGCTTCCTTCTGAGTATCTTTAAACACCAACACTGCGATCACCAATCACAAACAAGAGGTGGCGCGGTGCACTGGCGCGCGCCTTACAATCCGTAGCTAGGTAGGTACATATACATCACTTTAACTTTTGATTATCACTGTTGGCCTTGACTACAGGCAGTTTATGCTATCCACCACGGCCCTGTGCCGGCCATGTATATTATAGTTAGGAAACATTACAACGGAGGCATTCCAAGTGTATATTAAGCGTACGCCGCCCATTCCGCCACGCGCCGCCGTTGAGTCAACATCTCGTCCCGAGGCCCAGTCTACTACAAATCGTCGCGCTGTTCGGACGTGCACTCTCTTGCGTATAGTTGTATCGTTCCGACAAGTACCTAAGTGTTGTTGAATTACTCACTTTGCTTACGTTATTTGCCCTGGTGCAGTGCAGACGTTATTTTGTGGTGTAACCACCTAGTTGTTCGTTATTCATGTAAATTGTTAATAAGCTTATGTTGCTTTGTAATTTCTGATCTTTTAATAAAACCCGCTTCTGGTCACTAAAAATATTATAAAGTAGGATTAAAAAAGTCAATGTGTTGTTCCAGAACAACAACCTAACAACCCTAAACCGGGCATCATTCGGCAACCTACCGACCCTCTTCCAACTGGATCTGTCCAACAACAACATAACGGAAGTGTCCAAGCAAGCGTTCACCGGACTACAGCAACTGTTGGACCTGTCCCTGAGAGGGAACGGACTCGAGAGCCTCACCAATGAGGCTTTTAAAGGATTGGTGGCGCTGAGGTGAGCTTTAAGATTGTCTTCAGTAACTCTTATGCTCCAAGTTATTTATTATACATATATTTTTCGCTCAGCGGGCTATGGAGAGATCTGAAAAGTTTCCGCGCGCCGTTCTAGATACATAGACATTGTTATTATGTAGTTCACAATAACGTTTGCTCGAATTTAGACGTAACCTTGCTTGTATAGTGTTCAATGTCGCTTGAACGCAATGTCTAAAAACTCTTCACATTGCGTAGCGTGTGAAGAGTTTTGGCTTAGATATTTTTTTTGGCTATTTGTGTCTCTAGATACTCTATGGATGCCCCCAATGTCGTGTGGGGAACGGCTGCAAATTGGTGGTAGATTTAAGATGCACACCTATCTATTTATTTAGTTTTAACAGCACGGCGCCGTGAAAACTAGTAATGGACCGTGCCGTCATAGTATGCGTGTCAAAAGCAACTTTTGGAATCTGTAAAACATTATAGGCCAAGGTTGCCTGGAAGGAATCGCTCTCAGCGATAAGGCCGCCTTTTGTACTGTTAATTTTTGTTTAGATAAAAGATCATTTTTTTTTTCTATTACAATAAACCATAGCGGTCGCAGGAAGTCGTTGGATGGAGGCGGCTCAGGAGCGCTATTCGTGGCGTCGCTTGGGGGTGGCGTATGTTCAGCAGTGGACGTGTACGGGCTTATGATGATGATGACAATAAAGTGTTCATTCATTCATTTATAGGCAAATAGTATTATAGGCGAGAAATGATCCTTCACGATGCTAAGGTTACTTCATAATACTAATGTTGTTTAACCCTTTGACCGCCATAATCACCTATACATGACAAAGGCCCTCATCGACAACGACGTTTAGAATATCTTTTTTCAGTTTGTGGTTTGGCGTAGAGAACACAAGAATACGTTTTTGGCGTGGCGTAAGGGTTAAAGATGAATATTACAGAAACAATGGCAATTGAAACTTGCAGCTCGCTCCGCTCGCCACGTTGAGAAACTACGCCATCTTAGATTTCCATTTACGTAATTTTGTTTGTTTCAGGAGATTGGATTTATCGCACAACTTTTTGGAGAAAATTGATAACAAAACTAATGGGCTTCTAGACGACTGCTTGTCTTTGGAAATGGTAAGCTTAAGCTAAATGGAAAAAGGTTTGAAGATTTTACACCTACTATTGGCTACTACTATTTATATATATATATATATATATTCAAAATCGCGGTTCGTCGGCGATTGCGACCACCCTATTGATGGGGAGGTTAGCGGGGTGGTTGAATATATCGTATTTTGGATCACTTATAAAAATAAAAAGTCGTCATAAAACATAACGTCCTACAGTCCTATTCACATGTACATAGAATTGTTAAATTAAAACGTTGTAATATTTATACTTTAAGCCCGAATTTAGTGTATCTTGTTAAATAAGCTACTTTATTATTGGTAAGAGCGGGGTCTCCTAAGAAAAGCAAATTTTGCTTAAGAAGGCTACGAACCTCTCCCAAACGGAAATGGATTTTCCGATGCAGATTTGTTGTTGTTTCACGTAGAATTAAATGGGGCGTGCTATGAGTGAGAAAGTGCGTCTAGCCATCAAATACGAAGCTGTCATGCGGCTGCGTGCGTGTGCTTGGTGTCGGCATAAGTTTTTGATATGTTTTCGTACTTTCCGATTAATTTTGATTAAACGAAGGATTTCAAAAATATTTTTGATTATTTATAACGTTGAATATATTTAGGATGTTTGCAGCGCGACAGATTTTCGAATAAAGTTGTCTATCATGCATAAAAAATCGCTTGAAGATGACTCGATTTGGTGGTCAAAATTAGTTTCGCTCTCATTTAAATATCATTATGTTTTTTGAAAAACTAAACCGCTACAAACATAGCTATTTTTCATCCAATTACTTACGTATGGAAAATTTCAATAAGATCGGGGGCATAGTTTCCAAATGAAGCGGAAAGTACGTTTGTATGGGGAATAAGGCTATCCGTTCCGTTCTTAAAGGGTGACTCCAGAACCTGTGTTTATTATTATATTGTATTCTATATTATTTATATATTTCCAGGTGAACTTAAGCCACAACAACATAGGATTCCTGACCAAGAAGATGTTCCCAGCTAGTCCTTGGATCCCCTACAGACTGCAAGAAGTTGACCTGAGCCACAACTCGATACCCGTGCTGACATACGACATTACCCATGGAGGGAAAACTCTAAAGAAACTGGACTTGAGTGGAAATGTACTGAATGATATTAGAAATAGTAAGTATTATCTTCTGCATGCGGCTTTGCTCGCGATTTTCCGGGATAAACGACCGACAGTCATTTAGTCATTTATTTATTTACGAAAGCAAGGGCATATTCAGACAAAAAAAAAATTAAAACACACTATCTAATCATAGTTATTACAAACACACATAAATATATAAAACTAACAGATATGAATAAAAACTTAGAATGTTACCATTGAATCTTATTAGTTTATACTTAAAAAATCGGTCACGCATCCCTCAGCCACTGCTGGACTTAGGCCTCCCCCATACGACGCCACAAATGGCGTCCTGAGCCGCCTCCAAAGTAACATAAGATCCTTCAATTCTTCCGTAAATATTTCACAGTCGAACTCGAAAAATAACAAACTAACAAGGTAAAGGTTTCTTGTTCGCTTCATTACTTTTCCTTAAAAATGTTGAAGTGAACAAAAATATCAAAGTGATCACTTTATTTCCCTGTTTTACTAATGTCATTTTAATTTTGTGACGTGTCCAAGAGTCCGTAAGGTCTAAAGCAAATAAAGCACTTTTAAAATTAGCAAATCTTACAAGTTTGTCCTACGTAGGGTACTGAACCCGGAAAGCCTGGAAGAAATCGCTTCTAAGCGATAAGGCCGCCCGTTGTACTTGTTTATGTTAATATCTATGTGTTTTATTTATCTTTGTGGTGTACAATAAAGAGTTTTTTTGTAATTGAACCCGCAACCTTCGCAGAGTTTGTTCCTCGCCCACTGTGCTACAGTGGTCTTCATGTAATTTTACTATATTTTCCAGATGTATTGGGAAACCTTACGTCGTTGCAAATCCTGGATCTATCTAACAACAACCTGAGAGAACTGATATCTAAAACAAGTAAGTTCAGTCTAATTTGCAGAAGTTAGGATGTATGGATGGATGTTTGTCTTCACGCCAAAACTACTGAACGCATCGGGCTGAAATTTTGCATGGGTGTAGGTCTAGATCTGGAATAACACCTAACATTTTTATGGGATATAAATTACCAAATGAACTACTAGTTTCTGTACTCTGCTTCGCACGCGTTGTTTCTTTGAAAACGTTTAAAGGTTATTTATATCCCTTGGGAACTGATTTATGGGATAAGAAATACCCTGTGTTACCTGTGTCTATGCAAAATTTCAGCCGCGTAGGCGCGGGCAGCAGCTAGTTTACCTATAAAATCTTGAATCATTTATCCATCCATCCAACCAAACTTCGCATTTATAATATTAGTGTGATTTTTGTGGAATCGTTTAAGCTCTAAACTTTTTCACAAAAACAATGCGTGGGAAGCCGCGGGCAGAGACTAGATAACTATATTGCAATAGATTCCAAATATAGAATTATAAAAAAAATGCTGGACAATTATACGATGCGAATAATATTTATTGCACACCAGATAAACACAGAAAAAGGTAAGGGAAAGACAAATACAGATTTATGTACATATACGGCCTTATCGCTATGAGCGATCTCTGCCAGGCAACCTTTGGATGGACTGGAAGTGACAGAACAAGTGTAGATGGTGGCGTGTTATACAGAATAATATTTAGTACATAATTGAACAGATAATGATAGATATTATGTATGTAAATACTTCTTATATATAAAATTTCCATGTCACAATGTTAGTTACCGTACTCCTCCGAAACGGCTTTACCGATTTTTACCAAATTTTATATGCGTATTCAGTAGGTCTGAGAATCGGCTACTATCTATTTTCCATACCCCTAAGTGATAAGGGTTGAAGGCAAAACAACGTTTGGCGGGTCAGTTAGTATAATATAAATGTGGTAGATATATATATATATTATGTAAATAATATAAATATTGTGTATATAAATTATATAATTCACATAGCATTATCTAGCCCCAAGCAGCTGTGTTATGGATACTAAATAATGTATACCTATACTTAATACAATACACTACATGTATATTATTTAATATACATAGTACATCCAGAACACTCTGAACAAATATTTGCAGATCGTACAAACATTATTTCCGAGGCAAGAATCGAAGCCGCAACTTCCTCCATCCAGGGGGACTTGCCCTCCGCGCCACATCGGTCGTCGACAAAATACCATATACCTACCTTACATCTTCTGTATTTTTTATCTAATTATATAACGGTTGATTTAATTGTAAGTTAGTATTTTTAGTGGTATTTGTATAGTAAGAAAATGCTGAGTGTTTTGGATAGAAGAATAAAACCAAACATCCATACAAACTGTCGCATTTCTAATACTATCATCATCATTATATCAGCCCATACACGTCCACTGCTGGACATAGGCCTACCCCATACGACGCCACAAATAGCGATCCTGAGCCGCCTCCATCCATCGACTCCCTGCGATCGCTACGATGTCGTCGGTCCATCGAGTGGATGGTCTCCCAACACTCCGTTTCGCATTACATCGTGGCCGCCACTCGAGAACCTTTACTCCCCAGCGGTTATCAGTGTTGTGAGCTATATGACCTGCCTACTGCCACTTCAGCCTATTAACTCTTGAGAGCTATGTCGGATACTTTGTTGCTAATACTTTTAATGTGATTTTTATTCCAGGTGATGCAAAACTGTACCTACCTGAAAATATAACCGAGTTGCTTCTTAAAAACAACGTAATAACTGATATACCGATAGAGAGTATAGTCAACGCGACTCGGTTGAAGATATTGGATGTAAGGAACAACCAGATGACGAGATTCGAACCTGCGTTCGTGAAGAGAGTTGCTGCTGGTAGTTTAGATGTGTTCTTTGAAGGTCAGTTGAAAATCTCTAGTCCAGTTTTCTAAATTCGATAAGAACGAGTTCTTTTACACTGTTACACACCATTGTGTGTAATTGTTAAGCCGAATTGGGCCCCTGGTAATGAACAGGGCCAATTAGGCTAACCAATCGCTTCACTATGACAAATATGACAAAGGTATCATCGTAGAATCGCAATGTAGAATCCTCAAATGATATACATATATAAAGTTACACAATGGGCGGCTCTATCGCTAAGAGCGCTAAGGGCAACTTTTAGATGAACACGATGCAGTTGTAGTCGTATAGACGGTGGCGCATTACTTAAATATAAAATACATACAGTACATTGTATATAATACTTTTGGATTGAATCCTAATATATTGTTATATTTACAGGGAACAAACTGAAATGCGACTGCTCCACACGCCCTCTCAAACACTATCTGAATCGACTAACGCCATCTAGTTTGAAGGCGGACACTAAATACAATAACATTGTATGCAACGAACCAGGGAGTTTGTCTGACCAGAATATACTTACTGTGGATGAGGACAGGTACCTACCAACTTTTTTTTTTGACTGCCATGGTTACCATAGTCACAAGACAAATCATCTGAGGACCCCTCAGCGCCAACGACGTTTAGAATATCTTTTGTTCACTTTGTGTTTTGGCCTAAAGAACACGGGAATGCGTTTTGGCGTGGCGCCGAAAGTGTTAACCCTTTCCGATCGTCGTGGCGTGGCGGGCGAAGGTCTGCCTGTGACGCAGAAGGCTGTCGGTTCGATTCCCCCTATAGCTGTGGGCCTTTGGTAGGTTAAATCGTAATCGGGGAGTTAAAAATGTTTACCCCTTTCTCTCTCTCTGTCTCTCTCTCTCTCTCTCTCTCTCTCTCTCTCTCGAACTTAACATGCATAAAGGAAGCTGCTGCCTTTTCTCCAGTAGGTTCCCTTAATCGTCTGTTCGTACACATATTACTAAGCCATCTCTTTCTGTCCTTCCGAGAAACTGAACACACAAAAACTTTTAACTGAGGAGCTAGGTCTACCTATTTCATGTTTAGATATCTAGTTATCTTCTAATTGCATGTCCTTTTATTTTTATCATCATCATCATCATCAGCCCATACACGTCCACTGCTGGACATAGGCCTCCCCCGTACGACGCCACAAATAGCGGTCCTGAGCCGCCTCCATCCATCGACTCCCTGCGACCGCTACAATGTCGTCGGTCCATCGAGTGGATGGTCTCCCATGTAGGGGGGGTTTGCCATAATCATCACGCTTGGCAGGCGGATTGGTGATCGCAGTGTTGGTGTTTAAAAATACTCAGAAGGAAGCTGCTGCCCTTCCCCTGGTAGGTTCCCTTAGTCGGCTCTTACGACATCCATGGGTTTAGTTGGAGGGGTCGATATTCGTACGCCGCGGCCCCACGGCCATGTTGGAGGGGTCGATATTCGTACGCCGCGGCCCCACGGCCATGTTGGAGGGGTCGATATTCGTACGCCGCGGCCCCACGGCCATGTTGGAGGGGTCGATATTCGTTTATTTTTATGTATAAACCTAAATATGTGGATAGCGCAGTGGTCTACATTTAGAATATCATTAACTTTATATTATCTGAAGTTTCTATACAGATTTAATATTAGTGTAATGTAATCGTTTATTATTCCTATATATATGTATATATATATAGTTTATAAATAAATAACCTGATAAAATATTGTATGTTTTGGTATTTACAGATTGCTGTGTGACTCTAACTTTTCCAGTTCTTCAGGGTTCGACTTCACCAAGGAGCCGGATTTAGCATTCAGAGATGTTCAATAGTAAGTGTTACAGACAGACAGACGATTTTACCCGACTACCAACGGTGGATGGTTATGAGGTTGGCATCCCATGTATGTATGTAGCCAAAATGTATTGCGTTGTATCACCGAAATTAGCTGACCAATTTTTGAAATGAGGTAAGTATCCTTAAATGCGTCTTAATGCCTCAGTCCTAAAGGCGTGACGTCACATAAAATTGGGGGTCAAACGATATAGCACTTTTTATTCAATCTTATACTTACCTTTTTACCCGACTACCAACGGAGGAGGGTTATGAGATTGGCACCCTGCGTCGGTGCGGAACGAACATATTTCTAGTCCAATTTTGACAAAATGGCCCCAGTGCTAAAGTCTATGTGACGTCACAAAAAATTGTGGGTGGAACGAGATAGCGGGGTCTAAGTGGAGTAAACCGAGAAGGTCGATCAACATAATTCCGAAAATACGCATTATATAAAATAAAGAAGATACAAATATACAGGAAAATAGAAATAGAGTTGCACAATGGGCGGCCTTATCGCTAAGAGTGATGTCTTCCGTACAACCTTGGTAGATGTATTTTATATTGACAGCTAAGCGATACTTCACATCGGGACAGCTTCTATCCCTTTATCAAGCACAGGTCCGGCTGGTTTGGAGTATTGCTGCCATGTTTGGGATGGCTCGGCCAAATACCAGCTTGCACCCTTAGACTCGATAGAACGAAGAGCCTTCAGACTCATAGACGAGCAGTACCTTGCAGAGACTAAGATCCAAAGTCTCGATCACCGCCGCAAGGTTGCTTGTCTCTCGATCTTTTATACCGTATAAAAGATCGGTGTTTTTCAACCTTTTTCATGACACGACCCCTTTAGTACGAAGATATATTTCGCGACCCCCCCCTACGGTTTGCTTTTTTTATATATTATATTTTGTGACAAATATGCAATCCATACAACATTTTTGCGTTACGGGGGTGCCGCCCGCGATGTATGAAGCCGCGATCGCGTATGGCTACTGTTTGTCGAGCCCCAGGCATTGTTTTCGCGTATCCAACTGAAGTGATTTGTAATTATTGAAATGGATAAATTTCTAAAAAGACCAACAGACCCGTCAACTTCTAGTGGTAGTGATGAAACTAAAATAAAGAAAAAACGTCTCTATGACGACAATTATTTGAAATTCGGATTAACTGTGATTGGGAATAAACCACAGTGCGTTATTTCCTTTGAAACTTTATCAAGAGAAAGCATGAAGCCATCGAAGTTATTACGCCAACTCAATTCAAAGCATCCAAATGAAAAAAATAAACCTGTGGATTTTTTTGAGGGAAAATTAAAAGCTCTTCTACATCAAAAAACAGCTATAGTACAAATGTCCAACGTAAGTGAGAAAGCGTTGTTGGCTAGTTATCAAGTAGCTCTTCGTGTGGCTAAAGCAGGAAAATCTCACTATTGCCGAAAATTTGATTTTACCAGCTGCTTTAGATATGGCAGAGATTATGTTTGGTAAACAAGAGGTCGAAAAACTCAAAAGTATACCTCTTTCTGACAATACCATTCAACGCAGGATAAGCGATATGGCGACTGATGTCCGTGAACAAGTCATAGAAAAAATAAAAGAAAGCACTTTTGTGTCCTTGCAATTTGATGAATCTACGGATATTGCGGATTGTGCGCAGTTTGTAGCTTTTGTACGTTATCAAATCAAATTTTATTTCAGTTTTTCACCATACATTGTTAGTACACCTACCTATTATACTATGTTAGTAACCAAATTATTCATATCACATCACATTAGGTATTATTGCAAAAATCAAAGTAAAATTTAATTCACTCAATATTGAAAACTATATAATATATGTTATGAATCCAATGAAAAATTAATGGAAGAAATACTATTTTGTAGAGCGCTTCCTACGAATACTACAGGCCAGTGCTTGCACAACATGTTCCTTGAAGCTACGCAAAATATGAATATCGATTGGGAAAAGAAATGCATTGCTATTTGTAGTGACGGAGCAAAAGCCATGACTGGGGCAAACAGTGGATTTATTGCTAGACTGAAAAAACAGATGCCAAACGCTTGTTGGACGCATTGCTTTCTCCATCGCCAAGCTCTTGCGGCCAAAACCCTGCCACAGGAATACAGTCAAGTTCTAAATATTATTATAAAATAGTAAATTCTATTAAAGGAAAAGCGTTGCAGACACGACTGTTTCGAAAAATTCGTGATGATATGGGAGCACTCCACCAAAATTTACTTTATCATACAGAAGTGAGGTGGTTCTCAAGAGGCAAAGTACTGGCCAGAGTTTTGGAACTTCGTGCTGAACTTTTAATGTATTTACAGCAGGCCAAGTCTGAATACTCCAAATTTATTTGTGACCCGGAATTCCTTTTGAAATTGGCTTTTCTTTCTGACTTATTTGAGCATTTAAATATCTTGAATAAAAGTCTTCAAGGTCGAAATGAATATGTCATTACTGCTAAAGACAAAATCCATGGCTTTACAAACAAAATTGACTTGTGGTCATCGTCTCTAAATCAAAACAACTTCGATTCATTTTCTTCGATACAGTCTTTTATTGAAGAAGTCGGATGTGAGATAAACATCCAGGCATTTATACCTGGTATGAAAAGGGTGTTACAAAATTTTAAAGAAGAACTGTGTCATTACTTCTCAGTGCAAGAGATATCGAAGAACACTGGGCAAAGGTGGATCTTAAATCCGTTTTTAAATGCAGCTATAAATGAGACAAATTTGACCAAGCTTAAAGAAAATCTGCTGGATATATCTGCCGATGGGATGCTGCAATTGGAATTTAAGACTGCCAATTTGGATACCTTTTGGTTAAAAAGGAAATCAGAATACCCAGAATTAACAACAGAGGCTTTGAAGTGTTTGATTCAATTTGCCACTTCGTACTTGTGCGAGTTAACATTTTCATCAATGGCCCAAATAAAAAGTAAGCAAAGAAATCGCTTAAATTTAGAAAACGATTTAATTCTCAATGTAGCAAAAACAGATCCACGATGGGAGAAATTGGTTAATGAAAAACAAGCGCAACCTTCGCATTAAGAGTACTCATAAGTTTTATTTTAATTTCTGTTAAATTGTTACAAATGTTTAAGATCGAAGAGATTTCATAAGTTGTTTTTATTTTTTGTTAATTTGATAGTTTGCTTCACCTAGAGAAGTCTGGAGTGAAATAAAATTAAAGATTAATCCAAGGAAATCTCCTGGGTTCGATCTAATCTCAGGAGAAGTCTTACACAACTTACCAAGAAAAGCCTTGGTTAAACTTACAAATCTTATTAACGCTGCATTTAGACCAGACCAGATGTACGTACCAGATCTGTGGAAAATTGCGGAAGTAATAATGATAGCAAAGCCAGGAAAACCACCACAGGAAACCACTTCTTACAGGCCAATCTCTGCTGCCTATAATGTCGAAGCTATTTGAAAAACTATTTCTTAAAAGGCTAAAGCCACTACTAGAAACTAAAAAACTTATCCCAGAACATCAATTTGGATTCAGAGAACAACACTACTGTGGATCAAGTTCACAGAATCACCACGTTAATCGAAAAAACACTGGAAAATAAAGAAGTTTGTACTACAATCTTCCTAGATGTCGCACAAGCCTTTGATAAAGTATGGCATGAAGGCCTAGTACTAAAGTTAAAGAGAATGTTACCCATAGAATACGTTGAAATAATCAAATCATCATTAGCAAATAGAGCCTTTAGAATAAGACAAGATGATTTATTCTCTGAAATAAAGGAAATAAAAGCAGGTGTGCCACAAGGAAGTGTATTGGGTCCTTTACCTTTTATACACTTGTGACCTCCCAAAACATGAAAACAGCACCATCGCTACTTTTGCTGATGACACTGCTATAATATAGTCTTGTGTAGTTCAGGAATAATGAACTAAAATGAATTAGTTCCGACCAGTGAACTAGTAAGAACGATTCAGCTCAACTAGTTCCTTGTAGTTCTCTTGCTCTTCAGTCACGAAATCTCGAAACCACTAAAAAGTTGGCGTCTGAATCACTATATTCTATGGCATCAAGTTTAAAATCCAATAACAAGAATAAAAAGAACTGTTTGAGAATGCATTTCGATTACTCGTTCCCTAGTACAATGTTTCTTTTAATTCACTGTTACATTCCGTGATTCCGTGTCAGACGGAACTAGAAGACTAGGGAATAATTAAGGGAGAACAGAGATAGAGAGAGCGCATATTCCGCGGTTGTAAGAGAGACGGAGATATGCGTCTAGTTCTATAGTTCAGTAGTAACTTGTCTCAAAGGAACGAATAAGGTAGAACAGAGATAGACAGCGCATAATCCCCGGCAGTAAAAGAGACGGAGTAGGATTTATTAATGAGAAACTTTATTTGTTTGAAGATAGAGATTAAATTGCCCTGTTAGTATTTTATGTTTGAAACTTTTGTAAGTGTAATATGTACCTACTTGTATTATTTTTGTTACGAGCAAGGAAGTAGCATTGCTTTTCGATATTTCGTCGGCACGGCACATTACCATCCTTATCTGGTGGATATACCATCCACTCGTACTAAGCGGTTTCCTCCACCTTCATCATTCGCACCGCTAAGGAATGGAACTCGCTTCCTGCTTCTGTTTTACCAGCCATATACAAGATTGCACCAAGTGGATAAACTTGGGGAGGCTTTTGCCCAGCATTGGGACGATATAAGCTAATGAAAAAAACTACCTGTGTATAATATCAGTATATTAATAATTATCATCAAAATATCAGCCAATACAGGTCCACTGCTGGACATAGGCCTCCCCCATACGACGCCACAAATAACGGTCCTGAGCCGCCTCCATCCATCGACTCCCTGCGACCGCTACGATGTCGTCGGTTCATCGAGTGGATGGTCTCACATGTAGGGGGGGTTTTGCCATAATCACCACGCTTGGCAGGCGGATTGGTGATCGCAGTGTTGGGTGTTGAAAAATATTGAGAAGGAAGCTGCTGCCCATCCTCTGGAAGGTTCCCTTAGTCGGCTATTACGACATCCACGGGTTGAGTTGGATTGGTCGATATTCGTACGCCGCGGCCCCACCGCCAATACGTCAATATGTATATTAACAACATGTCTTCTCTTTTCCAGCGCCCAAAGTGCCCTCTACATCCACTGGTTCGTCCTAACCACCGAAGACATAGCAGATTTCGTAATCTACATAAAAAATAGCAAAAATAACATAATTTACACAAAAGACGTCGCATACAACCTCCGTTCTCTCTCCGTGACCATAGACAAGGAGTTGGAGGCGAAATTTAAAGATGGCGGAAAATTTGACGTTTGTGTGCAAGGGAAGACTTCGATGAATGCGCCGAGACGGTGGTTTCCAAGTCAGTGTAGAGAAATTACTGGTAAGTTATTTTATTTCAATCAGTTATAAGGATTTTTATAATATAGTGCGTAGGCCCTCGCACGTTTTTCGACTCCTACGTCACTTGACTTCGTGGTGCAATGAGGGGTTTTCAATGCGTACTTTAAAAAAAGTGGTTGTCATAGACTAAGATAGATGTCGCTGTATGAAACTCAGTGTCAAAAATCTGCCAAAAATTGTGTGTAAAATGGCACCAGTTTCGTTGTGAATTTTATGACAATGAGAATAGTCAAGGCAATCTTTAAAAAAAATTACAATTATTATTTTTACACTAGATGGCGCTGGAGTAAATGTCAATTGTCATAAAATAAATAACGAAACGGGTGCCATTTTACACACTTTTTTAGGCAGATTTTTGACACCGAGTTTCATACAGCGCCATCTATCGTAATCTATGGCAACCACTTTTTTTTAAAGTTTGAATTGACAACCCCTCATTGAGTATGTGCTCGATGTTTGCAACAGTCTACAGTTGGCTCCTATCACTTATATGCAACGTGTTTGATAAGAAACTATTTTAATGGAATTAGATATTTTAATCTATCAATAATAAAACTTGTATAAACGCAATTCTAATCTCTTTTTATACTTGTATAAACGCAATCCTAAATATTTATTTGACAAAGTATATAACAATCAAATAATATAAACAAATTAAACTAGTATTTACAATTGAAACAATTGAGTTAACTGCTGACTGTTGCAAACAATCTATAGATAGCTCAACTGGTCCATATCAATACTAGTCGGAGGCGTCCCCAAGACGCTGGCTGCATTGCCCCGCTGTATGGCAATGCTAATGCGCTGCGCCAGATACTCACCAGCTCTCGGGTCACGCGTCGTTTCGACCAGGCGCTCAGATAATTTTTTAAAAACCCGGAGAGCCTATCTATATCCTAATCTCTTGAATCTAACACTCACTAGAAGGAATGCATTCTGTATCAGTATTAACATATATAACGCTTTACCTGATGTATTCAAGGAGCTACCCATCAATAGCCTGAAACTAAAGCTGCATTAATGGTTACTTGACTGCTGCTTTTACTGAGTCAGTGAATATTTTGACTACAGTAAAAATAAGCTGACCCTAATTATGAACCTCCTGGGAAATGACATGTAATTAACCAATTAATAATAAAAATTGTCTAACTCGTTTTTTCTTTCTTTGTTCAATATATTGATTGTGTTTTTGCATGCCAACTTATCATTGTAAAACAAAATGGACCTGTATCTAAATTAAGACCTTATTTTGTATGCACATATGTTTCTTGCAAATAAATATGTGACTATGACTTATTACCGCCGTTGTTGGACCGTGGGGCCGCGGCGTACGAATATCGACCCCTCCAACTCAACCCGTGGATGTCGTAAGAGCCGACTAAGGGAACTTACCAGAGGATGGGCAGCAGCTTCCTTCTGAGTATTTTTAAACACCAACACTGCGATCACCAATCCGCCTGCCAAGCGTGGTGATTATGGCAAATCCCCCCCTACATGGGAGACCATCCACTCGGATGGACCGACGACATCGTAGCGGTCGCAGGGAGTCGATGGATGGAGGCGGCTCAGGACCGCTATTTGTGGCGTCGTACGGGGGGAGGCCTATGTCCAGCAGTGGACGTGTATAGGCTGATGATGATGATGATAATAATGATGACTTGTTACAGAAATCTTTGACAACTGGCCGAAGAAGATATCTACGGACAAAAGAAGATTAACACATAAAGTGAAATATTCGTGGTTCTCTAACAGTGTTCTCGGGTTAGTTAGCGACTCTATACTTATCACTTTGTGTATATTTCTCGGTGTTTGCCTCAAAATTACAGATTTGAGCGATCTGACTGGATAGAAGCTTTTCTATTGGGTTTGTTGAACTAGCTCTCGCAAGTGGCTTCGCTCGCGTGGTACCAGAATAAGACGTAGCTTATAGTGCTCGGGGGTAATGTGGCTGTTGATTAGTGAAAGAATTTTCAGAATCGGGCTAGCTGTTCCGGAGATTTCTAAACGATATCGATTTGTATTGAAACTAATATTAAAAATTTTAGTTTTGTAAAATGTCGACTAATGCTACGCTATGGTGCTATTATTGAGTCTCGTATATTGTATTTAAGAATCTCAAATCATGATTGTTTTTTTATGATTTTATTCCTTTTTATCTGTGATTTTCTTTATTAATTGGTTAATTTTGACAAACACTGCCATGTTTGTATTTATTTTTTATTATTTTTGTTATCTTTTATGATTAGTACATACCTAACCCAAAATGTATACAGTATATATAATATATATATTTGCTTTAGTATTATATGTGCTTAAAAGTAACAATACCGTCACAAATATTTTAGCTTTAATTTTATACAAGATGTATACATATTTTTGAAACACAATTTAACTAATTACTATGAAAACGCTATATTGTGAAATGAAATCCGTCCATTCCATTATGAATTAAGTAAGCGGGTTAACTACGAACCTTATTTGTGTTGGAAGAATACCAAAATTTCATCCTTTTACGAAGGACTTCTATAGGGTGAGTGCGGTTCGAATCGTGCACGTTCCGCTGCCTGCGTTGCATAAAAGACATGTCCTCGGTCCATAGGTTGTAACGTTGGTGTTCTTTCAACACAAACTAGGTTCGTAGTTAACCCACTTACATGCACAATGAATTTGTCAAACTACGATAGTTTTGTAAGTAAAAAAGCCGTCCATTATGATATATAATGTAATTTTAACATGTAATGTATTAAATAGGAGCAAATGCATTCCGTCCACTCCATTGTTTTCTATAATTATACATAATATACAAAATAAATATTTACTTTATACACTTTCAAATGTATTTTCATTCAATTAAATACTATTGTAGTTACTTACATTTGAAGCGAACTCTAGAAACAAAAATACATTCTCTGTACGAGTAGTGATATTTCTTATATATCAAATCAAATATCAAAGTGCTTTATGTCCTTTAGACCTTACATGACTCTTGGACACGTCACAAAATTAAAATTACATAAGTAAAACAGGGAAATAAAGTGATCACTTTGATTTTTTGTTCACTTCAATATTTTTAAGGTAAAGTAAAGAAGCGAACTAGAAACCTTTACCTTGTTAGGTTGTTAGTTTTCTAGTTGGAGCAAAAGTCGTCCCATGCTTTTTTATCCTCTAGCTAGATAATCTGATATTTTGTAATAAGACTTTTTACTTCTTACTTTATAATATCTATACATAACTTGTTTCGTCTATAGGTCAAACCATGTGAGTATATTTCACGTTGGTAACGAGCTGTGATCGATCGTCTCCTTTTTCCATACAATTTGGTACAGCGCCTCCCGTGCGGAAATGGAACTACGCAAATCCTTAATCTTATATATAAAATTTCCATGTCACAATGTTAGTTACCGTACTCCTCCGAAACGGCTTTACCGATTTTTACCAAATTTTATATGCGTATTCAGTAGGTCTGAGAATCGGCTACTATCTATTTTCCATACCCCTAAGTGATAAGGGTTGAAGGCAAAACAACGTTTGGCGGGTCAGCTAGAAATATTATAAACGCGAAAGTTTGTATTTATGGATGTTTGTTACTCTTTCAGGCAAGAACTACTGAATGGATTTCAATGAAACTATACAATAATATAGCTTATACATCAGAAACACGTAGGCTGTAATTTATAAGATAATAGCTGGTGCCCGCGACTTCTTTCTTAGTCCATGCGGACGTTCAACAGTGGATGTGTATGTGGTGATAAGGAATTGTACTAATCCTACTATATCCTTCTCATACTAATATTATAAATGTCAAAGATTGTATGGATGTATGGATGGATATTTGTTACTCTTTCGCGCAAAAACTACTGAACCGATTAGGCTGAAATTTGGTTTGAGATTAGTTTGTTGACTCGATGGACAGACGACATCGTAGCGGACGCAGGGTGTCGATGGATGGAGGCGGCTCAGGACCGCTATTTGTGGCGTCGTACGGGGGAGGCCTATGTCCAGCAGTGGACGTGTATCGGCTAATGATGATAGTTTGGGACCTGGAATAACATATAGGCTATTTTGTATCCCGATTAAAGGCGGGCGGAGGCCCAAGGCGAAGGATAAAAATAAGTCGTCACGATCACGTCTAGTTACTAACGCCAAATAGACTTAAACCCAGATTTATAACTTATTTTTAATAAAAAAAATCGTATAATAGGTACCTATCAGGGATTGGTAGTAAGATTTTTTAATATTTCCTTTGATTCGGTAATAATAAGGGTGATCGTCACGCGTTGGCGCGAGATTTATATTATTTTGTGATATAATTTTTTTTCTGTTTATAAAATTAACGGAAATGTAATTTGGCGCAAATCGTGAACTATTTTCTATGAACCCATCATAAAACAAACTTCAATATAATTTAATTTTGGGAGCATTCTAAAACTACCAATGAGCCGAAGTTCATTTTTTCATAAGTACCTAAATAGAAAATGGCTTACAATTTGCTTCAACTTACTTTTCCGGTAGATTTATTCCTTGAAGAAAGCAGAATAAAATAAAAACTACAAAAAAAAATTAATCTCGCGCCAACCCGCGACGAACCACCATAAGAAAAAACTATGAAATGGAAAGTAAATAATAATGAGCTTGTTGGAAGTTTTTAAGATAAAATAACAACTCATCCATTTTTCTTGTCCGCTATCTTGTACGAGTTTTCATAATAATCATCTTCTAATATAATCTCATTTTCTTTATACGTCGGTATGGTTTTGTAAGCTGAAAAACAAACATGAAGACTGTTTAGTAGAACACTGTCTAAATCAGAAATGGGTCAAAACCAAGTATTTTACTCGAACTGTTTTAACCGACTTAAAAATGGAGGCTTAGTTTTTCAAAACAATTATGTGTTTATAATATCGGACAAAAATATTTTTAACCCTATAAAATTGGTCAAGACACTTATTGTAACTAATTAAAAATATTAATTACCGATATAGCCAGTAGGTACTTAGGGTGTTCACAATTTCTTTGTTTTGAAAAACTTATAACCCGCTTTAAACTCGATAATTTTATACTGTTTTTTTAAGTTTTCCGGGATAATTACTAATCCCTCAGAGATAAAAAAATTATGGGACCATCTCGGGATCATTCCCTATACAATAGCAAAATAATCATCAAAATCAGTCACAATTGACAGACAAATCGGCGAACATAGGTACATAAAAAACATTACTTAAATACAGCCGACATAGAACTACTGACATTGACGACAGATATGCCGCAGCAGGCGAAGGTGCGCCTGCGACGCAGAAGGTTGCGGGTTCGATTCCCACCTTAGGACAAATGTTTGTACGATCATAGACAAGTATTGTAGGTACTTATCTCTAGTACGATCTGCAAATATTTGTCCCGGGTGTTCTGGGTATTTTCTACCTATGATAAAAAAAACATCTAGTACCCATCATAACACAAACTCTGCTTTGCTTGGGGCTAGATTACGCTGTGTGGATTGTTCAGTATTATTAAATTATATTATTATAGAAACTCCTCCTTTTTTTCGAAATCGGTTTATAAGATCGGGGAATATACATACCTTGATGATTCCAGTCCGAGGTATGGGATGTCCAATCACTATGGGTAGGAATTACTGTAAAGAAATAAAATCGATTTAAATCGTCCTTACCTATTTAGCAAACATATGGCCATGCCTCCCCCAATGCAAAAGGTAAAAAGCCAGCCTTATTTTTACCCGACTACCAACGGAGGAGGGTTATGAGTTTGGCACCCTATTTATGTGTGTTTGTATGTGGCCGATTTCAAATTCATATTTTCAAATAATTTACACAGACATGAAAAAATATATATAATTTATTTAGGAATGGATTACATGTTTACAATAACTATTGGATTACGATGATGCACGCAGTAGTTTTTAATAATGCTGTGTCGCAGACACCATCGCCCTCCTCACAGACAGGATGTTCCATTACATAATACTGTGTCGCAGACACCATCGCCCTCCTCACAGACAGGATGTTCCATTACATAATACTGTGTCGCAGACACCATCGCCCTCCTCACAGACAGGATGTTCCATTACATAATGCTGTGTCGCAGACACCATCGCCCTCCTCACAGACAGGATGTTCCATTACATAATACTGTGTCGCAGACACCATCGCCCTCCTCACAGACAGGATGTTCCATTACATAATACTGTGTCGCAGACACCATCGCCCTCCTCACAGACAGGTTGTTCCATTACATAATAATTATGTTATATAAAATTATTTCTATAGTAAACAATTATATAGGTATACTGGATTTAGATTAATTAATACATGTCTAATGTTAATCATCTAATTTTATAAATATTCAAACGTTATATGTATATCTATTCTTGTTTAAGTGTATGTATGTATGTGGAGCTCCTAAGGACACCGGTCTCGTAAGAGATTTCTATATTCCCGCCTAGCGCTGAAGGATTTCAACAATTGAGGTATCAACTCTATGGGTATCTAAGGTTTTTGTTATTATATTATAGTGCTTGATAATATTGGATAATATAATATAATATTGGACGTGTATGGGCTGATGATGATGATGATGATTATAGTGCTTATGCCCGGCTAACGGCGCTATAGTCCGTAAGTCCAAAAGATTTTCGACAGGTCGGGTACTTGCCTCCGTGACGCAGTTGGTTAGCGCATCCCCATATTCAGGGGAGGGTCGCGAGTTCAAGCCCCGCCGTAGTCGAAAATTTTTGGAATAATAAAAAAATATTAAATTCTATGGGTGTCAATAATTCGTCTCAATACCCCAATGGTATAGGCTATACGACGTCAGACGATATTGGGGGTCTAACTAGTTACCGAAGTAAGTTAATTCTAATGTTAGTAAATATGCTCATGTGTTGCAAAGGCCTTTGTTTGTACTTTCCAAAACTGTTTGTCAAAGTTGAATAAGGTTTACTATTCTGAAGAGGTACCTAGCGACTTTATAGCTATGTCGTTTAATGCACTTAAAACAAAACTAAAATTATGGCGATGGATAAATGTTTTTATGAAGTTAAGATATTTAGATTTAAAAAAACTGACATATTTATGACATTATATAATTTTAATACATAATTAAGTTTAATACATAATGGAATTACTTAAAATCGTACTCGTTATCTGTTTTATTTTTGCACGCCTTGACGAGGCAAAATGTATTGGTGTGTGATTTTTAATTTTAAGACCTTATGTATTTATTGTACCTTTATTCCTGCAAATAAATGATTTATGTTTATGATTATACAATCAGCAAAAAATTTAGAAAAAAAACTTTAACCCGACTACGTAAAAGTCTTAAACAAGCGTTCACCGATTGTCCTCATTATTTTCTTTTGATGCTTAGGTAGTCGGAGGCCTTTAGATACAACGGCTACAGCAGCAAAGACTTCCGACTACCTAAGTATCAAAAGAAAATAATGAGGACAATCGGTGAACGCTTATTTAAGATTTTTTTACGTTCGTGTAGAGCGCTAGTTTTTCAAAAACACGAGGATATAAAATTTTATCGATTTAAAAAAAAACAAAGTTCGGTCTAAACTGTATAATAAATCGTCGCTATTCAATAAATACTTTAAAATAAGTCTTGATACTTTAGTACTTTACAGTAAACAAAGAGAATATAAAGCAGACGGTGACTGTTTTAGATTTTCAAAATTACTATTAATTTTACCGTAAAAAAAAACAAAAACATTATTTTTGCGCTTATGACGCTCTGCTCTGTCCCGCTCCTATGAACGCGAAATCCTATGCCTATGCTTTTCACAAAATGGCCTTGTCGTATGGTGGGCCCAAATATGACTAATCGTGAAATAATTATGTGTACCTAAGTTTCAGCTAATTTTTCTTCAAAATAATTTGATCAGAACGTACCTACCGTGTGGTGCCCAAGCGTATTCGCTGTGAGTCTGATGCTCCGCGTTTTTAGACTGCAGTTGCGTGAAGAATGAACCCATCTGAAAAATGAATTTTTGATATTTTATAGTAGTGCTCGCAGGGAGTCGTTGGATGGAGGCGGCTCAGGACCGTTATTCGTGGTCGTTTGGGGGAGGCCTATGTTCAGCAGTGGACGTATACCGGCTGATAATGATGAAACTACTCATGTATGTCTATATTAGTGATAAAGTATCTAATAAAATAAGGCTAGGTATATACTAGGCACTTAACGGAACACGGAAAAGAGTAACTTTCTAGGTTGATTGATGTTTTTGGACCCAAATAAATAAATAGATAGATAGAAAATGCCTTAATGCACACTTTACAAAACAATATACAAAAAAAATGTCCTATCGCTCACGAACGATCTCTACCAGACAACCTTCGATGGATAGGATCGTTGCATTGAACACGGGGATCTGTGTGCATTATTATAACAAGCTAATACAAATTACAGAAATCTAATCATATAACAAATCTTGCATACGAATTCCTACTAATATTATAAATGTCAAAGTTTGTAAGGATGGATGGATGGATGGATATTTGTTACTCTTTTACGCAAAAACTACTGAACTGATTAGGCTGAAATTTGGTATGGGTATAGTTTGGGATCTGGAATAACATATAGGCGTTTTTTATCCTGATAAAACGTGGGCGAAGGCGCGGGCAGCAGCTAGTAACTACATAAACTACAAAAAATAATACATTTTAGTAATAAATCAGGCTACCTACTTCCCGTTGCATCCAAATCTATTGTTCTCGGAAACGAAATCTTTCTTACATTAGTTCCCAAACGCATCCAACGAGCATTTCAATAATAATTTTTAAAAATATTAAACAACTACGGATAGCCTTAGCCCTCATACAAACGTACTTTCCGCTTCATATGGAAACTATGTCCGCGATCTTATCGAAATTTTCCATACGTAATCGGATGAAAAATAGCTGTTTGCAGCGGTTTAGTTTTTCAAAAAACATAATGATCTTTAACTGAGAGAGAAACTAATTTTGACAAACATATCGAGACATCTTCAAGCGATTTTTTATGCATGATAGACACCTTTATTCGAAAATCTGTCACGTTGCTACACATCTTAAATATATTCAACGTTATAAATAATCAAAAATATTTCTGAAATCAATCGTTTATTCAAAATATATTTATTGACAAAGAAAATAACAATCAAATAATATAAACAAATTAAACTAGTATTTACAATTGAAACAATTGAGCTAACTGCAGACTCGCAAACAAATTATTCTAAATTAATCGGAAAGTACGAGAAAATATCAAAATATGGTGCCGACACCGAGCACACGCACACAGCCACATGACAGCTTCGTATTTGATGGTTAGACGCGCTTTCTCACGCATAGCGCGCCCCATTTCAGTCGACGCCGACGTGAAACAACAACAAATCCGCATGAGCCGATCCGTTTCCGTTTGGGAGAGGTTCGAAGCATCTTAAGTTAGCTTTAATATCTTATAACAATTAATTAATGTGTAAAATATATAAATGACAATAAAACCTAGCGAGTCCATTTCAAATTCGGTTGAGTTTCATATCTATGACTTATTATTGAAGAATGTAACAAATTACAAAACGTTTGCGTGTTAGATGATAATTAAGGAGATTGTTAAGATAGATCGGAATCTAGACTACCTAGTGCCAGCAAAAAGACGCTAAGTGGCGTGACTTTGATTTAACAAGATTTTTGGTTTGTGTGATACGACTTTTGATTGCGATAAATATGAAATGAAATATATTCAACTTTTTACATACCTATCTAATAACAGAAATATAACGTATAACTAGCTTTTTAAAAACCAACTAATTAAGGAAATAGTAGTTATTACCTACTACAAGGATTAATAAGCTAATAATGAATTACGTTAAATAGGGCAGGTAAAAAAACCGTTCTAATTAATGTATAATGTGGAAGAAATAAATACGCGAGATTATTGTGATTTTTTTATCAAAAAAGAAAAGGACCAATGTGCTTGGTCCTGGTTCCTGGTGGCTACAAATCCAACTAACCAAAACTCGACGTGGTTAAGTCGTTTCGTTTAGGAGTTCGGCCACCTTCGGTTTCCATCATCAGACCAGCTCGATGGTACCATAACATTGCATTGTCACCGAACTTACACAAGTATGCCAAATTTCAGCTCAATCGGTTGAGGTTAACTGGTCTATAATTCAGTTTCAGCAAGATCTGTCCCACACAAACTAACAGTAACAGGGCAAGTAGAATAAAAGCTTTTAAAAATACGTCGATACCTACACCATCTTGCGATTTCGTTCTTCAAATCGCAACCCAAAGTCGCGTCTCGTATAAACATTTTCGAATAATAGGTAGGTAGGTCCTTCAGGCTCGCTATATGTGGCGTTGTATGGGGGAGGCCTATGTCCAGCAGTGGACGTGTATCAAATATCAAAGTGCTTTATTTCCTTTAGACCTTACAGGACTCTTGGGCACGTCACAAAATTCAAATTACATAACCAAAACAGGGAAATAAAGTGATCACTTTGATTTTTTGTTCACTTCAATCTTTTTAAGGTAAAGTGAAGAAGCGAACGAGAAACCTTTACCTTGTTAGGTTGTTAGTTTTCGAGTTGGAGCAAAAGTCGTCCCATGCTTTTTTATCCTCAAGATAATCTGATATTTTGTAATAAGCCTTTTTACAAAGGATATGTTTGATAGTTTGATAGAGTTTATTTATTGATAATTTTTGCAACTCACTCGGAGTTTTGTTGTAGAAGCGTATACATTGCCCTTTAAAATATACACTAATCTTGTGCAGCCTAGTTTTGGGCAAAGCGAGTTTGTTGTTATTTCTAGTATTTACATTATGTATGACGCAATTTTTAGGGAATCGATCGATATTTCTATGAGTGTACAATAAGTTTTCATAAATATATTGACATGGTACTGTCATTATATTTATTTCTTTGAATTTATCACGCAGGGATTCTCTAGGACCCATGTTATAGATAGCACGAACAGCCCTCTTCTGCAGCACAAATACGGTGTTAATATCTGCAGCGTTCCCCCACAGTAATATGCCATAAGACATAATACTATGGAAGTAGCTGAAATAATCAAGTCTAGAAGTATCAACGTCTGTAAGATGACGGATTTTTTTTACTGCATATGCTGCAAAACTAGTTCTCTTCGATAGTTTATCTATGTGTGGGCCCTATTGAAGTTTACTGTCTAAAGTTATTCCTAAGAATACAGTACTGTCTACAATTTCTAAAGTTTCTCCTTTTACGTTTATATCCTTTACTTGTTTTACATTTGGTAGAATAAATATAATACATTTAGTTTTGGTTTCGTTAAGTAAAAGATTATTGACACTAAACCAATGGACTACTTTTGATAATGCATTGTTTACATCGTCATAATTTGTGTTTTGTCTAATCATCTTGAAAATTAAAGAAGTATCATCAGCAAACAATACAATCTCGTGATTATTTTTAACGAGATGAGGCAGGTCGTTAATATGACCCAAAAATAGAAAAGGGCCAAGGATAGATCCCTGCGGTACACCCATTGTAACTACAGATCCCGAAGACCGTTTCCCATTAATGTCAACTCTTTGTATCCTGTCACTCAAGTAAGAAGTAAGAAGATCCAAAGAGGTGTCATTTATTCCATAGTGATGTAGTTTCCTGATTTATGGTGTACACAATCGAATGCTTTTGACAAGTCGCAAAAAACATCTAAAGCATCTTCCAACTTCTCCCAAGCATCAAAAATATGGGCTCAGATGATGATGATGTAGGCAGGAAAATAAAAAGTAAAGTTCAGCGCATGGCTTGTGCTCATTTATAGTTTTCATATTAGACCTGCTGTATAATATGGCGTGTTTTAAAAAACGATAAACCGATTTCAAATTCCCTTACTTTTACACTTATTTTAAGTTTTGCGGGATAAATACTAAACTCCAGGCAATAAAACCCCCCCCTTCGGGATCATTTTCTATACAATAGTGAAAGAATTTTCTGAATCGGTCCGTAATTGGTGGAGATATCGCTTAACATACATTCAAAAAACATACAAACGAATTAAGAACCTCCTCCTTTTGAGTTGGTTAAAAACTTAACACGATTTGAAATAACTTAGGTATTCTGTTAGTTACACTTCAGGTACCAAGTGATTAATTAAAAACTAATTGAAATTTCATGGTTGGTAGTTACGAGCTGTATTGACCGTGAGGTGGGTAAGCTGACCGATTGGTATAGATATAGCTCAGCTGAGCTACCTCTAGATTTTTCGCAATAGTCTACAATAAGCTCAATTGTTTCAATTGTAAATTCTGTTTGTTTTAAAGTTATTTTTCCTAGTATGTAAAAAAAACTAGGGAAATCCGTAAAAGAACCAAAGTTACCGACATAGCTCTCAGAATAAGCAGGCTGAAGTGGCGATGAGCAGGCCATATAGCTCGTAGAATCGATAACCGTTGGGGAGTAAAGGTTCTCGAGTGGCGACCGCGATGCAATGCGAAACGGAGTGTCGGAAGACCTTCCACTCGATAGACCGACGACATCGTAGCGGTCGCAGGGAGTCGTTGGATGGAGGCGGCTCAGGACCGCTATTCGTGGCGTCGTTTGGGGGAGGCCTATGTTCAGCAGTGGACGTGTACGGGCTGATGATGAAGAAAATGTTGAAATATACAGTTTCATTTGACACTTGGTCCGGTGAGCGACGCACCTTATTTGGTACAGGTTGATCCATTCTTAGATAAAAACAAGTAGGATGACCGAGGCTCTCATTCAATTGTCATCGAATGGAACCCCATTGAGTTGTTCTGCGATATCATTTTTAACATAGATTCCAGTGAGCATTATTCGTATAATAATGCTCCTAATAATGTTATATGGTTTAATATGTAAATGAATTTAATTTTAATTTAATGTATTAATTTAATTTAGTTATCGACAGAAGAGAACAAACATATTTACAATATTATTTTGAAGCGAGGATTCGTCAGGTGTTTTGAAGTGCTTCGAGGGATAGAATTCGAACAAAATCTGATGCACGCTCGAATAGAAGCTCACATTATTTTATTTCTTTAATTTTCTTTGATTTCGTCCACGTTTTTTAAACATCTTCAAAGGCAACTGGTTCCCATAGAAAATTAGGTGTAGGTAGGTAACCTACCTTCTTTCCGTTATAATGTCGCACGCAACTGTGCCGAAATATCGGAAATCTTTAAACCACAAAACAAGGTGGATATCCCGCTATAAGTGAATTTAGATGACAGGTATTATAATGTAGCAAAAAAGAAAGGCGTAATGATAGCTTCGGAAAGGATCAAGTTATCTGCCTACTTAGGTCCAATTTCACCGTGGCCAATGTTGCACTTGAACGCGTTCAACATAAGATACCTACCTAAATTCGATTTAGCGCTTTACCTAAGAGCGTTCGCCCACGGCGACTTTTTGTGGCGATACTGTCGCGGTGCTGACGCGCGTTCGCATCGATCGATACAGAAATGCGTGTAAACGCGCGAGCAACCCTCTCGACCTACGTTCCCCCGCAGTCTTCTGAGACGGTCGCGCGTTTGCATCGATACAGTCGCGATGCTGTCGTGCGTTTACAACAGGCAGCATCGCTACAAAAAGTCATCTTGTGCGCGCGCTCTAAACGAGTTTGGCACATTCTAACAGTGTAGAGAGGCTTGATACGGTTCAAACGTTAAACCGAGAGCTGTCATGTCACACAATCGGATACCGAGATTTGAACTCGATCAAGCTGTACTTGATTGAATTATTGATATTATTTTTGGCAGCAAATGGTGAAATTGAACCTTAGCACACTTTTTGTTTGTAAGTTCGTAGCGATGTAATACAATACCAGACTGGAGGAGAAAAATACATGATTTTCTTTATGATCTGTCACACTATAAAATTTCAGTGACTTAAGTGACGTCGACCTTTTTGGCACAGTAGGTGAATGTCCATCCGAGATGCAAAGGTTGCAGCTTCGATTCTTTCGCGGGACAGTTATCTGACGATCTTTACATAGTAGGAAATAATTTTTTTCAGTGTCTAGATAGGTATTTTAGGTTTGTATCCCCAGTTGAGCTACAACCAATGACAGATTGTTAAGTTGCAAACAATCTAGCTGCTAGATTGTGTGCAACAGTCTGCCATTTGCTCAATAGCTGATAATGTTTATGATAGACGTTTTAAAAAAATCTTTTAAACAAGATTAACGATAATTTGGGACGGTTAAAACTCCTTTGTTAAGAGAAATAGCCCTAAAACATCGATTAAGTATTCGCAGTTTCTTCGGCCAATAGCTGAACGGTGCATAAAAAACAAAAAATATCGGAATGCAAAAAGGGACTCTCCGGCGGGGAATCGAACCCCGGTCTCCCGCGTGACAGGCGGGGATACTTACCACTATACTACCGAAGACTTGATGTGACACATGAAAATTAGTAATATAGTTAACTTTTAATTCTTCCGAAGCAATATTTGGCGTACTTACATTTTGTAGACGTTGAGAATGAGTGATAGTGCTTTTCCCAAGGATAGTAGTGTGTAGTATCCTACTAATATTATAAATGACAAAGTTTGTATGGATGGATGTATAGATGTGTGGATATTTGTTACTCTTTCACGCAAAAACTACTGAACCGATTAGGCTGAAATTTGGTATGGGTATAGTTTGGGATGTCGATAGATGGATAGATAGTCGATGGATGGAGGCGGCTCAGGACCGCTATTTGTGGCGTCGTACGGGGGAGGCCTATGTCCAGCCGTGGACGTGTATGAGCTGATGATAATGATAGTTTGGGACTTGGAATAACATATAGGCTTTATTTTTATCCCGATAAAACGCGGGGGAAGGCGCGGGTAGGTAATAAATAGACTACGTGGTAGATAGATATGACGACCGATGTGGCGCGTAGGTCCGCCTGCGACGCAGGAGGTTGCGAGTTCGATTCCCACCTTCGGATAAATGTTTGTACGATCTGCAAATATTAGCTCGGGTGTTCTGGGTACTTTCTATGTAAAATACAAAAAATATCTATCTGTGTAATATGTATATTGTACCCATAACACAAGCTCTGCTTTTAGTTTGGGGCTAGATGATGCTGTGTGGATTGTCCAGCATTATTATTTATATAGGTACTTGAACACCACCCTATAGGTATGCTGTTCTAATAATCTTACCTTGGCCGAGCTGACAGCAATCTTGAACGCCAACAGTATCAAACCGATGGCGACCGACTTGACAGCCATGATGGAAGTCAGCACCATCCATGTGGAAGCGGCTCCGAAATGGAAGATGAGCGGCAGCAGCGCCATCATCATGGGCTTCTTGTGGCCGCGATCTGACATTTTATATTAAGTACAATCTTAATTAATGTTAAAGTTTACGTAAAAATCATTTATTTGATACAAGTTAACGTATAATAAAAAATATATATTTATGTTATATCTTCTAATATGTATATCAGTTATCTAGTACCCATAACACAAGCTCTGCTTAGCTTGGGGCTAGACAATGATGTGTGAATTGTCCAGTATTATTTATTTATTTATATATCTAGTATAAAGATTTCAGTATTTCGGCTTCAGTATGGAGGCTTCGCTCAGGTAAAATATATTTTGTATCCTTAAAAATGTTACATAGATATTTTAAAGATAGAAAATGAAATGATAAAAAAAGAATAAAGTCCCTATTTATTTATGGACAATTTTATGATTTTATCACACTTAAAATTGTTTTTTACATACTCAAAAAGGCCAGGCTCAATAAGGCCAGCTCAAACTGTATGGAATGAACTGGGGAGGCCTACTCCAAAGAGGCGACTACTATTTCAACAAAATTCAGTTAAAATAATGCCATTACTGGTATTAGTCGCGATGATCCAATGTTTGGACATTATTGTACCTTGAGGTAATATATAATACGTTTGTGTATGTAATAAGTAGGTATTTAATTAGTTAGTAGAAACGCTAATTTTGTTTTATTGATTTTATTTAGTTTATCTATATAACCATAGATCCTTTTTCTTTGTATAATATGAACGTATATTAAGCGACCGATATTTGGCTGACCTAAATTTTATTTAGCGCCAATATTGTGGAAGAAATTATTTTGAAACAAATATCTGTTCGTGGCTTATTCCTTAATAAAAATATACCATAGGTAATATATTATTATTTTCATGATTGATTGACAATGATTTAAATTGAAAATTGGACTATTGTATCTATTGCATACAAACTTTACAAACATTAAAAGTACCTATCTCTGAATATAAGTAAGTAAGAAAACTTACCACTTCCACCATCAGAAATCCTCGGTTTCATCTTTTCATACCCCAGCATCATCCCCCACTGACTTCTCCCAAAATGTCTGTCATTAAAATCCTCCAAAAATCTCGCTGCATAATTACTAACATAACAGAACTTTTCTATACCATTCTCAACCGTCGCTAGATAACTATTTACTTCCGAACTTTTTACGCATGGCGCGATAAAAATAAAAAGATAAAATATTGGTCTATGCATTTTAAATTTAGAAACGCACGTTCGTGAGCGAGTGTTCTTAAATTATGATATGTGCGAATGATGGTCCTCAAAATCAAGATTTCAAGATGGCTGTTATTTTCGGCGCGTAAGCACTTGCTGCACATTTTTTGCCAGCTTTTGCCCGTAAGTGTAGGTAAGGTACCTATCTACGCCCGTCGCACTAAACTATATATATCGGCCAGGAGTGAAGTACATTCGCACACTAACGATTCCGTACATTTTTTAAGCAGTGGTAGTAAGAAAACTAGAGCCACAATTTGTTTTTATAGCCGGGCTACACGCTTAAACATTTGTGATTTCACAAACTGTTTGTGCAATCTGTATGCACAAATGTTTGAGCGTGTAGCCGTGTAGCCGTCGCGGGTTGGCGCGAGATTCATTTTTTTTTGTAGTTTTTGTTTATTCTACTTTCTTCAAGGAATAAATCTAGCGGAAAAGTAAGTTGGCGCAAATTGGAAGCCGTTTTCTATTTACTTAGGAAAAAAATGAACTTTGGCTCATTGGTAGTTTTGGAGCATTTTAGAAAATAAGAGATTTTCTCTCTCGCTCTCAAAATTAAATGATATGCAAGGTTGGTTTTATGATGGGTTCATAGAAAATAGTTCACGATTTGCGTCGAATTACTTTTCCGTTAATTTTATTCTTTGTAAATCGCAGGAATAATTAAAAATCACAAAATAATTTGAATCTCGCGCCAATCTGTGACGATCAGCCTTATCTAATCAAAGAATTATTAGAATTCTATTGGACTGTTTGATACCTTACCTAACATGATGCTCTAGTGCTTCTGTACATATTGTAAAAGTTTTGTTTTGTATTGATTAGTGAGACAAAGATGTGAACAGAATTTGGTGGCCATGGCCACCAACAACAACTTGGCAACCGTTGGGCCTAACGAACGGTTGCTATTTATTAGTAATGAAATCTTATACAGAACCCTAAAAAGTGATTTAAAAAACCTACTTATATCTTTTTTAGAGTCATAGCCGGCGTACTTCCGGTATAATGAATAAGTAACTACCTGCAATTTGGCACGCACAAAAACAATAAGTAGATAAATTGTACCTACATAGGGGATTTGTCAGAGAAAGACCTGGCTCTCAGAGGAGGGCCGCATCAACACAAATCATCATCATCCACAGACGGATTTTACCCACTACTTGGCTTGTTCCTTAATAAAAACATACCATAGGAATATAGTATTATTCTCATGATTGATTGATAATGATTAAAATTGAAAATTGGACTATTTCAGGGACATAGGTTCCTGAAATACATATAATATTGCATACAAACATTAAAAGTACCTACCTCTGTACATAAGTAAGAAAACTTACCACTTCCACCATCAGAAATCCTCGGTTTCATCTTTCCATACCCCAGCATCATCCCCGACTCACTTCTCCCCAAATGTCTGTCATTAAAATCCTCCAAAAATCTCGCTGCATAATTACTAACATAACAAAACTTTTCTATAGCATTCTCAACTGTCGCTAGATAACTATTTACTTGGTAGATAGATACTATTTATTGCGGCTTTCGCTTACCTTCGTTTGCCCCTGTCTGTACGTAAGTACCCTGGGTTTATTGTATTTTGTGCGTTCTACAAGTAATAGCACTGGGAGAAAAGTGTGAATTATTCAAAATGGCTCTGCCTCAGAATGATAATTAAAACATAAACAAATACAAACGGTAGTTGGTAACATTTAATCAATAGACGCTAAAATACAACAACACAATACAAACAACAATAATCTTGATCTGTGAGACCACCGAGTTGGCAACACCGCGGGAGGTGAAGAGGGCAACATCGTGGTAGTTGGCGCTCCAGCCGATAATGTGCTCGTCCCGGTTCTGAACCCGCAACCACAGTTCCAGAGGACGGAAGTATCTGAAAAGGAAAAAAACGGACACAGGTTTTAAATTTTTTGAAACTAAATTGTCTTTATTTTTTCAATACAAGTCCACTGCTGGACATAGGACTCGCTTTATCGAGATGAAACGTAACCTACATATCTATACCTATGTTATTTCAGGTCCCAAACAATTCCCATACCAAATTTCAGCCCATTCAGTTCAGTAAGTAGTTTTTGCGTGAAAGTGGAACAAACATCCATACATCCATCCTCACAAACTTTGACATTTATAATATAATATACACATATATATATATTCTATTATTTAATACGGTGATAACAATAAAAAAAAACTTGTGAGGTAGTAACTGAGATAATAAAGCGTGTTTTATAAAACGATAAACCGACTTCAAATTTCCTTACATTTACACTTATTTTTAGTTTTGCGGGATGAATACTAATCCCCTGGGGATAAAAATTTTATGTCCCTTCGGGATCGATAACTATAAAATAGTGAAATAATTTTCAAAATCGGTCCACAATTGGCGGAGATATCGCGTAACATACGATACTACATACAAAAAAACTCCTCTTTTGAAGTCTGTTAAAAACATATGGTACCTTGCTCAATTATTTCTTTTCGGTATTTAAAACAGATTTTTGTTAATTTTTAAAAATAATAAATAAATTATACTGGACAATTCACACAGCGTTATCTAGCCCCAAGCTAAGCATAGCTTGTGTTATGGGTACTAGATAACTGATATATAATAGAATATATTACATAAATAGGTATTTTTTTTTATACATAGAAAACCACCAGAACACCATGAACAAATATTTGCAGATCGTACAAACATTTGTCCAGAGGCGGGAATCGAACCCGCAACCTCCTGTATTGCAGGCAGACCTTCGCCCACCTCCGTTAAGAAGGGGAACTGTTTTGTATTGTATCAATTAATAATTTTTTTCGAAGCTTTTTCTTTAAAGATAAATCAATTGGGCTATGTTAAAACCTTGTTTCTAAGGTTTTAACATAGCCCAATTGACTGAGTTTCTTACTCAGGAAATACATTGCAAAATAGTTTCTTACTTGACGATGGCTTCCGGGGAAATCCTATTGGTCTTTCCCTTGGACATGGTCCTTAGGATCTCGGAGGCTGGCTTCGACGCACCAGGCTGCATGATCTCACTGGAAATAAATAAATATAAAACAAATAATGCTGGACAATCCACACAGTATCATTTAGCATCAAGCTTTTGTAAGCCTAAAGAAATAAAGTTAACGAAATCTGAAATCGGAATCTGTAAGATTTATAGATGGCAACATCGGACTTGGAACTTGCGAGTTTTACCCGACTACCAACTGAGGAGTGTTATAGTGAAACGATTAGATAAACTTTCACAACATAAAAACGGGTAATTAACGTGAAAAGATGTTGTCTTATGAAAACTCAATTTATGGCTTTTTTATAGTCATTGAAATTCAATGCTATTAGCATTAATGGTGTGTCTAGCGTGGCTAGACTAATATATACATTCATAACGACATATTGTGTCGTGACTGGTTTTATACGAAACTTTATGTCGCCAAACGTGGGAACGTAAGCAGAGGATCTGCTCTTCTCGAAGCAAAAAATAAGAACGATTGATAAAGCTATATGAAAATTATAAGTAATAAAAATACTAGAACGTTTTGGTGCTATATATTTATTGATTTTATAAAGGGTTAAAATATTTATGTAGCCCATAAGAATTAAGTCTTGCATTCCTAATTAGATTGATCTTGTTTTAAGATCTGCACGATATATTTCTATCAGCACTCTGGCATCCAGAGAAAATGGTTCTGAAAGGATGCTGTTGCAGCCAGTGTTACCAGGTACATGGTAATTACCGTAGATGCACGGTATTTTTGGCTGAAACACGGTCTACGGTAATGTTTCACTACCGTGTCATTTTCTACGGTATTTTTAATTATGAATTACCTTGACAGTCATTATGTAAATAATTATGAAGAATTAATTTTATTAAAAGCCCTCAAAACCACGAAGAACGAAGAAGTGATGGTTGAAAAGTTTTATACCAAATGCCCTTAGTTAATGAAAATGAAGTCTCAACACCTGGCGGATATCATCTTCGTATCATATTGTGGAACCAAGGATGATGCCCGCTATGTGTAGCTCTCGCCTTTAGATTATTTCTCATAAAGGGCCTCTGTGCTTTTGGCTTCGGCTCCACGCATGCCACCCAAAGGACCGGGTCACTATATGGCCCGTGATCATGGAAACAATAATGATATTTCATCGAAATATTCAGACCGACTATCAAAGGCATTATTTCTCATATTTGAGATGAAATCAGTAGGTATAATTAGGTAGGTAGCTAATAATATTAGTCTATCGACAACTGCTTCTTTCACGAGGTCATCAACTTTTTAGTTGCTACCCAAGCCAACATGAGATGATAGTCTATCTAAGTCATATGTATTTATGCCTTTCATATCTTACTTTTAAATGAAATATGTTTTTAATTTAATTATTTATTTTAATGTTTTTTCTGTTTTATCTATACAAACTTGAATTATGTGATATTATTATTTTAATTGTAATTTTAATCAAATAGAGTCTTAATATATTTTTGTGTAGTTAGTGCTTTGGTTGAGACTGTAAGCTACCTTTTTTGAAGAAATAAATCTAAATCTAAATGAGACGATGTTTTTTATTAATTTGTTCATATTTCGTCACAGACTTAAACTAATTAATGTACTCTAAGCTATTGGAATACCTCTAAAGCTAGACCCAGACACATAACTGGCTAATGCCCGGTTTCTGAAGATTTAACATAAACTCTCACTAGCTACTGTATTGATTCAATAAAGATATCCATAGGATAAACTACTGTTATCTGTCGCCGTGTTTCTGAGCATGCAACGAGCCTTTAGTTAGTTATGGAACCGATAACTAGTTCTTTAACTGGCCACTAGATGGATCTTTTTTTAAATTCGAGCAGAAAATTAATTTTATTGCTATTATTTGTCAATATAACTAGTTTTATTAAAAACATTTATTGGTTTGTGAGTGAAATAGGTAGTTTTAAATAATTTTAAGTATAAAAACTAATGATTTTGTATAAAGTTTCTTTTAGCCGGTTTGTAATCTGTCACCGCCAAACTCTTATAAACGTCAAACTCGGCTTCGTTCGTTCGATCCGAATTCGTTCGCGTTCTTTCGTTTCAGTTTACAAACATTGTGTGTTGTTTGGTTTTACGTTCTATTGTAATGCTATCGTGTGTTAGTAATATAAAATATAATAAATATAGTAATGGATCCGGGAAAACGTAGCAAAAATTTTAGTGAAAGAGAGAAGATGCTCCTTATCGAAATAGCAAAAGAATTTGGTTATTTTTTAAGGTGATGAAAATTTGTTCCAAAACAGACAATGTAAACCTGCGATGCGTAACCGGAGTCAGTGCAGGGCTGATGATATCACTTATATATATCACAGTGTTCTTATCTAAGCGATATCTCATTTTAAATTCTTCATCCGTAAACATTTCCAAAGGATTTCTTCTAAATCTTCAATTTCGAGGCACTGATATATTAGAAATAAAATCCAGTACTTCCAAATCGGAATCCATTTTATCGTATCCATTTTACTAATAGATACATAAATTAGGTATAGGTACTTATTATTAGTTTAGTTTAAAACTATTTCTCTACAAAAATAGGATAAAATAACTCAAAATAATAACATAGGTAACCTAAACTGTATGTACTTGTAGTGCTCGCCACCGCAAAAAGAAACGTCAAATAGAGTTATGGAACCGATAAACAGGCCAAATTGGTTAGTTAAGTTAAACTAGTTTAAACGAAGTTTAACTGTCACTCCGTTGTTCGGAAATGCATTTACACAAGTTATCGAACCAATAGCGCTAAAGAATAGATAAACCACCGACAAATGGACCTCAGAAACCGGGCATAAGGGAAACATGGCGCTCTTACCATCAGTACAAATAACGAATTCATCGTAATTTATAGATTCAGCATAAGACAAGGCTTCTAATGAAGCTAAAATTTCCAAATGAATTATGCATATTTTTGATTTTATTCAAAACTTTTAAGCTGTGCCCCGTCTCCACATCTAAAACAGCTGAGCCTCTTAGGTATGACCATGATCCAAGAAAATAGGTCTGCTCTTCCGGGAGCGTCTCCAGGTGACGGCACTGTCCAGTTGCCACTTTATTTCCACAAAATGTAGAAGTTGGGAACAAACGTGATAAGGGTCAATTGAAAAATCAATAAATAAATGTGTATCGTCAATTATGTTTGTTAAATCAGTTAAAACAGGGTTAGTTAAACACGAGTCAATGTGATAAATAATTGGTAAATACAAAATCACATAGTTTTATCAGATTCATACAGGAGCTCGGGGAGTTAAGATTTTACGCTACTGGTAAAACTAGGAAACAAATTCGTCTTCTCATTCGCCGATGGCGATGATGACATAAACTGGAGATACCCACGTGACGTGGTGTCGTGTCTCGGACGTGCAGACCAGTTTTCTTATAACATGGGTATTATGACCAAAGAATACTTTGGTCAGTCATAGATCCATTCGTAAATAAACATTTGTAGAGATTCCGTACGGACTCCGTAACAGGACAGTGACGTAAGCAAACGTCACTCCCGAAGGAGCAGACCTTGTTTTCTTGGATCCTGGTAGCTACAAAGCGACTCAAAAGATGCACCGATCAGGCAAGTGCGAGCTGTATGGAGCATCCATGCAAGGCGTGCGGGAGGCGGTACGTATTTGCCGCCGCAGCTGTTTCAGTTTCAGTCAGTGAGCGAGTAGAAAGTATTCTTATCTTAGGGGATTTCAATGCTTACTCTTATGAACGATTTCACAAAGAGTTGGTTAGTTTCTCCTCGGACCAGTCGTGGGTTTCTGCTGATGTGGAAAAACTGGATCTTACTTCGAATAGGCAACCTTTGTTAGTGAGGCTCACGCATGAAGAATGTGGTTAGACTGTGTCGTTTCCACATCAGCATTGAGAAAGGACATCATACCTGAGCACTCGGCCCGCGTCCCGGGACCTGTAGATATCGCACTCGTGAAGATGACCCATGTGGCCGGCAGCTGTGCACAGCTGTTCGAAGATCTGGAACTCCAGAATTGTAGCTAGGAAGTACTTTATGTATTCCTGGAAGGGAAGATTTTCAATAATTAGTTGTGTGTTCTTGAGTGGAGACTGAGACTCGGCAAACGTAGTGTAGAACGCCCTCCAGCCTGGTGGGATGTCGAGCTGTAAAAGGTTGGACTACATGCTGGATGCAGCAAGCTGAAGACAGGGCGCTATGGCACTCATTCATCATATCAGCCCATACACGTCCACTTCTAAACATGGTCCTCCCCCATACGACGCCACAAATAGCAGTCCTGAGCCGCCTCCATCCATCGACTCCCTGCGACCGATACGATGTCATCGGTCCATCGAGTGAATGGTCTCCCAACACTTCGTTTTGCGTTGCATCGTGGCCGCCACTCGAGAACCATTACTCCCCAGCGGTTATCAGTTCTATGAGCTTTATGACCTGCCCACTGCCACTTCAGCCTACCAGTTCTGAGAGATATGTCGGTGACTTTGGTTCCTCTAGGGATTTCCATATTTCGGATTCTATCACGTAGAGAAACTCGAAGCATAGTTCTCTCCATAGACGAAGATGCGATAGACGATACACAAATGTATCCGTCAAAGGCTTACGACACTGCTATACTAGACTAGACATTAAGATCACAGAGTGTAGTCGCTCAGGGGTGTCATCTGGCTCCAATTTCATATGTTTTGTGTACAGACAATGGTTTACATGATTTTTAAACAAAAATTGATTTGGTAGAAATTGATCCACCTACAGTATGCTATAGCGACATCATTGGCACGCTAGGTATTAACAGTCGCTTCTGATCGAGTGCGTCGCGTGTCGCACTCGGTCTGCTATAGTATGGAGATTTCAGTGGAGTTGCTCAGGTATCATTCTGTACTCTTCTCTAGAGACGGCACGGTATGCCAACGAGAGTAAAATTTTAACACACATATTGTATGTAATGTATTAGGATTAAAAATAAATACTTGAATACTTGAACCTCCAGTGTAGTGTGCATGGATGTAGATACCTGGTCAGCAACGACGTGATACTTGGCGGCGGGGTCGCAGTGCTCCTCGGACCGTGCGACTGGCGGCGCCACGCCCTGGTAGCGGAGCGCCAGTCGCCACCAGCGACTATTCATGTTGGAGACACCTTCTTCGAAGACTGACCAGCGCCACTGGATGATTTAGATATAAAGAAAGAAGTATATTATGTATGTAAAATGACTCGTGACCCAAGAGCTGGTGAGTATCTGGCACAGCGCATCAGCAATGCCATAAAGCGGGGGACATAATAATGATTACTAGATGCCATATCGCTTTTGGATTTGTGATGGATGAATTTCTAATCCTACGTGCTATTAAATTTATACCTAATCGTAGACAAGGACATTTTGACGATGAATGAATGAACACTTTATTGTACTAGAAGATAAATACGTAAAAATATAAAAGATCTCATATCTAAACAAAAATGAACAGTACAAAAGGCGTCGCTTAGAGTGATTTCTTCCAGGCAACCCTGACGATGATCGAGGAAATAGTAAAGCTGTTTAGACAGTAGAAGAAGCATAAAGAAGTCATCACCTGATCCACCATAAACGCGAAAGGCAGGTAGGCCACCTTCTCTAGTGCCATCGACATCAGGAAGTTCATGCTAACTTCGTATGGATCATGCGACCTGAAAACATTGATCAATAAAATAAATTTCATTATATCCACGACGGAACGGAAAATATATGAAAATTTTAGGATTTCAGATACCTAATCGTTTTGTCACAAGAATGTGGTAAATTTTTTCGGACTGTCTGTTCACGTTATCTAGAGACTGAGTGGGATTGAGACGAGTTAATTTATAAGTTTGTTTAGCTATGTAATTCAAACTCATGCTACTATCAAAGATCACAAATGTTATACTGGACATTGTCTAACTTGTCCTGTTCACTTTAATTCAACTTTTATTTTTGTATTGAGTCTAGTTTGTGTATAATAGTTCTAAATCTGCAGTCTATTTTACTCTAATTCAATTTAAAACTAAAGACTCTACTATCTTTCATAATTACTCTATATATTCAATAATGGATGCTGTATCTATTAATATTTACTATTTAAGACGAACACTCACGACTTGTACAAGCATCATCATCATCATCAGCCCATACACGTCCACTGCTGGACATAGGTCGCAGGGAGTCGATGGATGGAGGCGGTTCAGTACCGCTATTTGTGGCGTCGTACTGGGGAGGCCTATGTCCAGCCGTGGACGTGTATGGGCTGACTTGTACAATAACTATTAGTAATTGTTGTAAGGGGAAGCACTCACTAACAAACTAACAAGTCATTTTAAGAATGGCTTATATTGGTAATGAGAGCCCTAAATAAGTGTCATGTACTTTTTACGCAATAAACAATTTTTTATTTTAAAAATTTTCATTTCCTTATTTTAAGTTTTGTTATAATATTTTCCCCTACGTTTCTATCATAAACTGCCATGAATTCGCGACCAAGATCGCTCTAACACGATGGAAATGTAGCGGCAAATATAAAAAAAGGTACGCAATAAAAACCCAATAAATTCTTTATGATAACCAGTCGCTAAAGTCTAAAAAGTTTCATCTTGCGATTGTCGTTAAAAACAATACTGTAAAGTAAGTAGATTATTTATTTTTCACATAAAAAATGCTGCACTCACTTGTTCTGATAAAGTCCAACTCTCTGCAGGTGTTGCAGATTGTAGACAGAGAGCGAGGCCGCATTCGCCACTGCTTCGTGGAACGCTGAAAATTATTAATATTCTAAGGCAAACAAAAATTGTTAGGCTGGTAGTGGCAGTAAGACCTACATGGAAGAAATAATGAGAACCTGGTGTTTTTCTTAGAAACTGCGTTCGTTTGTTTTTTTTTTCACTACTCAATCCCTTATACGATACTGTAAATGGAACTGATGGCAGTCAGTCGTTCCTCATAAGTCGTAACACTTTACTGTGCTGTGAGAGCAGTCGTGGTGACCATGTCAATTCTTGCTAAGCCTCAGTATGTCTGGTCTCGCAATGATTGCGGGACATAGTGATTAGTACCTGGATTAGCTCCATCCCTGAACAACTGCGGTTGGTCCGCGTACTGCAGGTAGTACTGGATGTGCGCCATCTCGTGATGAGTTGAGATGAGGTCCTGCATCGTAACTTCAGTACATTGTTTTATTCTGAAAAAAAATCGAAACATATAAAATAAATAAATAATGCTGGACAATTCACACAGAATTATCTAGCCCCAGGCTAAGCAGAGCTTGTGTTATGGGTACTAGATAACATATATATTAAAGTACTTTGGTTTTGAAGCTAGGAAACCATCGGGGCTAGGACTAGGCGAGTGGTATCGGTGGGTGGCGACAGATATCGCTGGGTGCTGACAGATATCGCTGGGTTCTCGAGGTGGAAATTAAACTAACTACTAAACGAAATCAACACTACAGAATAAAACAACATAGAAAAAAGGCAAAAGGTGGTCATAAATTATAATTAAAGAGCCCCTTCTGAACAAGCCATGGTTTCAATAGTTCAATAGTACTTTATTTATAACAAAATGTTTCAGCCTAACATTGAAACTAGACTTGATGAGGTGACTGTGTGTCTATAGAAGTATATATAGGAGATACCTACTAAAGAGTTTGACTTTGACATAGTGGATCCAGTTGAAGAGCTAGACGATAGAAATGTGACTAAAATACATATTTTGTGAAATAGGCTCAGTAATAGGTTTAAAGTTATTATTTTGTGTTAAAAGTTATTATATTGTATGATAGGTATAAGGTAAATAAATACACATTTTTATTTTTATTTTATGAAGAAAAGGTTGAAACTGTGAACCTGTGACCATTATGAAGTTATAATCTGTAAAACTAGACAATAATGAACAGATAATTTATGCCCCCTATTCCTATTCCGAGGCCTATGTTCAGCAGTGGACGGGTACGGGCTGATGATGATGATGATGATGAACCCCTATTCCTATCTAAGTAATATAGTACCTTTTGTATTATGTACATTATGTCAGTCATCGAGTACCCATAACTTAAGCTCTATTTAACTTGGGGCTAGATGATGCTTTGTGAATGTTCTAGCTGGTTCCAGCACATTATTGTATAACTCGGGGCTCCGGCTTTAGGCCCAGACACGTGTAGAACTCTAACTGTGTCGCTATACGGTGTCGATATAGGTGATAGAGACAGCACCTGTAGTCGATCCTATTGCAGAAGTCCCAGGCGCTGGCGGTGCACTGCACGGCGCGCGGAGGACGGGACAGCAGGGAGCCGCGCCAGAACTCAGGGGGTGCAGGCTTCAGGCCTAGGGACGTGTAGAACTCTTCCGCCATTTGGAACATTCTGAAAATATATTATTAGTCAACACAACGAAGAGGTTGCGCCTCTACAGATTCTCGGCCTATATGCAGTTCTCGACAGAGCCTACGCATTTGCTACCCTTGGAGTCGAGACCCTAGGTCTATAAGGGAGCCGAGGCTCTCCGAGTTATCAAAAACATTCTGAGTGTCTGGTCGAAGCGACACGTGACCCGAGAGCTGGTGAGTATCTGGCGCAGTGCATTAGCATTGCCATACAGCGAGGCAATGCAGCCAGCGTCTTGGGGACGCTTCCGACTGATATTGATATGGACCAGTTGAGCTACCTGTAGATTCATAGATAATCCAAAACATTTACAAGTCACACTTTTGGAAAAAAGCCTCCTTTTCGGTTCTTTCCTTCAGATGGAGTGGAGAGAACCCTCCACTCCAACCGTTATAAAAATAAAATAAATAAAAATAAAAATGCTTTAATTCAGACAACAAATGGGTCCATAGATTCATGACTTATTTACACATAGAGCACACATAAAAAAATAAAACAAAATAGAAAATAATATAACAACAACGCAGAGTATAATCAATGAAGGAAATAGCTTCCTTCATTGATAACCCTCCGCACAAAGCACTTCCATAGTTGAGAAGAAAAGCACTCTGCAACAGTGCTTAGGATGCTGTTGCCACTATCCCGCACTCTGCGCATCAAGGACACTGTTTTTTTGCGCATAACCGCATGGAAACCGTCCGTGCGGTGCTGCGCAAACATTCCTGACGCACTGCAGAATCGAGGCAGTCGCCACATCATCCGAAATATATTGTTATATTGGACTCGTAGGGCGTCCATCGATATTTTGGTATGCCGGACCCACAGACTTCCCGTGTAAAAACTCTGACAATACGCTTTAAAAAGCGTTATTTTAACTTGGTAAGTACATCGGGAAAATCTGCGAGCCAGCATGTTACCTCGAACCGATAGAGCCCTACGCTCCCTTTCGACATCCTCATCGTCCTTAAGGTCGTCAACAAGTACATGCCCCAGGTATTTAAACTTTGACACTCGATTTATGTTCAAGCCGTTCAGGGTAATATTAAGCTGGTTTTCAGGACATTTACCGAAGGCCTTAAAGACCATGTATTCAGTCTTCTTAACATTATATTTGAGCCCATGCTCAACAGCGTAAGTATCACACACTCTCAGTAGTTCTCTAATACCCCCCACCGTCGGGCTCAGCAGCACCATATCATCGGCATAACCTATGTTGTTAATGCTTACGCCATTCATGCGGCAGCCGGTACGTATGCTGCTGAGCCCGTCGATGAGGTCATTAACATACAAATTGAAGAGCTTCGTCGATGTAATCCCCCCCTGTCTTACCCCGCTCTCCAACCTGTATGCTCCCGATAGAGAACTGGACCATTTAACGTGATTAATTTGGTTGTCATACCAGTACTTAAACATTCTAAGGACTTCAACCGGCAAGCCTCTGTCCCTCAGCTTTCTCCAAAGCACATCGTATGACACAAGGTCAAAGGCTTTGGAGAGGTCGAGGAAACAGGCGAATACCGGCGTCCTGCGATCTGTATAATACTGAATGGTATTCTTGAGACTTATGATTGCACTTTCTGTAGACAGTCTGGGTCGGAACCCGAACTGAGCGTCATGGAGTTTTATATATTTATCTATATAGAAATCAAGAAGACCATTCAGTATTTTAGCAATAATGGTTGCCAGAGAAACAGGTCTGTAGTTACCTAAGTTTGAAACATCCCCGGTTCTGTCCTTCACAATGGGCACGACGATGGTTTTCATTAAATCCAGAGGTAGATGAGAGTGGCTCATGCACATTGTAAAAAACATACCAAGGACATTTGGAAGGTGCACTCCTGCGTACCTTAAATGCTCAACACTGAGCCCGTCATGACCAGGAGACTTACCACCGCTCATCCCGCTCAGGACCTTTCTGACCTGTCGAGCAGTAAATCGAACAAGCGGCTTCTCTCTCCCAGATAGCTTCTCTCTTGCGGGAGAAAAGCCATCTGCGCCACTTACGGGCTCAGTACCGATGGGCATAGTGGAAGGGCCAAGCGGAGACCTTACCTTTAAAGTGCTCCCGGAATATATTGGAAATTTCCACAGCACCACTAATCCCACCCACACTCACCGGGAGACCAGGCCTAACGTCCTGCTTACTCGTAGCTTTCCAAAATTTACTAAAATCTTTCACCGATCGGTGTTTGGCCAGAATATCCAACTTTAGTTGTTCCTGGTTATTTTAACACCACTTGAGTCGACTTTTAAAAATTTTACGTGATTCATACATATTTTCGTAAATTGTTCCAGAAGTAGGTCGGCTACAATGTATCCACAATTCAAAGTTAAGCCTGGCCTGACGGTGCGCTTCATGGACGTACTTATTCCATCCACATAAGTGTCTGGTCCTTCGAGTTTTCTTATCTGGCTTAACATTTGTGCTTACAGCCGCGCTACTCAAAATCTGTACAAGTTGGTCATACATTTGGTCCAACAAAAGTTTGTGTTCAACCAAACCACATGGCCCACCACCGCACCCTATAAATTCTGAAGGAAAAACAATGTCACGTAATCCAGTATGACACAACTCAAGGTACTTACTAATCTGGGAGTTATTTCTTTCTCCCCATACTACTGAGTTGCGTGGTAGGTCGTGGATCATCAGTTTAGGTCTTACTATTTCTATGTTACATTTCACTGTAAGTGGTAGGTGATCCGAAACGAATACGTTTTCAATAACGCCCACCTCAACAACGGTTTGCCAGGCCGACAGTGACACGACACAGTGATCTAGCCATCGCCTACACCCATGGGCCTCACTAACAAAAGTGTACGTGTCTGTCTAACCTAACTTTTCTAGATCAGCACAGATCCAGGACTGATCAAGACAGAAGTTTAACAATTCCTTATAAAACAATTCATGCGGATGAGCGTTGAAATCGCCTAACACAAATATACTTTCAGTATTTAAACTCTCTACTATTGCACTAATTTCACCCATCACTTCAGAGAAAATTGGTAAATTGTCCAGAGAATCAGTAGGCATGTAAACAGAAAGTACAATAATAGAGCGACCACTCGTCGTGGCCTTTATAGCTACAAGGCGAGCGCTAGTACACTCCAGGATACTAATATTATCAAAAACGCCCTTTCTCCAAAGAATGGCCACTGCCCCATATGGCCGTCCCCTTAATAGACCCGAGGATGCATCTACCGCAGACTTGCCCGTATACTCAAAGTCAATAGAAGTAGTTCCTAGTAACGGAATGTCATGAGGGAGCAGCCATGTCTCTTGAAGGCCCACTATGTCATAATTTTTACAAATAATACGTACGTCTTCAATTGATCGTTTGAAAGACTTACAATTTTTTTGACGTTATGACATGACTGATGGTGTGGCCTGAGCCAGCTAGACCCAGGCTCTTTACAATACGTACAGTTCATATGTCTACCGCGATGGATAGACCTGGAATCCTGGATCTTTCATTGAAGTACGGTGATCCTGCCTTGCCCAAAAGTGTCGAATATTCGTTTTCGTTATTATAAAATCATTTGAAAACTCTGTTTGTTAACGTCGAGTCTTAGCCGCTTGTAGACGTCCGTTTGTTTCGCCGGATATACGTATAAAATATTCTGATTTGCCAGCGGCGGCGCGGCGTCCGGTGCGTGTACATCGATATTACTCGTACCTGAGTAAATCCCTGGCGTAACATCATTGTATGTACCTGTGTGGAGTGAATGCCTGACGTAACATCACTGTAAATATTTACCTGAGTGGAGTGAATCCCTGACGTAACATCTCAGCTGTGACGTCCACGTTGGGAGACTGGGGAAAAGGTATCACTAGGTCCATTATGGACTTCCAATTTTGAGCCCACATGTTGCCTGGAAGAAATAGTTACAGACTTATAACAACTCAAAACTCACGCAACGTAAAAGTGGTACAAGTTCCAGAACGAAAACTATTTAGCATTTTTACGCTTATTAGCTACTCAGTAGTACGGTATTTTCGACTCATACTGAGTCGTCATTCAACTCATACTGACTTGAAAGAGATATGATTAAAATGACTGATACCTATCTACAACTTACTAATTTCAATATCAGACTATAAATCCACAGACGTCAACGTAGGAATAAATGTTGCAGTTTCGTTAGTGGTTGACTGAATACTGTGACAAAATGACTCATTCATGACTCACCTAGTAAATGAGCCGGTATGGGTCCGTCAGACCTCACTGTCGTTTCGCCGTACCTTTGAATCAGACGGCGGCGCACGTAGGTGAAAAGCTGTTTGTATAATGGCGCCACCTAAAAAATACATTGTAATTTCAGGAGTGTAACCCCAAGCGACAAAATTTTTACAAAACAATAAAATTCCTTTTCGATTTTACTGAAACTCGGATATATGAGAACGGCTGCACCGATTTTTCAAGAACGCTCCCAAAATCTTTTACAATGAAACTTACCTACCCAAAAATCGAAAACAGCTCATCCTCTTGGGAAATAAATGGGTATTCATTAATGAGCTTTGACTAGGCTTGAGGCATATTTATCGTCACTGATAAAAGTCACAGATATAGAAAATTGGCGATATTTCACAGTGACAGAAACTAAATATATCTGTGACTTGATAGTCACAGATATATTTAGTTTCTGTTGCCTGTGTGATCACAGGCAGTGCCACGCACGAGTGCACGATATTATATCGTTGTTATTTTATTATAATATAGCTTCTTTATTCTCTCTTTGATAATATCACTAAATCACAATGAGACACACCTAGTATTTTATACTTGAATATTTGAAATGTATACCGCAATGTAACAAAGTTGTTGAAGAAAATGCCGTTTAAATTTATTCGGTTAATCAACATGCTACTGCTACTTAGTCAGCTACAATAAATATATTATTGAATCAGTAAAAAAAATGAATTTGTACGTGATTGGTAGAAATACTAGCTAGTATTTTGTCACAGGTATTTATCACAGATATTTTGAAGTCACAGTAACGTAAGTCACAGGTATCGGATTTTGCCTAGTATAACCCAAGACTAGCCTTGACATTATATCGTAAGTTGGTAGGGACTAGATAGCTAATGTAAAGTGATGCAAGGCCGAGATCATACGGTGTGTATATACACTCACTTGGTTGTAAATTTCTTCGACGCTCGCTCTAAACGAAGGGTCTTCGTACGCTGCTCTCATCTGATCACCTGCATCTCTGTAGCCTGAAACAAATGGTGATCACTCAAAGTGTCAAAAGCCAGTAGGTGTACTAACAATCGAAATTGCAGTGCCCAACAGGGTGTTTGTACCTACTAACTTTAGCTATAATTAGATCATAAGCTACCAAAAAGTGTACATACTAGCAATGAATAAATGAAATGAAATAATAATAAAATTAGTAAATCTGGGCCTCGTTTAGAATAGAAATAAACCAGGTAGGGAGATAGCTTTATCTCTGTCCTTACCTAGGATTCAATATTTCTCTATCAGCTTAGCCGTAAGTAACAAGTAAACCCTTTTATAGAAAGATTATTATTAAATTGTTCACTAAAGTTTTCACTTTGCAGCATATTAGTAAAAATAATTGCAAAAAAATCCTGAGTGAATAAGTCATAAACTCATGAGTCAATAAGTCATTATTCACCGGTAGCCTGCGCCGCTTGGTTTGCCAGATGCACGTATCGCATGAATCTGTTCTTCAGTTTCGGCCCTGTCTGGTCCCTAAAACTCTTCCACACGTAGAGTAACTCACTCTCTATGCGTGAGTGGGCTAGGATGCGGGACATCTCAGGGTCTAGTTGCATGTCACAATAGTTGTTTTCTGGGGCTGAAACGGTTGGTAAAGTTGAACGTTATAATGAAAGCAAAAATCACTCAGATCGGAGCATGTTTGAAGTCAAGTGACGATATGTGTATTATTACTGTCTGCACGCGGTTTCTCGCATTGTTTCCTTCAAACCTTTCAAGGGGATTTTTATCCCATGGGAACTAATATAAGGGATAAAAAGTTGCCTATGTTTGATTCCAGGACTAGAATTGTTGTATGGAAACCTTTAAAGGGGATTTTTATCCCATGGGAACTGATTTATGGGATAAAAAGTATGTAGCCTATGTTTGATTCCAGGACAAGAATTATAGTGAGTTTGATTTAATTTAAACTGTTGAAACATTGCGAAGAGATCTGTTTGAATCTGATTTGTGTTTCAGTATTCATTAGTTCATCATCATAATCATCACTGCTGCACAAAGGCCTCCCTGAGCGCCATACATAGCACCCTGTTTTCAGCTTGCAGCGTCCAGCATCTACCTGGAGGATTTTACTTTTCGGAGAAAAGTACCTAACTAAACATGTCAATGTTTGAGTACCTACTTATTCATATGCATGAAAGCAAAACGAATTATAATACGTCAGGTATAATTCGTTTTGCTTGGTGTCTGAATATAAGGCGGAAAAGTTGCGTTCACATATTACATTATACTACAATATTTGACTCAGACCTTCAGTATACGGCTGATAATGCTGGTACGGTTGGCTAGCGAGATGGTATGTTGGCTGGTATGTGGGCTGGTACGCAGACTGGTACTCATGAGAATACGGCACTCGCGGCACATGAGGATCGTACGGCTTCTGACCGTACGGACAGATCTTAGCGCTGTTGTATGTCTCCTTCATTGAGGATATTAACTGTTGGAGCTGGAATGAGTAGATAAATATAAAATTTTTGTTGAGATATGTTAATTAGCTGATGAGAATTTTTATGTATGGTAAATGTGGTTTCGGCATGACATGCAGCATGGGTCAATGAGTCATGATGAGTCAATGAGTCATAGTTGTGAAAATGAGTTAAGGTAAAACGTGATGAAGGTCAGTGTGTTTACTATTTTACTAGCCATGCCATGAGTAACGGAGTGTGGGAAGTTCTCCCACACCCACTGCGACTGTAACAATTTATGATGACGGCCCATCCCGTCATCATAATTTGTTACAGTCGCAGGGAGTAAATGGGTGGAAGCGCCTCAGGACCGCTATTTGTGGCATCTTTTCGGGGAAAGATATTCCGCCCGGGGGCGTATACGGGCTGATTATGATGACAGTCATGAGTGGATAAGTCATGCATTAGGCATGGATCTAGAGGTCAAGTCAATAAGTCAGTGCGTCACCTCAGTATACTGATCATCTGGTAGCGCCGCCCGGCCCCCTTGAACGATCTTCATCAACTGCCGGCGCCCCTGAGGGTCCGATAGACGGGAACCCTCAAATGCTGCAGCCTTCCGCCAGGATAGACGCTCGAACTTGGAACTGAGGGCCAGTTCTTCAGCCATCCGATGCTGGTTGTATTCCGTGATGTTGGTGACGAAGCGCCATTGAGCCATTGTTACTCTGGGGATGGAAAGAGAAATTATAATATTTATGAGAATAAATAATATCAAAACTCAAAGTGCTTAATTTATTTTAGAACTTACGTCTTGGTCACTTCACAAAATTAAAATTACATAATGTATATATGACGAGCTTTTGCCGTTTGTGAGTTGATATATGACAAAAAAGTAGCGTATGTTTTACCCTAGAACTACGTGTACCTATGAAAAATTCAATCAGCCCAATCCGTTCAGTATTTTGGCGTCAAGAGGTTAAAAAGATCCATGCATCCATCCAAACAAACATAAAAAAAAACAACAAACCTGTAGCACATAGCAGAAGCCTCTCTGTCGTACTCTCGGAGAAACTGGGCTGCCTCCATAGCGTTGGTGTTGGAGCCCTGAAACAATGATATGGTCATTAGTCCCTTGGGAGCTCGGGAGGCCTATTGTGTGGGACGCTACATGTGTCGACGCACTTGCGCCTTCTCATCTTTCGAGGACATCCGTGAGGGCTGGTTCGGCGGCAGAGTTGGCCGAGGATCTCAAGAGGCGCAAATATGCAGGTCTCGACAGAGCCTACGCATTTGCTCCCTTTGGAGTCGAGACTCTAGGTCCGTTGGGTGCCTCTAAGTTTTCAAAAAATTATTTGAGCATCAGGTCGAAGCGACGCTCGACCCGAGAGCTGGTGAGTATCTGGCGCAGAGCATTAGCATTGCCTTACAGCGGGGCAATGCAGCCAGCAGCGTCTTGGGGATGCTTCCGACTGGGTCCGACCGATTGATAGGACCGGTTGAGCTACCTGTAGATTGTTTCCAACAGTCTGCAGTTGGCTCAATTGTAAATATTTGTTTTTATTATTACCTATTTGATTATTATTTTCATTATCAATAAAGAATTCATTGGTATGCGATGCCATGACGACCAATTAAGATGAATAATTGTTATTATTAAAATAATAAATGGCAATAAAAAATGGAAAGTATAAAATCGAGAAACTTTTAAAACTATCATCATAGTCGTGGATATCGTGGATAATAAATCATTATTCGTCATCACCATCAGCCCATACACTTCCACTGCTGGACATAGGCCTCCCCCGTACGACACCACAAATAGCGGTCTTGAGCCGCCTCCATCCATCGACTCCCTGCGACCGCTACGATGTCGTCGGTCCATCAAGTGGATGGTCTCCCATGTAGGGGGGATTTGCCATAATCACCACGCTTGGCAGGCGGATTGGTGATCGCAGTGTTGGTGTTTAAAAATATTCAGAAGGAAGCTGCTGCCCTTCCTCTGGTAGGTTCTCTTAGTCGGCTCTTACGACATCCACGGGTTGAGAGGGGTCGATATTCGTACGCCGCGGCCCCACAGCAATCATTCAAAATCATTATTAATACCATGAATTTTCCAAAATTTCGTTTTGTTACTTAGTATCTTTAGGTACCAAATTCAATTATACTTAGGACGAAGTAACATTACCTAATCTGTGACTCGGGTACCTATGCTTGTTAATGAAAGGAAACAGGTATGTAGATAGGTATACTTATTTAAAATATGGCTGATACCTATGTCGTGCCATGTTTTTGTTTGAGACTAAACTTTGTCAGCAAACTATGTGTGTCATTATTGAAGTTAATTATTTGTGACGGACTTCTTACCCGAACTGCATAAACATAAAAGTGGCTGTCTGGGTTGCCACTTTTATATGCCAGGTATTGCCAATAACAAAAATATCAAGTCAAGTCAACTAAGTACGTAACATTCGTCCCTGGTACGTAAGTGGTGGGTTAGTTCATAGGACTTTATATCTTCCTAATATTTTATTTATGCGTGAATTGTGCCAATTTACTTTTTCGCTAGTTTTATTTCTTGTAGAAGGCAGAATCTTCTTCTTTTTTGTCGTATTTTTCATTGCTGAAGGACGCGCCCGTACTGGAACGCTTTCACGGAGACACCGATGAACCGCTTCCACACTACTCTGTTTTTGGTTTTTGGCCTGTCTCAGGGCTGCAGGCAAAGTGAGTCCCGTTATTACCTTGATTTAGTCAGCCCAGCGGGTTGGTGAGCGCCCTCTTGGTCTTTAGAATCTTCTAGCTAGGTAGAATAGGTATACAAAAAATCGGAAAAAAAACCCGCGCAATATAAATCGGTTCACCCTAGGCTAATATTACACACTGCAAGACCCTGGTGGTACTAAGTTCCTAGTAGGTACAACTAATCTATCAACCCCGCTCTGCTTTGTCAGACAGTGTCCTTGCAACCAAATTGAAGATGTCACGCGACTGCTAAGGTCGTTTCTCAGATTATGTTGAAGCGGTTGTGCTTCGCTTAATTGCAGGGATTTCCTGTCATTCTTCATAACATACCTACCTAATTTTATGATTGCTGTGCAGGTTTAAATCACGGACAGCCAAGTATCAGTAGTAGGCTTTTATAAGTTTATGGGAAGCGAACCAGCAAACGACTTGGCGGTACAGTGGTAACGTCACAAAAATCGCTTATTTTATTTTCTAGGTTTATTACAAGTAATTTAGATAGCACATATGAAGTTTTGCGCACAATGTAATCCATTTGCTATAAATCTTTGATAAAACAAACTGTGGCACGACAGGTGCTTAAAAAAATGAACATGGGTTGTTAACGCCTCAACAATCGACGTGAATACAGCCGCTACACAGAGCTGCAACTTCACTGCAATCATACTTTGGAAGTGAGCGCCGCGGCGTCCGTCCGCCATATTCATTCCTTGCAAAACCACCCAACTTACAATACAGCCTCCGCGCACAGCGCAAGTCTTTTATTTTACATACATTTATTAAGTTTTCAATATTGTAAAGAGTCAAATACAAAGCTCCAAAGATCTACACGTCTTCTCATTTCCATTTGGTCCTTCGAGCCGGATCGCGAGGAAACAGCGATCTATCCAAGAGGACATCCGGAGGTCAATGGACGCGCAATTCAAGAAAAAGGACTTGCCCGGGGGCATTTACTATCCAAATACAAAGAAGACAAGTCAAGAGAAGTGATAACCGTGGATGGGTAACGCATGTGTTGAGTTCGTTCCAATAAAATATCCTTTTCATTCTTTTATAAAAATAAATTATAAATCAGTAAATTTATCCATTCCCATCTCACAATATTTCAGTCTCTTTTGCAGTCAATAGTGTTCATGACTCAGTAGTGGGTAATTCCCAATAGGTTTACGTGTTATTTTATGGTTATTTTAACAAGATTTTACTCATTCCAGGACAGTGATATTGTGTGCCTGCGCATGACCTTGTCGTAACATTGTACGTGGCTTGCGAGGGCAGCCATTCCGGCATTCTGTCCACGCCATTTACTGCATTTGCATAGCAATTAAGTATTGTTTCTATTACTTATCATACTTACTATTTCTCCTTTTCTTAATCTTGTAAAATAATCATTTCATTTCAGCTTGCAATTGACTTACATTTATTCTTCGAAATTTCACTATCTTTACCCTTTCAGTACATAAAACAAGTGAAGTGTAATCAAACAATTAAAGTGTAAATTCTTCCTATCGATCGCCATGGACTATAAAGCTTTAATACGCCGCAGAGCTAGCTATAAATCAAAGCTTACTCAATTCAAATCATACCTAGATTCAGTGCTAAGTTGCAGCACAGCTCTGACGAGTGTTCAATTAAATGAATTAAATATTCGAGTGTCCAAATTAGATGATCTTTATACGGAATATGATAGCGTACAAACTGACATAGAAAATATGTGTGAAATTCCAGATGAGCAGTACAAAGAGCGGGAAACCTTCGAAACCCAGTACTACAGTACTATCGCTGCAGCTCGTGACATTATGGACAAACAGGGCTCTGTGGGCATGGCGGAAACAGGCGCCTGCAGTAGCGCCTCGGTGACGGGTTCAGGTACAGCGGTCGCAGGTAGACCTTCATTCAAACTGCCAGTTATACATTTGCCAACCTTTTCTGGTCGCTATCAAGATTGGTTAGGGTTCCATGATTCTTACACATCTCTAATACACAACAATACGTCTATTCCTGCTATCAATAAGTTTCATTATTTACGCGCAGCGCTGAAGGATAGTGCAGCTTCTATTATACAGTCAATTGATTTCTCAGCTGATAATTATGTGATAGCGTGGCAATTACTGTGCGAACGCTTTCACAACAATAGGCTTCTTATCAATAATCATATACAGTCGATTTTCAATATAGAATCAATTAACAAAGAGTCAGCTAAAGCCTTGAGAAATATTATCGATACAGTAAACAAGAACCTCAGGGCATTAAAGATTCTTAAATTACCTACTGAACACTGGGACGTGCTAATAATTCATATTGTATCCAACAAGTTAGATTCCGTTACTTGTCGCGAATGGGAGTTTCATCGTAGCAGATCAGAGACCAATATTCCTACTCTGACTCAATTCAATGCCTTTCTCAAAGGTCGTGCTGACTTGCTAGAAACAATTGATGAGCAGTCGCGCAACAAACGTAGGCATAGTGATAGTGCAGTTCCACGTAATAAGGCTTTCGTTGCAAATTCCACAGAAACAAAGAAAAAACCGAGACCTTCATTGTGTGCGATATGTAAACATAATCACCCGATATTCAGGTGCTATAAATTCAAAGCTATGCCCGTTGTAACTAGAATCGAACAGGTAAAAACATTGGGTCTATGTCGAAACTGCTTACGTAGTCACGGAAATAAGGAGTGTCGGTTAGGTCATTGCACGATTTGTTCAGAAAAACACCACACACTCTTACACCAACACTCAGAATCTAAGGATACAGAGCACGGCGATATTGTGCTGTCAACTTGTCACACACAGATACAGAATGAGTCAATTCATTCAAACAATAAAAATACAACATTTTCAAACACAACCACCAATTTGGTTTTGCTTTCAACAGCAGTCATTCAAGTTTCAAATCCTGAAACCAAACACACTCAATCCATACGCGTGCTTCTCGATAACGGTAGCACCACGAGTTTTATCTCGGAGAGATTGACAAAACAACTCAATTTACAAACCTTCTCAACGCGTACGACCGTTGAAGGGTTAAACAACCAATTATCACACATTTCAAGCCGTTGCAAGGTTACAATTCAATCCAAATACGATAAAACATACAAAACAGATGTTGATTGTTTTATTGTGCCTCAGATAGCACAATCATTACCCTCATCTCAAATCAGTTGCATCACACTCAACATACCTAGCCACATACAATTAGCTGACCCTACCTATAACATACCGTCACAGGTAGATATGTTATTAGGCGCAGATATTTTCTGGGATGTACTCGGCAGCGAGCACATTTCGCTAGGCAAGGCAAAACCAACTCTAAGTGAAACACGATTAGGTTGGTTAGTTTCAGGTGCAATCCAAACAAAATCATACAAAAATCATACAAACACATTATACAGTTCTACAGTCCACTGTCACCACATTCAAACAGATATTCAAAATGACCTCACCAGGCTCTTTGAACTTGACGCAGTTATACCATCAAAGGGTAACACCATGTCCAAAGAACAACAAACCTGTGAGGATATATTCACCAAAACCACAACTCGACAACCAGATGGTCGATTCGTTGTTACTATTCCACTCAAACAGTCACCTACCGACTTAGGTGATTCTTACGAGCAAGCTTCTTCTAGGTTCTTGTCACTTGAACGCAGATTCAAGAGGGACCATAAATTCAAACAATTATACACATAAATAATACAAAAATACCTAGATATGTTGTTTGCGATAACCCTATCAGTGTTGAGTTACATACCTTTTCAGATGCTTCAAATTCTGCTTATAGTGCATGTGTGTACTTACGTTCCGTTACAGCAGATGATAAAGTAACGGTAAACTTGGTTATGGCCAAGAGTAGGGTCGCGCCAATCAAAAAGCTGACAACCCCCCGTTTAGAGTTATGCGGGGCATTAATAGCTTCACGGTTAGCAAAAAGGGTTTTAGAATCCTTTAGGTTCACAGCAAAGGTAGGTACCTATTATTGGTCTGATTCAACAATCGTTCTAAGCTGGATTAAAACTCCTCACACAGATCAATTAAAACCTTTCGTTATGCACAGAATACACGAAATAGTGGAAAACACCAATCCTATCTCATGGCAGTACGTACCTACTTCTGTTAACCCTGCTGATATAGGTTCAAGGGGGCTCGAACCACACAAGCTACAAGACAGTAGTCTTTGGTGGCACGGTCCAGCCTTCTTATTAGATTCGTCTAGCCACTGGCCTAAACATCCCGCTTTACTACAGGAAAATGAATTACCTGAATTCAAAGAACAATGTCACACAAATTACAAACATGATTCAGCATTGGATACATCTTTTATACATAAATACTCAAACATTAACAAAGTTCAGCGTATAACAGCATACATACTTAGGTTCATACATAATTGTCGTAACCCACACAGCAAACATACAGGTTATTTAAACACAAAAGAATACAACATGTCAATGCATTTACTTTGCAGACTGTCTCAGCTTGAATCATTCCCTAATGAATACAATTTATTGTCAAACAAAAAACAAATAAACATTAAAAATCAATTAGTTAAATTAAATCCATTCTTTCAAGAATCCAATGGTTTGATTCGAGTCGGGGGAAGGCTGTCAAATTCAAATTATGATTACGACACAAAACACCCTATATTACTGCATTCATCACATCATATAACACAACTTATATTCAGACACTATCATACCAGTCTATTACATGCTGGACCGCAACTCTTGCTAGCATCCATACGACATAAATATTGGGCTATAGGTGGTCGTAACTTAGCAAGAAAAACCGTACATAGCTGCATTACGTGCGTACGGTTTTCTGGTAAAAGTATTCAACCTCAAATGGCTAATCTTCCAAAGCAACGTATTGAGGGTGAATATCCATTTGCTCACACAGCCTGCGATTATATGGGGCCTATTTTGATAGCAAACAGAAAAGGCAGAGGTTCTAAACATATAAAATCATACGTATGTATATTTGTATGTCTAGCTGTGAAGGCTGTACATATTGAACTTGTCACTGATTTAACCAAAGATTGCTTTATTGCAGCCCTCAACCGATTTATAGCACGCAGAGGCCTGCCTGTCTGTCTGTACTCTGACAACGGTACCAATTTTGTAGGTGCTTGTAACGATTTAGCGAAATTCTTAAAACAATCCAATCATGACCTCAGTTCGTACGCTGCTCAGCATTCTATGAATTTTAAATTCTCCCCTGCGTATAGTCCCCACTTTAATTCAATGGCCGAGAGCTCAGTCAAATCAGTAAAACATCATTTGAAAAGAATAATATCCACAGCTTTTCTTACCTACGAAGAAATGAACACATTGTTGGTGCAAATAGAGGCTATACTCAATTCTAGACCTATAACTCCATTGTCCTGTGATCCATCTGATCTGGTCCCACTTACTCCTTCCCATTTCTTACTTGGACGATCTTTAACTCTGCTGCCTTCTCCACAGGTACACGATGACTCACTTCATGTATTGCCACGATACCAGAGAGTACAGCAATTGAAAGCTCATTTTTGGGATAGATTTTACCATGAATATATTTCAGAACTCCAGAAGCGAGTAAAGTGGCACAGGAGCAATGCAGAACTCCGTGAAGGTGACATGATGATCGTCAAGGATGACCGACTACCGCCAAACCGATGGGTAATAGGACGTATTACCGACCTGCACAAGGGTAGCGATGGCATCGCTCGAGTAGCTGACTTGAAGACACCGACCGGAACCATACGACGAGCATACAATCGCCTAGTACCACTACCAATCTTGGAACAGGGTGTTCCAACGCCGGGACCCTGTTAACGCCTCAACAATCGACGTGAATACAGCCGCTACACAGAGCTGCAACTTCACTGCAATCATACTTTGGAAGTGAGCGCCGCGGCGTCCGTCCGCCATATTCATTCCTTGCAAAACCACCCAACTTACAATACAGCCTCCGCGCACAGCGCAAGTCTTTTATTTTACATACATTTATTAAGTTTTCAATATTGTAAAGAGTCAAATACAAAGCTCCAAAGATCTACACGTCTTCTCATTTCCATGGGTAAGACAAATATCATGTCTAATGCCCATGTCGCACCCTTACCGGTCTATGTGGGGAACGATGTTATCGAAGTTGATCATTATGTCTACCTGGGACAAATTGTCCAACTAGGTAAATCCAACTTCGATAAAGGGATCAGCCGACGAATCCAACTCGGAAGGGCAGCGTTCGGGAAACTTCGCAATATCTTCTCGTCACAGATACCGCAGACCCTCAAGACGAAAGTCTTTTAGCAAACTTGAACCAGTGATGATTTACAGATCTGAGACGTGGTCGCTGCCTATAGGCCTTATGCATAAGCTCAAAGTCACCCAGCGAGCTATGGAGAGAGCTATGCTCGGAGTTTCTCTACGCGATAGAATCTGGAATACGGAAATCCGTAGTAGAACAAAAGTAACCAACATAGCTCTCAGAATTGATTAGCAGGTTGAAGTGGCGATGATGGACAGGTCTTATAGCTAGCAGAATCGATAACCATTGTGGAGTAAAGGTTCTCGAGTGGCGACCGCGATGCAATGCGAAACGGAGAGTGGGAAGATCTCCCACTTGATGGACCGACGACATTTTTTGCGGTCGCAGGGAGTCTATGGATGGTGGCGGCTCAGGACCACTATTTGTAGCGTCGTTTGGAGGAGGCCTATGTTCAGCAGCGGACGGGATCGTGATGAATGAATGAGGTAGGTACATTCAGAAGAAAAGATGGATGGATTGTGTGAAAGAGGACATGGTTAAGAAAGGTGTAAGTACAGAGGTGACGGCTAATAGAGGAGAGTATTATTTTAGTACTAGCTGCTACCCGCGCCTTCGCCCGTGTTTTATCGGGATAAAAAATAATCTATATGTTATTCCAGGTCCCATACTTTACCCATACCAAATTTCAGCTTAATCGCTTCAGTAGTTTTTGCGTGAAAGAGTAACAAATATTCATACATCCATCCATACAAACTTTGACATTTATAATATTAGAAGGATCTCACCTTACACAGAATATTTATTTATTTACGACATAAGATAACATACCTACAACTAATTACTGTAGGGTCATAATGTGGGTAGGCGCAAATCTTATCCTACTAATATTATAAATGTCAAAGTTTGTAAGGATCGATGTAGGTCTCTTTCACGCAAAAACTACTGAACCGATTAGGCTGAATTTGGTATGGGTATAGTTTGGGACCTGGATTAACATATAGGTTATTTTTTATCCCGATAAAACACGGGCGAAGGCGCGGGTAGCAGCTAGTAATTCATAAAACAGTCTGTGTTCTATGCGTAAACAGACAGTCAGTAGGTAAGGTAATGATTTGTAGGCTAATTAGTACATTTTAAGTTAAATTTATACTTACTTGAAAGTAAAACTTGAAGGTAGGTACAGAGTGGAAGAAAAATATATTTTGTACCGACCCCACCTAGAGTGGGAAAAGGAAGATGATGATGATGATGATTTAGAGAGATTATGTCATCTACACCTACCTTATTACTGAGTTACTTATTTATTCTAAACTTACCATCCTAAAGTAATCTTCACTGCACGCATCGTGGAAGATGGCAGCAAAAACGGCATAACGCAAGATAATAACATTCATATTTGAAGAAAATTGACGCACTTTTCTGTTATTTGCATTGAGATTGTTATTTTCACAAGTTATGTAAAAACTGATATTATAGGTATCTTTTGTTGTTGTTACGTGAATATTATCTTATTTAAAAGTTAGAACCTACTAAATAGGTAGGCCTAACTAAAAGTTTTCATAATTTTCACGAAATTTCGCGCGCGATAAAATCCGCCATTTTAAAATCCCAACCGCGCCAATTCCAACGTTTCTTTTTCGCAAGATGGTGTAGATTTTCCTTTCTTTTTTTATGAAAAGTTGTTTTAAGAAAAATGGCACAGAAAACTATCTCGTAGTGTTTCTTGTCGTGAACTGGAGTAACAACATCCGCCGCTTTTGTTTCGTACATGGTTTGGTGAGCACGGGTATGCTTGGGTGCAGCGGTAGAGACAATATTGTCCTCGAGGCATAATGCAAGCCTGCGACTTTTCTTGCTCTTCCATTCTTAGCCAACAATCAAACAGCTATTTCCGTCCTATAAGAAAACCATACAATCAAATATACGTTGACGGAGACTGGCAGATTGGTAAAAAAACAAGACGATTGAATTAAAGTAAGACGCTGAGCGAAGCGAGCATTTTTTCCGCAGAATTGACTAGAGCTGATTGTGAGAGCTAAACGAGCATGACGTTAGGTACATAATGTAAATAGGTAAACTTATTACACATCCATTTATTTACCTTTTGACATAAAGCAAGCCTAAGAAATTCGATAAATTGTTAACTTGCAACTGAAAGAAAGAATGCAATAGGTAAGATATTTCATAAAAACTGTTCTTTTCATCGAAAAAAATTGTTGATATTGTTACTATTACCTATTACCGAAAAAAATGTGTTCTTACCCATCAATCAACTTCAAATTTTATCACCAGCTTGTCATACATACCCATAGAATTGGGAATAATTATTCCCAATTCTGTGTCCATGTCCATACCTAATCTACGTATTATGTAGAGACATTTTTCAAAACTTCTATAGTCGGTACCTTCCTACCTACCTACTGCCTATCAAGGTTCTTTGTACAATCCCATAAGGTGTTTCCTATGTGAAAAGTTTGTGTGAATATTATTATGATGTATAGAATTAACGACATCAAGTGTAACATGTGTACCCACGGTGGAAATAAATACAATACAATGCAGTATGATCTAAGCGCCTCCTCTGTTCAATTCTTATGCAGCTACCTTCTCTATGTCTAACTATTGCAATGAACGGAGATTTACTATCAAGATGAAACGTCGTGATGGAGAGCTTGCGATGAAATACGTACCTACCTATGTACTTAACGCTTAAAAACTGTGACGGGAAATGAAGAAAAAATTTACATAGATGAAGCTAAGAGATCGGTAATTTCGATATATTTTGCCTTGTATTTTGAACTAGCTGCTGCCCGCGCCTGCGCTCTCGTTTTATCAGGATAAAAAAAGCCGGTACTTGATGTCCCAGGTCTCAAACTATACCCATACCAAATTTCTAGCCCAATCACTACAACAGTAGTTTTTGCGTGAAAGAGGAACAAACATCCATCCATTCTCACAAACTTTGACATTTATAATATTAGTAGGTTATACGAGTATTAACAGACTAAGGTATTTGAAACTGAATTATCAGGGTGTGCAGCAATAATAATTAACTGCATATTTTGGCAGGCGAAAAAAGAAGTAAGAACCATATCACATTCAAAATGGCGCTTGCATTATATATTATATAACAATTGGTAACCCAAAACGTCAACAGACTGGACACGCTCTTTGTCCTAACCAAGGTTTACTGGACCGTAATGTTAGCTCTATTCATACACAAGCTCTGTGGCCTGCGGGGCAGGAGGCTGCGGGTTCTTTTGCTGCCTCGGGAAAAAAATGCTTGCAGATGTTAGTTGCTCTGGGTGTTTTATGTACTAATAACAGTCCTTTTCCATCCAGGCCGTAAAGTTGTGGAACCCACTACCTGAGTCCATTAGGAAAGCTAGATCTCTACCTGTTTTTAAAGTTCGCGTCAAAGATTTTTATCTGTCAGAAAAGTAAATGTTGGTACCTACCTTGCTCTTGGTATTTGTTTATTTATTACTTATAAGTACATAATATATTTTCTACTTTATATATCATCATCATCATCATCAGCCCATACACGTCCACTGCTGGACATAGGCCTCCCCCGTACGACGCCACCAATAGCGGTCCTGAGCCGCCTCCATCCATCGACTCCCTGCGACCGCTACGATGTCGTCGCTCCATCGAGTGGATGGTCTCCCATGTAGGGGGGGATTTGCCATAATCACCACGCTTGGCAGGCGGATTGGTGATCGCAGTGTTGGTGTTTAAAAATACTCAGAAGGAAGCTGCTGCCCTTCCTCTGGTAGGTTCCCTTAGTCGGCTTTTACGACATCCACGGGTTGAGTTGGAGGGGTCGATATTCGTACGCCGCGACCCCACGGCTCGTACGCCGCGACCCCACGGCCTTGTGAATGTATTCCTATCCAAATAAGTATTGAAGTTCAGTTGTTCTATTCATAATGCATACTAGAGACGACCTTTGTGGCGCAGCGAGCGAAGGTTCACCTACGACGCAGAAGAATGCGGGTTTTATTCCCGCCCTACATGGTACACCATCCACTTGATGGACCGACGACATCGTAGCGGTCGCAGGGAGTCGATGGATGGAGGCGGCTCAGGACCGCTATTTGTGGCGTCGTACTGGGGAGGCCTATGTCCAGCAGTGGACGTATATGGGCTGATGATGACATTCACAAGGGCAAACTAGTTTAAGGTATTAAAAATATTTTATTTACAATTTTATGATTACATTATAAATTTGTGTTCTTAGGACATCAAATCGGAATGATTAACTATTATTGCACAATTTTTTTTTAATTGATGCATTTTTTCTTTAAACTAAAATAAATAGAATGAACTTATGTAGCTCCAATACGGTTAAATAATAGTTTTACCTTAACATAATTTACTTTTATTATATATTTAACATTATGTACATTGAGGCACTTTACATAAGATAAAAGACTCCTTTGTCCAGCCCAAAAAACCCATCCCCTTTCCCATATTATCAAGAAAATCGTTAACATTTTTATAAATCAATCGGTTCAGCCATTTTCAAGTAATGCTATTACTGTTACCTACAAATAAGAATAAGATTTTATTTGTTTTTACTCAAGATTAGTAAGTACACATAATAGTAGATTATGCACCAAGGGCACAAAGCAGTGTCTTACGTCACGGGCGTCATTGGATCCCGAGCGCAATTCAGGGTACTAAAATGAGCGAAGCGAGGGAGTTACTAGGATCTGATTGAGGGATTTAATCACGCCCAAAATGAAGACAGCTTTTGTGCATGAGGAGAATACTCTAATTTTCACACTTTCTGCGAGTAAATAGTAAAAGTGTGGTCAATTACCTTTACCCACCTAACAGGACTTTATAACTTGCTTAGTTTTTAGTTTTACGAGCAATGAATGTGAAAAATTATTATTCCCAGCATCCCAGGGATTACAGTTACTTTCACAACTGCTCAATTTCAGCCCCTTCATTTGCTAAATTATATTTCTTCCGTGACGTGTCAATATTATGCCTTCTCTTCATATGTTTTTTATAATTTGACCCATTTGTGAAGGCTCGTTCACAATACACACAGTGATAAGGCTTTGCCCCCGTATGCTGTCTCAAATGTAAGTTTAGTCTCGTCTTAAACCTGAAAGTTTTATTACAATACTGACAAACAAATGGCATTAAATCTGTATGTATAATGTAGTGAGATTTAAGAAGTCGTTTAACTCGAAAGCTTTTCCCACAATGTTCACAAACAAATGGCTTAGAACCCGAATGTAGACTTAGATGAGCTTGTAAGTTTCCCCGAGCTCGGAAGGACAGGGAGCAGTGTTCACATTTATATGGTTTAACATCCTCGTGTGTTCGCATATGTGTACTTAAAGTCCCTTTTGTGAAGAACATCTTCCCACAGACATGACAGGAGAAGTCTCGACTTCGTTCAGTGTGCACCAACTTATGCTGCTGTAGGTTACTTCTCGTTTTAAACTCTTTATCACATATAGTGCATTTAAGATCAGTCAATTCATTCTTCAAAAGTTTTCTTTTATATCCTTTTGAGTATAATACTATGTGGTCTTGTAGCTGTTCTGGTGTTTCAAAGGACAGGCCACAGTTTTCACAGGATAAGTATAAGTCTTCTTTATGTAGGACGTAGTGCTTTTTGAGATAACGATCTCTTTGGAACCTCTTGCTGCAGTACTCACAACTGTATTGAAGCAATTTTTTATGTTCTCTGACGTGTTTAACGAATGTACGATAAATAGGATATGTTTTTCCGCAGTCACTGCATTTGAAATTACAGCAGATTGAGTGTATTTGGACAGAATGGAGTCTCAGTGACTGAAGGTTTTCGAATAAAGCGTCGCAGTCTCCACATCTCCATGTATAGTCATTCCATGAGAGAATAGAAAATGGTGGCGTTGAATTTGAGTCGTCTACCACGATATTATCGAGTAAGTTAAACTTTTTCTTACGTTTTTTCACGACAGAGACTAGAGGCTCGTCCTCATCACTGGATTTGAAGTCGTCGAAGCTGTCTCGATTATCGTCTTCAAAGCTTATGTCGACTTTCTCGACTTTAACCTCAGCAACGTCTAAATCTAATAGTGTGTTTGGGTCTACCGTGATATCTTGGAGGTCATCCTCCATTTTGACCTCAGATTTGGCTTCCTGGAAGGTTTTCCAGTCTTTATTCACTGGTTTCGCGATTTCTTCGCAAAGATCTTCAATGTCTTTCTGCTTGCCGAATATTTGGTTTAGTTTCACTTGTGCGGCGCGGACTACGTGTAGGAACCTGTAAGTACGTTCTAGAAGGTCAAAGCAAGAGTAGCAGATGGACAGAGGAAGTGTATCATCAGGAGAAATCTCTACATTTATCCATTGCATTTTGGTAGCCAATTTCGATGTTATTCCGACATCTTCGTCGGGTGAAATCATGTTTTCTTTCTTCGTAGGCTCAGCACAGAGCCGGCAATAACTTTCTTCTTCATCACTCATGTTTTAATAGATAAATTTCAGCTCCATTCGACGAAAAATCGATTTGTTTTGCACAAAAATTGAAAAAAGTTTACATTCAAATGACTTTGGTTTGTTTGACAGATGTGACGCTTTAGTGCTGCCAGCTAATGATTTGAATTCTACTATTTTTAGGAATATCTTCCATTGATTTGAATGTTTTATAGCGCTTCTATTTTATATTTTATGGACTGCCAACAATAAAAATCACATAACATGCGAAATAATACAATAAAGTGGTTAAGTGGTTAGGTCTAGTGTTTTTTAAATTACCGGGTTATGGGTCGATTAAACAAACAATGCAGAAACAACGGTGAAGATAAATAAATAGAAAATAGAGTACCTACAAAAAAATTATAACCGGTATGGTTACACAAAAATTTAATCACGATCTAATTTTTTTTTGTGTAATGCATGATAAGCAAAACTTGAACATTGAACATTTTATGAGGTATTCATAATTTATATTGCGCGAGACGGAAATTTTATTTTCTATTGAGATATTTTTGCATTCTACGAAGAATAAAACAATCGAAACACTAGTTTGCCGCAAATCATAATTATAAAGAACCCATGATAAAAAGAAATACTTCAATTGTAGGGTACTTTTTGAGTATTTCGCGGTTTGAATACTAGATAAAATAATAATAATGTCGACCTATAATAATTATTTTTGCATGAATGTTTTGGAGCAAGACACAATTTGCAACCACGGTCGGAGGATTGTAGGATTTGACTTCAAAAAGTTTATATTCTAGTATTAGCATCTTTTTTATTTTAGGTGAGCGGAATTACTTGTCTTTTCTTTTTAAATTTTCAAAAGGTTTTTGGCAGATTCGCGAGAAGAAAACAAAAGAGATTTATTCGGATTTTATCGGGAACTCGGACTGGAATGAAGATCTAGGTCAAAATTGCTGAATGTTTTTATATTACCATTCTTGATAACTTTAATTTCTTGCGGAGAAGTTCCACCGTGATATAGTAGAAAACTACATATAACAGAAGATATAAGAAAAACTTAAGTTCCGACGGCAGCAGCCTGGGACGCGCTGATCTTCTAGTCGCCAGTCTAGCCAGGCGGTCCGGTGCTGCGTGCGGCGAATGGACCCCCAGCCGCTTGTTTAAGCGGCCTGGATGGCGGCAAGACACACTTCGAGCGCGTCGGTCCCCAGCCACTAGTCGAAGTCAGGCCGGGAGCGGCCGACGAACCTTCAGCCGCTTCCAAAGCGACCTGATTGGTGGTAGGTAACGGCACTACTGTAGAGCAGGCGGGTGTTAAAACATTTGTATCAGTCGATTAGAAGGTGGACGTAAGTTTAAGTTGGAAGCACAAACAAAGCGATGGAGAGAGGTGATGGAACTGTGTAAGGAACACTCAAAACAACAAACTCCCGGACGAAAACTCGGTTCCGTACGGTTTACGAAACACGCCACTTTTACACAGTTCTACTATATCACGGCGGAACTTCTCCGCAAGAAATTAAAGTAATCAAGAACGGTAAAATAAAAACATTCAGCAATTTTGACCCAGATCTTCATTCCAGTCCGAGTCCCCGATAAAATCCGAATGAATCTCTTTTGTTTTCTTCTCGCGAATCTGCCAAAAACCTCTTGAAAATTTAAAAAGAAAAGACAAATAATTCCGCTCACCTAAAATAAAAAAGATGTTCATACTAGAATATAAACTTTTTGAAGTCAAACCCTACAGGATCTCATTTACACTGACAAATACCTAGCTGCTCAAATGGAGCAAAGGATTTGAAGGAATGCGGATAACATTGTAGTAGGTACCTACCTAATGAATTCTGTTTCTACGCATGCCATGTAAACTTCATTCTCATCGAATAATCAAGGAAGCCTAAGAACACAGCACGATCATTATATAGTAGCTAGCCTGTAAATTTGCCTAACTTCTTTCAAGTTGACATAATTGAGATTTTATTCGTTAATTTCCTTCATATCCTGTAAATTTGCCTAACTTCTTTCAAGTTGACATAATTGAGATTGTATTCGTTAATTTCCTTCATATCATACGGTGTTTTGCCGCTCATTGGTTCCTTTCCTTTTATTTGTTATTAAAACGCAGTCAATGAGAGGCGAAAAAAGTATGACTAGGTACATACATTGAATAGATCTATTGAGCTGAATTTAGACCCAACCTAAGAAAAATCGATGATTCATATAGGTACAAATTATGTTAACTGTCGAAGGTACCGTAGCTCCGACCCAGGTACAACATACCTATCTAATCATGGTCCTCTATTCTTAGCGAATCGTAAAGCTATCTACACATTCACACATAAATCTCTTTGAGGTCAAAATCTGTTCAGTTTTGAAGTAAAACCAGGTGTTTTTGCACGGAACAAACGTGAGCTGAGTTACAATGTACTCGTTTCCATAACGTCAAAGCGGCAATATAAATCAATGTCAGGCTGTAATTGCTAAGATATAATGTATATTAGAAAATGATAAGAATACAAAACAAAATAAACGATAATGATAGAAATAGGTATTATGACTTATGATATGATCCTAGTGATGATTTTAACTTTTCAGTAAAAAATAAGTCATACATAAGTAAATACATAAATCTACCGACATAACACTGAGGTATGTAGGTAATTTAGGTAAGTACAAACTAAATAGGTAACTTAAAATTTTCTTTTAAATTTGCTTCGTTTCGCGTTAGAATCTTATATATTTTTTACGCGAATTTTTCATATTTTCTAATATTTATTCTGTTATTCTGGATGGAGACAAATCCAACAAATTAATCGAAAAAATACTGAGAAATAAATCATTTCCAGATTTCTTTATAAACAAACAATGGAAACAAACCTAGACTAGTCGATATAACGTAAACCTAGGTCAACGACACAAAATGATTGTATTAGTATTCCGTAGAGACAACAGCTAAATTGTAATTCTGTTGTAGGCAATACTCTGTGCATTTAAATAGATTGGTTTAGTAGGTACGGAACTGTGGCGATCGGTCTTTCTTAACGAATTCTTCAGTGTTCCCAACATGACAAATGTTTTCGTTTTGGTAGAAACTCGATGCACCAAGACACTGATTAATTTATTCTACCTGCACAGTGGTGCAGCGTGCAGCCAATTGAAATGACGTTGCAGGTTCGATTCGTGATGCAAAAACCTAAGTAGCTTACGGTGTTTTTCCTATGTTAGCTGGGTTTTACAATAAGGACAACTAATTTTAAATGCACGTGCATAGGCAAAGTCGTAGATATCTACTTTATCAACCTACCTACCTATTGGGTACCAACCTTCTTAGGCACCCACGTAAGATGGCGACTTGATGAAGTCATCATGGGTGTCAATCCAGCTTGCCTCTTCAAAAACTCTATAATAATTAAGCCGTAAATTTTCATAATTTTGACCCTGAACTTTATCTGGCTGTACTCTAGCCAAATACGATGAGAAATTTTTGTAAACAAACCTACTAAACCTGAAATTCAGTCTGTTGTCGTGCATTTTTGTACGCAATTTAATTCCGTGTACATAGATTTGAGATCATTCCTTCAAAATTGCTAAGCTAACATTATTGTTAAGCTAACAATCACTTACAATGTACATTATCTGCAATTCGAAAATCGACCCTACGCAAGTGGATTCCAGTTTCTGTGTTGTGGTTTGTTTACAAACATTTCACATCGAATCTGGCTGGAGTATAGGTAAAGTAACAACCCTGCATACCAGACATATCTCGGTTTTCCCACCGCCTACTCCCAAAAAAGTTAAATAATGTCTAACTGTACGGTTATACCGTACTGGCCCGAAAATCATAGTCGTGCGATGAATACTAAATATATGGAGGTGACGGAGCTTTTGATTTTGATCGTTATCTTCGAAAAGTAAGTGGGTCGCAAGACTTCGCACCCAGTGGCCTGATAATGTATCTTTTAAGCACAAGATTAGTGTAACTTTTAAAGGGCAATGTACCTATACGCTTCTAAGAGTGTATACGCTTGTCGTAAGAGCCGACTAAGGGAACCTACCAGAGGAAGGGCAGCAGCTTCCTTCTGAGTATTTTTCAACCAACACTGCGATCACCAATCCGCCTGCCAAGCGTGGTGAATAGGGCAAATCCCCCCCTACATGGGAGACCATCCACTCGATGGACCGATGACATCGTAGCGGTCGCAAGGAGTCGATGGATAGAGGCGGCTCAGGACCGCTATTTGTGGCGTCGTATGAGGGAGGCCTATGTCCTGCAGTGGACGTGTATGGGCTGATGTGTGTGTGTGTATACGCTTCTACAAAAAAACTCCAAGTGAGTTGCAAAAATTATCAATAAATAATTTCAAACAAACTATCAAACATATCCTTTGTAAAAAGGCTTATTACAAAATATCAGATTATCTAGAGGATAAAAAAGCATGGGACGACTTTTGCTCCAACTAGAAAACTAACAACCTAACAAGGTAAAGGTTTCTTGTTCGCTTCTTTATGTGAACAAAAAATCAAAGTGATCACTTTATTTCCCTGTTTTACTTATGTAATTTAAATTTTGTGACGTGTCCAAGAGTCTAAAAGAAATAAAGCACTTTGATATTTGAATCTTATTAGATCGAAATCAGTTTTTTTTGTCAAATATCATCAATAGGTTCCCCGCGGTTTCATCCGCGTTAAATTCGAATTTTCACATTTCTAGGGGGATAAAATGATATTTCTTCCCGTAAATCTTCCATGGAAATTTGATGTTTTACCAGGACAAAAAGTAGCAAAGTTACTCTTCATCCTTTCAACTAACTCTATGCCAACAATCAAGTCGATTGGTTGCTTAGTTACGGTGTAAAGGAAGAACAAACAAACAACACACTTTCGCATTTATATTAGTTAGGACTATCTACCCGCCCCGGCTTCGCACGGGTAGTAGTGTAGTGTGCATAGGTGTCTCTACTTGACTCTTTCCGAAACTTCCAGCAGTTATCGTTATATTTCAACCAATTTACACAAAACCTTGACAAATTATATATTTAAACCTCTTCACTTCTTCTACCTTCCTCATAAATCACTCTATTGATTGGTGAAAACCGCATGAAAATCCGTTAATTCGTTTTTGAGTTTATCGCGAACAGACAGACAGACGCGTCGGAGGACTTTGTTTTATATTATACTAGCTGACCCGCCAAACGTTGTTTTGCCTTCAACCCTTATCACTTAGGGGTATGGAAAATAGATAGTAGCCGATTCTCAGACCTACTGAATACGCATATAAAATTTGGTAAAAATCGGTAAAGCCGTTTCGGAGAGGAGTAACTAACATTGTGACATGGAAATTTTATATAATATAATAATGATTAGGATTATTGGCACACATAACACTAACACTAATATTGAAAAGAAATGAGCTTTATTATTTTACACAAAATTAACATAAATATTTAAGGTGTTCCTATTTACTAATAACTATGTGCAAGTACCAAGTGGTGAAAGCATCCTCCAGGTTTCGGTTCTTCCATATTTCTGTATCCAATCCAAAGCTGTTCCTAGTAACTCCTCCATCTACTTTGGCTATATCATGGTATAAGAAAACAAGGTATGCTCTTCCGGGAGTGTCGCCAGGTGACGTCACTGTCCAGTTGCCACTTCATTTCAACAAAATGTAGAAATTGGGAAACAAATGTCATAAATAAGAGTCAATTGAAAAATCAATAAAAAATGTTAATCGTCAATTATATTTGTTAGATCAGTCAAAACAGCAGCGAAGTTAAACACGAGTCAATGTGATAAATAATGGGTAAATACAAAAGCACATAGTTTTATCAGATTCATACAGGAGTTCGGGGAGTTACGATTGTACGCTACTGGTAACACCAGTAGCGTACAGCGTACAGCGTAGAAACAGAGGGGCTATATCGTCACTCCAACATTTTGTTGGTCGCGCCTTCGCCTTTATCGGGATAAAAACTAACCTATAGGTATGTTATTTCAGCCCAATCAGTTCAGTAGTTTTTCCGTGAAAAGGTATTGAACATCCATATATCCATCCATATTCACAAACTTTGACATCTGCAATATTAGTTGGATTCCAACATGGTGTTCTGGTCGTTTTCTACGTCTAATAAAAATTACACTAATTGTGTATATCAGTTATCTAGTACCCATATAACAAACTCTAAAAATAAATAGTTAGTTATAATAGTATGTACAAAGAAAGTAAATAGTTTTTCTTTTTTTTTTCATACATTAATGATTTTGATTAGGTAGGTTAGGTACGGCAAGCGTATTCAAAAAAAGATAGTTAATTAATTCATGAAAATGTTACACCGTGGCCGTGGGGTCGCGGCGTACGAATATCGACCCCTCCAACTCAACCCGTGGATGTCGTAAGAGCCGACTAAGGGAACCTACCAGAGGAAGGGCAGCAGCTTCCTTCTGAGTATCTTTAAACACCAACACTGCGATCACCAATCCGCCTGCCAAGCGTGTTGATTATGGCAAATCCCCCCCTACATGGGAGATCATCCACTTGATGGACCGACCACATCGTAGCGGTCGCAGGGAGTCGATGGATGGAGGCGGCTCAGGACCGCTATTTGTGGCGTCGTACGGGGGAGGCCTATGTCCAGCAATGGACGTGTATGGGCTGATGATGATGATGATGAAATGTTAGAACGAAAAAAAAACGATAAAAAATAGATAGTTCTTGCTCCTTGAAATGTTAATCTCTAATTTGAATATTTTTTAAAGTATTTTTTTTAACATAAATTTATTCTGTTTTTAATTAAGTTTTTTTGACGTTCTACGAACTTATTGTATTGTTTTTTTCTTAAATATTTTATTGAGGTATGTATTGAAATCCAAAAAATGAATTTTTCATGTTTTATGACGACAGATGTGGCGCGGCGGGCGAAGGTCCGCCTGTGACGTAGAAGGTTGCGGGTTCGATTCCCGCCTTGGTACAAATGTTTGTACTATTTGCAAATATTTGTCTCGGGTGTTCTGGGTATTTTCTATGTATGTATAATAAAATATCTATCTATGTAATATCTAGTACCCATAACACAAGCTCTGCTTAACTTCCGGCTACATGAAGTTGTGTGCAACCTGTCCAACATTATTTATGTACTTTATTTATCTCTATGTTACTCGCTCATCATTATTTTTTTTCATGCTGTTTTCTATAATTACACTGACATTGACATGATTTTTAACCGACTTCAAAAAGAGGAGGTTATCAATTCGTCCGTATGTTTTTTTTGTATGTATGTTACGCGATATCTCTGCCAGTTATGGATCGATTTTGAAAATTCTTTCACTATTGCATAAAAAAAAATCCGAAGGGGTCCCATAAATTTTTATCCCCAGGGGATTAGTATTTATCCCGCAAACCTTAAAATAAGTGCAAAATTAAGGGAATTTGAAGTCGGATTATCGTTTTTTAAAACACGCCATATTATTATAATGCTAAGCTAGTTTTACTGCACAATAGTATATTGATATTCAATAAATAAACACATTAATAGGCACATAATCTTGCTTAATGTAGAGATATGAAGACTAAACAATCATCATTATCACCATCATCATATCAGCCCCTAAACGCTGGACATAGACCTCCCCCATACGACGCCACAAATAGCGGTCCTGAGCCGCCTATATCCATCGACTCCCTGCGACCGCTACGATGTCGTCGGTCCATCGAGTGGATGGTCTCCCATGTAGGGGGGGATTTGCCATAATCAGCACGCTTGGCAGGCGGATTGGTGATCGCAGTGTTGGTGTTGAAAAATACTCAGAAGGAAGCTGCTGTCCTTCCTCTGGTAGGTTCCCTTAGTGGGCTCTCACGACATCCACGGTTTGAGTTGCAGGGGACGCCGCGGCCCCTCACCAATCATTGATATAAAATTAAAATTCTACGTTTGACTATTATTTATTAGTTTCCCACATGAATCACATAAACAGTAAATAACAGTATCTACATCGTTAACCTGAGTTGAGCTTAAGTTCAACCTCAGCTTAACCCGGTACGTGCAAACTTCTCAATTGATCTGTTTACGGTTTTTATTTTAGCAACATTATAGTTTCATGTCTCGTGTGCCAAGAGTAAGTAGCGTTTGCAGAAAAATCAAATTAAAGACGAATTACTCTGCGTCCACCCACACTGCCTTGCAAGCAGCCTCTGCCTAAGGGCTTATACACACAGCATCCGTTTAACTGGATTCATTTATTTTCGGCGAGCATCGCGTGAAGCAGCAGGAGGCTTATGGCGCATACACATAGCATCCGTTTAACTGGATCCGTTTATTTTTTTGCGAGCATCGCGTGCAGCAGCAGGAGGCGTAGGGCGCATACACATAGCATCCGTTTTACTGGATCCGTTTATTTTCCCGTGATGGCGTATGCAGTTGTAGGAGTGAGTTCTCCCACCTGACAGTATTCCGGAGCCAGTACCTAACCGACCAGTACCTTTTTCCAGTAGCTAAAAATCCGTAAAAAACGGTTCGGTAACAATCATTTACTGGATCCGGTATACTGTCAGTTGTGTGAACTCGCTCTTCACGCGTCCTTCCTGCTTCCTCACGCGATGCTCGCTCAGCCTGGACCCGCCCGGCTTATTCATTATCCGATATAATAGAATAGGAGAATGTTCTGAATTTCACTGTTTCCTATATTTATTATTGTTTATTTGAAAGCACTATTTGATTATTTTTGATTGCTTAGGTTGGGACTATTTTATCAACATAAAAACATAAAAATCATTTATTGGACACAATTAAATAGACACAATATGATTTAATGAAAAATCATTCGAATGCAAGCGGCAGAACTCCTCAAATGCAAACCACACGGTCGGAATCATCCACCCGCAACCGTCTGCATGATATTCGGCGGCCATTCATCCCCAATGATATTAAAAACATTAATTACTTTCCTAATCATTCGCGAGGCCTAATCAAAATAGGCATAAATAAATCGAAAAAATGTTTCTAGTGTCTTTCTAGTATTATTTCGATTTAGATAGGCAAAATAAACATGTTTGATACATAAAGTGATATATACATAAATATACTTGAGGTTTTTTTACTTCTTCCACTAGTGGACAAAAAATAGAAGTGAAAAGAAAATCGATAACATCTTATTTCTAATTTGGTAATAATTATAATACAAGTTTATCTAATCAACCAATAGCTTTTTCTGCGCACCGTACCTAAATCCTCATTGGCGATTCTCGAAGCTCCTTCGCGTTTATAAAAGGACGAAATGCGACGAAAATTTTCGCATTCCGCAGGATTTTGCGAAACGACCCGAGTGTGGGGATAGCACTAGTGTAAACGTTGTTTTTTGTTGCGAAATTCTGAACAGGAGTGATTTTTCATTTCACCTTTTTCAAAAAGCGCTTGCTTTTAATAAGTGAAGTTTAGTGAATTAATATTCGTTTGATTTTAGTCAAGATATTTTTGTTTGTGAGTACATATTATTTGTGTTCATATTTATTTTGTCTATCTATTTGGCTTTGTGCTTTTATTTCTCGGTAAGGGTAGGTATTTGTGGTGAAGGAAGGATGCTCTGAAGGGGGTGTGGGAAGACCTCTCACTCGATATACCGATGTCATCGTAGCGGTTGCAGGGAGTCGTTGGATGGAGGCGGCTCAGGACCTCTATATGTGACGTCGTTTAGGGGAGGCCTATGTTCAGCAATGGACGTATACGGGCTGATGATGATGATGAAGAATGCTTTGGTGAGAGCAGGTTTGATTTCCAATACCTAATTAACCTACCTAAGTAGTGGTAATACTACCATGTTATAGAAGTGTTAATGTAACGTGCTAGCAGTTTCTTTTAGAAGGTTGGAGTAAAGAGATCAATCTAACAGTTTCATGGCCCACGCATGACACACAATCTCACCTACCCGCGGTCGCGGGTGTCGCAACGGCGAGGGGAAGTGAATGCTTTAACACTATTTCCTATTTGATACTTGATTATTTTCAATTCAATTTTATTTATTTAATTAGAACGGTCATACCACTACTTAATTAGTTGAGCTACCCGTAGTTTTTTTGCAAAGTCTGCAGTTAGCTCAATTATTTCTATTGTAAATACTAGTTCTAATTTGTTTCAATTATTTGATTGTTATTTTCTACTTGCACTAACTAATAAAAATATCGCAAAAAAGTCCCAATAAAATCGGGATTAAGTGAAATATTACTAATTTTAAACAATTTTTTTTTTATTATCTTTATTGTCAAAGAAAATAACAATCAAATAATATAAACAAATTAAACTAGTATTGACAATTGAAACAATTGAGCTAACTGCAAACTGTTGAAAACAATCTACAGATAGCTCAACAAAAATAAAATTCAATATAAAACAATAAAATTTAAGTTTAAATTATTTTTTTTTTCTTATATTTATTTAAGAATATAAATTTTAATTTAAAGTAGTAGTATTCTGAGAGCTTGAGCAGATTTAAGTACGGTCTTGGTTTTTTGTCAATTTTCAATGAAAATGTGTCAAAAATTCGTCGCTTGAGACGTGCTTAAATCTGAGTTGCGTTTGAGTATTCGGGCGTAAATGAACTGAAAGCCTAAACGAATAAATATTTCTTTAGATTCTAATTTTTCAGCCAAACCGATATAACGCTTACACCAGTTCATTATCCCGGATATGGTCAACTAAGCCATTCCCTCATGTTCCAGGGTCCGTGATGACGAAGAGGTCCTGGCTGCTCCGCAGCCTGGTGGTCTACCTGGTGTGTGCTTGTGGAACAGCGGACGAGATCGATGTAGAGGTGCAAAGTGGACTGATGATGAGAATGTTGAGGGTAAGAGTCCAGAACGAGAACTGATCCACAAAATTATTATTATTTTGAAAAAATAAATAAATAACCAAGTGGTGATCTGGCGAGGCGCAGCGCATCAGCATTGTTATACAGCGAGGCAATGCAGCCAGCGTCTTGGGGACGCCTCCGACAGGTGTTGATTTACCTACTACCTGTAGATTGTTTGAACAGTCTGCAGTTAACTCAATTGTTTTAATTGTAAATACTAGTTGTAATTTGTTTCTATTATTTTATTGCAACCGCGCGAAGCCGGGGCGAGTCGCTAGTTATATAGAGTAAAGTATATTTATTTGCATATTATATTTATATGTAGATTTAACTGTAAATTTCCAGGACATGGCGAATCAGACAGCAGCGGACTCCCTCAACCTTCCAGCTAACGCAACTTCCATAAGAGAAAACATTACTGACACTTTCAGGTAACTTTGCTGGTTGTTTTTTATACCATTGTTCTTAAACTATGGTATAAAAAACAAGATATGGTCTTCCGAGACTCGATGGTCACGTGGTTGTCTCATGCTTACGTCATCATCGCCATCGGTGAATGAGAAGACGAATCTGTGTCCTGGTGCTACTAGTAGCGTTAAATCGAACCCCCGAACTCCTTGTATTACCTGCATAAATCTGATAAAACTATGTGGTTTTGTATTCACCAATTATTTATCACATTGACTCGTGTTTAACTAACGCTGTTCTTACTGATCTAACATACATAATTGACGGTTGCCAGTTTTTATTGATTTTTCAAACGACCCTTATCACCTTATCACATTTGTTTCCCAACTTCTACGTTTTGTTGAAAAAAGTGGCAACTGGATAGTGACGTGAGCAAGAGACACTCTCGGAGGAGCAGACCTGGTTTTCTTGGATCATGGTGAGAACTATCTCCCTACCCACACCAGTACCTACACCAAATGACATAATGGAAGTGGCTGAAAATAACTTGGTAGTTGATAGTCTGTAGATAAAATAAATTATTTTAGATATTTACGACTGGTATAATGGGACTGGGACGCAGATGGCGTCCCATGTGGCCTTTCTGCAGGACTTGGTTCTTGTGAACTTATTAGAGGTTCCATTACCGCCGTGGGACAATAGAATAGAATAGTTTTATTGGCAAAAAGAATCATTCAAAAACATATCACATTAATTTGTCTGACATATGAAAAGTATTACAATTTAATGTAGGTACCTAGGTAGGTAACCTATAATAATTAAGTCAAGTAGCAGGTTATTAAGTATCCCTCTTGTTTACAAAACATTGAGATTGGCGGAGGGTACTTATTTGAGACGCCCACTGTACCTGTGCCTATCCTACTAATATTATAAATGTGAAAGTTTGTATGGATGGATGTATGGATGTATGGATATTTGTTACTCTTTCACGCAAAAACTATTGAACCGATTAGGCTGAAATTTGGTGTGGGTATAGTTTGGAACCTGGAATAACATATAGGCTATTTTTCATCCCGATAAAACGCAGGCAAAGGCGCGGGCAGCAGCTAGTTTTATAAATGTCAAAGTTTGTATGGATGGATGTATAGATGTATGGATGTATAGATATTTGTTAATCTTTCACGCAAAAACTACTGAACCAATTATGCTGAAATTTGGTGTGGGTATAGTTTGGAACCTGGAATAACATATAGGCTATTTTTCATCCCGATAAAACGCAGGCAAAGGCGCGGGCAGCAGCTAGTTTTATATAGTTTTTCTTAAAATAACTGCTTAATTTAGAACTAGGTGATGATGTGTGAAAGTTCAACATTATTTATCTTTCTTTCCAGCTGCGAGAATCGAACCTACGGCTACTACGCCGACGTCGACAACGACTGCCAGATCTTCCATGTGTGTCTGACTACTGAGTCCGCTTCCGGACGAAACGTGACGTACCGCTGGAGTTTCATCTGTCCGGCAGAGACGGTCTTCAACCAGGTAAGTCGATGAGTACAAATTTATCCTTCAAAATTATTATCACGAGAGGCTGCAGAGTGAATAGGAGACAGCAGGCTGCCCCTTATTCATTCTGTAGCAAAACAAACTCAATAACTATACGTAAACCATGATAACACGTTGATTCTGGCAAGTACCTACCTACAAGGTGGTGTAAAACATGTTATTAGCGTAGCTAATATTGGATTGTGGAATATCGGGTTTCTATCTTTTGTCTCTTAGATGATAAGAAGCGATCCAAATGCATTGTACTTTTCAATTATATTAAAAATGATATATATATATGAAGAGTGTCATAAGTATCAGTAGTGTATAAGAGCGCGTTTACAGCATGTTCATATAATTCGATTTTATGCAGGATAGGTTTTTTGGTTAACACAATTTGTACGTGCATTAGGTTTTAAGATCCTATAATCTGAGCGCCTGGTCGAAGCGACGCGTGACCCGAGAGCTGGTGAGTATCTGGCGCAGCGCATTAGCATTGCCATACAGCGGGGCAATGCAGCCAGCGTCTTGGAGACGCTTCCGACTGGTATTGATATGGACCAGTTGAGCTATCTATAGATTGTTTGCAACAGTTTGCAGTTAGCTCAATTGTTTCAATTGTAAATACTAGTTTAATTTCTTTATATTATTTGATTGTTATTTTCTTTGTCAATGACTATCCTATAATAATATATAGTATAATGCACGTACAAATTGTACTGTGACCAAACCGATCCTGCATAAAACCGAATCGTGTGAACATGCGTTTAGGCGTATAAAACACGCGGTTCGATTTGTACAACTAGCAGGGCTATTCTTATTGGATCAGAATCAGGTTCCAGATCCACGCTCCACGACGATGGAACCAGTAATTTATTTATTACACACCACTTTATCGTTTGCCTTACTTAATAAAAAGCCTGTTTTATTATTTTAGATACATTATGTCTATATTAATGCAACGTTGCAACTCATTTTGTTTAGTAGTTTTGGTGTTAAAGAGTAACAAGCATTTAAAAAAATCACACACTTAAATAGGTGTTATTTATTGTAAAAGTTTATTTATTTAGTTATTTATTTGTGTATAATAATGTACAACTATTCTTGCGGGCACACCCAATGCAATAGAGTTCCTTAAATTCTGTCTAGTCTTATTGTTAATATTAAAATAAAAAATTATTAAACATTTTAGAATTATGAAAACAAAGATAATATACAAAAATCAGTCCGCTAACGAATGCCCAAGATAAATATAAATAATTAGTCATAAATGATGATATGTCAAAGAAATTTGATTATGAATGCAATAATAACATTAAGTTGTAGTCGACTAATGTTTAAGTTGACTGACTGTGACGTTTATGTGATTTCTTATTTCAGGTGGTACTTGTATGTACAAGACCTATAGAATCCATTGACTGCAAAGATTCACCTGACTACTACGACATCAACAAAGAAATAGGCAAAAAAGAAATTAAGCACGTCGATGAAGACGTAGAAGATATAACAAATACTATAGAAGCCCCTATCAAAGATAAAGAGGTTCCAAATAAAAAGGTAGAACAGGTTTTCCCTTCTAGAAACCCAATGAAGCGTAAACCAGTAAAACAGAACTATATTATTCAACAACTAATCAAAGACATCGTTGAAGAAGAAATGAAAGATAAAATTCAAGATATAGATCAGGATGAAATGGACATATTCCCCATTGTATCAGATAATGAACCTACAGACATTGAAAATAGAGATAGAATTGTGATCCCTGACCAAGTTATTGCAGCTCCGGCTGTTTTAGGGAATAATGAACCCCAAAATATCGAAAATAGAGATCGAATCGTATTACCAGATGAGATGGTAGATGTAAGGACAGATTACAATGATAAGAGAGAGAAGGAGACCGAAGATTTTGAAAGAGACGATAGACTAATTTTAGAAAGGAGTATGCGTAGGAACCTTCGTGGTAGAAATGCTAGGGGTGGAATAAAGTTCTTCCGAGACGTTTTAGTGTAGATTGTGCCAATGTTAATTTAAGTAGATTTAAAAATAAATGGAAATTGTTAAAGAGCTAACGTATTTTGTTTTATTTAAATTAGCTATATATGTAATATATTGTATTATGTATATCAGTTATCTAGTACCCATAACACAAGTTCTGCTTAGCTTGGGGCTAGATGATACTGTGTGAATTGTCCAGTATTATTTAGTTATTTATTTATAGTGAGACCACTATGTTATTATACCTACCATGCAACCATCTCATTACGTCCAAGACATGGGATAATACAGCTCTGGTGCGTTTGCGGTATCTTTATTTATTTATTCACACAAAGTACGACATTTTTTTTTAATGTTCACCATTTCATGTTTGAGTAGCCCCAAAGGGGCGAAGTCCTACTGAAATAAATAAATAATACTGGACAATTCACACAGCATCATCTAGTAAAGTAAAGTAAAAGTTTATTCAAAAAGTAATAGGTATATTATATATAATAGTATTTAAATAAGTATATGTAGTAAGTTGTAACCTATTATTTAGATCTTTTTTCGATTTAGTAATTGTTATTTTCTGTGGTCGAGTGACTGTCTTCCGTACTAGTTAAAACTGTATTACGGCAAGAAGTCTTGCCCTCCCCCAAATGGTAGGCGTTACAATTTAAAAAAGTTTCACAACTTAAAAGTGCAATCTAGCCTCAAGCTAAGCAGACCGTATGTTATGGGTACTAGACTTGTAGACTTCGATAAGTCAACGAGTTAGATTCTTTAAGGTAGCTAGACGACTGATATACTTAAAAGACTACCTTACATAGATAGGTATTTTCTAGAACACCAGAAACAAATATTTGCTGATCGTTCAAATATTTGTCCCAAAGCGGGAAACGAACCCGCAACCTTCGCCCGCCGTGCCATGTGCTTTTCTCTCTATATAATTAAACTAGTATAAAATACCTACAATTTCCGACACAATGTAATAATTGTTTGACAATAAATAAATGAAATGAATGAAATATTGGTTGTATTGTTATGGGTAATGGGTATTGGCATGGGTTAGTTTAACTTAACCCTCGGCGTGGCCATTCCCTTGCTTTTGAAAACATAAAAATAAGTAAGCGAACCTATACATTTCAATAGTAATATAAGGCAGACTGAATCATTAGGCCGTCGGTTTCTCTTTATTTTAAAAACCCTAGTTTGATGATATTTTCAATAAACACGTTACGAATGTATTACGTTAAACGTTGTTTCAATTTAGGTACATACATTAGGTTCATCAATTTTAACATGGATTCCAAAAGCATCCTGTACACGAAGAAATTACCTATTGACCTTAGTAATTAACTGACGGAAAATCTCAATTTCTAATCAAATTCCAATTATTGTCTTCACGGATGAAATGCATTTTTAATTGCACTCGCAGATTGTATCAAACGATCGGTTGGTTACCATGACATGATGTACATATTACTACTTATATATTTTGTGAATTTAGTCACTGGGGATGACAGCAGTGAAGCAAAGTATATAGATTTACTTCCCGAAAAAGAAAAGGAAGATTTCTTAGAAACCGTAGCTAGAAGGATTTTTGATAATATCAAACATAAGAATGCAATACCTGAGAAGGATGAGCATACGAAACTGATTGAAAAAGTTTTTAAAGAAGAGTCTTTGAATTTGAAAAGGGTTTCTCAAAATACTTCTGATGACTATGACGGAAAGGGTAACGTAGTAGAGGAAGGTGTAGATGCATTAGATTTAACGCAAGAGGGTAAGCGAAACAAAAGAAATAGCTTGAAAGAAAATAAGAATTCTAATACTGTTACACGTGTACAACAGGTTTCTCAAGAAACAAATGTAGCAAATTTTAACGAGCTTTCAAAAGAGTTAGGGGTATCTGACACTGAAGATATTGAAGTAAAACATACAAGCAATAAACAAACTGAGGTTAATAATGAAGAAATAAGTACAGAAAATAATCTAGAAGGAATTGAAGCTGAAATAACTGTAGGAGACTTAATCTCAAAGGAAAACAGCTCAGTGCGCGATGATGAAGGAAAAACGACAAAATCACCCTCTTCAACGTCCAATCCTGAAGAGATTAGAGTTGCCAATGAAAAAGCATCTGAAAGTATCGAAACCGCCAAGACTGAACACTCTAACAGTCATACCGAAATAATAAACGCTACCAGTAAAATAAATGAACCTACCAATGATTGGTCGGAAAAGGATACAGAGCAAGAACCTGTGGCAATTACTGTGAAAACGAGCTTATCTACCAGTCCTAATGTGAAGTTTACGGAACCGACATCTGAAGAAGCTGTTGAAAATAATGCAACTAAAGGCTTAGCTACTAATGCTGGTATAAAAGTTACGAAATCTGAAGAGATGAATGTGGTTTTAGCAAATGCAATTACGAAAATTGTGACCACCAATCCTGAAATCAAAGCTTCAGAATCGACAACTGAACTATCTAAATTAAACGAGACTAGAAAAGCTTACGATAAACTAGCTTCTAATTTTGATATAGATAATATCACATTGGACAATATAAGAGATCATAGGGATAATGAAGGTACGAAAGCCATAATCGACGAAACATTGACAACAAAGATAGTTATCACTGCTAATAACGTCAAACTGGATAAAAAGTACTTTGATGACAAAATACCTGCAGCAGCCGTTGATGAAAACCAAAATCATACATCTTTAAATCATTTTGCTATTTCTATCGAAGAAAACTACCAACCAGTGACCGAAAAAAATTATAGTACGAATTCAGTTACTGAAAGTGATAGTAAATATATAAAATTACGTGAAACTATTGTAAACGGTACAAACAATAGTAACAAAACATTAATAAAAGTGATTAAAAATTGTAAGGACTGCATAAAAAACAATCACAGTATAACAGAAACTGCTGTCAATGATTATAATGGCACTATATTAGAAAATAATTTAGACATTATGGCCCAAAATAATAATGTAATTGCTGAAAGTGACCCAGAAATGATAACGACTACCACCATGGGTACTCAAATTAATAATAATCAAGAAATAAATATTGAAAATAGTACAGAAAAGACACACAACAAAAGTACCGGAATAACAGATGGTATATATACAGACGCAACTATGGAAAGTAATAAAATGAGAAATGACCCAGAAATAGTTGCGTCAACTAGTAAAGAAATCATACTCGATAGAGATATAGATAGTGAAAGGAAAGATAATACAGCAGAAGTTCCTGAAATTAATAATAATAAAACAGACGCCAATTATGAAAAAGTGAAAACAGAAAGTATAAATATAATCATAAAACACGATAATCCCGCAGAAAAAACCAAAAGTAGTAGTGCTGAGATCAGATCCGATATGAATGTTACTGAAAAAAATACTATTGAAAACAATGAAGGTACGACATCAGAAACTTACATTGAATCTACGACTGTCAAGATGGAAACAATTACTGTCGCCACAGATATATACAAATCTAAAGCTAACGATAAAGATTTTAAAATAAAAGAAGATGTGAAACCGTACATAAACCAAGAAAAAAATACTAAAACGCCTATACCAAAAACTAATCAAGACGCCGTAATTTTATTTGATAACGTTGATAATAAAATGGAAAAAAATATCGAGAAAATGGAGAAAATCAGTGCTAATTTTGTAAATGATATGATAAAAGTAATAAGAGCATCATTCAGCGACAAACCCAACGAAGCCTTGAAACCGTTACGTTTGTTGAATGATAATCCTAAACCGGAATATAAAGTGTACAAAGCCCGTAAGTATCTACTGAAATCCCGAAAAATCATTTGGTTGTTTCTTATTTTTTTATCGACTTTGGAAGAGGTTTTGAGTTCATGCATGCTGCATGCATGTATTTTTATTATGATTATTTTGCTATTGTATAGAAAATCATAGAGTAAAAACACGCTGCTATCTCAGCAGAGGGATAGTGCCATTCAACAATTTGTGTAGCCAAAAACAGAACCATGTGTGTTTTGACAGCACGTAAATACAGTGATGTCACTCACACAATAATATGATTGAATGTTGCAAGTGAATTCATGCATTTTCCCTAAAAAGTTGTGTAATTTTCTTGTTTTAACTAAAAAGTGTGTAATAATTCTAAAGTAATTAATGTCGTTAAACAAAATTAAAAAAGAATCAATTAGAGAAAAAAGGGCTCTTGCGGCCACAGATTATGTCAAAGTATTTATTGATCAATATTCTCAGAATACCGTTGAGTGATTTTGAAGATTTTTAAATGACGATTTTCCCTTGTAGATGTAAATAAAGCACTACGTATCTATCATTCAGACGAAAGTACGCCCCAACACGTTTGTTCATATCCAGTGTGGATTTATTTCTCTTCTAATTTCATAAACTAAGTAACAAAACCGGGGTATTTTGTTCGCACGAGCATAGCAACATTTTCACGAAAATGGTGAAAAATTTTCAATCTATTTATGAGTTTTGATGACTGTTTTATGCAAAATTACAAATATTTGTAGATACATATCTGTGAATGCAAAATTTTGTAGTGTTATTTTTCTTATCAGTAGTGTTTGAACACTGTTTTACCGCACAATACACTATTGTAATATTTTTATGTGAAAGCTGCTTTCTGCGCGATTTGTATTGTTGCCTATTTTCTTGGATGTACCTCGTTTGTGTCAACTGCTATTCTGAGCCTTATAATTCGATGTAGAAAATGATTTCAAGATAGTCCCATACAAAAATATTTTCAAGGCAAAAATTAAAAAAAAAAAACATTGGAAATATTATGGTTTCGGAGCCAATTTTTGGTTTTCTCTTAATGACCCATTTGACCGCTTAAGCCCCTTCCGATTTCCGAACAATATTTTGAAAAAAGTCAAGTGATAAACTCTGGCGGGGGAAGTTCTTCCAGAATTTGGTGTAGGCAATATTATTAATCCTACAGAATGTCGTCGAGTGATAGTGAAAGTTTTATGACACCGCCAGAAATAAAAGAAACTGCTCAAACACACACACACACAGTACGTATGTAAGATGTCACTTAGATTACGCATCGCAAGTGTGGAACCCAGCCTACGCAGTCTATATCGATAGACTTGAGAGCATTCAAAAAAGTTTCTACGCTATCTCAATTATAAAATGCGGATATTCCTTTATCAGTCGGACTACTTGCGCAACTGCTTTAAACAACACCTGCTACCCTTAAAACTAAGGATGGGAGTTATTGGATATTTTGGCTACCGGTTATTAGTTGGGTATTTTGTTTCAATACCGCTTGTACCAACTGGTACCCAATAACGTTACAATACTCTATACCTGTCCTGATTTCTACCCAATATATTTCTAACCGATTTGGTTAGAAATACCGAATACTGGTTGCAGCTACATAACTTTACGGGTAAACGGTCCGCTAGTACCCATGCGTAGATGATAGTTAGGTAAGTATAGGTATTGAAGCGTTGGGTAGTTATGGCTCAGGGTCGGTTAGGCGCGATGCTCGCTATATACAGTTATTCCCTAGCGGTATGCAGCTTTTGCAGTAGCGTTAGATATTCTAGGACCAAGCTGACAGGTACTGAGTTAGTTATTGAATACCGGACTCATCTCTACTTAAAATTAAGACGTGACTACGCTTTAGTTATTTATTTATCTAAAATTGCAAATTCATCTATTGATTGTCCAGACATCATCTATCAAATTCAATGTTACGCGCTTTCTCGCTCATTTAGAAATAATAATCTGTTATATCTCCCTAAAGTTAATACAAATTATCTCCAAAAGTCATTCATTTACCGAACGAGCAATAAATTCCACCAGCTCAGCAAAAAATGTGATCTCTTTCCCTCAACATCGACCCTCAGATGCGAGTTGAACAAACAATTCTTCAAATTAATATTATGTAGACAGATGGGTAGCAATAAAACATTCTTGAAACTTACTCATAAGGATATAGGTGATGATAGAAACGATCTTTATTAAAAATGTGCCTAGTTATATAGATGTGTAATTTGTTTAAGAGTGTGAATGATCGATCCCTAGCGATAGTAAATTTAGTAGATATTATTTTAATTTACATAGTGGCAACCTTTGTTTTCCTATATTATTCTTAATGTGTAGCTATATGGGGGAACCTATTAATGATCACGTTAACGCTAAACACTGTGTTTAATTCGACAATAATGTACCGATGTTTCCCCTAAAATTAATAAATAAATAAAATATAATAAATAAAAACAGAGATTGAGAACCTTTTGCCCGAGAAATCCAGAAATAAATACAACAAGACTCATTGCCTCGGTAAAAAGATCAAGTTCTTTTTCTGAAAATGTTTTGCTGTCCTACTTTAGTGAAAAAGCGAAAAAAATATTACACTGAGTTTCAATAACTGTAATTAATAATTTATTCTGCTTTTTATTTTCCTCCAAGGTGTAGTATAAAGCACTATGTATCACTCGGCAGAAAGTGCGATTCCAAGACCTCGTGTGTTTTAAGGACATACACGATAGGAATTGGGCACTTTCTTGCCAAGGTGCACAATGTACAATTTTTATAGTGTTAGTTATAGTTATTGTACCTACTTATTGTATGTGTCTACTTTCTAGCGTCTAATAAACTATTTTATTATTCATTTCCCTTTTTAGTTTATAAGGGTACTAAAGTAATATGATATATATAAATGTTTAGAACATTTTTCATATTTCAGCCAATAACGAAACATTTGACCAAGACTATGGGGCTAAGGACGATAAGGTTATCGAAGAAAATCCATACTACGTTCCTGTATACAACTATGGACCTGAACATGCGTATTATAACCCAAAGAACCGCCAAGGCCCAAATGCAGATGACGATGACGTTACGCTCATCAAAAATGATGGTTTGAATGTAGAATCTATAGCGCATAACTATGATTCTATTGTTAAAGATAACGGTTACAGCGAAAACGATTACATGAAAAATTATAATCAGAACCGTCATGATTCGAATGATAATGATGATAGAAACGATATTGACTATGACGAAGCATATAATAAAGAAAGAGAATTTATAGATAGAATGGGTCATATTAAAGAAAACAACATATTAACTATGAATGAAAATTTAAGAGGCAGAGATACAGATAACACTCAGAAATTAAAAAAAGTAGAGTACATGAAAAACCTCGTCAAGATATACAAAAACCGCGATAATAAAAATAGTAACAAACAAAGAAGTTTTGGTAGATACAAACTTAACTTACCCATTGTTGTAAATTACCCAAAATATAGTGATATCATCATGAATTCACATGATTATATAGATGTTGATTATCGATATCCCGCATGGAATAAGCCGAAACATTCTCGAAATAGAAAGCATCAAATTTTACGAGCTAATGAAAACAAATTTCCAAAAGACTTAATAATTACAAGTTTTGCCGATGACCCTGATAGTGAGCAAGAAAATGCAGTAGGAGTCACAAACTCTTACGCTGTTGACGAATATAACGACATGCTTTCTGTTGAAACTCTAAATCAAGAAATGGAAAAACCCTATAAAATAATATACGATGATGATTTAAAAACCTATGTTAAAAAACCATTGCAAAATCATTATGGTAAACCAAATAGTATAAATCTCTTTGAAAGCGAAGAATCTGTTTGGGAGACACAGGACACTAAAGCAAAGAGAAATAAAAAAAACAGCGAAGATGAGAAATCTTTTGGTGTTAAAAATCAGATTCAAAAGATACGAGAGATGATGTACAGTGCCGCAAACTTTGGATCCATAAATCCAAAACAATTAGAGGAAAATAAATATGATGGCTTAAAAGACTTTATCAATAAAGTACCCAAAAAGTGTCATGATGAAGATCCATCCTGCGTAGAGCCGTTTATGTTCATAAGAAATAATCACATGCACAATAGAAAACAGATTGATTCTGGAAGAGATGCCATAAACAATAGTATAGCGAGCAATTACTTTGTTGCAAGAACGAATAACGCTAGTGACTCTGTTGTTGATTATGTTCCAAAACTTTCAGCTAGAACAAAAAATTTAAAAATTCCAACTTCAGATAAGTTTCGGATAACAGATCACTTTCATCGAATAACATGGATTAACGATTTTTCTGAGATACAAGATAAGAGAGATAAATCTAATTGTAGCTTTTGTACTGATTATCTCTGTCACATTTGTGTGTGTGGATTAAATCACAAATTTTGTATTATACCTGAATATGAATCATATGATAATAATGAAGTTGATATGACAACACCAACCGAAGAATCCACAGATGAGAATTTTCCTAATACTGAAAATTACTATACGGACACAGTAAAAAACATTTCCATGTTACCAAGCTATTTAGACCCAATACTAAAAAATAAAAATGAAGAAAACAAATTAAATAACCAACAATTAAAAAAAAATCGTAAAAAAAATCGTAAACAAAGGAGTAAAAAAAATAAAAAAAAAATATTTAGAAGTAGAAGCGACAAATTACCCCTAAAAAACTATTTAAGAGATGAAGATAAATCTTCGGAAGACATCAATGTGGAATTACACGATGCAAAACCGAATATTATCAAATTGTATTCTACAGATCAATTAAAAGATCCTGATGATCCTAACCCACCAGAAGAATATAAAACAATCGACACGCAAACAGATGAAAAGCCTGAAATTACATCGCATTCTCAAAAAAAAAAGTATAACAGAATAAAGACTATCCAAAGTATTATGGAAATCATCCCAGATGACGTAGAATTAATGCTCAAAGTAACTGCCATGTTAGAAAACCAAAATAGCGATGAAAAGGAAGGTGTTACAGAAGAAAAGGAATCACAATTTCTAAGAAGCATTGAGTCAATAGATTTAGAGTCGTATGTGATGGTTTTACAGGATATGGTCCATAGTGAAAAAGGTGCTCAAGGTCTGGTTCAGTATGATTGGATGGGCACCAGTATTGATATCCAAGCGGCTATCTTCAAATTGAAAGAAATGACGTAAGGAGCTTTACGTATACATTAACTCCTTCACACAAATATTTATACATATAACTCCATTCTAATCTGTACCAAAGGGAGTCTGTACCAAGTCTATTGTCTAATAGACAGGGTTGCGGTCTAGCAACGATCAAAAAACCAGTCCTGGCATTCCGGGAGTGACACTTGCACCAAAAACAGTTTTAATGAAAATTTTGTCAAAACAGTTTTAACTAGACACGAATTATTATGATAAATAATTGGTTATTATAAAATCATATTATGTAGTTTTATCATATTCATATGGATAAGGAGCTCGACGTGTCTGAAAAATTGACTATCTGCATTACTTAAAGTTTAAAGTAAAAGTAAAGCTTCTGTAATATTAGTAGGACGAATAATTATGAAATTATTTTATTTTCACAGAGAGAGCGTGAAAAAAAACGAAGTGCTTGACAATCTAGACTTCAAACTTCTGAAATATTTCACATTTTTACACAAGTTCTCCACAAAAAGGCAGAATGACCTCAGGATGTTCCTACCAAAGCCAAAATACCGGTACAATAGGACACGCAGTCAAAAAGGTGTATATTCACGAACGTGGCTAAAGAGACGACTGAAAAAGTTTGCATTCGAAGTATCTGGAACCGATTTGTACTACTTTGTGGAGTTCCTTGAAGAACTACAGTTTTATTTGTACGATGTAAGTAAATTTTATTATAATTTATACAAGTATATACACAAAACACATGAAACAGTTGAGCTATCTGCAGTCTGTTGCGAATAGCTAAGGGTAGCTGAAGAACTCTAGGGCTATTGTAAATTGATCAAAAAGTTTCCGTGACACGGAATCTTAAACAATTCCGCTCGAAATTTAAATATTTTCACGGTTTTTAATGTTTTCTGCGTTCTACAAGGAATTAAACTACTTAAAAAGAAGTTTTTCATAAATCGGTGACCATTTTCCATGAACCAATGAAGTACTATTACTTCTTTTTGGTGGGAATAATGGTGATTATTAGTAATAACATAAATTATTAAATATTTCTCCAAAAGTCGAGCCGAATCGAAATTAGTTAAAACATAGGTTCATAGAAAATGTTTTACGATTAACGGTTAGCTACTTTTCTGCTATTGATATTGCTTGTAGAACGCAGAAAATATTTCAATTTCGCGTAGATTTTTGTCAGATTCCGTTTCACGGAAACTTATCGATCGAGTTAGAATAGCCCTGCTGATCCATATGAATACCAATCGGGAGCGTCCCCAAGACGCTGCTGCATTCAGTGATCGGAAAAAACCTTTTTATTTTATTTTTAAATTTCATTTTATTTTTTCCGTTCACTGGCTGCATTGTTCCGCTGTATGGCAATATAAATGGGCTATTTCAACTCGAATGCTTTGAAAGATCAAAGCATATTTGTTAGCAAAATTACAATCAAATTAGTAATGGAAACAAATTGGAACAAGTATTTACAATTGAAACAATTGGGGTAACTGCAGACTGTTGCAAAAAATCTATAGGTAGCTCAACCGGTTTATATCAATACCAGTCGGAAGTGTCCCCAAGACGCTGGCTGCATTGCCTCGCTTAATGGCAATGCTAAGGAGCTGCCCCAGATAGTACTCACCGCTGTCGAAAAATTTACCTAATATAATAATAATAATACATCCATAGTTTCCCCCATAGCCCAATTACCCAGTCCATCCATTCACCACAATAACATGGCTTTTTTGTTATTTGAATTTTCCTTTGCAATAATTTTGCAATAATGTCTCTACACCTGGCGGATATCATCTTCGGGTGTATTATATTGTGAAACCAAGGATGATACCCGCTATGTGTAGCTCTCGCCTTTACATTAATTCTCATAAAGGACCTCTGTGCTGTTGGCTTCGGCTCCACGCATGCCTCCCAAAGGACCGGGTCACGATATGGCCTGTGATCATGGAAATGAGAAACAGAATAATAATACATAATCTACCAGCGGTTTCGCTCAAGTGGCCTACCACTTGAGCGAAACCGCTGGTAGATAAGCTGTTGTATCCAGGTACCTATATCTGGATACAACAGCTTATCACATAGCCTATCACATGGCCTTTAACATAGATTATAGTACAGCTAAAACAACAGAAAGATCCAGTTTTTTTATGAATTTTAGTTTTAAAATAATTAATTTTTTGATTGTGTAACTATAATAAGCAACTGATAGAGTGTGATGATTTTATAATTTATTTTCAGCTACACACAGCTTTGACGCAAATCGCAAAAGTAACCAGTTACAAAAATCAACACTGGTTCAAAAATCTAGCTGAACTCTACCTGGATAGCAGCAGAAAGAATATTCTAGCGTTGTTACTGCATATCACTACCGTAAGATTACTAGATTTAGTAGAAAATAGTGTGCAATCAGGACTTCAAGATGGCTTTCTCAAATATGTAATAAATAACGAAAAAGAAATTGAAAAGAGTAAAGACGAATTTGTACTCATATTAAAAATCGTTGAAGAATTAAAGAAAACGCAATGAGAGAGTATAATTATAAAAACATATTTAAATATATATTTTTAATATCAAAACTCATTTATTTTACATACTTAATTATTAAGCTATATCTAAAACATCACAACATTGTTTCGAACTTAGAACTACAAAATAAAATTTGGTAATGCCTCTTTTGGTTTGGCTTTGTAATTATTATTTTTATTTTATGGTAGCTTTCTTTTAATAATAATAAAATATACGGACCTAAAATCTGACTATTATATTATTATATTTATATTGAAAAAGAAGAATTATGCTAGCAAATGAAGTACACTAATACTTTTCTTACAAAATTGAACTTACTTGAGCTACTTCAACTTATAATACAACAATACTACAGATAAATTAAACTAAAAGGTAAGTCTATATTAAGTGTAATATAATAATCATTTAAAAATAATTTGGAATGTAAAAATTAGAATATGAAGTAGAAGTTTAACTTGATTAAATAATTTAACTCAAAATGGAATTAATCTGTCTGTACTTATCTGTACTTACATATTTAAATAAATAAGATATAGATAAAGAAAATATAAATTATTCAAAGAAGATGATCTATTATACATAATTTTATAATTTTATTTAGGAAAATCTTGGAAGTGCAACCAAACGTAACGTTATCTGTGCTGATTAAAAAAGGATGAAAACTACACCGGCTGCTGTCCCGGTTATTTGAGTAACATTACACTGAATGAACACTCCAGCCAATACTCAATATATTTATTGTTGTCATCACATTGGCTTAATAGGTAGGTAATTTAGTTAAGTATCACAATGTGAACCCTGTTGTGCGTAAACAACAAGTGGAAGGCAGGCCGAGGTTGTTTAAGGTAAAAAACAAAATATATGTAGGTACCGAGATAAGTAGTACCAAGTCTTGTCTAGGCTTATTTGAAAATAACAAATAATTCACTTTGAAGTAATGAATTCGAATATTATACTATACATTGTACATTTGTACTCCATTCACTCAACTTGCTTCAGATAATTTGGCGTATTAAAAAAACTATAAACCGAATTCAAATTGCGGTAAATAGTATGCATGTGCAAGTTCTCAATTGGGGTGTCGATAATTATGTGTTTTGTGTGTTTTTTAATCAAAACTTCAGCAATAGTTATCCGATTTTGATGATTATTTCACGTTTGTATAGGAAACGATCTCTATAAACCTTTTATAGAACAACATGTTCTATAAAAGGTTTATATACGATAGATCACTATTTACCTTCCACTCGATGGACCGACGACGTTGTAGCGTGAGAGAGTCGTTGGATGGAGGCGGCTCAGGACCGCTATTCGTGGCGTCGTTTGGAGGACCCGTACACGTCCACTGCTGAACATAGGCCAGCAGTGCACGTGTACGGGCTGATGACAATGATCACTATTTGTTACGTATAATTTAAAAAACAGTGTATATATTCAGGAATATGAATTCAATTTTAAGCATAGAGGTAAGATAGTTTTTATAAAAAATATATTAAAATATTGTCTATTCAATCCTAGAAAATCTGTCTACGGTGCACATTGATAAATGATATGTCTGAAGCCTATAGTTTTCACGTGTTCTTTGGGTTTACGCCTCTGTTTCCAAGTCCGCTTCTATCTCCTCTGGAGTTCGTAGGTCTATGGCGAATCTCTTCTTCATACTGGGTGGTCTTTCGTCTAAATCTGGAGCAAAAAAATAAAACATTTTCCAACATTTTTTTGAAGAAACCGTTATGCCCTTTATCTATGTCCTTCTATAAATCCTTTCGATTTAATGTTTTTGGGACTTATTTATTTATAACTAGAACGATTTAGCTTAACCAATTACACTAGTTATGTAATTAATATTAAAGATGATCGGATTAATTGAAGTACCTACCTACAACATGAAAAATATATGTTTTTAGTTTTTTTACTTTTCCCATACATTTATTTTCTCTCACAAATAAGCTGATTGCTACTAGGTTGCCTGGAAGAGATCGCTCTGAGCTCAGCTTATCGCTGAGAGCGATTTCTTCCAGGTCGCCTTTTGTATTGTTTATTTTTTCATTTAGATATAAGATTTTGTATTAATGTTCATTAAAGTACATTCATTCATTGTTAGAATACATAACTGCAAGTATTTTAATAACATATATTCGCTCGCCACGCAGTGCGGGGGAGGCGTCCTAGGGGCGTCCTGGGGGCAAAGTCCGGTCGGGGGGAGACACAACACGGCTCGCTTCGCGAGCCGACGAAGTCCGGTCGGGGGGAGACGCAACGCGGCTCGCGAAGCCTTGGCCAAAAGTATAAAGCACCCCTCTAAAACATACATATCTCAAAACACATTTAAAAAATAGCAATGTTTTGAACAAAGGGCAAGCCGGTGCCCTCAAACGATTATTAAAACAATAGATAACCTTTTTCTATGGGCCATAAAACATCTGGTGAGCTAAACTCAAATTATGGGTATTTTACACAAAAAATTCAAAAATACAAATCAGTCTTCATTTGTTATTCGTAGCGTAAGGAAGCTTCCGTGTGTGATTTAATAGTGAAATTAACATTCCTTTTTTTCGAAAATGCCAAAAACAAGTGAACTGTGCTACGCAAAACGTATTAAAATTCAGTTTTTACATGAACAAGGAAAGACCCAAGTAGAGATTGCCAAACTCGTGAAATGTTCGCGGTACGCAGTGCAATCTGCTATTAAACGGTTTGCGGAGACTGGTTCCCACGCAAATAAAAGACGGAGTGGCAGAAAACGCGTGACTACTGAGCGCCAGGACAGAAAACTCATCCGCGAGTCTCTGAAGGATCGCAAAAAAACTTCTTCTGAGCTCGCTGCCGCCCTATCCGAAGAAAGTGGATACCCTATTAGTGCTCGAACGGCAAGAAGAAGGCTTGGAGATGCGGGTTTAAAAGGGTATAAAGCAAGAAAGAAGCCGTGGCTCTCGGAAAATAACAAAAAAAATCGCTTAGAATGGGCTCTACGATACCAACTTTTCACGGAGGAGGATTGGTCAAATGATGTGTGGTCCGATGAATCAAACTTTGAGGTAAGTTTTTATACCATTTCATAAAAACGATAACACTGATTACTATTATTTTAGTTGGCTTTCATAAAAATAATGAGCACAAATTTAAGCTCTACTTTTTTCAATTGTTACAGCTATTCGGAACTGCGGGTGTAACCTTCGTGAGGCGGCGCGTCGGCGAGGAATATCATCCAGATTGCGTGGTTTCCACTGTTAAACACGGGGGAGATAGCATTATGATCTGGGGCTGCATGGCAGCTGATGGTGTCGGCAAAATGTTCGTTTGCGAAGGCCGTATGAACAGTGAAAAGTACATAAACGTACTCGAAACCGCTCTATTACCTTCGCTTACGCGCATTTTCGGCGACACGAACTTGGATGACGTCAAATTCCAACAAGACAATGTTCCTTGTCATAAATCAGCGACCTCCATGCGCTGGTTTCGAAACAACAGTATTGTCTTGTTAGATTGGCCGGCGCAGTCCCCAGATCTGAACCCTATCGAGCATCTTTGGGGTATTATGAAGCGCAAAGTCAAACAGCATAGCATTACATCCAAAACAACGCTAAAAATGCTTTATTTCAAGAGTGGGACGCCATAAGTGCAGCCGAATGTAAAAATCTTGTAAACAGCATGCCCCAAAGAATTGCTGCTGTGATCAATGCGAAGGGTGGGCCAACTAAATATTAGTGATTTATAAAATTTTATGTTAATATAGTAATTTGGAAAACAAATTAGTTTTATTTTCCACCTTAAACACGAAAAAGTCATTAAATTTTAGGGTGCTTTATACTTTTGGCCAAGGCTGTATGTATTATAGCTAACACTGTGAGAGACTGGTGCCTGTTTTAGATTCACAAAAACCTGTATTACTGGTCACCAGTTCCACTCTGTACGCTAAAACATCTCTAAAATCTAGATTACAGCTAAAATAAAATAAATTAAAAATAATATTGTAGCCTGTCTGGCGAGCAAAGCAAGCCGCACAAAGATTAAATAAAGAGCTTAGCTGTTTTACGGCGGTAGGCACGGTTAGCAATACAGTAAAAAATATTGACTTAAACCTTAACGGCACGTCCTTATCAAATCTGTTTTAAACAGGATTTGTTGTACATTTAAATAATAGTTATTAACCGAATTCAAAAGGGAAGGTTCTCAATTCATTTGTGTGTTTTTTTTTATGTATCTTACGCGATACCTCCGCCAAATATGTACCGATTTTGAAAATTCTTTCACTATTGTATAGAAAATGATCCCGAAGGGGTTTTTTATCCCCAAAAGGTCGTATTTATCCCGAAAAGTTAAAATACGTGTAAAATAAGGGAATTTGAAGTCGGTTAACCTTTTTTTCAAACATGCCATATTATTTTGTTACCTGTGGTCTGCATCTCTTTAACTCTTCTCGAGTAGTCTTGGAAGGCGGCTGCTAAGGAGTAGGTCAGCCTTCGCGCTGCGTTCCTGATAATAACGAGAATGTTCCATTTATTAGGCAGTCAATTCGTTTATTTTTAATCAAAACGTAGGTCTGTATAATATACTGCGCTACCTTGGTATTCAAATGTCAGTTTGGATGTATAAAGAATAATAATTATACATTTACACGCCGCAATAATTTTCGTCTTATAAATTAAGTTTTTCTATTTTATATAGGTATGTTAGTTTTAAGGTATGTATATAGGTATTAGGTATTATGGACCGTAGAATAATGTTAATTAGGGTAGGTTACATGTCATGTCTCACCAACACTAGGAAGCAATGCGATACATATGCGAAATTATATACATTTGAAAATGTACTACTATAACTAACTGTTTTAAGTTGTCTAAAATAAATTATATATTAATCCGTATGTACGTATGTAAGAAAAACATTGTTCTAGGCATATTTTTAGACCTAAAAAAAGCTTTTGACACTGTATGTCACAATTTACTAATCAAAAAGTTAGAATGCATAGGCGTCAAAGGAACTGCTCTTAAAATGTTCGAATCCTACCTATCGAATAGATTGCAAGTTGTTAAAATAGAAAATAGCCAAAGTAAAACAGAGCCCATAGCTTGTGGAGTCCCTCAAGGATCTATTTGAGGACCTCTCCTGTTTTTAATCTATATAAATAATACACATCAAATAGGCTTAGATGGCGATATCATTTTGTATGCTTGTTCTATTTTGGTGCCTCAATTCATACCATGCTCTCACATGCTCAAAAAGACCAGCTTTATCGTTCTACCGAAAACTCGGACTAAATATGGAAAAAAAACTAGACTATGTGAAGGCGCACAGCTTTAAAATAATTTACCCTCCCAAATTAAAAGTGCAAGCTCATTTAATGCGTTCAAACTCAAATTAGCTCACCATATCATAAATGATAATTCACTTCTTATTAAATGAAAAAATTAAATGAGTCAGCTATTGAACGACCAAAACCTATGCATCTATTATAACTAAGAACCATATTCTCATGTAAGAGACATTATATAATTTGTCTTTTTGAGAATAAATGAATATTAAACTTAAACTTATGTAGGGCTCCAGATGGTTCATAAAATGCGCGTTACCAAAGAGTCTCATGTGCTAAGCTGAACTTGCGTCAATCGTTAACTTACGTCAAAGAAATTAAATAATATCCCGAAAAACGATTTCGGCGGGACCCGCGACCTACATCATTAATTTTCTTTGAGATTACTCCGAGTACCTAATAACAAAAATTTATGTCAATCTTAAGTCCAATTTACCGTTGCGATTGAACAAGTTCAGATTGCAACTAAACGCGTTCAATGTAAGATAAACTCAGCGCTTTAAGCGAGTGCAGCGCATTTCATCGACATAAAGCTAAACCGAGTCAAGGAGTTGTTAAGCAATAGGAATTACGAATTTGAACTCGACCAAGACAGAAGGTTCAATTTCATCGATTACAAGAGCTGTCATGTCACTCAAATACATAATCTACATCTATATTTATAAAAGAGTAAACGGGGTGACCCATGGCTGAAATTTTGCATGGAGGTTTCTTTTAAGGCGTAGTGATCTAGTGACCCGCTAAGAACGGTTTTTTGGGAAATTCGTATTCTGCGGGGGTCAAAGGTCATTTTTATCATAACTTCAGAACTTTAACTGTTGCCCCGCAATTTTAGCGTAGAAAAGTGACTTAAAATAAACAGACACATGTATCAGGGTTTTTTGAAATTCACATATGGAAACCAACATTACTGGGGTTAATGGGGGACGTGTACAAGAGTCCTGTAAGGTCTAAAGGAAATAAAGCAATTTGATATTTGATATTACTAAAGTCCACGCGAATTAAATCGCAAGCTAGTTATGTATGTATATATATATATATATATATATAATAACCGTATAGAAATAGTAAGAGAAATACTAATCCAGGGCACAATGTTATTTAGGACAGATCACCGTTCTTATCAGTAGTACAGATACCTGATAATGTTCTGTCGAAGGAATTTTTATCTCAAAGTAACCTAGGATAGGCACTTTGAGATAAACTTGTTGCGAAATTTCAATGTGAGTCAACACAATAATAAATACTAATTTATTTAGTGCACAAATAAAAAAACTGAGAGTCAGTAAAAACAAAAATCTTGCACTACAGCACTACATTACATGCTGATTAAACAAACATGATAAATATATTGTGTTATATATAACATATGTATATATATTTTTTCCGACAACTTAGATCTACATTATGTTAGATTTAAATCTTAATTATTCTACGCTTTATAATGAAACCTTAAAACTAACATATATCAATTATATTTTTTTTGTTTCTCACACGATAATTATGTCATCATCATCATTCATTATTCAAAAAAAGTGTCTAAGAGCCGTCTGTCATACAAGCCTCTGTTTAAGAAGCATGGACTCCTAATGTAAACTAGTTTATATATCTTCCAAATTGGTTGTTTTGTAAAAGAGCACGCTTCTTTCTTTAACCAGTATAAAGATAAAAAAAACTCTGTTGTAAACAATAGAGATCCCACTAGGCTTATATTGCCCCCAAACACAAAACACCACTGAGTGGGAAAAATAGCTCTATCATGACTGTAAAAGTATTTAACAAAATTAGAGACATAAGAGAACTGCCTACTAGTAAATTTAAGACAAAACTTCGTAGATGGCTCATAGAAAAATGTTTTTATGACATTAATTTCTTTGATATTTTCTACGTCATCTCTCGTGCTGTTCGATTCGAATCGAATCCCGCCCCGATTCGATCTGAACAGGACAGCATAAAAGATGACGTCACTCACAATACATTTCTCTATATACGCAAGTATACAGTAATGATTATAATTAATGGAGTTATCGTCATCGTACACGTTCGCTGCTGAACATAGACCTCCCCCAAACGATGCCACGAATAGCGGTCCTGAGCCGCCTCCATCCAACGACTCCCTGCGACCGCTACAATGACGTCGCTCCAGAGGAAGGTCTTCCCACACTCTGTTTAGCATTGCATCGCGGTCGCTATTCGAGAACTTTACTCCCCAACGGTTATCAGTTCCACGAGCTATATGGCCTGCTCATCGCCACTTCAGCCTGCTAATTCTGAGAGCTATGTCGGTAACTTTAGTTCTTCTACGGATTTCCGTATTCCGGACTCTATCGCGTAGAGAAATTCCGAGCATAGCTCTCAAACTTTGGTTCTTCTACGGATTTTTTGTTTGTGGAAGTTTTGTGTGTTCTCTACTGTTTGCGCTAACTCTGCTGCGCAATGAAAGTGTCTACTTAGGTTTAAATAGCCGTAAGTCATTGTATGTATTGTGTGGTAGTTTAAAGGCAAATAAATAAATTTCTTTCTTCTCTTCTACTAATTATTTGAGTACTTACCTTGATTCACAAACAAACGCGTGGCACTCAAAAGGGTTCAGTCCCTTTACATCTGCATTATCCTTCACAATGATCATGGAGAAGACCCGCGTGTACACCAGGTCTTGTACTCCATACGAGATGGACTCGATGTTGAAGAACACCGCCATGTGTTCAAACTCTTCTCGCTTGGTCCCTTGGTTGATGGTCTCTAGGTGGACTCCATCGACTGTGATGGTGAGCTTTACTATGGGGAGGATTTGACCTGGAAAAGGAACAAATATACAATTAAACCAACTTATAGGTAATGAATGCAATGTGAAATGGAGTGCGGGAAGACCTCCAACTCGATGGACCGAAGCCATTGTAGCAGGGAGTCGTTGGATGGAGGCGGCTCAGGACCGCTATTGTGGCGTCGTTTGGGGAGGCCCATGATCAGCAGTGGACGTGTACGAGCTGATGGTAATGATGAAAGCTATATACGTGTTCATTTTAACTTAATAACTGACTTTGATAAAAGTAGGAGGATGTTCGGCTACATGTATGTTTTTTTGTATGTTTCTCGATTTCACCTTGAATTATGGGCCGATTTTGAAAATTCTGTAGCGTATTTCAGTTTTCAATAACAATTTCCTTAGGCTTACAAAATAAGCACTTAGACAAGTCAAATTTTCGCGCGGTATTAGTATTTAATGATAACTATACCTATTTACTAAGCGCCTAATTTTACTGTAACATGATATGCTGTAAATAGATTCATTTTTATGTTTATATGTATTTTAGGTCATGGAAAAAGAAGATTGTTCTGATTGTTTGGCCAAAACGTTTGATTTATCAATCTGAAATTATGCTTAGATAGATTTGTAGGCATGTTCAGGAAATATTAACAGGTATAATTGGCACAATTCATCAGCGTACCAGGTGGAAGCGCCTTAGCCGCAGCCACCATGAGGTCCACTGGCTTCCTGGTGTGCTTGATGCCCCATAGTCCTCTCGCGTCGCTCTGCCCGAGGTATTTTACCTGGAATAACAAAGGTCAAAGATTTAGAAAGTTGAAATAACAGCGAGCCATAGTTGACGAACGATATGGCGCTGCAGACGAAGCCTGTGTCCGCCTGTGACCCAGGAAATTGCGAGTTCGATTCCCGGCTTGGGACAAATGTTTGTACGATCTTTAAATATTTGTTCTGGATGTTCTGGGTATTATATCTATGTATGATAAAAAATATCGATCTATGTAGGTATGTATTGTATTATGTATATCAGTCCTCTAGTACCCATAGCACAAGCCCAAACGAACATTTGTCCCAAGGCGGGAATTCAACCTGCAACCTCCTGCGTCGCAGACGGACATTCGCTCGCCATGCCACCATGTTACACGGAAATCCTCAAAGTTTGTATGGATTTATGGATATTTGTTACTCTTTCACGCAAAAACTACAGAACCGATTAGGCTGAAATTTGGTATGGGTGTAGTTTGGGACCTGGAATAACATATAGGCTATTTTTTATCCGGATAAAACGCGGGCAGCAGCTAGTTTATAATATTAGTAGGTTAATACAAAACAGGCTTCTTTTCTCCCGTAAAACGTCGCAGAATACATAAAAATACAAATACAAAATCGTATATTTATAAAAATATTGGGTTAATATTAGATTACGTGTACATAATATATCAAGTCATGGTAACATTTGGCCTTTGTGAGAGAAAAATAAATGATTATTTTATTATTTACTAGCTGCTGCCCGCGCCTTCGCCCGCGTTTTATCGTTATAAAAAATAGCCTACATGTTATTCCAGGTCCCACACTATACCCATACCAAATTTCAGTTTAATCGGTTCAGTAGGTTTTGCGTGATAGAGTAACAAATATCCATACATACATCCATACAAACTTAGACATTTATAATATTAGTAGGATTAATATTTGTAACAAATAAGGTTAGAACTCTGTCTCCAGAAGCTAGTAATTGAATAATGCTATTTCACATAATTCGTTGAGGTATGAAGACCCAAATCCTCACAATGATTATGTATAGCATTAACAGATTTCTAAATTCACAGTTAAAATTACGTGTTATTCAGACCGAGAGAGGTATTGTTGGAAGGAAGTTACGTCATAATGTAACCTCTCACATGCTCGCTAACTGGCGGGTTAACTTTAGTATTGGGTGCCATTTTCAGTAAGATCTTTATTTTTATCATTTACAACAAATTTGTTTCTTGACGACCGATGTGGCGCGGCGGGCGTAACTGCGACGGAGAAGGTTGCGGGTTCGATTTCCACCTTGGGTTAAATGTTTGTACGATCTACAAATATTACTCTCGGTTGTTCCGGTATCATACATACAAAATGTCAAAGTTTGTAAGGATGGATGTATGGATATTTGTCACTCAAAAACACGCAAAAACTACTGAACTGATAAGGCTGGGTTTGGGACCTGGAATAACATAACATAATAGGCTTTTTTATCCCGATAAAACGCGGGTGACGGTGCGGGCAGCAGCTAGTAACCTATATCCGAGGATGTAATACTGCTAGACATAATAATTTAGAATGACGAAAATGTAACTTGTGAAAATATTATGCGTATAAATAAATAAATAGATATATTGTTTTTTTTATACATACACAATACCCAAATACAATTTTTTTTTACTATACATACAGACGGTATTTTGTATGTATAGTAAAAAAAATATATCTATTTATTTATTTATACGCATAATATTTCACATCCACGGGTTGAATTGGAGGGGTCGATATTCTATGCCACGGCCCCACGGCAATTCTAATTAACCGACCCCAAAAACATACAGTAAATGTAATTAGACCCCTGGGCCAAGTTTTTTCTTTTTGTGTGGCTGGGTTATGGTCCGATATTGAAAATTCCTTTTTCGTCGTTACAAAAAAACAAGATTGCATCATGACATGAGGTCATCATTTAACACCACTTCAGCCAATTACACAGCCATTTGACATGTATCTACCTAATTTATCTTTGCAAATACTTACGTTGTAATGTCTCTAATTTTATTGTATAATTTAAATTTTATAGCGACATTATTTTAATTTTAATTTAATTTGATTGTATTGTTATATGGAACATTTTTCTGAAATAAATGAGTTAATAAAAAAATAAATAAAAAATGTTTCTTTTTTTTCATTCGGTGTGGAGAGCGCGAGGATAGAGAGTGCACATGTGTTTGCGCCGCGTTTTATCGAGATAAAAATAGCCTTTATATTGTTCCATATACCAAACTATACCTGCATTTCAGCCCAATCAGTTCAGTAGTTTTTGCGCGAAAGAGGAACAAACATCCATACATGTAGTTAGTTTAAGATCTAAAATAACACATAGGCTAATCTAATTTTGAAAAATGGTGATAAAGTTTCGAAGGTCGATTCCCTCAAAACTCGAAATGCGGGCAAAGCCGCACGGCGCTATTAGGATGTAGAATCAATAGCTTTAGCCATTATTTGTGAAAACATGGTATTGAAGTTATATAATACATAATCAAAAAGTGGCCTTATCATTGCGATCTCTACCAGGCACCCTAAAAGCGCCATTTGCAAACAAGGCTTCAAAAGATCCAATTGATGTGAATCCTTGCTCGGAAGTCGAACATTCGTAACGGTCTACTGGTTTTAATTAAACATAAATATGTACATTATGTCGTCATATATTATATATGTAGTGTACATTATAACGTACAATACCATGATACAACAATACACAATGAGTTAATGTTATTTCTATGGCAGGTCATCCAGTTATTCGTCATAGCAGTGATGTTTACTTCTGTGACTAAAAAAGTTTCCGGACCGTGTTATCTCTCGAAGAGGTGATCACAATTGGCCACCGAGATCTTGTGATTTAACACCTTGCGACTTCTTCCTTTGAGGCCACGTGAAAGAGGAGGTCTACGCCAACAGCCTAGCGTCGATTCAAGACCTCATAGATGGAATTCGTGAGGCTATCGAGGACATAGGGCAGCCACTTAGCGATTTGGTTATGGAAAATTTCATGAAAAGGATATTGTCCTGTAAGCGTGGTCGTGGTGGTCATTTGCCTGATGTTATTTCAGGCAAATGACCACTATTAACGGCACACCTTCCTCTTTATAATGAAATAAACATCCGATCATTTATATCAAAAAATTTTATATTTCTATGAATATCAAAATATCACCTCTTATTAGAAAACCCTTTATAATTGTAGTTTTTTATATGAAGCATAATTCTTTAATTTTTGCTTTACTATGCCAAAATATATTATGTAGTATAATATATTTTGGCATAGTAAGGCAAAAATTAAAGAATTATGCTTCATATAAAAAACTACAATTATAAAGGGTTTTCTAATAAGAGGTGATATTTTGATATTCAAAGATGCTATTTGTGGCGTCGTACGGGGGAGGCCTATGTCCAGCAGTGGACGTGTATGGGCTGATGATGATGATGATGAAGGCAAAAATTGTATGTATTAGTATTAGTATATGTATTAGTTTTTCTTAACAATCAAGATATGTATTAAGAAAAAACGAATACATTAATGATATAAAAGAAAACATTTTTGAATACTAGCTTCTATAATCATCTAGGACCAAAGTGCTTGGGAAGACAAATACAACGAACCCAAACTCGATGTGGTTAAGTCGTTTAATTTAGGATTTTCTAGGACCACCTTTGGTCTCCATCATCAGACTAGCTCGATGGTAAAGTACGCGCAAATCTTTATGAGCTCTATGAAGTTGGCTTCAACGGCTGCGCACTGAACCGTAAATAAGATGTTGAGAGGAAAGAACGGGGTGAGAGGGGATCTATCTGTCAAACCAGGGTTGCCAGCATGAATTCTGGCGTATTTTTATTTTGTCTAGCACATTTTGTTCTGCATAAATTTATTTTCCAATTCAATATTTTTATAGAATATCACAGTCAATAACGGAATATTGTAAACCTAAAATGTTAGAATAAATTAAACTTTATATCTAACGCAATTAACCCAAGTTTGAAAATAAAATAATTACTTTGTAGCAAATGTATTTATAATCTAGTGAGCAATATGTCGAACGAATGCTTTTGAGTACAATGACGCAGCAAAGTCTTTGACGGTCGTTCGGTGTTCGTTTCGTTGATTTGATACTTTGTTCTTGCAATTTTGTGTTGTATTCTCTGATATTAGCTGTTTCTCTTAAACGTTAAATTATGCCTCACATGTGGTTTAACTTAATGAGTCGTCAAACATGGAAAATGGTATTCGATGTCATGAGTTTCATGAAAAGAGAAGACAGTGAAGGTCTTAATTCAACCTCAAAATGGTACTTCAGCTGACTGTAGCTGCAACAGGTGTATCTATTAGCACCATAAAAAGGATTTCTAGCCGAAGCCCGGGTGGGTCGCTAGTTGGTAAATATCACTTTTCTATTTGATTGTACATGCGCAGTTTTGCTTCCGTGCCTAAGTTCACAGAGCTCATTAAGTTTTGCGATCACTCTACCATGACATTGCATTGTACTACACAAGTTCTGCTTAGCTTGGAACTTGATGATGCTGTGTGGTTGTCCAGCACTATTTATTTATTTATTTATTAAAACTGTGGACTAGGTAAAGGCTGCATATTATAAAACAAAGTCCTCCTCCGCGTCTGTCAGTCTGTATGTTCGTGATAAACTCAAAAACTACTGAATCGATTTTCATGCGGTTTCACCAATATACATGTAGAGTGATTCATGAGGAAGCTTTAAATATATAATTTGTCAAGGTTTTGTGTAAATTGGTTGAAATATAACGATAATTGTTGGAAGTGTCTGAAAAAGTCAAACCGCCGTCTGGGAGCTTTCATCGAAAACGCTGCCTACCTTTGAGATATATGCTCTACTAAACGTGCGAAGCCGGGGCGGGTTGCTAGTATATGTATATGTAGTTTCATGATTACCTGAAAGGAGATCGGCAAGTCGTCTACAGTAACAGGACCTTCGTTGCTCTCCGCCATTTTGGATTATGTGTTAGGGTCATCCAACTTCTGTAGCATTCTTGTAAGTACCTGAAACGAAGAACCTTTAGTCAGGGGTTATTTGGTTTAGTAACCTTCAAAGTTTTGACTGGGCGCGAAGAGCTCGGAGTGGCAACATGACTGGCTGGACTGGCCGACGCAAGAAGCTCGGAGTCACTGGCTGGACTGGCCGGCGCAAGAAGTTCGGAGTCACTGGCTGGACTGGCCGGCGCAAGAAGCTCGGAGTCACTGGCTGGACTGGCCGGCGCAAGAAGCTCGGAGTCACTGGCTGGACTGGCCGGCGCAAGAAGCTCGGAGTCACTGGCTGGACTTTGTCGGTATTGCTTGGCGATCTTAATGTCAAGGTCGGTATTGTGGTGTCCTGAAGATGTCTCGTGGAGAGACGAAACTAGTTGACAACTTACTTCGATGTATGATGATTCGAATACTATCAGAGAAAATTATACGCGGAATTGTTACTATAATTTTTTCATTCTAATTCGATTATAACTTCAACGTTGTTTTTAAGAGTGATCATTTTTATTTTTTGTGGATTTTTTTTTCTGGGTTTGGACGAAGAATAATTTTATTTAGTTTAGTAAACATCAACGTTGTTTTTAAAAGTGATCGCGAGATTTTTTTTTGGTGGTTTAAATTTTTTTCTGGGATCTACAAAGATCGCATTATGATACTGCCGGAAAAGTAATTTGCCGCAAATCGTAAACTATTTTCTATGAACCCCTCATAAAATGTATCTGAATTGATATTTATATGAATAATTTTGATATCTTGATATTGTTATTTAATTATGTCGTAGCGACGCGTGACCCGAGAGCTGGTGAGTATCTGGCGCAGCGCATTAGTATTGCCATACAGCGAGGCAATGCAGCCAGCGTCTTGGGGACGCTTCCGACTGGTATTGATATGGACCAGTTGAGCTACCTGTAGATTGTTTGCAACAGTCTGCAGTTAGCTCAATTGTTTATACTAGTTAAATTTGTTTATATTTTTTGATTGTTATTTTCTTGGTCAATAAAATGATTTGTATTTGTATGATTTGTGTTTGTTTGTAATATTTTTTTTTCAAGTATTTGAATCATCATTATGGTAACAAGATTTTCTCTCTATATATAACTAAACTATATATTTAATATTATATCTACATTTACCGACACAATGTAATAATTGTTTGAAAATAAATAAATGAATGAATGAAAACCAACTTCGATTCAACTATATTTTGGAAGCCCCCCCCCCCCCCCCCTGGCGACGCCGATGATGGTAGGTGTATAAATATAGTACCGATTAAGCGTACCTACCTTAAATAGTTTTGTGCATGTCCGAGAATCAAATTCGCATCACGTAAACAATTAGACAATTTATAGCCCTCGTAATAAACGTAGAAAGTTCGCGTGAGTGATATATCGGTTTATATCATGATATATTCAGAATGTCGAGTATGACATAAATATGTCGATCGCTTTTATAATTACCGCCTTTGTCGCTTTCATTTTTTTTATCTTTATCGGGATTTTATAAGCGGCTTAAGATAATCAGTATAGAATAATTTGGCGTGTATGTAAAGGTACGCTATAAATACACTAATATTGTAAAGAGGAAAGATTTGATTGTTTGTTTGTTTGCATTGAATAGGCTCCGAAACTACTGAACCGATTTGAATAATTCTTTCACTGTTGGGAAGTTACACTATCCCCGGGTGACATAGCCTATTATATTTAAAATAATAGGGATATTATATTATTATATAGGATATTTTAGTTAAATACCCGTGCGTAGCCGGGGCGCGCCGCTAGTCTTGAATAAATACATAGTAAATGGGGTATCGGAGCTGGGAATGGAACGTTATTTCAATAGCTACCTCATGGTATAAGAAAACAAGGTATGCTCTTCCGAGACACGATGGTCACGTGGATGACTCCAGCTTACGTCATAATCATCGGTATTAATAGGTAAATAAACGCAATAAATATCAGTGTATATTTATAATAAATTCTTTGGTGTAGCGTGAATAGTATCAAAATAATTTTGACACAACACATTGTACCTCCCTAACGGACCTGTCCTAACGGACATCACAGCTGCTCCACTTCGGGTACTGGTCGAGGGGAAACCTCACGACAGGTGGTTTGATCACCGATATTGTGGGGCTTCGAGAAATTAGAGAAGTGTTAGCAGTGGTAAGTGACAAAAAATGCGAGGACATCCGTAGGTCGATACAAGTCTATACTCCGATTCCAAAACCTGGATATTTTTTGTATACAAAGGGGTTACAAAACCCAAGGAATATTGATGGAAAATATTTAACGACATTGGAGAAGCAAAGCACAGAAGCTCGAAACAATTTTTTTACTTTTATGCGGTATTTGTATTTTTATTGTATTCATCATCATCATCATCATCAGCCCATACATGTCCACTGCTGGACATAGGCCTCCCCCGTACGACGCCACTAATAGCGGTCCTGAGCCGCCTCCATCCATCGACTCCCTGCGACCGCTACGATGTCGTCGGTCCATCGAGTGGATGGTCTCCCATGTAGGGGGGGATTTGCCATAATCACCACGCTTGGCGGATTGGTGATCGCAGTGTTGGTGTTTAAAAATACTCAGAAGGAAGCTGCTGCCCTTCCTCTGGTAGATTCCCTTAGTCGGCTTTTACGACATCCATGGGTTGAGTTGGAGGGGTCGATATTCGTACGCCGCGACCCCACGGCTTTTTATTGTATTACTTAATTTTAATTAGTTAGTAGTAAAGTGGTTTTTATAATCGTTCTAATTAAATAAATAAAATTGAAGTTGAATTCATCAATTAATTGATGCCTCGTTCGTTTTTGAATTCAAAAAACATTTTTTGCTACACGAATGAACATAATATGCGTTGTTGAATTTTCTGTTTTAGTTTTTAGTGAATACTTTGCCCTTGTTGTTTTTCGTTATTGTTATCAGTTTTTGTTTTCTTCATAAATGTCTTTGTCGCAACATACGGGAATTTTCGTTGTTTTACAAAATCTGCTAAAGAATGGAACTCGCTGGCTGCTAATGTTTTTCCGGCCCGTTACAATCTGGGTCTCTGTCTCGGTGAACAGATATTTCGTGATAAAACGTCGTCGGCCACATCATCACTTTCCATCAGGTGTGATTGTGGTCAAACGAAGGTCTATAGACTATAAAAAAAAATTAAAATTGTTATCTAAGGTAATAAGTTATTCTTACTAAAACTCAAAACTCAGTGCTTTATTTTCTTTAGACTTTACAGGACTTTTGGACACGTCACAAGCATTTTCAGTTAATTAACACTACACGGCCTTGTGCATAAGCTCAAAGTCAGCTCAAGCGAGCTATGGAGAGAGCTATGCTCGGAGTTTCTCTACGCGATAGGGTCCGGAATACGGAAATTCGTAGAAGAACCAAAGTTACCGACATAGCTCTCAGAATCAGCAGGCTGAAGTGGCGATGGGCAGGCCATATAGCTCGTAGAACCGATAATTGTTGGAGAGTAAAGGTTCTCGAGTGGTGACCGCGATGCAATGCGAAACGGAGTGTGGGAAGACCTCCCACTGCTTACATCTCATTTCATTATTTTCCCATTTCATCATTCGAAGCTATTTCCATACATTTTATACCCATTTCATCATTCTTCCCATTTCATAATTTTCCCATACCATCATTCGTTCTTATTTCATACTTTTCATATCCACTTCATCATTCTTCTCATTCCATCATTTTCTCATATCATCATTCATTGCAATTGTATACTATTTATGAACAATGTTGGGACCTTCGGTCGTATTATATAAATAAATAAATAAATAATGCTGGACAATTCACACATTTTCATTTTCTAGCCCCAAGCTAAGCAGATCTTGTGTTATGGGTACTAGATAACTGATATACATAATACAATATATTACATAGATATGTTTTAGTATGCATAGAAAAAGACCAGAACACCCTGAACAAATACATATTTACAGATCGAACAAATATTTGTCCCGAGGCGGGAATCCAATCCGCAACCTCCTGCGTCGCAGGCGGACCTTCACTCACCGCGCCACAGGTGATCATATTTAAAAACTATAGTTCTATTGCAGCTAGGACTATTTATATATATGTGATAAATAGTAGATTGTTACACAAGGGTTGTAAGGGAGCTATTACAGAACAAGATCCAATTTGGCGCCAGTGCGAGCTCAGCTCGCAAAGGGCCCTAAATTGGATTGAGTGCACCAGAGATATTTAGACGCCCGAGCGAAGCGAGGGCGAATATAGTTCGAGGGTGCATTAAATACAATTTCGCGCCCTTGCGAGCGCTCGCAAAGGGCGCTAATGGATCGAGTGCACCCGAGAACATAGTTCGAGGGTGTAATAGCTACTTGCAACCGAGGTAAGCATTCTACTTTACATCATAATGGCGAGGCAAATAAAACATTTATATACTTCATCATCATCATCAGCCTATACACGTCCACTGCTGGACATAGGCGTCCCCCGTACGACGCCACAAATAGCGGTCCTGAGCCGCCTCCATCCATATATATACTTAGGTATAACAAAATGTAATTTTTATTAGAAAAATTAATTATTTAATAAAAGATTTTGTACAACATCTTCTGCTTCGAGATGACAGAAATCAGGCGTGCGGACCAGTTCTTCATCTGATGAAGTACTTGACATACTTAACTACCCCTTTAAACGTGTTTATTACAGTTTTAACTTTTAACTTTAGTTTATTACAGTCGCACAAATCAAATCAAATGAAATGCCGCCATTTCCACAGTTTTTTTTTCAGTCAAAAGTTTTCTTATCATTTTATAAGAAAAGAGATTGTTTCACCAAGGAGTTTTATATAGCTTGAACTGTAAAGTCTTTACAATTTAAACAAAGTGTTACGTAAAGAGATTTGAAAACGGAATTCCTATAAAAAATTTACTGTGTTGCAAATACCATCTTACACTCTCATCTTACAGTCTCTTTGCTTAGTTTGTAAAACCTTCTTGCCGAGCATTATGATGTAAAATAATTGATGTCCTCACATGCGTTATCATTTTCCAAAATTATAGTACCATACTCATAAACCAAAATAAAAAAATTAGAGATATAAAAAATCTTGACTATTTAAAAACTTCTGTTTCACAACGATTATAAATATTACTTAAATAAAAAAATAAAAATACGTTATTCGTTTTACGAAGAAGATTCTTATTTTTAAGAAGGTTTTCTTTTAAAGTAGTAGATTTTCTTTATTTAATTTTTAGGTTTAGGTTAAAAAAATTATGTCTCCTGATACATTGTTATTTGAATTCAAATATATGTCATTTCATTTTATAAATATATGTCATATTCGCATAGGTAATCCGTTTTTTAAACAGAAAGTGCAGATTTATCTGTATGTGAAAAGTAAGGTCATCATCCTCACTCAAACGAAAGAATTCCCCCAAAGATTAGTACTGCGCAGCTATGAACGATGAAATGGGAAAATGACCAACTGGGTGAGCGATGAAGTGAAGGAAAATGATCAAGTGGGTGAATGATGAAATGGGTAAATGACGAAATGGGATGTAAGCCTCCCACTCGATGGACCGACGACATCGTAGCGGTCGCAGGGAGTCGTTGGATGGAGGCGGCTCAGGACCGCTATTCCTGGAGTCGTTTGGGGGAGGCCTATGTCCAGCAGTGGACGTGCTGATGATGATGATGGTTGTTTGTGATGGGGGGATTTTAATGCGCACCTAGGCAAGTAGAGCGGCGACGAACTGAGTTTGGACCAGTTTGGTTTGGCAAAACCAAAGGGGATAGCGATTGGCCGACTTCATGGAGAAGGAGGGACTCTTCGGGATGAACTCTTTTTTCTAGAAGCGGTCGTCCAGAAAATGGACGTGGCTGCACCCCGGCAGTTATAAGCATGATATTGTAGACTTTATCATGACGACTCACAGGTACATATTCAATGATGTCTTTGTGATCAACAGGGTTAAAACCGGCAGCGATCACAGCATGGTAAGAGCGTCATTGAATATCAATGTTCAGCTAAAATGGTATCGTCTGATAAAGTCTACGTTACTACCAAACTCTGTCCAAATACAAAATCCCGAAAGCTTTCCGTTGGAGCTGCAAAACTGCTTTGAATGCCTCGCGGAAAGCGCAATAGCGGACAACTGAATAACAGGCTGGTGGAATCTGTCCATGCGATCGGGTCAGAGGTCTTTAGGATCTGCCGCAAAAATAAAACACAGAAACTCTGCAGTCTTCGGCAGATATATCAAGATACGGCGTGCTCAATAGACAGAACACGAAGTCTATGCGACACGATTTGCGCTCATACAATACTAACAATTGTGAGTCCAATAGAGCGGAACAGGGCTCCAAGGTGTTCGCAAAAGATTTATCTTTTAGACAAGTTGATGAAACTGTAGACTGATAGCAACATCATCATTTCCTTCAAGCCTGAAATATTGAGAGAGCTTCTAAAATTTTATGGGCAGCTCTATACCTCCTCGCAATGCCCTGCAAACAACACGGCATTCGATGCAAGAGCCCGTTTAGCCCGACAATGTACCGAACAGAACCGACCCAGGCACTTGAAATCTTTCGCAAAATATTTCCACTATCGTAAAAAGATAGCTAAGGCACAACATGTTACACCTTATCACCTCGTGATAGTGTTATCAGTCGTTATCAGTGATACTGCTTTTACTGCATACGTAGGATTTTCATGACAAACTGAAGAATTCTTAGTTCAGAATATTGAGGTATTTTGAGGCCTTCTGAGTATTATCAACACCTACACTGAGATCACCAATCCGCCTGCCAAGCGTGGTGTAGGCAAAACCCCCCATGCCAGATGCGTCGTATGGGATAGGCCTATGTCCTGCAGTGGACGTGTATGAGCTGATACGATGATGATCAATATTGAGGCTAGTATCTTATATATAAAATTTCCATGTCACAATGTTAGTTACCGTACTCCTCCGAAAAGGCTTTACCGATTTTTACCAAATTGTATATGCGTATTCAGTAGGTCTGAGAATCGGGTACTTTCTATTTTCCATACCCGATATACCGATAAGGGTTGAAGGCAAAACAACGTTTGGCGGATCAGCTAGTAGTATTATATAATTTGTTTTTGAGGTAAATGAGCAAAGATTATAAGATCGACATAATTTTATACAGGGTTATTCGTAATTCATCGACATGTTCTGCCCATCGTTATGGACACGTTTGTGAAGACGCCAGGCTATAATTCTTATTTTTTTGATTGTTATTTTCTTTGTCCATAAAGATAATTTTTTTGATATCACTTCTGAATTTAAATACCCCGTTGAAACTTTGGCAGTAGGTAAAATATTTTATGTTGCTATAATACCTTACGCGACGCGACGATGGGCTATGAGTTATAAACGCAAAAGCGTGTCGGACCACAGAAACTAGTGTTTTGTCCATTACTTGCACTTAGTACTTTTTGTCCATGACTTACAGTAAATCAGAGGTATCGTATAGAAGGTATTCCCCGCAATTTTTTTATAGGTGTCTTTAAAAAAATGTGATCGCGTGTTTATGATTTCATAGAAGTGGTTTCTAAAGGAACCTCTTGCTTACTGAAACTTAATAGGTACTAAAAGTAAAAAGTAATACATTTAAGTACAATAATTGAAATTGGATCAAGAATGCATGTATGTTATGTATGATATTATTTATTATATAGTTAATGTTTATTTGTATACAATCTTTGTATTTTGTTTGATGAGTTAGGTCATCTAGATATGAAGTGAAGTCATCTCCTCCACATCCATTATGTTGTTAGAATGTTGTTTTATTGACATTTAACATTAATTTATCCATATAAGGAATGCACAAAGTTGCAACAGTCATAAAAATTCTATTTTAAACTGATTTTATTATACGCTTTTTAAAGATATTATAAACTAAGATTTAATTGGCAAGGAATTAGAATTAGGATTTAATTGGCAAGGAATTAGAATTAGGATTTAATTGCTGCGAAAGAGAAGGTACAGACATCCAAACTTTCGTCTTTAATATTTCGTAGATGGCGATTCAGGATTTGTGCGCGATTGCTAAGTCTATCCTCACAAAAATTTTATATTTTTCTAATATTTACCTGTTAGGTATAATCATGTTTATTCGATAATTCATTAATTAAGAATATTTATTTTTTATCCGATTTCTCGCACACCTAATTGTATATAAATGTAATTTTATAGGCGAAAGTCACTACTCTTTGTTATGTCAGTTATACATCTAATAAATAACAATAAATTATTAGGCAGCGAGCGCCCTTACAGGATAGGTCCATGTACCTACATAACTCTAAGCGCTAATTACCACCTAAGCAACAGCAGTAGTTGTAGGCAAGCAGCTTATAACTACAATGTATAAAATATATCATCATCATATCAGCCCGTACACGTCCACAGCTGGGCATAGGCCTCCTCCATACGACGCGTTTATGTATGAAATAAATAAATCGAAAAATGTAAAACAAAATAACAAACCTAGAACAAAGCATAGGCTATAAACATTTATCAATCCAAGGTTTTTTGATTTATATAAACTCTACTGAGTAATAACTACCTTTGTAAACACAATATAATGTAGCCGTTAGGCTTAGGTTAGGCATTAGTTAATTTTGATTAATTTTCCACAATAATAAATCAGTAAGTCTTATCGTAACTTACCAAGGCAAAATACTTTTCATAAAACTTCACAAAACACAATAATTCAACAAAAACACACACAAAATAAAAATAATAAAAACTATACGCGTCTAACCGCTAGCAGTGTGCGATTCTGAATACAAAAGTTACGATTCAAAATTGGAACGCATGGTGTCCAGTTGGTGTAGAGCTCTAGTGAACGATGTGACTTGAATTTGAATACGTGGATAAAAATAACTTTTTTAATCTTCTAATATTTTAACGTTTTGAATAAACAAAATAAATAGTGAAGAAAAGAAAATTGAAACATTATCAAATAGTAGATTACTTACTTTTCTAGCAAGATTTTGTGTGAGAATTAGTTCATTTAAATCAACTTTTAATTCTATTTTCTCAATGAAAACTAAAGGAAAACTATTATTCTTTCACTGTACAGACCAATTTTTCATACCCTCATTCAGAATAATTATTTCTCAATCAGGTAACTATGTAACTATGTATATATTGAAATAGGTTCCTTAGTTTATTCTCATAGGTAGATCTTAAGTTCTAATATAAAAAAATATTTAAGTAGTAAAATTATTAATATTTGTAGTCATTTTGTGAATCCATTTCATGGTACATAAACAACTTCATCAATGAAATCCCTTTCATTGACAGTTTTCTCCACCATACAACTTCGTTAAACGCATAGCTCAACTTAAATTGGTTAATGTGTGCGTCTCTACAAAGTTACGTCGTACAAGCATTAACACTGGTGGTTTTTATTTCGTAGGGGCTAAGGTACATTTTGTTTGTATGAAGTGTAAATGTACGTTTGTAGATAAGCAAACAATAAGGTGAAATAGTGATAAGATATACAGGTGGATGTGAATGAATAATGATTATTATTAAAATTAAAAATATTAAATATTAAAATATATTTATTTCTGTTACTTAGTATATACGTTACAATAATATGGGTATATACGTTACAATAATATGGGTGGGGGGGGGGGTCTTCTTTTAAGCATGATTATGCTTGTGTTAGAGAACTCCGCTATTCTATAACATTAGGTTTGGTAGGTACATTGAAATTTGGTACTTTAAGAGTACCTAGTATAAAAATAATTGTGTTTGTGTGTGTATGTGAGTGGTGGTGTATGTGTAGGTACTGGACAATTCAATATAATAGAAGTACATGAATATCTACTAAGTGTCAGGGTTTGGGAGTGTTTTTTAAAAGCTAAATGTGTGGTAGTCTGTGTGTGAGCGAGGGTGATGTTTGTGTATGTGTGGTGGTGTATGTGAAGGGTGCCTCTGTGTGCGGTTAGTTCTTAGTGGGTAAATTAATTACTATTTTATGTAATAACGAAGAAAATAACAACCAAATAATACAAACAAACAAGAACTAGTATTTAAAATTGAAACAATTGAGCTGCAGACTTTAACTGCAGACTGTTTCCAGAATTATTTATTTATTTATTTAAACAATCTACAGGTAGCTCAACTGGTTCATTTAAATACCAGTCGGAAGCGTTGCCAAGACCCTGGCTGCATTGCCCCGCTGAATGGCAATGTTAATGCGCTGCGCCAGATACTCACCAGCTCTCGGGTCAGTAGGTTATACGCGGAATTGTTACTAAATACTATTTCTATATATTTATATTAAAAAAAATATTAATTCTTTTTAAAGCCCCATAGTAGGGGGATTTTGCCATAGTCACCATGCTTAGCAGGCGGATTGGTGATTGCAAAGGTCTACACAGAACGAAACTGCTGATCTACCTCTAGGTTCCTTTCGTCAGCTTTTAAGACATCCACGGACTGAGTTGAAGATGTCAATTCTGACGCCGCGACCGTCACGACCTAGCTCTAACACCCCTTTTGTTATTGTTAGTATAGTTTAGTAGTGGTTCAACAAGCCTCCTGTATACAGTCATGCATGTGTGCCTTCACCTGTAACGTACCGATGTGTTGGTAACGTGACGTCATGCGTGACGGTGGGTCTGCTGCTCTACTAAAGGATATAAACTTAAACATACATACATACATTCTATCATGAAAAAAATAATTTTTATCTTTATCTATCATATTACTTTATCTTTAAAATTATTTATCTTGGTATTTATCTTGATCTTATATTTATCTATCAGGTTGTCTCCATTTCGTACACTTGACCCAAAAAAAATAATTTCGAGCATACTACTAAAATTATACATAAAAATCTGGAATACATTAATAAATTAATGTATTCCAGATTTTTAAGGTATGTGTGTTCTTTTTACCCGCAAGAATATTATATTGGTTAGATAAAGTGGATGGCTGGGACTCTATTACCTCGAAGCAACAAAAGGGCAAAAACAATTTTTTCGTATTAGATCAAAATTAGTGTCTTAATTCTGTTGTTCTTATATTTTGAAGGCATTTGCCCCTGATTTGCAGAAAATGTGGGGACCGCGTTGCTTTTTCATAGTTTTGAATTAATTACACGTCTCGTCACGGATTAATAGCGCTCGACAAAAGTAGAGGGGGGTTCTGCGCAGGTATAAAACGGTGTAAAAATCTAAAAATCGACTTCTGCGCATCAAGGTCAGCGCAAAGTCAACGCTATTAAACCGTGACGCGACATGTACATACATCATACCCATCGACGAGTAAAATTTCCCTCGTCCCTGATAATACCTATGTTTGCCAGCAAAATAAAATACAGGCGTCATAATTTTGTTTTTATTTTTTTAGTGTCCGTGCTACGACGCTACGTTGGAACTATTCGTAGTATTTATACGATTTATGTATAAACAGCACATTTGCACTTTTTGCAAGCGGTGTATTTATACTTTATAAGCTAAAGCATATTCATATTCATTTATTTATTGCGTCGTATAATCAGTGGCGGATTTACCAGCAGGCTGAGTAGGCTGGAGCCTAGGGCGGCAGATTTTAGGGGCGGCAAATGGGCCAAAAAAATTTTGTCTTGCAGAAATTGAAAAAATATTATTCAATACCTTAATCTTTTCAGGTCCAGTTTAATCTTCACTAAATCGTGGGTTTTAAATAATATACGAACTGATACATTGGTCCCCTAGTTTACGAAGTAATATTACCTAATCTGTGCCCTAGTTCACAACACATCATACTAATAACGGGAAAAAGCTGATGTAATAAGGACAAAACATAAAGTAACGAAAATGATTTTCGACAAGGTCAAATTTTAATAGCCTACTGGCGGCAAATTTGTAAATCCGCCACTGCGTATAATGCTACATGAAATATGTCAGAACTTATTGACTACATTAGAGAATACATACAATATGTACCCATTTAGGGGAAACGGTCAGATAGTAAATAACATGGTATGAAAGTTATGTTAAATAAAATTATTGTAAAAATTTCAATTACAAGACCAAAAGTATCAAATAAAAATTAATTTAGAATAGAAGAATAGAATAGAATAATTATTTATTATATTCTATTTATTATTATTATAGTTCTTAGTAGTAGATTTTTCCAAGAGCGTCTCATTTCACCTTATTTCTGAAATAGTATTATTTTCTTGACTTCTAATCTTGTCTGGAATTTTATTATATATTTTTACCGCCATTGAGTGTGCACTAGTCTGATCTTAGACAATCTGACCCGCTAGTCCGATGTATTTTTAATTTCGATTTAGATATCATAAGATTATGCTTGTACCTAATCTGATATACTCGCGGCTGTTCATTTATTTTTGAATGAAATTTCTTTTATAAAATTTTACAAATTTAAAGTATGCAAATAGAAGTCGTAAGGGGGAGGCCTATGTCCAGCAGTGGACGTGTATGGGCTGATAATATCATCATATTATGATGATGATGATGAAATAGAAAATGGTCAAGATTCGAAGCTCGCGGAAGTGCGGTTTACAAGAGACTGGTATTTTTATATTTACTAGGATACGAATGCACCTTTTTTGTTTAATGAACAGTTCTTGTGCATCTACTCTGGCCCCCCAAAGTATAATCCCGTACCGGAGCCATGCAAAGGCATATGCGTAGTACCTTTAAGTAATTCCGTCAGAGCATACTAAAAACAAGATAATCTTGATTTTTTTAACTTGCTTGTATGGCTTTTCCAATAGATATTTATGTCAATATCAAAACATAATAATGTAAATGTGTCAACGCACTCTAGTTCAATGTTATTGGGCTGACTCACAATAACATTGAACTAGAGTTCAGAGAACAGTTCAGTACGCATTCGACCGCTGCTGTCTCGTGTAGTCATGCGCAAACCATGTCCGGCTGCGGATTGAACATGTCATAGTTCCTTTGAATGGAGGACATAGTTCCGGGGAAAATGTCCAGACATGTTAGCAATGAATCATGTTCGAGGTACACGTAGTTCCCTATGTTCGCGGACCGTAACATGTCCGCGGACCTAAACTTGTCTGAGGACCTAAACATGTCCGCGGACCGAAACATGTCCGCGGAACTAGATAGAGCGTAGCCGTGTGTAGATCCTTGTCATGTTCGGTGCGGTCAGTTGTTGTTACATACATGACATATAGGAATTATGTTGTGTTTGGGGAACTAGAGATAGTTTCGTTTCTATGAATGAATTTGAATTCTTAGCGACTTCGCGATGATTGGTTTGGATTGAAGGAACGATGGAACTAATTCAGCCAACGCATTGGAGCGGAATGATCTCGTTCCGAGATCAGGACATAGTTCCAGGAACTATTACGGCCTGGAACGACACATGTCTGATCTCGTGTATTCATATCATATCAATGAACAGTTTATCTGTATTTGAGAACTTAATTTTCTGATAGAAAAGCAGTTGACCAAACTCGCTCTACCCAGAGTTACGTGGGTTAGCTTGCTTGGGGGTTATCTGGGTGGTTTCTACCCCTAAAAAGTGGATTCCGGAATAATAAAAAAACACGTGTTCATTATTTCTTAGTGTTTTATCGATGTGCAAAGTTTCATTCTGATCGGTTGGTGACGGTTGAGGAAACTTAGACTTAAAAGTAACCCTTACTTTTAAGTATTTTTTATTGTTATTTTGTAATTTATTTAAATTATTCGTGTTACTCTTATTATATAACTATCACAGTTTCTGTTTTTATTTAAATACTTATGTATAATGTCTAATTTCTTTTTTAATAGGTCATTCATTACACTAATAGTAATTACGATCTGCAAACATTTGTCTCCGGTGTTCTGGGTATTTTTTATGTATAGTAATAATATCTATCTATGTAATGTATTTTATTATATATATCAGTCATATAGTACCCATAACACAAACTCTGCTAAGCTTAAGGCTAGAAGATAATTCAAAAAAATCAGAAAATGTTTCTTTTTTTTAGTTAGAATTGTTTTTTTTTTAATTATTTTTTCTTCCTATTCGTATTCTTTTACACAAACTCTTAGATTATTTAACAGCAGAAAATATTTCACAAATGTTTTTTGGCTACTTGCAAAGTCAGTGTCAGTAATAAAATTATTACAAAAAATAACTTTTGAAATTTCAAAACAAAAACAATAATGTAAGAAAACATGTAAAAAAAACAAGAAAATGAAGAAAAACAGTCATGTATTTTTTCATAAACGCAAAAATAAAGCACGAATTTCATAAATTCAACAAAAGTTGGGGTCCAGAATCATCACCTTTTGGCTTACTACACATGTTTCGTGGCACCCTGTATATTTAATGTCTTTCGTGGTAAGTAGACCCCTATGTAGAGCATACTCTGGGTCTGTCACGCTCGGCTCGGCTGGCTTAGTGCCGACTGTGTGTTCTATGGTTCACCGGGCACAGGTTCGATGCCCGGTTTAGAGGAATTTGCAAATTTTACCTTACAACGCTGTTGAATTAAAAATACTTACATTCTGATTGATAAATAATCGAAGTCGGTATGAGCACTAAGGCAAAATCCTACTAATATTATAAATGTCAAAGTTTGTGAGTATGGATGTATGTTACTCTTTCACGCAAAAACTACTGAACTGATTAAGCTGAAATTTGGTGGTATAGTTTGGGACCTGGAATAACATATAGGTTATTTTTTATCCATCCAACGACTCCTTGCAACCGTTACGATGTCGTCGGTCCATCGAGCAAGGTCTTCCCACATTCCGTTTCGCATTGCATCGCGGTCGCCACTCGAGAACCTTCACTCCCCAACGGTTATCGGTTCTACGAGCTATACAATTTTCGTTATAGAACTCTCTATACTTCGATTTAGAATCCAAGATGTTTTATGTCAACAAAGATATTTATGAATGAAAACATAAGTTATATGTAACAATCACAGAAAAAAAACATGTTAACAGCAAAGTTATCACTAAAAACTAAAACGTATAATCTCCCATGTGTAATGTATCCAATAGTACATTATTGTAGGTACTAGTGTGTAACATTGGTGATTACCGCCGAGGCGCCATTGAGACCCGAGCCGTAGGCAAGGGTCTTAAGAGAGCCGAGGACGGTAATTATCAATACACACGTGTATCATACGACGTTTTTCAACACACTTGTGAATAAAATAACAATAAAAACTCAGTGAAAACGAGTTGAGAAATTAATGTTTCGCTACGGCGGGAAAAAATAATCAGTTTTCCTATGCGCGCGCATTGCGATCCGCCACAGACTAAAGGGATGAGGTTTTTTCTAAAGGGATGAGGTTTTTTTTTCCACGTATACGGTTTCGCCTATTCTGCCACGTACAAAATGGGGAATTTAAAGTTTTCTTTTATTATAGAGAAAACAAAAGTTTTATTTGAGAGAAAGTTTTATTCATTAAACACGTACGAGTTAAAATTATCGATTTAAATAAGAAATTTGCACGAAATGAGCAAGCAATATGAAGATTAACTTATTTGTTCAATTGAACACGATCTTTTTTTAGAATAAAAACTTTTTAAAGGATAAAGCAACTCAACCATTAAAATAAAAAAAAATTTATAACTCACTAGTGAGTTATAGCAATGCAAAAGTCACAGTTTGATTATGGGTCTTATTCTATGCCTAATTGCGGTGACCGTAGAGCCTCTTTATGAGCAAGTGTGTTGAGAAAATATTTAAATTTGAATTGGAAAACGAAAAAGAGATCAATTAAATATTGAATTAAAGCTTTCAAAATCAATCATTGCTTAGAGCTTCAGTGCTTTGCCTCGATGATACCAATGTCGTTAAATATTTTCCATCAATATTCCTTGTATTTTGTAATCTATTTCTTTTTTATTTATTTATTTAACACAAACATAATACATATTGTAACTATGACAATCGAAGAGGTAATTATAATAATACATATGATTTTTTTTTGCGTACATAACATTTTCCATAGAGTGCGCGCGCAGTGAAACAAAAACTAAAAAATTTAAAAATAAAAAAAGGAATATAAAAAATTCGTGAATTAAAATTAAGAATAACATTGTTAGAGGAGAGAAAATAAAAATAATACTACTTATTATTCATGTTCATGGATTTTTAGTAAATGTGTTGAAATGATTCATCACGATGAATCCCTTTGTATACAAACAAACAGATTATGGTTATAGAACTGAGCAAAAAAATCGACTCAGGCGACACACCTGCAGTCGCAAGTCACTGGCAAAAAAACTGATCGTGTTAATATTTTTTTCATAGTAAAATCATAAAGCTGCTATTATTAGCTTCAAAATGATATAAAATATTGTAATGTTTCTTGTTCACACAACCCAACAACATGTTGTGATCAGTAACCACACTTTTTACGCTTGTTTACAATAGTGCTAATTAAGAGTTACTTACCCATATAAAAGGTTATCTACCTGACCCACCCCTAACAGTTAGCCGTCAAACGTCAACCGATACACATCTCCGTTATCAACAAACAAGATACCCCAGCCCACCGAGCAGCCCGCCTACGATTTGCCAGAGAACACGTTGATTGGACTGACGAACAATGGAGCTCCGTCCTCTTCTCAGACGAAAGCAGAGTGTGCTTGCATGGTAGCGATAGAAGAGGACGAGTCTACAGAAGACCTGGAGAAAGATTCGCGCAGTGCTGCATCAAAGAAAATGTGGCTTTTGGAGGAGGTTCCTGGATGGTGTGGGCGGGCATTTCAATGGAGGCAAAAACCGAGTTGGTTTTTATTGAAACTGGTGGTCGAGTGGGAGGATTGACGGCGAACCGATACATCGAAGAGATTTTAGGGGATCACGTCGTTCCCTACGCCAGTTTCATAGGCGAAAACTTCATCTTAATGCACGACAATGCCCGTCCACATACTGCAGGTTCCGTCCGGCAGTATTTACAGGAGGTCGAAATTGTCGCTATGGACTGGCCAGCGCGTAGCCCGGACTTAAATCCTATCGAGCATATGTGGGACGAACTGAAACGAAAAGTTCGGGCTAGGAATCCTGCACCAGCCACGAAATCGGACCTCAAAGCGGCGCTCATTGAAGAATGGGATAGCATCGAACAAGATCGAGTAAAGAAACTTATTTGATCCATGAAGAAGCGATTGGAAGCTGTTATTAGGGCCAGGGGGGGCAACACTAAATATTAATAGTTTAATTTCTAATAAATTAATATTTTGACGAATTTAAGCTGGTATTTTCTTTACTGTTAATTATCACCCTTTTTCATTGCTTAAGACTCCTTCTCATTCAATATTTTTTCATTACCAAAATAAAAATGTAAATAACAAAGTAGACCACTCATTTTAAGGTTAACTAACAGCTTTGAGATGTTAAAATCAGAAATAGAATAAAAACGGCCGTGCGTCCTGAGTCGATTTTGCTCACGAGTGATGAAGCCACAGAACGGCGTTAAGACAGGATGAAACTCATAATAGCGTGGGAACGTGGTTAAATGTCGATAACCACCCTTTACAATTTTATGTAGTAAATATATTTTGTAGAATACTACACAGGTGGTTCTGGTTCGGTGGGTTGTATAATAGCTCTAACTCTAAGTCCTTTAAAGCAATTAAAATTTACTGTGTAACTAGTTCTTCCCTGTCTACAATACTGCCAAATTTGATTAGTATCCGTTCAGCCGTGAAAATGTAAATGACAGACATACATAAGTAATTATTTTAGATTTTTAGCAGACTTCGAAAAAAGGAGCATGTTTTATGTTCGACTGTACATATAGATATATTTTTTTTTATGTATGTTCACCGATTTCTGCTTCAATTAAGGACCGATATTGAGAATTATTTCTCTATTGGGCCCATAAAAAAAATACTTCCGAGGGATTAGTATTTATCCAGTAAAACTTAGAAACAGTGTAAAAATAAAAAAAAAATATTAAGATATTTGAAGTCGGTTTATAGTTTTTTCAAAACAATAAAATTATATAATGTTTCAGTATAAATCGGTGCTTGTAGTCAATTAATTTTTAAAATATATCTCTATATATTAATACATACATAAATAAATAAATAAATCTCCTGGTCATAAAGGCATAGCAGTACAGGCGGAAACGTTGCTATGCAATTTATAAAAGGCGTTATAAGGAAGGAGCGTGAACACGGTTCTCCATAAGAATCGATAGGCAGGTACCGATTTTGTCTCGGATATCGATAAAATTCGGCAATACCCGACTGCTAGACCGAATTTAATCTATACCAGATTCAAAATCGGTGCATAACGATCCTTATCGAGACACGTTTGTTCTCCGAATACAATAAAATAATATATAGTGCTCGCGCCCCATTTTTTTACCTATTCAAAAACAAAATAGGGGCAACATTCATTTATTTATTTATGTATCTGCATAACGTTGTATCCAACTGTCTCTAAGATAAGTTGTAGGCAGAAGAAATGAAATAAAAATAGAATTACAAAATTCTTTATTTTACACCACGAAGAAAACATTAAAAATAGACATTACATAAAACATTTACAATGGGCGGCCTTATCGCTTAGAAGCGATCTCTTCCAGGCAACCTTTGGATGGAAAGAATTATACGAATTTAAGAAAGGGGTGTATCTAAAGTTGTCAGAAATAAATAACATTATAAATATCTAACAGTGGATAATATATATTTTCAATCGCAACTTAACTAAATATATAAATGTAGGTGCAATATACATAAATAGGTATTCACTTTTCTAAAAGGAAATTTTCCTTGACACGAGCTTTGAAAACCGGTAATGATGCTGATTTTGAATGGACTCAGGCAGTGCATACCACAATAAGGATTTGTCGTAAAAACTGGTTCGGTGAGGTATATTTAATACCAGATTTTCTGACGACCGAAGGACACGGGAAGGATTAGGATGAAAATGACCAGTAATTAAAACAATAAAGATAATTAAATACATAATCCAGTCGCCAATTGTAATCCAATAACACTTTAACGTGTCAAACGTGTAATAATCGTGACTGTTTGACAGCTGGACAATAGCCATGTGACAGATAATTAAAGTCATTAAGAACACGTGGAGTAAGGCCTATTATCCATTGAATTTAGATCCTGTGCAACACGTTGTGCTTCCGCTGCTTCGAAAACGGAGCACCGGGCCAAATTTCCGGGACAAAATGTCCCGGAAAAGTAAAGGAACCGCTTCGTCGGCTCTTTCGACATCCCCGGGCTGAGTTGAAAGGGTCAATTCTTACGCCCTGAATTATTATTTTTCACTAGCTGCTGCACGCGCCTTCGCTCGCGTTTTATCGCGATAAAAAATAGCCTATAATGTTATTCCAGGTCCCAAACTATACCCATATTTCAGCCCAATCAGTTCAGTAGTTTTTGCTTGAAAGAGGACAAACATTCATACTCACAAACTTTGACATCCTACTAATATTATAAACGTCAAGGTTTGTATGGATGGATGTATGGATATTTGTTACTCTTTCACGCAAAAACTACTGAACCGATTAGGCTGAAATTTGGTATGGTTATAGTTTGGGACCTGAAGAATAACATATAGGCAGTTTTTTATCCATATAAAACGCGGGCGAAACCGCGGGCAGCAGCTAGTTTATAATATTAGTAGGATTACTATTAAGTTGCATGGTAAACTGGTAAAAAGGTCAAATATCACAAGTTCACATAACAAAATTACAAAAATGCAATACTTATGTACATATAAAAATTATTCACGCTGACTAATGTTGTCTGTCTGTCGTAATATTAAAACAATCTCTGTACTTATGCATTGCATGTTGTATTTTATGGTGAGGAGTTGGTCTTGATACTTTACTTTTTCTAAAGTTGATGACGAAGACATTATGACGACAAAGAAAGCGCGCTTCATCTTAGGCCACATCTTCACTTTCTCAAGTGTGATGGTGGTCAAGCTTTTACCATTATCAATAAAAAAATACGGATTAAGCAGGTAGAGGATAAAAACGCTTGGGATGAGTTTTGCTACAACTCGAAAACTAACAATTTAACAAGGTAAAGGTTTCTTATTCGCTTCTTTACTTTAAAGATTAAAGTGAACAATTGACTTATGTAATTTGAATTTTGTGACGTGTCCAAGAGTCTTGTAAGGTCTAATGGAAATAAAGCACTGTGTTATTTGACATACACTGGCGATTTCAAGACGAGTATGAGACAAGATCAATAACTATCATTTGCCATCTTTCTTTCTCTTACTACTTGGCCTCTCTGATGCACGTCTAAGTCCCTCGGCTATCATTGGTTATGCCATATCAATAAAATTTAATTAAAATATATTTATTTCTATTACTTAGGATATACGTTACAATAATATGGGTCATATATGAATAGTGACTAATAATGTCGTTTTGGTTATACTTATGTATGTATGTGCCAAAGCAAATATAATATTTCCTCGTTTTTTGCATCTCAGGTATTGAAAAATGTACCTTATAGCATTATCCCACGTCATTTAAAATTATCATAGTAGAAGTTTATCCTTCTAAGAAAATAACAGTTAGGATAAATCACATTATTGCAAAAAAAAAATATCTCAGACTATTGACATTTATTTGGAAAATACTATTTCATACCACAAGTGAAAATGTGCTTGTGCGAGGTTAAATTTTTTATGCTAAAAACCAAAAGTCTAGCGAAAGCAAAGCTCCAAGTATCAAAGCAAGCAATCGCGCTACAGACCCATCGGACAAATTGTGGGAACAAAAACAGAAATGCTAACTTTGGGCAACGCAACCTTGACACGCGAACGATATTTCCCGGTGGGTTTGCCCAACAGTGGGACAGTATAATTATAGACAATAAATTACACATGTAGAATCTAAGCTTTATTTATTTACTAGCTTATGACAATATAATAACACTAGCTGCTGCCCGCGCCTTCGACCGCTTTTTATTGGGATAAAAAATATACGTTATTCCAGGTGCCAAACTATACCCATACCAAATTTCAGCCTAATCGGTTCAGTAGTTTTTGCTTGAAAGAGTAACAAGTATCCATACATCCATCCATACAAACTATGACATTTATAATATTAGTAGGATTGAAACAGTTAATTCTATTTTTGACACGCGTCTCTAGTTTCTTCAAGGATAAATTGCCAGTATATATAATTCTTAGATGATACCATAGTAATGTTGGAACTATTAGAGGAAGCAAGGAACTGCTCGGTCTGTTGCTAGTCCAACAAAACCACCTCACTGTCGAGACTACCAACTCGAAAACTAACAACCTAACAAGGTAAAGGTTTTTTGTTCACTTCTTTACCATAAATAAGAATGAAGTGAACAAGAATGAAAGTCACCACATTATTACAATTACAAAATTCTTTATTGTACACCACGAAGAAAACATTAAAAATAATAAAACATGAACAATGAGCGGTCTTATCGCTTAGAAGCGATCTCTTCCAGGCAACCTTTGGATGGAAAGAATTATACGAATTTAAGAAAGGGGTGTATCTGAAGTTGTCAGAAATAAATAACATTATAAATAACTAACAACAGAGGATAATATATATTTTCAATCGCAACATAACTAAATATATAAATGTAGGTGCAATATACATAAATTTATATCTATTCATTTTTCTAAAAGGAATTTTTCCTTGACACGAGCTTTGAAAACCGGTAATGATGCTGATTTTCGAATGGACTCAGGCAGTGCATACCACAACCTTATGGCTTACTTCATTCGACTTTATTTCCCAGTTTTAGTTAATTAACAAGTTTTTCCCAGTTGTATCTAATCCTTTATTTTTCCGTCGTGTCCTGTAAGGTCTCTAAACGAAACAAGACGCTTTTCTTTTAGTTTTGTTTGACGTCATACCCACCCAGAAGCTACAAAACAACCATAAGGAACCTTCCCCATCAGCTCTATTTGTTTTGCGACCTCGATAAAGGACCATTTACAATATTGACCTTTACAAGTAATTTCCGATAATTGTTTACAAGCCCGGGGCAAATGCGAACGCACGAAGATGCTACAATTTTGAGATTTCGGGTCATTTATCAAAATCGGGTCGTATTGGTTCTCACGGTATCGGTAGAGGAGATATAGATAACCTACTCTATAGCATTTGTTAATACTACTTCGCAATCTGATAGTACGTGGGTACTATACTCCAGCAAAACTCTAGATACAATGTGTGTAAACAAAGACTCCATAATTAATCTAATGTCAGTTTCGTGTTGTTTGTTTTGTGACAAAATTTGCATTAATTGTATGTATCTTTATTTTAGTTTTAATTTGACAATGCATCTATACAGCAGCTTTCATGACATTTCTTGACATGTATAATAAAATATTTAATATATTAAATTTCTGACATAACTTTATTATTGTAATTATATAATTAATAATTATTGTAACTTTATAAATACTAGGCCCTTTCCTTCATAAAGTATGAAATACCTACGGTGGAAATAAAGGAAATGAAATTTGAACTCTATTCTACAATGCTGAAAATTATTTTCCTAATTTGTCTCCTAAAAACGCGCAAATATGCAAATATGCAGGTCTCGACAGAGCGTAAGCTTTCCTCCCCTTGGACCCTATGTAGGTCTGTGAAATACCGAGGCTCTCCGAGTTTTTGAAAAAATATCTGAGCGTCAGGGTCGAAGCGACCCGAGAGTTGGTTTCGTTGGTGAGTATCCGGCGCAGCGCATTAGCATTGCAATGCAGCCAGCGTTTTGGGGACGCTTCCGACTGGTATTTATATGTAGATTGTTTGCAGTTGCAGAACAGTCTGCAGTAAGCTCAATTGTTTCAATCGTAAATAGTAGTCCTAATTTGTTTTCATTATTTTATTGCAATTTTCTCCAAAAAAATATTTTGTATTTTATTTGTAAGTTGTTTACAAAGATTGTATCTTGAGAATGGCTTGAGTAAGTAAAAATAAGTCTATCCATGCAAAGGAAACCTGAAAAAAAAAAAGAATTATTTGAGTGATTTTAATAAGGTATTTCGTAATTTAGGCACCTATTAGGCTTTTATTAGTTACTAGCTGCCCGCGCCTTCGCCCGCGTTTTATCGGGATAAAAATAGCCTATGTTATTCCAGGTCCCAAAATATAGTAATAATAATATATTATTATTTATTATTTAATAATATATAATATTAGTAGGATATAAGTAGGATTATGGCAAATCCCCCCCTACATGGGAGACCATCCACTCGATGGACCGACGACATCGTAGCGGTCGCAGGGAGTCGATGGATGGAGGCGGCTCAGGACCGCTATTTGTGGCGTCGTACGGGGGAGGCCTATGTCCAGCAGTGGACGTATATGGGCTGATGATGATGATGATGACCTACATGTTTTGTCATTACTGGCGTGCAAATTCCTCAAACATCCTCATCAAGGTCTCAAATATATCTCTTTAGGGTAAAATGAACCACGACAAAGTCTCCTTTAACGTATTTTGCAATGTACAAAAGATGGACCTACGGACTCGTGGACTCTTGGTAAGTAAAACAGAGAATGGCCAAAAACACTCGACCCTTCACATGACATTTACACGGTCACGGACGCGAAATGTGGACCAGTGCAGTCCTTTCATTAGCTTCATTAGATCGCAGGTTGAGTTCTTCTAAAAGATAAAGGGGCGGTTACCTTCATTCTTAATAGAAATGTTCTAAGGTTTATTTATAAGACGAAAGTTAATTTATTTCTTTTTAACAAGGATCATTTCATTCATCGCTAAGGGACAAACGCTCAGCGAGATAACAAGCTTTTATAAATATTTATACCTACCTAAACAACAATTTACCTATCAACAAGATGGACAAAAATTTCGTGAATAGAAACTAAATTAAACAAATTTTTTTTTTGGACGATAGACGAAAGTAAACGTCCAATTATCTTTCAGTGAATACAAGTACCAGCATGTAAGTCTAATGCTGGTACGTGGAGGGGATAGCTGCGCATGGATAATGTATCGCTAGCCCCGCCCTGGTAGGTACCTAATTTTTTATTTCTGCGCAATAACGGCCAGCGCTAAAGTTACGTGCCGCTACTTGTACGAACCTTAGTCCACAGGTGGACATCTGGTTATCAGAAACAAGTACGTTTATATATAAAAAAAAACAACAATATCACTCAGTATCGTACCATATTAAATAAAAGGTATTGTGAGTGCAATAAATCGAGGGATCGCTACTAGTATCGACACCAGACAACACTATTGATGATAATCAACTCATCCCTTTGATAATGATCAAGAGAAAAATCATGCAGTCCGACTTTGGGGACGGCATTAAAGTACTCAACGGTCTGTTAAAAAAAAATAGTGAGGAAAATCTTCGCATTTTTACAACTTCAATGTAGGTAAGAACAAAACAGTTTTTGGCGGAGACAAATTACAGCCGTCGTTTTGTTTGACAGATACAAAATTTCAAGTGGTCCACAATAAAGTCCGTGGCTGACCATAATACCCATTTTGGGTCATCGAATGGATAAGATAATCCCGCTCCATATTCTAACCTTGGAAAGGATTCTTGGAGACGGACTATAGGGCACGATATATTGGTACCTACAAAAGGAAGGTTAAAAAGGTGCATGGACCTTATTTCCATCATGAGGATTTATTAAAAACGTCATAATAAACTGTTTTAATCCCAGTTAGAACTTTAAGCTGACAGGTATAATGAGCTTCATCGTTAAGTACCTACCACACTCTAAAAATTTTAGACTCTAAAAATTTTAGAGTGTGCTACGGAAATAAGGTCCATGCACCTTTTTAACCTTCCTTTTGTAGGTAACAATATATCGTGCCCTATAGTAAAAATCTAAAAAAAACAAATCCATTAAGTTTTCTGAGATAAATTCTTAAATTTTTAATTGTACCCACAAATAACATCAAACATAAAAATAACTACTGTATGTTTTTTTTTGTATGTATGTTACGCGATATCTCCGCCATTTGTGGATCGATTTTGAAAATTCTTCCACAATTGTATAGAAAACGATCCCGAAGGGGTCCTATAAAAATTTTGTATTTATCCGGCAAAACTTAAAACAAGTGTAAAAGTAGGTTTATCGTTTTTTAAAAGACGCCATATTATTAACAAAACTAAAAACTGACTCGCAAATATAAATTTACACTGTTTTTTACGTTTTTGCGAGACAAGTATTAGACCTGTGAGTACTACAAAAATTCATTAAAATCGACCCGCAATTAACAGAGAAATGGGCAACATAAGGTACATAATAAATAATACGTTCAGCCGAACATAGCCTCCTCTTTTTATCGAATTCGGTTAAAAAACATTGACATCAAAATTGCAAACTTATCAATGAAGACTTTCTCTCGTGCTCACTTGATTTTTCATAATATCCTTCTTGATCCGATATCGAACAAGACCTTTGACTCAGATCAAAATTCGACATAATATCGTCACTACAATGGTAAACTCGCCAAAGTCACATTTTGGCGTTATTCAAAAGTTACACTCTGCGATGATAGGTAATCAATCACCGGACAAATCATCATCATCATCATCATCATATCAGGCCAATACACATCCACTGCTAGATATAGGCCTCCCCCATACGGCGGACCAATACTATTTGATAAATAATTTTCTGATAAATATTTAATTTTGTATTGATATGTGTCGAAATATTTTTCGGATTTTCTTTACTTGTATTTTACACACGAACAAAGCCGAAAGCTTGAGATATATGTTTTTTTTTATCTAAGATCTCCAAAACTACTGAACATTATCATATATCAGCCCATACACGTCCACTGCTGGACATAGGCCTCCCCCCTACGACGCCACAAAACATATCAACTACTGATCATACCGACATGAAATTTGGCGAACTTTTAGAAAATTTACTCAGATAATAGGCTTATTATACTGAAAATACGCGGGTGAAGCCGCAGGCACTGGTGAGAAATAAAAATGTCCGTTAGGTAATAATCGTAAAGTTTATTTTTGAACTAGCTGCTGGCCGCGCCTTCGTCCGTATTGTATCGGGATAAAAAATAGCCTATATTATGTTTTTTCATATCCCAAACTATACCGATACCAAATTTCAGCTTTATCGGTTAAGTAGTTTTTGTGTGAAAGAGTAACAAATATCCATACATCCATCCTTACAAACTTTGACATATATTACATTAGTAGGATAAGTCAAAATGTCACTTTGGCGAGTTTATTATTGGAGAGACGATATTATAGAAAAGGAGATGAAAATGCCTTGCCTCCCCCCTCCCTACATTTAACCAGGTTCTCACTACGCTATGAAGGTCGTCCCAGGAGGTTGACTACTCCATGTCAAGATGCTGTCACGCTCCAGATAACGAGCAACTGTCTTAAGAAGAATACCTATTAACTTTGTTATTTACATCTATTCTACAGGTTTATAGAAATTATGATAGCTAACTTACTGCGTCTTCGCTTACCAGCTGCCTGTAAAAAAAGGTTATTTCTAATAAAGAAATAAGGGTTTAGAAGCAAACCTGTCAGGGTAGTAACCTGAAATTCTGTTTTTTTGCTGTTCACTCCTACAATCTAAATCGAGACAAAATAAATATATAAAAATAGTCAAGTCCAAAACTATGGAAGAACTAAAGATAAATATACATTTATTTGGCCCAAAAACTCGAAAATACAGATTTGGAAAGGAATAAATACTTATTGTGCCGTGGGGCCGCGGCGTACGAATATCGACCCCTCCAACTCAACCCGTGGATGTCGTAAGAGCCGACTAAGGGAACCTACCAGAGGAAGGGCAGCAGCTTCCTTCTGAGTATTTTTAAACACCAACACTGCGATCACCAATCCGCCTGCCAAGCGTGTTGATTGTGGCAAATCCCCCCTACATGGGAGATCATCCCCTCAATGGACCGACGACATCGTAGCGGTCGCAGGGAGTCGATGGATGGACGCGGCTCAGGACTGCTAGTTGTATCGTACGGGCTCCCCCGTACGCCTATGTCCAGCAGTGGACGTGTGGCTGATGATGATAATGATGTTATATGTTACATGATCCTGTGTTTCTCTTGTATGTAACCAACTACTCGAAAACATTTAAGAAAGTCTGCAACACAGCAAAGTGCCTATTCTTGAGGAAAAAAATTGTAAACTCATCTAATAAAATAAAAGCAACATGGAGACTAATAAATAACGAAACTAGTAAATCAAAGCCACGTAACAGAGAAATAAGGTTAAAAATTAATAATTCAATTCTTATACATGAAAAGGATATTGCCGATGCTTTTGATGCATTCTTCTCCGATATCCCTAAAGCCCGGACTCTAAACTCCTCCCCTTCGATGGCGGTTGAATTATTAGAATCATCTGTTGAAAAATGTAAAGAGGTCTTTATATTTACTCAAGTAAATGCCAATTATATAGTCAAAACGTTTAAGTCTATTAACATCAAAAATACTGAGGATCTCTGGGGTATCTCAACCAAAGTACTAAGTTCAATTATAAAGGAAGTGGCTCCTTGTTTGGCCTTTATTTTCAATAGTTGTGTCGACGCAGGAGTTTTTCCTGATCTCATGAAATATAGTAAACTAGTTCCTCTTTTTAAATCTGGAAGTCACACTGATCCGGCCAATTACAGACCAATTTCAATACTTCCAGCAATAAGTAAAATTTTTGAAAAAATTATTCTCACTCAGCTGTCCTCTCATTTCAACCTTAATAGGCTACTCCATAAAAATCAATTTGGCTTCACCAAGGGTAGAACAACAACCGATGCTGGTACAGTTTTACTTAAGCATATATTGGATGCCTGGGATAAAGCAAAAAACGCTATTGGTATATTCTGTGACCTTTCTAAGGCTTTTGATTGTGTAGACCATGCTACATTAATTGGAAAATTGAAACACTATGGAATTCAAAACAAGGCACTGGACCTTATGCAATCATATTTATCTGATAGAGTTCAAAAAGTAGATATTGGTAAAGAAAGATCTAGGGGCTCAAAAATTGAATTAGGCGTCCCGCAAGGATCAATATGAGGTCCTTTCTTATTTTTAGTATACGTAAATGATCTCCCCTTTTTAGCAAAAGATCTGTGTGATATAGTCTTATTTGCTGATGATACTTCACTGATTTTTAAAGTTGACAGAAATAAATGTAATTATGACGATGTAAATGATGCGCTTTCACACGTACTAGATTGGTTCACCACCAATAACCTCTTACTCAATGCTAAAAAAACCAAATGCATTAAATTCATGTTACCTAATGTAAGAGAATTTCCAACGAAGATAATGCTAAAGAATGAGATTGTGGACTTTGTAGACTCTACTGTTTTCTTAGGGTTACATATTGATTCCACTCTTCAATGGAAACCCCAAACTGATGGTCTTGCAGGCAGACTTAGTTCAGCGGCTTATGCAGTTCGAACAATTAGATATATTACCGATGAAGATACAGCTAGGTTAGTTTATTTCAGTTACTTTCATAGTATTATGTCTTATGTTATTTTGCTTTGGGGACAGGCAGCTGACATCCAGACTATCTTTGTTCTCCAGAAAAGAGCGGTACGCGCAATTTACAAATTAAAGCCACGCGACTCTTTGAGAGAATTATTTAAAGAAATAAATATTTTGACAGTAATATCGCAGTACATCTATGAAAATCTTATGTATACGCACAAAAATAGAGATAGCTTTTTGAAAAAGTGTGATGTTCACAATAGAAATACAAGAAACAAGAACAAATTACACATCCCAGCATATAGATTACGAAAGGTAGGGAAATCATTTATGGGCAATTGCGTGCGCTTCTATAATAAGCTTCCATCTGAAGCAACTGAACTCCCTATTCGTAAATTTAAACAGTACATTAAACAAAATCTTATCGGGAAGGCCTTTTACTCCATAGATGATTACATCAATGATGTTAATGCTTGGCCAGGTGTCGCTACGTTCCGCACTGTCAGTAGTATGTAAGAAATTCAATGTTCTGTTTAGCTTTAAAGAAATATTGACATGTATCTAAATTGCATGAAATTTATATTTAGATAGGCAAAATAAACATGTATTAGACACATAAGTGATATTATAATGTGCTCGTGGTTTCTTTTTCACTTCTTCCACTAGTGGACAAAAAATTGAAGTGAAGAGAATATCAATAACACCTTATTTCTTATTTGATAATAATAACTATGTTTATAGTATACAACTTGACTTGTCTAAGTGCTTATTTTGTAAGCCTATAGAAATAAAGTTATTGATTCTGATTCTGATGAAATACTTATTTGTTTAATAAGACATGGCCAAACTTTACAGACTCCTCCGGAAGCTATTTGAAAAAAGGCGTTATGTATGAAATGTTGTGTGTTGCCCACCACATCGGCCGTCAACAAGTATAATTACAAAATAATCCCAAAAAAATTGTCCGAGTCAAAAATTGTAGAAAAGGGCAAGGCCAAGCTTTTCTGATTCCTCCGGAAGCTATTTCGAAAGCGTTAAAACATGTTATAAGTCGAAATATTAAAGAAAATAATAACATCGATTTAGCTTATAAAGAACAAACTTTTCAGATACCTCCAGGAGCTATTTTAAGACATGTTTTAAGTCAAAATGAAGGAAATAATAACACTGATTTAGATTTTTAGAAAATGACAAGGTTAAACTTTTCATCCGTCGTTCGGAAGCTATTGCCCAAGCATACTGTAATAAGTCGAAATATTCCAGCGGTGTATAAAACAACTAATAAGTTAATTGTAGCTACGAACATTGGCCGGTCACCAGCGCCGTGGGAAATTAGATAGGGTAGAGTGGATAAGACGTCTGATGCAGGACTGGTACATTCACTTGTTTTTTAACCGATTTCAAAAAAGAGGAGTACATTAAAATAAATAAAAGTTTATTCAAGAAGGTCTTAACAGTAACAGGTAGTAAAGTTAGACGTAGTTAACTAGTCTTGGTTTTAACATCTCGCTCTAACTAAGTTCGAGACTTGTAATTTAGAAGCAAGGGATCTCTACCTCGGCAAATAGCTAACGGTCGAATACAGTTACATCTTAATTATATAGACACTGCAGCGTTGCACTTTTTATACAGTACGTTCGATGTACAGTTTTTTGTACCGGGTGTTAGAAAAGTACCGGAACCGCAGAATAATTAGTTAGGAATGCATTTTTCGGAAATACGTTAAATACAAAAGTAACAGCATTTTTCCCTTGACCTTGATCACAACCTCAAAGGTTATCTCAAAGCCAATGACAATTTTCAAATGGGGTTTAATATTTTTGAACACGGACTAGAAAAAAGAGGAAAAAAATACAATCCGATAAAGGTCATATCCAATAGTATTTTTATTTCGATAAAATAGAAGACACGCTTTTATTATGGAACTACACACCAAATAGTCTTCAAGTTAAAAAACACTCTCGGCTGCCTTCAATATTCATACACTGAAATGCCAGCTGTGTCGCCGACTTTGTTATGTTTTATCCATTAGGGACGACCTCGATCACGACCACCTCATCTTTCTCGATACAAAAACGAAATAATTTATAAAATCGATCAGTATTTGACAGAGATATCGATTAAAATCCATTTTATTGATACTTATTTATATTGTGTTTAGTATTTGTGTCTTTATTACATATACAATATATATTTTCTACTTTATATGTATATCCTAACTAATATTATGAATGCGAAAGTGTGTTTGTTTGTCGTTCCTTAATTCCCTAACTAAGCCAATCGACTTGATTTTTAGCAGAGAGTTGAAAGGATGGAAAGTAACATAGGCTACTTTTTGTTCTGTAAAACATCAAATTCCCATGGGACTGAATGGGAAAACATACCTTTTTATCTCACTAAAATTATGCAATTCTAATTTAACGCGGGTGAAACCGCGGGGCATAGCTAGTAGGTTCATAAAAACATACATACAGCAGAATATCCTCCTCCTTTTTTCCAAGTCAGTTAAAAATAACTCTGGTTGAAATTTCATAGAGTAAAGAGACGTCTTTTTTCATAATTAGCCGAAAAACCGCTCTCAGATCTTGTTTAGGCATGGGTCTCTCACGGCGTAGTCACAGGACACAGCAATGACCGTGGTTGCTAGTGTGGATTACATATGTTATCCGCGCGACCACTCTACGGATAAATAGTACCTATAACCAGGATTACTGTCTTATCCACACTATCCTTACCTCTGATATAAAACGCGAATTCACCCACATTCTCATTTCAGTTGCGCGCGCATTGTTTTAGTGTGTGTTTGTGTTTGTTTGTCGGTATGTATTGTTTATTATCCTATTTATTAGTTTTATTACAAAAATAAAATAGTCTAATAAATCGTTCCTGATTTTTTAATAAAATAGGTATTACTTATTCACCTGTTAAATTTATAATGGATTTTGAATTAATTAAAATTATTACTTAATAGGTAAAAAAAACTTTTTTTGCTAAGAGTAGGTAATAGGTACGTTTAATAACGGTCTAGGCTTTATTTGAAGGTTTACATAAAAATTAAAGAGTCTTGAATAAAAAGTAAAACATTTATCATAAATAATATTTCATACTTTTCTGGCTAGTAAAGAACAAATACTTATTGTTAAAGGGTTTTCTTTGTAATTTAAACTGTCTTCCCGATTGCGAATAAGGAGGGTAATGTTATCATTTCCTATTTATGGACTAGTTGAGCTACCTGTAGATTGTTTGTAACAGTCTGCAGTTTACTTCTTCTTCAATTGTAAATCCTATTTAATTTTTTTCTATTATTTGATTATAATTTCCTATTTCATTTGAATAATAATGATTCTATAAGTTCAGCCAAAAATTACGCAATCGAATTAAAGTTACTATAACAGTACCTAATCGTTTCACAGTAAATGATTTTGGATGTGTTGAGTCCATCTCAAGTAGTAAATAATTACCGAATTAGGCCTAGATTATGTAAAGTAAAGTTACATAAGGATTTTATAAAATCTTCATTTACCTAATTTACCATCATAAAACACTAAATTATGAAGGAGAAAGTTTGGATGAATGGATGTTTACTTATTCACGTCAAAACTGAACGAATTGATACTTTGCATACCAAAATTACATGTAAAATTACACAATTGAGCCAACTGCAGACTTTTGCAAACAATCTACAGGTACACATTATGAATGTAAGCGGGTTAACTACGAACCTAGTTTGTGTTGGATTGAAAGAACACCAAACTAGGTTCGTAGTTAACCCGCTTAAATCCTACTTCTTATATATAAAATTTCCATGTCACAATGTTAGTTACCGTACTCCTCCGAAACGGCTTTACCGATTTTTATCAAATTTTATATGCGTATTCAGTAGGTTTGAGAATCGGCTACTATCTATTGTCCATACCCCTAAGTGATAAGGGTTGAAGGCAAAACAACGTTTGGCGGGCGGCTAGTATTATTATAAATGTCAAAGTTTGTGAGAACGGATGAATATATGGATGTTTGTTCCTCTTTCACAAAAAACTACTGAACAGAATGGGCTGAAATTTGCTAGGGTATAGTTTGGGACTTGGAATAACATATACACCTAGGCTATTTTTTATCCCGATAAAAGTCGGGCGAAAGCGCGGGCAGCAGCTAGTTTATAATATTAGTAGGATCTACAGATAGCTCAACTGGTCCATATCAACACCAGTCGGAAGCGTCCCCAAGACGCTGGCTGCATTTACTCGCTGTTACCTGTAGATTGTTTGCAACAGTCTGCAGTTTGCTAATTGTTCAACTGTAAGTACTAGTTCTAATTTGTTTATTTGATTGTAATTTTCTTTGTTAACATGGCATGTAATTCTAGACTAAAAGGCACAAACCGAGGGGCCGACTATCAGTTTGTGGGGTCCTGGCTCGATACAACTTGGGGGCCTGAATATTGTTGTTGTATTATCGGATTTAAGAGACTCCTTGGTGGAGTCGTCGAGCGGACACACCGACAAAAATATATGTATTTATCAGCGAGCGGAACGAAGCGAGTTTTTTTCCCCACACATCCACTTTAGTAGATGTATTCAGAAATTCAATTTCTGAGTCTTCGCTGCGATACGGAATCCGACACAGATTCTCGCGAAATTCAAATATTTTAGCCTAGTGTTTAATATTTTCTGCGTTCTAGTAGGAATTATAATAACGGAAAAGTAGTTTCCTGTAAATCGTTCATCTCTCTTCTCGATCAAATCACCGTTGAAACAAGGAAAAATATGGAACAAAAGTGTACGTTGACACACGCGCTTAATTCTAGCTTGCAAAGAAGACCAGGGGGGCAATTCTGCGTATCACGTGATACTTTATCGAGTGATACCCATTAATTATCACGGGATAAAAATATCATGTGATAAATATCGAGTACCGCCAAAAACTGCATTCTCGTGCGACTTATCGAGCAACTCATCAAAGAAAACCCTCGATAATCGAATTGCAGATTTTGTGAATACGCTTGTTTAACACTCGATATTTTGACAGTTCTTGCCATATTTATCGAGTAGATATATTGCCAGAATTGCCCTCCGGGGCTACGGCAGGATCTTCCTTCCATAGCCTTAGCAGAGTGTTGGCCATTTTTATTGCAACTGTAGGCACTCTGTCACTGTAGGTAATTGATTGGAGCTTGCGAGAACCACTGTACCTATTGATGGGCTTACTTACCTACGACCACCCTATTGTTCTTGTTGCTAGTTAACTTTACTGGGTTTCGTAAAATAGTTTCCTACTACTACCCGCCTTATTTGCGTGACAAATAATTAAGTTGGCCTTTTTGCTATAAATTTTTAACTCTAATTTTATTTATATAAAATGTAAAAATGCTCGACTAAAGCTTGCATGAAGCCCAAATAAGATAGTGTTTTAAAAGGTTCAATAACCGATGTATGATGACCTATTCTTTCCTTTATATAAGTTTCAAAAAGCGTACAGCTCTTATAAACGTGCAATTTATGTTCAATATTGTCTAGGATTAATGTACACTGGATTTGTATTACTTTTATATGCTAAGTTCATTAATAAAGATCTTTTAAAATTGAAAATTGAATTGATTGGTTCTTGTTTAAATTGTGCAACAAAATATACGAATTTTTACTGTACTTTTTTTACTGAAACAAAATCCAACTCAATATTAGTTTGATGCCACAGACAGAAGCACAATACAGTCACCCCTTTTACTGGGGTAAAAAACAAACTGACTTATGTAAGTGCGCCTGATTACAACCAATCTGTACTAACTGCCATGACAGTGAAATATGAACTTGTAATCTGTCAAAACTGCAGCGATAAACGAAATACGAACACACGAGCACGCCATTTATTTTGTGTAGTAGTGCGTAAAATGTTACGCATTTATTCCGTTATAGAATCGGACTTACTTCCTAATTTCGATATCAAAGTTATGCACATAATAAGAAAGTCATTTACCAAAGAAAATTACAATTAAATAATGGAAAAAAAATTGAATTAGTATTTATAATTGAAACAATTGCGCAAACTGCAGACTCTTGCTATTTCCAGTTTGTCCGCGATAAAAATCTATTCATAATGGATTTTGCAAACTTAAATGACAAAGTCTGTAAAAAAATATTTATCTAAAATTTTTCAGTTTTTATCTATCTATATAAAATATATAAATATATATAAAATATTATGCATTTCATACCTATTTCTCCTGGTTCAGGTATAACTTGAGAACGGCTTTACCAATGATTCATTCATCTTTTTTTAAATGGGTCCAAATACTTATGAAAAGGTTCTTAGGTCAAAAAATATATCTGAAATCTGGATCTCAAGCTGATGTTTTTAAAGATCGCGTCAAAAATTTTTATTTGTCAGAAAAGTAAATCATCGATAAAAGTAAATATTGGTACCTGATTGGTACTTATTTAAATTGCTCTTGGTATCTATTTATTTATTTATTACATGTACGTACATAATAGGTATATTTTCTACTTTATCTAGGTATATTATAGTATAATTTTATTCTATTTATGTTTCGCCTTTTGTATACACCCTCGCCTTTCTTAAATTGTAAATTTTCTATCCATCCAAAGGTTGCCTGGAAGAAATCGCTTCTAGGCGATAAGGCCGCCTATTGTACTTGTTCATGTTAATGACTATGTTTTTATATAACTTTGTGTGTACAATAATGAGTTTTGTATTGTGTTGTATATTTATAAACTGATTTTGTTTTAGAAGGTAGAGCATTGTGAACAGTCGGTTAATGTTATTTGAGACTGTATCTAAACTTGTGGTTTTGGTATTTCCTAGTTTACCTAATTGTGACATGTAGGATGCAATACGATAGCTTTGAAAAACTGGAACACTTTTGAGAAAGAAAAAGAAAATGGCTGACCAGTAAAAACGTGTATTTTGGCTATAATTAGCTTACACCTACATTCTTTTATAAAATGGATACTATTTAAAAATGGAACACTGGTTATTTAAAAGGTTGGTTAAAATATGAAGAAGAGTTAGATAACAAACCAAAAAGGCTATTGTAAAAAAAGGGTTCAATACATTATCGGGTAAAGTCCAAACAGACGTTCCATGTGCATCATGTACGCACTTTTATAAAGGCGAAAATTTGTGAATAAGTAACGTTGTGAAATATTTTTACGAAGACATCGTTAAAAGTACTGAACGAGACGAGCTGAAGTTTGCAGAAATATTGTTCTAGATCTTAACAAGAGTACTTTTATCTCAGAAAAAAGCGCGAGAAACTGAGGCCATAAGTCAGTTTAAGTATTTCATCGACGAAAAGGCAGTAGATACCTATTATGCTTGTTTTTTACAGCTTCTTTGTAACTCCGAATTAGAACGCCATCCTTAAATGTGTAGAACTGATAATTCCGATGTCACAAACTAGATGTCGCTAGTGAGTAGTGGTGTTGACAAATGTCAACACCATTCCGCCCAGCCGTTACAAATTACCATTTTCGCATGTAAATAAAATCATAATTCTCACAGAACCATCATTTAGTAACACTAACCTTGCCGAAACGTTATTGTAAGCTTGTAAACCTTTGTACAGCGTTTGTAACCTATGGCAGACGATGACTATCTTCTTTCTCACGCTCTTTTGAAACTAAGTTAATGGCTGCTTATGAAAAAGTTTCGATAAACTATCAATTTTATACAACAACTATCAATTTAAGCTCAACTAAATTTAGGCGTAGGGGGTGTGTGAAATGTTTAGCATTGTTATCACTAGCTAAATTGCAATCTCCCAGCAAGGGTTGCTGGGAGGTTGCGTGGTTATGTGTCCCGTGGGTGTCGTAAGAGGCGACTAAGGGATTACCACCGACAAAATAAAATACAATACTTAATGACAAAAATCCAGCATCGTTTTGAGAGTCGAGAAGTTGGAGTCACGCCGTAATGTGAACTTCGCTTCATTTATGGTGAGAGTGCCGACGGATCGTCTCTCAACGTTTATGCATAGCGGATTTTGGCCGAAGGGTGTCGTATTCAGGAAGTTCTGTGGAAGGCTGATGCTGAGGTTGACGCGACACCGTACGCAAGTCATCGACCGAGTGCTAGAGACACGATTCGTTTTTATAATTATGTATTTTAGATAGCCTCTAAGGCATTTACATATATATAGCCTCTAAGGTATTTATTATAAATGAATATTTTTTTTATTTTAAATTTTTGCGAGTGTACGGTGAAACCGCACTATTCTCTCGCGTCAGCATTTTTCCTTCATAGTAGCAATATCAACGCGCGCGCTCTCATCAGTTCACGTTAGGAGGGTAAAATAAAAAATAAAAAAACATACAGATGAATTGAGAACCTCTCAATTCGTCTGTATGTTTTTTTTTGTATTTTACGCGATATCTCCGCCAATTATGGACCAATTTTGAATTTTTTCACTTTTGTATAGATAATGATCCCCTTAAAATTTTTATCGCCAGGGGATATTTATCCCGCAAAACTTAAAATAAGTGTAAAAGTAAGGGAATTTGAAGTCACTTTATCGTTTTTTATAACTGAAATAATTTGGCATGTTTTATAAAACATGCCAAATTATTTCAGTTATTGTCCTATTCCGTAGAGTTAGACAAATCCAAATCCAAAAAATCATTAAAATCGGTTCAGCCGTTCTCGAGTTAAGTGGTGTAACTAACACTAGATAGATAATTTTGGATTTAATCTAATAGATTTTTCACAACAGTACTCTTTGCGGTGGAGTTTTTTTTTAAATAGTAAATAGACCTTCATTTGACCACAATCTCACCTGATGGAAAGTGATGATGTGGCCGACGGTGTATCACGAAGGTCTAGAAGACACTTGTTCACTCTTGTCTTGAAGAGACCCAGATTGTAATTCACCGGAAAAACTGAAGCAGGCAGCGAGTTCCATTCCATAGCGGTGCGAATGATGAAGGTGGACGAAAACCGCTTTGTACGAAATGAGATAAAAGACACAGGGTCTTTAAAATCCTTACGGCAAGCTTAAGTTGGTATGATTCGGTGAAACACCTTACAATAATTATTTTAATTAAAATTTCACAAAGATAATAACCGAAACCAGATGAATTTTAAACAATTAGATGATTGCGAAAATTAATTTAAGGCAGGAATGTCGTTTACGCACGAATTTAATGCAACGTGGATCCTTTCACTATTTTGAAAATGCTGTGACCTTTGTCCTTTTCAAATTATAACTAAACTAGAAACCCTTCGGCTTCGCACGGCAATGCAGTCTATCTTTTGACCTGCAATCATGATATTTGACACGAAACAACGTCTTACAATTATACAGAACCTTAGGTGCGCGAGCCTGACTCGCACCTGACGTTTTATTATTTCGAAGTCGTTTGGAGGCTAATATATAATAGCCGCAGCCAGCTCCTGTTTTATTCTTTGCCCCGTCAGTATAGATGTGATATGTGGTAACGTCATGGGAGGTGATCGCTACTGCGTTATTCATGCGTTATTTCGTAGGTCTTACCGGTTAAGTAAGTAGACGCTATTCTATCAGTGCCATTCGCCGCCTCTGGAATTGCAGCAAAAGCTTTGCTTAATATACTACAGTGGGTTGTTAGGCCTGAATCGCCTTTCCACTGGTTTGTTGATTTTATTCTTAGAGACGCTGCCATTGCTTCTTGTTGTATGTGGACGTGCAAGGGCGTTAGTCCTAAAACTATGTCCAGTGCTGTAGATGGGGTTGATTTCCTGCATCCACAGATCAGTGTGCAGGCCAGTCTTTGTACTTGCTGCAGTTTGTTAATGGTGGTGACTAAGTTTGTTCTAGGCCACCATACTATTGCACCGTAGGTTAGCACTGGGCGGACCATGACTGTGTACAGCCACAGACACAGTTCTAGCTTGAGGCCCCAGTCCTTGCCCACCGCTCGCGTGCATTGACACGCCTTATTATATGGAGTGATTCTTGTGGCGGGAAAAATAGAAATATAAAACTAAGTTTAATGCTCAAAGCTATATTGAATGACCATCCACACTTAAAGCAAATCAATATGAGATTCCTCGAATCTGGTCATAGTTTCCTCCCGAACGATACAGATTTCGGGAAAATTTAATGTGCTTTAAAACGTCAGCAACGCCTCTACACACCAGACGATTACATATAAATAATGAAAAGTTGTAAAAAAAACAAACCTATGCACGAACATAGAATGCAAAATGAAGACTTGTTGTCATCGTTGAATTTAGAAAAAAATATAACGAATAGAAAGAAAACGGCTGACGAAGACAAGGTTTCATGGCTAAACACAAAAGAAATATTACTAAAAAAGAGTGAAATGTACAATAAATATATGAGATCTGATTTAAATGAAGAGTATAAGGTAATAAAGAAAAAGGACTCGTGGAAGTCCAGAAAGTCTAAAGAAAAACATGATGGAGCCACTTTGGCCAAACGGAAAACCTGTCCCTGAAGCAAAGTTAGTCGATCTCAAAAGCATGCTACACTTGATTCCCCAAGACTCACACGACTTCTACGTGAGGCTTGTTGGAAATGAGGCCATAGCAGACGATCTGGAAGGTTTTTCAGGTCACCCTGATTTTGAAATTGAGGAAAATTAGGCTAAAAAATAATGTAAACTACAAAAATTATATCTTTTGTAGTATTTTTTGTGTTTGTTTTATTAAAATCTAGGTACATTTTCGATTAAATTTAAATTCATGAAAGAAATAAAAGCATTTTTCTATTTTAACTACTATTATATAAAAGTGTTTAATAAGGTCATAAGGAACCAACCCACACTCATGTGTGGGTCCTTACGAGTTCCAGACAAAATTAGTTTTATCAAAAAAAACCTGGCAATGTTAATGTTTTTCTCCAAAATAATATCGATATAGGTAGAATTCAAAATGTTGTACAATACTGTAAACAAACTTTTTTAAAAATAGCAGTAAATTTTTTTCTTTGCACAATTTAGACAAAAATGCCTTTATCTCAAAACTATAATTGTGTGGATTGGTTCTGGTTCGAGTATTAGCGTCCGTTTAATAATAATATTATAAACTAGCTGACCCGTGCCCACTTCGTTGGGCGGTATTTTTTTTTAGTAGTCTATAAAACTCGCAAATAACATTGTTTAAACGATGCGTGTTTAAACAAATTCAATAGGTAAAAGAATTTTCAAAATTGGCTCAGTAGATTCAGAGATTACCCCCTACAACCACACAAACCTTACTTATTTTTATTAGTGTAGTATAGATTTAAATATACCTAGATTTTATTGACTGGACGTCACACAGCTCCACATTTACCTAGGTATATTATGCGCTTCAAAAGCTTTTGATAGTACCTACTGGAGAATAGGGCACTACACATCTATTGTCCAGTTCTAAAACTGGAAGGAAGAATCACCAGTCTTCCTAAATCTTCACAATTTCTATCTTGATTCATGGCGTCTCGCAGATCTACATAATTCTCAGCGCGCAGTCTTCTCTCATTAGTTCTGTTCTAATGTAACACCAACGCTTCGTTTTAATTTTGGCGTAAGTTTCCACCAGCCATTTTAATTTTGGCATAAGTGTCCACCAGAAAACGGTTAAACAAACCTCGAAACCTTTGCAGGTGAGCAATGCAACCTGCTCTTATTGGTAAAATGTATCTAGGCGTAGAATTGCACTGCAGAAACTTTTTAGTGTCCAGTCTCGTCAGTTTTCGGATTTACATGTCGAAGATCAAAGTAGTATCCGTCTTCGCCACGACAGTAGGTATATAAGCGAGTAGAGGCTGAAGAGCATCAAATGCCTGGTGCGTTTCGCCAATGCATTGCAAGCGGTCATCCCGGGTACGCAGCACAATGTCCGGCCTGTCACAGTGCTGATCTACCAGGACGACGGCAAAATCATTGGTAGCGAGAGCTTCTTACCAATCGGATGCTGTCCAGTAGGTCGTTTATCGGCATTAATAACAATTGTGTAATCATTTTGTTGGCTTTTGTGGTATGGACTCGTATTTTATGTCCTTCCTCGTAGTATGAACTCAAATCATGCTAAGTATCATTCGAATCCATACAGTAGTTTTTGCGCTATTATAGACCGAGAAATATCACTTCCATCCCCACTCCCAAGGGAACCTTAACGAATTCCAGGATAAAAAGTATTACATGACCTTCCTCGTAGTATGAACTTAAATCATGCCAAGTTTCATTTGAATACATTCAGTAGTTTCAGCGCTATGCGCAGCCTAGAAATTTTACCCTATTGCGGGGGGGCCACTACGGGGGGCTACTGGGGGTCCCACTGCGGGGCAATGTGGGGGGCCGACTGTGGGAGCAAACTGCCGGGGGCCCCCACTGACGGTGCCCTCCACTGTGAGGGCCTACTGAGTGGGTCCCACTGCGAGGGCACTGCGAGGAAATGTGGGGCCCCCCTGGCCGAGAGCCCCTCTGCTGGTGCCCCCACTACGGGGGGGCCATCTGCCGGGGGCTTCCACTGCCGGTGCCCTCCACTGTGGGTCCTACTGAGTGGCGAGACCCACTGCGAGGAAATGTGGGGGCCCCCGGCCGAGAGCCCAACTGCTGGTACCCCCACTGTGGGGGGCTAATGAGAGGGTACCACTGCGGGACAATGTGGGGGCCCACTTCGGGGGGGCATCTGCCGGCGGCCCCCACTGCCAGTGCCCCCCACTGTGGGTGCTACTGAGGTCCCACTGCGGGCCAATGTGGGGGCCCCACTGCGGGGGGCTACTGGGAGGGTCCGGTTGCGTGAGGGGCCCCACTACTGAAGTCCCCACTTCTGGGGGCCCCCACTGCCTGGGGCCCCACTTCCAGTGCCCCCCACGGTGGGGGGCTATCGCTCTCTACCGCCCTTGCCCCGCGCGCCATCCTGCAACGCGCAAATTTTACTTCCATCCTCTCTCATAAGGGAGCCCTTCTGAATTCCGGGATAAAAATTATTGTACGCCCTTTTCTTGTAATATGAACTTAAATCATGCTATATTTCATTTGAATACCTTTAGTAGTTTCGGCGCTATGCGTAGCAAAGAAATTTTACTTTCATCCCCTCTCCCAAGGGAACCCTATTGAAATCCGGGATAAAAAGTATCCTATGTCCTTCCTCGTAGTATGAACTCAAATCCTGCCAAGTTTCATTTCAATACGTTCAGTAGTTTCAGAGCTATGCGCGGCCAAGATACAGACAGACAGACAGACATAATGGAAAAAAAATCATTTTTGGCATCAGTATCGATAATAGAGAGCCCTCAAAAAAAAATTTTCAAAATATCTTTAATGTACAGAATTGGACCTGTTACAGTTTTATTATAAGTATATAGATGTCAAAGTTTGTATGGATGGATGTACCTGTGGATGTATGATGGAATGTGTTCAACTCTGATTTAGTAGAGATACTATAACTCAACAAATTGGCTTTTGTAATGCTTAGTATTTTGAGTTGTCCAAAATCCGATTATACTGAAACCCTTCTTAAATTCTTTATTGTACACACAAATAACAACCTTATATCCTACTAATAATAAATGTCAAAGTTTGTAAGGATGGATGTATGGAATATTTGTTACTCTTTCACGCAAAAACTACTGAACCGATTAGGCTGACATTTGGTATGGGTATAGTTTGGGACCTGGAATAAAGGCAATTTTTTATTTCGATAAAACTCGGGCTAGGCGCGGGCAGCAGCTAGTAAATAATTAAAGTAGTGCTGGACTCAGCATCATCTAGCCCTAAACTAAACAGAGTGTTAAGTGTTATTAAAATACTCAGAAGGAAGCTGCTGCCCTTCCTCTGGTAGGTTCCCTTAGTCGGCTCTTACGACATCCACAGGCTAAGATAGATGGTCGATTCTAACGCCATTACCATTACGATCATGTCAGGATTACCATAGCTATAATTTAATCCTCATTAACACTTTCATAGCCCAAGACGTACATGTCTAACTGCACCAGCAGTATTGAGCGAAGACGCGATGAGCGACGACGACGAGGGGCGGCGGGGCGGCGTTGCGGCGCGCCTCTGAGGGTCACACTGCCGCCGAGGTTGGGCAGTGAAGGCGTTAACTGCAAAGTGAATGCTTATCTGTCAATCAGACACGCAACTTTATTAGATTAATAAGCCATTGATCGAACCGGACCTGAGAACTGATAATTACAGAATTGTATGAACAATGCAATCACATTACAATTAGATTTGTAGTTCACATTAGGGATTATGCAAATGAACATGGGAATGTTTTGAACAGTTGGTTGTTATTATGGTAAATTCACTAACCTTAATAAATAAATAAATAAAAATATTGTATTTCAAATATCATAAGATCCTTAAATTATATTAACTCAATACAAAATTACATACATATGTACAAAATTTAAATGAAATTATATTAAAAACAAAAATTTCAATTAAAGAGGTGAGGGAAGGGCTTTGTGCCGAGGATAATCAACCAGGGAAGTAGTTTGCCTCATTGATCATCTGCACAAGGCGCCTCCAGAGCGAAGATATGACGCATTCCGCCACGGTCTTGAAGATTCTGTTTCGGCTGCCCCTTACTCTGCTCATCAGGGACGCCTCTCCGAACTCCTCGTGCCAAGTGAAGTCAAACTTGAGGAGCTCGGAGAGGCAACATCACTGGCTGGACTCTGTCGGTGTTGCTTGGCGATCTTAATGTCAAGGTCGAGTATTGTGGTGTCCTGAAGATGTCTCGTGGAGAGACGAAACTAGTAGACAACTTACTTTGATGAATACTATCAGAGAAGGTTATACGCGGAATTGTTACTAAATATTTTTTCATTCTAATATTTTGCTGTGGATTTCCGCAAAGTAACGCCTGAATAAAATAACGCCTTAAGTAACAATCTATCCAAACTTTCGCATTTATTTTAAATATTAGCGTGATCACATAGTGTGAACCGGAATTAAATATTTTTTAACTGTGAAGTCAGAAAAGATCCTAATTATTGATATCTTTGTCATTTCATGATATTGGCTAACATGTTACGAACTGTTGATTTTGTTTAAAATCTTGGCCGGACATTGTAAAATAGTCATGGATTACAATTTACAAGTTGTTTAATGAGGTGAAATTGTATTTTCTTGGTAATAGATATTTATTGTTGTACTAGCTGACTCGCCCGCGACTACGCCCGCGTGGACTAAGAAGAATTATCCAACCATGCATTGTTTTGTTGTATCTCAAAGGGATGAGGCAGCGTTTTCGATGAAAGCTCCCAGGCGGCTTGACTTTTCTGACACTTCCAACGAGTATCGTTATATTTCAGCCAATTTATACAAAACCTTGTCAAGATGTTAAATTAATAAATAAGCATAAAAAATCAGCCAAATCTCGTAAATCTTCATAAATTTCAATTCGGATATACCAAAGGCAATATTAATTAAACAAAAAATCTACACAAGTGGAAGTGAGACAAAAACCATTGACAGTTTCCTACCGACTCGTGGGAGCGAGTTGCAGCGAAGTTATCATTGTTCTACTCATAATACCTAACTACTGAGTTATTGTTTGTATTATGTACTACGATTTTGGTGTTTAAGCCTGTCAACTATATTATAGACTATAGCTGTTCCCCGCGGTTTCAATCGCGTTAATTTCGTAAGCCGTATTAACCCGTAGTAACCTCCTGCGTTGCAGGCAGACCTTTCGCCCACCGCGCCACATCGGTCGTCAAAGTAGTATTCAGTTATCTTTACCTTGTTCCAGACCGTGCAAGAAATAAGGGTTCCTTCACCATGTCAGTGCGACTAGCCGGCTTGCAGCTGGGTTCCGTGGGGGCGCTGGCTGTGTTGTTCTGCATCCTGGATAGAACTCTAGCTGTGAGTAGATACAAATTCCACACTACATTCACATCGTGGTGCTAATTCTGACTACCCGTGGAGATACTTTATTGACAAAGAAAATAACAATAAAGTAATATAAACAAATTAAACTTGTATTTACAATTGAGCTTAAAACTGCAGACTCTTGCAAACAATCTATAGGTAGCTCAACTGGTCCATATCAGTACCAGTCGGAAGCGTCACTAAGACAATCTTCTGGCAACACGCTGAGCCGAGATCTATAGCCTAGTGATGCTCTTTCATTTATTTAAAGACGAATTGCTACTAGCGCTTGCCTTATTTCTACTCGTACGTAACTTAGCTACACCTTTCAAGTTGCATAGCGCCCTTATAAGGCTCCTAATTAATATTTTGCATTTGTAACTGCAAAATTGGCCGTGGGGCCGCGGCGTACGAATATCGACCCCTCCAACTCAACCCGTGGATGTCGTAAGAGCCGACTAAGGGAACCTACCAGAGGAAGGGCAGCAGCTTCCTTCTGAGTATTTTTAAACACCAACACTGCGATCACCAATCCGCCTGCCAAGCGTGGTGATTATGGCAAATCCCCCCCTACATGGGAGACCATCCGCTCGATGGACCGACGACATCGTAGCGGTCGCAGGGAGTCGATGGATGGAGGCGGCTCAGGACCGCTATTTGTGGCGTCGTACGGGGGACGCCTATGTCCAGCAGTGGACGTGTATGGGCTGATGATGATGATGATGATGATGATGAACTGCAAAATAAATTCCTGAATAACTCGTCCCTGCTTTAATGCTTGAACTTGCACACGTATCGTTATTTTGAACGCGTCATTTATTGCACACCAAGATAGAGAAGGCGGCCTTATCGCTAAGACCGATTTCTTCGAGGCAAACTTTTATAATGATTGTTTATAATTTACGTTTCAGCAACTCGAGAGCTACGTGCCTGACCAAGACTACCCTGCCTACACGGAGGTTCCCCAAGGACTGTCGTTCACGTGCGACGACAAAATACCCGGGTATTACGCCGATCCAGAAACTAGGTGTCAGGTAAGGAATTGACTTTATTATTTAACCTACTTGCCTGCTGGATACAGGAAAGATTAAGCACTCTGGCATAACTTTCAATAAAGTAGAATTGCAGGCAGATTCTGCATAAGAAGCTGAAAACACGGACGGATGGCAAAAAACCTACTATTTTTACCCGACTACCGGAGGGTTATGATTTTAGCACCCTATGTATGTATGTATGTAGCCGATTTCTTTGTTCCCACGTAGCGCTGAAACTTCTACTTCGATTTCAACAACTGAGGTATCGATTGATTGTTCTCATTACCCCGATGGTTATAGGCTATATGGTGTCCGACAAAATTGAGGGTCTTGAGAGATAGCTGGGTCTAAATTACACCTGGAACACTTCGATAGCGTGATAAAATTTTGCAAGAGACGACATCTAGTTACAGTTCGAGTCTAATTTAGTTTGATGTGATGAGTGAAGGATGACACACCCGTTACCATGGAGACCTCTTGTTTATTTGTTACCATGGCAACGGGTCATCTAGGGATGGGCAAATGAAAAAATGTAACGATATACATATATTGTATCGATATACATATGTATGGTAAAAAAATATAGTTATAGTAAAAATATTGTTACTAATTGTACCCTAGGTATATGGGGTAGGTGGGTGCCTCCGACTACTTAAGTATGAAAAGAAAATGCTATGGACAATAGGTGAACGCTTGTTTAAGACTTTTATGTAGTCGGGTTTTAACTATATTTTTTGAGATCCTGAATAAAATATGGTAGCAAACTCAGCTTGGTTGTTTTGATGAAAATTTACATGGGCACCGTGCATTACTGTGTTGACCGTTGAAATCGTCTTTTAAGAAGCAGCAAATGTTATAATGATACTAACTAAAGTCTACTAAAATAGACTGAGGCCTTGGCCTTGATCAATGGAGCATACATTGATACATTGTATACCAAAGTCGGCCGGCTGGCGACAAATTGACATTACACAGTCGGCATTTCAGTGAAATAATTCAGATGAATGAATAATGTCGGCAATACTTTATTCATTCATACACGAAAGGTCGCAGCAAATTGCTGGAATAACTTTCTACCGAATTGTCTCCTAGTTCTAGGCTCTAGTATATCCATCAGCACTCCTACGTTTACTGTTGAACGTACCTACCCCAAAAAAGGGGGTATTGCCATTATCATTACTATTCAGGCGGATCTGTGAGCGCAGTAGAGGTATTATCTGCTGCCCTTCCACTGGGACGTAGGTTTCCTTCGTTGCCTCTTACGACTTCCACGGACTGAAATGGAGGGGCCATATCAGTCCGTGGAAGTCGCAAGATTCTTTCTTACGCCGCTACGGCCTAGAATGTCTGGAATGCTGAAAGTCCATCATCCTATTCCGTGCAGTCATATTAACTTTTATACATACCTAAATAACCACTAATTGTTCCAGGTTTGGCATTGGTGTGTTCCCAGCTTAGGCGGAAATGAGAAGTACTCTTTCATCTGCACGCCTGGTACCGTCTTCAACCAGCAGACTCGAGTCTGTGATTACTTCTACAAGGTAACCTTTTCGATACTTCTTTTATCCTGGTACTTTTCAGCTAACGTCCAACCTTCAAGCCTATTTCTGCTGCTTGGTGTAGATTGGTTGTTTCTTTTGAATTATGATGATGGTGAAACACTTTACCAATAACGATATGTAATAACGATAACAAAAACCATAAATGAGTTACGCATTGACAAAACTTAATAAAATAAAAATTTACAACAATAACAAAAAAGCTGTAAAGGGACACCCTAATCACCTTGTGGTATGAAATATACTTTACGACCGATTATGCTCATACCTAGCATAATATGGTATTTTTATGAAATTTGTTGTTATTTTATTTTATTTTTATATAATTTGGTATTATATAAAAATAAAATAAAAATCTGTCGAGCCATTTTGGCGGAGTGCGCGCACAAACACCGTGACAAGAGATTTTTATATAAAAGAAGATACTAGCCCATGGGAACTAATTTATCGGATAAAAAGTAGCCTAGACAAACAAGTATACAAAATGTCACCCCGATCCGTTCAGTAATTACGGCGGCGAGGCGTGTAGATGTAACAAACATCCATCCATCCAAACTTTCTCATTTCTAATATCAGTGTGATTAGTTTGATTAGCTGTTGAGGGGGAGGGGGAGCCACTTTGTTGAGGGGGTCCTATTCGTAGGTCTTAGGTAGTAGTAGATACTAGACCGCGGTTTTGCTCGCGGGCTTCGCTTGTGCTAAAAAGTAGGTTTTATGCTGTACATCCAGACGCTTTAGCCGAACTGTTTAGTTGTTATCTTGTGACGGACAAAAATTCACATTTATATTAATAGTGATCTATGTGGTCTCACTCAGCATAATGCATTGGCTAATATTTTAATTTTATGAAACTAAACTTTATACGCCTTAAAAAAACAATAAGCAATTGTAGAAGTGATAATGGTGCATTGTTAAGGCGCAATGCCTGCTTTCACAATAATTGTAGGATATTGCCGTGGGGTTGCAGCGATAGAAATAGAACCAGCTCTACCTCAGCCCATGGATGTCGTAAGAGCCGACTAAGGGAACCTACCAGAGGAAGGACTGCAGCTTCCTCTGTGTATTTTAAACCGTCTTGCGATCATCAATCCGCATGCTACGGATGGTGATTATGGCAACCCCCTTGTTATGGGAATGTTCAACAGTGGATGTGTATGTGGTGATAAGGAATTGTACTAATCCTACTATATCCTACTCATACTAATATTATAAATGTCAAAGATTGTATGGATGTATGTATGGATATTTGTTACTCTTTCGCGCAAAAACTACTGAACCGATTTGGCTGTTTGGTAAGGGTATAGTTTGGGACCTGGAATAACATATAGGCTATTTTTTGTACCGATAAAACGCGGGCGAAGGCGCGGGCAGCAGCTAGTCGTAGAATATAGGAACATTTTATTCTTTCTTATTTTATTTCAGGTGGATTGTCAAAACGCGCCATCGTACTATGCAGTGAACGAGGATCTTTACAAGGACTTGGAAGGGAATTACATCGAAGGGAAAAAGTAGAAATACTTTATTTTTAGCCAGCTTTGGCCTTTACAACAATTCTTAACCCACGGAGTGCCTTTACAGTTAACTTTGCCTCTTATAATAATCTGCTGAGTCATCAGAACTCTTAACCCTTTCGGCGCTTGTGACATAGTTATGATTAATTGGCAATAATTAGACATGTTTTTTAAAACATAATGTCAAATATAATTTAGTCATCAAGGTTCCATTTAGCTTTGTATTTCGAGGTTTGATTATATTATGCATTCTTAATTTTTTTTATATAAAAATTGTTGAAAATTGTTCATATAAAATTAGTGAAACTTGCATTGTAAAAACTTCAAAACATACTAAACTAACAAAATTTAAATAATATTTCGTAGTTTTTAGCTTAGTATTCTTTAGTTAGTTACAAACATAGTTACCATACAAATACGATTTAGGTAGGTACAAAGTAGTTTTAATTTTTAAAGCGATTCGGGATATGACAAAAGTATGTGATATTTTTTTACCGCTTTTATACGTATTTATGTAATATTTTACCGCAAACTTTTCAGTAATAAACATAGGTATTTTTACAGATTTTTACATTGTGAGCACATTTCTTTTAAACTAACCAAACATAAACTTATTCCATTCCTTTAATTCTTCCATCATTGTTTTTTATATTATATTTATTCCTATTATGTATTTTATTTCATACTAATATTTTCAGGGGAGACTGGGACAAACAACACAGCGCTTTTGACAGACGAAGACTTGTAGCACGAAAGAAAAGACAACAAATAACCTGGACAAGAACTGACAGAACGAGACGTCAGAGAATGACAGTTAAAAAAGATTCTTTATGATTTTATATTTTACTTGGAAAGAAATGACTTTGACAGAATTAAATATACTTACCTATAGTATGTGTTGTAAGGGTTAAAACTGATTGTTCTTTTCTTTTATTATATTTGTCACTTTGTTCAAGGCTTTAAATTCAATTTAAGTTTTGTAAAATTGGACTTTACTATGAACTATGTGTAACTAGAACTTCTAAGGAAGTTTTTTTTACATAACAGGATTTGACTGACCCACAATGTCTTATTTATTTATGTTTCAATATTTTTTATTAAATAAATAATTCTATCATTGCCATTAATCATGCCACAATATTAAAGTCAAAAATGTAAATAGATATTTTCCTATTTTTATAAATAAACTAGGTATCTTAAATAACTTGTTTTGTTTTATTTTAAATTGTTTTTTTAGGATTCCTTATTTAAAGGTAAAACTGTTCAATAAAAGATTTTGAACACTATCATTATAGTTTAATGATTAATTTTACAGCTTTAGATCGTTCATAGAATTAACGCGAGTCAAAAATGCTCTACTTTCTTGTATTTTTCTCCACAGAGTTTATCGGTGCGCGCGCGCGTCTGCTCGCCTCGCGGCTAGTTTCACACTGGAGTCTTTGGGCCTGACTTCAGTATCTTGGCTTGCAGCCTGTTTAGTTCATGAACAAAACACATATGTATATTTGTGACAGGTGTGTTTATTTTAACACATTAAAACGGGTGTTTTGAGGAAATTAAAATTAAAATGGAGCAACGACACGTGATATTGAGACTACCCGTTGTCTCCGGGGAGGTCGGATTCCCGTAACGGGGACAATGGGTAAGAAAATTAATACCGCCTCGTTGTCCCCGGTCTGGTGACACGGCCTGCAGGAACAACAGGAACACGTAGTTTTTGGACGACCGACGTACAAATATTTGTCCCGAGGCGGGAATCGAACCCTCAACCTCCTGCGTCGCAGGCGGACCTTCGCCCACTCTGTGGCGCGGTGGGCGAAGATCTGCCTGCGACGCAGGAGGTTGAGGGTTCGATTCCCGCCTCGGAACAAATATTTGTACGATCTGCAGATATTCAGGGTGTTCTGGTCGTTTTTTATGTATAATACAAAATGTCTAGTCTATCTAGTAGCCATAACACAAGCTCTGCTTAGCTTGGGGCTAGATGATGCTGTGTGAATTGTCCAACATTATTTATTTATTTTAAGTGAGATGAAAATGATTTAGGGGAAAGTTTTGTCCAGCCGTGGTCATAAATAGTCCAAACACAAGTAATTGATGTCGGAACAATGTACAAGGTTATAAATAAAGACAGCAACCATACAGCACCGAATATGGTCCCACGATGGGAATCAAACCAGCTACTATACTTAAAAATACTCTTGACTTCCGTTACTACAAAAATATGCAAATTTAGCGCAATATTATCAAATATTTGGCCATATTTTAGGCGGAAGCGAGATGTTACGAGGAGAAAGGCTGTAAGGGTTACTTTTGTAACCGGGTTACATAATACCTAAACATGAGAACTTCTTATCCTATTAGGGTTACAAGTCCCTCTAAGAATCCTTTTCTGGTATGTAGATATCCTTATCAACCGACTTCAAGGAGGGACTGACTGTTTTTTTGGATGTGTGTTACGTGATAATTCCGCACAAACTGCTAGTGGCCGAAAGGAAGATGTACCGAAAAATTCTGGGAAGAAAGCAGCTCAACACTGCAAAAATCAAGAAGTAGAAGACCTATCCAAAAACCTTGATATTTTTTATACAAAGGGGTTACAAAACCCAAGGTATATTGATGGAAAATATTTAACGACATTGGTATCATCGAAGCAATGCACAGAAAATTGAAACAATTTTTGGTTTTGAAAGCTTTTTTCATTTAGTTGATCTCTCGTTCTTTTTAGAATTTAAAATTAAATATTTTTTGGTACACATGTGAGATTATGCGTTGTTGAAGTTTGTGTTTTAGTTTTTAGTGATAACTTTACTGTTAGCTTGTTGTTTTCTGTTATTGTTATCAGTTTTTGTTAAATTTTCATTCAAGCTATTTTATGTCAACAAAGATCATGTCTTTGTTGACATAAAATAGCTTGGATTTTGAATCGGAGTGTAGTGTCCGAACCGAACATCATAAGAGAAACGAAATCCTCGATATTCCGATGCCTTGGGCATGTAGTCCGAATGGGCGAGGATTGGGCAGCCAGAAGAGGGTACATGGGTCGCCAAATGGCCGAAGGCCTATCGGTTGTCCGAGGTACCGCTGCTGGAGCGAAGAGGTTATGAACGAACTACAAAAACTTCATACCGTCGTCGACTTGACTGAAACGGCAGGGACCGGGACATCTGGCGATCTCTGGTGGCGGAGGCCAAGATCCACTGCGAGTCACTGCGCCACGCCATGTACCAGTAGTAGAACCTAGTACTAAAGATATAATTAAGTCTAGAAAGAAATGAAATTGTAATTATTTATCTCTCATAAAACCACAAGAAATACAGAAATTGTAAATCAAAGTCCATAAATCTAAAAAATAAATCAAAGAGGAAAATGATACGAATTTGAATTAGTAGCTTAAATCCTACACATATTATAATGATGATGGATATTTGTTACTCTTTCACACAAAAACTACTGAATCGATTAGGCTGAAATTTAGTATGGGTATAGTTTGGGACTTGGAATAACATATAGGCTATTTGTTATCCCGATAAAACGCGGACGAAGGCGCGGGCAGCAGCTAGTATTAAATAAATTAATGAGAAATGATCCGTAGCTCAGCTTGATGCTACAGCATGTCGCCATGCTGTACCGCTGATATTCTGCTAAGGGCTTCAAATAGGTCACGGTCACCTGGACCAAAAAAAATAATGAAAAATTGAAGTAAAGAGAATATCAATAACACCTTATTTCTTATTTGATAATAATAACTATGTTTATAGTATACAATTTGACTTGTCTAAGTGCTTATTTTGTAAGCCTAAAGAAATAAAGTTATCGATGCTGATTCTGATTCTGAAAACAAAATAATTATATTAACTAAACACAATATATTTATATAAAACTTTGGTTAAATTAAAGATACATTAAAATAAAAAAGGCAGTTCTTAGTAAAGTAGTAGTTGCATTATACAATTAAGCTGGGGACTAATACAAAAAAGTTATGCAAACCCGCGGACAGCAGCTAGTACAATATTAGTTATAACCTCACGAATAATATATCTGGATGGACCAGCAGGTCTCTAATATTTAGTAAAGTCAATTTTATGAAACTTATTGAATGTAATAACTTAGTATGCGCCTGGGCAATGCATTTTGCCACACATTTATAGATTTGTATGGAGCTGTGTGAGTGAGTCGCATAATTAGAATAAAGGTGAGTCTAGATTGGTAATAAATACACAAAGTCTTTAAAAAGAAGCTGTAGATGTCAAAAAACTAAACTTATTTAAAAAGTTTTGATGAGTTGTCAAAAAGTCACAATAAAAATCTAAAATTGTAACTTAATTTCTCAGGGTATCGAATCAACTTGCATCAAACAGCTTACAACAATTTAGTTTAGCATCTGTAGGTAATTATACAGTTTTAATTTAGAAAAACCTTCACCAGGACCATTAAAATATTACTCAATAGTTCTTGAAGACCATACAGGAGACTTTGATACGTCATGCTATATTTCATGATAGGTATTGTGTTTTTTTGAACCCTTATGCAGTTACTTAGACGCCTAGCCTTGAGCAGGTTTAGAAAATATCTGTTATACCTATTCATTTAAAAGAAACTTCATATTTACTATCGCTTCATTTTCTCAACGATATTCCTCCAAGGTCAGATTTCAGTTCTTTAGAAACCGGAAGGTTAAACGACCAAACTCTTTATTCTACGAGACACAAAGCCCTAATTTTTTTTTATTGTAGATAGACCTTCGTTTGACCCCAATCTCACCTAATGGAAAGTGACGATGTGGCCGACGGTTTATAATGAAAATCTAGAGTACTCCTATTCACTCTTGTCTTGAAGATATCTATACTTCTAAAAGAAACTTCTCTGCGTAATCAGAACAGCATAAGTACCTGATTTTGCTCTGGCCGGGAGCGCTTGTTCGGACTCCTACGTGCAAGAACTTTATATTGTCAAAGGGCTCTATCTCCCGTGGCCGCATCAGACAGAATTTTCCACTGAAAAAAACCTTCAATGCCCAAACAAAAAGTCATTACCAATCTAGACAAGACTTTACCCACCATCCCCTCTACTTGCAAAAGTAGCTGTACTCAGTAAGTGGCCGACACTGTCTGGCACCAGACGTCCATCTTGAAATTTATAAAACCGCGCGCGCACCTGTCAAAACGCAAGATCTGTCAAAGTCAAAGTGAAGTTAGTGAAGTGACAATACGGTAGGGTACCTATTTTATTTCGTGGGTTGTGTAATATTTCGTAATGAAGGGTACCGTATGGCTTGGAGTGAATGGTTGAGTGGGTATTTTGTTGGAGTATGTTTGAGATTTTCTCTTTCCTACAACTTGTTTAAGACAGATTAGGTTAAAACGGGAGAAAAAATACAATTTAGGAAACCATTTTGACTGAATATTTTTTAAACGAAAGAATTTATGTTCGTAGGTATGTACTTAAATTAGTTAGGTAGGTATGTTTTGGTAAATTTGTTTAGGCCTTGGAAATTATTAGAGGGTTTGCCATACTGAGAAAAAAAAACTAAATATATTAAATAACAATTGATATGGACCAGTTGAGCTACCTGTAGATAGTTTGCAACAGTCTGCAGTTAGCTCAATTGTTTCAATTGTAAATACTAGTTTAATTTGTAAGCTGGACTCGCCGTTTATTTTTAGAAAATCTATCTTTTCTAAATCTATATCTAAATCTATATTTTCTTTATGGCAGTTTAACCAACGTTTTTTCTAATAAAACTTCGAGTACCTCTCGCCGACTCCAAAACTGCTTCTTCAGATTTATAGTTGAGGTAAATGATGAGAAAATCCAGTAAAAGTTAACTACTAGTTCATATTGTAACTTGTAACTAAGCTGCACTCATAAAGAACTTTCTAAGACTTGCTAGGTTACGACAGCGAAAACTCGCTTTATGAACGAAAATTGTTTCAAACTGTTAAACTTTAGTTCAATATAATTTTGTAGCATTTTGATAACGATTTATTTATAAACCTGTAATTCATCCCAAAATACCTGTAATTGTCCTTCGAATTGTTAGAAGGATTCTGATTCTGAAGAATAACTAAACATTATATTACAACATACTAGTCTCTCCTTAGTTAAGATTTTCTTGAACCAATGCATGAATTTGAATCTGTTTTTTTACTAATTTATACTACTGAATTAGTAGGTATTTATTAATTCATTATTTTATTTACTAATATTTAGAAAGAAAGAAGAAGAAAGAAAGAAAGAAATTTATTTATTTGCCTTAAAACTACCACACAATACATACAATGACTTACGACTATTTAAACCTAAGTAGACACTTTAATTGCGCAGCAGAATTAGGGCAAACATGGCCTTCCCTCAGCATTGTGCTGGACGAACACTTGTGTGTCCACCCAGCGCTGGTTTTCAGTGAAGGCCATGGGCTTGGAACGTCACAACCGTCTAGAGTGGTGCGTCTGTAAAACTTAATAAACGATATTACAACTAATAACAATAAGTACCTATAGCAGAACAAACATAAAAGAAAAGTAAAACAACATTAAAGAAACCTATGGCAGTGATATATATTGCAATATCTGACCTCATGCTGCCCCCGTCGTAGTCCGGTCCGACCCGGTTCTTACTACTTACTTACATAATTTTTTATTATAATTGGCCTGGTGTCCGCTATTGGGAAAAAGCCTCCTCCTTAATCCCAGCCCGTGGTCACCCCAGCACACGCATTTGTTCTCATTGGTGTTTACCCTCCTTTCATCTCCATCCTGAATTAAGTAGATATTTTAAGGACTCACGTTAATTAATACAACAAAATCAAATAGCTTATTCTTCTTAAAAACATAATCCTTCTTCACAGATAGGTAAAATAATTTTTACGAGGTTATTCTCTGTCCAGAGTTAAGCAACAAAATAATATTTCAGCAACATACGGAACCCAGCACTATACTCGCACTTGACCGCCGCCATTGAGGTCATCCGCCTCTTGTAATATCTCATTGTATGCATTTCAAGTATTATGGCATCCATACTGGTCAATATGCTGTTATGTTATTATTGCCCCGCGGCAGAATATTGCAAGCAGGTCGCAAGAGTTTAAACTTATTTAATCTAATATATTTGACGAAGCAAAGTTACTTTATCCATAAATAAAATTAAAATTGTAGAATATAAATAAATTAGAACGGAAACAGTTGAGATAACTACAATATAAAATTAAAAGTGCTTTATTTCCTTTATACCATGATTCAAGAAAACAAGGTTTACTCCTCCGGGAGTGACACAAGTGGCGTCACTTCCAGTTGCTAGTTTATTTCAACAAAACATAGAAGTTAGGAAACAAATGTGATAAGGGTCAATTGAAAAATCAATAAAAAAAAATACAAACGTTAATTATGTTAGATCAGTAAAAACAGTCAATGTGATAAATATTAGATTTAAAGGTACAGGTAATACAAAGAGTTCGTGGAGTTACGATTTTACGCTACTGGTAACACCAGGAAACAGATTTGTCTTCTCATTCGTCGATGGCGATGATGACGTAAGCAAGTGTGGGTGACACTCTTGACTCTTGACATCTTGACTATCATGTCTCGAAAGATCATATCCTTAATTCTTAAACCATGCTTTAGACCTTACAGGACTCTTGGACCCGTTACAAGCTTCAAATTACTTAGGTAAATTTATACTAAAAAACTAGGAAATAAAGTGATAGAGTGATCACTTTATTTATTTATGTTATTTGTTCACTTCAATCTTTTTATGGTAAAGTATTCTTTACTTGCGAACAAGAAACCTTTACCTTGTTAGGTTGTTAGTATTCGAGTTGGAGCAAAATACCAATCGGAGGCGTCCTTAAGACGATGGCAGCATTGCCTATATGACATTTTTTTTTTTTTAGTAATTTTAGTAACATTGCCCGCTGACCTCTTTCAAGAAATATCGGTGTCGGCACGTCATCAATAATATCGGCGATATGATCACAACCACTGTCGGTCAGATGTCGGTGGCGGGTGGCACGTCCGCCATACTCCGTGACTTTTCAAAAGTCGCTGATGTCGTCCCGCCAACAATTTTTACCAACCAGTCGACATAACTCGGCGACTTTGGTATGTTGTCTGGATGTGAAGCTGGTCTCCAAGTCGCCTGCCAAGTTGCTAACATCCAAGTTTGAGCTGTTTCAGAGGTGTTCGCGACTTTTCGGTGTGTTTTTTTTTGTATAGATAGAGTCTTTAATAACAAAGAATCAAATAATAGAAACAACGGACATCCTCCACGTTTCATACATTTTTGATGCAAAATCAAAAGTTGTGCTGTGGTGCTATAGCTTTGGTGCCATGTTAACAAATGCTAAGGTTGACTTGTTCTATCAGAACATAGGCACGATGATATGTTCGCCATAATACATAACCAAAACATTTATGTAATATGTAACCTGTATGTTTCCATAATAAAAATAAATAAATAATAAGTCTTTGCTTATTTTAAGCACGTCTCCGGTAGTAATTGTGATCTTCTACGAGTGCTGCGTCTGTCTGTTCAATCTGTTTGGCATATTTATTCTAATTATTGTTAACAGTTTAATCGAAAATGTATAAAAATACGGACTTTTAGAACTCAAATACTACGAAGCACAGTGGGGCTACAGCTTTGGTGCCATAGTAACAAATGCTAAGGCGGACGTGTTCTATCAGAATACCGCTTTTTTTGGCCGGCACTTTTGATTTTGGACCAAAATGGAGGATGTCCAGTATTTACAATTGAGCTAACTGCAGACCCTTGAAATCTTCAGATAGATAAAGAGTTACCTACACCAGTAACATTGCTATGTGACAATAAGTCAGCCAAACCAAAACCAGTTGTGTCAAAAGATGTTACAGAAATTTTAAAAATTATTTCGATATTAGGTATAAGGTTTTTTCTTGCAGGAAAAATTCAAAGTAACAGCTTGGAGTCAGGAAGCTGGTGGTGTTACACCCCCCAAATCTTGGAAAACACGTCAAGCTGTTTGTCCTGCGCATGACCTCTCCCCGGTCATGTCGGTCTGTCGTCCCATCCGATTATATGAGTGAGGAATAGAAAATTCACCTGTGTTTGCACTTTCAAAATCCCTTACTTTTTCACTTATTAAGTTTTGCGCGATAAATACAAATCCCCTGGGCATAAAAATTTCAAGGAACCCATTCGGAATCATTTTTTATACAACAAAATAGTGAAAGAATTTTCAAATTCGGTCCATAATTGGCGGAGATATCGCGTTACATAAATACAAAAAAAACAACATACAGACGAATTGATAACCTCCTCCTTTTGAAGGCGGTAAAAAATATGCCCTGCGCATTTGACTAGTCTCCATTGAGACTGACCGCCTTGGTCAGGAGGACATCGTTATTTCATTTTGTTAGACTCCATTAAATACAGTAGACTACTTCAGTATGGTTTTGACAATAATTTAGTTACTTAGTAGCAAGAGGCAGTGTCGCCAACAATCACGTAAGTAGAACGGCAGGAGTGCTGTGTGGTTACTAGACTGCAATACGTTATCAATATGTTACATAACGCGTTGGGCAAGCTTTGGCGAAACCAGACACAAGGTCGGTCTGTTGGTCTGTTTGCATTGGGCTGTTATATTATTAGCCGAATGAGGTAGTGTTTCGGTGAAATATTGTTGGTAGATTAACGCGGTATTACGCCGAGTAATTTATAATCAGTATTCTTTCCGGCCCTGGTTGGGGGCACGGAGGGGGCCTCGAGGCTTTAACTCGAGGGGGAACGACCCTTCGGTCGTTGGGTTTATAGCATTGCTCTATTCGCTTGCTTGTTATCATACTTTTTTAGACTGTAATTGTTTTTTTTTTTTCAATGACTGGATAATTTTTTGTTCTGCACAGTGCAAGATACCGAGCGAAATGAACCGCTGCCTCTTCTGGGTACCGAAAATTGCAGGACTGGGATCTTACCTGGAAAAAATATTGAAGTTGATTTGTTTTCATATAGTCACCTGCTAAACATATCGTTTTCATGTAAGAAACTACGATTTCCGTATTTTAACAGGCTCTAGGTACTTTAAACTCGTCACAAAAAGATAATATGTAGATAATAATAAAATGTACTAATGTACTACAGGAAAACTAAAGTTGTTTAATCTTCTTTACTCTCCATAAATACTAATGGATGTAAGTTATCACAGTTATATAATGAATGGGAAAGTTAGGATGTTTGTATGTTTGTTGCGCGATTAACATACAGGATGTCTGGTATTGGGATCGACATAATTTTTGGGAAGTCGTCGGGGAGGGTCATGAGTTACCTACATTTCTCCGTATCTTTTTTGCTTGTGGTTGCAATGCTACAAATTAACTTGTGCTGTATTTTCCATTATAATATCTTACATTTCAGTATTTTAAAGTTAAGGATTAGAAAAAAATACAGTTTTCCCCCTTGAAGATCTTAAAGGGGAAAATTGTAATTGAAACCAACGCTGGTCTTCCGACAGAGCCGTTTGGTGACGTCACGCAATGGAGAAGACAGGTACAAATAACATAATATGGCGTGTTTATTACGATAAACCGACTTCAAATTCCCTTACTGTTACACTTATTTTAAGTTTTGCGGGATAAATACTAATCCCCTGGGGATAAAAATTCTACGAGATCATTTTCTATACAATAACGAAAGAATTTTTAAAATCGGTCCATAATTGGCGGATATATCGCGTAAAATACATACAAAAAAAACTTACATACGAATTGAGAACCTCCTTTTTTTGAAGTCGTTTAATAAAAATACAGACGTTTACAACATTAATGGCGGCAATCCAAACAATTGGTTAGATTTACAACATTAATGGCGGCAATCCAAGCAATTGGTTAGATTTACAACATTAATGGCGGCAATCCAACCAATTGGTTAGGTTTACAACATTAATGGCGGCAATCCAACCAATTGGTTAGATTGAAAATTGTACTAAGTAATTATAACGATTTATAATCATTTGCTCCAAATAAGAATAGTTTAAAACCAACGTAACGTTCAAATCAGTTTCTCCATACAAAAGACATAAACGCGCTCGCCTCCAGTGCGTTCACGATTTTTTTTGGGTTTAATTCATCATCATCAGCCCATACACGTCCACTGCTGGACATAGGCCTCCCCCGTACGACACCACAAATAGCGGTCCCGAGTCGCCTCCATCCATCGACTCTCTGCGACCGCTACGATGTTGTCAGTCCATCGAGTGGATGGTCTCCCATGTAGGGGGGATTTGCCATAATCACCACGCTTGGCAGGCGGATTGGTGATCGCAGTGTTGGTGTTTAAAAATACTCAGACGGAAGCTGCTGCCCTTCCTCTGGTAGGTTCCCTTAGTCGGCTCTTACGACATCCACGGGTTGAGTTGGAGGGGTCGATATTCGTACGCCGCGGCCCCACGGCAATTGGGTTTAATTGTTTTGTCTTTATTTCTATTATTATATTATGTAAAAGCTTTGATTATGAAGGAAAGGCAAATTGAAATTCTCTATCATAATCTGTGGAATCGATATGCTAAGAAAATTAATAAGAATCGATCTTGACAATAGTGAAGGTCGCGGGAAATCGCTGGATGCGGGCGGCGCAAAATCGGTAATTGTGGAGATCCTTAGGGGAGTCCTATGTCCAGTATTGGACATCGATCGGCTGATATGATGAATCTTGATAAAATTTTCGTCAACGAAAACGTCTTTGAAAACAAGTTCCCTTTCTTTTCTAGTTGGGTTTTGGGCCTGCGAAAAAAATAAAAAAACATGAAATCTGCTTAACTTTATATAAATATTGTCATTTATCTAAATCGCATTATATTTAGATTTAGATAGGCAAAATAAACATGTATTAGACGTAAGTGATCCATAAAATGTACTAGTGGTTTCTTTTTTATTTCTTCCACTAGTGAACAAATAATTTAAGTGAAGCGAAAAACATTAACACCTTATATCTTATTTGATAATAATAACTATATGTTTATAGTATAAAATTTGACTTGTCTAAGTGCTTATTTTGTAAGCCTAAAGAAATAAAGTTATTGATTCTGATTCTGTACAATCAGCCTTTTTGGGCTACATTTCTTATCAGTAACAGCCTTCGCAAAGTAACTCACCAACTCAAACGTAAGATTTTGCAAACATATAAAAAAAATCTAGGAAATTTTCCGCAGCTCACATGCAAAAATGGATGGACCGACGACATCGTAGCGGTCGCAGGGAGTCGTTGGATAGAGGCAGCTCAGGACCGCTATTCATGGCGTAGTTTGGGTGAGTCCTATGTCTAGCCGTGTACGTATACGGATTGATGACGATGATGATGAAGAACATGCAAAAATGTCAGAAAAACTATTTCAACAAAGTGATAATGGGCAAGAACAAGTCACAGTTACCTAACTGTTTATAATAAATACCTATCCAGTACAACAATTGCTTCGGATTCACAGTATGATCGCATTTTGCGTAATAGAGAAAGTGTGCGTCTTGACTCGGTTCAGATTCAACAAATGGTCTATTTCGGCACGGAAATAGATACCTGAGTAAGTAACATTGCTTACTATACTTCTGTCACGCATTTATTTACTATAACTTAATGAAAGAATAAAAATTTTCATACACACGTAATCTATCAGTTCGATAAATATCGAAGCTCTCTTTTGTCCCGATATTTTTCGAGAAGCGGTCCGCCCCGGGTACCAAGAGGGGTGCTATCTTGGCACCTCTCGGGGTGGCCTAGCAACCCGAACCTAAATCCAAAGGGTTGACAACCAACGGAAACTTACACGAACAGCCAGATCATAAAAAGTTAGCGCGGCTCCCTTCGCTCGCCGCTGTTATATCTTTGTCGGTGTTTCTTTGTAAATATCCGAAAAAGCAGAAAAATATTGCGACTATCTCCGCTCTTTGTCATCTTAGCATATATGTCTTTAGGAGTTGAGGGTCGGTATTGTCAACCAATCCCCCAATCCCCAAGGCGATTCAGCATTTTTGCTTCTGCATTTGCATTTTTGGGGGGTACAAATCCGCCCCGGGTACCAACTAACGCTACGCCGCCACTGGATCATGCAAACACTTATCTTCGAGAATCAAAACTGCAAGTTCCTGCGTACTAATAGGAAATAAAATAGCTAATGAATAGGAATGAGTTTGAGGCACCCATATAACAAAACTGGTGGAGTTCTAAGATTTGAGTAAATTCAACACAGGAAAAACCTTAAATCTCGGTGATCATACTGATCATGGATAGTACTTAATTTAAATAAATTAACACCTACATATTTAATTCAAATAAAGCCCATGGTTAAAACCATCGTAATAGTTCGTAGAAAATTAGGTGCAAAAACTAAAACCAAAAAACCTGTCGCATCAAACAAATTTCTGCAAAGCGGAGCTCATCATAGTCTAGCTACTAAATCCAATTTGCTATGAACTCAATTTCGAAACTATTTCCTCAGTTCTGAAGGTCATATTATAATAGTTGCTTATCAAGTATATTTGTCACAGCATCCATTTTGTTAAGAACTAGATGTACAAGTAATTTTATAGAATGCAAAGGTCAAATTACAATAGTTGCTCCAACTACTTTACTTAGAGCTATTATTTACTATAAATTGAAGTGAAAAATAGGCCTTTGTTATTTGGTTTGCTTTACCCAACTTTCACTAACGTAAAATCGCTTAAAATGGCAAAACTTGTGTGCAATATTAAGATAAACATTATTACTATTTGTAGCTGGCTTTGCTCGCATTACGTGGGTATTTATCTACATTGTGTTGTGAATCTATTCTCCCTTCTTAGCGGAGGATGGTAGACTTTAAATGACTGCTTAGTTAAATAAATAATAAATAAATACATAAGTATATACTAGTTTGTCCAGCTGATGAATCAATTTATGCTATTTTCCCCACTCAGGTTCAATCACGATAACATCTAAATTGAGCAGCAGTTTATTTATTATTATTTTATATATATTTTTATAAATAAGTTAATAATAATTAATTCATATACCTATACAATTACAATTTTTGTGAATGACATGTTACTATATGATTTAATAAATAAATTCTATATTATTTTTCTTATTATACTTCATTTATTTTAAATCTCGCTAAAAATAATTTTTTTACTATAGAAAATACAATAACATATAAAACTAATCACTTTCGGTTCTCGGGTGCGCCGGTCAGGGCGCTATCTGTCACCATTAATGGCAAGCCTATCGACCAGGTTCAGTGTACCGTGTTCCTGGGATTTCAGATTGATAGGGGACTGATGTGGGCAAAACACATTGATGTGCTGTGTGGACGGCTAGGCAGTGCGTACTACGCGCTAAGCCGAGTGAGCCGGGTGGTGTCCGCGGACGTAGCCCGAGCATGCTACTTCGCCACCGTGCACTCGCAACTCCAGTATGGCGCCGAGCTGTGGTCGCGCGCTGCTGAATGGGAGCGCGCGTTCCGCATGCAAAAAAGGGCTATACGTGCGATGGTGCGGATACGTAGCGACGTCTCTGCCAGACCACACTTTAATAACCTAGGTATTCTCACACTGCCCTGCATTGCCATCTCGCAGGTATGTGAGGAGCAACCTTAGCTCGTACGCGACGCACGGTGACTTCGCATACCGCACTCGTAACCAGCACAAACTGGTGTCACTGGCGCGGTCCCTGACTAAGTCGTTGAAGCTGACTCATATTATGGGCCCACAGATGTACAACAGGTTACCAGATTTGATAAAGCAGGCTGCAAATAATACTATATTTAAGCGCCGCCTAAAACGCTGGCTTATCGAGAAAACTTTTTATAGCTTTGACGAGTTTATAAACTCCAAATGACATTTTAATTTGATTTAAATTTATTTTTTCTTAATTGTATATTATTTGTATTATTTATAAGTCTTATTATCTTATAGATATATTATTAAATGTTATTTTACATTATGTACCTACGCTTAGATACAATTTATAATATAATTGTTTAGCCAAGTTTGTAATCAGACATGTAACATCTTGTTATCAATAAAGTACTATTGAACTATTAATCTACTGTACAAAATATATCAAAACGGTGGATCACCGGCTGCGAAGCTAGGCTCAAGCGGCCGCCGGTGACTAGGGCTGCAGAGAGATTGATTTTTATTATTATTATTTATATGTATAATCGTCATCTCGTACCCATGACACAAGCTGTGCTTATATTGAGGCTAGATAATTATTTTGATAAATGTCGTACCTATTATTAAGATTTATCTATACGTACTAACATTAAATCTTCATCGAGTGGAATCCCATTTGATCAAAATAAAAATACCCCACCACCTCTATTTGATCATTATAATTGAAACACCCTGTATTGACGACCTATGTGGCGCGTCGGACCTTCGCCCCCTTCGCGGGTTCGATCCTGCCTTGGGACAAATGTTACGATCTGCAGAATAATTCAACAATCAGAATATTCAATACAATAAAATGGTATTATTTCCATTTTATTCTATTGAATATTCGATTTCAAAAATAAAGTTTTATACGCCTAAGTAAGGTCTGTAAAATAATGCAAAATATTGAGCAACAATAAAAAAAAATATTACAACTTCTTCATGAACAAAATCGATTGTCATGAAAAATCTAATCGGTAAAGCATTAGGACATCACTATTCATTTAATTGTCGGTCGAAGTACCAAAAATTAAATGTTTTCATGGAATAATTACATATGGCGAAATAAATACTACTTAATATTATAAATATCAAAGTTCCTAGGTGGGAAGGATGGATGGATGTATGGATATTTGTTACTCTTTCACGCAAAAACTACTGAACAGATTAGGCTGAAATTTAATATAATTCGGAACTTGGAATAGCATATAGGCTACTTTTTATCTTGATAAAACGCGGGCGAAGGCGCGGCCGGCAGCTAGTTCTTAATATTTTAAAAATCTTTTAAATACAAGCTTTTATATCATCTAGGACCAAAGTGCTTGGGAAGACAAATCCAACGAACCCAAACTCGGCGTGGTCAAGTCTTTTCATTTAGAAATTCCTATGGCCTTCGGTTTCCATCATCAGACCAGCTCGATGGTCTCGATGGTAATTTCGGTGACATTGCATTGTCACCGAAATTACATACGAGTAAGAACCTATGCCTTTCAGGTCAGCGAGTTTTTACTCTATGTTCAGCTCAATCGGTTGAGGATAACTGGTTTAAAATTGAGTGGCAAGATTCCACCCTAACTAACATAGTACATATGTACATGGTATAAGAAAACAAGGTATGCTCTTCAGAGACACGATGGTCACGTGGGTGAAACAGTGCTACGTCATCGACGTCATCGGCGAATGAGAAGACGAATCTGTTTCCTGGTGTTACCAGTAGCGTAAAATCGTAACTCCCCGATCTCCTTGTATTACCTGTATAAATCTGATAAAACTATGTGGTTTTGTATTTACCAATTTTTATCACATTGACTCGTGTTTAACTAACGCTGTTTTGACTGATCTCACTTCATCTTCACATTTTTTATTGCTTTTTTAATTGACCCTTATCACATTTGGTTCCCAACTTCTACATTTTGTTGAAATAAAGTGGCAAATGGACAGTGACGTCACCTTGTGTCACTCCCGGAGGAGCATACCTTGTTTTCTTATACCATGGTTACAAAGCTTGTAAAAATTGCTTACCGCAAGCGTCAAACGAGTGGGTCGCGATCTATCTGTTATCTAATACCATCAATATAAAATGCATCTAAAATATTACTAGATAAAGCCCATATTTTAATGCAAATCTTTGTGCTGTGCGGCAGGGGTGCCGTCCAAAGCTGCCACAACCTTTATGTTACCAAGACCTCAGACACAGTCCGACAGACATTTATACTTCACGGTATTTATTACAAAGGCATTCAAGCATATCGTGTTGCTACAGACATTACAGACTAATCAATTTCACTGGCCTTACAAAACTTTATGACTAGGAAGTCCATTGTGGAAGACGTGTAACCGGGGCTCGAACCCGTGACCTTAGATTAGGTGGGAAGTTTTGTGTTGTTATATCAGTGTGAAAACTAAATGACTTTCTCAACAGTCGAGGGTATCATTGGCGATATTATGAAGCATTTAAGGCCATTGCCACTTTAGCTTACTAATTCTGAGAGCTATGTCGGTGACTTTGGTTCTTCTACGGATTCTGAATTTTATATCTTTTCTATATCGTTCATATCCCCTATATTGTGATATTATTGCTACTATTTAATTCTAAACTTCAACCTAATATTATGTGGAAGGTTGTATGTATGGATGGATGTTTGTTACATCTTCGCGCCAAAACTGTTGAACGAATCGAGCTCAAATTTTGCTTAACTACAGGTAATTATTATAAAAGAATAAAAACAAAGAAAAAGTAAAAAAATTACAAAGTAAAAAGCAAAAAAATTACAGAAACAACACCAACAAACAAGTAAAAACCTGGAATCAAACAGCCTTTTTTATCCCATAAACAGCTCTCATGGGGTTGAAGAAATTACTTTTAAACGTTTCACTTAGAAACTATATACTAACTACATTCGATGTGGAATGTTTGTAAACAAACTACGATACAAAACTCACTTGCTTGCTAGTCGACTTTCGGACATAACTGTAAGAAATATTTACTCAGGCAGGATCTCAAATCGACGAGTAATTATAATTGCGTAGACGCGGCAACAGAGTGAATTTAAGATTAAGTATGGGTGGTTTTGTTTTGTTTTTGGAGGTGTTGGTCTATCACCCCGCGGTGACCAACCGTATTGGGGATCTGTTTGTTTTTGTACTTGGAGAAGGATAACCCATAACAGGAAAGAATGGCAAGCTTTAGTGGAGGCCTATGCGGGAACACAAGACAATCTAAATACCGGTGCCAAATAATTCATAGACGTAAGATGCTAACACTTAGTTAAATTTTTTATATAATTTAGTAAGATTGTTAAATAAAGGCTATTATTATTATTATGTTTCTCATTTCCATGATCACGGGCCATATAGTGACCCGGTCCTTTGGGAGGCATGCGTGGAGCCGAAGCCAACAGCACAGAGGCCCTTTATGAGAATTAATGTAAAGGCGAGAGCTACACATAGCGGATATCATCCTTGGTTTCACAATATGATACACCCGAAGATGATATCCACCAGGTGTAGAGACTATTGCAAAGGAAAATGAAAATAACAATGTTATTGTGGTGAATGGATGGACTGGGTAATTGGGCTATGGGGGAAACTATGGACGCCTGCCATCAACATACTCTCAATACTGTTACAAGCGGCAGACGGTGGCTTGCCGAATGCTGGACGGGTTCCTCAAAATGTTGGCTTAAATGCCGGTAAAGGAACAACATCGGTGCAAACGACTAAGGGGTGTCGAGAGGTGCGGCCCCGATTTCACCATCACGAAGACACGTGAGCGGGCTTCCTCGTTATTACGCCATTAGACACTTCCACCCCCGAGTCTACATCCTAAGATGCATCTCTCGCGACTCCACTCAGACCGGCCAATGAAGGCAAGCAAGAGGTGGGGATCTGGTTCTCTTGGGGTACCACTCCGCAAGCGGAGACGAGAACCAGGAACTTCCCCGGGAGCACTCGGTATACCCGTGGTGTCGCTACTCACCAACAGCTCGCCACAAGCTGCCCTGCAGGTCTATTATTATTATTATTATGGGTAGTTTGTTTACAAACTTTCCACATCGAGTTTGGCTAGTACATTTCTTTTATGCCGTCAAATTCTCCAAAAAGTCAAGGTCATCAATCATCGGAAGCCTGGCAACACCATTACATAACAATAGCATCGTATTACATGTCAGTTACATGTCACTCTATTCTGTCAGTTACATAAGTCACAGACGAACTCTGAATTGTTAGACATTTTTATAAATGGTTTTTTAGGTTGAATTGCGACATTGGTCATGGTTATAAAATGGTCGGTAGAACTGCAAATACAGGATTGCAATAATGTACGTGAAATCTACCGTAACCGTGAAATATAATTTTACAGATCTTGGTAAAAATCTATGATAATTTGACAGATTGTATATTTTACAGGGTGAATTTTTCAGTTGGGACTGGATGGCTAAATCTGAAACCACGAGAGTTAAAGAAAAGTCGTGAAAGGAGAGAGCCTCGATTTATGAAAAAAACACTGTATATTAAGATTTTTTGAAATCTTGTTTTACTTTTGCGGGAAATTTAACCGATTGATCTTTAGAATAATATAAAATCCTGTATTTTTGCTTTACCAGATTCGAAGATAAAAACTCACCTAGATAAGATAGTATGATATTTTACATTATCAGTTTAATTTAATTTAAATCCCATTTAAATTTTATAATGGATTTTTTATCTGAAAATAAATACAATACAATACAGTAATCCCTTTGAGATAAAATATAACAAAACGATTCAAGGTAGGATATTCCTCTACGATGCGTGCGAAGCCGGGGCGGGTTGCTAGTCGGTTATAAATCATTGCAAATGATAATGAAAACGCACCGCAGAGTACCTATTCACAGACATAAGTTAATCAACACAGCGATCACAATTACCTGAACAAAGCACGTTTCATTTGAAAGTGAACAGGGTGTTCACCCACGATAATAAGTTAACATTTAATGATATAACACAATAGCAAACCATAAATGCGAAATTTCAATTACACAGCAATTTCATTCAAAGCCAACAATGTTTTGTTTTGCAAAAAGAAAGTATTTTGATTTGTTCTTCCTTAGAATTATTCAAAGGTAATTCAGTGGACTAAGGTAATAATTTTACATGATCGTGACGATTTGTTTTCATTTCCGGTACAATTGTTTTATTTTCAACGCCTTTACAAAAGCTAGCGTCGACAGACTGGTATCGGACGCTCCGCACTGACCGCATCAAATGAATTTTAGTATTCTTTGTATGGTTTGCTAAGTGCAAACAAATGTTGGATGGAGGCGGCTCAGGACCGCTATTCGTGGCGTCGTCGTTTAGGGGACGCCTATGTTCAGCAGTGGACGTGTACGGGCTGATGATGATGATGATTGCTAAGTGCGTCCACTGATTCACACTGCACGGAAACGACGACGCATCGAAATGTTGGCCATGCTGGTAATTCGTTTAGTGCGGATGACGTCGTTCGGATTTCCAATCAGTGAACGCACTCACACGCTCGTTCCGTTCGCCTTTTCTCCCTCTCGCGCTCCCAGCCACTGGGTCGCAATTATTATTCGTACTAAATTCTTCCGCTTGCTACGACGATGTTACAATGGAAGCACCCCGCGGGTGGTGCATTTCGTTCTGATGATTTTCAGATTTCAATAACTTTATTTCTTTAGAATTACAAAATAAGCTTAGATAAGTAAATTTGATTAATTTAAGCCGTGGGGTCGCGGCGAACGAATATCGACCCCTCCAACTCAACCCGTGGATATCGTAAAAGCCGACTAAGGGAACCTACCAGAGGAAGGGCAGCAGCTTCCTTCTGAGTATTTTTAAACACCAACACTGCGATCACCAATCCGCCTGCCAAGCGTGGTGATTATGGCAAATCCCCCCCTACATGGGAGACCATCCACTCGATGGACCGACGACATCGTAGCGGTCGCAGGGAGTCGATGGATGGAGGCGGCTCAGGACCGCTATTTGTGGCGTCGTACGGGGGTGGCCTATGTCCAACAGTGGACGTGTATCAGCTGATGATGATGATGATGAAGTAAATTTGATACTATAAACAGCTATAAATATAGTAATTATTATCAAATATGGTGTTATTGATTTTCTCTTCATATGATTAGCTCGGAGCATCCAATGCCGGCCTGTGGACGCTAGACTTAATTTAAGTTCATTCGGGAACGGCCCGCGCCAGCTCCCTAATGTAAACAATTGATGAGTCATCCTGGCCGACAGAGATCAACAGCCTATACTGGTCCATTGCTGGACTCAGGCCTCCGTCTGAAAAGCGCCTTATTGAGCTTTCATCACATGGGGGCTGATGCAAATAATCCCCACGCTGGTAATGCGGGTTGGGAATCGAAGTTCGGTGGTAGAATTATTCTGCAGGAGGTTCTGCTGCCCACTCCCCGGTCGAATTTTATGTGAATAAACTAAAAAAAATCGGTTTTCGGATTTTTTCCTTTACTTGTGCTATAAGGCCTTGCTGCTTGCCAAATTTCATGATTCTAGGTCAAGAAGAAGTAACCTATAGGTTTTCGGTCGATGGTGAGAATCAAATAGTATTTTTAACCGACTTCAAAAGGAGGAGGTTCTCAATTTGTCTGCATGTTGTTTTTTTTTGTATGTATGTTACGCGACATCTCCGCCAATTATGGACCGATTTTGAAAATTCTTTCGCTGTTGTATAGAAAATGATCCCGAAGGGTCCCATAAATTTTTAACCCCTGGGAATTAGTATTTATCCCGCAAAACTTAAAATGTGTAAAAGTAAGGGAATTTGAAATCGGTTTATCGTTTTTTAAACACGCCATATTATTTCCAAATTCACGGTATTCGGATTATTCCCTTTACCTACTTGTGCTATAAGGCCTTGCTTCTTACATAATTTCATGATTCAATATAAGTGTGCATGAGATACAACTGGAAATTTAAAAAAAATTGCCAATCTCTAGACACCTGCGGGATGAGTTAGGTTGGTGTTGTGACGTGTCCAAGGGTCCTGTAAGGTCTAAAGGAAATAAAGCACTTTGATATTTGATATTTGGTGTAAATTCAAAGCCGGCACCACACGGCCAATTGCCTTATGCAGTTTTATATAAGTATCTACGAGTATAACGATATAGTCGAATGCATGCAGTTTCACATTTTCCTCACGGTCTGCTAGCTTAGAAAATGACACGCAATCGAGTCACTTGTAGCTGTCACTGTGACATTGACATATCATTAATGATTTCGTTAATAGGTCACGTAAGTACATTATTCGATGTGCGTTGTTCTACCTATCCATCGATTTTATTTTTGACCGTATGAACAAATAATCACTCGACATGGTCTGCTTTATGTCTGTGGAAATAATGCAAAAAAATTATTCTTTTTAAAAATAGTGCAGCCAATCTGTCGACTCGAAAAATATCGAGACAACGAGAGCATCGATATTTATCGAGATGACAGATTACGTTTGTATGAAATATTGCATTTTTCATTCAGTGAAAGAAAATTAATGCGTGCTCCACGTTCATCATCATTCGCACCGCTTAGAATGGAACTCGCTGCCTGCTTCTGTTATCCCGGCCAATTACAATCTGGGTCTCTTCAAGACAAGAGTGAACACGTGTCTTCTAGACCTTCGTGATACGAGTACAACGTCGGCCACATAGTCATTTTCCATAGCACCTGGATAAAATTGGTAAAAGTGGTTGCGGGTTCAAGTACCGCCTGGGTTATTTTTGGGATAAAAATTCTCAGAGACTAGGGAAAAAAGATGCCATTTCTAGGCTCAATTAAGTCATATAGACTAGATGGTGCTGTGCAAAATATCAATTTTCTACTTATGTATTCATATTAGATAATCTTTCGATAGTTTGGAATGGAATCGTAGGTGATTCGACTAGACATCGTTAATTTAATACTAACGCACACTATAAATAGTTTATGATTCTGTTATGCAAAGGTAGGTCTATTGGAGATTGGTTTTTATATTAATTTATTGAAATACTAAGGTAAATAAGTTTAAAAGAAAATTTATCTTTTTCAATCAGTTTCGCAGTTTAGAATTATTATTCTTGTTACCGTAAAGTCCCATTACTTCGCCTGTGAAACATATCTTCGCCTGATTTATAAAACCTCCACGAAATAAGAATTTTGTTTGATACCCCTTTAAAAAACTACAAAATACAATGCATTTTTTCAACATGGCTACAATTTGCACACCATTTGCAGCCAAGTTCACGTCATTGACGAGGGATTATCAATTTTGGCGCACAAAGTAGGGTCACAATTTTTGTTGCTCCGAATTACTTTGATTGATGATGAGTTCGTAAAATATAGTCGTCTACTATTATTCTTTAGTTAGAATGAATTGTCTTGTGAACAAACAACTTAGATACGGAGAAAATTCAATTTTGATTGATGAAATGTTAATGTTGGTCAGGCTGTTGCCTAACATCTGGTATCAACGGAGCATTTGCTGAATTTGAAAGAATGTTTGTTTGTTACAGGTTTCTTCTTTACTTTTTTCTCTGCACGTGTACAATTATGTCTTGTTTTTGTTTTTGTTTTCTGCGGTTTACTTGTTATTTTCTGTTAAATAATAAATAAATAAATAAATAAATTCAAACAAACTATCAAACATATCCTTTGTAAAAAGGCTTATTACAAAATATCAGATTATCTAGAGGATAAAAAAGCATGGGATGACTTTTGCTCCAACTCGAAAACTAACAACCTAACAAGGTAAAGGTTTCTTGTTCGCTTCTTTACTTTACCTTAAAAAGATTGAAGTGAACTAAAAATCAAAGTGATCACTTTATTTCCCTGCTTTACTTATGTCATTTTAATTATGTGACGTGTCCAAGAGTCCTTGAAGGTCTAAAGGAAATAAACAATTTGATAAGGAGGAAGGAAGAAGGATAAAGAAAAAGCTTGGGACGAGTTTTGCTCCAACTTTTGCGTATACAAATAGCGTATATAACAACCTAACAAGGTAAATGTTTCTTAAATAATGTGGCGTGTTTTAAAAAAACGATAAACCGACTTTGAATTCCCTTACTTTTACACTTATTTTAAGTTTTGCGGGATAAATACTAATCCCCTGGGGATACAAATTTTGTGTATAAAATTTTCCACAGAATAGTGAAATAATTTTCAAAATCGGTCCATAATTGGCGGAGATATCGCGTAACATACACACAAAAAAAAACACAGGAGGTTCTCCTTTTGAAGTCGGTTAAAAATCAATGTTATCACTTTATTTCCCAGTTGTATTTACATATTTAATTTTATTTCTGTGACGTTTCCAAAAGTCCTGTAAGATCTGAAGGTAATAAAGCACATTGAGTTTTTAGTTTTGAAACATTAATTTATCCCTTAGCGGGAATCGAGCCCGCAACCTCCTACGTAATGGACCTTTACCCGTTACGGCACTCAGGTCGACATTACATATAATTGTAACATTTATACATAATCTACATCCTACACGTAAATTATAAACTTACTCAAGCTTGGCCTGAAAATTATTTCCTTTCGTGTTCAACTGTTTCCTTTAGCATGTTTCCGGAAGAGTTATTATATAGGTGAGGTGTGTTTATATAACTGGCTATGTAATCGATTGAATTTAATTTCAATTTATTAATAACTAGCTGCTGCCCGCGTCTTCGCCCGCGTTTTATAGGGATAATAATTTAGAGTATTTTAAAAAACGATAAACCGACTTCATATTCCCTTACTTTTCCACTGTTTTATGTTTTGCGGGATAAATACTAATCCCCTGGGGAAAATAAATTTATGAGATGTTACTAATATTTTATGAGACCACCTCGGCATGATTTTCTATACAATAGTGAAATAATTTTCCAAATCGGTCCATAATTGGCGGAGATTTCGCGTAATAGTAAATGTAGGTAACATAAAAACAAAAAAAAACATACAGTCGAATTTTTCAATTCGACTTCAAAAAAGGAGGAGGTTTTCACCTCCTCCTTTTTTGAAGTCGGTAAAATAGCCTATATGTTCCAGGTCCGAAACTATACCCATACCGAATTTCAGCCTAATCTGTTCAGTAGTTTTTGCGTGAAAGAGTAACAAATATCCATACAGACTTTGACATTTATAATATTATTTGTAGGATAGATTCAGGCGTTATTTTGCAGAAGACTATTGCAAAACTAAAAATATATAGTAGTTTCCATTGTTCCATTGGCAAAATTCGGAAAATAGATCTATTTTCCGAATTTTCCAATTGTATAAACATAACGGTTAGTCCCACTATGCTCTAGTCCCGCTATGCTGATGCTTCCGTCAATTGGGACCGCTAGGTAAAGGGACCGCGGTCCTATTCGCCGGATTGATTATCTTTTTTATTTTTCTTCTGGCAAAAGGGACCACTCCGAAACGATTGAAAAAATCTATTGTTTATGGCAAATAAAATACAGTCAAAAGTCAAGGTATAGACAATAATATTAATGAACAAAACTCTTCGATAGCAGAGATTATTTATTCAAAATATATCTAATTGTCTCTTAAAATACCTACTAAAAAGTTTCGCTTTGCACGAAATCACAGTAGCGAGACTGTAATGAAGAAAACTGTTATAGTGTAGTATTTAAACTGAACTATTAGAATGAAAAAATATTTAGTAACGATTCCGCGTGTAACCGAAACTATTTGAAGACATGGATACTATCATAGAAGGTTATACGCGGGATTGTTACTAAATAATTTTTCATTCCAATATTTCATTCATGTTTATACAATTGGAAAATTCGAAAAATAGATCCAACAATGGAAACTCAGTTGTGAATCAAATTATGAAATCTGGGTTGACATTTCTATCACCTGTCCTTTTGCATCCAAGTTTGCTCAGTGACTTGTGTAATGTCGTTGACAGATTCATTTTTTGGGATCCGTCAAGGAAAATAAATACCAATATAACTCCCTAATTTTTTAAGGGTATTTCCCATTTAGGTACTGGACGTGATGAATATTTTTTGCTCCCCAACACGCACTTGCGGCCATTTATTTGTTAATATTAGTTAAAACCTTACCTTATTTCGTATTGGGTGGGGTAAGTACAAAGAAACCTCGGAATTATAGGTTTTAATGTATATTGTATTGTACTTTTAAGAAAAAAACTGTTAATAAAATACATTAGTATATACCTAATAAGGGTATTATACTACTCAAAATGTTTATTTCCTTTAGACCTTACAGGATTCTTTGGGTGAGAATGTTTTATTTGCAACTCAATCAACAAAAACAATTAACAATGTTTTAAAAATAAACGACAATACAGTCAAATTTTTGCCTTGAGTCACAAATCGATCTCCGTCTTAGCATGAGTTATTTGTAAACACGTCACAACCGACGCTGGTTTTCCGACAGAGCCGTTTGGTGACGTCACGGAAGATAACACATAAGACACAAATTCAATTCAAATCATTTATTTACCATAAATTCACAGGGAACACTTGGTCAAGTCAATTTCTACAGAATATAAACAAGCAAAAGTATAACAATAAAATAAAAAACTTAATCTAAGGCAACGATGACGGCGGCACTTCAAATAACGTACACACACCCCCGACCCAAACTAGCACCGCCACCTATTTTATCGTATTATTACGTCAAAAAAGGGAATTTTCAAAAAATGTGTCCCGAATGGCCCGTTTGTTATACCTATTATAAGCTTTTTTTAATGCCTCTGTAATATCATAGTTTGATTTTGTATACTGGAGTAAGAGAAGCTAAAACCAAATTTGGTGGCCAAAAAGTGCAACTGTGCATCTCTTCTCTCTTACTGGCGAAAGGATTTTTAAAAATTCATTTATTAATACTTTAATTACGATAAAATAGGTGGCGACCCTAGTTTGGGTCAGGGAACCTCCTCAACTTCGTGCGTAAACATAAAAATCAGAGTAAAGGTTAACAAAGGTTCACAGAAAAATAACAAATCAATTTATTACAAATTCAAATCATCCAAAATGTGTACTACATGTCGGTCACGTCAGGAATGAGGTAAGTCGGCGGCGCGACCGAGTATGCAAGGAATACCAACTCTATAGGCGGGCGATTTCACGTGCCCGCGCAATAGTCGGTGTAGGGTGGCCGTACCGCGGTGCTTTAGAGGACTATTATGTCATAGATTTAATGTAAGGTACCGAAAGAGACGTTTAAAAAAGAAAAACCCTCATTACCTTAGAACTCGATAGATGGCGCGGATCTTTCGTGGAAGAATGGATGTTAGCATTGGGACGTCATATCTAACTGTTTACGGTTTATGCCATTTTTGGTGGACCCAAAGACATCGGGCCCTCTTTTAAGACTGACTTCCAAAACTATTGCTACCATTATACTTCATTTACTTATTCACTGATTCTGATTATTGTGAAAATTATATATATGTATATTCTGAAAAGCTAGTAAAAATTTCGTTTTTAATCTATTTCAAACATAATGAGGTTTGATTTTGAAATAGATAATATTTCCTTAAATGCATTAGCCTTCCGTGGAAGTATCAAACATTTAAAAAACCGCTAAAAGGCATGTCAAAATGTCTACCTTACTTTTACGCATATAGTCACCCTAATACTACCTATAACTAAATCCAAACATTGCGATGTGAGGCATTTTCACAACCAAAATTTAATGGGCATAAATAGATTGACCACACTAAAAATACTATGATTTTGGGTCTGTCTAATTAAAATGGCATAGTCAAAAACATGCATAATGGGACGTGCCATCCTGATTACAACCTCTATTCTTGCGCTTTCTAAGGTAAATAGATATTAGTTTTTTGTGGGAAAAGCACGATTTTTTAGATTTATTTACTAAAAAAGAATTTATTTCATGGGGTTAATGACATAATATGACAGTTTCTCTTCTGCAAATTTAACTAAATAGGTCCCTTCTCAAAATGTATCCTTCTGTTCTGTCCACATCACAATCAAAAGCATGGCGGCCCCAAACTACGCACACGCAACTCAGTGGGTTACCTGCGGCTTGCGGTGGCGCGGGACTCGGGAAATAATTATTGTAATAGACGCGGCGAGAATTACTCGACGTTTCCTATTTAAAGAGTAAAATACGAGGTATTATCTATGATTGGAGTAATTTAGAAAAAACTTGTAGGGGTTATACTGGTTCTAAAAAGTCCATAAGAATGTATCCATCCTTACCAATAAAAATAGTAAGGTATAGTACAGAATAGTAATAAATATTATTTTTAATGTCACTATGACTAATCGAAACTTAATGAAATTTGGCTGGGTGTTTTTCGGGGAATGGTAATAGGTTTTCTAGAAAAATTTAAGAATTAAGTAGATAGATTAATAAGCAAAAAAATATTTACTATGCACTCATACCAAATTTTAAATAATATTATGGTTTTCAACAAGATTTTACCAAAGTGGTTACAAAGTGTTTTTCGCAGAGTTTCCGCTATAGCTAAACAAAGAATAAAAAAAACTTAAATTAAACCAAAGAAGACAGACAGTTGATATTTTGTATTTTTTGTTTGTATATCAATTCCCGTTATAACAACTAAAGAAAAGTTAAAAATATTTATAATTAAGGGGGCCAACATTTATATTTATGGTAAGGAACCCTTCATGTGCGAGTCGACTCAGATTTGACTGGTTTTTTACATAAATGCTTCGAAAGTTTAATATGTTATATAAATTAACTAAAAGAAGCTGCAGTACATGAAAAGGGACAATCTGTGCCATTTTACAACTGCAGCAGTATTAAATAGAGCGGAAACTCTAGAAAGTATTTTAATCCGTAATGAAATTTCCGCATCGCAATTATCGCAATTTTATGTAAAATTGTTTGAATGGGCATTTTTCTGTTATGCACATGGCCTATTTGTTTTGTTATATAAAAACTATATACTTGCTGCTCATGGCTTTGTTCAGGTAAAAGGTACTTGAAAAATATCTGTAATGAATAACAGTTATATGGACAACTTATTATATAAAATGAAATAATTTTAAGTTCGTTCGTTTACGTTGTTCCTGAGAAAACCTATTTCAAACAATCTTACGAAGCAACCTTTTATTTTTTCCAAAAATAAATTAAATAATGTTCAACACTTTCAGAATGTATTATTTAGGCCCAAAACAAGCAGAGCTTTTATTATTTAAAATAAATGACCGATATACTACCTATAAATTAGTAACTTTACAGACATGGCACAGTGACTTATTTTGTCCTACAATTCCATTGCATCGCAGCTTCTTGGATACTTCTTAAACATTAATTGAATAATTATTAACAATACAAAACTACAACATTCACTTAAAACCCGACCCGTTCACGCGGCCAACGGCCTTGCAGTCCGTTCTAATCCTTACACCATGGTCACCCTACCACTAGTTTCGTATCGCCACCACTCAGTAAGAAAGCGCGCGGGTGTCGATACAACGTGTTTACGTAGGTTGTGTTTTGTTTAAAAAACTCTATATTTAGTGGTTTTTGGTAATAATTGTGAATTTTTTAGTGATTTTGGTCATCAAGAGTATTTTTGTTTGTATTTGTCGGTTTTTTAAATGTTTTGTGCTAGTAAATGTGTGTTTGTTTGTGGATTTAATAGTTGAGTGCGCTTTTGTAGTAGTTTTGATGAGTTAAAAAGTTTTATTGGATACTTGTATCTGCGCGCGGTTTCGAACGCGTTTTTTGGAGTTAAAAGTAGCTAAATGTTATTCCGGTCCAGATCTCTTTAAGTTCAAAATTTCAGCCCGCTCTATTCAGTAGTTTTTATTTATTTATTTATTCATAAATAGTACAACTATTTTTACAGGAGCACCCAATGCCTCCTACCTAGTCTTATTCATATATGTATATCATAATTCCATTATTTCATACATGACACTAAAATTTTATAAAAAAAATTACAATTTGCTACATACACATGTCAATCCATTATAAAAATAGGTACATCATATTAGAAAAAAGACACAATTAATAAATCCTAACATACCTAAATATTTGTCAGTCCTTAAAAACTATATAACATAAAATAAAAATAAGAAAATTATATACAGTTTTGGCGTTGTGTAGAAGCGTCTTCAGAAAGACACTAAATATAAAATTAGTCTCACTTTAGACTCAATAAGAGATGAGTTGGCACGATGAAATTTTTTTTGTGGTTCTTATTTTTATTTGCATTTTACAAAAAATCTTACTAATGGAAAAGTAATTTGGCGCAAATAGTGAATCTCTCGCCAATCCTTGACCACAACCTTAAAGTAAGATTGTGAGATGATAAAAGGTTTTCTTACATTTTTCGTAGTTGACTATGAACTCCGTGTACCGACTGTTTTTCTAAGATAGGTTTTCGCTAGGTGAAATAAAATAAGGTCTCTCGGTACCCCTGAGGAAAAATAAGCTACCCTAGGTACCCCTGAGGGGACTTTAGCATGTTTGATGACTTGTATGTGATGTATATTGATGTATTTTTGTGTGCGTGAATGCATTCTTGTATGTTTTGATTGCTATTTTTAGAAAGTGTGATTTTTACTCATTATTTTTTTTTGTTTTTATTTGCCATCAGTTTATTGGTCTATAAACAGTTGTGAGGTACTAATTCATTAAAAAATATATATAAATTAATGGTACAGTAAAACGGGGTGAATAGAGACTCCAAAGTGAATAGAAATGGACGAAATACTGTAGGAAAAGCATCCTTTTGCAGAGGTCAGATCCACTGACACAGGATGTGAACAGACACGGACTAAAGATACTTGCATGTTTTTTTATGTTACTTATCATCATTTTGTTTTGACATAATTTAATGATATTATAAGCTGGAGAAGCCACTGGCTCCTGAAACACAGTTTTAAACTAGTTCAGGAGCCTATGGACTCACTACTGTCTGTGAAACAATAATATGTCAATAACAGAATTTTTATTTTACTTTACTTTACTTTTACTTCCACTACTACAAGCCAGGTTATGTCTTGGTCCAGTATTTCGTCAATTTCTATTCACCCTGGAGTCTCTATTCACCCCGTTTTCCACGGTAATTTTAGCCTATTCTTAAAATCGTATACTAACTTTTTTTTCTTTTTTTGCAGGACCTTCAATGATATAAATGAACACTCCTTCAACTGAAAACAAAAAGGGTATAACCCACACGATCTGGACTTTTATCAAGGACATAATTTACTTATATACCAAGTTCTTTATATACGCAGTGGCTATATACATAATATTTTATATATATGACTACTATTTTGGGTGATTTTAAGAAATAGTGATGTGAAAAGTGAATAGTGATTCAGATAATAGGACTCGGTATTGAAAGCGAAGGATTTTTGGTAAGTTTTATTTATTTTATAACCGACGAATAACAAAAAAGGAAAAGGTTCTATGTTTAGCTATAGATATGTATTTTTTATGTATGTTCATTGATTTTTCCGTCAATTATGAACCGATTTGTAAAATTCCCTATTGTATGAAGAATGGTCCCATAAAAGTTTTATTCGTATAGGATAAGTATTTGTCCCGAAAAACTAAAAAAAAAAACAGTGTAAATAGTAATGAATTTGAAGTAAGGTTTTAGTTTTTTTAAAAAAAAATTTTTATCTGTGCAATAAGTCTACCTATCGTTAAACGGGGTGAATAGAGACTCCAGGGTGAATAGAAATGAACTAAATACGAGAGCAAAACATACTTTTGCGGAGGTCAGATCTACATACTGGTTAACAGTCATGGCTGAGGATACTTCCACTGCCAGGTAATGAGTTGCTTGCTCCAGTATTTAGTCCATTTCTATTCACCCTGGAGTCTCTATTCACCCCGTTTTACTGTACTTACCTATGAGTATTCAGCAATTAAAGAAAAAGTGGTTGGTGTATTCTGTAACTTAAAAATATGAAGAAAAAATTCAACAAATATTAAATACCTTTGTTAATAAAAATAGTTTAGATTGATCCTCACGTGTTAGCACAAAATTCAATCATTTGGGAATATGATTATTTATAGCCCAAAAACTCTTATTTTTCCAAATGCTCCAAAAATGCCAATGAATCGAAGGTAAAATACGATTTGCTGTTTTATTCCTTGAAGAAGGCAGAAAAAAATCAAAAAAAAATATTTTGTGTAACATAACGTACACACTAAAAGTACACGATACTACAACTAGCTGTAACAAACACTACAAGCAATCGACTATCATTAATCGAAAGTTTGAAATCCAACTCGAATCGTAAATCGATTATATTCCTACTGTTGATTGCGTCACTGTTACAAACTATAGTTAATTCTAAACCATGACAGCTTAAATTGATTATACCTACAATACATACTGAACTTTTTATATTAGATAGTAAAAACTAAATTTATTATAATATATTTATTACTAGCAGTTGATTTATCAATCTATGTTGCATTTGTTATTTTAAGATTTTTTAGACAAAAGTTAGAAATGATACTTTTTTTTTAATTAATCATATTTTTGCCAAATCATTGTGTATTATTTTATTTTATAACAATCTACAGATAGCTCAACTGGTCCATATCAATACCAGTCGGAAGCGTCCCCAAGACGCTGGCTGCATTGCCCCGCTGTATGGCAATGCTAATGCGCTGCGCCAGATACTCACCAGCTCTCGGGTCACGCGTCGCTTCGACCAGGCGCTCAGATAATTTTTTGAAAACCCGGAGAGCCTCGGTACCCCACGGACCTAGGGTCTCGACTCCAAGGGGAGCAAATGCGTAGGCTCTGTCGAGACCTGCATATTTGCGCCTCTTGAGATCCTCGGCCAAATCTGCCGCCGAACCAGCCCTCACGGATGTCCTTGAAAGATGGGAAGGCGCAAGTGTGTCGACACATGTAGCGTCCCACACAATAGGCCTGCCCAGCTCCCAAGGGACTAAAGTCATGCCGTCGGGCCTCTTACCATCGTCACGCAACAGACCATTCGGTTCGAGAATAGCTGGTACGTTAGCGGTGACAAAGGCCCGCCGGATGATGTCGTTAAGGCTGGCATGGCGAGATATCCGACCGGCAGCCCTAGTACACGATAATCCGTGATGACCAAGCTGTTCGACAACAGTACCGCACTGGCATTGATGAGGCGCGCAACACCTTGCACCCAACCGAAGACATGTTGCTATACGGAAAGTTACGGGATCCAATAGAGTGCCAGTATTATATGAAGGAAGTGCTTGCAACCAATGTCCTGACTCCCATTTAGAAACGGCCAGGAGACGGGCACGATCTGCAGAGCTGGAGCACGTTTGTAACAAACAATTCCGTGTCAACTCACACAGAGGCCCGTCCCATTGCCGTTGGGACAAAAGAGATTTTGGGGGAGCAGCATCAGGGCAAGCACTATGCCAAGCCATTCGAGCCTCGTCTAAGAACGAAATTTCGAATGAATTTCCAGGTGAGACCAAAGACGGATTTAAAATTTTTTCCACTAAAGAACTAGTGCTGTAGACGGAAGACAAGAACGCTGGCAGGGCTACACTTGAAATTTTGCGGATACCTAAGCCTCCCAATTTGACAGGCAGGGAGGCCTGCGACCATGCCTTGTCATCGAAACAGATATTCAAAACCGATGATAAAGTATTCTTTATTATGTTGTCTAAGCCTTCCAAGAGCTCGCTGTGTTTCCACAGTTGACAACATCTCAAAGAATACGTAAATTTAGGTACAAACAAGCAAAACCGAATAATTGTAAAAGCCATATGGCTATTAATTTGAGAAGTCTGTTCGAGGTTTTGTTGAAATTTTGAATTTTCTCATCTACAAATGACTGAAAAGACTCATCAAAAATTGGTGAACCAAGGAGGCGAAGTGAACATTTATCTACAACTGTAATGTTGGGAGCCAAACTATTGAATTTTATTATGATATTGTTTTTGTCTACACAAGAGTCCGAAATAAAAAGCTCGCACTTTGAAAAATTTAGTTCTAAACCTATTTGCCGAAATTCATCTGTGATGATTTTTAGGTCATTGTTTGCAACAGTCTGCAGTTAGCTCAATTGTTTCAATTGTAAATACTAGTTTAATTTCTTTATATTATTTGATTGTTATTTTCTTTGTCAATAAAGTATGTTTTTATAACCAAAATTACAACATTGACGCCAAAACAGGAACTTAGAACTAATACCTATACACTAGCCAAGCTCGACTTAGAATGTGTAAACAAATCGCTCATACCGAACCTAAAATTCATTCTGTTTTCGCATCTTTCTATACGCAATTTACATTAAGTACCTGATTTGAGATCCTTCTTTCAATAAATATTGCTTACAATTATATCTGAAACTTGACGCCTAGCAAAGCAAATGAGTTTTAGTTAGTTCACGGTTTGTGTGTGTGGAAATTATGGGGTTTCTAGTAAAAAAAAACACAGGTTTTAGGATTGGTTATATATATAAAAGAAAATTTTACTATCCACCTTTTGTTTTTCATTGTGATGGTATACCTATGTTTTCAACTTCGCATTTAAACCATAGAGTTTAGAAACCAGGACAAACATGAATAACCAAGAAGACTACAAAAAGCTATCAACGTCTATTGTTGATTATTTCTCTAACAGTTTGTTTACAACCATTTTACATCGAGTATCCCTCGTGTATAATTACAAAATTTTATATTATATACGAAAATGTGGGTACTTTAGTGTAAAATAATATTCTATAACTAACATAATACCGATTTATTTCTCTTTCCCGATATCCATTGTCTTAGATGTATTGTAGGTATAGCTAAAGCTTTAATTTTTTTTAATGTTACTTATTCCAATTAATATACCTACCTACCTATTATTAGGTACCTCTTTTTGAAGCATGTGAGAACTCTGTGTCTAATTGAACCTAACATAGGCTTTAAGGCACTTCTAATCAAAATTTTAATGTTAATTTTTTATCTGAATAAACAATTCTAATTCTATTTTGCGTCATCGGAAACTATCGACAAAACTTGCCAAGAAGTTGGTAATACCAAATCAACGTCATTCACCTTGAACGATCGATTACTAAATGACAATTTAAACAAGTTTGTCCAGTATAATTCAGAGTATAATTATTATTGGGCAAACTTAGTAAACTGGTTAATTGCATAATTGCATAACAATGTTGTGCTATAGTAATTAGACAGACAAAATGACAAAAACCGCAGCTATTTCGCAATTATAATTATAGACTTTTCTAGAAATAATGAATAATTTCGAGCTTCAATAATCTTTGAGGTAACAAATATCTGAGGATTAGAATTATAAGCAAAATAATTATGAGTTTTTAGTATAATAATAAGGTTGTGTATACATAGAGAGAATTGACTATATTTTTAACCGACTTAAAATGTATAAGGTTTACAATCTGAATTAAATTTGTACGATCAAGAAAAAGTACAAAGATAAGGTACGAGAATTATTTGCACTGAAATTGAGCACTTTATAAAAATACATATTATTATGAAAGTACCGGGTAAAACGGGATAAATACAGACTCCAGGGTGAATAGAAATTGACGAAATACTCCAAAACATTACCTGGCTTGTAGACCAGTAGAATCACCAGTAGAAGTATCCTTAATCCGTGTCTGTTCACCTCATGTGTCCGTGGATCTGACCTCTGCAAAAGGATATTTTTCCTACAGTATTTCGTTCATTTCTATTTACCCTGGAGTCTCTATTCACCCCGTTTTACTGTACTTAAGTCAAATACTTAAAGTTTAATTCTTGGATTAAATATTATCTTTAACAAGCTTGCATAGTGATGCATAGTAACATATTTTATGTATAAGTATGTAATGTAGGTATTTATACTGTACCAACCAGTCCCAGGCAAGGTCGACTAGCAAGAGTGGACGTAAAGAAATACATAAGTACCTAGTTGTCGCTATGTATAATATTTGATGATATAGGTACCGGCTTTCAACATAGCTGGCCAACGCTTTTGAAATATCTATACTTAAGCTCCATCGATATATATGTATATACTACGCACTAGCTCATAGGTTTTTTACACACATTAAAATTTATACTTTATATACCTCGATAGTCTAGCGGTAGCGTGTTCAACCGATATTGAGGTGCGGGTTCAAATCGGACCAAAAATTCTTGGACGTATGTATATGGGCTGATTATGAACAATCTAAGTTCTTCTGCCCGGTTTTACGTACAAACACACACTTCTATTTTTAACTGACTTAAAAATAAGAGGAGGTTGTCAATTCGACTGTATGTTTTTTTTTTATATATGTATGTTACGCAATGTTTCAGCCAATTATGGACCGATTTTGAAAATTCTTTCACTATTGTATAGAAAATGATCCCGAAGTGGTCCCATAGAAATTGTATCCCCAGGGGATTAGTATTTATCCTACAAAACTTAAAAACAGTGTAAAAGTAAGAAATTCGAAGTCGATTATATTTATTTTTATATATTTACTAGCTGACCCGCCAAACGTTGTTTTGCCTTCAACGCTTATCACTTAGGGGTATGGAAAATAGATAGTAGCCGATTCTCAGACCTACTGAATACGCATATAAAATTTGGTAAAAATCGGTAAAGCCGTTTCGGAGGAGTACGGTAACTAACATGACATGGAAATTTTATATATAAGATTAGGTATTAGATTAGTTTAAGAGGAATCTTTAAAATGGTGATGACAGAATTGAGCAACTTTTCACGGAGCCGCCTTAAGTAACATTTTAGTGCCCAATGACAAAAGGTCTGTTACATAAATTCAAAGTCTAGGGTGCTACAACTGTTATGCGACGGCAGACAACACAATAATGCAATATTTTACGATATCTAGGACTGGCTAGATGACCTAACGAACATTGTGCAATACCTAGGTAACATCATCAGCCCGTATACGTCCACTGCTGAGCATAGGCCTCCCCCAAACGACGCTATATACGAATCTAATTATTGTTGTCATCATATTAGGGGGGTTTGCCATAATCACCACGCTTGGCAGGCGGATTGGTGATCGCAGTAAGATGTTGTAATACACAGTAGGAAGCTGTTACCCTCTGGTAGGTTCCCTTAGTTGGCTATTACGATATCCACGGTTTTAGTTGGAGGGGTCGATATTCTATGCCGCGGCCCTACGGCCATGGCCCAGGTATTAGATATACCTAGGTATATCTTACCTTTTTGTTACTGATTTAGTAATTGAGGCAGCTTTTTGACCAATTTAGTGCATTAAATGCTTGTGTGCAAGTAAAATCTGACAAAATTCGTCACATTAAGGGCTCATTCATACAGCACTTGTTTTACAGGAACCGTTTATTATCTCGTGATGGCGTAGGTATGTAGTTGTAGGAATGAGTTTACACATCTGACAGTATTCTTATTACGAGAGAAACACCAAGCATAGCTCTCTCTGTAGCCCGCTGAGCGACTCTGAGCTTATGAACGAGGCCTATAGTTAGCGACCACGTCTCGGATCCGTAGGTCATCACTGGCAACACACATTCATTCAAAATTCAAAGTGCTTTATGTCCTTCAGACCTTACAGGACTCTTGGACACGTCACATAATTGAAATTACATTAGTAAAACTGGGAACTGATCACTTTGATCTTTTTAAGGTAAAGAAGCGAACAAGAAACCTGTACCTTGTTAGGTTGTTAGTTTTCGAGTTGGAGCAAAAGTCGTCCCATGCTTTTTTATCCTCTAGCTAGATAATCTGATATTTTGTAATAAGCCTTTTTACAAAGAATATGTTTGACAATTTGTTTGTATTTATTTATTGATAATTTTTGCAACTCGCTCGGAGTTTTGTTGTAGAAACGTATACATTGCCCTTTAAAAGATACATTAATCTTGTGCAGCCTAGTTTTGGGAACATCGAGTTTGCTAGTTTGTTTTGATTGAAGACTTTCGTCTTGAGGCTCTGCGGTATCTGTTTCCAATTAATCACTTGTTATTTTAATAAAGTTATACCTAGTAAATTACAAAAGTACACGTTGAACAAGAAAAAGAATACTTCCATGTGGTCATTTTGAGTGAATAACTGGTAGGTAAGTACTTGTAGGCAAGTTATGATCGAAGCTTTGTCAGTCTACCTCCAAAGGCGCCCCCAAGACGTCTAGATAAATAAAAAAGATTGATCATTTCACACAGCTTCATCTAGCCACGAAGTAAGCAGAGCTTGTGATATGCCAAACTGACGTTTGCATAACTGGTTATGAAATAAGCAGTTGATCTCGAAGTAAATCATTTTGGAATGTATTTTTGATTTTGAATGATTTATTTAAACGTCGAAAAAACATGGAACTGTTGACCGGAATCAATGATCAGTGCCCCTCAGAGAACTCTGTTAAATAATGACTGGAAAAACTTTAAAGAAACAAAAAATTAAAATGGAAAATGAAAAAATAAATTTCAATTTAGGTACAGGTTTCCTGCGGTCTCCACACTAGGCAAAGCCTGTATCGCAGAGACATAGGGAAGTGCAGTGACATGGACTAAGCTATAAATCATCATCATCATATCAGCCCATACACGTCCACTGCTGGATATAGCCCTCCCCATACTACACCACAAATAGCTTTCCTGAGCCGCCTCCATCCATCGACTCCCTGCGACCGCTACGATGTCGTCGGTACATCGAGTGGATGGTCTCCCATGTAGGGGGAAGATTTATATAATAAATAAACAAAATGCAAAAAGACCCATAACCCATGTTATGTACACACAATATTTTTTTTTTAATATTATTTCATACATAGGCAGGATAGGTATTTTTTTTTGATGTGGACAGAAATTCAGTAATTGTATATGGGATTAGTGTATATGAAATTTGACTTGTCTAAGTGCTTATTTTGTAAGCCTAAAGAAATAAAGTTATTGATTCTGATTAGCCAGAAACAGATGGTGTTGTAGGAGCGTCCTAGTAGACTCCAGAAGGCTGCTATCCTCGTCCTTGATATACATGCATCAGCTTATGAGCTAATATATAGGCGTATATTATAAAATAATAATAATAAAATTGACCATCGTGATAGAAATCAGCATATCCAACTCAGCAAGCGGATGTCGTAAGAGTCGAGGGAACCTACCAGAGGAAGGGCAGCAGCTTCTTTCTATGTATTTCATATATTCATATTCATTTATTAATTCCAAATATGTACATAGATATGTAGCTTAGGTTCTAATTTACAGCTAGAGTTTTTTCTCATAGTTCTTGACAAACATTATAATATTTCTAACACCTTCATTGATAAGTACCTATCAGCAATCCAAATCTCTCCCCCCCCCCCCCCCCCATGAAGAAGGATAAATAGGTAAAAAAATTTGACCAGCGGTAAGATTCGAAACAGCAATATCGTTTTAGTTTCTATTTTATTATCTGTTGACCTTGAGATTATGTAACTCATAAAAACAAACTTATTATGCAACTAAAGAAAGAGGATCTATTATTTTATTAATTCTGATTACCAAATACCAAACAAATTGCCTTTTAAAAAGCAAATTAGACTCAAATTAAATTGACAAACTATTAAAGAAGCCGTTTTGTAAGATAGAGATCACGAACGAGTAAGTTGTTTGTTTCCATTGCTCTCACGGCTTTTTTGGCATTATGTGTTTGCTATATACATTTTTATTCTATTCTTTTCTATCATGCTCGCTGCGAATGGTAGGTTACGCCCCTTAACACCCACCGGTCAGTTCCCGGCTTTACAAGCTGTATTTTCTCAGAACAGATTTATCAGCTTTTTCTTATTGATTACTTTCAAAAAGCTGCCAAAAATGCATATTAAGCCACTTGCCCATACATTATGAATTATTTATGTTTGGTCAGCTATGTCGGCTAGTGTACACAATCCTTTAACATTCATTTTCGACAGATTGTTTCCTTTCTGTCACGTCAAAATATTAATTTCGCTTTGTGGCCGTTATCAGGTCAATAAAATTGTATCTTATCAAAATTCATATTTCATTTCATATTACTTATTTATTACACTGTCTTCATATAAATAATAAATAAAATAATCATTTATGTTTCTCTCACTAAGGTTACTTATACAAAAGGTTATGTTTAGTTTACATGACGTCATATCATAGATATTATAACTAATCATATTAAGTATTGTAATACTGGTATTGATATGGACCAGTTGAGCTATCTGTAGATTGTTTTCAACAGTCTGCAGTTAGCTCAATTGTTTCAATTGTATATACTAGTTTAATTTGATTATATTATTTGATTGTTTTTTTATCGTATTAAGTAATTAACGCTTACATGCTTTTATCTAGGTTTCGTTTGCTAGAAAATAACCAATAACTTGTTCTCGTATCGTGTAACAATGAAAACAGTCACCCTGCGCTTACGCAAGCAGATTAGTGTCTTGAACCGGGTGCGACAGCTAGTTGCAACACAGCTATAGGCGAGCAATACGGTCGTATCAATGGAATGTATCTGATCAATATCGATACAGAATAACGATCTCTGTGGTATAGTGTGGCGAACGTTCGCCTGCGACGGAGGTTGCGGTTTCGGTTCCCGCGTCGGGACAAATGCTTGTACGAACTGCAGATATTAGAGTGCCAGGTTTTCTGGGTTTTTTCTACGAGTATGTATCATAAAAAGAAGCTGCATTGAACGCAGAAAATTTTATGGCTGACTCACGAATATTCGGTTTAAACAGCTGTTGTTGTACAATCTTAGTCCTAAATGGAGTAACCGATTTTGATAAAGTTTTTTATTTGAAAAGTGACATCATCGATAACATTCTTAGCAATGTTTGAGGATAATAGGAGCAACCGTTCCAATTATACGACAGGTCAAAGAAAATCACCAGGGGTTTTCCAATATTTATGTACCTAATACCTATGTATACTCAGTAAATAATATGTATCTATATAGGTTATCCATCCAAAGGTTCTCTGGAAGAGATCGCATCTAAGCATTCAGGCTGCCCATTGTAGATACTTGTTGAATGTAATGTCTCTTTGTAATGTTGTTTATCTGGCGACATCATCATAATCAGCAGCAGCCCGTGTACGTCCGATGCTGAACATAGGCCTCCCCCAAACGACGACGCCACGCCATTTTCTGGTGTACAATAAAGAATTTTTGTATTGTATTATTTATCTAGTACCAGTACCAGCTCAGCTTAGCTTGGGGCTATAAGATGCGATGTGCATTCCAGCATTATTTATTTATTTAATTAATAATAATAGGGCGTTTTAAAAAACGATAAAACGACTTCAAATTCTCTTACTTTTACACTTATTTTAAGTTTTGCGGGATAAATACTAATCCCCTGGGGATAAACATTTCATGGGACCCCTTCGGGATCGTTTTCTATACAATAATGAAAGAATTTTCAAATTCGGTCCATAATTGTCGGAGATATCGCGTAACATACACACACAAAAAAAACTCTTTTGAAGCCGGTAAAAATAATATTTTTTCAAATATGAAGAACGTGACGTTCTCGTAATATTTTTACATGGAGTAAGTGGGAGGCCTTTTCCCAGCATTAAACTAAATAAAAACAAATATTCTGACTGGGATTATACACAGCTTACACACATCAATAGCCTTTATCAGTCCACAGCTGGACATACCTGGGCCATACACAGAGTTCACAGAACTTGTATTATTTAAATAAAATTCACATTTGTGGTTTTAAACAAAGAAGTTGCTGGTCAATGTACTAATGAAATAAACCCTTCAACTACGTGATTTGAATAAATCTCTGTTCAACAAACCACAATGAAGGGACTTCGAGTAACACAAATAAATACAATTCTTACTTGTTGCTTCATCATATCAGCCCATACACGTCCATAGCTGGACATAGGTCTCCCCCATACGACGCCACAATTAACATTTTGTTGCTTAATTAACAGATAAAATTACTATCAAATAATATAGATAAATTATAACTAGTATTTACAATTCAGCTAACTGCAGACTGTTCTGCATCTGTCGTCAACGACTTGTTGCTTAATAATTTGATTGTTTTAAAAATGCTATAAACCTACTTCGTATCCCCTATTTTTAAACAGTTTTTTTAAGTTTAGCTGGATAAATATTAATACCCTCGGAAATCATTTGTTTGTGGATTACTTCGGGACTATCTTCTATACAACTGCAAAAGAATCATCCAAATCGGTCCATAATGACGGAAAATTCAACGAACATGCAGACAACCTAACAAAGTACCTTCTTTTTTCGAAGTCAAGAAAAACATTACCTAGTTTTATTATTTGATTTTATTAGCTCGATATACAAAGAAATTTTAAAACTAGTCTAAACAATTGTAACAGTTGAGCTAACTGCAAATTATTGCAAACAATGTAGAGGTAGCTCAACTGATACATATCAAGCTCAATACTAATCAGAAGCGTCCCCAAGACGCTGGCTGCATTGCCCCGCTGTATGTCAATACTAATGCGCTGCGCCAGATTCTCACCAGCTTTCGGGTCACGCGTTGCTTCGACCAGGTGCTCAGATAATTTTTTCAAAACCCGGAGATCCTCGCTAAACCACAGACCTAGGGTCTCGATACTCAATTCTAAGGGGAGCAAATGCGCAGCCTCTTGTCATGTTTGATAATTAAATGATAATCCCCGTAACCCGTAAGTTGTCGGATTATCGGCCGCCGATAAAAATATACCCGGAGAGAGAATTATTATCGCCCGGTCCGCCACCTACTACCGTTCCTCAAAGGCGAATCCCCAAGGAAAAGTAGCAGTACGGGCTCACGAGTAGGTTATCCGACCACGACACCCCATGCGTAGTTCGCAAATATGCAGGTCTGTTGAGACCTGCATATTTGCACCTCTTGCGACGGCAGTTTTGGCTGGGGATCTTAATCTTGAGATCCCCAGCCAAAACTGCCGCCGCACCCTCCAATGAAAATTATTTATAATCCAACCAACCATTCAAATCCATTCTTGAATGAATTGATTTGCAGCATCTGATTGTGACGTACAACAATGAACCTTCATCATGTTAACAAATTAGAGACTGTACCACAGATTAGGACTCTTTAATACCTCCAAGCTTCAAAACGGCTAAAGTGATTTTGATAAATGAGGTATCAAAAACTCGTATCTAGTCTCCTGTAATAAGGTTTATAAATACATTTTGTAGGCCTGAAGGCGAAGGCTCTTATACGCACACGTTTTTTGGAAGATTGTTTTCAGCGACATCCCTTTAGCCCCCTAGCGCCGGCGAATTAATCGTAGATTTTTGACGGCGAAAAAAGTGTGTAGTGTGTAAACAAAGGCCCGCTTTCATTGGCGAAAAAAAGTGAAAAAGCGAGGATCGAGTCAAGATTTTTTATAGTTTTTTTGACGTACAATAACGTGCTATTTACGTACCTACCTACATACATTTCTTCATGTATAAATAACCACTATTTCAGACCGTGCGGTTCTGCTAGGGAGCATCACAAAATATTTGAAAATTGTTTTATTTTTATCCAATATCTAACTAATGGGTCAACCAAGATGCTAATGTAGGTATGTAGTAACAATACACGCCTGTTTACCTACTTTGTTACAGCTTGCTAATGTATTTTGTACATACCTACCTACTTACGCAAAACGACCTTCTGCCTACGACTTCGTTCACTTAAACTCGCAGAGAAAATGTAGATGCAGAGCTCATTTGAATTACAAAATCTTGGTTTAAAAAACTGTACCTAAATTATAATAAAATGTAAGTTATAGTTGCGAAGAGCAAAAAAAGCAATAATGTGAAAAGTTTTAATTAGATGGTATAGTGTCAAATACAAAATACTAAATACAGATTTTTTATTCTTAAATGTTTGATAAAATTTATATAGTTTTTAAAGTTTTACCCGAAAAATATTAATAAACTATTTCGGGAAAAAACAGGAACCACCTCGGGATAGTTCAAATTATTTAAAAACATATCCAGTAAGAAACATTATCTATTAAAAAAAAAAACAGCCGAAATGAATGCATACCTTCATCTTCTTTGAAGACGTTTGAAATGATGTTCGAAAATTATACAAAAACTAGCTGCTGCCTGCGCCTTCGCCCGCGTTTTATCGGGATAAAAAAATAACCTTAAATAGCCTATATGTTATTCCAGGTTCCAAACTATACCCATACCAATGATCTTTGTTTTTTGTGTTGTAGTTGTAGTGTCAAATAAATATTTTATCTATCTATCTACCAAATTTCAGCCTAATCGGTTCAGTAGTTTTTGCGTGAAAGAGTAACAAATATCCATACATCCATACATATGTACATCCTTACAAACTTTAACATTTTTAATATTAGTAGGATGACAAACAAACAAATTCCTCTTTCTATTATATTATTAGTTTAAACGACACGCAACTCAGTGGCATTGACCGAAATCATTATCTACTTACCTACGTTACTAAGGTCTTTGTATTGTTAAGTAAGAAACAGTAGGTAAACATCAAAATGCGAGGTTTTTCTATCCATAATTCTCCAAAAGATCAGAAAGGTCAGAAACGTCGACAGGCCGGCATCGGACGGTCTGCGCTAATCCGTGATATCCTGTCCGTCCCACCAGTGGGACGAATGAAATGAAAACGAAATATTTATTTCAATTGAATTTAACTTTACAGACTTACTTAACTAATTACATAACTAACTCTATTTAAAACTAACTTAGAAAAACTTAGACTAAGGTTTTTGTTATTATAGTGCTTATGCCCGCACTTTGGGTAATCTTAAAGAATTTAATAATATCCGAAAAATTTACGACTCCGGCGGGACTTGAACCCGCGACCTTCCTCTGAATACGGGGATGCGCTATCCAACTGCGCCACGGAGGCAAGTACCCGATCTTTCGAATATCTTTGGGAGTAACGGACTATAGCGCCGTTAGCTCCACCTACAGGGTAAACACACACTACAGGGGGCATAAGCACTATAATAACAAAAACCTTAGTGATTAGCAACAGCGATACCTCTCGTCAAACGATCTAAATGTAACTTTAGACTTTGAGCAGGTTTGGATAACTTCAATGTTTCTCCTGTAGGTGGAGCTAACGGCGCTATAGTCCGTAAGTCCCAAAGATTTTCGACAGGTCGGGTACTTGCCTCCGTGGCGCAGTAGGATAGCGCATTCCTGTATTCAGGAGAAGGTCGCGGGTTTCAAGTCCCGCCGGAGTCGTAAATTTTTGGGATATTGTTAAATTCTTTAACTTAGAATAGTTTTAGTTATCAGGTAATAGTCTGATTTAAAATTATGTCCTGTTCGTCCCACCAATATAGGCAGTAGGACGAACGGGACATCAAAGATTTCAACATATTATTCTCCCATTCGTCCCACCATTATGCTTAGGCACCATTACGGTTGAAGTGACAGGCAACATCGAGGTGCGTAGTACATATATGTATGTATATCGATAACAGGCAATGTTTCGCATCAGCCGAACTTTTGCCGGATGATACGTCCACAGTAACCGCAGCAACCGGATTGCCGACTATTTGTAAACAATATAAATTACGTCATCCGCACTAAATGGACAGTCCGATGCGTCCACTCCGTGCTCGGTAGATCAGTGAACGCATTTCTGTCGCAAGTCGCAAACCGTACAAAAAAATTATAAAATCGTTTGATGCGGAGCGTCCGATGCCGGCCTGTCGACGCTAGCCTGAAAACTTCAGGTACAGATAGAACTTTTTCAATCCATTGACCTAGGACTGCTACGATGTCGTCGGTCCATCTCGAATGGATGGTCTCCCAACACTTCGGTTTCCGTTGCATCGTGGTTGCCACTCAAGAACCTTTACTCCCCAGCGGTTATCAGTTCTGCGAGCTATATGACCTGCCCACTGCCACTTTAGCTTACTAATTCTGAGAGCTATGTCGGTGACTTTGGTTATTCTACGGATTTCCGTATTCCCGATTCTGTCACGCAGAGAAACACAAAGCATAGCTCTCTCCGTAGCCCCCTGAGCGACTCTGAGCTTATGAACGAGGCCTATAGTTAGCGACCACGTTTCGGATCCTTAGGTCATCACTGGCAACACACATTGATTGAAGACTTTCGTCTTGAGGCTCCGCGATACGATATCTGTTTCCAATTCATTGTTATTTTACAAAGTAATAAGTTACAAAATTACACGTCGAACTAGAAAAATAACAATTCCAATAGCATTATGAGGACCGGAAACTGTTATTGTTAGAGTTACATAACATTTCGCACTCAAAGTCGGTCAAATGTAAATTAACTGCCTATTAATGTTTTTTGCTTGAAAATCGCTACCTGTAAGGTAATTATTAGTAAATGTTAAACTACTTACGTTGCTGAGGACGGAGAACCTCGCAGCTTTGCATGCATTTTTGGGTAAAAAGATTCCGATACTTACAAATAGTTTTTTTTTCTATCCGTTTAACCGGTGCAATGGTTCCCTGACCCGAACTAACGCCGCCACCTATTTTATCGTACGCAAAGGAATTTTAAAAAATCCCTTGGCGCGATACCTATTATAAGCTTTTTTAATGCCGGATTAGGCTGTAATGTTCGGTTCATGATTTGCGGCAAATTATTTTACAAGCTTTTATTTAACTTGCAATGTACTTATCTATGTTTGTTCGAGTGGAATCTTGCAACTCAATCTTAGAGCAATTATCCTGAACCGATTGAGCAGAGGCATACTTATGTAGGTAAGTTCGGTAACAATGCAATGTCATGGTACCATCAAGCTGGTCTGATGATGGAAACTGAAGGCCATAAGAACTCCTAAACGAAACAACTTAACCACATCGAGTTTGGGTTCGTTGGATTTGTCTTCCCAAGCACTTTGGTCCTAGATGATATAAAAGCTTGTTTATTCCTTGTACATCATAAAAAATGGAATCTTCTGTACAATAACGACTTCTTTTTGGAGGTCAAGACACACTTTGGCTCGCTGAGGAATCATCCCACCGCATCCAAAAAAGATTCCCATTCGCATCCAACACCATTTATTCAGTTTAAAAAAATATTCCCACTTGCATCCACAAAATTTTGTACAATCAATATAAGCAAGGCTTCTGAGTTTTTATTTCATCATCATCATCATCAGCCCATACACGTCCACTGCTGGACATAGGCCTCCCTCGTACGATGCCACAAATAGCGGTCCTGAGCCGCCTCCATCCATCGACTCCCTGCGACCGCTACGATGTCGTCGGTCCATCGTGTGGATGGTCTCCCATGTAGGGGGGGATTTGCCATAATCACCACGGTTGGCAGGCGGATTGGTGATCGTAGTGTTGGTGTTTAAAAAATACTCAGAAGGAAGCTGCTGCCCTTCCTCTGGTAGGTTCCAAGTTTAAGGCAAAGCGCAAGTTTGTTTATCAGCATTGCCAGAAGGTTACATTTCTTACATTTTTCGTAACTGCCCCTTGCGTAAAAATTACGTACATGTGTACGTCATTTTTAATTTTTGACAATTTACGTAACTTTTAAGAACAACGAGATTTGTAATACTAGATTTTTATGGGTCCGCCCCGGGTACCAAGCTCCGAGGGGTGCCGTCTTGGCACCTCTTCCAAACCGAACCCAAACCCGAATGCGTGACAACGAAAATTCACACGCAAAGCCAGATCATAAAAATTTCGCTCGCTGCCCCCCGCCGCGCCGTTATCTTTGTTCTAATTCTTACTTGTAACTTTTTTGTAATTCTAAAGTTTCTGTATCGCCGAAAAACATTCTGACAAACGTCTATCTCCGCCGTTGTAGTCTTAGCTTTTGCCTTTGTTGCTAACTCCACCTCACCAAACTCCAAATTACCAATACTCCGATTGCCGATGTCTTAGGTACTTTCTATTGTTAGGAGTCGAAGGTCGGTACCAATCCCCAAAGCAGTTTAGCATACGTCGCCACTGATAAACGTGGATGGCTCATCAACTTGCCCCTGAGTGAAATACAAAAAAAAAAACAATAGTGTAACTTTTACAGTAAAAGTATAACATTTTAGGAAACGAAATGTAACTTACGACTCGAGGGCCCTGGCAACACTGGCTTTTTTGCCATTTCGCTAAAATAAAAAAAGTAGCTAGGTAAGTACGGAAGTATGTATCGACTTATAAAAAGTAATTGGTGATTCAGACCAATAAAGTTGGGTTTCTTCAACAAGTCAACAAACAGTTATCGATTAATATTCACTTATCGTTCTGGATATATAAATGGGTATCATTACACTCCTTTTTCGGCGGGTGGGTAACACAGTGACCTACAGGGAATAGGGTTAGGTATGTAATTAACCTTGGAATATTTTGCTTTTTTCGATGAGTGCGATGGCCTATGTTCAGCAAAGCGTATACGGGCTGATGATGATGATGATGAGTACATTTTCATCGTATAATATCACGGCTCCAAGATTTTAGGACTCAATACGCTGCAAATTCAACTTTTTGTGAAATCAACATTTCTGGAATTCTACATGCTGCAAATTCAACTTTTTAGGATTCAACATGCTGCAAATTCAACTTTTTGTTAACGTAAAATTTTAGGAATTTAACTTTCTGCTTTAACATTTCTACTGTGAATTTTTATAACTTGAAAAGCCCCAATAGCAACTATTGACCCGACCCGGGATTTTAACCCAGGAAGTCATGATCAGTGGTTAAACCAGCTAACCGCTAGACCAACGAATCAATCAGTAACTCAAGCTATGCTTACTTTGGGGCTGAATAATGCTGTGTGGAAATATTCCACATTATTTATGTAAGGCCTATATAAGGCCCAGACTCCACCAAAGCAGAAATGTCCGAAGCGGAGACGAGGGTCGTTTTTCAGTTAGGGTGACTCCGTCAGAGCTGTGCAGAGATGTGTGCTGGCTAGACCTTTACTGAGCTGCGTGTGGCGAGCGTCTGCTGTTTTTTGAGACGAATGCACTAGAGCGGGACCGCTTACTGCAAGCCGCTCACATCTCTTCTCGATAACTTAAAACATATCTCTTTTCCGCTCGTCTCGTCTCCGCTTTGGTGGGGCTGGGCCTTTAAACCGCTATTATTGTTGACAAGGACGGTTGAACAACCTCATACATTCTCCTTTCAAATACGTCGTGACCAAATACACAAACTATGGACAAATACAAATAACTATACTTACTATACTTTACATACTTTGGTATATCATTTGACGACCTCTGTGGGGTGCAGGGTGTTCTAGTCGTTTTCTATGTATGATAACATGTATCTATATATTTATCTATGTAATATATTGTATTATGTATATCAGTTATCTAGTACCCATAACACAAGCTCTGCTTAGCTTGGGGCTAGATGATGCTGTGTGAATTGTCCAACATTATTTATTATTATTACTCTTTATATTATGTACGGGGCACTTTAGACATTCTTTTGTAAATTATAACTATACAGTATTATTTACCTAAACAATATTGACGATGCATGATTTACCTGACCTTGAAATTTTAATGTAAACTTTAAACTACATTATATCATCCTTTCCTACTATACTATATAATATATACTATATACTATAGGTACATAATATTATACATGAATGTCAAAGTTTGTAAGGATAGATATTTATTACTTTTTCACGCAAAAACTACCGAACCGATTAGGCTGGGTATGGGTATAGTTTGGGACCTGGAATGACATACATATATGCTATTTATTATCCCGATAAAACGCGGGCGAAGGCGCGGGCAGCAGATAGTTTTATATATATTCTTTTGCAGAGCCCTACAAGGTGCATGTAGGTACTATTGACCTCAGCTAACATTAAGACCTAAGCTGAACTTAATACATATATGGGCCACTTCCCATTGCATCCAAACTTATTGTTCTCGGAAACGAAATCTTTCATACATTAGTTCCCAAACACATCCAAAGAGCATTTCAATAATAATTTTTAAAAATATTTTCGTACCTTTGAGCAAAATAAATAAAGCTAAATCTAAGTACGATGGTACTTCTATTAGGGAAATTAGCAGATGTATTCAACAAAGTAAATCTTATATATAAAATTTCCATGTCACAATGTTAGTTACCGTAGTCCTCCGAAACGGCTTTACCGATTTTTACCAAATTTTACATGCGTATTCAGTAGGTCTGAGAATAGGCTACTATCTATTTTCCATACCCCTAAGTGATAAGGGTTGAAGGCAAAACAACGTTTGGCGGGTCAGCTAGTAGTATGTATTTTTACTATTTTTATTATTCTATTGTTGTGTCAATAAATATTTCTCTATCTTTATGAAAGATAATCTGATTGATTCCCTTGTTTTTTGTATGGAGGGTAGTCCTAACATCAATCTTATGCTATTTTTTTTTTCAAATTCATGTTGCACGTATAATAGTAGTAAGTAGTAGTAAGTGTATTTGGATAGAGCACACTTATACAATAAAAAAATCCCATAACATCCTACAGAGCGTCAGGTTTCTGATATAGGTATCCGCATATGAAAAAAATCACGAACAATCGTTATTTTCATCCGCGAATATATCAGAAAACTGGCGCATAAGGACATCACTTTCATTGTACTCCGTGATTTTGTAAAAACAGTGTATAGAGCCAAAAAGTTCAAAAACCTTTTCTTTAGTCTTGTTGTTTTCTGTTATTGTTTCAAAACATTGATAACAATAACAGAAAACAACAAGGTAACAACAAAGTTATCACTAAAAACTAAAACACAAACTTCAACAACGCATAATCTCGAAAAACTCTAAAAATAACACCTAAGAGGCTAAAGGTTTCTTCGTCGCTTCTTTACTTTAGTCTACATACCGAAGGACCGAAATCAAAATATCACTTTATTTCCATATCAGTGTTTAATTTTAACAATTTGACCTTTTCTAAGTGTACATTTATTGTATTTACGGAAAAAAAACTTTGACTTTACTCACTTGTGCGAACGATGAAAGGTTTCAAAACCAAAAATTGTTACGAGCTTCTGTGATTTGCTTCGATGATATCAATCTCGTTAAATATTTTCCAAATTCCTTGGTTTTGTAACCCCTTTGTATACAAATATACCCAGGTTTTTGTATTGGTGTATAGAGACGTACCTACGCCTTACATTTTCTTTGCTTGAAACCAGGAATAGGTATTAGGTATAAATACCTACCTTGATACCTACTGCAGCACGCGAGCTGTTGCGCTTCGTTGGCCACTTTCGCTGCATTCTAATGTTACACAGTTGCACTGGTTCTCATTCTCAATAGAATATTTACCGACATACATAGGTCTCAGAATTAGTAGGCTGCAGTGGCAGTGGACAGGTTATAGAGCTCGCAGACTGATAACCTCTGGGGAGTAAAGGTTCTTGAGTGGCGGCCCCCATGCAATGCGAAACGGAGTGCAGGGAGACCATCCACTCGATGGACCGACGACCTCGCAGCGGTCGCAGGGAGTCGTTGGATGGAGGCGGCTCAGGACCGTTATTCGTGGCGTCTGGCGTCGCGTCGCTTGGGGTGCTTAGTTAGGGCGTGAAGAAAGAACAAACCAACTAACACAGTTTCGCATCCAATCCTACTTCCTACTTATATAATATAATAAATGTGAAACTTTGTATGGATGGATGTATGGATATTTGTTCCTCTTTCACGGAAAAACTAGAGAACTGATTGGGCTGAAATTTGGTATGGATATAGTTTACGACCTGGAATAATATTATAGGCCATTTTTATTCCGATAACAGGCAGGCGAAGGCGCGGGCAGCAGCTAGTATATCATATGGTGTATTTTTTTATACCCATAACACAAATTGTCCCTGCTTACTTCAAAAAAGTCCAGTATTTTTTATTTACACACTAGTTCCTGCCCTCAGTTTCGCACGCGTTGTTTTCATGAAAACATTTAAAGGGTTTTATCCCATGAGAACTGATTTATGGGTTAAAAAGTATCTACATATGTTTGATCCCAGGCTTAGAACTTTTTGTGTATATAGTAACCAGTATGCAAAATTTCAGCCCGATCAGTTCAGTAGTTTTGGCGTGAAGACGTAACAAACATCCATCCATACATACAAACTTTCGCATTTATAGTAAGTCTGATTTATTGATTACACAGCATATATTGGTAATTGTCGTATAAAAGACTGCATAATAAAATTGAAATTAACCTATTAATGAAAGTAATAAATTTAAAAAACATAGCAGAAGTGAGAACTTCCTCTTTTCGAAGGTGGTTAACAAGGAATGTTCATGCATCATAGGACCTTACACCATAGAGGCCATCAAATTAAGATAAAATACAAAATGTCTGTCTGTTAGACAATGTAAGGAAACAGGCATAACGATGTAGATACATTGGGCTATTGTTTATAGTGACTAGTGATGTGCTTTATCGATAAAATGTATCGATAGTACACACCACTGCATCGGTGGGTGTGTGGTGAAAGCCCTCTACGGTTCGAAGCAATAATAAAATTCAGTTTCTAGAAGATATAGAAAAGCATGTTTGTCAAAACACGTTATAGTAGAGTAGTAAATTTAAAACTATAACGCTAATTTTTGTGTTTATTCTACTAACTATTGACGAATAAGCTAGTTTTTAAATTATAGCCGATTAAAGCAAAAAACAAATCCATATTTTTTTAGGACCACAAAACTTTATTTTATACGTTTACTTTTCGTAAACAGGCGAAAACACTGTCAGCCATTAGTCTATATATTATCTGTGCTGTTACGTTTGATACATAGCAAATTTACTTTTTCCGACGACATGATCCGACATGGAATTTGCTTAGAATCCTATGAAGTCACAACATGGCTGGCAGCGTTTTCAGAATTGAAAACTTACACAAAAAGATAATGTTTTTTAATTGAAAATATGTAGACAGTCATCTTACAGTTCCAATACCTATGTGAAATCGATTAATATTGGTTTCGACAGCCAATGCTACAGAAAACATTTCTTTACTTCGCCAAATTTAATATGAGTCAAGTAGCATATTTCCCTCATGAAGAGACGATTCTGGCTGGTCAATTAATCATTTACGGCCTTATGCATAATAAATTGCTATCGTAGGTTTAGTATTGACTTACTTAAACTTTTCGTAGGCATTATTTTAGTAGGTAAATTTATATTCAGTTATACTCAAGGGTACAAAACAACACAACAAATCATACAAGTGTTTGAATTCGGCAATATTAACGGTCGCTAAGCTCGCTCTAGCTCACGTAAAGAAGGGATCTGGGTTTGCTAACCAGCTGCTAACTCGCCGCAAACGATTGCATTATGAATAACGTTTTTTGATAACAATGCTCTAATGAGTCTCTAGTGGGCCGCTAAATCATTATGCATAAGGCCGTTAATATTTTGCAATCCGTTATAATTATTGTTAGTGGAAGTTGCAGAGTACTAAACTCAACTTCTTCTTTCGAAATTTAATGGAGCCTTTAGCAACAAAAGCTTTAAAATTTTCGTTATAAATTTTATCGATAATAAACTATAAACCAATCCCTTCACTAAAAACAAAGCAAGGTCCCACAAGATAACCATGCACTCTCTATTACAGTGCCCAACCGAAAACACGTTTTATTTCTACACTTGTAGGACTTAAAATAGAAAAGATATATTCATGAAGTATTTTACTATGGTTAGGCAAACTTTGTACACCTTATAGCTAATAAAATAAGAGCTATGGATTTGCAATTCAAGGCTTTGGATTTTGTACTGTATTTTACCATGGGTAGGTATATTGTTTGAAACAAAGGACCTGTTGAATAATGAATGCGTCAAGAACGTATCAGTCACGCTTGTGTTAGGGTTCTGTATACAATAATTTCCCCAGACTTTAAAGAAAGAATCACCTAGGAACAACGTCCTTTTTTTGATGGAATGCAGTCTAAAAGTTATTTTCATAAATCAGATTCGATCAAAGAAAGGACGTCGTACATGTATGTTCACGTGTTTCATAGATTTATATTTTAATGTTAACAAGTTAATTATAAAATTATTGACAATAGTTTGCTTGTTTCAGATATCACAATGAAGAGGTCCCGGCACCGATGGCTGGGGTTAACACTGTTTTGTAAGTACTAAAATTATCATCACATCAGTCTTTTTATTAGTATCATAAATGTACGAGTTGAATGTACCTATATAACTACTTATCTAAGCAGGTACATAGTCAATTTATTTTGTATTTTAATGTTCAGTTTGTCTGTTATCCTGTCGCTTGCAGAAAAACTGTTTTTTTTTTTACGGTTTAAATGAGCTGTATACATATATAATTAATGTAAAATATAAACAAAGGAAAAAACCATGCTAACTGCTGGACTACAGCCCCTAATAACCCCCTACCGCCGTATCCAGCATCAAAATATTATGTCCAAAACATTTCGTCACGATTTAAAACACAATAAGCAATACAATTTAGTTTAACGTCCGAGTCAATAAATGGTCCAATAGCCCATTTAGTCCGTAAATGGTCCAATTCTAAGCCCAATGGTCCATTTAAAAGTAGATTTTATTGTTATTTTAGAACCATTTGGTAGCTTGAAGCCAGAATGACTGCTTTACTATTTTAGTGGAATTTAAACTAAAACTGATAAAAGAGAAATGGATAAAATAATTATGTTCAAGTCTTTTTTTATGACTAATTCATTTATTACTTTAACATTAAAATTAAGATTATTTTATACTAGATATTGCCCGTGGCTTTGCTCGCGTCTTACCGGGATAGAAAGCAGCCTATGTCCTTCCCGGGATAATATGATTATATATATATATATATATATATATATATATATTTCACTACATACTATATATATATATATATATATATATATATATATATATATATATATATATATATATATATATAGTATGTAGTGAAAAGAAAATCAATACCTCTTTATTTCTTATTAATTTCTATATATAAAGCTGTTTATAGTATAAAATTTGACTTGTCTAAGTGCTTATTTTGTAAGCCCAAAAAAATAAAGTTACTGGTTCTGATTCTAAATCACTACGAAGGTTTTGTTTTTGCCATTTTGCTGCGGACCCCTATAAAAAAAATATTTTTTAGACTTGAGTGCCAATCCTCACGACTTTAAATCTAGATGATATTTAGGCAATGCTGCAAAATACATATTATTTTATTCCGTCACAAGATTAAAGATGGCTCTAAAGGCCAAGGTTTATAGTAGAATGTATAAATTAGTATTCATAACAAATGTCACGAGGACTTGTTAACATGTATTTACCTCCTACCCACAGTTCTTGAAGATGCGGTGTTGGGACATGTTTCTTAGAAGTTATGTCGTTACATAATATACTATACTAGCAACCCGCCCTGGCTTCACATGGGTAGTAGGGCACTATTTTGCCTGCAGGTTTTCTTGCCTGGCCAAGATATAATGGGTATAGTAAGCTATCGTTAAATAATAGATACATATATGCCATCGCGGACTTTTTTGTAGATCTATAAAAGAGGAATATTCCTCCTTGAATTGTTTTGTTTTATCTCAAAGGGATTTGACGTGTCCAAGAGTCCTGTAAGGTCTAAAGGAAATAAAGCATTTTGTGTTTTTTTTATCAAGGCAGCGTCTTCGATGGGTGCACTCAGGCGGCTTGACTTTATCTGACACTTCCAACAATTATCGTTATATTTCAACCAATTTACACAAAACCTTGACAAATTATGTACCTAAACCTCCTCTTCACACAAACACAAGCACACAGACAAATTAAAACCTATTCCTCATGAATCACTATATCTATTGGTGAAAACTGCATAAAAATCAGTTCAGTAATTTTTGAGTTAATCGCGAACAGACAGACAGACGCGACTGAGGACTTTGTTTCTTAATTATGTATTTGATATATTCCATTCCCATAATTGCTGGTAGTTCGACTGACAATCTAATAGAGGTGTCCTAATGCTTTACCGATTGGATTTTTTGATGACAATCCATTTTGTTTATGAAGAAGTAATCGATTTTGTTATTTTTGTTCAACATTTTGTATTATTTTACAGACCTTACTCAGGCGTCTAAATGACTTTTTTTGGAATCAAAATATTCAATAGAATAAACTGGTATTATATTTGTTGTTTATTTGCTACTAAAACTACGGAAAAAACGTTTTTTCGTAAATAAAAAGTAAGACAGATTGTGTTATTCTGGTAAACTATAATTTTTATACTATTTTCAATAATTTTTCATGTAAAGATCAATAATCTAGAATAGTCTTCGTTACATACTATGTTCGCTTGATAATAATCGAAACTTTCGTAAGTCCCCATAGTTTTCGAGACGACAGACCCAAGCTTGTTTAGCTTGAGGCTAAGTGATTCTTTGTGAATCGTCCGCCATTTTCTAAATGAGAAGAGTCAGCTCCTCAATCAAAATCAACGAAAACAATTAAAAATATGTGTTAAATATAATTTTACTGAAAATAATATTACAATTAAATATAGAAACACATTAGCGCTAGTAATAATTTACAGTATCGTATTATCAATATATATTTATTTTCTTTGTCAATAGAGATTAGTATTATCAATATTTGATTATTAATTTATTGTTATATTGAGGCGGCTCAGGACCGCTATTCGTGGCGTCGCGTCGCTTCTTTTGGGGGAGGTCTATGTTCAGCAGTGGACGTGTACGGGCTGATGATGATGAAATTGTTTTATTTCAAAAACCTACTTTTAATCACTTACTTTTACACTGTTTTTAGGTTTTGCGGGATAAATACAAATCCCCTGGGGATAACATAGAACCACCTTGGCATCATTTTCTATACAATAGTAAAAATGCCTTTATTGACAAAGAAAATAACAATCAAATAATATAAAGAAATTAAACTAGTATTTACAATTGAAACAATTGAGCTAACTGCAGACTGTTGCAAACAATCTACAGATAGCTCAACTGGTCCATATCAATACCAGTCGGAAGCGTCCCCAAGACGCTGGCTGCATTGCCCCGCTGTATGGCAATGCTAATGCGCTGCATAAATAGTAAAATAATTTTTAAAATCAGTCCATAATTGGCAGAACGATCGCGTAACATACATACAAATAAAAAGTCTAATTGATAACCTCATAATTTTTGAAGTCGGTTAATAAAAACGGTAAAGGCTACAGAACTTGAGACTTGTTACCAAGAAGGTCAACAACATTCGGTTGAGTAATGTCATACTATCCAGGTGTCAAGTGACGTTATTCTGCTGACAGATGACTCTGCCATCCAACGGCTTCCAGAATAACGGGACACTTTGAAGTTCAATGGTAATAGTTATAGTTCGTTTATTGATATATAATATATATATTTATACGTTGATAACGTTCATGTCATCATCATCATCATCATATCGACCCATACACGTCCACTGCTGGACATAGGCCTCCCCCATACGACGCCACAAATAGCGGTCCCGAGCCGCCTCCATCCATCGACTCCCTGCGACCGCTACAATGTCATCGGTCCATCGAGTGGATGGTTTCTCATGTAGGGGGGGATTTGTAATAATCACCACGCTTGACAGGCGGATTGGTGATCGCAGTGTTGGTGTTGAAAAATACTCAGAAGGAAGCTGCTGCCCTTGCTCTGGTAGGTTCCCTTAGTCGACTCTTACGACATCACAGCTAGGTTAGTTTATTTCAGTTACTTTCATAGTATTATGTCCTATGGTATTCTGCTTTGGGGAAAGGCAGCTGATATCCAGACTATCTTTGTTCTTCAAAAAAGGGCAGTACGCGCAATTTACAAATTAAAGCCACGCGACTCTTTGAGGGAATTATTTAAAGAAATAAATATTTTGACAGTAATATCGCAATACATCTATGAAAATCTAATGTATACGCACAAAAATAGAGATAGCTTTTTGAAAAAGTGTGATGTTCACAATAGAAATACAAGAAACAAGAACAAATTACACATCCCAGCATATGGATTACGAAAAGTAGGGTAATCATTTATGGGCAATTGCGTGCGCTTCTATAATAAACTTCCATCTGAAGCAACTAAACTCCCTATACGTAAATTTAAACAGTACATTAAACAAAATCTTATCAGGAAGGCCTTTTACTCCATAGATGATTACATCAATGATGTTAATGCTTGGCCAGATGTCGCTCCGTTCCGCACTGTCAGTAGTATGTAAGAAATTCAATGTTCTGTTTAGCTTTATAGAAATATTGACATGTATCTAAATCGCATTAAATTTAGATTTAGATAGGCAAAATAACAATGTATTAGACACTTAAGTGATATATATAATAAATGTGCTAGTGGTTTCTTTTTTACTTCTTCCACTAGTGGACAAAAAATTGAAGTGAAGAGAATATCAATACCACTTTATTTCTTATTTGATATTAATAACTATGTTTATAGTATAAAATTTGACTTGTCTAAGTGCTTATTTTGTAAGCCTAAAGAAATAAAGTTATTGATTCTGATTCTGATCCACGGGTTGAGTTGGAGGGGTCGATATTCGTAAGCCGCGTAATAACGTTAAATAACGTTCATGTGTTACATGTCATATTCTTAATTCTAATGAAATTAACAATAACGTTGTATAAATTAATATATTTATACATACGTGCTAAAATAATTAATTGTGTGAATCAATTGTAAAATAATAAATGTGGAAATAATATAAATTAACCATAATTAAATAAATTAATACAATGATTTCGTAACTTCTTTGAACCGTGATTCTTTTGACAAAACATTAAAATAGTAGATTGTTTTACAAGGGACTAAACCATCCCATTATATACGAGGTTGTTATACTCCCGAGCGTAGCGAGGGAAGATGACAAGACCGAGTTATAATGGGTGGTTTTGGCCCGAGTAAAACACTCTACTTTTCACTTCGATTGCGAGAAAATAAAACAATTCAAAATTAGACAATTTTCAGAAATTTTATTAAAAATTAAATGCCGCAACGAAACAGTTCGCATTCTACCGTGAAGGGAATCGACCTTCATAAAACATAATCAAGACGGTTCTATTTAAAAAAAAAAATGATATACTGAGCACCAAGAAGTCGAGTTTTTATGTAAGAGAACGAATGCTTTGTACGGGCTGATGATTTTAGACAAAAATTAAAAAGAAAAAATACTTTTACGTTGTGTAGGTATCATTATATTATATTTATAATTCGTTAAACTTAAACACCACCGTCTATATTGTTCTTTTATGTCCAGTCCATCCCAAGGTTGCCTGGAAGAGATCGCTTAAAGCGATAAGGCCGCCCTTTGTACTTCTTTGTTTGTTAGCATTTCCTTGTTGTATTGTATTTTGTGTTTGTGTGGTACAATAAAGAGTTATCTATCTATCTATCTACTTTTTAGCCCGAGGTATTAAACTCGAGTTTTAGGCCTGCTAAGCTACACTATTATGATACACTTTTTGAGCAAGAGAAGTGAAAAAATATTTTGGGCCGTAGGGCCGCGGCGTACGAATATCGACCCCTCCAACTCAACCCGTGGATGTCGTAAGAGCCGACTAAGGGAACGTACCAGAGGAAGGGCAGCAGCTTCCTTCTGAGTATTTTTAAACACCAACACTGCGATTACCAATCCGCCTGCCAAGCGTGGTGATTATGGCAAATGCGACGACATCTTAGCGGTCGCAGGGAGTCGATGGATGTAGGCGGCTCAGGACCGCTATTTGTGGTACAGTGGACGTGTATGGGCTGATGATGATGATGATGATGAAGGGTTTCGTACCCAAAATTGTCACGCAAATGTAACCATCAATATATATATTTTTATAATACAATACAATACAAAAATTCTTTATTGTACACCAAAAAAACAACATTACAGAGAGATATTACATAGGACAATTGGCAGCCTTACCGCCACCATCACTACATATTAAAAAACAAAGTCTGTCTGCCTGTCTGTAAGCGATAATGTAAGCTAGTGGTTTCTTTTTCCCTTCTTCCACAAGTGGACAAAAAATTGAAGTGAAGAGAATATCAATAACACCTTATTTGTTATTTGATAATAATAACTATGTGTATAGTATAAAATTTGACTTGTCTAACGGCCGAATACTCAAACGCAACTCAGATGTAAGCACGTCTTATGTCGCAATATTTGACAGTTTTCAATGAAAATCTGTCAAAAAATCGTCACTTGAGTCGTGCTTAATTCTGAGATTCGTTTGAGTATTCGGGGGTAAGTGCTTATTTTGTAAGCCTAAAGAAATAAAGTTATTGATTCTGATTCTGATAAACTCAAAAAAACTACAGAACGGATTTTTTATTAAGAAATAATGAATCGTAGTTTGCTGAAACAAATGAATTATAATTTTAATAAAAAAATTATAAAGTGATTCATGAGGAAGGTATATAATTTGTCAAGGTTTTGTGTAAATTGGTTGAAATATTGAAATATTCTAATTTTAAAGAATTTAATAATATCCCAAATTTTTTTTTTCGGGATATTTTTAAATTGTTTAAGATTACCCCAAGTGCGGGCAATAAGCACTATAATAACAAAAACCTTATATTCTAATTTGTTTATATTCTTTGATTGCAATATTTTTTATCTATTGTTATTTAATGCCATTGAATCTGATGCCACATTTCCCTGCAGGCTGCACCCTGATGCTGCTTTCCTTGGAACTGCCTTCCACGTCAGCTCTGAAGGCCACGTCACTGCTCCGCAAGACCACCACCACTACGGTCGCCCCTCCAGAGGAAGAGGTTATTGAGGATGAACAGGTGAGAAAATAAAACCGCTATCTTGTCATTTTGAACATTGAACCCATAAAGGGGTTTAAAACTCGCTTTACCCAAAACTAGGCTGCACAAGATTAGTGTATCTTTTAAAGGGCAATGTATACGCTTCTTCAACAAAACTCCGAGTGAGTTGCAAAAATTATCAATAAAGTCAAACAACATATCCTTTGTAAAAAGGCTTATTACAAAATATCAGATTATCTAGAGGATAAAAAGCATGGGACGACTTTTGCTCAAACTCGAAAACTAACAACCTAACAAGGTAAAGGTTTCTTGTTCGCTTCTTTACTTTACCTTAAAAAGATTGAAGTGAACAAAAAAATCGAAGTGATCACTTTATTTCCCTGTTTTACTTATGTAATTTTAATTTTGTGACGTGTCCAAGAGTCATGTAAGGTCTAAAGGAAATAAAGGACTTTGATATTTGATGATTGGATTGAAGATTTTCGCGTTAACTTCAGCATCCACTTTATTTTTTAGTTCGCGAGCGCATAATGAAAGCTACATTTTTGGATAGAGGACATTTATACAAATAAACGTCAGGTTTCCGAGATATTCACATATGAATGAAATTCATTAGAGTAAAACAATTTGTTGACCGATTTTAGGGCCGGACCACCCTCCATACAAAAATCTTCAAACCCCTAGCTAGAGGAAGCCATATGACGCCATTTTGTGAAAGGGATAAACATAGGATTTCGCATTCATAGGAGCGGGACAGAGCAGAGCATCGTAAGAGCAAAATCATGTTTTTGTTTATTAACTATTCATGAGGACATTTATATGCAAAAATAAGCCGAAGGTTCCCTTAATATTTTATTATTTTATTTGATGATGACAATAAAAAAATCTTGTGATTGATAGTTTAGATGAAATACGGTACTAACTAAAAAACTGTTGTACTTAGCTCAATTATTTCTGATACTACAAATCGTTTTTTTTTATTTTTGAAAAGAAGGGTTGGGTTCGTGTATTGCATAGATTATTATATTTTCGAAGCTTTTTCGATAAAGATTACGGATAAAAAAGGTTTTAACATAAACCAATTGGCGTCAATAAAATTTCAAAAAAATAACTGAGCGCCTGGTCGAAGCGACGCGTGACCCGAGAGCTGGTGAGTATCTGACGCAGCGCATTAGCATTGCCATACAGCGGGGCAATGCAGCCAGCGTCTTGGGGACGCTTCCGACTGGTATTAATATGGACCAGTTGAGCTATCCGTAGATTGTTTGCAATAGTCTGCAGTTGGCTCAATTGTTTCAATTATAAATACTAGTTTAATTTGTTTATATTATTTAATTGTTATTTTCTTTATTAATTAAGAATTGGCGTCAATTCACATTAGGCCTTAATGTAAAGCCAAAAAAGATAATCAGATTATTACAATTTAATCAACTATTTTTGGCAAAAGTTCTTTAAACTTGCTTCAAATTAAACTGACAAAGCTGATAGAGTCTGGCTATCGCATGTTGATACTATTCAAATATGTATTTGCAAACTTTTAAGTGGCTCTTTATTTAATGAAGAATGAGTTTTCCAAACGAATTTTTTTTATGGACAATCTAACGTTTGACTACAATCTCACAGGATGGAAATTGACGATGTGGCTGACGGTGTATCACGAAGATCTAGAAGGTCATAAATCATAAATCATAATCATAAATCATTTATTTGCAGGAATGTCGGTACAATAGTTCTTAATAATAAAATAATAGCTCCAATACATTCTGCCTCGTCAGGGCGTGCAAAATTATTATAATGTTACGCTTATTAAAATTTATCAGAAATGTAAGAATAAACAATAAAAGACAGATAACAAAACAGAAAAAAAAACTAAAAGGATAAAAAACTTGTTACTTATGTTTAAATACCTATTTTATAGTTTTGTTATTAAAATATTCCTTCATGTCATAAAAACATCTATCCATCAACCACCTTTTCAGTTTAATTTTAAATAAATTATATGTCATAGTTTTAAATTCACTGGGTAACTTATTATAAATGCGTATTGCCTGATGATATACATTCCGATTAACAAGTTCTACTCTATATTTTGGAACATAGAGCCTGTCTTTATGTCTCGTGTGTCTCTCCATCACATCTGCATGAGTCTTAAAGTAGTGAGGATATTGTTTCACAAACAAGCAAATATCTCTTATGTACATGCAGGGCAACGGAAGTATATTATATTTCTTAAATAGGGGTTTGCAGCTATCCGTATTCCAAGCGCCACAGATAGCTCGGACGCACTTTTTTTGGACAATGAATGCATTTTGTATATCGGTTGAATTTCCCCACAAGATCAGTCCGTACGCCAGGGTTGACGAAACATACCCGTGGTATGCTTTGATCGCGGCATCTATAGAGACACGTAGTCTCAGACTTTTTATGGCAAAAACAAATCTGTCCAGTTTGTCACATACATGCTTGACGTGTGCTTTCCAGTTGCAATGCTGATCGAGCCAAATACCTAAGAACTTTGCTGAATCCACTTCAGTAATCCCAGTATTGTTATATTTAATAGCAACATTCACCTTTTCCCTTCTGTATGTTCCAAACTGTATGATGTTTGTCTTTGTTAAATTGATTTTCAAATTATTTTTATTCAGCCATTCAATTGTATTAGATAATGTCATATTAATTTCATTTTCAAATGTTATCTTATTTTCTCCCTTTATAATAATTGTGGTATCGTCAGCAAATAAAATTGTATTATGGTTAGTTATATTAGGAATGTCATTAATGTATATAAGAAATAAGAATGGTCCTAAAATACTACCCTGTGGTACTCCAAATCTATTGTATTTGAAGCTAGACCGCACAGTATTCTTGTTTCCCTTGTAAACTTTCGCTACTTCAACACATTGCTGACGATCATTTAGATAGCTTTGAAGCCATTCATTAGCTCTACCTCTAATGCCATAGTTATTCAGTTTGTAGAGCAACAATTTATGATCAACAAAATCGAAGGCTTTAGACATGTCTAGTAGCAGAGCAATCACAGGTACATTATCATTTACAGCGTCCATTATTAATTTGATGACGTTGAAACATGCAAGAGAGGTAGAGCTGTTTTTTCGAAATCCAAATTGCTCGGGTTTTAGTATATTTTTATTTGTAACAAAACTCTGAAGCCGGCTTAACATTGTTTTCTCAAAAATTTTTGACATTATAGGTATAAGAGTTATAGGGCGGTAATTATCCATATTAAGTTTGTCACCTTTTTTAAAAAGTGGCTTAACAATGGAAACCTTTAGTTTACTAGGAAATTCACCTTCTTCAAAGGACCTGTTTATCAAATAACTAAGTTTTTCACAAATATAGTTAGCACTGAGTTTAATAATTCTAGTACTTAGTCCGTCTATGCCTACAGAATTTGTATTCTTCAGACTCCTGATAACTTTAAAAATCTCAACTGGGTCAGTTGGATACAGAAAAATAGAAGATAAGTTAGAGTCGTCAATGGAATTAGATATGTCAGATGATTTAAAATTAAATTGATTTGAATTCGTAATGTCTATAAAATATTTATTAAATAATTCACTAATGTCAAGCGGGTCATTATATGTCAAGTTATTGCTAATGATACTGTCTATTTGTTTTAAAGGCTCTATATCACCTATATTGTCAGTAATTACTTCCCATGCAGCTTTGCATACATTACTGCTATTATTTATTAATTTCATGTTCTGCAGCTGCTGTGATTTGTAAATACACTTTTTTAATAGTTTGCAATAGTTGTAGTATGCACTCTCATGTATTTTTTTATTTGAGCATGACTTTATTAGTTTTAAATAGAGGTTCCTTTTATTCGAACTTGACCTCTTAAGTCCTTTAGTGAGCCATCTACATTTCTTGCCCTTGTTTGACTTTTTTATTTTGTAAACAGGGAAACAGAGATTATAAAATAATACATACAGATCATGGAAATAGTCAAAAGCCTCATTTAGGGATTGTTTTTCCCTCATCTCTGAGAAAGACAAAGCAGACATACTTTTGGAAAACTTGTTTATATTCTCCTCGCAGAAGTCTCTTTTATACTCAAACCATTGACATGATTCAAACTTTTTCTTTATGGGGACTTCCAATGTTTGGGCTGTTTCGTGGTCCGACAAGGCTAAGTAATGAATTGTACCAATACAGTTTTTGATGTTACTAACAATGAGATCCAAACATGATTTTCTGCGAGTAGGACTATCAATGTAGATTTCAAAATTATAATTTTTTAAGATACTTGAGAGTTCATAACTATATTTATTGGCTTTTAATATATTAATATTCCAGTCACCGCATAATATTATACTTTTATATTTTACTGTAAGTTTTTCCAGTAGTCTAGAGAACTTTTCAAAAAATACTTCTGTGGAACTATCGGGGGTTCTATAAATACAGACTAAAATTATATTATATGTCAATAATTGAATTCCTGTACATTCGAAACAATAATTACATGCAAAATCATTAATAAAGTCCAGAGTTTTATATTCAATATTTGTCTTCACCAAAATACAGGCACCTCCACGTTTTTTTTCAGTACGTGAGTATGCCGATCTATGCAGGTCTTGTCTTGAAGAGACCTAGATTGAATTTGGCAGGAAAAGGCAGTGAGTCGAATTGTCGATGATATGGTTTCGTGGGGCCGTGGGGCAGCGGCGTACGAATATCGACCCCTCCAACTCAACCCGTGGATGTCGTAAGAGCCGACTAAGGGAACCTACCAGAGGAAGCGCAGCAGCTTCCTTCTGAGTATTTTTAAACACCAATACTGCGATCACCAATCCGCCTGCCAAGCGTGGTGATTATGGCAAATCCACCCCTACGTGGGAGACCATCCACTCGATGGACCGACGACATTGTAGCAGTCGCAGGGAGTCGATGGATGGAGGCGGCTCAGGACCGCTACTTGTGGCGTCGTACGGGGGAGGCCTATGTCCAGCAGTGGACGTGTATGGGTTGATGATGATGATGATGATGGTTTCGTGGTGATCTTGTTTTACAATTATACGAGCCCAAAATTTAAGAAAACGCTAAAATTGGGAAAGCTATAATTATGTAGATACGATAAAAAAACTGGACTTCGCGTTTATTCAGTGTCAACTAATTGTTCGATTTACTTTCTAAGAACAACACCCACCCTAAATTAAATAGTCAGGGTTTTGCGCTTTTGACCGACAGCGTTTAAGTTAAGGTTTAGTTATGGTTACTCCCTTGTCCGCATTTAGACTCGACTTGGTCCATTATGTGTTTATTTGCTAGCAAAACTAGCCTAACTCCGTCCAGAATCTTCCTGGGATCTTCACAGGCTTCGCGGAGTGACCTCGGCAAGTAGAGGATTCCTGTTCGCTGTGCTCTACTCCCTCGACAGCGTATACCAAATGCCAATAAAACGCGAGAACTACCCGTGATATGGCCGATATTTCATTCTTCGAGACAAGAAATGTACCACGGTCTCCACGGCGGCAGTCCAACGCTATTGTATGATCTGCTCTACCATAGCATATGCTGAGTGGAGTCCGATTTTGTCAGTTTTATTTTTATTTAAGTTATTTACTGTATATTAACTCATTTGTTCTGGGAAATAAAAATCTTTTTACTTACACTTAAATATTAATGGCGGTTCCAATGACATTTTCCATAGCTGTAAAAGTAGTTTTTTGAACAGTACATAGGGTTGCGTTAACATTCTGGTCTGATCCGGGAGGCACTAGAGCAAGAGGCAGACCAACTACAAGATTGGACGAAAACATCACAAAATTTACAAATGAAGACTGGATGGCAGAAGCCATCGACAGAGACCAATGGAGAAGTCTGGAGGAGACCTTCACCCTTACATGAAGGGTTCTTGCACCCTTAAATTATTTTAATAAATTGCCTAAATAAATGTGTTAATTACATATAAATAGTATGACATTAAATTAAACTTAGACAAAATGTATTAGAAACGGCAATGAAATAAAAGACCAATTTTAATTTTATATACTTTATTTTGAGGAGATCCGTAGCATTTAAGAGCCCTAGAAAAGAACAAAAGCCTTTACACCCAAAATACATAGTTTTAACGACGAATGCATGTTAGATTGCGTTTTCTAGCTAGAACGTGATAATATTTCCTTACCTAATATTCACTTTAATCATCTTTCCAAACAATAAATCATTCAGAAATAAATCAAAAACTTTCTAGATTACGTATAAAAGAGGCCCGCCTAATTAGAGATGACATTTGTCTAAAAACTGACACTTTTTATTATTGCAAAGTGTTTTAAAAACGCCCCTAGGGGTCTGTATCATCTATTTGGCAAGACTCTTGTATTGTCGATTGGTGAATCTCTACCGCTATTTTAAAAATATCGATTGAATCTATTATAATTTATACGGAATCGTAAAAAACCGTTATTTATTCACAAATGTATTATGCATTGTCTAATTCTATGTTGAAAAGGTATATACATAAGTGTTATATAATATGGCGTGTTAAAAACGATAAACCGACTTCAAATTTCCTTACTTTTACACTTATTTTAAGTTTTGCGGGATAAATATTAATACCCTGAGAATAAAAATTTTATGGGACTCTTTCGGGATCATTTTCTATACAATAGTGAAAGAATTTTCAAAATCGGTCGATAATTGGCGGAGATATCGCGTAAAATTCATAAAAAAAAAGTATCCTACGTACAAATTGAGTATCTCTTCCTTTTGAAGTTGGTTAAAAACGAAACGAAGGTGCCAATATTTATTATGCAGGAATGCTTTTACAGTTGTTACATCATACATTTTACAAATAAAGACATCAGACGGATAAATAAACATAAAAAAGATTTTCTATTGTCCTAATCTGATATTAATTTATATAGTTTTCTACTCAAATAAATTTAAAAAAAAAACATTTTTTTATGTAATCCTAAGCCTAAACTTATCCAATTTTACTACAAATCGAATGATTTAGATAACAAATTTACTTTTATTGACAAAGAAAATAACAATCAGATAATATAAAGAAATTAAACTATTATTTACAATTGAAAATTGAGCTAACTGCAGACTGTTGCAAACAATCTACAGTTAGCTCAACTGGTCCATATCAATACCAGTCGGAAGCGTCCCCAAGACGCTGGCTGCATTGCCTCGCTGTATGGCTATATATTAGATAACTATTTAAAGCATTTTAAGTTCGGCTCAAAATTAAATAAGGTTAGCTTGATTCCGGTTTCATTATTTTTGTATTAATTTGATTCTTCTCTTTTGTTTCCCTTCTCTTTACTTCACCTTCACCTGCCATGTATAAGTTTAAGGATCTATAAATAAATTAATCGGAATCTAATCGGTTCGGGAAGCTTTGCAATATCTTCTCATCACAGATACCGCAGAGCCTCAAGACGAAAGTCTTCAATAAATGTGTGTTGTCAGATGACCTACGGATCTGAGACGTGGTCGCTAACTACAGGCCTCCTTCATAAGCTCAGAGTCTCTCTCAGCGGGCTACGGAGAGAGCTATGCTTGGAGTTTCTCTGTGTGACAGAATCCGGAAATCCGTCACACACATAGCTCTCAGAATTAGTAGGCTGAAGTGGCAGTGGGCAGGTCATATAGCTCGCAGAACGAATAACCGCTGGGGAGTACTGGTTCTCGAGTGGTGGCCACGATGCAATGCGAAACGGAGTGTTGGGAGACCATTCACTCGATGGACCGACGTCATCGTAGCGGTCGCAAGGAGTCGATGGATGGAGGCGGCTCAGGACCGATATTTGTGGCGTCGTATGGGGGAGGCCTATGTCCAGCAGTGGACGTGTATGGGCTGATATGATATGATGAAATAAATTAATATGAACTCTAATAAATAATACTGGACAATTCACATAGCATCATCCCACTAAGGTTTGGAACTCGCTGCCTGCTTCTGTTTTTCCGGCCAACAGCCCGGGTCTCTTCAAGAATAGAGTGAATAAGTATCTTCTAGACCTTCGTGAATTTCGTGATACATCGTCAGCCACCTCATCACTTACCATCAAGTGAGATGGTGGTCAAACCAAGGAACTGCATCATAAAAAGTCCCAAACTAAACAGAGTTTGTATGGTACAATATGACTGATATATTTAACAAATACATAAATAATGTATGTATCAGTTAAGAGTTCTGTGTATATTGTACACTAGCTGACCCGTGCCCACTTCGTTGAGCGGTAAACATTTTTAGTTGTTAATATATATAGCCTATAACTCTCGCAAATAACGTAGTTTTCAATAGGTGAAAGAATTTTCAAAATTGGCTCAGTAGATTCAGAGATTACTCCCTACAACCTCACAAACCTTACTTATTTTTATTAATGTAGTATAGTATAGATTTACATATACCTAGATTTTATTGACTGGACGTGACACAGCTCCACATTTACCTAGGTATAATATGCGTTTCAAAAGCTTCTGATAGTACCTACGAGAATAGGGTACTACACATCTATTGTCCAGTTCTAAAACTGGAAGGAAGAATCACCAATCGTCCTAAATCTTCACAATTTCTATCTTGATTCATGGCGTCTCGCAGATTTACATAATTCTCAGCGCGTAGTCTTCTCTCATTTGTTCTGTTCTGATGTATACCAAATACTCCGGCCGAGAAATGTCACTTCCATCCCCACTCCCAAGGGAACCTTAACGAATTCCAGGATTAAAGTATTACATGACCTTCCTCGTAGTATGAACTTAAATCATGCCAAGTTTCATTTGAATACATTCAGTAGTTTCAGCGGTATGTGCAGCCAAGAAATTTTACCCTACTGTGAGGGGCCACTACGGGGGGCTACTGGGGTCCCACTGCGGGGCAATGTGTGGGGCCCCCACTGCCGGTGCCCTCCACTGTGGGGGCCTACTGAGTGGGTCCCACTGCGGGGGTTACCGGGGGTCCCACTACGAGGAAATGTGGGGGGCCCCCGGCTGAGAGCCCCCACTGTGGGGTACTACTGCGGGGCAATGTGGGGTGCCCACTTCGGGAGGCCATCTGCCGGCGGCCCCTACTTCTGGGGCCCCACTGCCAGTGCCCCCCACTGTAGGTGCTACTGAGGTCCCACTGCGGGGCAATGTGGGGGGCTACTGGGAGGGTCCGGTTGCGTGAGGGGCCCCACTGCTAGAGTCCCCACTTCTGGGGCCCCCGCTGCCTGTGCCATAAAAAGTATCCTATGTCTTTCCTCCTAGCATGAACTCAAAGCCTGCCAAGTTTCATTTGAATACATTTAGTAATTTCGGCACTACGCGCAGCCAAAAAAATTTACTTTCATCCCCTCTCCCAAGGGAACCCTATTGAAATCTGGGATAAAAAGTATCCTATATCCTTCATCATAGTATGATCTCAAATCCTGCTAAGTTTCATTTGAATACATTCAGCAGTTCCGGCGCTATGCGCGGCCAAGATACAGACAGACAGACATGATGGAAAAAAATTACATTTTTGGCATCAGTATCGAAAAAAGAGTGCCATCCAAAAAAAATTTTCTAAATATCTTCAATGTACAGAATTGGACCTGTTACAGTTTTATTATAAGTATAGATTATGTATATCAAGAACATACATGTATTGTAAGTTAGTATATAAAAGTTATCAACCACAGAGAGTTTATTGAAAATAGATCTCTGCAAATAAAAAGTATACAACCTTGGCTCACACCACAACTTGCTCGGCATTTCTTGGAATGTACCCGTCTGTAGATATATTTATCAAACTATCATTATAAATGCGAATGTCTGTGTGTTTGTTAAGTTCCAGTTCTAGAACTTAATGCGTGCAAAGTTTGAACCCGATCCGTTTCATAGTTTTTACGTTGTCCCGGGTCAAACTTTCGTAGATTTACGTAGCGTAGGAATTAAATAAATTCTGTGACTACATAGTTTGGGTAAAATGAACTTCATTCTTCCGTATTATTTATTCCTTTAACTGTGATTCCAGCTGGAAACAACAGGAGAAGGCGGTGAAGGGAATACCACCAACAGCAAGCTGACCGGCATTCCCCAAATCGACTACATCTATGATCCGAACCTGCCTCGAGAACTGAACGGGTACAATCTATCGGAGTACCCGTTCCTGGATACAGTTCCTAAGCCAGAGCTGATTGACTTCAAGTGTGACGGTCTACATGATGGGTTCTACGCTTCTGTAGCATTGAAGTGTCAAGTGAGTTCCAATTGTCATTATCAAGTTTTCAATAATATAGCGATAAGTTGAGCAATTCCGTGTTCGTCCCACTGGTTTTGGCCCAAACTAGTCCGAACACGGAAAATCAACGTGGGGATTTCATTCCGCATTCCAACTTTAAAAAAATCGGTATAAGTATATAGTAATTTGTCGGTATTAGTATGTAGCTATATCAGGGTGCCCTCCCTCTGTGCGTGAATGGGAATCCCTGGATAAAGGCCTCCTCGGAGGCTCACGGAGCTCGTGTTATTGATTGTATACTTAATACAATACCCACATAGGCTACATACATTGCATAGATAGGTGTTTTCCTTTCTTTTCTTAGGCTCTACCGCTTGGCGCTACTATTACAGTGTAGGGAAGTTTTAATTTCCCGTGACACTACTATTTTTATTAGCTGATTGAACGCATACTTTTAAGTTTAAATAGAATATACCCAGGACAAATTTGACTTGTCTAAGTACATATTTTGTAAGCCTAAAGAAATAAAGTTATTGTAATGTGAAATCTGAAAAATCGGAACAAATATCTCTAGATCGTACAAATATTTTTCCCGAGACGGGAATCGAACCGACAAACTCCTGCGTTACTGGCGAATCTTTACCCGCTGCTCCACAGAGATCGTTAATGGTACTATTTTTTTTATTATTTTCCTTCCATTACCATGATATTAACATTCACCATCGTGTCATCTTCCAGGTTTACCACCATTGTATATATGGCTTCCGCCACGACTTTCTCTGCGCCAACTACACTGCCTTCGACCAGAAGACCTTCATCTGTCAGTTCGTCTCCGAGGTCGACTGTAAGAATTCACCTAACTTTTGGAGCAGGTGAGTGATCTGATTTTTTAACCAACGATGGAAAAAAAAGGTTTTATTACATATGTAGTAAAAAACAAAGTCGCTTCCCACTGTCGATCCCTATGTATGCTTAGATCTTTAAAACTACGCAACAGATTTGGATGCGGTTTTTTTAATAGATAGAGTGATTCACCAGGAAGGCTTCGGGTGCAATGCTAATACTAAATTATAATATAACGTGCCAGTCTCTGATGTCATCTGTGGAGCAGCGGGCGAAGGTCCATCTGGGACGCAAAATTTCCCAACTTCCACATTTTGTTGAAATAAAGTTGGCAACTGGACAGTGACGTCACAAGAGCCACTCCCGGAGGAACAGGCCTTAGTTTCATGGATCCATGGATGATATGAGTGAAAAAGGAGTGACTGCGGTGAAGAAGACTGATAGAAGCGAGTGGAAGGAGAAGACCTGTTGTGCCGATCCCACCTAAGTGGGAAATGGGCAAGAAAATTATGAATAATGATCAGTCATCTAGTACGCTTAACTCAAGCTCTGCTTAGCTTGGGTCTAGATGCTAGCTAGGGGCAACTGTGTGGATTGTCCAGCATTGAATAAATAAATAATGCAGTATTACGTAGCCCGAAGCTAAGCAGAGCTTGTGTTATGGGTACTAGATAACTGATATATATATAATACACTACATAGATAGATATTTTTTTTATTATACATAGAAAACGTCCAGAACACCCTGAACAAATATTTGCAGATCGTACAAACATTTGTCCCGAGGCGGGAATCGAACCCGCAACCTCCTGCTTTACAGGCGGATCTTCGCCCACCGCGCCACAGAGGTCGACAATTATCATTATCGTCGTCATTAGTTATTAGTTTTATTAATCTTTTGAATGTTCCAGAAACGATGCACTCTACAAAGCGACCACCACGACGCCAGCGCCCACACCTCCGCCCACCACCACTACCACCACCGCCCGCCCTCCGCGTCCGCTGCGTCGCCGCCGCCCTTACTACGACGACTACTATGATGATGACGAGTACTACAGCGCGAGGGATGATTATGAATACGATGATAGGTAATTTATTTTCAACCGACTTCAAAAAGAGGACGTTATCAATTCGTCAGTTTGTTTTGTATGTATATTACGCTATATCTCCGCCAATTAAGGACTGATTTTGAAAATTCTTTTACTATTGTATAGAAAATGATCCCGAAGATGTCCCATATATTTATCCCCAGAGATTTAGTATTTATCCCGCAAAACTTAAAATAAGTGTAAGTACCTAAGGGAATTTGAAGTCGGTTTATCGTTTTTTAAAACATGCCATATATTATTGGTAATGGTCAAGCGTTTCCCAGAGAACTTATTCACCCTGTATTTGAAGACTTCAAGATTGTACTCATATTCCTTAACTTTTTTTACAAGATGCCAAACATGCCATTATACCCACATGGGCATCTGTAATATTGGGAATTTGTAATATTGGAAATATGTAGACATGGGAATCTGTATGTGATTTTTTTTTCATATAAAAAAAGTTTTTATATCATCTAGTACCAAAGTGCTGAAAGACAAATCCATAGAACCCAAACTCGACGTGGTTAAGTCGTTTCGTTTAGGGTTTCCTATGGCCACCTTCGGTTTCCATCATCAGACCAGCTCGATGGTACCATGACATTGCATTGTCACCGAACTTACATAAGTATCCCAAATTTCAGCTCAACCAGTTGAGGATAACTGGTCTAAAATTGAGTTACAAGATTCCACCCGAACAAACATAGTTACATTGCAAGTTAAATAAAAGCTTGTAAAAATTAACCTATTTTCTATATTTTCAGACCAAGAAGACCACGACCCAGACCAGGCAGCAGGCAGGGAGGAAAGAAGAGACCAGTTGATGATTATTATGACGAAAGGTAAATAAATACACATTCCCCATTATAAATACACAATGTCGCGGGTCTAGCTAGAGGCACGAGCTATACAGGCTGGCACGAAACATGTGTACCAACTTCTATGCCCAAAGGACACCGAGGGGGTCAACTTTTGATATGATTTGAATTTAGAATATTTTATTAATTCATTATGAATGTGTGCGGGTTAACTACAAACCTAGTTTGTGTTGGAAGAACACCAACGTTTCATCCCTTAACGAGAGACTTCATGAGGATGAAGACAAACTAGGTTCATAGGTAACCCGCTTACAATCATAATGAATTCGTCAAACTACGAAAGTTTATATGTATAGTAAAATAGCTTATTAATTGTTTTAAAAAAAAAATGTTTATTCCTTCCTAGTCTAGCTAAGGCGCTATGCAGACAGAGTAACTATTGCAGCGACTGGCAACTTGCAACAAGCTGTTTACATTATAAACTTCTTATACTGTGCCTTTAAAGGCACAGGTAAAGTCACGAAAAATATTTAAAAGTTGACAGGTTCCCCAACTAATTTCCAAAAAAAATGTCGCTCTGTCCGTATAGGTGGTAAAGACAAGCAAAAATATTTATGAAATATTTTCTAAAGTCAAGTAACGGAGGAGAGCGTAAAAAGAATATGACTAGGAAGTACAATTATTTTTTATGTAATTTGTCAAAATGTATAAAAAATATTCAAATGTAATTATTAAATATTATTTTATAGTGTACACATGTTTCATGGTAACCTGTAGATATAAGATACTGCATGATATATACCTACTCCGCCCCCTAAACTCACTGTCTTGTGTGGTATTGTTTTTGATTTTTTAATGGAAGTTCTCTCTTTCCTATAATGCCTAGTGCTAATAAATAAATATATTATAAACTCGACGACCGCCACAACGAAAATGTTGTACTTTTGTGTTGTGAGTTGTTTACTTACATTATTTATGAGAAGTCTCAAGTATAGTTTAATTATCTAAGATAACTTGGGGCTAGTGATAGATGATGCTTAGTGGATTGACCAGCATAATTTAGATATTTATTATTCTTACATGAATTTAATTACAGATATGATCGCCGCCGCCCCGGCACAGCACGAGGAAGACCCAACAAAAGACCATACGATAGAAGATCACACGACGAAGACGAAGACAGAAGACCGTATAGAAGTGGATCTAGAAGACCGAGGCCACGTGACGAATTAGACGATAAATACGATGATGAACGGCTAACCAGAGATAGTGATAGGGAAAACGCTAGGGATGATAGGAATGAAAGGCCAAGGAGACCAATCGACGATGATGTTAGACCAAAAAGACCTATAGATGATGACCGTGATGTGAGGCCCAATAGACCTGCTAACGATGAAAGACCAAAAAGACCAATCGATGAAGAAGTAAGACCGAAAAGACCGTTAGATGATATACCTAGAGATGAACTTAGACCAAAAAAACCCGTAGATGATCAGGAAGAATTGGTACCTATTAGACCAATAAACTACAATAGGCCTAGAAAAGAATTCAGACCAAGGAACGAAAAACCGGTTGAGCCTGTTGATGAGGATGAGTATGAACCGAAATTGAGAGACAGAGATGAGATTAGGCCGAGGGATGAAGTACGACCGAGAGATGATCGTCTTAAAGATGAGACCAGGCCAACCGCAAGAGATGAATACAGACCAAGGGATGAAAAACCAGAACCCAGACCTCACAATTTCAAATCTAGAGATGAACGCAGACCATTCAGAGAAGACACCAGCAGAGGCGAAGATAGATACCAATCAAAAGGTAGACGTTACGATGAACCTAGAGACGAAAGGCCTACAAGAGAAGATCGACCAAGGGACGACCGTCCAAGGCCATTCAGAGAAAAGAACTATGAAGACGAGAGACCCGAAAAGAAAGAACTTACAACGGCAACTGCAGGTCTAGTCAAACCTGTTGGCACAGGCATCTTTGCTCAGCCAAGAATGCCGCCAAAAATTAAAAGGCCCGTACCCTTAAACGCTAAAGATAAATTCGAATACGTCCCTATTCAAACAACGAAAGCACCGAAACTATACGACGATGAATATGATGATTATGATGAAGAAGATACTAGAAGACCATCGTCTTCTGGCAAAAGTACTTCGGTGCAGCAAAGAGTAGTTGAAACGGTCGAAAAAGAAAAGTTCAAGCCTAGTAGACCACATTTAGGAAACAAATCGAATAGAAGACCCATAGATTACGATGAGGAGTATTACGATGAACCGATTTCAAAGAACTATAAAAAAGAAATCAGAAATCGACCAAAAACTGATGACTATTATTATGATGAAGATGATAATCAGGATAGAGGGAAACAAAAAGACATAGAAACGAAGGTAAAAAATATTAGAACAAATGTGAAGGTAGTAAAAAGGCCTTTTTTACCGTCTAGGGGTGGTAGTCCATACCTGCCACGTGGCTTGCAACCAGTCGCTGGCAGGGACATGACAGATCCTATAAATACCACCCCCAGAATCACTACTACTACTACCACAACTTCTGAACCGATCACCAACCCCCCCACTACTCCTGCACCTACTACTAGACCTACCACTAGGCCCACCACTAGAACAACAACAACAACAACGACACCAAAACCTACAACAACAGTAACAACGCAACAAACAACAACAGGAATAAAACCTGAAGAAGAATACGAGTATTACGAAGAAGAAGATTACGATAAAAAGGAATCGACAACAGCGTTTGTTGAAACTACGACAAGAGCTGAAACGACAACGTATCTGACAACGTTACATCCTGAAACAACATCTACAACAAGAACAACAACTTCTCGACCAACAACACCCAAACCAACAACTCCTAACCCAACTACAACTGAAGCAACAACAACAGACGAAAAAATCAGGAACTTAGAAACACAAGTCCTACGCGTTTACAACGAGAACTACGAAGCTATAAGGGACAAACTCGCATCTACTCTCACACCAGGAGAATACGTAAACCCTTACTTAGCTACACCAAAACCACCACAGGATTTTCGCCCCAAAGTCCAAATAAACCCTGAAATATCAAAACCGTACACAGCTACAGGTAAACCTTTTATCCCAGAAAACATATCGATAAAGCAAAACCTAGCAGATTCTATAGAAAACGAATTCGATGTCAGGATAAACGAAGCATTAGCACCAAAATACTCTCCGAGAATACCTAGTGGCTTCTCTGTTCCTGACAGAGATTACACTTTTGCTAGATATAGAAATATACAACCAGAACCACAGTTTGCAGCTTCGGAAATCAGCAATTTCCAAGTAAGAAAACGACAACAGCCTCTCGTCAGTATAAGAACTCCAAACTCCTACTATATCCAACCACAGAGAATGTTCGAAGACCCAAATAGATATCCTAGACACCTCTTGTATAGACCAGAATTTTTCTAAATGTGATGTAACCTTTTTTTGGTAACCTTTTTTAAGTGTTCTATGAAAACCTGTAGTGTGCTCATAGCCGATATAATAAGTTAAATAATAATGTTAATTTGTTGATTAAAATGTAAAATAACTCTTATATTGGGTGCTTAAAATTTCGGCTGTATAAATAAAATTGCATCTTACAGGTTTTCGTAAATTTATTTACTTACACGTCTTATCTAAACTTTAGTAAAATTATATTTTCAACATCACTGCCGCTTTTATTCTATATGAAAATTATAATTTTATATTATTAGTTATACTCGTAAGTTAAAATACTCTTTAGTTACCCTAGCTTAAGTTATCGTCTCCAAGGTTACCTATTTTAAGTGGAATTAACGAGTTTTTTATTAATTCATGTTTTATAGTCAGTTTTTGTACAGAAGAATAAAAAAAGTACTAATTAAATTATGAAATTGTAAAAATTAGGGCGAACAATTTTGTACTTAAATATGAATAAAATTTTGTATAAAATAAACTAAATATGGAAATTCTACAGAGTTTAATTTTTTAAGACTGTATGTATGTATGTATGTGTTACCCGGATCATTGAATCAGCCGGTTTGTAAAACGGCTATGCAGTCTACAAAACGGTGCCTTTCGATTAAGGCGAATTAGGGGAAAAGACGAAAACGACGTCTTTTTCGAACATGTATTTGACGAAAATATAAATCGTGGACCTTTGAAATTTATATATCCGGTAACACATATCTTAAAGTATTATGTGCCGGTTTCAAATGCTTGCCGGTAGTTATAGTAAGCACTCAGAAAAAGTTTAGAGAAACAATATCTTCAGGTGAATGAGCACGCTTTTTGGCGGTGTGTCTTATTCGTTTACTACCAAACTTAGTATAGTTATTTATGTAGCTCGTATGCTTCAATTGCCGGTCCATTTGTTTTTAAATAAACTCAAAATAAGAAGTTGTAACGAAAAAACTATTTGCGCCTACTAAAACGTCTTTCTCCCACGAACGATTGCTCGCAAAATTTGATTAGGCAATGTTAGTAGTGACCGAGCGAGGGCACGCGCTAGGCGAAGACGCGACGTTGCAAGCTCTATAGCGGCCGGCTCGAGTGCGAGGTTGCCAGACCAAACAAAACAATCGTGCCGTCGTCGTCGTCGTTGTCGCAGCCGTCACGCGTTTTTCTTTTTGCATTATCATGCCTCCATAATATCATCTGAAGCAGTTTCAAAAATAATAAAGTACCTACCTAATTGATTTTCTAAAATTCTGTGTTGTGTTTTGTCTTTAGTATTTCTTCTGGAGTTGGGTTTTAGTGAAACAATAAGAATATGGGAAATAAAAAAGGGCTGAAACACCTGTACCTACCATGCTACCTATATCTGAGGGCCGCCAAACACGGACTACTCGGGCAGTTAGCCATTGATCAACATACACGGACTGCTTCCGAAGCAGTTCAACTGCTCGAGTGGTTCCGTGTATGTGTGTATGAATGACTGCTCCAAGCAGTCCGTGTAGTACCCGTGTAGTATGGTTGGTATGGTGGCCCTTATAAATAATAATTGCTTAGTCCCCTAGTCAAGTTCGCAGGCATAGTCTAATATCGATGCATCGATGCATAGAGTAGTGCCGTTACAGAGACTCATTAGCATTGTGTTTCAATACCAACTTTTTACACACGCAACCGAAGTAACATTACCTAATCTGTGGCGCAACTTTTACCTAAGTACCTAATAGTTATGTATCTTACGGCCGAATACTCAAACGCAACTCAGATGTAAGCACGTCTTATGTCGCAATATTTTGACAGTTTTCAATGAAAATCTGTCAAAAAATCGTCACTTGAGTCGTGCTTAAATCTGAGATTCGTTTGAGTATTCGGGGGTTAGGTACCTACTAATTATTGACGTAATTGTTATAATTATTATAATATATATATATATGGCTGAAGTGGCGATGGGCAGGCCATATAGATCGTAGAACCGATAACCGTTGGGAAGTAAAGGTTCTCGAGTGGCGACCGCGATGCAATGCGAAACGGAGCGTGGGAAAACCTCACACTCGATGGACCGACGATATCGTAGCGGTCGCAGGGAGTCGTTGGATGGAGGCGGCTCAGGACCGCTATTTGTGACGTCGTTTGGTGGAGGCCTATGTTCAGCAGTGGACGTGTACGGGCTGATGATGATGATATATATATATAAGAGTAGACAAAAAATGTATAAACTGTATATTGAAAAACAACACAATTTTAGCCAGGAGTTCAAAGACAAAGTAAAAAATCGCTCAAAAATATTTAGAAAAGTTTGTCAAATGGCAAAATCTAATTATATTAGCTCAAAAATTAAAAACAGTGAAAATGTAATAAAATAACGAACGTATTGCACCAGATCTAGCTTTTATGTTCAATGAATCTATTGATTATGGCGTTTTTCCTGATTTGATGAAACATAGTAAGATAATCCTACTATTTAAATCGGGTAGTAGGTCTGACCCCACTAACTTTAGACCAATATCAGTACTGTCTACATTCAGCAAAGTTTTTGAAAAACTTATTTTACATCAATTGCTTAGGCATTTCAATGGCAATGACCTGCTACATCGTAAGTAATTCGGGTTTACTCGCGGCAGGTCAACTACTGATGCCGTGTAGAGTTGATATCGCATATTTTTGATGCTTGGGAGAAGTCGCAAGATGCTTTAGGTGTTTTTTACGACTTGTCAAAAGCATTCGATTGTGTACACCATGGAACATTAATCAGGAAACTACATCACTATGGAAAATTGACACTTCTTCTTACTACTTATTTGAGTGACAGGATACAAAGAGTTGACGTAAATGGGAAACGGTCTTCGGGATCTGTAGTTACAATGGGTATACCGCAGGGATCTATCCTCTGCCTTCCCTATTTTTGGTTTATATTAACGACCTGCCTCATCTCGTTAAAAATAATCACGAGATTGTATCGTTTGCTGATGATACTTCCTTAATTTTCAAGATGATTAGACAAAACACAAATTATGACGGTGTAAACAATGCAATATCAAAAGTAGTCCATTGGTTTAATGTCAATAATCTTTTACCAAAACTAAATGCATTAGATTTATTCTACCAAATGTAAAACAAGTAAAGGCTGATATAAACGTAAAAGGAGAAACTTTAGACATTGTAGACAGTACCGTATGCTTAGGAATAACTTTAGACAGTAAACTTCAATGGGGCCCACACATAGATAAACTATCGAAGAGACTTAGTTCTGCAGCATTTGCAGTCAAAAAAATCCGTCATCTTACAGACGTTGATACTTCTAGACTTGTCTATTTCAGCTACTTCCATAGTATTATGTCTTATTACTGTGGGGGAACGCTGCAGATATTAACACCGTATTTGTGCTGCAGCAGAGGGCTGTTCGTGCTATCTATAACATGGGCCCTAGAGAATCCCTGCGTGATAAATTCAAAGAAATAAATATAATGACAGTATCATGTCAATATATTTATGAAAACTTATTGTACACTCAGAAATATCGATGGATTCCCTAAAAATTGCGACATACATAATGTAAATACTAGAAATAAGAATAAACTCGCTTTGCCCAAAACTAGGCTGCACAAGATTAGTGTATCTTTTAAAGGGCAAAGTATACGTTTCTACAACAAATCTCTGAGTGACTGAGTTGCAAAAATTATCAATAAATAAATTCAAACAAACTATCAAACATATCCTTTGTTATGTAAAGGCTTATTACAAAATATCAGATTATCTTGAGGATAAAAAAGCATGGGACGACTTTTGCTCCAACTCGAAATCTAAAAACCTAACAAGGTAAAGGTTTCTTGTTCGCTTCTTTACTTTACCTTAAAAAGATAGAAGTGAACAAAAAATCAAAGTGATCACTTTATTTCCCTGTTTTACTTATGTAATTTTAATTTTGTGACGTGTCCTACAGTCCAAGTGTCCTATAAGGTCTAAAAGAAATAAAGCACTTTGATATTTGATGGTGGAGGGGTAGGTAAGTATTTTTTTTTTTGCGAAAATGTATAAAGGGATTTTATGGGACCTAGGGAAAATTCAGACTTTTCGAAATTTGCTCCCCTTCTTCCCCCCTCTAGTGCGGCTCCCAAGCAGAGCCATATTATTATTTTTTATGGGGATTTTATAGAAGAGGACAAGTAATTTGGAATGCGATAAAATTTTTGTCCCCATGCCAACAAAAAATCCCTCCTTTTGAGATTGCTCCCAGATGCCGATGTGATAGAGGAGTATCGATTGCGGGACCGTATAGAGGGTTTCTACTCAAATTGGAAAAAAATCACCCCACTTTCCCCAAAAAAAAACTCCCCTCTTTTTGTATCTCCCAAGCGAAGTGACTTGAAAGAAAATATTTTGTTGGGTCTTGTAGAGGATCAAAATAATTTCGAAAACAAAATGTTTCCCCCCTAGCCCTTTGACCCCCCTTTTTAATAAAAAACTGAAATTTGGTCTAATTTTGACCTTTTTTTTCATATATACCTTTTTTCCTATATTTGGATACCATGTTATGTATTTTTCTTTTCCATGATCACGGACCATATAGTGACCCGGTCCTTTGGGAGGCATGCGTGGAGCCGAAGCCAACAGCACAGAGGCCCTTTATGAGAATTAATCTAAAGGCGAGAGCTACACATAGCGGGTATCATCCTTGGTTGCACAATATGATACACCCGAAGATGATATCCGCCAGGTGTAGAGACTATTGCAAAGGAAAATGAAAATAACAAAAAAGCCATGTTATTGTGGTGAATGGATGGACTTCTTATTTTTCTTATTATTACATAGTTTACCAACCATATTCTATCAAATGGTATCAATTGTCTTGTCCTTTCACTTAGAGAATATTTTTTCTTGCGGGCCATTAATTATATTAATTTCTTTATTTTTCAGTAAAAGAAGATTAAGGGTTCCGTTAAATTACTTCTTTCCAGATCAACCACATCATAACTAGTTACCATACCAACCACTTTCCTAGCATTGAAAACAAGGACGAATATACTTTTTTACACAAGATAGTGAATTTATATTATCATGCCGAGTGTTCTCATCAATATTAATAACTTCAACAAAAATAAATTTAATAATATTTGTTTTACTAAAAAGATATTTTGTGTAGTAATGTTTTAATCCTAAGCCTACCTATATTCATATACATCATATAATATTTTTAGACAATTATTATTCCTTTGGACAGTTTCTCTCAAGGGGTATCTCTGATCATCATTACTCTGTGTACTGTGTGTACGTATGTACTACACTAGTGCGCGCCCACTAGTGCATCTAACTGCAGTGGTGGACACCGCGCGCGCGTTTTGCTTGCTCCATAGATGGCGCGTGGTATCCCCGCTAGGCTGCCAAGGTCATTTGCCTTTGTATACGCCTTAATACCTAGATCGATTAACGAACAACACGTTCAACGAGTTGGCTGAATGATGATTGCCCAATTGGCTTAACTTGAAACTGCGGTGTAGTGTCGTTTCGCCCATTACTTACAATATTTACCCGACTAAGGCGAGGGTTATGATTTTGACACCCTATGTATGTATGTATGTATGTAGCCGATTTTTATGTTCCCACGTAGCGCTGAAACTACTGGTCCGATTTCAACAAATGAGGTGTCGTATGATACGTCATAATAGCCCGATGGTTATAGGCTATGTGACGTCATATAAAAATGGGGGTATAACGAGATAGCGGGGGTCTAAGGGTCGAAAATCTCAATGTTAGTAAATATACTCGTGTGTGATATCATTGCAAAGGCCTTCCTTCGTTTGTACTTTCCGAAAACGTTTCTCAAACTTTTGTGAGGTTAACGATTCTCAAACTATTAGCAAAAAGGTGTAAAAAAAATATAGGTGTAAAAATATATAGGCCTTTGTTACTAATTATACCCTAGGTATATGGGGTGGGTGCCTCCGACTACCTAAGTATCAAAAGAAAATGCTATGGACAATAGGTGAACGCTTTATGTAGTCGGTCTTAGTTTTTAACTATATTTTTTTTTATATGGTAGTAACAGATTGCATCTAACAGGAACCAGAGGGCTGACGTAGTCAGTGTTTTGCTGAAAACCCTTTAAAATATATATTTTATTTTTATTTGAATAAATAAATAAGATGGCACGACCACGTCTCGATACTATCGTCATCCGGACTCAGGGCTTCGTACTGAAGTAGCATTGACGTCAAAGTAGTTTATTTTTTATTTCCAATATTGTAACTTACGTTCAATTGATCTTTAGGTGTTATTCGCGTTAGATTGTCCAAGGGCTCATATACACGAGCGGCAAAGTGCCAACGGCAGAGCTAGCTGCAGCCGTCGACACCGGTCGGCGGCAGCCGTCGACTTTCGATGGCTGCCGTCCACGCGTCAACTGCTGCCGTCAACGCGTCAACGGCAGCTGTCGACTATCGACAGTCGCCGTCGGCGCGTGTCGTCGGCTACAGTTACCTCTGACGTTGGCACTTTGCCGCTCGTGTACCTATATGAGCACTAAGGTGTTGCCTGTTCACACTCAAGACTACTGAACGGAAAGAGCTGAGACTTTGGAGAATAATTTGCGTAGTCCGAGGTATTCCGTGTTCGTCTCACTTGCACTTCGGGCCCAAAGAAGTCCCAAACCGGAAAATCAAATTCAGTGGTGATTTTATCCCGCATTCTAGAACTGGAATAAATAACATTTAGTGCTACTTTCCCAGATCAGGTGGAATCCAGTGTACATTTTGTTTTTCATTTAATAAGTATAAAGAATGTCTAATAAGGATGATGGGAAAATAAAAACCACTTAGAAATACAGTACAAATGTCTTCAATAATAATATTTAATAGTAAAAACATAGTAAAAACTTATTTCTATCATTGCAAACCACTATTATAGTAGGGTACTATAATATTAACAGTAAATATTACCTTAGTACCACATTTCTTAGAATTATTACTTCTCTTAAATCGTGTACTCTATTTTTAGCTTTGGAATGATCACTAAATAAAAAATGCAAGAAAAATAATTTAATACTAGATATTCTAATTTGAATGATTTTTCAACTTACATAATTATAGGCCTGAAGATTACTAGCGGCTGGCTGTGATGCGCCAGGCCGCACTTCCAATTTTATATGAAGACTAGCTGCTGCCCGCGCCTTCGCCCGCGTTTTATTAAGATAAAAATAGCCTATATGTGATTCCAGATCCCAAATATACCCATACCAAACTTTACCCAGCCCAATCAGTAGTATTTGCGGGAAAGAGGAACATACATCCATACTCACACACTGACATTTATAATAAGGATAATGGACTGATGACATGCGACAGGATATTTTTATCCATAAAAAACGCGAGCAAAGTTGCGGGGAAGAGCTAGTTGTCCAATATTTCTAGAAGCATTGACGATTGCGGCGGACTGCAATAGAACCGAGACGATACGGTTAACCGGAATATAGTTTGCCGTTGCGGACGACCCTTTTTACCGAGGCCAGCTGCTAGTGCGTTTTATGCCTAAGAATTTTAGATTCTTTATAAATATAAAATAAGGCACTCTTTAGTTACAATAATGCAAAAAAACCTTATAATTAATAATTTCATAAACCTTGTAAAAAAATTACCTTGGATAAATTATGCCCATTATTTTCGTATATCATAAAACTCGTTGACCATCTCATTCCGGGCTCCGATCCCGGCCGTCACCGTCACGCTCGGTGACGCTAATCGGGTGTACTCGGCACGTTGACCGAACTGACAAAAGACTCGCCATGTGTGCCGGACATACAGTGTACAAGTGTGTGCAAACTCAGGTGCACACTATCCCCTAACTCGCATATGCTAACTATAGATGAGACTTCTCCTTTTGTGCTAAGCTCCAGTCGAGGTCGAAAGCTCCATTTCTTTCTCCATCCTTCTTGATATCTTCTTTCTGCTCTGGTTCTTCCTCCCGGTGGAAGATCCTGTTGAACGAATACGACATTATAATTAAGCTACAACTTCTATGTAATTTAATTGACAATCATTTTACCTGATTTAGGCATTTTTAATTATTTGCCAAAAATAAGGGCCTGACTGGGCGTTCATTCTACAAATCTTTATTGACTAAGAAAATATCAATCAAATAATATAAACAAATTAAACTAGTATTTACAATTGAAACAATTAAGCTAACTACAGACTGTTGCAAACAATCTACAGATACATAGCTCAACTGGTTCATATCAATACCAGTCGGAAGCGTCCCCAAGATGCTGGCTGCTTTGCCCCCCTGTATGGCAATGCTAAAGCGTCGCTTCGACCAGGCGATTAGATAATTTTTTTAAAACCCGAAAAAAAAAATTTAGCAGTTTCTATCTACCTACATATACCATGTTTACCGAGGCGCGGTCTACACTCTTACCCCAGCGGTCGTTTCTTCAAAAGTTCGCTCTTCAGCTTCAGGTCGCTAAATATGCTGGCAGGTGGTCGATGTGGCTGAATACAGGGCGCTATGGTGCTCATTTGAGGAGGCGCTGTCCAACAGGAGACTACCTGTTTGTTTGTTCTTCCTTCACGTACGCCCTAACTAAGCGACCAATCGACTTGATTTTTGGCATAGAGTTAGTTGATGGATGGGGAGTAACATAGGCTACTTTTTGTCCTCTTAAAACATCAAATTCTCATGGGAGACTTACGGGAAAAAGACCTTTTTATCCCCCTAGAAATGTGAAAATCGAATATAAAGCGGGTGAAACCGCGGGGGACAGCTAATAGTCTTAAAATGTTATGTCAACCTTAGAGGCAATCGAAGCTTCCTTATCTTACTGAACCTAAATTTATCCTAATATACTCTACTTCCTTACCTGTTAATAGGGAACTGGATATAGTAGAAGAGGAAGTTGGAGGCCCAGATGCAGCACTGGTACAGACAGACCTGCCACCAGGTCATCACTCCGAAGACGGCGTAGAGCCACCGGCCCGCGATGAAGTAGATGCCGTAGTAACTGTAATAGAACAGGGTGCTTTTATATACCTTGAGAGGTTCATTAAGAATGCAAATGGGTACGAACCGAATACGAATACGAACCAAGTTGGTGTTGGAAGAACACCAGCGTGTTCATAACGTATTCATCAAAATCGAAAGTTTTATGATCAGCGAGGCAATGCAGCTAGCAGCGTCTTGTGGACGCCACCCACTGGTATTCATATGAATCAGTTGAGCTACCTGTAGATTGTTTAATAGTGCAGTTAGCTCAATTGTTTCAACTGTAAATACTAGTTCTAATTTGTTTCTATTATTTGATTGTTATTTTCATCGAAAGTTTTTATACTTCTTATATGGTTTGTGAAAGTTAAATCGTAGAACCATTTTTATCTAACTAGAAAAAACTGACTTCAAATTCCTCTCTCGAGCCAACTCGAGCTCGCGCGATGCTACTTCTTGCGGTCCGAAGTGAGACTAAGTCTGTTCAGCAATTGCCGGATAAATTGACAAGGTAATAAAAAACATAAAAACAGCCAAACAACAACACTCCTCTTTCGAAGTCGGTTTAAAACCGACATGATACACTTTCCACCAACAAAAGTCAAGAAGTCAACGTACACAATAGCATATAGCACTCCAATCCCTCCAACCAAACTGAGCTCCACAGTCTTATTAGCAGGATTTCTTCTCGCTTGCAGCAGTGTTTCCACCAGGATCATCACAGATATGTTGGTGTGGACGCAGTGGTTAAACCACCATGGCACTATCTCATCGTAGACGACCGGGAAGACCAGCTCCCGGTCAATCAGGTAGACGCACCAGAACATTGTAGAGATGAACTGGAAAAGAAAATAAAACTTGAATGAATGAACTCTTTGTCCGATTTCCTACTTCCTCCTAATCCTACTAATATTATACGTAAATGTCAAAATTTGTGAGGATGGATGTATGGATGTTTGTTCCTCTTTCTCGCAAAAACTTCTGAACTGATTGGGCTGAAACTTGGTATGGGTATAGTTTGGGACCTGGTATAACGTAGGTACCTTTAGGCTGCCTATAAGTTATTTTTATCCCGATAAAACGCGGGCGAAGGCGCGGACAGCAGCTAGTGGTATAATAAATACTTCTCACTTCATCATCGCCATCGGCGAATGAGAAGACAAATCTGTTTCCTGGTGTTACCAGTCGCGTAAAATCGTAACTCCCCGAGCTCCTTGTATTACCTGTATGATTCTGATAAAACTATGTGGTTTTTATTTACACACTAGCTGCTGCCCGCGACTTCCCCCGCGTTTTATCGGGCTCAAAAGTAGCCTATATGTTATTCCAGATCCCAAACTATACCCATACCAAATTTCAGCCTAACCATTTCAGTAGTTTTTGCGTGATAGAGTAACAAATATCCAAACATCCATCCATACAAACTTGGACATTTATAATATTGGTAGGATTATTTATCACATTGGCTCTTGTATAACAAACGCTGCTTTGATTGATCTAACAATTATGTGATTTTTTATTTGTTCCCCAACTTCTACGTTTTTTCGAAATAATATGGCAACTGGATAGTTACGTGAGCAAAAGACACTCCCGGAGGAGCAGACCTTTTTTCTTGGATCATGAGTCTTACGACATCCAAGGACTAAGATGGAGGGGTGGGTTCTAACGACCCTCATGGCATTATCATGCACCATGGGTGTTCAACCCCGTCTACATGGGAGACCATCCACTCGAAGGACCGACGACATCGTAGCGGTCGCAGGGAGTTGATGGATGGAGGCGGCTCAGGACCGCTATTTGTGGCGTCGTATGGAGGAGGCCTATGTCCAGCAGTGGAAGTGTATGGGCTGATATGAAGATGGGTGTTTAATATTTATAAAAGACTTACCAGCGTAAAAGGCACCACCATGCCACAGAAGATGATATCTCTGTAATACTCCAGCTTCTTCCCGAAGGTAGATTGGTGCTTGTCCAGCCATTGCAGTGCGTCGTACAGGAGCGAGAGAGATAGGAATACTGTTTGGAACATCTGAAAGAAAGAGATGAGGGTAAAAATTTCACAATAAGTTGTTTTGAAAAAACTAAAAACCCAAAGATCGAATCCCTTATTATTAAACTCTTTTTTTTATTTTGCGGAATAAATACTAGATAATCCCTTGGGTATACATTTTTTAAGAGACAATCTCGAAATTATCCTCTATACAACTCCAAAAGAATCATCCAAATCGGTTCATATATGACGGAGAAATTAACATACATAACAAAACATACAGACAAACTTAAGAACCTCCTCGTTATTTCGAAGTCAGTTAAAAATATGAGATTGATTGATCCATCCGATACATAAAAAACATGCATAAAGCAGATCATAGAACGTCCTCCTTTTCCCGAAGTCGGTTATAAATTGTTCAGACTAGATATCAAGAGATTATTCATATTTCCACAAACTCATGGAAACCACAATTGGAAACAAGTTTTGTTTTGAGACGTTAAAAATAGCGTTTTATAGTTACAATACTACTTCCTACTAATATCATTAAATGTCAAAGTTTTTGAGTATGGATATTAGTTACTCTTTCACGCAAAAACTACTGAACTGATTGGGCTGAAATTTGGTATGGGTATAGTTTGGGACCTGGAATAACATACAGGTTTTTTTATCCCGATAAAACGCGGGCGAAAGCGCGGGCAGGAGCTAGTAAAACAAGTGTGTGTGACTCCAAATCATTATAATGATCATCAACATAATTATTGAAGAACAACGACAAAACTGCTGAACAGATCAGGCTGAAATTTTGCATAGCTGTTGGCAACATTATTGTTCTGACGTTTGCAATAGAAGATCTACGGCCAATTACTTCTCCTTTCGCTTTAATAATCCTTGTAGTCGGAGAAAATATAAAAAAACACCAAAATAAAAAAAACCTCACGCCATTAGGTAATAAATAAATATAGTTATTGAAATCTAAAATCTGATTTGTGTCGCTTTGAAATATAGACTATAAAGAAGCGACGAGGAAACCTTTGGCCAGTAACTTGTTATTTTCGGGTTGGAGCAAAACCCGTCCCAAGCTTTTTTTTTCCACAACTTAACATTATTCAGCCATAAACATTCTGGCTTTTGAATAAAATCGATATAAAATTTAACTATGATAATAATATTCCTTAAGATCGGATGATCTTAAGGAATATTATAAATGTCATAGTTTGTATGGATGTATGTATGGATATTTGTTACTCTATCACGCAAAAACTATTGAACCGATTAGGCTGACATTTGGTATGGGTATAGTTTGGGACCTGGAATAAGATATAGTATATTTTTTATCCCGATAAAACGCGGTCGAAGGCGCGGGCAGCAGCTAGTATAGAATAGAATAGAATATATGTATAGTCAAAGGTGAAGCACATGAAATATTATACTAGCTGACCCGATAGACGTTGTCCTGTCATTCAAGTCAAACAACTGACAGTTATTTCAAACATGCTTAGCAAAGAGTATATAACGCTGGGGATAAGGTTACAGTAAAAAAGTTTATAATAAAGGTTAAGTTTTCTTAAATTTTCTAACGGCGCTAATTTCTTACTTTTTTTAAATGTTCCGTTGTAACCTTCTACGAAGTATTAAAAAGATGAATGATATCGATACAGCCGTTCTCAAGTTATAGCGTGACGTGACCAGTAGACAGGGGTTAATTATATATACATATTATGTATAAAGATAGATTACAAAATTTCAGTGTACAGGCTAATTATTGTAAGGCCAAATAGACATAAAATATGAAAAATACAGTAGGTCGCTAGTAGTCGCTGTAGCAATTAGAGCAATTTTTTTTAATGCCACTATTAGACAGCATGGCCGGTATTTGATCCCGGCCTCATTAAAATCATACGACTATCTGGTAAGGTGAAATGTCAATACTAACTCAATATGTACCTCTAATGAGACAGAAGATAAATATTACATAAGAGATACACATATGTATGGATATGTGAGATTTATTGATACAGGATGAAGAAATAAAGGTATTTAAAATATAATGAACATATCAGAGCATCTATACTCAAGCTATTTTCAAGACACAATGTTTGTAAACCAATAGTAAAATATAAGACTGGTTTTTTCGTCGAGTTTGGAAAATAATTGTCAGAATTGTACTCAGCATATATCTTAGTTGACTACATTGGCGCATCGGGCGAAGGTCCGCCACGCAGTAGGTTTGTGCATTCGATTCCAGGGGGAGCCGTAGGACAAACGTTTGTACGTTCTGCAGATATTTTATACGTCTTTTTGAATATTTAAAAACATCTAAAGAGCCTTATGAGTAGTTTTAAGTAAGTATACTGTATTAGATATCTAGTACCGAAAACACAAGCTCTGTTAGCTTAACGTTGACGCTGTGTGAATTGCATACCCTAAAAATATGCATTGTAGGAAAGAGTTTAAATCGACAAGAACGTAACTACAAATTCTGTTTGGTTACAGAAATTTAAATCACCAAGAGGTGAAAGTAGACCTAGGAAATTTTAATCCAAATCAAAAAGGAACAATACCTATAGGGTATCGCTGAATAAAAAAATCATTCGGTTAATTATATATCATTTGAATAAATAAATCTTTAATGACAAAGAAAATGACAATCAAATAATCTAAACAAATTAAACTAGTATTTACAATTGAGCTAACTGCAGACTGTTGCAAACGATGGGGACGCTTCTGACTGGTATTAATATGGACCAGTTTAGCTACCTGTAGATTGTAGATAAATAAATAAAACCCGATTTTTTTAAAAATAAATATTCACGTTAAACGAATGATTACGTTACGTTTTATTTATCTGTACCTTGCGTGATTCGGATACATAGGACAAAGTAAAATAGACCAGTTGATAAGATTATTATATAGTTTGTATGTACGAGTATGTGTTAATTAATAGATAACACGTGTTTGACCTTATTTTAGGGTTAGATATTAACCGGAATTAGATATTTTGTGAAGTTTGAACTCGCGTGATGGAGAGGATGTTTTACGAAATTGTATGTATACAGGAGGGTTCAACAATTATGAATATTTTTTGTAAGCAAAGGGGTTACAAAGCCAACAAAATATTGGTAGAAATTTAAAACAAATCGCAGAAGTTCCAAACAGATTTTGGTTTTTTCATTTATTATTTCGTTCAAAAAAATAACTATTTTCTTTAGAACTCCATATTTAGGCGGATCTTTCGAGGTAGGTAGTGCAACGCCCGAATACACAAACGCAACTCAGATTTAAGAGCGTCTCATGGCATGATTTTTTTGACAGTTTTTAATGAAAATGTGCCAAAAATACGTCACTTTGGACGCGCTTAGATCTGAGTTCCTTTTGAGTATTCGGAGGCTAGTCCACGACTAGACGAAGTTTCCCAAATCGCACTCTTTGTCTGACAAAAAAAAACTGTTGGGTCTGTTAAAAAAAATACTGACGACCCAAAGCACAAAGCGCCCTTAAAGGCACCTCTTTCCAGTCTGGTCTATTTTTATACAATTTAAAAACAAAATGATAACTATTCTTTGTATAATTTTTTATCGTTTAGAAAAGATAAATGAAACTGGGCCTTAATTCCACTAAATTGATGAGTTGCCGACGACTCGGACAAAATTTATTAGGACGTAAAAATTAATGCAAAATTATTCCTGGCCGCTGTAAACTTATATCCAATTTAACCTTCCACATGAGAGAAACCGCGCGAAGAAGTTAGTGTATGCCTAAAGAAAGAGGTATTTCATTTTGTAAGTAGTAATCTCCGGAACTACAGAGCCGATACTATGTTAATTATCTTTCACTGATAATAGTAAACTGCATTATCTCCGACTCTTTGAGGCATTGGGTTCTTCGAAAAGATATTTGGACAGTTACCTAATTGTTTTTAATTAATTTTATTGACGTTGCTTAGAATTAACACCGCCCTTACTCTTCCCACGGGTGTCTAGAGACGTGACTAAGGATATCCCCCCGGGCAGCACCCCTTCCTGCAGAAATATTCTAACACTGAACTGAACTGCGCAACGCACATGCCCAGCAGCGTGGGGATTATGGGCATTACTTCGCATACGATAAAAGTCCAGCAGTGGTTAGCTTGGGGATAAATGATGCTGTGTGAATTTTCCAACAAGATTTAATTATATATAATATTTGTTTATACATCAAAATTGACCGACGAAGCTGTTAATTCTAAAGTCATTTACAACGGGTTATTTACCATGATTAACCTTGAAAGTTTTAAAAATTTGAAGTTGCTTATTGTCGAATTATCCTTAGCAGAACCTTTTAATGTTCTATCTAGGTACCACATAAGCAATCTAAGGTTAGAAACAAAGTAGTAAAAAATACTCACGAAATTCCATCCAGTCAAATAAGCAAACGTGAATTTATATAAATTATCCAAATGTATGTGAGGACTACTTTTCAATTCTATGCTGGCAGAATAACTTCCGACGTAATAATGGTGAAGAGTAGCAAATAAGTGAATTACTGTCGTCCAATATAACTTCGCATCACTTTTATCGAACAATTTCTCGTTCTCGGTTATGAGAAAACATAAAACGTTGTAGTAAATGTTGTAGTCTTTCCAAACTGACTCCATAATTGCGGATCACTTTTTAGGTTTTGATTTTAGTGTATCACTTTTTGTGTTTTGTTGCTCGAAATTTCTAGTTTTATCTTTATAATTTTCATAAAACTTCTCTAGTTTTTTAATTATATTCAAATATCTTTATGTTATTTTATAGTAATGTAGGTTACCATGGTTTCTTTTGTTTCTAATGTTGACGTTTATTTTTTACTGAAACCAATTCCAATAAGTTTTTTAACTACACGCACTGATTTTTGTAATGATTAACTGATCGCATCCAAGCTAAGTTATTTCGATATCAAATATTAATATTTACTCTAAATTTCTAATTATTAAAATTAAAACTAATAGATGCCAACACCGTTAGATATAATCGAGCAAGTATGCCTGATCGTTTACTGGTCTACCCTCAGTTATTATCGAAAGGGTTGCCACATTCAAACAAATTTACCACAAGATGTAGCAGGGAGTTGGGAGGATAAAAATGGAAACTGTATAGCTTTTCAGTCCTAAAGATGAGTTGGGGAAAATGGAATATAATCAAATATTATTTAATTTACTTAATATTACTTTTTTGGGGTCGGCAGTATCTATTTTTTTCGAGTGTATAAATTCTATACCGGTGCGTAAATGCTGTGTGTAAGGACTTTGTGCAATACCTACCGAATAAAATTCCTTCTAGTGCCGTTAGATATTTTTATAATATTAATATTTTATTCTAAATATTTGGGGGAAGCCTTAGGGCAGCAGTGCAATCTGACTAATGAAAAAAAATTATGATGTAAGGTACAACTAACATGTACAACAAACCTCTCGTAAATGCATTGACGTCACCGAATAAAAAGAAAGAAAGAAAGAAAATCAATTTATTTGCTCACATCAAATACCTACCAATTAGTAGAGAAATCTGTATGGGTTAAATACGTAGCCAAAAACGACGTTATATCTTTCGTGTCAAACTTTTGCAGTAAGTACTTTAATAAAATTATAAACAAAATATGCAGAAAGAAGTTGGTCACAAATAAAAACAAAGAACGGGAAAGAGCAAGCAAGGTCGATGACGTGTGCAACAAGTTAAATACATATGTACATTTTAAACAAGTTTGGAAACCTAGTTCCTATAAAAGATTTTTATAATGTTTGAATGCACATTTAGAGTGTTTTGACCACGTCATGCAAACCAAACTACGTCAAAATTACATATATATTGTGCATAATTCATTATTATTCATATATTATATTTGATTGAAATTAATTCTATAACTTTGTTAAAACGTAATACGTGAGTTAATGAAGTCATTTTATCAGACCAGGAAATCTAATGTTACCTAAATTATAAATGCCGCACTAAATATAACAAATTTTTATATAAAATTTGATTCCTATTTTAGTTAAAAATTACCTAAAACCTGGAACAATGCAAACTCCGGCAACACCGATAAGCCGGTCACGTCGAAATAAAATGATACTGTCGGTATCTCTGGTCATAGTTTATACGACAATATTCATTATATTAATAAGCGTAACCATGAATATCACTTGCCTAAGCGATGGCGGAAAGTATAATGAACTCTGTGACGTATCGACTAAGAGCCGAGTAAAGTACAAAATAATGGTTGATGATGGATGATTTGCGCACTGTTACGTCGTTTTATTCCTTGTAGAACGTAGATAAAATTAAAAACAAGAAGAAGTCAAAGTTTGTAAGGATGGATGTTTGTTCCTCTTTCACGCAAAAACTACTGAACCGATTGGGCTGAAATTTGGTATGGGTATAGTTTGGGACCTGGAATAACATATATATAGGCAATTTTTTATCCCGATAAAACGCGGGTGATGGCGCGGGCAGCAGCTAGTAACAGATAAAATGTAATACTTACAAAATTCCAATTGGTTCCGTACGCAAAACTCAATGTGCACAGATGTCTCAACACCACGTTTTCATTATCAATGACACTGATTATCATCGGTAAAGCATACACGGAAACTGTGAAATGATGGATGCAAAATATCGCATGGAAAATTGATCTTAAAGATAATCTTATGTTTCTTGTGGATGCCATTTTTATGTGAAAGAAGTAATACTGAAGGTAGATTTAGGAGAGTTGTTTTTTTTTGCTTAAAACCGACAGTATATCACAGAGTTTTTGTCAAAATCACTCTATTTTTGGTAAACAACACGAGAATTTTTAAACCTGATTCGAGAAACATTAAGATTTATGTATCTTTTTCGTATAATAAATCAATATTTTAAGTTAAAAAATATAATATTTTTACTGAAACACAAAGATGTACGTTCGTCGAAACTAAAACTCCTATTGAGCTATTTACAATAAAGCAACACATTCAAGACAATACAAGTGAACAAGCTCAAAACCTGTACACACCTTAATTAAAAATATAATTAGTTGAATTCTAGTTCTCCACAACTATGTAGATTATTAATAAGGTACGCAAAAGACTGAACAAAGCCGGCTCTTTTTCCGCCAACGTCAGATTTATGTTAATATAAAATAATATAAACAATATGGAACTAGTGTTGCAATAATCTTGTTATATCTTTAAATATAAATTGTAATACTTGGGTTTGAAAAGTTATTTTTTGAATTAATTTATAAAGGTTTGACCTTGAGTATACTCGGAGCGACACATCCTACCTCAAAGTATTAATATAATGGAATGGTGGAATATTTAAGATCACTTTGATTTAACCTGTTTTGTTCCCTCATTTCGATGATCACGGGCCATATAGTAGAGATGAGTCCGGTATTCAATAACTAACTCAGTACCTGTTAGCATGGTCCTAAAATATCTAACGCTATTGTAAAATCCGCATACCGCTAGGGAATAACTGTGCAAAGCGAGCATCGCGCCTAACCGACCGTGAGCCATAACTACCCAACGCTTCAATACCTATACTTACCTAACTATCATCTACGCTACCTATGCGTAGATGATAGTTAGGTAAGTATAGCTAGCGGACCGTTCACCCGTAAAGTTATGTAGCTGCAACAAGTATTTGGTATTTCTAACCAAATCAGTTAGATGGTATTTCTAACCAAATCGGTTAGATGGTATTTCTAACCAAATCGGTTAGATGGTATTTCTAACCAAATCGGTTAGAAATATATTGGGTAGAAATCAGAACAGGTATAGAGTATTGTAACGTTATTGGGTACCAGTTGGTACTAGCGGTATTGAAACAAAATACCCAACTAATAACCGGTAGCCAAAATATCCAATAACTCCCATCCTTACCATATAGTGACCCGGTCCTTTGAGAGGCATGCGTGGGGCTGAAGCCAACAGCACTATTATATAGACTATTTTTTATCCCGATAAAACACGGGCGAAGACGCTGGCAGCAGCTAGTTTGTTGTAGTTTTAGCATTACTTTCAATAGGTACTACAGCGGGGTCATGTAGCCAGCTTTTGAAAACGTTTCCGATCGGTATTGATTTAGAACAGTTGGGCTACAGTTGGATGTATTCTGGACCCACGGGGCTATAGGGGTAACTTTCGTTCAAATATAATCATAATGTGTCATGTAACATGGGTACTAAGCCGAAAGGTGATTCTGAACCCCAAGAGGATCAATAAAGATTTTTTTTTTATTATATTAATTTGTTGTTGTTATTATTCGTATGATTTTACACGCGCTCTTGCATTATTTAGCATTATAAAATATTTCACAGATGTTTTTTGTCATGAAATTATTACAGTAATTATGTTAATACTTTGAAATTTCAAAAAAAAAAAATAATGTCACAATACATGTAAAAGATATGAAGAACAAATATTTCATTTGTTTTTTTTTTTTTTTCAAAAAATCGTAGAATAAGTGTTAATCTTACACATGTGTCGTGGTACAGGTGCCACGACACATGTATTTTAACCGACTTCAAAAGAAGGAGGTTCACATTTTTTTTAATGTATGTTACACGATATCTGCGCCAATTACGGACCGATTTTGAAAATTCTTCTCTATTTTATCCCCAGGCGATTAGTATTTATCCCGCAAAACTTAAAATTTATGTAAAAGTAAGGGAATTTGAAGTCGACTTATCGTTTTTTAATGCCATAGGCATTATTATTAATTTCGATAAATTTTTTTAACTCATCGCGGAACTTAAGTTGACACATTTATCCCCTATAACACAACACCCTAATGTTTTAATTGAATAAACATTGGTATAATAAACTTTATAATAAGAAGTTAGTACTCACAATATTCCAATTTGTAAAGAATATATAGCGATATGTGCTCAGTAATTCAACTTCTGGTATTTTTAGACTTTCTTCTGAAAATCCATCTACTAGGTTTGTACCATAGACAATCACAAAAACTGAATTGACGACACCTATACTATGAAGAACTGTATTTAACATCATATCGAATGGGAAAGTATATTTTAAAAACATTTTTAAAGAAAAAAAACTGGTTTCTATCTTTTAATTGAACGGTCACAGATTTCAAATTGAACTTATAGTCACAAGCTTTTCCGTATTTTTATAAAATTAGCGAATATAAAAAACGGTTTTGTTTATTTTACGTCTGTTAAGTTATTATTCTAAAAGCTTTATGAAAATCTATTTTCGCAACTAAGTTGTATAATGCTGAGAATTACCTTCATTAAAATATAATCACACAACAAATTATTCATTGACCAGGTTTATTTTTTTTGCTACTAACGTTTTAGGGTTCAATTAAGTTTTTGTGCAGGTACGACGTGTCTTATATTAATAAATTCTTCAAGTAACTTTCCTCAGGTGAGGAATCTTTCAAGTAACTTTCCTCAGGTGAGGAATCTTTCAAGTAACTTTCCTCAGGTGAGGAAAGTTACTTGAAGGATAAAATATCATTTTTAAATAACTCAGCTGTGCTGCTGCTGTCCGCGCCTTCGCCCGCATTTTATCAGGATAAAAAATAGCTTATATGTTATTCCAGGTCCCAAACTATACACATACCAAATTTCAGCCTAAATGGTACAGTAGTTTTTGCGTGAAAGAGTAACAAATATCCATCCATACACCCATCCATACAAACGTTGACATGTGTATATGTATAGGTAATATTAAGTAGGATAGGATAGATGAGATAGCAAACTTGAATTCACACGATTCAAGTAAAAACAGATTAACTATAAAATAATAATATAACTAGCAAAAACATGTTACAATAGCTATTGTATTCAAATAAGTCATCTACACAAGAGTAGATGCAAAGTAATACAGAAAAATAAGTAAAACAACAACCAAACAAAAAGTATAAACTAATTTTTAATATTAAAAAAAAACACTTTTTTAACAAGCTTTTATATCATCTAGGATTAAAGTGCTTGGGAAGACAAATCCCAAAACCGCATGAAAATCCGTTCAGCTGGTTTTAAGTTTATCGCGAACAGACAGAAAGACAGATGCGGCGGAGGACTTTTGTTTTATAATATGTATAGTGATAAAGATTGGATCTTATGAATATTATATATTTCAGTAGTAGATCTAATGAAATTCTTAGAGGCAGATCCCAAACTCGACGGGGTTAATTCGTTGAGTTTAGGAGTTCCAATGGCCACCTTCGGTCTCCATCATCAGACCAGCTCGATGATACCATAACATTGCATTGTCACCGAACTTACATAAGTATGCCTTTCAGCTCACTCGTTTGAGGATAACTGGTCTAAAGTTCAGTTGCAAGACTTCGCGCACACATACTAACTGGGCAAGTTTAATAATATCTTGTTATAAAACCAAGCGCTATTATAACAATAAAAATATTATATTTAACCTTTAGGACCTAGCTCGATTCTAATTATAGATTAGTATACGTACCTAAAGTCTGTTTTAACGATTATTCATTAAAAATGTGCAAAAACTGCGTCTTACTTTAGTAAATTTTTATAATATGGCGTGTTTTAAAAAACGATAAACCGACTTCAAATTCCCTTACCTTTACACTTATTTTCAGTTTTGCAGGATAAATAATAATCCCCTGGGGATAAAAAATGGACACCCTCGGGATCACTTTCTATACAATAGTGAAAGAATATTCAAAATCGGTCCATAACTGGCGGAGATATCGAGAACCTCCTTTTTTTGAAGTCAGTTAAAAATAAAATAGACCGAGACACTGATGGCTGGAATAAATTTTTGACTTTAATCTTGATTCAAAGAGTCAGACTGCATTTCAATCATCTTCATATCCTGATCATGCTCGTATCAGTCGATCATCAATATCAGTCCACAATCATGCCATAAACAGCGGTCCTAAACTGCTTCTAAAAATTTCATTAGATCTGCTACTGAAATATATGTATAATATTCATAAGATCCAATCTTTATCACTATACATATTATAAAACAAAGTCCACCGCCGCATCTGTCTTTCTGTCTGTTCGCGATAAACTCAAAACCTGCTGAACGGAACCAGTTTTGGGTTGTGATCAATCGATAGTGATTCATGAGGAAGGTTTAGGTATATAATTTGTCTAGGTTTTGCGTAAGTTGGTTGAAATATAACGTTAACTGTTGCAAGTGTCGGAAAAAGTCAAGTCGCTTTCATCGAAAACGCATACCATACCATAGACATTTTTTTTTGTTACATTGTTCATTTTATAAATATACAGGCGATAGCGTTATAAGCCATATTGCCTTGTCTTACCTTAGTTTTATTTTCTTTAGTTTTGTGTAAGATACACGTCTTTACTGGTCACCCATTTTCTTTTCGCCCCATACCATAGACAGCGTTCTCGCTCCATAGACTTCATCCATAGACTTAGGATTTTTTCACTACATTTTACTACAAAAAAGTCCATGATAAAATTTGTCGAAGGGTGAACTATTTCTATGAACCCATCATAAAACCAACTATGCTCCAAAATGAGCCGAAGCTAGTTTTATTCATAAGCAAATTGAAAATGGTTTACGATTTGCGCCAAAGTTCTTTTTCGCTATTTTTATTCTTTAAAGACAGCAAAATAAATTAATAACTACAAAAAAAAATGATTCACCTTAAATTAAGTTTTGTTGCGTCAAAACACCGTATACAAATGTACACTAAAAAAAATGTCTTCTAATGTAAAATGAGAAAAATAAATATTTAAACAGGCCCGACTTATTAACATGTCTACATTGTATTTATGTCACATGATACAGATTAAAAGAAACCCTACAAAGTAAAACTTCAGTACCTGCTTAAAAGGGCAACGCCCTATCCTTTATAAGGTTTCTGTACGGTATGTAAATAGATTTTACATTGGTTGTGTTGTGGTTAAATATAAATATATTTATAATTTTGATGTGTGAATTGTCCAGCATTATTTATTTATTTAATTCTTCTGTTTGTAAAATCTTATTCCATTAACCAACTTAGAAAAAAGGAGAAGGTTCTGTGTTTGGCTGTTTGTTTTTTTGATTTTATGCATGTACGATCGTAAATTTCTCCGTAAATTATGGACTGATTCTGAAAATTCTTTCGCCATTGTATATAAATAATTCTGAATTGGTCTCATAAATATTACCTATATTCCTGTGGAATCAGTATTTATGCCACAAAACTTAAAAACAATGTAAAATTAAGGGATTGGTAGGCGGTTTTTAACTTTTAAACCACAATCGAATTATAACATTAACAACAGTTGAAAAATTAAATACAAATCGTGTACATAAAAGCTATTTAATCAGTACCTACAAACTATACGAAGCGAAATACGATTACCTAAAGATTGTCAACAAAAATCAAAACATGGAAATGTGTTACAGGAAATACAAAATGTTTTGTATTTCCTGTAAACGTAAAAACTACTTGGGCGAAATTTTGTATTTTGTTGTAAAATGGCTAAAGCCATTTTGATAAATGAGGTATCAATATACCTAACTAATCGTCTGGTTTTCTGGTTCTTCAATTAGCTCCATTATGCAGGTACGCATTCTCATTTGAAAAAAAATGAAAAAGCGAGGACCGAGCCGGATTTTATAACTTACAATTAATCTCTTAGGTATGCTTATTTTGAATAAAATTTGCATACAAAATAAAACTTGACAGTTCACCATGACTCCTAATTTTGACCGCTCCATCTCGGCCCGTGGATGTCGTAAGAGTCGTCTAAAAGAACCTACCAGAGGAAAGGCAGCAGCTCCTTTCTGTGTATGTCCTAACACCTACACTGCGATTACCAATCTCCCTGTCAAGTGTGGTGATGATGCCCCTCCCCCCCTGTTAGAGGGCAAGTTCAGGAGTTGACGTAGTGTGCCGGTGAGGAGGTATGGCAAGATTGAAGTCCCTTTGAACCATGAGATTGGAATTTTATTAAATATTAATAAATAAATAATGCTAGACCATGCACACAGCATCATCTAGCCCCAAGCTAAGCAGAGCTTGTGTTATGGATACTAGATACCTGATATACATAATACAATATACATATTAGTACTTTGATAGTTTTTTTATCACATATAGAAAATACCCAAAACACCCGGAACAAATATTTGCAGATCGTACAAACATTTGTCGCAAATCGGGAATCGTATCCGCAACCTCCTGCGTTGCAGGCGAACCTTCCCCTGCCGCGTAAAATTGGTCATTGTTATTAGTTACTTTACTTAATTTCGCCTTAACTTATTAAGATATTTTTCTTGTGAATTTGCTGCATAAATTCTGTAAGGGGTTCATATTTTAATTTTCATCTAAGACCGTATAAAAGTTTTATATTCATTGATCAAGGTTATTAATGACTGCAGAATCGCTAATTGGTTTTAGTAACATCTACATAAATAACAGAATATTATGTAGGTAGTAACTACAATATGATGGTAAATACTAGTTTTAAGCACTTGAACTAATATTATCCTAATAATATTATAAATGTCAAAGTTTGTATGTATAGATGTATGTATGGATTTATGTATGGATGTAGGGATATTTGTTACTCGCAAAAACTACTTAACCGATTAGGCTGAAATTTGGTATGGGTATAGTTTGGGACCTGGAATAACATATAGGATATTTTTTATCCCGATAAAACGCGGGCGAAGGCAACAGCAAGTGTACCTAAAAAGTTCGTAATGATACCGAATTAAGATAATGAATTAAAAACTATGTAACCAAATCTCAAGAGAAGAGTTTCTTGTGTCTTCTAGACCTCCGTAATACACCGTCACTTTCCGTCCGGTGAGACTGTGCTCACACGAAGGTCTATTGACTATAAAAACTTGGTTCGAGAATCCAAGATATTGCTCGTGAACAAAAGGTATACAAAATATATACATTTTCTCTGTTTTAAATAATTTAATATTAGTATTAATTTTGGCTCAAATGAAAAGCAAGATCAAAAACTACGTTTTTGACCCTCGCCGGCATTATTGATAATTGCTATAATTTTCTATATTTTTGGAAATTTTCTGTATTGGGTATCACTATCACTTTCTGTCAGATTTGACATTTGCTGTCACGTTTGACATTTGCTGTTGACCTGCAGAGTTGTAAAGCAGGAACCTCGGAGGGGTGAGGAAGAAAGTCCGACCCCTGATGATCATCTTGGAGGCGGCTCCAAGATGATCATCGCAGCCAATCGGCTACTGAACAGCTTCTGAGAGACCAGAAGGACTCTCAAAGCGAAAACACAAGACTCGAGTGATGTTTCGCTCGTCGTTGAAGACAGAATGAAGAACCTATCATCGATTCTTTTCCGCATTTCGCATGTCCGAAAATATTAAACATACCTGATGATTCTAAAGCAAGTTTAGAAAATAATAAAAAATATTCGTTTCTTAATTTAGCATCAAAATGTGTAAATGCTTCAAGCTTTGTTTATTCTGACTCATATGACTGTACTAAAATGTATTACAAAAATATGCGAGGGTATACTAGAGCTCAAAATGGGGCGAACGTGGAATTAAAATTATTTAATAAATATGCCTAACAATATTTTCGGGGCAGACAAGGAATATAAAGTGGGACAAATCGTTAAAACTTATTGTGAAGTTATTCATAAATACCTTTGTTTATATAAAATATCTTAGATGCTAGAAACGGGTTTATCAGGATGTCATTGTACGTATATACATAGGTAGGTATACCAACCTAATCACCTATTTATAAACCAAGAAACTCTTGTATCATCGTTGGTAATTAACCCTAAGTACCTATTGTATATGTATACATAAGTACACAATAATTACAGATCTATGAATTTACTTCTGCCCTTGGTTCATAGGCTTGTTTGTACAGATGAGGATGGAACATTTTTGGAAAGTAAGAAAAGAGGACCGCTGACGAGCGGCGGGCGAAGGATCGCCAGTCACGCAGGGAGTTTGCGGGTTCGATTCCCGCCTTGGGACAAATATTTGTTTCGGGTGTTCTGGGTATTGTCTATGGACAATACAAATTATCTATAAGTACATTATGTATGTATTGTATTATTTATATTAGTCATCTAGTATCCATAACACAAGCTATGCTGAGGTTGGGGCTAGATGACGATGGGTTAATTTTTTTTTTTAAGAATACAAACAATCAGTAATGACGATTTTACTTACGGTTTAACTCTGGTACAGAGATGAAGATGAATGAATATCAACCATGGAATTTTCTATTTCAATTCAATTTAATATATTTTATTTTTTTATATAAAATCTATTATTTTCTGTAGGTCTTAAATAATTATTCAATTAGAAGAGTAATACAAATAATAAGCACTAACACTATATTTATTAAAATTATATAGTACAATAAAAATACAAACACATAAAAGTAACAATAAAATCTAAGGTTATTGGTAATTGACGGATACTGAGTGAGCTGCAGTTTCTGCCCGTCATCACTAACACGTTTGTGAAGGATGCCAGGTCTTAAGACGCATAGTAATACGACACTAGCGCCACTCTTTATTTTTTCTTGTATTATCGTTATGGAAAAGAATTACCAAAAGTTCTCGCCGCCAATTGATAATACCCAGTATACACTTTTTTTACGATACCACTGCAATAGTTTTGTTTCATTTAGAATTAGCAGAAAATGATTTATTAACATGGGAGACCATCCACTCGATGGACCGACGACATCGTAGCGGTCGCAGGGAGTCGATGGATGGAGGCGGCTCAGGACCGCTATTTGTGGCGTCGTACGGGGGAGGCCTATGTCCAGCAGTGGACGTGTATGGGCTGATGATGATGATGATGATTTATTAACAAACTATTTTGACAAAATTGTAAATGAATATTATATAAATTCGATTTAAATAAATATTTTAAACGATGCTACCTTTATAATTGTTAGTAGGTACCTAATCAGTAATCACACTAACACCTAGAAATTAAGCTATTATTTATATAAAACCTATTCGATACTTACTCGGCTGACTCACCAATAACACCCTTGACAAACCTCTGTGGTTTACATAGTGTTATTATTGTAAGTTTCCTATGTAACATTATTATAAGTTGGTAATAAATAAATACAATTGATAGTAAAGAAGATTTCGTATGTATTATAATGAATACCGCAACTCGATATGTCATATAATTTCAAATAAAATGTACATCATCATCATCATCATCATCATCATCAGCCCATACACGTCCACTGCTGGACATAGGCCTCCCCCGTACGACGCCACAAATAGCGGGTGTTTAAAAATACTGAGAAGGAAGCTGCTGTCCTTCCTCTGGTAGGTTCCCTTAGTCGGCTCTTACGACATCCACGGGTTGAGTTGGAGGGGTCGATATTCGTACGCCGCGGCCCCACGGCCAAAATGTACATAGATATAAGGAATTTAGTTTTTCGTACTAAAGCGGGAGCGCGTTGAAATCTTTTGCTTGGTACGCGGCGCGGGCCCGGCCTAGCGTCGTTGTGATTTATGATAAGCACCTACCTAATAAGTAATAATAAAAGGGAACTATGAAAAAGTTATTTATTGTAATAAATTGATTATTTCATAACTAAAACACTTGTTTCACCCTGTATTCTAAGCAAATTCATGGTCAAAACGAAACCCAGGGAAGTCGATAGCGAGGGAAGTTACCACGAATCGAACAAACTGTACTATCTACGGTAAAATATTGTATCATCATTCTATTGGGAAGGTAGGGGGAAGTAGGGTAAAACAGGATCATTTAACGTAAATAAAACGATTTACATAAATATAGTGAATACCGTCAGTATGTATTTCTTATTTTAGATGAAAAGTTTTGTATTTTATGTCAAAACCCGAAGTCTTCACACGTGTATTAGAGCATTTATTAATTACTAGCTGTGCCCGCGACTTCGTCCGCGTGGAATAGTGACAATGGGTAGCTAGCATTTTTAAATCTAATCAACAGCCTAAAAAGTAAATTCCAATATTTTAGCTTTAAAAATGACAATACTTCTATACAACCTTTCAACCCCTTACAACCCTTTTTTCGCATTATAAACTAGCCTATGTCCTTCTCAGACTCTAGAGTATCCGTGCACCAAATTTCATTTAAATCGGTTCAGTAGTTTTAGCGTGAAAACGTGACAGACAGACAGAGTTACTTTCGCATTTATAATATTAAGTAAGGATGATAGAATGGGTATAGGAAGCTATCCTTAAAAGATATATAGATATATATATACATTTGCGAGCTATAAACTGGAATCACTTCATCGCTGGTTTTTGCAGACCATATTTTACAGTTTCCATGCAATAAACTGTAGGTTGTGGTATATTATTTTAAAGATAATTTTATTAGCTTTCAAACTCTTTCGATATCATAGCGAAAAAAATGAACATCATATGTCATGGAACGTGAAAACAAAAGACATAAATTTTTGGAACGAAATATCAATCTTTTCATACTCCTGAATCCCTATAAAAACTGGGAATTTATGCAATTTTGTCATCAGTCCAATATATCACGTCACTCAAAATACTGGAATTACAAGAAAATGGAAACCACACCAATAGAAGCCGCTCAAATCGTCACCCTAATCCAGCAAGGGTTCTCTCAGCGTACTATCGCTCGACAGCTTCATCTGAGCTAGTCCTGTGTCTCCAAAGTATACAAGAGGTTTAGAGAGACTGGAAACTTAGTCCGAAGACCAGGATCTGGACGACAGCGATGCACTTCGGCGAGAGATGACCGATTTATTGTCAGCACTTCTCTCCGAAATCGACATCTAACCGGCGTTGACGTCCAGCGGGAGCTCGGAGAAGTTCGAGGGAGAACTGTCAGCGAGTGGACAGTGAGGCGAAGACTCAAAGATGCTAACTTGACCCCAAAAAGGCCAGCAACGGGACCCAAATTGTCTACAGCCCACCGACAAGCCCGACTTCAGTTTGCTCGTGATCACTTAGATTGGGATATACAGCAATGGAGCCGAGTTTTGATCGCGGACGAGACTAGGATGTGCCTGCATGGCAGCGACCGTCAACGGAGAGTCTACAGGAGACCGGGAGAGCGATACGCACAATGCTGTATAGCGGAAACAGTGGCATATGGGGGTGGGTCTTGTATGATGTGGGCGGGGATTTCAATTGAAGCTAAAACGGAGCTGGTATTCGTACCCGGTGGAGGTTGGGGAGGAGGACTAACCGCAGAAAGGTATATCAACGACATTCTGCTGGGCAATGTACTCCCTTACGCCGGGTTTATTGGCGAAAATTTCCTGCTAATGCACGACAATGCCCGCTGCCACACCGCTCGTGCGACTAGACAGTACCTGGAAGAAGTCGGGATTCCTACAATAGACTGGCCAGCCGTCAGCCCTGACATGAACCCTATCGAACACCTGTGGGACGAGCTGAAAAGGTGGGTACGAGGAAGATCTCCAGCTCCGGCGTCAATAGAAGACCTAAAAACTGCTCTTATCGAAGAGTGGCAGGAAATTCCACAGAATTCCATCAGGAAACTCATTAGGTCAATGAAAAACCGTTTACAAGCAGTCATTAGGGCCAGGGGGGGTAATACAAAATATTAAGCGGGAAATAACAAAGATTTTAAATAAAAATTATATATTTTCATATTACTTCTTATTAATTTAAACATCCACAACTTCGACCTATTGTAATAATTCACTAAATGAAGGTAGAAAACTTAATTAAATTTAAATAATTTTTATACCATTCGAAAGCTAACAAAATTTCTTTTCAAATGGTATACACCAATCTGCAGTTTATTCCATGGAAACTGTAAAATATGGTCTGCAGAAACCAGTGATGAAGTGATTCCAGTTTATAGCTCGCAAGTGTATATATGTATGCCATCTCGGACTTTTTTGTGGATCTATAAAAAAGGAATATCCCAACTTGAATTGTTTTGTTTTATTATCTCGAGGGCAGCGTTTTCGATGAAAGCTCCCAGGCAGCTTGACTTTATCCGACACTTCCAACAATTATAGTTATATGCAACCAATCTACACAAAACCTTGACAAATATACCTAAACCTTCCCGATGAATCATTCTATCGGTTGGTGAAAGCCGCATGAAAATCCGTTCAGTGAGTTTATCGCGAACAGACAGACGCAGCGGAGGACTTTGTTTTATCTGTATAATATCTAGTTAGTGATATTTTACGCAAATATTTCTTTGGTTTTGTAACCCATTTGTCTACAAAAAATATCTAAGATTGTACAGTTGAGTATAAACAGTTTATTAAGTTATTATGGTAGGTACCAATCTGAGATGATAATACCTAATGATGCTAGATTTTCCCATCCTCGTTCCACCTGAAGAAATATTGTTTCAAAAAATTTAAACGCATAGTTTTTTATGAACGGTTTTTACCGAAGTTTTCCTACATAACTATAAATTGTATGTAGAGATGTTCGGTGTACGATGTGGCTTTTAGTTATTTAATAAATAATTGGATACTGTATTTCTAAGAAGGCTACGAACATCTCCCAAACGGAAACGGATTTTCCCATGCGGATTTCTGAACAATTTACTCGGCTGTCGCAACTCCCCAGGACTAATTTCTTATCTCCGAAAAATTCGCAAAAATCCTGCGGCTGTCTCAGCTCGTCGTTGTCTTGGCTTCCATGTCTTTGTTGCTAACCTGATCGCAAAAAAACACCAAAATTACCAGTCTAAAATTAAGAACGTTACATTACCTACATCGTAAAGCTGGTAGATTCGTAGCTATAAATAAAAAAAAACAAAGCAATAAAACATTATCGATGTATGAAATTATATCCAACAACATAACAACTTTTTTTTTAGACTATTGACGTCAACAGGACATCGCCCTCACTGTCTTTTTTTTAATAATTGACGTATAAATTTAATAATTTTGAACTTTACATTCTTTACAAAAATTAAGTTTTATATTTACTTAGGTGAATCAACTTTTAAAGCGACCTTTTTGTGTCCCTGTCATGTAAAAAACAATATAATCATTACTTTGTTTAATGTTAACATAAACATATGTAGATTCTCTGCTAACAAACTTTTTGATTTTCCTTTAACTCACAGAATAACGTAACTCTGCGGAACATAGGCAAAAAACATGTGTCCCCAGGATTCTCCACCTTTGTACATAGATACATAATGCGTCTGCTGAGTTAGGAAAATCTAAAATATAAAATACTATGTACAAAGGTGGAAACTACTGGACTGGTTAGGCTGAAATTTGGTATGGGTATAGTTTGGGACCTGGAATAACATGTAGGCTGTTTTTTATCCCAGTAAAACGCGGGCGAAGGCGTGGGCGGCAGCTAGTAATATTATAAATGTCAACGTTTGTAAAGAAGGATGTATGGATATTTGTTCCTCTTTCAAGCAAAAACATTTGGACAAAAAAAAATTGTGAAGAGAATATCAATAACACCTTATTTCTTATGATGATGATCAATCATCTGGTAGGTACCAGAACCAGTGCTTCTGGTTCTGGTCTATGTAACGAGTGTTATTAAAGTATATTATGCTCTTATCTACTAAAACTCAGAAATTATGCACTGTTATAAATCACGTATTGGTAAGTAAGAACTGCCATTATCACTTTGAGATAAACCAAAATTATATAGAATTTTCAAGAATTGAGAAATTTATCTGGAAAATAGATAATATCTATCTAAACTTAGAGTGTTAGAATTGGTTTCTTTTTAACTTTTTTTATATAATAATATTTATTTTTGTAGTCGACAAAAATGTAAGTGAAGAGAAATAAATAAAATAATAGAAGAAAATTATTTATTAGATACAACACAGAAACAAACTTTAAATATATCACACTAGGTGACCCGCCCGCGGCTCGCCCGCGTGGACTAGAAGAATATCCCACGATGCATTGTTTTATTATATCTCAAAGGAAGTATTGTCGATGAAAGCTCCCGGGCGGCTTGACTTTTCCAACAATTATCGTCTAGGTACCATAAATCAGTTATATCTAAGACTTAATAAAACCTCCGACAAACACTGTTGTATCTTTCTATCTACCCAAAGACTCAGACAAAATCAACAAACACAAAACAAAAAATGCCATTGCGTACTTTTTTGTAGTTGAACTTAGTGCAAAAATACTAAGTATATGGAGCGAAAATGCTATCTATGGATGGACAGCGTTTTCTATCAAAGCGGCTTGACTTTTTCCGATACTTCCACAATTATCGTTATATTTCAACTAATTTACACAAAACCTTGACAAATTACATCACTAAATCTTCCTCATGAAGCACTCTATCGATTGGGGAAAACCGCACTCAGCGAAAATGGACCGGGGTTCTGTGCAGGTGTAAAAGCTGTAAAAATCTAAAAATCGACTTCTGCGCATCAAGTTCACCGCTATTAAACCGTGACGCGACCTGATTAATTAAATCAAATATCTAGTAAGACGTACTCATAACAAAAGCTCTGCTTAATTTGGGGCTAAATGATGATGTGAGGATTGTCCAACATAATTTATTTGTTTACTAGCTGACCCGTGCCCACTTCGTTGGGCGGTAAACATTTTTAGTGAACCGAACCGAACCGTGAGACCGAGTCGAAGATCAAAGTTGTATCCGTCTTCGCCACGACAGTAGGTATATAAGCGAGTATCGACTGAAGAGCATCAAATGCCTGGTGCGTTTCGCCAATGCATTGCAAGCGGTCATCCCGGGTACACAGCACAATGTCCCGCCTGTCACAGTATTGATCTACCAGGACGGCAACATCATTGGTAGCGAGAGCTTTGTACAAACCGGATGCTGTCCAGTAGGTGGTTTATCGGCATTAATAACAATTGTGTAATCATTTGTTGGCTTTGGGGTATGGACTCGTATTTTATGTCCTTCCCCGTAGTATGAACTCAAATCATGCTAAGTATCATTCGAATCCATTCAGTAGTTTTTGCGCTATTTTAGGCCGAGAAATGTCACTTCCATCCCCACTCCCAAGGGAACCTTAACGAATTCCAGGATAAAAAGTACAATATTACATGACCTTCCTCGTAGTATGAACTTAAATCATGCCAAGTTTCATTTGAATACATTCAGTAGTTTCAGCGCTATGCGCAGCCAAGAAATTTTACCCTACTGCGGGGGGTCCCACTGCGGGGCAATGTGGGGGGCCCACTGCCGAGAGCCCCACTGCCGGTGCCCTCACTGTGGGGGCTAATGAGGGGGTACCACTGCGGGGGGCCATCTGCCGGTGGCCCCCACTGCCGGTGCCCCCCACTGTGGGGGCTACTGAGGTCCTACTGCGGGGCAATGTAAGGGCCCCACTGCGGGGGGCTACTGGGAGGGTCCGGTTGCGTGAGGGGCCCCACTGCTGGGGTCCCCACTTCTGGGGCCCCCACTGCCTAGGGCCCCGCTGCCAGTGCCCCCCACCGTGGGGGGCTATCGCTCTCTACCGCCCTTGCCCCGCGTGCCATTCTGCAACGCGCAAAATTTCACTTCCATACTCTCTCATAAGGGAACCCTTCTGAATTCCGGGATAAAAAGTATTTTATATGAACTTAAATCATGCTAAATTTCATTTGAATACCTTCAGTAGTTTCGGCGCTATGCGCAGCCAAGAAATTTTACTTCCATCCTCTCTCCCAAGGGAACCCTATTGAAATCCGGCATAAAAAGTATCCATGTCCTTCCTCATAGTATGAACTCAAATCCTGCCAAGTTTCATTTCAATACGTTCAGTAGTTTCGGAGCTATGCGCGGCCAAGACATTTTTGGCATCAGTATCGAAAATAGAGAGACCTCCAAAAAATATTTTCAAAATATCTTCAATGTACAGAATTGGACCTGTTATAGTTTTATTATAAGTAAAGATTTATTCAACATGATGAATTCAACATGATATCCTTGTACTATTGGATTTCAGTAGTGCATTCAACACTGAAGATTATGACATTTTTCTCTCTATCCTTTCCTCTCAGTCTCAATATATCACCCTCAGTAATCTCTTGGTTCAATTCATATCTCTCGGGCCGGTCGCAGTGTGTCCGCTTCGATGAGTCTTACTCAGAATGGTGCGACATTACTGCTGGCGTACCGCAGGGAGGTGTTCTCTCACCTCTTCTCTTTTCCATCTTTATCAATGCTATCACTCTCGTCATTTCCTCCAAGTATCACTTGTATGCTGATGACCTGCAAATTTACTGTCATTTCAAGGCTGATGAGATATCCTTGGGTGTTGACCAAATTAACTCTGATCTCAACAATATTCACGAATGGGCGAAGGCCTTTGACCTTTTGGTCAACCCATCGAAATCTCAGGCTCTAATCTGCGGCAGCCCTTATATGCTAAACAAAGTTCGGCAATCACCTATTTCCCCTCTTTTGTACAGCGACTGTCCTATCAGCTATTCTGCTTCTGCCAAGAACTTGGGTGTCATCTTTGACCCTATATTATCCTGGCAAAAGCAGGTCAACGCCATCAGCCAGCAAGTTCACTATTCGTTTCATTCCCTTAAACGTTTTCAGAAGTTCCTTCCGTTACAAACAAAAATTATGCTAGCCCAATCACTCCTTCTATTAGATTACGCCGACTCTTGTTTCCTTGATCCTTGACGGAGGAAATACTCAACAAATTGGAACGCCTTCAAAATTTATGCATCCGGTTTATTTGCGTAAATATGACCGCGTTTCGATGTTCAGAGATCAGTTAAAATGGCTTCCAATTCGTCGCCGGCGTGATCTACACGTTCTCTCACTTCTCTATAACATTCTGAACAATCCTCTCTCTCCTTCTTACCTCCATGAGCGCTTTGAGTTCCTTTACCCTCGTAACAGACCATGTAGATGATCGTTATCCCTTCTCCTTAAATTTCCTGTTCACTCATCCAGCCGTTACGGTGGCTCCTTTACTGTTGACTCGATAAGGTTATGGAATTCTCCCCCTCACAATATTCGTGCTAGCACCTCACTCATCATTTTCAAGCGTAAGGTCAAAGAGCATTACCTTTCTGCATAACTTTGTTGTATTTTATGTATATATTCAATAATATTTATATGTAATTATAGAATTTTATATAAGCAATATAGGTTTGTATAGTATTTTATGTATTGTATATAATATGTATGAGTATATTAGGTAAGTAGGTTAAAACTAAATCTTTTGTCCTGTACTCATGCACATAAACCCACCTTTATAACTTTATTTCTCTCTCCCAATAAGGTTTGCTGGAAGAGAACTCTTTTTAGGGTTAAGCTCGCCTTTGCCATGTATTTTCTTTTAAAATGTTTTCTTGTAATATATTTTTATTGTGCAATAAAGAATTAAGAATGAAGTACGGGGACTCCCGGGTCTTGTAACCGCTTAAAACAAGATTTTTAATGAATTATCCATTTCAGGAGGCCTATTTTTACCCTCCAAACTAATATGGCCCCAATGCCCTAACAATAATGTACGTAAAAAAAATAGTGGGAATAAAAATTATGTAGGTAACTTTATTGACAAAGAAAATAACAATTAAACAATATAAACAAATAAAACTAGTATTTACAATTGAAACTGTAGCTAAAAATCACAACTGTAGTGCCCAACAGGGTATACTGTACCTACGCCTACCCTAGCTATTATTAGATCATAAGCTATCAACCTATGTACATACATGTAAGCAATGAATGAATGAAAAGTAAAATTTAATAATATCCCAAAAATTTACGATATCAGCGGGACTTGAACCCGCAACCTTCCCCTCAATACGGGAATCAAGTACCAAGACTAGTCGAAAATGTTTGAGACTTCCTTACGGACTCTAGCGCCGTTAGCTCCACCTATAGGTGAAACATTGAAGTTTATCCTATCTTTGAGATAAACCCAGTTACGAGGGGATAAGAACAGAAATTAAATTTTTTTTGTTAAGTTATCAATCGATCGTAAACAAAGCAAGCGAAGTCACCGGTTAAAGCAAGCGAAGTCACCGGTTAAAGCAAGCGAAGTCACCGGTTAAAGTAGTTAAATTAAGTTCTCCCAATTAAGCACAGACTATGTTACAGTTTTTTACTGCATATTTTTAAATCAAGGTTTCTTGTACAGTCAGCGAGAAAAATCTCTGATCAGGGTCAACCTATCAAAACGATTTGTAGATGTAATACTGAGCATAAAGTGGCGGCCTCTCCAACTCAGCCCGTGGGTGTCATATGAGCCGACTAAGCGCCACCAGAGGATTATTTTCGCAGTTGATGTGATAATAACTTTTTAAACTTTTTTTAAAAGAAACGTTGATATCATCTACTTAGGACCAAAGTGCTTGGGAAGACAAATCCAACGATCCCAAATTCGACGTGGTTAAGTTGTTTCGTTTAGGATTGCCTATGGTCACCTTCAGTACTAGTTCATCAGACCAGCTCGATGGTACCATGACATTGCATTGTCACCGTCATACGTATGCCTTTCAGCTCAATCGGTTGAGGATAACTGGTCTAAAAATCTGTTGCAAGATTGTTCCACACAAACTTACAGGGCAAGTTGAATAAAAGCTCGTAAAATACACAAAAGGAATCTACTGCTCTTCCTCTGGTAGGTTCCCTTAGTCAATTTCTACAACATTCACGGGCTGAGTTGAAGGGGTCGATTCTAACGTCACGACAACCACGGCTTAATCTTGCCTAGTAGGTACATTATTATTATTATTTACTAGCTGTTCGAATTACACATATCTAGGGGTATAATTTTTTTTCCCGTAAATCTCCCATGGAGATTTGATGATTTACCAGGACAAAAAGCCTATGTTGCTCTGCATCCTTTCAACTATTTCTGTGCCAAAAACCAAGTGGAGTGGTTGCTTTGTTAGGGCGTGAAGGAAGAACAAACAAACACACTTTCCTATTTATAATATTAGTTATGATTTTGCTATTTTTGTCGTTGACTGTGTTTGTGTAACAGGTTTTTACCCGCTTTTAACCTTTTCGTGTTTAATTTATGCATCAAACGTTTTATGGCAAGATTTTGTTCATATGAGATATGCATGCATATGCATAGTCCATGCTGGTCCACTGCTGGAAGCAACTTTGAGTTTCTGAGACAATTTTACAAAAATACCACAAAAAAGTAAAATACTTACTTTTAACCATCATACCATTGGAATGGCTTCATCGAATTTCGTCAAACATAAACACAAAAAACACTCAATTATGCCATCTTTCAGGCTAAAAAAAACTATACCTAAAAATTCAAATTGGGTCGAAGCGACGCGTGATCCGAGAGCTGGTGAGTATCTGGCGCAGCGCATTAGCATTGCCATACAGCGAGGCAATGCAGTGCAGCCAGCGTCTTGGGGACGCTTCCGACTGGTGATTGATATGGACTAGTTTAGCTACCTGTATCTAGTATGTTTTTACCTAGATTGTTTGTTGTCTGCAGTTAGCTCTATTATCACAATTGTTAATACTATTGGTTCTAATTTGTTTCTATTATTGACGTGAGTAGGACAATATGATGATGTTGATAAAAATCATCAGAACAAACATTTGTCCCGAGGCGGGAAACGAACCTGCAGCCATCTGCGTCAAATAGGTAATCATATTTTCTTTCACCACGCAGTGTTTTTTTTTCTGGGGATATTCAGAATTTTCAGCCAATGAGCGGCGAAGTAGTGTGGGGGAGTCATACCCTGAATTGCAGACCTACCATCCATAGATCCATAGATAAATCAGCTGAGCAATACTATAAGTAATTAATAATAGCGGTGGCGCGTTGGGCGAAGGTCCACCTGCGACGCAGAGGTGGCGGGTTCGTTTCCCGCCTCGGGACAAATATTTTTACGATCTGCAGATATTTGCTCAGGGGGTTCTGGTCGTTTTCTATGTATAATAAAAATTATCTATATATGTAATATATTGTATTATCTATATCAGTCATCTAGTACCCATAACACAAGTTCTGCTTAGCTTGGGGCTAGATGATGCCGTGTGAATTGTCCAGTATTATTTATTGATTTATTATTATTATTTACGCCGTTTGTCCACCGCCGCCGTCAACGAAACCTCACCGAGATGACGGCGACGAAGCATTCACTATGGCCGCTTGTCCACTGCACGCCCGTGACGCGAGCGCCGTCATCCGGCCTGTGATTGTGATATTCCGATTTTTTGTGTTAAACCTTTTTTTCACAATCGGTGATGTGTGGTGATGGTTACTTTTTCACTTCTTCCGCTAGTGGACAAAAAATGTAAGTGAAGAGAATATCAATGGCACCTTAGCATAGAATTTGTAGTCCTACCTAGTATAAAATTTGACTTGTCTAAGTGCTTATTTTGTAAGCCTAAAGAAATAAAGTTATTGATTATGATTCTGATGGCCAACGGTCATTGGCAAAGTAACCGTCACGATCATCGTGCAAGCATCGACACTTCTCGTCATGCGGCCGCAACTTTTCTTTACACTGTATTCGAACTTATATATTTTTGATGCTTGGGAGAAGTCGCAAGATGCTTTAGGTGTTTTTTGCGACTTGTCAAAAGCATTCGACTGTGTACACCATGGAACATTAATCAGGAAACTAGATCACTATGGAATAAATGACACCTCTTTGGATCTTCTTACTTCTTACTTGAGTGACAGGATACAAAGAGTTGACATTAATGGGAAACGGTCTTCGGGATCTGTAGTTACAATGGGTGTACCGCAGGGATCTATCCTTGGCCCTTTTCTATTTTTGGTTTATATTAACGACCTACCTGATCTCGTTAAAAATAATCACGAGATTGTATTGTTTGCTGATGATACTTCTTTAATTTTCAAGATTATTAGACAAAACACAAATTATGACGATGTAAACAATGCAATATCAAAAATAGTCCATTGGTTTAGTGTCAATAATCTTTTACTTAACGAAAACAAAACTAAATGTATTAGATTTATTCTACCAAATGTAAAACAAGTAAAGGCTGATATAAACGTAAAAGGAGAAACTTTAGACATTGTAGACAGTACCGTATTCTTAGGAATAACTTTAGACAGTAAACTTCAATGGGGCCCACACATAGATAAACTATCGAAGAGACTTAGTTCTGCAGCATATGCAGTCAAAAAAATTCGTCATCTTGCAGACGTTGATACTTCTAGACTTGTCTATTTCAGCTACTTCCATAGTATTATGTCTTATGGCATATTACTGTGGGGGAACGCTGCAGATATTAATACCGTATTTGTGCTGCAGAAGAGGGCTGTTCGTGCTATCTATAACATGGGTCCTAGAGAATCCCTGCGTGATAAATTCAAAGAAATAAATATAATGACTGTACCATGTCAATATATTTATGAAAACTTATTGTACACTCATAGAAATATCTACATACATAATGTAAATACTAGAAATAAGAACAAACTCGCTTTGCCCAAAACTCGGCTGCACAAGATTAGTGTATCTTTTAAAGGGCAATGTATACGCTTCTACAACAAAACTCCGAGTGAGTTGCAAAAATTATCAATAAATAAATTCAAACAAACTATCAAACATATCCTTTGTAAAAAGGCTTATTACAAAATATCAGATTATCTAGAGGATAAAAAAGCATGGGACGACTTTTGCTCCAACTCGAAAACTAACAACCTAACAAGGTAAAGGTTTCTTGTTCGCTTCTTTACTTTACCTTAAAAAGATTGAAGTGAACAAAAAATCAAAGTGATCACTTTATTTCCCTGTTTTACTTATGTTATTTTAATTTTGTGACGTGTCCAAGGGTCCTGTAAGGTCTAAAGGAAATAAAGCACTTTGATATTTGATATTTAACAAAAGTAGATGTTCTCTCCGGTTCTACAAACCACTGAACCAAAGAGATCGTCGCTGTGGACACTAGATTTCCTTCACGCCATTTTGAACTTGGCCTGAAATAGGATAAAATATCGTTATCGGTGGCGTTTCGTTGACGGAGGCGGTGGAAAAACGGCATTATTGTCACACTGTACACTGTAACTTATAACTAGACGACCTTAAGTGGTAGCACCACTAGGCTACCGGCGCTCATTGAACTGCAATGATTGACTGCAATAACCAATTAATTCAACGTCATTGTTACCACACTGAAGGAAACCAGGTGGGCGTTTCCTTATGCTTTCCGTCACTTGGAATTCCATGGTCATCAATCTGAGAGTCTAGTATGGGTTTGCAGAGTACCAAAGCGGAAAAATTTGAGACTCACCTCCGCCGTGGCCGAAATTTGGCTAGGATGGAAGTATGGGGTCGGCGAGTGTGTGAAACGGTGGGCTCACCGCGCCGGGCGTATATGGGAGGAAGAGGGGACGCCAGGCGGGCCGCGGAAGGTTTAAATGTTCCCGTGGTTCGTCGAAAATGGCGAGAGAGGTTTTAGTGGGTGTTATGTCCTTCTCGGGGCGTTGTGTCCCTCATAATTCTAGTATCCAGGATTTTCCGTTCACTGCCTGAGGACTCTTGACACGTCACAAAATTTAAATAACACAAAAAAAACTAGGATATAAAGTGGTCACTTTGCTTTTAGTTTAAACAAACGAAAAAGAAGTTTTCGAGTTGGAGCAAAACTCGTCCCAAGCTTTTTTATCCTCTGGATAATCTGATATTTTGTAATTAGCCATTTTTTACGACGACAGTGGCCCGGCAGGCGTCGGTTTGTGTGTGACGCAGGAGGTTGCAGGTTTGATTCTTGCCTTAAGACAAATATGTATTTTAATCAAAGGTGCGGTTGGGAAAAAGTTGGTTAGATCTTTTGTTTTTATATATATAAGATTATATATATATGGCATTGTAAGTTCTTATACTCACTAGTACCTTATTATGTGAAAAACTGAGGAAATCTTAGTTACCATACCTATTGATTTTCCTATAGATTAATAAATAGAAAATAACCAGCGAAAAATTTACTTACATAGTTCCAATTAGTGAAGAAGCAAGCAGTAAATTTCTGCAGCTCTTTTATCTCAGGCACTTTCAGTTGTTTATCTGTCATCGACAAAGCTATCGAGACACCATACAAAGAAACTCCATAGTTTATTATAACATAAATTAAATGCACTAGTGTCCTGAAAACCAACCGAGTTTTTGATTGGTTCTCTCCCCGAGGAGAAAGGGACACTTCGCCCATTTTCAAAATTTTCTATCACTTTTGAGTCCAAAAACACTGCAAATGTCACTTTGAACAGGTCTTGTTTACTGTTTTGTTAACATTTAGAAGTAAATTTTTGATCTTAACATTCGTGAATTATGTTAATAAAAAAACAAACAAGCACAATCAAGAAAACTTTTTTAAAATACTGCATGAATACAAACACAATAAAAACAATTGCTAGGTACAATCTACCCGATTGTCATTTCATAAAAAACTTTACGATTTCAGTTTTTGATTTTGTACAGATAAACAATTGGGTTCCTTATATAATTATTTTTAAAAAACCACTGTTTAAAGTTCTCTAAAAATCCAGTGGTTTATTAAATTGAAAGAGAGCGCGATGCGTGACGATCGAGTTACGCGGCTGTTGTAACTGAGTTGACTTGTTTCTATTAAACCTTCTGCAGGAAAATTTATTAATAGTTCCGTTTTTTTAGGGTTCCGATGGTTTTGCTCGTTTTAAGGGGTGCCTAGAGTTGGACCACAGTTATGTTCAGTGGTAGCTAGCAGTGATGTTAGGAGCTCGTTTAGAACTATTAAGGAATTAAGATTATTTTTTTTATTTAGCGTATAGTCGTACAAAAATTTACACTTTCTATGTTTAGTTGTAAAAAAAACAAGGTACGTAAGAACTTATAGTATTATATTATCTGTTTGAATCAGAGTTTTGACTGCCACAAAATGAATAAGTTGATTGTAATTCGGCCTGCCGCAATGACTCTAAGCCTGGTGCGGGGACCACTGTAAACTGTACAAGTAGCATTTGCTACGTTAAATTAATGTATTTTTTAACAGTTCAATTCAAATTCTTGTTTATGACTTTTGATTTCTTTTTCAATAACGTGAATATATTGCAAACGTCTAGTTAATGTTATGTTCCTATTGAAATAATGTGAAGTATAGCAACGAATAAAGGTACGGAACACTTTAGACGCAATAGCCTGACTCAGACATAGCCGTTTGTTATTATTTAGCGAAAAAAATAACCGGTTTACTTTATCCTGTCTGAGTCGTAGATCCTTTACCAGGGAGATGTGAAAATTATAAGCCTCTTTGAGGTATTCGTTTTGGTTCCTTCTAAAATATTATTTCTCTACTGAATAGATAGGGTATAATCAGCTCAGTAGTTTTTGCGTGAAAGAGTAACATCCGTACCTCCATTTATTTATTTACAAAGTCTTTTGTAGAGATGAGTCCGGTATTCAATAACTAACTCAGTACCTGTTAGCATGGTCCTAAAATATCTAACGCTATTGTAAAATCCGCATACCGCTAGGGAATAACTGTGCAAAGCGAGCATCGCGCCTAACCGACTCTGAGCCATAACTACCCAACGCTTCAATACCTATACTTACCTAACTATCATCTACGCATAGGTACTAGTGGACCGTTCACCCGTAAAGTTATGTATCTGCAACAAGTATTCGGTATTTCTAACCCAATCGGTTAAATATATTGGGTACAAATCAGGACAGGTAAAGAGTATTGTAACGTTATTGGTTACCAGTTGCTACTAGCGGTATTGAAACAAAATATCCAATAACTCTCATCCTTAGTCTTTTGTATTAGTTTAGTAAATCCCATCATTCTAGCGGCTCATTTTATGATATTATTATAATGAGTAGAATATTTAAGCTGGTTATCTAGTGTAACGCCTAAGTCTCTTATTGCGGTAACTTTGCTTATAGAACTGTTATTTATATAATGTGTAGATTACAAAGGATTCTTTTTCTTTGAGAATTTTATGTGGAAACATTTATTTGAATTTAACAGCATGCCATTTGAGTAACATCCATCCATCCATTCTTGCAAACTTTGAGATTTATAATATAATATAAAGATGCGCGACTGCGAATTATCTGACTATTCGAATGATCGACTACTCCTAATTTCCTTATTCGACTTGAAAATTAGTAATATACTAATCTTCAAAGTCGAATGACAACTACTAATTAGTAATTAGAATCAGAATCAATAACTTTATTTCTTTAGGCTTACAAAATAAGCACTTAGACAAGTCAAATTTTATACTATAAACATAGTTATTAATATCAAATAAGGAATAAGGTGTTATTGATATTCTCTTCACTTAAATTTTTTTCCAGTAGTGGAAGAAGTGAAAATGAAACCACTAGCACATTTATAATATCACTTATGTGTCTAATACATGGTTATTTTGCCTATCTAAATCTAAATTTAATGCGATTTAGATACAATATTTCTATAAAACTAAACAGAACATTGAATTTCTTACATACTACTGACAGTGCGGAACGGAGCGACATCTGGCCAAGCATTAACGTCATTGATGTAATCATCTATGGAGTAAAAGGCCTTCCTGATAAGATTTTGATCAATGTACTGTTTAAATTTACGAATAGGGAGTTCAGTTGCTTCAGATGGAAGCTTATTATAGAAGCGCACGCAATTGCCCAAATGATTTCCCTACCTTTCGTAATCTATATGCTGGGATGTGTAATTTGTTCTTGTATTTCTATTGTGAACATCACACTTTTTCAAAAAGCTATATCTATTTTTGTGCGTATACATAAGATTTTCATAGATGTATTGCGGTCGGGATATTACTGTCAAAATATTTATTTCTTTAAATAATTCCCTCAAAGAGTCGCGTGGCTTTAATTTATAAATTGCGCGTACAGCAGCCCTTTTTTGAAGAACAAAGATCTGGATGTCAGCTGCCTTTCCCCAAAGAAAAATACCATAGGACATAATACTATGAAAGTAACTGAAATAAACTAACCTAGCTGTAATGTGTAATTACTAATGCCTCTACGAATGGGTCATTCATGGCTCCGAGTCGACTTTGTTAGTCGAACGATCATAATCCAACCAATCCACGTCGAATAACGAATGAAATGAAGGCTGACTCGGGCAGTCGAACGAACGGAACAACGAGCGATCACTAAACAAAGTAGTTACTAATTTGATCTAGTCAGTCGAATCGTTCGAATGATTTGTTAAGTCGAATAATTCGAATGAAATCATTCACAGTCGCGTATCTTTAATATAATATTAGCAGGACGGATAAATGGGTACCTAGATGTCTAAATAAAAAATACTAAACTAAAATAACACATAAGTTTTGTTATCATAGTGCGTAAGAAGCCCACATACTTAGGGTATGTAATTTCAATGATTTTTAATAATATCATAAATCATCCCCAAACCGCATCTCTTACACATCGGGTTGAAATTTTGCATACAGGTAATTCTAGGCCTGGAAGCAAACATAGGCTACTTTATATCCCATAAATCAGTTCCCATGGGATAAAAATCTACTATAAACGTTTTCAAAGAAACAACGCGTGGGAAGCCGCGGGGAGAAACTAGTTTTTATTAATGGTAAAAACTAGTTTCTCCCCGCTTCGGTCTGCTTACCGGTTATCACTTTTATGAACGTTATGTAACTAATTTATGGGATAAAATAGCGTAAGTTTGATTCCAGGTCCCCCTCATGAAAACTTAAATTTAACTATATTATCACAGAAGAGAGAAGGTACTTTTAGTATTGCGTGTCAAATGACTTAAATACTACCTGCTGCCCGCGCCTTCGCGCGCGTTTTATCGGGATAAAAATAGGCTATATGTTATTCCAGGTCCCAAATTTCAGACCAAACAGTTTAGTAGTTTTTGCGTGAAAGAGCAACAAATATCCATCACCATCATATCAGCCCATACACGTCCACTGCTGGACATAGGTCTCCCTCATACGACGCCACAAACAGCGGTACAGTCCCATCCAGTCCCACGTGACCGTGATCACGATCGCTACAACGTGATATAAACGTAGGGGAAAATATACAAAAGGTACGCGATAAATAACCGAAAATAACAAATCGCGAAATTTTACAATGTCGTTTAATTATTTTCATTCTAGCATGTTCGATCATACCTCATTTATATTCATTTTTTTCATAAATGTGTAATTAAATATTGTACATGTTACCCACAGTTCAATGTTAAATGTCAAACAACAATGTTATTCAATATCTGTTTCTATGTAGGTATTCGTATAAATTATTGGTAAATCTAATAACTACCGATATGTCAAAATACGATGAGAGGAAAATAAAAAAAAAGCATTATATATCTTTAAACGTAAATAATAACTTTTTTGTATGTACATATATGTAATTGGCAATAGTATTGGTCAAACAAAATAATATGTGGGGTACATATTATTATTTTTCACTTCTCTTGCTCAAAAAGTGGCCTAAAACTCGAGTTTAATCATCATCATCAGCCCATACACGTCCACTGCTGGACATAGGCCTCCCCCGTACGACGCCACAAACAGCGGTCCTGAGCCGCCTCCATCCATCGACTCCCTGCGGCCTCTACGATGTCGTCGGTCCATCGAGTGGATGGTCTCCCATGTAGGGGGGGATTTGCCATAATCACCACGCTTGGCAGGCGGATTGGTGATCGCAGTGTTGGTGTTTAAAAATAGTCAGAAGGAAGCTGCTGCCCTTCCTCTGGTAGGTTCCCTTAGTCGGCTCTTACGACATCCACGGGTTGAGTTGGAGGGGTCGATATTCGTACGCCGCGGCCCCACGGACATCGAGTTTAATACCTCGGACTAAAAAGTATTTTTTCTTTTTAATTTTTGTCTAAAATCATCAGCCCGTACAAAGCATTCGTTCTCTTACATAAAAACTCGACTTCTTGGTGCTCCGTCAATCTTTTTTATTGAAAATATTATATAAAAAAATAATATTATAATAAGTCTTGGTGATGTTTTATGAAGGTTGATTCTTCCCTTCACGGTAGAATGCGAACTGTTTCGTTGCGGGTTAAATAGAGGTTTAAAAAAAAAGATGGTATTGGCGCTAAATCTCTAGAATTTTCTTCATTCCAAATCACAAACTTTTACGTTTAACTTCCTGACTTTTACTTCCAAATTGTGAACGTGAAAAATGTCAGCAAGTGATAGTGAAGATGCTAATATGCAAATGGAAGAAAAGGGCAAAGAAATAATTATGAATCTGTTGCCGACAAAATCACGTGGAATATATTTAAAGAGTTACGAAAATTTTATGAAATAGAGAGATGAGAAACGTGTGGATTCTTTTACAGAAGGGGTTTTTCTCACTTATTTTGATGAATTATCGAAAAAATTCAAGTCGTCGACTCTGTGGAGCACATATTCAATGTTAAGAATGACCTTACAAACGAAACACGACGTCGATATTAAAAAATATGTAAATTTAACGGCTTTACTGAAGAAATTGTCCAATGGATACAAGGCAAAAAAATCTAAAGTCTTGACGACACAAGAAATCGAAACATTTTTAAATAACGCTCCAAATAAACAATACTTGGCAACAAAGGTAACCTACTTATGTACTCTACTCAAACTAAATAAATAGATACCTACCTACATACCTAAATTATGTACCTAGGTTATTACGATTATTAACACACTTATTTTTTTGTGTAACAGGTTGCTTTAATTTATGGAATCAGCGGTATATACAGAGGAATAGAGTTTGCCAATATAACGCTAGAAGACGTAGAAACGGATACAAACCTACAAGCTGTGAGTCTGCCGAACACGAAAACAAACAAAGAGCGTAAATTTGTCATCAGTGGAGAATACCTTAATATAGTTAAAGCCTATCAGGAGTTACGTCCCACTAATGTTTCAACGAGAAGATTTTTTCAAAATTATCAAAATGGTAAATGCACAAGGCAAGTCATAGGCAAAAATAAATTTGGTAACATGCCTAAAGATATTGCCACTTATCTAAATTTACCAAATCCAGAACTCTACACGGGCCATTGTTTCCGCAGAACATCCGCGACTCTGTTGGCGAACTCTGGTGCGAATATAACGACATTAAAACGGCACGGTGGATGGAGGTCCGATCAAATGGCTGAAGGTTATATAGAGGAATCTATACAAAACAAGTATCACGTCACGCAGCGGATTACGGAAGGAATCAATATTCTACCAAACATTACAGAACCCCAAGCATCTACATCGCGGGATTGGATGAATATGTCAACTCAGCTGAAGCCGCACTCAGATCTTGATAATGCAGGAAACTCAAGCATGAGTCGAGTCTCTCCAACTTTTACTCCACAACAATCAACTCAAAATATTATCACATCCCAATCACAGAGAACCGAAATAAAATTGCCCGGGAAAAACATATCACTAAACATTCAAAATTGCTCTAACTGCACATTTAATTTTTAATAAAATTTCTGAAAATTGTCTAATTTTGAATTGTTTTATTTTCTCGCAATCGAAGTGAAAAGTAGAGTGTTTTACTCGGGCCAAAACCACCCATTATAACTCGGTCTTGTATACATAAATACAGGTACTAGGGAATCCAATCCCACAAACGCGGGAAAAATCTATCTTGCACCGATTTCAATATAATTTTTCCAATCCCGCAAAGTACCGTGTATCGGCAACGTTGCGAGATTGAGATTTAGATGCGTGGATCGAATTCCCTAATACCGATCTAACAAAAAAAATTATAAAAAGAGTCAAAAAAAAGTACCTCACAAAAATGTCATGCGTATACCTACAAAAACAAAAACCAGAACTTTAATAGAAGCATTAATAAAATAACATTCCTATTCCCTAAAACCTAACTATGACACTAAGCCCAACTAACAAAAAAAAGAACAAAAAAAGTACCTCACAAAAATGTCATGCGTATACCGACTTAGAAAAACAAGAAGGATTAATAATATAATAATCCTATATCTACAGCGTTATACAACTTAAAGTTATTTTGGTTTAACTTGCGGTTAATGCACTTTGGAGTAGTTTTTTGTTAAGTACCTACTTAATTAACTGATTATCAATGTCTAATTGTGTTCACTAGCATAGAAAACTGGTATGTAGGCCCACAAAGTCATATTACTTGATATTGGTCAAACAATAAGTTTAAAAAAATTACTTAAACCTAAAAACCTGACGTAAATTTTTTTTTAAATATGTGTTAAAAGTAATACCTTGCATTTTCAAATGGCAAATAAGGTTAAGCATGCCTGATACTTGTTTTGTCTAAGTGCATTTTGTAAGAAATAAAGTTATTGATTCTGATTCTGATTCATTCTGATTCTTTTAATTGAAATTAAATATATTAATAATTAAAATACAAATGAGTAAAACTAGGCAAAATGGATGTTGTCTATTTTTTAAAGACCGGGTGGTCTGCTGGCTGACACAAAAAAAGAGTAATAGTACTGTTGACCTTAGAATTTAATATTTATACTTGATTCTAAAACTCTCGATATTTTTAGTAAACAAAGGTGATTAAAAATCAAAGAAATATTGGTGAAAAATATGTAAAGATACTGGCATCACAACAAATTACTCTGGCCATGATTTATAGTCAGCATTCATAATTTGTATGAACGGACACGACAAGAACGCCAATCCGCAGCGGAACCACACAGATCCATGAACGGACACGACTCCAGGATCCGTTTGACTCAGATCTACACACCTCTATTAGGTATATATCAGCTACCTACCGAATTCGTTCGTACAAAATACAGTGTGTCATGTTGTTTGAAATATCAATTTTGATTCTCTGCAAAAGTACAAATAGCATCCAAAAAAAGATGCCGTTTTTGTTTTCCTAACTCAATGTCACGACTTCTTTCATGACTTTTTAACTCTCATCGGTTTCGGATTAGACCAATCACTACCATTTCAAAAAGCCACCCTGTTACCTACTTTAGCTCTTTGCTTGACCGACCTATCACAAAAGCGTCTTAACCAAGCAAAATACCGACGTAGAACCTTCGGTTAGGTATAATAAAATACCTACGTATTTTGTTCCGGAAGTAACGAACAAGATTTTGGGTAGTTACGAATTTAACTGGTACAATTCAAGGCTTCAAAATTACCTACTTCGTGTTATTTTGTGAGATTCTTGTACGTAAATGTTACGCTTAAAAAATTATGAATTGTGTACCAGCTTCTGCGCGGTAACTCATATTTTAATTATCAATAACTTTATTTCTTTAGGGCTACACAAAAACACTTACAGGTAAACTACATAAATTAAAAGGTCGGTTTACAATCGGCTGCCCGACTGGATCCGTGATGCTTCCACGCCTATTTTTAAGAAAAAACGAAGAAAGTGTTTCTCCGAATTGGTATAATTTATATTTTTATTTTATATTTAAGTGTACGACATGTAATAATGGTATTACGAATAAATTCTGTATTTCTGTATTGGCACCTACCATATGGACGACGCATCCCCCAAACAAGACGGTTTCTTTCTTTATAGTCTTCCTTTGACCGCAATCTCACCTGATGAAAAGTGACAATGTGAGCGACGGTGTATCATGAAGGTCTAGGAGACACCTATTTACTCTTGTCTTGAAGAGATCCAGATTGTAATGGGCCAAAAAACCAGAATTTAAGCTAACAGCGAGTTCCATTCCAGCGGAAACCCGTTGGCAGACAGGTCGGTGGTCATAGAGGTGCTGTTAAAAATAGAAAGAAAACAAAGAAGAAAGAAATTATTTTGTTTTTGGTACCATACATTAACACGACACATACCTACACAGAAAAATAAGACACAGAATAAAGCTGCCGTAGGTTCCCATAGTTGGCTAGGATATCCACGGGCCGAGTTGAAGGGTCGATTCCAACGCAATCGCCACGGCCACCTACATAACCGAGGTAAAATGATTAGAATAAGAATAACGTTTATTGATTAAGATTTAAGACTTAAAATTATTACATCATTGATCCCCAAACTAGGATAAACCTGATTGTAACTTGTAAGACTAAATCAGCCTGAATTATTGTTTACAGCAATGACTAAAGGGACGTTTGCTATTACGCGATTATACGTACCTATTTTTTATTACCCGACTACCGGAGGGTTATAATTTTAGCACCCTATGTATGTATGTATGTAGCCGATTTCTTTGTTCCCACGTAGCGCTGAAACTACTACATCGATTTCAACAAGTGAGGCATCGATTGATTCTTCTCATTACCCCGATGGTTATAGGCTATATGGTGTCCGACAAAATTGAGGGTCGTAAGAGATAGCTGGGTCTAAATTACACCTGGAACACTTCGATAGCGCGATAAAATTTTGCAAGAAACGACATCTAGTTACATTTCGAGTCTAATTTAGTTTGATGTGATAAGTGAAGGATGACACACCCGTTGCCATGGAGACCTCTTGTTTACAGCTGTTGGCATGGAGACTATTTATTTGTTACCATGGCAACGGGTCCTCCAGGGATGGGCAAATGAAAAAATGTATCAATATACATATATTGTATCGATATATGTATGGTAAAAAAAAATATAGTTAAAAACTAAAACTCGACTACATAGAAGTCTTAAACAAGCGTCCATAGCATTTTCTTCACTTTTGATACTTAGGTAGTCGGAGGCCTTTATTACTAATTGTACTAATTGTTTTTCAATTTAGAGCGCCTCCACGGCGACTTTTGTAGCGATTCAAAGGCGCGACAGCATCGCGTTTGCATCGATACTGACGCGAAACTGTCGCTTTTTTCAAAAAGTCGCCGTGGGCGCGCCCTCTTAAAATTAGTCTATCAGAAATATGTGTTCAACGAAATATATAAATATTATTAAATCCTATTGCAGCTCTAATAAAAAAAGCACTAATAAAAAAACAAAAACTAATTACCTTTATAAATAAAAAATAACTCCAAGGATTTTTACACACTACCACCACATTATTACCTAGTTATGCATTGCATTCATTGTTCATAAAAAATAAATGCTCATGTGCTTATGTATTAATTTTTATCTAACCCATAATAAAAAATATTTTTGAAACGAATTATTTTATTAATGACAACAATTAATAACAAACAATTTAGGTTCGGTAGGTACCTACTATTTTGCGTAATATTTTCACTTCGCCAATTTTAAGAAATGACTAATACCTACACCTGTCATGTCCAAACAGAGAAAATAACGACCCGAACTTCACCCGGATTCAATACCAACGAATTTTCACCACACATGCAACCCAAAGTGGACCGGTTTCAAAAGAAAGTAGCCACTTTTTACGTTCATCATTGACACTCAGAAGCAGACAGTATACCCTTGAGCGAGCTAGCGAAAGCACCATTCACTGTACAAAAAAAAAAGTTTTAAAAGCTAACCTTTTTAGTAAAAATAATAAATGTCAGTGTCAAAATTGGTAGAATAGACCGCGCGCGAACTCCATGTTCTAAAATTCATAACGAAAAATGGCGCGGAAGTTATTTTTGCCGCTTTTATTTTTAACACTTGCCAGCCAAGTTCAAAGTGCAACGTTAATAGAAAAATCTTACGAATATGTCCTCAATTTCGGCAAAAGTATAGCTCCTAGTATTATGTCGCTATGGGATTGTATGGGGGAGGAGGAAGCTTGGTCCTGTGCGAAGGAGAAAGCTGGCAAGATTCTGGATGGATGGAATGAACAGGTGAAAGAAGAAAGGCGAAATTGGCAGGGTGAGATTTTTTATTAGCATCGTCATAACATTAATAATATTTCAAATTATATAAATGGGGAACCACGGAAGTTAACAGGCTGAACGAATAATGATTAAATTAATAACAGGTTAGTCTCATCATTTAATTTCCTATCGTCGGTTTTCTGCATCGGTAGATTTTTCATATTTTAAACGCAGATAATATGTAAGTAATATGAAAATTTATTAGTTTTTTTTTTAGATTTAGATTTATTTATTGCATACGTATATCATTTTTTTTTATTTGCATAATTACACATTATTCAACCTTTATACATTACATGGTAAGAAAAACTTATCGTCTTTTTTTTAAATAAATGCAAATTATTTATGTACACAAGACCATAAACTGATGCCTACAAATCGTTATGCCTAGTAAATTGAATAATTATAATTAAGTATACAATCTAATGAAGTTAGACTCAGAAAAAAAATACTACAATAAAAATTCAGTTTGCAGATACCTACATTAAAGAATAAAATTAAAACAACAAAAAATCCTGAAAAACATAAATATTTTTTATACATGGTTAAAATGTTACAAGCTCAACTGGTCAGAAGTAATAAAAGTTGATAGCAACAAATTCACTCACACAAAATTGCAGGCTCACAGTAAATAAGTAAGCAGACTTAGATTAAAATGTATGAGACTTTCCATTACACGTGTAATCCATCACACTATTCTTTAAGTCGGTTAAAACTTAAATGAATGTCTGCAATTAATTTATAAATAGTGACACTCTCACTTATTAATTAATCATATAAACACTTCCAAGTGTTTTTATTACTCATACATTATACAGCAGGTACATAATTTTATTAATTTACTGTTTATTAAGTTTTAAACGTTTTAAAGTCTTATCCAAGTCTTATCCAAGTCTTATCATGAATAAACTACATATGTTCTGTCTGAGTGATGTTTTGATTTATTTATGCTTTTAGGTTTAAATGTTCTTAGCGAAAATATAACATCAAAATAAGCCGGCCAACTGTGTGTCAGTTTCGGAAACGGTTTACTTTGGGGTAAGACAGCTGACATCCAGACTATCTTTGTTCTTCAAAAAAGGGATGCTGTACGCGCAATTTATAAATTAAAGCCACGCGACTCTTTGAGGGAATTATTTAAAGAAATAAATATTTTGACAGTAATATCGCAATACATCTATGAAAATCTAATGTATACGCACAAAAATAGAGATAGCTTTTTGAAAAAGTGTGATGTTCACAATAGAAATACAAGAAACAAGAACAAATTACACATCCCAGCATATAGATTACGAAAGGTAGGGAAATCATTTATGGGCAATTGCGTACGGTTCTATAATAAGCTTCCATCTGAAGCAACTGAACTCCCTATTCGTAAATTTAAACAGTACATTAAACAAAATCTTATCAGGAAGGCCTTTTACTCCATAGATGATTACATCAATGATGTTAATGCTTGGCCAGATGTCGCTCCGTTCCGCACTGTCAGTAGTATGTAAGAAATTCAATGTTCTGTTTAGCTTTAAAGAAATATTGACATGTATCTAAATCGTATTAAATTTAGATTTAGATAGGCAAAATAACCATGTATTAGACACATAAGTGATATTATAAATGTGCTAGTGGTTTCTTTTTCACCTCTTCCACTAGTGGACAAAAAATTGAAGTGAAGAGAATATCAATAACACCTTATTTCTTATTTGATAATAATAACTATGTTTATAGTATAAAATTTGACTTGTCTAAGTGCTTATTTTGTAAGCCTAAAGAAATAAAGTTATTGATTCTGATTCTGGAAGGGTTCCGTACCACATTTCATCCATATACACACATCAACATCGTCTAGGGATATTTCATATTTTCTCAATTTACTCAAAATTTGTTATAAATAACATGCAACATGTATATATTTTTGAAAAGCCCGTTTAGTAGACTAGACCTTCGAATACAATAGAAATATTTTTATTGTGTAAATAAAATTTTATTCAATAAAAAACAAAATATTACATTTAGGATGTTGTGGTTTTTAAAAAAAAAAAATCAACATTATGCGAAATTTCCTGTTTTTTGCAAGTATACGAAAAATCAGTAGTCAGTAAAACCACCCATGACGTTACAAACGGTCCTGCAACGGGTTTTCATGCTTTGAATCAAGTTATCAAAGTCTTGCTGCGGGATATTGTCCCAGATTCTGCTAAGATGCAAAAAAAGTTGCTCTTCAGTCGCGATGTTTGCAGGAAAATGGTTCATAGCCCTTCTTTGGAGCATGTCTCATGCATGCTCTATGGGGTTTAGGTCTGGCGATTGCGCAGGCCAGTTTAAGACCGACACGTCGTGCTCCTGCAGCCAGCTGGTCACCACTCGCGCTGTGTGCGGACGGGCATTGTCGTGCATGAGCGTGATTCTTGGCCCATTTGTAGTCGATGGGGGTAGACTATTGGTACTAGCACCTGGTTACGGTATTTTTCAGCGGTCATGGTGTTTCTGATCCAAACGAGATCTGTTCTTCCACCAATACGTATTCCCGCCCAAACCATAACTGTCCCACCGCGGTATGGATGGACTTCCTGAGGGTGTTGCAGACGGCTCTCACGACCAGGAACTCGCCATACACGTACTCTTCTTGAATCGGGATGGAAACCGAATCGGGACTCATCGGTAAACAGCACCGCAGACCACTAGTTCTCTTCCCAGAGCAAATGTTCACGAGCCCACTCTAATCTTCGTCCACGATTTCCTGGGCGTAGTGCTGGAGTACGAAGCGGTCTGCGAGCATGAAGGTTGGCTTCATGCAGCCTTCTCCTCACAGTTTGGTCACTCACCAGCAACTGGTGCTCTGACTGGAGCCTTTGAACCAACTGCATTGCCGTAACATTTGGTTGTCTTCTAGCGGAAACTTGCAAAAATCGGTCTTGTCGCTGGGTGGTTATGTGCTTCCCGCCTGGGTGTCTTTCAGCCACTTCACCGGTAGCACGATAACGTGACCATAACCTTGAGATCACGTTTTGTTTTGTTCCAATCTCCTCAGAAACACTCAGCTGAGTAGCCCCAGCTTGGAGCATACCTACTGCTCTTAACATTTTATCTCTAGTTAAATGGCGCCGCCGCATGATGCATTTAGTAGTATAAAATCGAAATTAATTAATAACGTGTATTAAAACTTCAATTTGACACAAAAAATTACCATAAACTATGGAAGATAAATTGTAACTTTCGACCTTCGCTATAGCAAGGCCGCGCAAATCTTTTGTTTTTTATTCATTTGTTCAAATTCAAATTTGGAATCATTCAAAAAGGCCAAAAAAATAAGGTTTCTTCAAAAGATTTAAAAACCGGCCAGTATTTTTAGAGTTCAAGAACTTTATACAAAATATCCCTAGATGATGTTGATGTGATAAGGTGTAAATTTTGATATGAGGGGGCATGACATTTCAATAACAATATGAAATGTCCTCCTAGCCGAATTTCGAGCAAGGTGGCTAATCTCAACGGAGACTAGCCAGATGCGCAGGACGTATTATTAGAAATCAGAATAATTGATTCATATGTGTACATAGATATCAGGTACAATAATTTATATTCTTATTATAAATAGTAGGTTTCACTGTATCCTACCCTAGGGGCGTATGAAAAGGTATCCATACATCTAGGTTTCATTATGTTATATTATATTAAAATGAGTTTCTTTAAAATGTCGCCATTCTAACATCCACATGCATAAAATAATAATTGAGATTTTTATTATTAACTATTATAGTACACAAGTGTGTGCGCAAATACAGGTGCACTCTCTATTCCCTTACTTTCATAATCCGATGGGACGGCAGACCGACATGACCGGAGAGAGGTCAGGTGTAGGACCGATGGGTTAACGTGTTTTCCGAGATACGGGTGTGTAACAATGCCAACTTCCTGACTGCGACCTACTACTGTGAATTTTTCTAGCTAGAAAAACCCCGATAACAACTATTGGCCCGACCCGGGATGGGTCTAGCGGTAAGCTGGTTTAAGAGATGATGATGATGAGGTCCTGGGAACAATCTGCATCTACACAACTTACGCCTAATCTAACGTAAGCCATAATAAAACGAAGTTTGTGAAAAATTTAACTCTACTAACAAGTTTAAGTAGCGGTAGGTTCTATAATCACGTCAGCCCTCAAACGTTCACAGCTGGACCTCCCCCATACGATACCACAAATAGCAGTCCAGACTAGCCTCCATCCATCGTCTCCCTGCGGGACTAATTCTACATTTTAATTCCTGAGATTTGACATTATTTCTTATGCTAAGCCTATTAGCCTACCCATGCTTAGAAATAGGTTCTTGTGAGTAAGTAACCTCTTGAAACGGAACACTAAAAAAAATTATTTCACACGTTCGAAAAGTAAGAGCGAGCGAAACAAGGTCCCATCATTGTTTACTTTGACAAAGTCTTGTTAGTTCTATGTTGATTTATCGATGGACTTTCTAGCAGCAGATCTGGTATTCTTGTAAGTAGGCTGGTGTTATGTCAATAGATCACATCTCATAATGTTGTGAATGCGAAAGTTTGAATGTTTGTACTCTATACAGCCGGATCTGCTGAACAGTGTAGACCAAAACTTTGCATAGAAATAAAGGGGGTGAGTCGTATTTGACGATAGTAACAAGACTTGATCGTGACGTCTCATTTTTAAATGGGATTCGCGTAGTTCTACGTCCGCTTGATAGAGGCGCTGTACCAAATTGTACGGAATAATTTGGCGTGATTTAAAAAACGATAAACCATCCTCAAATTCCCTTACTTTTACATGTACACCAAAGTCAAATAGACTAACCCCTCTGGTTATGAGCCCCGAATTCGGTTGTCTATAGCACCGAAACGTGATCGTGTCGTTTCCTTTTTCGATGGGTTTTGGTATCTATATCTATCGTGCGTCGGTGCGAAACTACGGAAATCCCATACAAAAATTAGACGTCACGATCACGACGAGACACAATCGTCAACTGGATTCAAGGCTCTGGGGCTGGAAAAACCTTTTTAAAATACCTAAGCGTTTTATTTGGTTTGCTAAATAGAGGAAAAATTTTAATTATTCGTTAACCCTTAAAATTTTGCACTATTCCAGTAAAATACCGTTAGCTCGGTCCGTATAGCACAGTCCGATTTCAACGGAATTGATAAAATTGGATCACCCTTTAAACTTCAAAAAGTAACGTCAAAAGTATTTGTAGTTAGGATAATTTTTTAACGCTGAATAAAAGATTTTCTTTTGTTTTCATAAAGATTATCAAATCTGTACGGAGAGGCATTTTTTTAACACTGTTATTGTACTTACTCGAAATCAAAAACTGAATATATTTAATTATAACATACAAATAATTTAAACACATAATTTAAAAATCCTGAATGTGTTTAAATACTTCAATAAATGCTAATAAAGAGACTTGAAAATCTTACTCTAAATCTCGCAAAGGTGATGGCCACCTTACTTTACATTCAAGTACCGAGTGGTAGACGAGTTTCGTACCGGATGTGGAATAAATAGGTCTGTAGTGGCATAGCGAGTAATGTAGGTAGGTTGATTGGGTTACTGGGCTTCTAAGGTCATTGCCAGTTCATTTAGATTTACGTTAAAATATTCTATTACTAGTTTCTGCCCTCAGCTTCGCACGCGATGTTTATACGGAAACGTTTAAAGGGGATTTTTAACCCATGGGAAGTGATTTAATGGATAAAAGTAGCCTACGTTTGATTCCAGGTCTAGAATTACTTAAGTGCAAATTTTCAGCCCTATGCGTTCAGTATTTTTGTCGTGAAGAGGTAACAAACATCTAAATATTCAAACTTACGCATTTGTAATAATTGGGTGATCAACTTTTTTACCGACTCTTTTGTCTTTTTGCCCTGTCATGGAAGAAACGATAAAATCTGTATTTCAGTTTAAAATATAATTATTTCAATGTTAACGTAAACTTAGATTCTCTGCTAACATGCTAGTTTCATAGTTTATAGCAAAATTTTTGATTTTCCTATGGTGACTATTATTCTGATCCTACAAATATTATAAATCACAAAGTTTGTATGGATGGATGTATGGATATTTGTTACTCTATCACGCAAAAACTACTGAACCGATTAGACTGAAATTTGGTTTGGGTATAGTTTGGGATCTGGAATAACATATAGGCTATTTTTTATCCCGATAAAACGCGGGCGAAGGCGCGGGCAGCAGCTAGTATATTATATTGTAAGAAATAAGATGTTATTGATTTTCTCTTGACAAAGCGGTTTTGTGTGTACCTATTGATGGTACACACAAAACCGCTTGATGTTAATTAGTGAGCGTCGTACAGACGAACTTCAGCTTTCTAGGGTTAATGTTAATACAAAATAATGGAAAATTATACAAATTAATTCCATGGGTGAAACAAACAAAAATTTGAAATTTAAAATTGACAGTTGAAGGCAGAACGGCTGTTCATCTTAGACTTGACTTGAACCATGACAAACCGGAAGTCATTTTCATACTTATTTAAATAAATAATGATACCTACCTTCTACAAAATGTTAAATAGTTCCACCTTGGATTCGCTTGCGAAGCCTCGAGGTCTATGCCGTTCAGTTGACGACTAGCTCCTTCTATTTCTGCCACTCATAATTTTTTTCCTTACTTTTATTTCGAATGCAGTATTTTAGTTCGAAGCAGATAATATTAAAAAATATGGTAGAGCTAACTGTTGCAAACAATCTAGAGGTAGCTCAACTGATCCATTATCAATACAAATCGGAAGTGTCCCCAAGATGCTGCCTGCATTGCTCCGCCCCGTTTGCGTTAAGCCAGATAGGTACTACGATGATAATGTTTTATTAATTACCTTGGCTTCACTTCGTAAATGAAAGAGAAATTGAAATGATTGCTCTATATTTTGTTGTAAAATAAGTTCTTGTATAAGATAATATAGCGTGATTTAAAAAACGATAAACCGACTTCAAATTTCCGTACCTTTACACTTATTTTAAGTTTTGCGGGATAAATACTAATCTCCTGGGGATCAAAATTTTATGACACTCCCTCGGAATCATTTTCTATACAATAATTAAAGAATTTTCAAAATCGGTCTATAATTGGCGGAGATATCGCGTAACATACTAGTACATACAAAAAAAAACATACAGACGAATTTTATTGAGAACCTCTAACCTTTTGAAGCCGGTTAAAATAAAACCTTTCAAATTGCAAAATTGAACCGCCATTTTCTATTTTTACGCCGTCACGACTCCTTTCGCACTATCCATTGATGAATGAATCAAACGATACAATAACAAATAATAAACGCAAGAAACCCACCAAAACAGCCATTGTCGTGTTGCACTTGGCCGATTAACATAATTCACACATTCACATCAAGCTTTCTTTCACATATGTATATCCATACATATTTCGTAATAGGCTTTCATGTATTTTGTAAGTTGTCATGCTAAATAGCCACTCGAATGGTTGAGTACCAATTATGACACTTTCCTTTATGGTGCTTGATCCCACTTAAGTCAGTGAGATGATAATGTTCTACAACGATTTAGTTGAGAATCATGGTCGTGATTATCATGATTCTAAGGCCGAATTCATCCTATAGTTTAGTTACGAACATTTTGTTGAATTATAAGAATTGAGTGTGGTACCTAGCAGGTACCACTCAATTCTTATAATTCAACGAAATTTTCATTTCATTATCTACTGGTGGGTGTTCATCTATTGGTCCAACTACCCTAAAGTAACTTTAGGATGAATTCGACCTTAGAATCATGATTATCAACTTAATCGTTGTATAACATATTATCACCAATCACTACCTGCTAGGTACCACTTTTTTGATTTATACAGGTTTTCAGATTATTTACAAAGAAAATTTCAAACAAATATTGAATAAAAATAGAAATAAATAAGGCCGAATTTATCCTAAACCTAGTTTATATTGAACTTAGAGAACGTGATTGAGTTAGAAATAAATTAGAACTAGTATTTACAATTGAGCTAACTGCAGACTGCTACAAACAATATACAGGTAGCTCAACTGGTCCATATCAATACCAGTCGGAAGCGTCCCCAAGACGCTATCTACATTTTCTCGCTGTATTGCAATGCTAATGCACTGCGCCAGATACTCACCAACTGTCGGGTCACGCGTCGCATCGACCAGAGGCTCAGATAATTATTTAAAAACCCGGCTTTTAAGAACCTCAGTACCCCACGGACCTGACCTACAGATTTTGTTTTCGACTGAGTTTACTTTATTCTACCTATGTAAATCAAGAGTACTGACACTAGAACTATGTGGTTGACAATACTTTGGCTACTTTTCCGTTAGAAATCTTAAATTGGGACGAATTCGGAATGACATCACCTCTGAATTTGAGTTTCCGGGTTCGGACCACTTCGGCCGAAGCCATGGTCCGAACAATAAATCGAATAGTCGACATTATGGCAAACCTTCTTTGGTGCCTCCCCCAAATGAGGGGGTTTTGTTCAGCAGTGAAGGTACGACCTAAGAAAGACTGCAGGCAGATGCTTGATACGGCGACAGGGCTTTCATTAGTGGAGGCCAATGTCCAGCGGTGGACTAATACAGGCTGATGATGATAAACATAAGCTGATCTAGACGATGTGCTGTTAATGCATTAAAGTTTATACGTTAACTGGTAAATAACAGTTAAACGCTATTCTGTTTAGATCCCGTATGCGGTTTGTGGTGAGATCGCATCGCGCGCGCGGGTAGAAAGGTTGAAATTGTACTCACGATTGTGATCGCATCCGTTTGGATTCATTATTAAATTACTAACAATAGACTTGATGACCGATTTTGAGAAACTTGTCCGAGATGATGTAGACATCTACTACAACATTAAATAAATTTCTGAAAAAAAATTATATTGAAGGAAAAATTTAGCTTTTAAAAATGTAATTTCTATTTCGCTCTAAAACGCTACAATCCTACTAATACAATAAATGTGAAAGTTTGTGTGAATGTTTGTTACCACGTATTTGCAGATCGTACAAACAGGTGGGAATCGAACCCGCAACCTCCTGCATCGCAGGCGGACCTTTGCCCGCTGCGCCATATCAACGTCGTATTGGGTCTAGAACTGCATAGTTATAATAATTCTGGACAATCCACTCAGCTCCCTTGTGGTCTTAACATAACTTCTCCTCCTTCCCCAGAGCAAGCGGACGCAGAAGTCTCCTCATCAGGTCGTTCCTTCGAGGAGCTGCCTTCCAAGCTGGGCCGCGAAGTCGAGGGTTCACTGGCTTCGCTCTCCGAAGTCCTGGCCAATGGAGTCGCCAGGTAATCTTTCCTTTCAGTAACATTTGCTATATCTATCTTCTATATAAGTAGGGGTTCATTTTCATATAATATATGACTCTTCTATCTCTTGGTCCGGCTATAACTTGAGAACGACTTTACCGTTTTCATTCATCTATTTTTTTAAAATGTTTTCTAATACTTCGTAGAAGGTTCTTACAAAAGAAAATTCGTAGAAGGTTCTTAAAAAAAAAAAGAAAATTGCGCAGAATCTTAGAAAATTTAAGAAAACTTAACGACTTGCTAAGCACGTTTGAAATAACTATCAGTTGTTTGACTTGAATGACAGGACAACGTCTGTCGGGTCAGCTAGTATAATATACATATGTATGTATATAACATTTGCTCGAATATTTCGGATAGCTACCCTCTAGGTACCGAGTTTTTTCTATAGTCGATATACCTTCGTTGCCGGCCGTGGGGCCGTGGCATAGAATATCGACCCCTCCAACTCAACCCGTGGATGTCGTAAGAGCCGACTGAGGGAACCTACCAGAGGAAGGAGTGCAGCTTCCTTCTGAGTATTTTTCAGCACCAACACTGCGATCACCAATACGCCTGCCAAGCGTGGTGATTATGGCAAATCCCCCCTACATGGGAGACCATCCACTCGATGGACCGACGACATCGTAGCGGTCGCAGGGAGTCGATGGATGGAGGCGGCTCAGGACCGCTATTTGTGGCGTCGTACGGGGGAGGCCTATGTCCAGCAGTGGACGTGTATGGGCTGATATGATGATGATGACACCATTCTTATATAGAAGCTACAAAATTATAGAGCTAACCTGCCTACTCACCTACCTAATTATGATACATACTTACGTGCTATTTGGTTTTCGTTAAGTTCCTTAACTAATTCTTCTATAATTATATTTAAATCAACTGACAGCGAAGCCCTTTGTCAATTATTCACTTAATTTACTGACAATTAAAACAACGATTTTATTTCTTCTGAACACACTCCATTTCTGAAGAGAAATTAAATACAACTTTCTACCCTTCTTTAAGCAATGACCTAGAATTCTTAAGGAAACCGCCCACTGGACCGGTATGGGCGTAAGGTGCGGCGCACTTTTGGTTAATGACAATAGGAAAATACGCATATTTTTGCATGATTTTTTTCATAATACTTTTTAAATAAAACTTTTACATGGCCCAAAGTAAGCAGGGTTTCTGTACCTGTACCATATTATGTATTATTTCACTCATTTATGTCCTAATGCTTTACCGATTTTGTTTGAACAACATTTTTACTATTTTACATACCGTACTCAGGCGTCTAAATTACTTTCTGTTTAGATTCAGAATTTTCAATAGCATAAAATAGTATAATATTATTTTTGTTGTTCCGCTACGCTTTTTCGTTATAAAAAGTAACACAGATTGAGTTTTTTTAGTAAACTATAATTTTTATACTATTTTCAATAGTTTTTCATGCAAAAACCATCTAGTATAATCTTCGTTACATGTACTATCTAGGCTTGATAATAATTGAAACTTTAATAATCCGCATATTTTTCGAATCGACAGATACGCATTTCTATCTGTCAAAAGTAATTGTGTTTATATTTAAAATTAATTCTTAAAATAGGTGGCGCACCCAAACGCTATAAATAACTTAACCTTGACTTTTACGTAGTACCTACATCTAAACAAGAATCGTGGGTCTTTCGCAGTTTTTTTTCTAAGAATAATAAATTTTAAAATATATGTAGGTATATTCAAATTCTAGTAATCTTTAGTAATATTTGATTGAGCAATTTGTTTCTGTGTAATGGGCAACCTCAGTCGTAATTCAAGTTTTTTTTAAAAAAATCATTTATAAAAAACTAGTTACATTAGCACCTCAGTGGCTCAGCGGATGAAACGCACTCCTAGGTCGAAATTGCGGGTTTGATTCGCCTAGGGACAAATATTTGTACGATTTGCAGATATTTGTTACAGTTGTTATGGGTACTTTCTATGTATATCAAATTATCTATGTAGTATATTCTTTTAACTATTTCAGTTATATCTGATCTGCTTATGAGTGCTTAGTTTTGGGCTAGAAGATCTGTGTGGATTGTCCTGTAATTAAAGTTGCGAGTAACGCTAGTTTTATAATGTCTGCTTATGTTTTAAATAATTGCAAGGTTCATTTAAACATGTAAAACAATTTGGTGTAAGGTTGACAATCGGAACCTTCGGTTTAAATGTCACGGGATCAATTATTGATTTGATTTGAATTGTATTTATACATCTAGGCATGTATAGGATGTTTGGTATCGGGATCGATATACATAATTAGAACAAAGTATATGCCACCTTACAAAATATAGCCGTGCCCTAGCAGGGTGCGTGTTTGAAACAACCGACTTGTTTTATATAAGATCTTTTGTTCAACATGTTTGCAATAAAAAAAAACTTTATTGACTTTAATTCTTTCGTGAGTCGGGGTGTCATGTAGAGATGAGTCCGGTATTCAATAACTAACTCAGTACCTGTTAGCATGGTCCTAAAATATCTAACGCTATTGTAAAATCCGCATACCGCTAGGGAATAACTGTGCAAAGCGAGCATCGCGCCTAACCGACCGTGAGCCATAACTACCCAACGCTTCAATACCTATACTTACCTAACTATCATCTACGCATAGGTACTAGCGGACCGTTCACCCGTAAAGTTATGTAGCTGCAACAAGTATTTGGTATTTCTAACCAAAACGGTTAGATGGTATTTCTAACCAAATCGGTTAGATGGTATTTCTAACCAAATCGGTTAGATGGTATTTCTAACCAAATCGGTTAGATGGTATTTCTAACCAAATCGGTTAGAAATATATTGGGTAGAAATCAGAACGGGTATAGAGTATTGTAACGTTATTGGTTACCAGTTGGTACTAGCGGTATTGAAACAAAATACCCAACTAATAACCGGTAGCCAAAATATCCAATAACTCCCATCTTTAGTGTCATGGGCTACATTTTTCCGATATGCAGCAGTTACGTTTCTCTATGTGCAACTTCAAAAAACAATCGGAAGCTAGCTATAAAAAATTAAGAAACCATGCCATTTCTTAAAAATACCTTTACTCATACCCGAATTGATGAGTGAATTCTCGAATATTCGAAATCGAAAGTGGTGGCTTTCACATGTGACCGAGTTGTTTTATTTAATTACCGCATAGAGGCAGGTACTTTGACTATGAAAGTATAGTCAGTCAATTATGCAGTGAGTTAAAGAAGACCGGTAATCTGGTATTTTGAATTATGTTCCAAGTTTAATCTGAATACGTACATACATATTATTATGTCTACAATATATAAATATAAAATAGGTATATCACATCAAATCAATATTTTTGTAGACTATGTGGTCACGTCAAATGGTCAAAATTACAGATAAAAAATTAAAAGACAGAAAAAGTTTAATAATAAAAAAATTACCAATGACTTTTAAATAACGCTTTTCTCACAGCATCTTCTGTTCCCAAAGTAAGCAGAACGTGTGTTAAGCCTTCACTCATAGCCTTCAGGTGCTCGAGTAAAGAACATGCTTTTCCTCTTATTTTTTTTATATAGTTACTAGGTACAACTATAAATATAGGTAAAATATAGGTAAGTACGTCAATGAAATAAATGACTATTTTTTTTTTCTAAGGTGATAACTAACACCGTAAATATTTATTGGCGTGAAATCTCAATTGAAGCATAAAATGAAATTAATATAAAGAGAAAGTTTTACGATGGGATGAAGAATTAAAACAAATTGCATTACGTTTACTTATTTATTACTCCTTTGGCTTTGAATTATTTATAACTGTGACTCAGCGATCCAAAGTAGATTTTGACCTCCAAACACACGACCTGCCATTAGCATCTCGATTCTGATCGGTTGGATTATTTTTTCTTTGTTAATAGTTCCCTCAAAATCAGCCCACATTTGTCCACTGCTGAACATGGGCCTCCCCGAAACGAGAATGCCACATATGTATAGTGGAGAGGCGTCGAGATTGTAAGGCCTCCTTCGATCATAATCTAGGTATTATTCAATTAAATTGTGACCTAAGCATTTCTGAAGCGGACCATCACCATAGCCCGATATGTACGGAGGATAGAAATCCTTTTCCAGAGTCGGTTCGATTAGCACATAATTTTATCACAAAACTTTCTTCCACAGAGCACTATCAAAAAAGCATGACAGCGGCGGCGGCATCGACAGCATCACTATCTCCACCGGAGGCGGAGACAAAAAGCCGAAAAAAAAGAAGCAGAAGCCAGCAAAGATACACCTCATCCATCCGGTCATGATGCCGCTGAGGAAGGTTCACAAAGAGGAGAAAGGTCGAGGGTTTCCCAACGGCAGACAAACATGGGTTATCGGTTCTGAGGGGGTAGAAAACCAGGGGGTAGATAACGAAGGAGAAAGGGAGAATGAGGAAAGGGATGCTGAAGAAAATCATAGAAATGCTAGAGTTGATAGTCAATGGGAGGACGTTGATCAAGTAGAAAGTAGGGTTCAAAAGGTTGATCAATGGGGTGTAGAAAATGTAGCGAGGGGTGCAAGGGGAGTAATGGCGGATTTATGGAGTATTGGACAAGAGGCGTTGGATGTACTGGCTGATGCGGCGCTGGAAGCTGAGACTAAGGATAATGGGGTGCAGGATAAGAGTTCTTTTGAAGGTGATGGTCTTGGTATATTATTTATTTATTCATTTATTTCACTTTAAACTTTACGCATTACTTTTTACAGCAGTTTTTTGTTACAACAGAATTACAGTTTTTACTGTACATGCAACTTATTTCAGATTCGAAATCTTTCTGGTAAAACTTAAGTCATTTTGCATGTGCATTCGTGCACTTTTGAATGCCTGAAAATAGATGTTAGTTTGGCATGAAATTTGCATAATTATGTTTTTACTTTGAATGTGCATTTTAGATATGTAAGGAAAAGCACGTTACGGTTATGTAGTCGTAGACTTTTATTTGTCAGCATGTATTATTTTCATTATAGTTGGTACTTACTTTAAAACTTTTGGAAAATACCTACTTTTGAATATTTTTTTGAGTCTTTTCGCTGATTTTTATATTTTTTTAGAGCAAAGAGGAAAAAAGAAGAAGAAGAAGAAGGCAATCCTGAAACTCCTCATTCTTGGAGCAGTTCTCAAGGCCAAGATCGGAACGTTACTTCAGATCCTGTCTTTCAAGCTGCAGGTAAATTTATGATAATCTACTTTATAACGGACTTGGCTTTCAGGTTTCGATCCGCCTGCGACGAAGGAGGTTGCGGGTTCGATTCCCGCCTTGGGACAAATGTTTGAATGATCTGAAAATATTTGTTCTGGGTATTTTCTATATATAATAAAAAATATCTATCTATGTATGTATTATATTATGTATATCAGTTATCTAGTACCCATATCACAAGTACTGCTTAGCTTGGAACTAGATGATGCTGTGTGAATGGTCCAACATTATTAATTTATATAAGTCACCCCACACCCGGGTAGGGATGCCTTTCATTTTTGCACTCCTCGTTTCGTGCTTTATGCATTCAAGAACCCGATAGAAAATTCTTTACTGCCATAGAGTATCTTTATGGCACACCTAACTTAATGAAAATTTTAAACAAAATAGACAGTTTTAGAAATGTGATATCCAGGTATTGATGACGTCGCATTGATGATTGGCAAAAATCTCTATCATTGGTCACTTTTGTTGAAGTTCCTGCCAATTTTTTATGGTACCTAATGATGTTACTTATTACTTGTAATTAGAACTGTGACAAACTATACCCCGATTTAGAATCAAAGATATTTTATGTCAACAAAGACGTTTATGAACCAAAAATTGTTTCGAGCTTCTGTGCTTTGCTTCGATGATACCAATGTTGTTAAATATTTTCCACCAATATTCCTTGGGTTCTGTAACCTCTTTGTATACAAAAAATATCTAGGTTTTTGAATCGGAGTATTGTGTCCTTAATTAGATTGTATCCTAGCTACAAATAAAAAAATTGTTAATTTAATTCTCCTTCCCAGGTGAAGTTCTTCATAGTGGCCGTGTTAGGACTTGCCATCAACCTGGCGAGGCTCTGGATAGATCTGAAGAACAAGCACAGCCATCAACCGCAGAAGGTGAGTACTTACACTTTTGACGACCTCTGTGGCGCGGTGGGCGAAGGTCCGCCTGATTCGATTCCCGTCTCGGGACAAAGGTTTGTACGATCTACGGATGTCCAGGGTGTTCTGGTCGTTTTCTATGTCTAGTAAAAAATATCTATATATGCAATATATTCTATTATGTACATATACCAGTTATCTAGTACCTATAACACAAGCTCTGCTTAGCTTGGGGCTAGATAATGCTGTGTGGATTGTCCAGCATTATTTATTTACTTTCATTCTTTAACAAGGAAAATTACAATGCTAGAAAAAAGAATTTATTATGCACTAACTGCTGCCCGCGCCTTAGTCCACGTTTTACCGGGATAAAAATAGCCTATATGTTATTCCAGGTCCCAAACTATACCCATACCAAATTTCTGCCTAATCGGTTCAGTAGTTTTTGCGTGAAAGACTAACAAATCCATACATCCATCCATCCTTACAAACTTTAACATTTATAATATAAGTAGGAAGTAGTATAGGATGTGTTGTTGAGTACCTAATTCATTACATATGTACTTTCTCTAAATGTTATAATTATTTATTTATTAAAATTTTTACAACGCTGACCAAACATATGTAAAACTGACTTTTACAACTATACAAACTGGTTGAGTTCATTAAATATGCGGAACTCAAAACCTCCTTCCATTCAAGTCGGTTAACATTATCATGACCTTAAACTTCTGCTTTCTACCAAAGTTACCATATTAGTAGATACTTACGGACAAACGTACTAACAAGTTGTTAGATTCACGTCATCATAAAAAAAATCGGGCAAGTGCGAGTCGGGCCATTGTTATGTAGGATTCCGTAACTGCTCGACTAATTGACTTATGTATATATTATAGTTATTTACCTATTTTATATAACAACAAATGGAATTCAAGGAGAAATAATTTGGCGTTATTTATAAAACGATAAAAAGATTTCAAATTCCCTTACTTTTACACAGTTTTTAAGTTTTGTGGGATAAATACTAATCCCCTGAGGATAACATTTTTATGGGATCATCTCGGGATTATGTTCTATACAATAGTGAAAGAATTTTCAAAATCCGTCCATAATTGACGGATATATCGCGTAACATACATAAGAAAAAACATATAGTTGAATTGAGAACCTCCTCCTTTTTTGAAGTCGGTAAAAATATTGAGCCCGCTTTAGGTTCATTAATTAAAAGGTAAGTACCCACAGTAAAAATATTTTCAATGGTTCCTTGTTGCTTACAGACCCCTAAAAGCTTGCAGCAAACTTCGCAGTTTGCAAATGAACTTGCAAATCTGTATAAAAACACAAAACCAGTAATCTGTCTGAGAGAAAACGCCCCCTGGCCTAGTAACAAATCAGGTCGGTATGTGGGTTCGATGCCCATACAAGAAACTCTAGACTTAATGGTCATCGGGGAATAGTGAGGATGCCAGAATAAGAAACGGGAAAGACGAATTAGCTAAAAGAGCCGGTTTAGTAAAAAGCTATATACTGGAATCACTTCATCGCTGGTTTCTGCAGACCATATTTTACAGTTTCCATGGAATAAACTGCAGATTGGTGTATACCATTTGAAAAGAAATTTTATTAGCTTTCGAATGGTATAAAAATAATTTAAATTTAATTAAGTTTCCTTCATTTAATGAATTATTACAACAGGTCGAAGTTGTGGATGTTTAAATTAATAAGAATTAATATGAAAATATTAAATTTTTATTTAAAATCTTTGTTATTTCCCGCTTAATATTTTGTATTGCCCCCCCTGGCCCTAATGACTGCTTGTAAACGGTTTTTCATTGACCTAATGAGTTTCCTGATGGAATCCTGTGGAATTTCCTGCCACTCTTCGATGAGAGCAGTTTTTAGGTCTTCTATTGACGCCGGAGCTGGAGATCTTCCTCGTACCCGCCTTTTCAGCTCGTCCCACAGGTGTTCGATAGGGTTCATGTCAGGGATGACGGCTGGCCAGTCTATTGTGGGAATCCCGACTTCTTCCAGGTACTGTCTAGTCGCACGAGCGGTGTGGCAGCGGGCATTGTCGTGCATTAGCAGGAAATTTTCGCCAATAAACCCGGCGTAAGAGAGTACATGGCCCAGCAGAATGTCGTTGATATTCCTTTCTGCGGTTAGTCCTCCTCCCCGACCTCCACCGGGTACGAATACCAGCCCCGTTTTAGCTTCAATTGAAATCCCCGCCCACATCATACAAGACCCACCCCCATATGCCACTGTTTCCGTTATACAGCATTGTGCGTATCGCTCTCCCGGTCTCCTGTAGACTCTCCGTCGACGGTCGCTGCCATGCAGGCACATCCTAGTCTCGTCCGCGAACAAAACTCGGCTCCATTGCTGTATATCCCAATCTAAGTGATCACGAGCAAACTGAAGTCGGGCTTGTCGGTGGGCTGTAGACAATTTGGGTCCCGTTGCTGGCCTTTTTGAGGTCAAGTTAGCATCTTTGAGTCTTCGCCTCACTGTCCACTCGCTGACAGTTCTCCCTCGAACTTCTCCGAACTCCCGCTGGACGTCAACGCCGGTTAGATGTCGATTTCGGAGAGAAGTGCTGACAATAAATCGGTCATCTCTCGCCGAAGTGCATCGCTGTCGTCCAGATCCTGGTCTTCGGACTAAGTTTCCAGTCTCTCTAAACCTCTTCTATACTTTGGAGACACAGGACTGGCTCAGATGAAGCTGTCGAGCGATAGTACGCCTAGAGAACCCTTGCTGGATTAGGGTGACGATTTGAGCGGCTTCTATTGGTGTGGTTTCCATTTTCTTGTAATTCCAGTATTTTGAGTGACGTGATATATTGGACTGATGACAAAATTGCATAAATTCCCAGTTTTTATAGGCATTCAGGAGTTTGAAAAAAATGATGTTTCGTTCCAAAAATTTATGTCTTTTGTTTTCACGTTCCATGACATATGATGAACATTTTTTTCGCTATGATATCGAAAGAGTTTGAAAGCTAATAAAATTATCTTTAAAATAATATACCACAACCTACAGTTTATTGCATGGAAACTGTAAAATATGGTCTGCAAAAACCAGCGATGAAGTGATTCCAGTTTATAGCTCGCAAGTGTAGATGAGTGATATACTTATTATAATAATACATAGATAAATATTTTTTATTAAACATTTAATACTCAGAACATCCTAAACAAATATTTGCAGATCGTACAAACATTTGTCCCAAGGGAGGAATCGAACCCGCAACCTCCTGCGTCGCAAGCGCAGCAATTGATAATATAAATACATTCAATTTAGAATGAATTAAATTGCTTAGGTGGACATACGTATATTTCCTACCTAATGCAGATGTATATACCTACTGCATGAGCATGCCAAAGTAATGCAGCTCATGCGTTCCGCAGCGGGAATCGAATCCGCAAACTTACCTCTTTACTCTACCTTCTTTCTTACCGACTTTCAAAAAGCCGGTCTGCCCAACACTAGCGACTTGACCGACTCATCAAAATGCAGGGTAATGCTTATGCGACATGTCTGTGCCTTCACTTATTGACGGACACGCCACATTGTCCGAGTCAGAGAAACGAACTGTCAACGATGATTCATGATTTTATAATAAAATCATGTGGCATTATGCACCGTTCACTGTTTCTGGATAAAAAAAATCCCCCGTACAATCACTTGAGTGACGTGATGTGATAGGATAGGGTGTGATGTAATGTGACGTCATATCACATAAATCACATGACATCACACTGATATTTTAAATGCGAAGTCCATATAAAATAAGCACAATTTGCACATAAAACAAAACTCGATATTAATCGAAATTACCAGCCGCCAAACACGACAATAATGTTACATTATTTTCGCCCTTTCGAATAAGTTAGCTAGAAAGGTCAACTTTGCTGAAAGAAGGTTGTTCTAATAATGACAAGATATCATAGCGTGTTTGAGTAAAATAAAAAGAAACTCACTTATTGTTTAAACTGCTTCTGTTTTTCCGATCAATTATAATCTGGGTCTCTTCAAGACAAGAGTGATTAGGTGTCTTCTAGACCTTCGTGATACAACGTCGGCCACATCGTCACTTTCCATCATGTGAGATTGTGGTCAAATGAAGGTTTATCGATTATAAATGAAACCTTCAAGTGCGAGTTGGACTCGCGCGCCGAGGGTTCCTTAATTATAAGACTTTCTTGCCAAATTTAATGATTCTAGGTCAAAGCTACTCGTAGGTACCCTATAGGTCTTGGTCGCTTGCAAAAACCAAAAATATTTTTTCTTGTGAATAGACTTCATGTTTACGGTTTTCGGATTTTTCCCTTTAATTGTGCTATAAGGCCTTGCTTCTTGTCGAACCCTTAGAGTATCTGTCGAACCTAATGATTCTAGGTCAACAGAAAGTACCCTATATGTATATAGGTTTTCGGTCCATGGTGAGAATCAAATATGTTTATGTGAATAAACTACAAATTCACGGTTTTCAGATTTTGCCCTTTATTTGTGCTTTAATGCCTTGTCTGCCAAATTTCAAGATTTTAGGTAAACGGGAAGTACCCTATAGGTTTTGTGTGCATTTGAATCCCATACAATATAATTTCAAAAAAAATGGGCTTAAACGGCTGTAACTTTTGATTGCATTGACTTAGAGAGGCCAAGATCCAAGAGGTTAGGGACCTGAGTATTTGATGTTAATTTCAACTCGATAGCTCTACGCGAGAAAAGTGTGTTTCTGAGAAAAGTGGGTTGACAGACGGACAACAAAGTTATCCTATACCTAAGGGTTCCGTTTTTCCTATTTAGGTACATACATATAGGGTACCTTTAAAAAAAAAATACCATTATTTACAATTAGCTGTAGAATTTTGGATTTTTGGGCCAACGACCATCAAAATTCGTAAGAGCTTCGTCTAAAAGTCTAGACAACCTTGGCTCAAACTTTTTTAAATAGTCGATGCTAGCTTTAAACCTTTGCACCCATCTTCCAATCATCCTGTATAGTCCCTAGTAATAGGTAGAGACAAAAGCATCAGAAAGCTGGCCAGTAATTCGAGATGACCTCACGATATTCGCGATGGCGTGCGCTTTCCTTCCTCTGCACTTTCACTGCGACCCTGAGAGTCTGCGCGGTCGCTGAACCCAGGATTCTAGTTATGCATTCACAAATACTAGGTATACTGTATATCTGATCTGAACAATTTACGATCCAACAAAACGCATATAAAATAAAACTTCAAGTGTGAGTCGGACTCATGCACCTTGGGTTCCGTATAAGAACTTGCTTGTTGCCAAATTGATGATTCTAGGTCGACGGGAAGTAGCCTATAGATTTTGGTCCGAGGCAAGATTTTTTTTTTTGTAGATAATCTACAAATTTTAATTTTACGGATTTTTCCATAAAACCGTAAATTCCATAAAGTTGTGCCATAAAACCTTGCTTCTTGCCCAATTTTATGATTCTAGGTCAACGGGAAGTAGGTACTTACATACCCCATAGGTTTCCGATCGATGACTTTTTTTGTGTATTTTCTGCAAATTTACAGTCTTCGGGTTTTATCCTTTACTTGTAGGTACTATATATCCTTGCTTCTTGTCTCGTGATTCTAGGTCAACAGGAAGTACTTACCTACTATATAGGTTTTGTGGGCAAATGATTCATGTGAAAATTTAAAAAAAATGGCATAAATGTCTGTAACTTTTGATTGCGTTGAGTAAAATTTTTATTAATATCAGGGCTTCAAAAGGTTACGGAACTGAGTACCTACCTATTTGATGTTAATTTCAACTGGATACCTCCACATGTTTCTGAGAAAATGAGCGTTGACAGACGGACGGACAGACGGACAATAAAGTAATCTACAAGGGTTCCTTTTTTCATTTTGAGATACTGAACCCTAAAAACATGAAGGTACATCTTCGGCAACGCTACCCAGAACAAGCTCTTCTTATTTAGGTCTAGATCTGGTGTGGATTGTCCAGGATTATTTATTTATTACCTGCATGATGTCATTTCCAGGTGATCTACTACGAGCACGCGCAGCACCAGCATCACTACGACCACGAGGAGGAGCACGAGTCTCCTGGCTGGGGCCCCTGGTCCAGGAGTATGGAGCCCGAGGTATGTCACCACATAAGCCACAAAAAAGAAACAGCCATGGAATCACAGACATCGTAGAGCTACGCCTGGAATCAGAAACTTCCCTTATTGAATCGGTTATAGAACCATGGTAGAACCCTAGTTTTTTTTGAACAGAGTTGTTACAAAATCGAAGGGTGTAAAATATTTTTCGATATCATCGAAGCAAGTCTCAGAAGCTCGATACAATTTTTGGTTTTGAAATCTTTTGATTCATCATTTAATACGTCTCGTTCATTTTCGAACTCCGAGCGTGTGTAATTAGACGTGGTTGTTTTTTTGTTATGGCAATTTTATTCCTCTTTGGATTTTTGAGGCAACTTTTGCCAACTTCACGTACAAGTTCACGGATTAAATTTTAAACAAAAAAAAATGAGATTGTCCAACCCGTCAGGTTTTTATCCGTTGTTTTGTGTTTTTATTTTGAATATGAACATGCAGGTTAGGTATCTTTTTATCCGACTTCAAAAGAAGGAGGTTATCAATTCGTCTGTATGTTTTTTTTGTATGTGTGTTACGCGGTATCTCCGCCAATTATGGACCGATTTTGAAAATTCTTCCACTATTGTATAGAAATAATATTGTAAATGATCCCGGAAATTTTATCCCCAGGGGATTAGTATTTATCCCGCAATACTTAAAATAAATGTAAAAATAAGGGAATTTGAGTACCATATTATTTTCTGTTATTGTTTCTACTCGATGATTTCCACTTATTGCAAAGTTCTCATTCGTTTAGATCGTTTACGTCTTTGTTGACATTAAGTGATACTAGAACCAGTCTGCAAAAAACGATTCAAAAAGTAACAGTTTCTTGGGATTTAATAATCAATTAAGAATATTTATTTATTTAGGTTACATTCCTAATCTAAATGGATGCATCACTACATAGTATAAAACAAAGTCGCTTCCCGCTGTCTGCCTGTCTGTCCCTTTATATGCTTAGATCTTTAAAATTACCTGGGCAACGGATTTTGATTCAGTTTTTTTATTTAATAGATAGAGTTCAAGAGGAAGGTTTATATGTATAATTTGCACCCGTGCGAAACCGGGGCGGGTCGCTAGTCTTCTGTTAAACGGCTTATCCGTTTAGCAAATTATGACAAATTGAACCGTTAGCGATTTCTCGACACTGTTGTCCATGGAAATTGAAAATGGCCTCCCCATTTACCTAATTTAATATGAATTACCCTTGATAGGTAATTCAATTAAACATATATAAATATTTACAAATCATGTGTGTGATCCCACTTCTATAACAACGGTACCTTAAGATAAACTACACTTGAATATTTCAAGTTAAATTGCTTGGCAGTTATTTGAAGAGCTTTAAGTATATTACGTTGTCAAGTGTCTATCGGCACTTTACTTATAAGTAGGTACACAAGTAATCTCAACGGTGAATGAAAACATTTGTAGAGAACAGACCCTACAAACAGTTCATTCAGACAAATCCTACTTTCGAATGTTCTATACATTATCAAAAGAATCATCAAAAACGGCCTCTAATTGACGGAGAAATTTTCGTTAAAATGTTATTTATTTATAAAGGAATTCAATTACGATTTTAGGTTTTTTAAATTAATAATTTGTAGCTAATCATTTATAGACGACATCTATGGCGCGTCGGGCGAAGGTAGCATTGCGAGCAGGAGGTTCCGGGTTCGATTCCCGCCTTGGGACAAATGTTTGTACGAACTGCAAATATTTGTGCTGGGTGTTCTGGGTATATTCTATGTAGGTACCTATACCAAAAAATATTTCTCTCTATGTATTGTAATAAGTATATCGGTCATCTATTACCCACAAGCTCTGGTTAGCTTGGTTAGCTTGGGGCTAGATGATTTATTGTCCAGCATTATTTATTTAATTAAAATAACCACCTTCTCTTTTCCAGGAGACCGACGTAGAAGTAGACGTAGACCTCCAGAACCAGAACGCTCCGTACCGGGGCCAGGAACGGAACCCACACCTCGCCTACATGCCGCGCAGGGCGTAGTGCGTCCAGTCAATAGCACACATTCGTTATATTAGATATATTAATAAGCTTAGCTTAAATATTAGTTTATATGCCTTGGTTGTCACAGATTTGGACCACACACCGGCGCACAGCACAAAAATGAGCATTCAAATTATAGCATTTTCTATTGACGACATCAGACAGCTTGCGGGCCACTCGCTAGGAGCTTGCGGTGAGCAAGTTTGTCATTGTAAAATGTATCTAAAGTTACATAGAAACAGAGCCTAAAACGGATCTTTATTAGCTAACCTATTAGCATCTTTGGGAGTTGTTTTTCTCCATCTTTTTTTCTGGAACAAATCCCATAAAAAGGTTAGAATAAGGGATATACAAGGACAACGTCTTCAGAGGTGTGGATTAAGAACGGAACGGATAGCCTTCGCCCCGATACAAACGTACTTTCCGCTTCATTTGGAAACTAAGTCCTGGTTCTTATTGAAATTTTCCATACGTAATCGGATGAAAAATAGCTATGTTTGTAGCGGTTTAGTTTTTCAAAAAACATAATGATCTTTAAATGAGAAACTAATTTTGACCACAAATTCGAGTAATTTTCAAGCGATTTTTTATGCATGATAGATAGCTTTATTCGAAAATCTGTCGCATTGCAAAAATCCTAAATATATTCAACATTATAAATAATCAAAAATATTTCTGAAATCAATCGTTTATTCAAAATGAATCGCAAAGTACGAAAAAAATATCAAAAAATGGTGCCAGCACCGAGCACACAGCCACATTACAGCTTCGTATTTGATGGTTAGACGCGCTTTCTCACTCATAGCGCGCCCCATTTCATTCGAAGTCGACGTGAAACAACAACAAATCCGCAACGGCCGATCCGTTGCCGTTTGGGAGAGGTTCGTAGCCTTCTTAATACCATTCGGACATAAAATTATCAATGAACTGGCATTATCTATGATTCTTTGTAAAAATAATAGATTTTAGATACATATCTACCTACTTTTATTTTTTTTACAAATTTTAATTTTCTAGTTCTTTTGTCTTTCTACTTTCAGATAACTATTTCAAACCCATTATAAGAAATAATATTACATGCTTTCGTCTCAAATATAATATTTCGTGTGAAGAGTTATGGAAATGGAAGAGATCGCTTTTAAGCGATAAGGCCGCCCATTGTACATGTTTTTTTTATGTAATATCTATTTTTAATATTTTTCTTGTGGTGTACCTACAGAATTTAGTAAATTGTAATATCGAGACGAAGATATTCTGGTATTTAAGTATTTACTAGACTTGTATATTAATTTATTTTAGTATTAAGTCGCGGCCATGAGCGTGTTATATAATTTATTCGCATGAATGTTGATTGTTTGTTTATATTTATTAAATTATTTTCTAATACTTAATTTGTTTTTATTACCCATCATTTAATAATAAGCGTGGTGATTATGGCAAAATCCTGCCTACATGGGAGACCATCCACCCGATGGACCGACGACATCGTAGCGACGTGTATGGGGGAGGGCGATGTCTAGCAGTGGACGTGTATGGGGGAGGCCGATCTGTAATTGTACCAGCACATGCAGCATTTTATTTGCTGTTTGTACACACGACGATGAAGTTCCCTAATTGTTGCGTGTGAGTACGAGTAACGTGAGGAGACGTCCAAATCTCTAGGAAAATGGCAGAATTGCGAGTCCGAATGATGCTGACGTTACTAACGTAAAGATTTACTTATTTATATTTAAAATAGTATAAAACCGTTTAGATTATCATATTTTTAGTAGCAAGAATTGACGTGAAAATATTTTTTCTCTATGGTCAATCACAAAATAATATTTTGTAAAATGTTGCATTTTTCATAGTAAAAATTAGAAAATAAATGTCTACGCTTGATTTCAAATGAAGATTTAGTATATAGTTTATTATCTATATTATTTTTGCATTATTTTAACGCTGCTAGTTTTCTAAGAATTACCTTATTTTAGAGTTTGTTGAATTAGCTTTAAAATAATTCGTAGATGCCAAAGATGTAAATCGTTAGATATGCCCTGACACCAAAAACTGTGGCATTGTCTTTGAAGTATGTAGACGTGCGCGCCGCGCCGGCACGCGCCGCTGTTTTCTCACGCCGCCGCCGCCGCCGTCTCTATCAGTCGCGTCGGTGCGACGACAGCAACCAGTCTGGAGAATCTGTTCAAAACTCTCCAATAAACATATCATTTATCCCTCCAGTACTTAAGAATGTAGTCTCCTTCAAGGTTTTCTGTGATTGCGGTTGCTAGAAGAAGTAGAAATCTTCAGCGCACCACTGCTATGTTTCTTAGAGAGTTTTGATAAAACAGATTATCTATACAGTGGTTCTAAAATATCTAACGCTATTGTAAAATCCGCATACCGCTAGGGAATAACTGCGCAAAGCGAGCATCGCGCCTAACCGACCGTGAGCCATAACTACCCAACGCTTCAATACCTATACTTACCTAACATATCATCTACGCATAGATACTAGCGGACCGTTCACCCGTAAAGTTATGTAGCTGCAACAAGTATTTGGTATTTCTAACCAAATCGGTTAGAAATATATTGGGTAGAAATCAGGACAGGTATAGAGTATTGTAACGTTATTGGGTACCAGTTGGTACTAGCGGAATTGAAACAAAATACCCAACTAATAACCAGTAGCCAAAATATCCAATAACTCCTATCCTTAGTTATTACTGTGTACCTTAAACTAAATACCGACCTATCAAATGAAAGCTCTTGTAGCCTAGATCAAGCTGTAATTTTTTTTTGTATTGAAATATGAATTCGTACATCGCTTTCTACAACAAACTTAGCGAACCTCTTTGACCGTTCATCCAGGAGAAAGCAAAGAACAATAAGAAACCCATTTTTAAATGGTTTATTGAATTTTTATTATTTTTGCGCCTTACGTCTTGCAATGGCAATTTCAAACCGTCATAATATGTAACTCCGGAACAGTAAATTAATTGTAAACTATGAGGGTGACATGATCACTCTGATCAAACCCTCTTTAATGAATAAAGATATAATAAAAAAACTCGAAACAGACGATTCAAACTAAAACAGTCACGACGTTACGGTTAGGGGCTAACTACTATTTAATTTTAAATACCTACATAAGAGACAAAAAATCAAACCATGCCGGCGCGGCGGCGCCGCCACGCTGACCGTGGAGGTCAGCGCGCCGCCGCCGGCAAATTTAAGGTCGGGTCGCACGTCTAAGTCTTTGTACCACAGATTAGCTGGTAGTTTTACTTTGTTTATAGTCCGGTCGCAACGCTACAGCAGCGGAAGGAAAAATAATAGTTATTTAATTATATCGCAATCCTAAGAGTGAAATGTTACGCCTTTGGATTTATTTGTATTTTAACAATTTATTGTTGCATTTGCGAAATGCACGCGATGGCATTTTGAGACACTTTTCAACAAAAAATGCCAAAGTTAAACAGGTCCAGCTAGCACCGTGTTTAGATGTACACTGATTCCAAATGAGTGAGCGAACTCATTTCGCGCGGCACACAAAACGGCGCGGTCTCACTACGGTAAGGGCCTATCTAACGATTTACATCTTTGGTAGATGCTACAATCTTACATGGTGGATCCTCCTCCACACATGATCCATGCCTACCTTAATTACAATAGACTGTTTTATTAATTAGAATTTTATTTTTGTCGTTATAACAGTAGCTAAAACACATTTTTTAAAAATTCTTAGGCTACTACATTGGTACCTAAACAAATACCTACACTACCTACCTGTGACCCATATTTAGTGATAAATCGATTTGTGGTATGTACCTTACTTTTGTCGGAGTGTTATAAAGTGATAAATAATACGTAAGCACGTAAAATAAGGCGTAAATAATATTTTTGAAGAATCGCGACTCTAACGCCATCTATTAGTAATGCAACTACAACTACCCCCTAGGTTCATAGACCGTGAAGTTCTTTATTTTACCCAAAAATGGCGCTAAAATCGCTTATTTATTTTATTATTATAACATGTAGGAAAACCGATATAATAAAAACACTAAGAATTTATAGGCAACTCATTTTGTTATACAAATAAAATAAATGTCTTCATTAATTCCAGCCTTTGGGTCGTCAGGTGGTGAACATCAGTGGTTCGTAAATGAGGTGAGTTTCAGATATGAACCTTTTCCTTACGTCTCTGCTCGATAGCTACTCGACACGTCCACGATAGCTACCGGACTACCAACAGTCGAGACGTGATCGTCGCGACGACGCCACGATCACGCCTTGCCAGACTTGCCCCTCTGAAGTGGCGATGGGCAGATCATATAGCTCACAACACTGATAACTGCTGGGGAGTAAAGGTTCTCGAGTGGCGGCCACGATTCAATGCGTCCGTTTCGCATTGAATCGTGGCCGTGGCGTGTTGGGAGACCATCCACTCGATGGACCGACGACATCGTAGCGGTCGCAGGGAGTCGATGGATGGAGGCGGCTCAGGACCGCTATTTGTGGCGTCGTATGCGGGAGGATTATGTCCAGCAGTGGACGTGTATGGGCTGAGATGATGATTTGTTGTTTAATGATCCCGTTCCGACCGGAACACGTTACTGATTGTCGTACAAAAAACTTTCTTTCTTTAGTAAGTAAATAAAAGTATATAATGTACAAAGGCAGACGTATATTCATAGATGTTCGTATTGGCTGGGCGTGGCGGCGAGGTCCCTCGCGGAGAGGCCCCGCAGCCGGCCGCCCTGCGCGCCGCGCCACACGTGCGCGAGCTCCACGGAGAGAGTGGGGGACCAGCTGGAACAAACAAATTAACATTATATATTATATATATTTACACTATATATTGTTTGCAACAGTCTGCAGTTAACTCAATTGTTTCAATTGTAAATACTAGTTTAATTATTTTATTGTTATTTTCTTTGTCAATAAAAACATTTACACTTTCGCAACATAATTACAAGACTAAAGCTCCTTCTACGTCAGGTTAGGTTTCATACACACAGCATCCGTTTTACGGGATCCGTTTATTTTCCCGTGATGTCGTATGTAGTTGTAGGAGCGAGTTCAGGAACTTGACAGTATTCCAGATTCAGTAAACTATTTTTTCTAGTAGCTAAAAATCCGTAAAAAACGGTCCGTTAACAATCGTTTATTGGATCCGGAATACTGTATTGTGTGTGAACTCGCTCCTACAACTACATACGCCATCACGGGAAAATAAACGGATCCAGTAAAACGGATGCTGTGTGTATGAGCCCTTAAAGTTAAATATAGATTTCTATTTATTTACTTTGGCATGATGCAAGCTATATGTATAACTCACCCGTTCCATATACTAAGCGAGTCTCCCGTACAGTCTTGTTTCCGTTTCTCAGCGAGCGCGTTCCTGATCAGTTCCTCGCAGAAACTCTTCGCTGCTGATAGTAATACGGCGTGGACGGCGCTGGGACAAACAGACAAACAAACACATTACTTGTATAATATTATAGAAATGTTATATTATCTGAAGAGATATCTAAAATATCTATCTTTGTATGTATTGTATTATTTATATCAGTCAACTAGTAGTAGATATGACGACGTCTTTGGTGCGGTGGGCGAATGTCCGCTTGCGACGCAGGAGGTTGCGGGTTCGATTCCCGCCTCGGGACAACAGTTTGTATGATCTGCAGCTATTTTTTCAGGGTATTCTGGATGTTTTCTATGTATAATAAAAAATATATATCTATGTAAGTAGTGTATTATATTATGTATATCAGTTATCTAGTAGACATAACACAAGCTCTGCTTAGCTTGTGGCTGAGGATGCTGTGTGGATTGACCAACATTAATTATTTATATATTTTGAATATCGCGTCAGAATGATCATTGTTTGTAGATTGCTGGAAAACTAATATTACAAATGTCAAAGCTTGTGAGAATGAATAGATATGTATATAGATGTTTGTTCCTCTTTCACGCAAAAACTAATGAACTGATTGGGCTGAAATTTGGTATGGGTATAGTTTGGGACCTGGTATACCATATAGGCTATTTCTGATCCCGATAAAACGCGGGCAGCAGCTTAAAACAGTTAATAAGGTGGGCAATTATAATATCAAAACAATATAATAACAAATAGATTAGAATTTCAAAATATTTCGAAGATTTGGAATAAAATATTTTTTTATTATTTGTCGCTTACGTCGCTTTTACCTAGTATCTTGGTCCCTTTCTACGGCCCTATAAAATTGGCGTCATCAGTTTCTCATCAGTCTCGGAGCAGCCAATCGCTAAGTATCGTAAGTATCTCGACGTATTCGTTTCCGCAAATCTGTATTTGTTACATAGCACCATAAGCCGAGAAGCCATAAATATTTTCTAAAACCTCACCTATATGAATAGCCGTGTCCAATATCTTCATTTCTAAGCTCAATACCGATATCAGCACACTTCCGCTCGATATACATGAACCGCAGTCTGTCCTCGTCTCTAACCGGAAGTACTTGCAGGCCGGAAGTCGACTGCACTTCCTTTCTGACGGGGGGAAGAGAGGAGGTAGATGTGACGTCAATTTCCTCGTCGGAAGAGACTTCTATTGTGTCGTTAGATCTGAAAAATATAAGTTAGATTTTTTTTATACATAATATTCAGTTCTTTTTTTACACATAATAGTAACTAATAGGAAAGTCAGTAACTTTATCAGTGATGATGATGACTCTGGACGGAGGCCCGCCTAAGATGCGTACGGTTGCCAGTTCGATTTCCGTTACAATCTGCCGTATCGTAGAATCAGCCAGTTTGTAGAAAGGCTAGGCCGATTGCAAAACAGCGCAATCCAGTTAATTGCCTATGTCGATTGTTGAACGTTGAACTATTTGGCTAATTAATTTCGTTTGAAAAGATGGTTAAGTGCATGGTATCGAATGAAATTAATAAGGTATTCCGAACAAATCAGCGTCCGGTTTGCTATGGCCTAGCTACTCTACAAACAGGCTGATTCTAAAATCCGGCGGAGACATGTACATATCAATTCCTTTTTTACTATAAAAACTTTCGAAGTTTGATAAATTCATTATGAATGTAAGCGGGTTATATATATCAATTCCTTACAAAAAGCGTCTCTGGTTTTGAAGTTTCTACATATTCAAAGTTTCTACATATTTTATATCTACATAGGACAATTATTGGCATTTATATGGAGTCATGCGAGTTGATGTGAAGGACGGACATCTCACGTAGGCTAAGTAATAAACCATTGACATTGAACATTGTAAAAATGTTTCAAATTACCTATCAAAATCAAAATCGAAGACACTTCTCGAACAAATATCTCTTGCATCTGGGTAAACATCTTTTATACTGCTCCCTAGGTCTTCATCTATGTCTGGTCGATACAGGTCCGGTCGAGCCAGACCTGGTCGGCCCGGGTCAGGTCTGACCGGGTGGTAGCCGTGTAACCGGATGTATAGGAGTATTTGTTTGGTCCGCCAGATGTTGGAAGGAGGGCCTTTGTAGTGTTGTAGAAGTTTGTTGATTAGTTTCGCACGGGACCACTGGAAATAAATAATAAGGTAAACTGCGGCAATAAGCTCTCTAGTTTCACATACGCCCTGAGGGAACTTAGAAAAGCGACTGACCAACTCTTATCAATTAGTTACAACATCGATCGAACGAAAAAAAAACTAAACTTCGTAAAGAAAGTACGCCTCCAGTATGCGAAAACCAAAAGATGATCGCGCCAGGTTTCAGTAATTTACCTACAGCTAGACAACTTTAATAAAGTTTTTGGTCCAATACCTCCATATTCCTCCTTATCGTGGGCTCTAGACTCCAGTACCGGCGAGGCTGCATCGCCTCACGAGATGAATCACGCGTCACAGGGATGCGGCGGACCAGGTAGTTCACTGCGGAACGGACGTCAGAGAATCTGGGGGGGGGGGAATGGTGGAGGTTATAAATATGTATATTATACACACAGAATCTTATAGTCTATTCATATCATATCCATAGTAAACCTCCAGAACACCCATAACAAATAATTGCAGGTCGTACAAGCATTTGTTCCGAGGCGGAATCGAACCCACAACCCCCTGCGTCGAAGTCCCTTTCGACGGCGGGTGATATTTTATCTATTTATTTATTTTACAATTATTAGATCGGATATTCTAATTTTATACTAAACCATAATATATATATATATATATATATCTTATATAAGTATAAAAAAACAAGGTATGCTCTTCCGAGACACGAGGGTCACGTGGGTGTCTCCAGGCTACGTCATCGACGCCATTGGCGAATGAGAAGACGACTCTGTTTCCTGGTGTTACAAGTAGCATAAAATTGTAACTCCCCGAACTTCTTGTATTACCTGTATCTGATAAAACTATGTGGTTTTGTATTTACCCATTATTTATCACATTGACTCGTGTATAGCTAACGCTGTTTTGACTGATCTAACAAACATAATTGACGATTGTCATTATTATTGATTTTTCATTGACCCTCATCACATTTGTTTCCCAACTTCAACGTTTTGTTGAAATAAAGTGGCAACTGGACAGTGACGTCACCTGGAGTCACTCCCGGAAGAGCAGAACTGTTTTCTTGGATCATGTACTACACTAGCAAGGTCCTCCTTCACCCGCTAGGCCACAAAGGTCGTCAAAAAGCTTCTAGTACTAAAACTAAACAAATTTACTCACCTACTCATAACAGAGACCAAACTGTCATAAAAATTCTCCTCCTTAACCTCTTCAGGCCATATCTTACTGCACCCCAAATAACAATGATCATTCTCCAAATGAGGGAAGCTCTCCCTATAATCATTCACCTTAACCACTGGTTTCACGTCAACCTTAACGTCTGGTTTCAGCAGCGCAACTTGGTTTTTAACCTCCGGTTTTAAAAGCGACATTCCTTTCTTCTTTCTAACATTTTTGAGACCGTTAGACTTGATAGGACTTATTTTTGTAGTTGTATTGTTTATAATTATTTCCTGTACTTTCGTGAGGTCTAGCTCTCTATCCATTTCTAGATAGTAAATCTTCCCTGTAGTCGGATCTATATATTTGACTATACGTTTTTTAATAGAAGTCGGTTGATTTAGTATTTCGTTGGGAACTTGCAGTATATTCTCTTCGCTCAATTCGTTTTGCATCTCTTGATCTGATTGGGATTCAATTAGATCGTTTTTCTGTATTGTTTCATCGATTTTTTCTTCGAAGTCCGTTTCTATGTTTTCTATTTCTTGCTGGATCTCTTGATTTTTCATATTCGTTTCTATTTGTTTATTTGGTTTCACGAACATTTCGTCTACGTCTAATTCTGTCGGCGTCTTGAAGAAATCCATCCAGCTGTCCCCTTGATCACTGAGGTAATCTTTCACTTCTTCTTTTATAGGTATGTTAATGGGTATGTCTGTTATTGTGATTTGTTCGTTAACATTTGTCGTTTCCGTTGGTTTGTTGATTGTCGTAACCGTTTCTGTTGGTTTGTTAACAGTCATAACCGTTTCTGTGGGTTTATTAAATGTCTTAACCGTTTCTTTTTGTTCGTTTTGTGTTTGTTGGTCTGTGGGTGTGTCTGTGAGTGTGTTCTCGTCTTCTTTGTATTCGCACTTCAGCATTTCTGGTGTACTGTATAACCAGACATCTACTATTGTTTCCGAGCCTGGAAAAAGGACTATACTTTAGCATTTCTGTTCAAATGAAATTACTTACAATTCACAGTAACATCATCGATTATTTTCTTGCTTACGATAAGCACTGACAATAAATCTATTTTAAAACCAAATCATACAGAGTCCTACTAATATTATAAATGTGAAAGTTTGTATGGATGGATGTATGGATATTAGTTACTCTTTCACGCAAAAACTACTGAACCGATTAGGCTGTAATTGGGTATGGGTATAGTTTGGGACCTAGAATAACATATAGGCTATTTTTTTATCACGATAAAACGCGGGCGAAGGCGCCGGCAGCAGCTAGTAATACATATTACAAACGAGAAAGTTTGAATTGGTGTATTTATGTTACTTGTTCACGCCAAAACTACTGAACGGATCGGGCTGGATTTTGCATAGAAGTAGGCCTAAACACTCATCACTTTTTATCCCATAATCAGATCCTATCCCATGGATAGGAAGGTAGGAAAGGTAAAGGTTACTTTAAATGTTAATGTACAAAGAAAGTTCGCGCGTCCAGATACTACTGCCAAATAAATAGTAAGCTTTTATAAATGGTTACCTCACCTAAAGTCTGCATCCCAGTATAATTCCTGTCCAGCTTAAGGTTGTGTTCCAAAGTGATGGGTCGGTTCTGTTCGGGTAGTGTGAAATGCATCTCGATCTTAGCTGGAAACTCGCCCCAGCCTCGGCGGCTTATGTGAAACGGGTGTTTGCTGAAAAAAAAAATATTATTACTAACACTACATATTATAAAAAAGAGTCCCCCGCCGCGTCCGTCTGTCTAAAACTACTGAACGGATTTTCATGCGGTTTTCACCAATCGATAGAGTGATTCATGAGGCAGGATCAGTTCTATAATTTGTCAAAGTTTTGTGTAAATTTGATCGCAAACACTGCCCTTTCAGATGTATGCTCTACTACCCGGGCGAAGCCGGGGCGGGTTGCTAGTATAATATAATGCTGTACAATCCACACTGTATCTTCTATCCCCAATCTAAGCAGCTTGTGTTATAGAACTAGATGACTGATATACATAATACAATACATAAATACATATGTAGATATATATTTTTTATACATAGAAAATAGCCAGAACACAGAACAAATATTTACAGATCGTACAAACATTTGTCCCAAGGCGGAAATCGAAGCCGCCACCTCTTGCATCGTAGGCGAACCTTAGCCCACCGCGCCACATCGGTCTCAATGATTGTTATAGGTAGGAATTATCATGGTATAAGAAAACAGGGTATGCTCTTCCGAGACGTGGGTGACTCATGCTTACGTCATCATCGCCATCAGCGAATGAGAAGATGAATCTGTTTCCTGGTGTTACCAGTAGCGTAAAACCGTAACTCCCCGAGCTCCTTGTATTACCTGCATAAATCTAATAAAACTATGTGGTTTTGTATTTACCAATTATTTATCACATTGAGTCGTGTTTAACTAACGCTGTTTTGACTGATCTAACAAACATAATTGACGATACACATGATTTTATTGATTTATCAATTGACCCTTATCACATTTGTTTCCCAACTTCTAAGTTTTGTTGAAATAAAGTGGCAACTGGACAGTGACGTAAGCAAGAGACGCTCCCGGAGGAGCCGACCTTGTTTTCTGGGATCATGGGAATTAGTAAGAGCACATACTGTAGGTTCACTCTATGGTGCGGTGCGTAGGAATGGTGCAGGTTCACAGAGACTCCGGTGAGGAGGGGCGACGGGTCTGGCGTGGCGAGTGGGCCTCGGATGTACAGGAGCCATTTGTGGGTGGACCGGTCCAGGCGGGACGCTGCTGGCACGTACTTTGAGGTGTTACCTGGAAGAGAAAATAAAAAATAAAATGTTTATTTATTTCTCTTCACAAAGGCATTGACAATATAACAATGGATATACACTTCTCGTCACGGTTTAATAGCGCTCGGCAAAAGTGGAGAGGGTTCTGCGCAGGTGTAAAACGGTATAAAAATCTAAAAATCGACTTCTGCGCATCAAGGTCAGCGCTATTAAACCGTGACGCGACCTGTACTAAGTTAAGGATTTTAGTTATTGGCAAAACCCGTTTTTTGAAGATTGCAAAGGTCTAGGATAGTACATGCATAAAACTAAATATACAGCACTACGAATTTCATTGTCTTATTTGAGTTGTTTCGAGTTCTCCAATATTTCGGCACAGTTACATGCGCCATGATCACAGAACAACTGAAGTCCATGCGAGTTAGTTTTTATTGGTAGACATATCGATCTACCCTCATTCTTTGTATTTTGCTACGAATGTTAACACTACCACCGGTTTCATTATCGAACGCAACTCGATCACGACACACAACACTGACGTCATTTATAACGGGATGGTAAATATCCCGTTATAAATGACTTAACACCTTCATTGCCCATGACGTAAATCTCCTTGTTTGAACATTATCATCAGCCCGCATACGTCCATTGCTGAACATAGGCCTTCCCCAAACGATGCCACGAATAGCGGTCCTAAGCCATTATTTATTTATTTATTTTATTTGATAATCTCTGTATAATATCTGTATAATACTTACCAATAACAAACCGGTACCTATGCTTCGCTTGGTTCCGACTGGCCTCCAGCGTGAGAACATTGTTTAATTTAGGTTTCAGCGCGCGCGGGACTCGGCGCGGTGGGGGCGGTGGCGGCGGCGGCGTGGCAGGGGGTGGGGTCTCCGGGGGGCGGAGCGTCGTGCAGTCCGCGGGTATCGTATAGTTGCGCTTTTGGAGCATGGCCTGGGAACAGATTGTTGTTGCAGAAATGTAATAATGCAGACAGTAATAGCAGTGATTTCTATCAAACACAACGTACTCAATATGATTTGCGGCAAATTACTTTTGCGCTTTTGTTGAGCGCAAAAACACAGACAGATACTGTTATTTCCCGCACAATGTAAATCGAACGACCTATGCAACAAATTCTTTATCGCAAGCTTTTGTTGTTGCAAAGGTCTCAAATAGTTTCAAACGTCGGCTAGGGCGCAACAATTTGTACACCGCGTGAATCGCAGTTTCTAACCATCATCATCGCGAACACGTTTGCGAAGACGCCACCTCCTAATTGTCAAAATTTTGTGGATCACATAATCCTACTAATATTATACATGTCATTTTGAAGTATGGATGTATGGATGTTTAAGTTCCTCTTTCACGCTTTTCACAGTGATTTCGGTTTGTTGCATGGTCGGTGATATCGCAAAATGGCGCATGTAATGACGTCATCTATGACGTCACACGGGATATCGTTGTCGCGCTCACGATAATACGGTAATATAAATAATACACTGATTTTAGCGTAATTCGGAATGCACCCCCTGTGTAAGATTGGTATTTACAGAAAAAACAAACCATTTTTTACAGGATACTAACCGAGTAGTCCTTCCTGGTCTTATTTCTTGGTCCTCTATTTCTGAATATTTCGTTGATGTCCACCTCCTGTTTGCCCAACAGCTTGCGGACCGAAGGGTGTATGTGTCTCTGACCATCTCTGATAACGTTGCTTATCTGTGGATACACATAACTTTATACAGGTTGTAGGGGATAGGGACTGTATTGAAAGGACTTTCTTGGCAAAAGAGTGATGAACGGGGGGAGGCAAATACAGTACGTGCACGCTCGGCTGTGGTCAAAGACTACTGAATGCAAAACGCGCGCGGGCGCTGCCAGCGGGTAGGTAGGTACTTCCCCGGCACCCCGCTTCCTCCGCGCGCACAACGTACCCCCCGCGTCAACAATAGATTTATTAAATAATAATAAAAATACAAACTAGCTAGTTAGGTACATACCTAAATACTATCAAAACATAAAAAGCAAAACAAACAAGGTAGGTACCTAACCTACTCAAACATGATACCCTAGGTACGTAGGTAGCGGAGCAGGACGTGTCGCCTACACAGGTCTGGTCACAGTTTAATAGTGACCGGGGAAAGTGGAGGTGGGGTGTTCTACGCAGGTGTAAAACGGTGTAAAAATCTAAAAATCGACTTCTGCGCATCAAGTTCAGCGCTATTAAACCGTGACGCGACCTGTACTTCAGTTTGTGACAAAAACAGGATCAAAAGCAGTGTTCGAGTGTACAGTGTATTATCGAACTGAGATTATGGGACTACCCCCCTCTAATGAGAAGTCTGTTTGATGCCTATCAAAGAGTATCTAATGGTGGTTCCCCGACCCAAACTAGCGCCTCCGCCTATTTTATCGTATTATTACGTTTGACAAAGGAATTTCCAAAAATCCCTGTTCCCCCTTTTAGGAACGATTATTATTTTAGTATGTCATTTTTTTATTTAATTTGTTAATAATAAAATAAAAATCATATTTACAAGTCATCAAATTAAAGTTGGTAAATTTGATGACTTGTAAATATGATTTTTCCAATAAAATGACTATATGACCCCTCGGAGTTTGGTACCCGAGGCGGACCGCCCCCCAGCTCCCCCCTTTTACGCCACTAATGACCCACAGGCAAATGCGCGGCCGTATCTTCTGCCCAAATTCATTAAAATAAATGAACAGTTTACCTCAGCCTTAGCCTTAGGGTCCCTCTGGAGCGCGATCTCGTCGTGTATATGAGCGGGGGTCAGCTGTAACTTCTGGTCGCAGTAGTAGCTGCTGACCAGAGAGTACCGAAGACGATGGAGCAGACGCCGGGAAATGGCCAGGCTGGAAGATTAGCAATAAAGTGAGTTTACAGATATTTTTTTTTACTTAATAATATGTCAAGTGCGAGTTGACTCGCGCGGCGAGAGGGTTCCGTACAATTATAAGACTTTGCTTTGTGCCAAATGTATTCATTCAAGGTATGTAAACTAAGTTTCCTCCTTTGCAAAAATAAAACAAGATAGACACGTGAAGTGCGAGTGTAATTTAAATTGGATAAAAGTTATAAATTTTCGATTAAGTAGTTAACTTTTCTATATATATATATATATATATCATAATAAAAAAAAAATTGTTTGTGTATCGATCTTAGCAGTGACGCTTATATTTACTAATCATTTTATTTTGTCAGTGCAACTCTCATGTTAATATTCACTAGAAAGAATTTATTTGGCAAAACAACTTTTGCCGGTTCAGCTAGTATCAATATAATGCTGTGATACTCATTCACACAAGTCTGATAATTTTTGAAATTGGTAATAATCCGGCTTGTGTGGTTTTTTGAAACCATTGTGAACTTTGAATAAAATATTTCTATCAAACTTCACACATTTCATACTTTTTATAAAAAAAGAAAATTACAATGAAATAATAGAAACAAAACCCAAAATGTCTTGCTCTGTCTGTCCATTTTCTCCGCCCCGAATAATTTACCATTCCCCTCCTATCTCCTAAGTTTGCAGAGCGCAAACGTATGTATGAATATATATATATATATGTATGAATCTATATTTTACAGGAAAAATAAAGAGAAGTCTGTAAATAAGTTGTACGTTTTTGAAAAATGGTCAAAACAGCAATGTTTCTTACTGGCACCTTATACCCTGCGCTAATATCTAAAGTACATATTGAAAAACTAACGTACCTACGTAAAATACATATCACGAAACTAGGGCTTATAAAATAACGAGAAACAACTGCCTATTCATTCAGCCATCGATCCTGCCTTGGAAAGTACAAAAATCTACTCTGTCTATTAAAATTTATGAGCTTGCTCACTAAGGGAAAATCTAGACTACTTAATTAAAACAAAATTATATTAGATAGTTTTCAATATTAAAAAAAATGTTTATTTTTGTGACCAAAAGGCATATTTGCTGTTTTTTCATGATTTAAGGTTAATAGAAAGTACCGTATAGGTTTTATGTGAATGTGATGCAGGCTTTAACATTTGATTGCAATGACTTAAAAATAGTCGCAGGGAGTCGATGGATAGAGGCGGCTCAGGACCGCTATTTGTGGCGTCGTACGGAGGAGGCATATGTCCAGCAGTGGACGATGGGCGGATATGATGATGATGATGACTTAAAAATTTGATTTATATCATGGCTCCTAGGTTACAGACTTCAAGTATTTGATGTTAATTTCAAATTGGTACCATACCTCCATACATTCCTTTAAAAAGAGGGTTGACAGGCAACAAACTGATCCAACAAGGATTCCTGTTTTTCTTTCACAACCCGAAATTCCACCATTAATCACGTGATTTTTTTAGCGTTTTTTTATCGTCCCCTCCCCCTTGGTGATATGTAGTGAGGTTTAAGACGAACCCCCCTACCCCTTGGTGATATGTAGTGAGGTTTAAGACTAACCCCCCTACCCAAAATCAAGTCTTTTATTTGTACAAAATATTTTTCATTTCAGAATTTTATCTTGAAATACAGGTTAGTATAATCTTGCTGTTATGGTGGCGGGCTGAGGGAATTGTTGCCTGGCAACTGCGAATCAAACTCACACAGCGCTTTGGTTGTTTAGAAATAGCACATTCAACTACAAAATAAATACATGTGGCATCTCACCTACACCCCCTTGTGATATTTCGTAATTTTTGTCCCCCCTTTCAAGCCTCAGGGGATTAATGAACGACCCCTTTTGAGATATGGAACCCTGAAGATGCTCTATTTCAGTGGGCCAAATACACCAATTTTTGTCTAGACAAACATTTCTTTGAATTATCATGGAATGATTTAAAATATATATTAAATATGTTCCTTTAACTTCAATAATTTACACAATGTATTACATTTTACATATTCTATTCTAAAAAAAACTTGCCATGCTAATACAAGGACATGACTTATGACTTTGTTTACATTTTCAATACAAACTGTATTGTGTAGAAATTGGAATGTGTAACTTAGCAGTGCTAGTACAAAGTTGTGATCTATTTTTTTTATCTAGCCCATGTTGCCCCACAACTAAGAAAGGTCAAAGGAACCAAATTAATTGGCCAGGTGAATTAACGAGATTAATTGACGAAAATTAATGAAAATAAAAACAAAAGGTATGAGATAAATACCTGTTAAATAATTGTCATATCATAATCATTAAATATTTTACTATAAAAACATTCGTAGTTTGATAAATTCATTATGAATCAACACAAACTCAGAATCAATAACTTTATTTCTTTAGGCTTACAAAATAAGCACTTAGACAAGTCAATTTTTATACTATAAACATAGTTATTATTATCAAATAAGAAATAAGGTGTTATTGATATTCTCTTCACTAAAATGGTCAAACTAGGTTCGTAGTTAACCCGCTTACATTCATCATGAATAATTAAATATGATTAAAATTGCCTGTTTTCAAGAAAGACGTTATGAGGTTGAATCTATTATGTTATCTGCACTGTTGTTACAAACATAATCTATTTTTGTTTTATTTTTGCATAGACCAGTCAATCAATATATTCAACTTTAGGTATACACTGAAGTTTTTAGGTTTATGTCTCTTTAAATGCAGCTTTGATTTAACAAAGTCTCCAAGCTACCACTACAACCAAAATATAGAGCAAAGATATACAGCTGTAAAAGCTTGTAAAGTCATTCTTTGTTTTATCAAACTTTCAAAGCATTTTAGGTTATATATGCTCAAGGACACCTTAAGCTTAACAATTTGATAGGGAAAGTAGAAAATATTCGTGCATTATGGACTTAAGACGGTAAATTGTTGTTCAGTACGCTTCTTTACTTGATAACAGCAATGATAAACTCAAAAACTACGCGCCAAAAACAGTAATAACAATGATGCTGTAAACAGTCACATGGTGTTTGATATTGATATTTTTCAAGTTTCTGCTTAACAAATAAGGTGTGAAGCAGTTAATTAAAGTAATTGAAGGGCAAATAGACTACTTACCGTTGATCAATCAGCCTTACTTCATCCTCGCGAGCTTCGAGCTCATTCGAAAACTCCCGGTGTATTATCGACTTGATTTTATGTATTTTCTCATCTTCTGTGATATTTGGGGGCTCCTCCTTTACACGTGCGGAGGCCTCCGGGTAGTCTGGATCGTGAATTTCCTTCAATTGATCCATTTACAGCTATTTTTACACTTAGATACGAAACGACGCCCTTCTAGCGTCTTACAACGAAAACTGGTAAGTTTACGAGTTGAACTTACAAACTACGGCCGCAACACTTTGGTATGTGTATATAAATCACAAATATTCACAGCCCGGAAAGACGGGTTGCTATTTTTCCAGCAATTTATTAAAAACAATTAAAAAAATCACTAAAACCGCAGTTGACAGCAGTAAGGTCAACAGCCGATTCATTCATTCGTTTCATTTCATTTTCATTCATGGTCGTCTCGGTCATGAAAATATCGAGCGTTTCCATTCGATTGTACGTTATGTACTCGATTTCTATTTCTAAAGCATTGGTTTTGGTTTTGTAATTTTTGGCACTGATTTCGATTGTCAAAGGATAAAAAGAGATAATCTTTTTACAATGACAAAGGAACAGAAAATTTTAAAATGTGGACTGTATTTATAATTTTCTGTATAAAATCGATTTTCTACCCTCTACCAAAAGTATTTTTTTTGTTACAATTGTCACTCTGAATTTAGCTGTTTACTGACGTTACCGTCACAAAATGTCAAAAATCATCATTCTTCCAACAAAATCTTAGGCAGAATTTCTATGAGTGAATTCATCAGCAAAATAGAAAATTCCCCTAAACCACCCCGAGGGCGAAGGCACAGCAGTGTCGACCGTGATGTGAGAGCTCGAGACGAGCGCTCTCACATGTCAGACTCCCAAGCAGATGGCCTGGAGGCCATGACCGAGAGAAGATCCTTCTTCTATCCTGATTCCAGCAGTGATTCTGACGACGAAAAGAACTATAGACTTGACGAGGAGAGACGAAAGAGGTTATCTAAACGCAACGGGCCGAATATCCGTCCAAGGCAGTGCACGATGCCCCCAAAGCTGGCCCCAACTCCATCCACGTCTAGTGATCAGCCTAGGAATGGAAAGGCTCAAAACCAGCTTGGAGACGATAGGATCACCCTGGTGGTAGACAATACTAGGTTTGTGGTGGATCCTGCGCAGTTCACAGCCCACCCCAACACGATGTTGGGCAGGATGTTTAGTTCATGTGAGTTTTCTTTGTTATTAGAACTTGCTATTCATATATATACATATGTTTTTGTTATTATCCTACAACAGGTTGATAACTGTCTAATCTTATGATGGATTTCATCATCTCTTCTAAGATTTATAAAGTTAATGATATACCTTAATTTCAAGTAGCATTAAAGCACACTTCTTTGTTCTACTATGATGATTATACACTAATAAAGTTAACCTTAGGGACATTCCAACTCCTTTTGTTCAAACTTCTTAAACTCTTCTCTAAAACTACCAATGCTATAAAAGTTTCGAAATAATGATATTGTGGAACTAGATAATAGTTCAATGAAAACATAAAATCCAGTCTTAAGTAAAACAGTTGAACCAGCAAATTGTCATTTTCTAAGTCTGATGGGTGGGACACCTATGACACCCACTTATCAGAGTCAATGGCTTTGCCCCAAATCAGTTTATCTTGATTTGGGAGGGCATTAACATTTTGTTAAGTAGCTTTCTCATACATTGTAACTAGAATGTAAAGAGCCCATTTTACATTAAATTAAATTAATTTAATTTCAAATTATCACAATAATACCTCATATAGTTTGTGATGGGTGTGACAGCGGTTTGCCATGGGTGGGATGAGTAACCTTTGTGTGAGATTATTCCAAGTCAACAACATAAATCTTGCAAATAAAACATACACAACTGTTTAGGCTAACATATTAATTACACATGTATATGTATATCTACAAGAAAAAGTAACAAAATGAATAAAAATAAAACCACTTATAAAAATTCAAAAAACAACTTCAATATTAAAAAGAAAATCTTCCTTGGTCTGTCGACATCTAAATATTTTTAATAATAATAACTGATATTTGTCATGTTGATACTCTTTTGTTACTCTCCAGACATTTTAGTCTGTTTAGTCATTCCATGACCACAAAAATCTATAAAAATTATAAAAATAGTAGAAAATTTGGATGTTTCCTGTTGAGTCCTTTGTTGTAATAACAGATTCAAGTACAAATTATGTAATTTTGTTATTTGACCTGGGGTGTCAACTTCGCTGGAAAGGCCTCTTATACAATAAATGTATATACCTAAAGTTCCTGTATTTGGTTATTAATTACCTTCTTTGTCCTTATATCTCATTATTTTGTGCAGATTTGAAGAAAGTCATAAAGGACATTGCAAATTGTGATATCATTGTGAAAGGTTCGAGATTTAAGTATATTATTATGGAATACATAAGCTGTAGTGTGTAGATAGATGTTATTTATTTATCATCATCATCAGCCCATATACATCCCCTGTTGAACATAGGCCTCCCCAAACAACGTCAAGAACAGAGAGACGCCTCCATCCTGGCATGATGACTCCCTGGCACCACTACAATGTCATCGGTCCATCTAGTGGGAGGTCATTTATGTCATTAATTATAATTATTGTAATATTGCTTGTAATAATGTTTGCTGTGGTAATAGATAAAGGTGTCATATCCAGATAAGCGTGTCACATAAAATTAGCTACATGGAAACAATAAACAAAACTGTTACTGTGTTAAATCAGAGAAAATTTAATTATGCTAACATATGGGTGGAATTTTCGGACGGGGCAGTAAGAGGTACTTTCCATATTTTTTTGTAAACATATGGATAGTCCCTCTAGAAAATGTATTGGGAAAGTTTTTTCAGATATCTGACTATTTTAGTACTTCAACCGTTCGTTTTGTACTATAGAACATTTTGATCAGTATAAGGAACAGGATCTTTTGGCATCAAAAAATTGTTTCGTGTAAAATAGTTATAAATTTTCTTGTTAACTGTAATTTTTTTGGAAATCTGTGAACGGGGATGAAAATTTCTCTAAAAAATATTGAAAGTAATAGTAGCAGTAGATACAACTACCCTGTCCAAAAAATCTACCCTGTATAGACTGGTTTCACTCTTCGTCTCGCAAGCTTCCTCACTCTGCGGCATCCTAGTATGTTCGGATCGTATCCCAAATGCACGGGGGAACAAAGAGTAGAGAACGATGCTCGCGCGTTCACGGGCATTTCTGTATCGATGCTGAATCGTGACTGAAGCGCGTCAGCAACGCGACAGTAGTAATATAGAATCGTGGTTACGTGGGCGAGCGACACAGCCAGCGACAGAATCGCGACTGTATCGATGAGAACGCGCGTCAGCATCACTACAAAAAGTCGCCGTTGGCGAGTGCTCTTAAGTTTTTACCCGGCGGCGGCGGCGAAGCGGGCTATGTTCTCGAGTGTATACATATGTAAGATACTCTTTATTACCTACGTAAACATCTAAACGGCTGAAGCGATTTGGATAAATGAGGACTCAAAATACTCGACGTCTGGACTCTCATATGATTCTTAGTTACTATTTTGTAAGCCTATGTTCCCACATTTTTTGAAAAATGTTGAAAAGCGACCGAGTCGGATTTTTGATAGTTTCGATTGGCTTGTTGCTGAAGAAGTGTTTTTTATATTTTTTTTTTTTTTTATATTTTTTTTATATTTATTTGAAGGAAAACCAGAGGCTTATAAATTACCAGACTTACAAATTGATATGTAACAGAAAGCTTATTAAAGGTTTTCACGGATACATAACAGAATAGTATAATAAAAATACTGTGAACATATATAATGTGACTAGCCTACATGCATCATCTAATATTTGCTTTTTAATTATAATTTTACTTATTTTATACACTTATCATTACAACATTATCATCACTGTCGCCAAAAAATTCTCCGGTGAGCCGCCGCCTGGCCGAGCTGTCACTTGTGCAGAATAAGTCACAGTGCAGTTTTTAACTCTTATTCCAGGCATAGAATTCACACACCCCAACGAACGAGGAGAGTACGAGGTAGCCGAGGGTATATCAGCTACCGTGTTCAGAGCAATCTTGGAGTACTACCGTGGAGGCACCATCCGCTGCCCACCAACCGTCTCCGTGCAGGAGTTAAGGGAGGCCTGCGACTATCTACTTGTGCCGTTCGATGCCAACACTGTCCGGTGTCAGGTGAGTCATTTTATGGTCCACGACAGCGACCATCGCCAACCGCATCCAGCAGTTCATTGTCAGGTGAGTGTAATCATCAGATCAGACCATGCTAGTCATCTGATTAGCGTCACAGCACCCTGTCGCGGTCTTCAAGACTGCAATAAACCCAGCACTTTTAAGTTCTTCTGGTGCTAGAGAATACTATCCACAACTCACACTTCAGCTTCTTGTTCTTATTGGGGAAATTTCGAACTGCTCTGAATACTCGCAAAAGTAGGAGTGTATTGGGCATGTATAATGGTCAATACACAACATGAAGGCTCCAATTGTGCTAACAGCTTCGCTTTATTATGACAATGATCATCATCATCATCAGCCCATACACGTCCACTGTTGGACATAGGCCTCCCCCGTACGACGCCACAAATAGCGGTCCTGAGCCGCCTCCATCCATCGACTCCCTGCGACCGCTACGATGTCGTCGGTCCATCGAGTGGGAGGTCTTCCCACACTCCGTTACGCATTGCATCGCGGTCGCCACTCGAGAACCTTTACTCACAACGGTTATCGGTGCGAGCTATGTCGGTAACTTTGGTTCTTCTACGGATTTCCGTATTCCGGATTCTATCGCGTAGATGACTGATTACAATATATAGGTATATTATAGATAGAAAATACATAGAACACCCGCAGCAAATATTTCCAGATCGTACAAAAAAAATTGTTCATACGACCTATGTGGCGCGGTGGGCGAAGGTCTGCCCCTGCGTCGCAGGGGGGGATTTGCCATAATCACCACGCTTGGCAGGCGTATTGGTGATCGCAGTGTTGGTGTTGAAAAATACTCAGAAGGAAGCTGCTGGATGACAATGATATGACAATTATAAATATCAAATGATATTTGGTTTCAATCTTCACATTGCTGTAAGTTCATAAATGTTTTATATTAGCTCATTTTATCTGTATCACCAAGTTTACTAGACAGATAGCCACAAAAACACGGCTACTCTACGAGTCCGTAGAGTGGAGCCCTGGTGACTTGTAATATAGGTTTTACCAAACCTACATCAGGCAACAATACAGGTTAGATCAGATATAAAATATCTAGGTATATTTTGAATTACTTTAAGAAAACCTTTGTGAAGAAAAATAATAGACTTATTTTATTTTATTTTTATCTTGACATTGACAATTTTGACATGCGTTCCTTCGCCATCTGTAGTTTATTTCATGAAGCCCTAGTTCAGTTCAGACATGCCTGAAACCGCTTATTTAGGAGCTTATTTTAATGGCATTCTCTAGACGTTCATACTACACCGTGCGGTGCGAATTATACCTACGTGGATTAGAACCACGCGATTTGAATACACGCGGATTCTGCCATATCTGAACGTACTGTAAAGGTAAAATGCAAATTACAAATAATGTGTAATTTTGACACGATATTAATGTTTTGGTGAAACGGTAAAAATGGAATTAGGCTCCTGGTTCGATGAACTTTGTTAATAACAAGTGGAAACTCAGCTTTATTTCTCCAATAACTTTTACCGGCGAGTTAGCTTACGCAATTGCGATAAATTGCTGATTCTGAGTCGATAAATATATATAGCAAAACTTCTAGAAGCAATGACAAACCTTGATCTAAGTCTCTATAAAAATATTTGTTACAGAATCTCCGAGGTCTTCTCCACGAGTTATCCAACGAAGGCGCGAGGAGACAGTTCGAGTCGTTCCTAGAACAGCTGATACTGCCTCTCATGGTGGAGTCAGCTAGGCGCGGTGACAGGTAAGACCATACACACACACCCACACACACTGTCCTGGCACATTATATATATATATATATATATATATATTATTCGCTACGCTCGTGATTCAGTCGTTAGAATCGCTCGTGATTAATCTATGGCCCTCGTTTTAAATTTGTCCTCTATTTACTAACTAGCTGCTGCCCGCGCCTTCGCCCGCGTTACCAAATTTCAGCCCAATTAGTTCAGTAGTTTTTGCGTGAAAGAGGAACGAATATATATACATCCATCCATACAAACTTTGACCTTTATAATATTAGTACCATTTCATAATATACTATTTGTTGGTTCCAGGGAATGCCACGTGGTGGTGCTACTGGATGATGACTCAGTGGAGTGGGACGAACAGTTTCCTCCACAGATGGGAGACGAGTACAGTCAGACGGTACTGTCCACTCCGTTGTATCGGTTCTTCAAGTATATTGAGAACAGGTTTGTAGTTTATTGTTATACCCATCCTAGCTAATATCATAAAAGCGAATTTAATTCTCAGCCACCCCGTGACCATGATCACTGCAACGCGATAAAAACGTTAGGGGATTTTTTTTTTTTTTATAGTATATAGACCATCGTTTGCCCACAATCTCACCTGATGGAAAGTGAAAAAATGTTATTATAACATACTAGCAACCCGCCCCGGCTTCGCATGGGTAGTAGAGCAATTATCTCAAAGGAAAAGCGTTTTTGATGAAAGCTACCAGGAGGCTTGACTTTTCCCGACACTTACAAACAACTATCGTTATATTTCAACCAATTGACACAAAACTTTGACAAATTATAACTTAAGCGTTCCTCATGAATCACTGTATCGATTAGTGAAAACCGCATGAAAATCCGTTCAGTAGTTTATGAGTTTATCGCGAACAGATAGACAGACGCGGCGGAGGACTTTGTTTTATAATTTGTAGTGATTATAAGATGCGCAAATACCCGATAAATATTCATTAATTATGAAAATAATCCTGTCTGTTGGTTTTCACGCCTAAACGGCTGAACAGATTTTGATGAAATTTGTCAGGGAGGTAAAGGATATCCGTGGGACGGACATAGGCAACTTGGGGTGCGCGTGCGCAGACGCAGGCAGATGCTAGTAATAAAAACAACTAGCTCAGCCCGAGCGAGTTACGGGCTCATGATGGATGGAAAAAAAGAAAGAAATTTTTAGGTAATAAGCAAGATTGAATCCTTTCGACCCGTATTCCACTGTTATAATAGGTACCTTAGTATAAGAAACATGTACTAGAAGAAAATACAAATATTGTGTTACATAAGGGGCAAAAAACGTCCCTGTCTCAGCATTATACCGCTACAAGCCGAAACTAAGTAGCGGCGCTGGTTTATTAATGAAAAGAAGAAAACGCGACCGGAGGATGCGTGCCGCCGCCGCTACGCGGGACCGGAGAATGTCATCTGCTTCTTGGGCCGTGGAAGTTTTAACCGGTCTATTACCACTGATAAACTGATTTGATTCATTGAATAATTAACTATACTCCGATTTAGAATTCACGATATTTTATGTCAACAAAGATATTTATGAATGAAAACTTGACAAAAACTGATAACAATAACAGAAAACAACAAGGTGACAGCAAATATTTCACTAAAAGCTAAACACACACAAACACACATTTAGATTTGAATTCTAAAACGAACGAGAGATTAATTCATTGATGAATGAAAGCTTTCAAAACCAAAGATTGTACAGCTGAGAAATGCTATTAGCTAGAAATTACACAAATATCAGTAAAACATTCCAGAAAACTTAAAATATGCTGCAGTGGAATAATTTGTAAGGATTTTTGGACGAGACGAAATCTTTCAGGGCATTATCATAAAACAAACTAATAAATAATTGTAAAAAAATTATCGTATAAATGTAAAGTACATATATGTGTATTATTTATCATACATATTTATCAAAAAAATGGCTAAAGTGACCCGCATTTACATATATGTATATACCTACTTAAATAATATATATATATATATATATACAAAAAAGACACTATTTAAAATAAATAAATAAGGCTAACTTCATAAACAAAAGTAAGAAATTGAATCACCTGTACCGAGCATTTGCTTACGACCGCGCAGCGAATGCAATGAACTGTGCCCACCCGTTTGCTCCCTCTCGCAACGCACGCTGAGGCTGGTGCGAGCGAGAGGGAGTGGATAAGAAAGCCGATGCAGGGTGGTAGGCCTGAACAAGCCAAACTAAAAATAGTTTTTTTATAGCTACGTACTTTTCATGACGAATGTGAGTACCAAGACAAACCTAGAGAGGTTTTATGGTACAAAACTTTGTTATGTTTGTAATACAATATCTTTTTTGACAAAGAAAATATCGATCAAATAATATAAACAAATTAAACTAGTATTTACAATTGAAACAATTGAGCTAACTGCAGACTGTTGCAAACAATCTACAGTTCGCTCAACTGGTCCATATCAATACCAGTCGGAAGCGTCCCCAAGACGCTGGCTGCATTGCCCCGCTGTATAGCAATACTAATGCGCTGCGCCAGATACTCACCAGGTCTCGGGTCACGCGTCGCTTCGACCAGGCGGCCAGGACCAATTCAGAGATTTTTTTTGATAAATAAATAATAAAAAAATCAGGTTAATAATTATTGTGTTCTGTTTACAGAGATGTAGCTAAACAAGTGATGAAGGAACGCGGCCTCAAGAAGATACGTCTAGGAGTCGAGGGGTACCCCACTTATAAGGAGAAAGTGCGCAAGAGACCCGGCGGACGCGCTGAGGTAAATCCTCACTAATATTATAAACTAGCTGTTCCCCGCGGTTTCACCCGCGATAATTTCGAATTTCACATTTCTAGGGGGATAAAAAGGTATTTTTTCCCCTCAATCTCATGGGACTCTCATGTTTTACCAGGATAAAAATAGCGTATGTTACTCTCCATCCTTTCAACTAACTCTATGCGATATATTGCGATTATTTAGATAATTATAAGCGATTTATTTAAGTTTACATAAACAACTCTGTATTTAGTCCTAGGTACTTAAATAATGTTTTATAAGTTGTATAAATAAATATTCTTATTCTATGCCAAAACTCAAGTCGATTGGTGGCTTAGTTAGTTAGGGCGTGACAGAAGGGCAAACAAGCAAACACTTTCGCATCTATAATATTAGTTAGGATGCGAAATTGTGTTTTTTTGTCCTTTCTTCACACCTTAACTACTTGATTTTTGACCTTCTTGATTTCGTGGCGCAGCGGTTAGCGGAGTCCTGTATTGAGGGTAAGGTCGCGGGTTCAAGTCCAACCGAAATCGTAATGTTTTGGGTAATCTATCCACCTCCCTCTATCTAGACAAGAGTGAACAGGTGTCTTCTAGACCTTCGTGATATCATCTTTCCATTGAGTGAGATTGTGGTCACACGAAGGTATATATACTATAAAAAAAAATATTACATTACATTACACTATTGCACACCAAGAAAATAAAAATATACAGGAAAAAAATAATTAACATAGTTGCACAATGAGCTGCCTTATCGCTCAGAGCGATCTCTTCCAGACAACCTTGGGATGGACACGAAGCAGTTGTACATGAGTAGAGGGTGGCGAACATTAACAGAATCTGTTCCCCAGGTGATCTACAACTACGTGCAGCGTCCCTTCATCCACATGTCGTGGGAGAAGGAGGAAGCGAAGAGTCGTCACGTGGACTTCCAGTGCTTCAAGTCCAAGTCTGTCACCAACCTCGCTGCAGCCACCGCCGATCCGCCCGCACCTATAGGTACCTTCATATTTTAACCGACTTCAAAGATAAGGTTCCCCATTTGACTATGTTTATTTTTTTATGTTACGCGATATTTCCGCCAATTATGAACCATCATATCAGCCCATACACGTCCACTGCTTTACATAGGCCTCCATACTACGCCACAAATAGCGGTCCTGAGCCGCCTCCATATATCGACTCCTTGCGACCGCTACGATGTTGTCGGTCCATTGAGTGGATGGTCTCCCAACACTCCGTTTCGTATTGCATCGTGGCCGCACTCGAGAATATTTACTTCCCAGCGGTTCTCAGTTCTGCGAGCTATATGACCTGCCTACTGCTACTTCAGCTTACTTCTGAGAGCTGATTCTTTGACTATTGTATAGAAAATGATCCCGAGGTGGTCCCATAAAAAATGTATCCACCGTAGGTACATATTAATTATATGTATAATACACTTGATGTCGTTCTATTCTAAAACATTATTTTTTAATTATAAAGTTAGTTAACATTTGTTATGATATACTGGTTTTTAAAAAGCAAGGAAGCACTATAAGGTATTTATTGTACGGAGCAAAAGGAGAAAGAAAAACAGACAGACAGTGGTTCCTATTATACACAAAAATTTCAAAATGTTTTGCTGTAAAAGGGCCTAGAATTAATAATAACGTATGGCTAAAAACGAAAAAAAAAATATTAAAATACGTGTCAAGAAATGTCAATAATAATGATTAGTATCTATTCCGCAAAATTTAAAAAACAGTGTAAATACTAAGGAATTGAAGTAAGGTTTAGTTTTTTCAAAACAATCCTAAACCCTTGTAAGTTGGTAAATAAATAAATAATATAAAAAACTACAGGAACATAGAATTTCCTGCGTCTGTTTTCCTGGGAACTCTACTGGTAGAGTACAATCTAGGAGTTTTCAAATCCAATGTGAATAAGTTCCTTCTAGAAAAGCGAGCTCTATCTTGGGCCACATCTTCACATAATTTAGTTGGTAGACAAAGTCCTCCCCCATACGACGCCACAAATAGCGATGCTGACAAAAGAATATCTTCATCAAATTCAACTTCTTGGTTTGTTGGTTGTTATATTTTAAAATGAATCAGATATATTTCGTCGAACCCAGTTTGATATATCTTGATATAATATCCTCGAACGATGAAATAAATACCAGCTTTGCAGCCTTTTCATTGCCCAATCTGTTTCTTAGCTTTGACTGAACTAGCCCCAATGTTGAGAAACATCACTAACGCCGCAGTTGAAGCTGTTGCGTTTAATAACTGTTCACAAAACAATTTGTTATTATCAATCGATAATTATTCATCTGTTATTACCACGATAATTATCATGATTATTATCATATATCATGACAATTATCATTATCACGTTAATTATCATATATCACGACAATTATCATTATCATGATAATTATCCTTTCGGACCCTCGTCATCCTAAGTAACGTGTTCTCCATTTCAGAGTTAGAAGCGAACCGAGCTCAAGAGGAACCGGACCCGACTCCGGAACAGCCTGAGGAAGAGTGACGTCATCGCCGCGGCCTCTGCGCGCTCATCTGTCTGCTGCCCTGATGATGATGATGATTATTAACATCACCAGCTGTCACAAGTCTTGCTAGCTATCTTCTACAAAAGATTTCCGTTAAAAAGGTGGAATATTGGAATGTTTACCAATTTTCCGCTTCGAAAAAAGGAGATAATGATAGTGTCATAAATAACTTGAACTGCCTTTGATTGATCTACATATGTATATGTCAAAGATATATCCTAAAAACAACATCTAGATTACAGCTATGCTCAAAATAAAATGCTTAGCTAATTGCTATTGAAAAGGTCGCGGATTATAAATACTGTTACGATTTCATAAAATACATAATTTTGGTCGAAGCTTGTGTCATAGGGTAACATGGGGTATGTATATATATTACACGGGGTATTGCACATGGTTCCACAATGTGCCTGTTACCCGCTGAGCTTCATTGTTCAAGCAAGCTGGAGGTCATATCTTTGACAGATTCAGGCCGTTTGATTTTCGCCATTTTGGCGCTGAGCGTTTGCGTAGCGGCGTGGCCGTGCATGGAACTAATACTAGATTTAGGCGCGGAGTGCCGACTTTCGCACTTTGCCGACTTTTGCAATATTCAATACAGGTTACAGCGGACTGCCGAATTTTGGAAAGTCCTATGCAACTAATCGCTTATCGACGACTTTCGCGGAGTGCCGATTTTTGTTATGTTTATGCAATTAGTAGCGTTTTGTAGACTATTCAATTATGTCGTGTATATTTTCGCAGTCTGTCAAATTTATGTACAGTCAAGAACATTTCACGTAAAAATTAAGGCAATCAAAATATTATATTGTAATAATAAAGTTGGTTATAATGCAGTTAAATTTTATTTTAGAAATCTTACTTTGCTGAGTCTCATTAAACAAGTCTTTACATCGATCCTATTTGTTAAATAATCTTCAGTGATCTTCTTTATACGTTCATCTCTTAATTTAAACTTGTTTAATTGTTTTTTGGAAATTGGTAAGTGCATGTTATTCATTCTAACGTTGTAATCGCAATGAACACTTTCGCCTTTTAGAACTTTTATGATAGGGAAAAGATGTGGTTTCTTAAATCCGACGATCTTATTTAATCTGGAGTGCCATCCTTCTACGATGTTTGTGGTTCGATGAGGTCTTCCGTAACAGCTCATGATTGCCACTGTATCATATCTCATCCACTGTTTAACGTAGTAGCCAACGAAATCATTCCAAGCAGAGATGTTGTCAGAAGAAATTTCAAAATTAATCGAAAGGAAGCCCCCGGGAATGTGTGCCGGTGGCAGATGTGCTAAAGCTGTATATAACGCTATTGTTTCCTTCTGTTCTTTGGTATTATATAAATTTGCTTTCTTTGCGTTTTTACGTAAAGCCTGAGCGTAATGGAAAAAACATCCGTGTACTGTTACACAAGGAAATACTCTCTGAAAGGCATTCATTGCTGCCATTTCAAAATCACTGTGGAAATGTAATGGGTTCATTTGTGGCAAGTGCTGACGAAGTAACGTAAATAATCTCTCATATGTTGTTTCTTGTTTGTTGGGTAACAGAGCGAATACCAAGGGAACGATAATCGGATTACCTCCGACTTCCCCATGAAGTGAGTAGATTTGCATGAACGGTTTTGGAGCCACTTTGAATGTCCCGTCAGCATAGTAATCAGACACTCTGTTTATAGTATCTTTGGCTTCAGTGCTACAGAAAACAAAAATGTTGTCAGTAGAACCGTCTTCTATTAATAAAAAGTTCTCTGTTAATCTTCGTGGCAACACAACTGTCTCTAAAGTCTTGAAAACTGTAGCGTGTACTTCTAAATGCTTTTTTCTTGCTCTATACAAAGTATCTTTGACTGAATCAAAAGTTGGAATTATTCCGTCATACTCTGTATTTTTACGGAATTCCATAACATACTTTTCGAAAATTTGTTGAATCGGACCGTAGTCATCACATACAGCCTTTTTTAATTCTTCCATGATTTTCGCCACTTTCAAAGCATCAACATCGGGCATACAGCTGTGATCAGAATCTCTGGCAACAGTTCCATCTTCTTCCACCCACGTCACAGAGCCAGGACATTTTCTATTAGAACATCGCCAAAGCGACGAGTATTTGTTCTTTTTCTCAAATGTGTGACTGTAGCCCATACGCCAAAGCGTCCGTCCACCCTAAGAACATTAACCGTTAATTAATATCATATATACCAGATATACCTACACCTTCACGCTTACGGGTTCCTTTTAGCTTAGTCAATTAGTTTTGTATATAAGTTAATAGGTATGTCGGGTGGTTACATTAATACCTTAAAAATAAGAAATATTTTACATATTTACCAATCTATTCCTGAGAAAACACACATCTTGACTCATTTTCAAGATCACGTCCGTAAATTCAATTCAATTCTTAATAATAACATACAATACCAATAAGTATACAATAAACAAGAGAGCAATAATATGAATTGACGTAAGTCAATTCTTTATCTTTGACATTGCATCAAATAACAAAAAGGTTATAGTCTGATCTATGAAATAAATATAATCTCAATGCATTCTAAATAGAAACAACACAAGCGTGCCCATGGAAGTGTAAAACTGAAGTAACGGGTGTGCGCTACTTGAACCCCCCAACATTTTTTAACTTAATTGTACCACAGTCGGTACCGTGCTTTCAGAAGTAACGAAGTTTATAATAGTAGGCAAAGTACTCATAAAATACGTAAATTTATAATAAGTCGACAATCAGCGAACAAATACATAGGATTTTTTAAAGTCGGCACTCCGCTAATACTTACATTGAATATTGCAAAAGTTGGCAAAGTGAGAAAGTCGGCACTCGGCGCCGAAATCTAATACTATGGTTGTATTGTTGTGCGCCTCAGCAAATGTAAATTTTTATATCAGAAACGGTCGAAAGGGGCGCTTTGCATTATTCCCTCCAGTATGCTCGTAAAATAGAGCTCAGTGCTTTTACCCTATGGCAGAAAACCCTGTATTTTATGTATATGTTGGTTTGGTGTACGTCGAATTTTGTACGATTTTTTAGTGAAAAATATTTTGTACTTAGATATTTACGTGAATGTATAAATAAATTTCATTTAGCAAGTGAGATTGCAGAACAGTACCGGCACTTGAGATTTTCTACATAAATAATTATATTATGTTCAATATTCATTATGTTTAATATTATTATCTTTAAGTACAGTCAGTTGAACTAAACTCGCGGCTGGCCTGTGTTTTTCCTGCCAATGAGGCTTTTTCCGAACAGAAAAAGAAACCTGTTTACCTCAGCACTCAATAGATGGCGCAGATGTTTGCCACGGATGTGACGTCATCTAAAGCCAATTAACACTGCTGTAAGCAGGAAGCACTATAACCTGCGTAAATAGAATGTGATTGAGATGGACATCATCTCTCTCACTGTCACGCTGAGATCGCATGCGAATAGAGCAGATCAGGTCAGCATGAGATGATGTCATATTGAATCCCATTCTCTAAGTACGCATGTGATATATGCTACTTGAATTTCACAAATTAAATATATTGCACTCACTGCGCCGTTTTTCAGTTGAGTCAAACTATTTCTAAACAATGTTTTTTTTATAAAAACCTTCACTTGACAACCTGCAGTGAACAGGTGTCTTCTAGACCTTCGTTTTACACCGTCGGCCAATCATCACTTTCCTTCAGGTGAGATTGTGCTCAAACGAAGGTCATCTGAAATCTTTGCGCCTTTAAGATTACAATGTAAATCTAATAATAAATCATTACAAAAAAAAACTGGCTGTGCCCGCGGCTTCGACTGCGTAGAATTTTGTTGTTTTGCGCGGAACCCTAATTGTTTGATAGTATTCTGCTATTCCGAATGGAGATAAATCCAATAAAATAAACACCATTAAAATCGGTCCAGCCGTTCTTAGGTATAAATGGTGTACCCGACTTTCTTTTATGTATATAAACTTATTGCAACCGACTCGACTTTATAAGCAACGCACAAAATAATACATAACTATCCTAAATTTTTGCGTACTGTCCAAAATTATACGCAAGCTTTTTTTATATTTTGTCATATTGTAATCTAAAAAAACATTCCTAACATTATTATTTAACTGGATGTTTTCCATATATTATTTTGGTCAGTATTTTACTTAACTGACTGTACCTTAGATATTTGAAAATGTTAGTGTGATGTTTTGATATATTTGGTTACAATTTTAGTGTAATTTCGCGGTTCCTAAGGAATTACCTTTTAACTTAGTATAATGTAGTGTTATTAAAATTGTACCAAACATATGTTATTTTGTAATAAAATCTCAAAGAAATCGTTATTTCATTATATACAACTAGATGCTGCCCTTCTAGATCCTTAACTATCATCATATCAGCCAGCCCATACACGTCCACTGCTGGACATAGGTCTCCCCCATACGACGACGCCACAAATAGCGGTCCTGAGCCGCCTCCATCCAACGACTCCCTACGACCGCTACGATGTCGTCGATCCATCGAGTAGATGGTCTCCCATGTAGGGGGATTTGCCATAATCACCACGCTTGGCAGGCGGATTCTTGATCGCAGTGTTGGTGTTGAAAAATACTCAGAAAAAAGCTGCTGCCCTTCCTCTGGTAGGTTCCCTTAGTCTGCTATTACGACATCCACAGGCTGAGTTGGAGGGGCGATATTCTACAAACCAAAATATACCCATACAAAATTTTAGCCCAATCAGTTCAGTAGTTTTTGCGTGAAAGATGAACAAACATCCATACACCCATAGGTACTTACAAACTTCGACATTTATAATATTAGTTGGACTAAGGGAAGGGCCGCGTGTTTCGTTTTTAGAGTAGGTACACGTCTCGACACGGTTCAATAGCGCTCGGTGAAAGTGGAGGGGGGGTACTGCGCAGGTGTAAAACGGACTTCTGAGCATCAAGGTCAGCGCTATTACACCGTGACGCGACCTGTACCAACTTTGGCAGAAACGAAACACACAATTGCGTATTAGAGACACAGGTAAAATAGGGCTCTTTTTTCTAACATAGCAGAGAGAACATAGCCTCCAATAGCATAGTTGTGCGTCGCTCTTGAACATAGCAGAGAGAACATAGCCTCCAATAGCATAGTTGTGCGTCGCTCTTGAACATAGCAGAGAGAACATAGCCTCCAATAGCATAGTTGTGCGTCGCTCTTGAACATAGCAGAGAGAACATAGCCTCCAATAGCATAGTTGTGCGTCGCTCTTGAAACGCCTGCGTGGCAGCCCCAACACCATTCTAAGCACATTCACGGATAGGTGGGACTCTCCGTCTCCGTCTCTCGTGTCCGCCTGTCTCGGTGTCCTTATATTTTATAAATTTTCTGTTTAACTTAATTTTACTAGTATTTTATTATAATTGTGTATTTTAAATGTAATTTTATGAGTCATGTGAAATAAACAATTTTTATTTTGTGTTCAAACTCTGCTTTCTATCCACTAGTATAAATAATAAAATATTGAAGATAAATTTACACAACTTCACTTTGTTAGAACCCTTTTACACTAAACTCAACAAATCAGGAACTGAATTGTTGTAAAAGAGTTTCATAGAAAACGCTTTATCCTTTTGCCAGTAGACATACATTAAATATAAAAATACTCACCTACGCTAATAGGTATAGTACTAACTAAATAAAATAATTATTCAGTAAAATCTTAAATAATTTATTTAAACACTCTAACAATAAAGTGACTCTTAAAAAATAGCGTAAAATAGGAATACCACTTAGATACAAAATACATTAAAAGAAAATACAGTCAAACACTTGAATTTTAACCTTAAGTGCTAACGATAGAGTGCACAACTTACCCGCATTACATCACAAATATTTCAAAATAAAAGAAAACGCAACTAATTTCAGTTTACCTATTGGAATAATTACCTAATATTATATTGTAGGTACTTTAGCGATTTAGCATGCAACACACCTGTGATTGCTGCACAAATCACAGGTGTCCAACTAGGTCCATAGTCGGACCGGCGCGGCGGCGTTCGTGTTACGCGTGCTTGCTAAAATGTACTTTGGTGTGAATTATTGATTGCTGCACAAATCACAGGTGTCATATTGTACACAACGGAAGAAAATTAAGCTAACCATAATTATGTAGGCGAAAGGTGCCTTTCCATCAGAGATGTTGCTATGGTCAAACACATCAACCAAAAGGACCCTTTCCATGGACGAAAAAAGCTCAGAAAATAGCCTCAAAAGATGAATAATGAAGTGAGAGAGATTTATTTCATTCTGTGTATCGTCTACTAGGCTAGTGGTAGAGAGAGAATTATTTCACTCGGTGAATCGTCTAGGCTAGGGGTAGAGAGAGTTATCTCACTCGGTGTACCGTCTACCAAATTTGAACCTTATTTAAACGGCATCCAAAAAAAGCTCCTTTATAGTTTTGTACCAGAAACCTTTTCTAAGAAATGCCTATAGCCTATAGCAAAATGCTCTAGGTTGTCTTTGAATTTGAGTCATCTACACACCACGCCTGAGGAAAAGCACCTTCGAAAACCCCACACCACTAACTCTAACCTAACCTATACGGTTATTGTCAAAATTCGTGCACTTCACTTACGCTTACAGATTTATCTTGCGTTCATCTAAACTAAGCTAGGTTCTGAAGGCTCTGCTGACCGCCGCTGCGATTGCCACACAGCAGAGGTAGAAGCAGAGGACAGTGGCTAGGAAACGGTTGATTGTTACACGCTGGACCCACTGGAAAACAATATTATTTTACACATTGATTAAATTCGGAAGATAGAGAACGTTCTCCTCATGCTAGCTCAAAAAATGGCCTTTGTTCTGTTACAAGTAAACGCAAACACGCGCTATATACCTATCCAATCTTCTGCAATATACCTAGCAATGAACAACAAAGATGGAACGACGTACCTAGACCGAAGTGCGACCGAGATAACAATACCCTACCCGTGCACGGCGACTCGCAATAAGACGTAATATTGCTATCTTTTTTTACGTATATTTCTATACATGCTGCAAATGGCGAAATAAGAAAATTTTCACGACCGATGTGGCGCGGTGGGCGAAGGTCCACCTGCGACGCAGGAGGTTGCGGGTTCGATTCCCGCCTCGGGACAAATATTAGTACGATCTGCAAATATTTGTTCAGGGTGTTCTGGTCGTTTTTCTATGTATAATAAAAAATATCTATCTATGTAAAATATTGTATTATGTATATCAGTTATCTGGTACCCATAACACAAGCTCTGCTCAGCTTGGGGCTAGATGATGCTGTGTGATTTGTCCAGAATTATTTATTTATTTTTATTTTATGTTTTGTTGTACTATAGAGTGAAAAGTGATGTTTTGGCAATGAGTTTTTACAAATAGAGATATACTCATTATAAAGTAATAAAAACGTGGCAATATTTTACTATAGCTACCTACATAGGAGCTATGGAACTTTATTTCTATCACTTAGCAGGATAAAAGATCACAGAGATATATAGGACCCCGTTGTCAGAAAGAGATAAACATACGTTCACAGTTACATGAGCGGCTGCCGGCCAATGACAGCCTATGACATCGCATAGGCTAGCAGCTAGAGTGAACTGAGGTAAAAAGGGACCTAGCATGCAGCATGAACAAAATAAAAAGGTCCTTAAAAGTTTGCGAAAAAAAAATCGTAACGTACTTTTCACTTTCCACAAAGTGTTGAGAAGAAATGGTTGAGTATGTTGGGATCCATTCATCTTCTCGTCTACCTATGTTCTTGTCTCACACACAAGAACATAGGTAGAGCGACTTATGCCCCGGATCTGCGGTCGCGAACAAAATACTCAGTCCGACTGGGATATTCGTGAGTATTCTGTTTTAATAGCCCGGCTACACGCTCAAATATTTGTGCATGCTTGATTGCACAAACCAGTGTAGCGATAGTTCCTACATCCTAACCTGTAAATACTCATATGACATGTCATAGATTATGCATAGTTACTATTATTAAGCTCACTCATGTAACGTAAACACTACGACACATTTGGCCCAAACAAACACAAATTGCCAAACCAGTTTATGCAAGCAAGATCCCGGCCACATGCTTCATCTTGCTTGCGCAAACTGGTTTGAGTCCGGCCACACGCACCATCTTGGTTACGCAAACTGTGTTCGTGCATGCATGGTTGCACAAATGTTTGAGCGTGTAGTCGGACTTTAATGTCTAGCCGCGACCTTGAACTGATCCCGGGCGGAAGTTTCCGCTCTACTTATGTTCTTGTTTACTCATGCTACTTGTACCCATTTTTTATTAATAAGTTCATCTTTAGGAAATCTAAAATAAAATGAAGTTAATGTTGATAGTCAAATGTTAAAAAATCTTATATTTACTACTTTAGATAAAAAATACGTATTGGATACCAGTGGCGAAAAATATTATCGTAGCAAGCTAGGAAGGCCGATGTGCCATATCAACCCAACCTCTTCTGCGTCGTTCGAACTGACAACATCGCGCGCCCATTATCTTCTTCTCTCCGTCACTCTCAAATGCAACGCACTAACTTGTCTCGTTCGTGTAGGTGCCAGAGCGGCAACAGCGCGGGAGTGATTTATGAATAAAATAAAATTTATGATTTTTAATTTTAAATAGACTAAACGCTACTTATAAATGAAAAAAATGAAAAGAAAAATCCTACCTGCTTTTTACAGCCGTCCCAGTATAAGTTCTACACTTTTTGAACTCACAACATGGCATTTTGTTATTTTGTTCGCACTCCAAAAGCTCGCAAGACATGTTCGCGTCGCAGCCCGACGCAGGGCCGACTGAGTTAACTCAAGCTAATTAACTTGAGTTTATATTGCCACGCAGACCTCGGTAAAACGTATCTACCTCAGTTTATATAGAATATCATTGTGCCTTGGGCATTGTTTTTTGTTTTGTATTTATTTGCTAGGTAGTGAACGAACACGCCGTGCACAACTGGCCGTGGGGCCGCGGCGTACGATGACCGTGGGGCCGCGGCGTACGAATATCGACCCCTCCAACTCAACCCGTGGATGTCGTAAGAGCCGACTAAGGGAACCTACCAGCGGAAGGGTAGCAGCTTCCTTCTGAGTATCTTTAAAAAAGGTTCAGGATCAGAGGTGACGGAATACAGACCGGTGGCCATTCTGTCGACGGCGGCAAAGGTCTTCGAGTCCGCTGTGCAGCGCAGCATGCAAGAACAGGTGTCGGCGTCGCTGTCTGACGCGCAGCACGGTTTTCGGCCGGTTCGTAGCACCTCCGGTAACCTCCTTGACGCAATGACCTACATGCTGCCGCACGTCGACGCAGGGGTGCAAGTCGACGCCGCCTACTTCGACTTCAAAAAAGCATTCGACCTGGTCGACAACTACATACTGCTTCAGAAGTTGGCGGCGATCGGCTGCACAACCAAGCTGCTGCAGTTCTTCGCGAGCTATATGAAGGACAGACAGCAGTACGTCGACTATGCGGGATGCAAATCGGAGGCCTACTCTACCCTAACTGGGGTGAGTCAAGGAAGTAATCTGGGCCCACTAGAGTTCATCATTATGATCAACGACCTGCCGGAAGTCGTCAAAGACGCGAAATGCTTGTTGTTCGCAGATGACCTTAAGTTACTGATGCCGATCAAAGACGAAGAAGACTGTATGCGCCTGCAACGGGACGTAGACAGAGTGGTGGAGTGGACTTCTAGGAACGAACTTCAGTTCAACGTCACGAAATGCTCTTTAATAACGTTCAGTAGAGCAAAGTCTCCACTCCGCCACCACTACCAGTTGAAGGGTTCTGAGTTAAAGAGGGTCGACTCCGTGAGAGATCTAGGGGTTCATTTAGACAACAAGCTAAATTTCCGTGGGCATGTGGGTAACATCTGCAAGAAAGCATTCAAGACATTAGGATTTGTACCCCGTCAGACGAATAACTTCACAAATGTAAATGCAGTAAAAACTCTATACGAAGCGTTGGTGAGAAGCCGCTTTGAGTTCAATACAGCAGTATGGGCTCCTCACGAAGCCAAGTATGGTCAAATGGTAGAACGTATTCAAAATAAGTTCACCAGATTTGTATATTTGAAGCTCTACGGCGTCTACCCATTCTACCCGTTGATGTATCCAACCTTGTTTGTAATAGGCATGGTTGGATACAACAAGCTGGAGGTGAGGAGAGATGCCGCGCTAGCTCTGTATTTAATCAAAGTGTTGAGGGGGATAGTCTCCCATCCAAGCATCTTAGGGAAATTGCGGCTGAATGTACCGGACGAGTTCGTACACCGACGCAGGCGGCCCGCCCTATTGTCTGTACCAAGAGGAAGGACCAACCTGCTGAATAAAGCACCTCTAACGCGCGCATCCACACGCTTAATCGGCTTGCCCAAAGAATAGATCTTTTTTGCTGTCCCATGAGCGAAGTCAAAAAGGTTCTGTTATTTATATTATGTTATTTGAATAAGGGGTGAAATTAATTATTTATGGTTTTTTTTATTATTGTTAATCAACTAGTTTTAATGGGTTTTGTTATATAACTTTTTATTGTATTGTGATTAATTAGGTTTGACCAATTTTTATATTTTAAATATTTAGTGTTTGTTGTGTTACACTTTGACTGATATTTTATTTTATTTTTAATGTAGATTTGTTTTGTTAAAATATGATTTTTGTGAATAATAATGTTAATAATAGGTACTCTATTGCATTGGGTACGCCTGTAATAATAGAAGTACATGTTTAATAAATAAATAAATAAATAAATAAACACCAACACTGCGATCACCAACCTCCGCCTGCCAAGCGTGGTGATTATGGCAAATCCCCCCCTATATGGGATGGACCGACGACATCGTAGCGGTCGCAGGGAGTCTATGGATGGAGGTGGCTCAGGACCGCTATTGGTAGCGTCGTACGGGGGAGGCCTATGTCCAGCAGTGGACGTGTATGGGCTGATGATGATGATGATGATGAACGAACACGAGGGCATTGATGTAGTCTTTTAGTAAATAATTCACACCAAAGTACATTTTAGCAAGCACGCGTAACACGAACGCCGCCGCCGCCCCGGTCCGACTATGACTGAGGTGGGTTGACCTAGTTGGACCTAGTTTGAGCCTTCCACTTTCGAGAAGCCAGTACCGCATCTCCCCTTTTTATTTAGATCGATGGTTTTACTTTATAATTACATTGTTTTGAAAAAAAAATCTACCGACTTCGAATTCCACCGTTTTTCAAGTTTTGCGGGATCGATAAATACTAATCCCTCAGGCACTAAACATCCAAAATGCAAAAGAATCATCCAAATCGGTTTATAAATGAAGGAGAAATCGACGGAAATTAAAAAATACATACAGCCGAACATAGAACCTCCTCCTTTTTTATAAGTCTGTTAACAGCTATCGTAGTTTGTCGAATTCATAATCAATGTAAGTGGGTTAACAACGAACCTTGTTTATATTGGAAGAACATCTACGTTTCATACCTTAACGAGGAAGAGTGGGGATTGACGTATTTTGGAATAAATAGAGTAGTACGTAAATCAGTAGAATTATACTTAGTACAGATAAACCTGATAATTCTGACAGTTAGGTATTTGGCGTACGTACATACCTAAGCTGAAGTAGCAGTTTTAGCTCTCAAAATAAAGAACCGCTGCTGGGTAGTAAATGTGGAGTGGCGACCGCTATGCACCGCGAAACGGAGTGTTGGGAAACCATCCACTGAATGGACCGACGCCAACGTACGACATTGCAGCGATCATAGAGAATCGTTAAATAGAGGCGGCTAAGGACTTATATTTATGGCGTCGTATGGGGAAGGCCTATTTCCAACAGTGGACGTAGTGGGCATGACTCGGATACTCACTCCTGAGAGACTGCGAAAGTCCGTGTTAACTTTACTCGAAGACCTTTTTCTCATCTTTTTCTCCACGTAGACATGGCTCGTTGTACTGGTTTTTCTTCTATCTCTTTCTATTCTGTAATCTCCATGATCTCCTCTCACATATGTGTCAAATCCCGGTCTGCCAAATTTCATTTCGACAGCTGGTTTTGCAAAATAGCGTCCGTCGACGCCATTGAGGTTCCTCAAGTTGGTCCTTCGATAAATTCGGACGTTGTCGTATCTTTGGTTCAAGTCTAGATTATTTTCTTTTTCTCGAGATATGTTGTTTTCGTCTTGCTGTCTTGGGTTCTCTCTTCTGTCGATATTGGAGGGACATCTGCTGTTAAAACAGGGATCCGGGACATAAGCAGAGCTTGACATTTCGGCAACACGGGTTTTGAAGGGATCAGCCTCTTGAAACAAATGAATGGTGTTAGTTTTGAAACGTTAATTTGCATCACCATAGGTAATGCAGGATAAGTTAGGTTAGCTACCTACCTACTACATAGTACATACAATTATGTTGTTCCTATCGACTTCAAAAATAGGAATAGAAATGGAAACAGAACTGAAGATTTTAGTTGTTTTTAAAAATGTATGCCAGCATTTTTTAGTAACCATTTTTTAATTTTTACATTTATAATTTTTCTTGCATGTCTATTTGCATAATCGTGTTTCTATTTTTAGTTACTTGTCAATAAATTCTACTACAATATTTGCTAGTGTACCGCTCCTAAGAGTCCCCGCAGACTACAAACTTTCAATCGGCCGATAGTTTGGTCGGCTTCTTAATCAGTATGAAGATGTATGCAGATGCGCACATTACAGTGATTCAGTATCGGCCGATAAAAAAGTTTGATGGGCTTCACGACTGCCTTCAAACAAACCATCGGCGAACTATCGGCCGACCGCTTGATCAGTATGGCGCTCAAGCCTAGCCGCACTTTTGCCGATGGCTTCAGTTCACTCCGCGTCGGACGCGGGGAAGGTCGTGCGCAGTCTGTACGTTCATGATGGATTCCGCCTCGTCTCTGCTTGTCGAAACGTATATAGAAAAATTTATTCAAGAAATTTAAAAAAAAGGCCCGCACTTTATAAAAAAAATCAATCGGCCAAACCATTTGTTGGCTAGTCTGCGCACTCGCGACCAACCCAACTGTTTTGTTGGCACAGTGTGCGCACGAACAGGCCAACTCGATTAAACTATCGGCCGATAGAAAGTTTGTAGTCTGCGGGGACTCTTACTGTTCATGGAAATCTATCTGTACACTCAGTCTCCCACGAAACAGGCCTAGCCTCGTGCGGGGACCATGGGTAACGTTCTTATTTAAAATCTTATGTAAAATCAGACAACTGTAACTACGATAGGTAACATTAAGTCATGTGTTTGTTAATCCTAATGGCAAATAAATTATTTTGTATTTGTAGGACATCATCATCATCATCAGCGCGTACACGTCCACAGCTGAACATAGGCCTCCCCAAACGACGCCACGAATAGTGGTCCTGAGCCGCCTCCATCCAACGACTCCCCGCGACTGCTACGATGTCATCGGTCCATCGAGTGGGAGGTCTTCCCACACTCCGTTTCGCATTGCATCGCGGTCGCCACTCCAGAACCTTTTCTCCCCTACGGTTATCGGTTCTACGAGCTATATGGCCTACCCATCGCCACTTCAGCCTGCTGATTCTGAGAGCTATGTCGGTAACTTTGGTTCTTCTACGAATTTCCGTATTCCGGACCCTATCGCGTAGAGAAACTCCGAGCATACCTCTCTCCATAGCTCGCTGGGTGACTTTGAGCCTATGCACAAGGCCTTTAGTAAGCGACCACGTCTCGGATCCGTAAGTCATCACTGGTAGCACACATTGGTTAAAGACTTTCGTCTTGAGGCTCTGCGGTATCTATGACGAGAAGATATTGCGAGGTTTCCCGAACGCTGCCCATCCGAGTTGGACCATTTGGCCTAGGTAGACATAATGATCAACAACTTCGATAACATCGTTCCCCACATAGACCGGTAAGGGTGCGACATGGGCATTACACATGATATTTGTCTTACCCATGTTCATTTTAAGACCCACTTGTCGGGAAACGGTGTTGGGGTCTCTGAGCATCCTGCTAAGGTCTTCCAGCGATTCTACCATAATGACTATATCGTCGGCAAACCGAAGGTGAGTGATGTAATCGCCATTGATATTGATGCCATATCCGTCCCAGTCCACAAGCTTAAAAATATCCTCCAATGCAGAGGTGAACAGTTTCGGGAAAATGAAGTCTCCCTGTCTCACCCCTTTTTGCAGTGGGATCGGATTTGTGCTTTGGTCCTGGAGACAAATTGACATAGTGGCCTTGCTGTACAAACACTTCAACACTTGGATATACCGGTAGTCGATTTGGCACTGCTGGAGAGACTGCAGGACTGCCCAGGTTTCGACTGAATCAATGGCTTTCTCGTAGTCCACAAACGCTAGACATAACGGCCGATTATACTCTTCTGTTTTCTGTATAATCTGCCGGAGCGTATGTATGTGGTCTACGGTACTAAAGCCTTTTCGGAACCCGGCTTCTTCGGGCGGCTGGAAGTCGTCAAACCTTCGAGCGAAAAGGTTGGTGATTACTCTCGAAAACAGCTTATTTATTTATTTAGAACTACCAACAGCGGATACACTTAAAGCACAAAAAAAAGAACACTTAAGGCATCACCAAATGTGACCCCTCAATTACAGGTAGTTACAGCTAACATATAGAATTAGATTGGGTTGACAAGGCAAAACACTACTAACTAATAATAATACGGATATTAAAAATAACCAAATATACAGAGGACGAGAGGAGAACACTTAAACAAACACATGACCAATCTGAATAAAAAATAAAAAGGGTAGGTATATGGTTTATAGCTAATACAAAAATTAGGTAGATAGGGGAGTGAAAACCTGTAAAACACAGCTAACATACATAGAGGAAGAGAAGAGAATAGTTAATACGGTTAGGTTTACTCACATGAAAATTTTCTAAGAAAAACTATATTATAGAACTACATTCTTCTAGGGCTAATAGACGTGGCTCAGCAGTGAGATGGGCCTATACTTCTTTAGAAGGGCTTTGTCACCCTTCTTATGGAACAGTACCACCACACTTCTGTTCCACGCCTCTGGCGTTTGTCCCTCGAGAATGACGGAGTTGAATAGCCTCTGAAGGACTTTAAGTACTGGTGATCCACCCGCTTTCAGAAGCTCTGTCGTTATTCTGTCATCCCCGGGTGCCTTGTTGTCTTTAAGCTGTTTGAGAGCCGTGCTTATCTCGTAAAGGCTGACGTCCGGGATATCTTCGGTATAGTGTCGGGTTAAACGGGCTCTTGCATCGCCTGCCGTGCTATTTGCAGGGCATTGCGATGAGGTGTAGAGCTGTCCATAAAACTATTCAAGCTCTCTCAAGATCTCAGGAAATGATGCTGCCGCTATCGGTCTTCAGCTTCGTCAACTGGCTCTGCACAAGCGACAGATCTCTTGCGAACACTTTGGAGCCCTTGTTCCGCTCTATTGCGCTCACAATACAATTGGTATTGAATGAGCGCAGTCTTCCGATTTGTAGGTCTTATTCCAATAATCCCCGTACTAATCCCCTGCGAAGGGGGTTTATGGACTTTTTCCATAAATCTTAATGGTAAGTATGTTCTTCATAAGGTAGGGAAATACATGATTAGTTGTTTGCATTTGATTTAAAATGTTCCTTTTTTTACATAGACTGTTATTTTTGGTTTTGCGTGTAGGTAATTTTGACATTAACTGTCGTTTTTGTCATTGACTCTCATTTTAGAGTAGGTACTTAACTTTTAGCTTCGTCTGTGATTTTTTAATATAAATAAATAAAATTAAAATAAATACAAAGTAGATATTATATTGTAGTAATTTTAGGTTTTGTTTGCACTACCTAATGTTATAAGTAAGTTATAAGGTTAGGTACCTACCTAGGCCTAGGCAGGTACGTAGATAATTTGATTTCAAAAATGAATATGAGGATCAGGGGATCTCTGGAACTCTTGTCCAAAAATCCCCTGCGCGTCTTCTCTTTAAGCCAGCAGGGGATTTTTCCCCTTACATACCTAATCATGGACAAAAAGTCCCGATTATTGGAATAAGCGAAAAATAGGCATGCAAGCAAATAGTAAATATTTAGGTAATAACTAATAAGGTACACTCATAAAGTGTCTATTTTTCAAGCCAATAGCATCAAGCTTTGCAGGCGTTTTTCCTGAAGAAGACAATGAAGGGTATAAAAAAACCATGTTATTGTGATGAATGGATGGGCTGGGTAATCGGGCTATGGGGGAGACTACGGAGTACGGACGCCTGCTATAAACATACTCTCAATACTGTTAAATTGATCGATTCGAGATCGATTTGATTGAGATTTCATCATCACGAAGACACGTGAGCGGGTTTCCTCGTTATTACGCCATTGGACACTTAAGTGTCTAATGGCGTAATAACTCGGGAGTAGAGTTCCACTCCCGAGTCTACATCCTACATGCATCTCTGGCGACTCCACTCAGACCCGCCAACGAAGACAAGCAAGAGGTGAGGATCTGGTTCTCTTGGGATACTACTCCGCAAGCGGAGACGAGAACCAGGAACTTTCCCGGGAGCACTCGGTAACCGTGGTGTCGCTACTCACCAACAGCTCACCACAAGCTGCCCTGCGGGTTTTTTTTTTATGATTGTTATCTGACTATTCTAAGGGTATTGTAAATGTATGCATATTGATTTGAAATGAATAACATTGAAATTGAATCTAGTTAAAACAGCTGGTAGGTACCTAAAGGCAGTTCTTGATTCCGCTGCTTACCTTCAACATTCGCTAAAGAGGCGTCGGTGATCTCTGTCGTCTTGGTCGTCTCTGTGTTCTCGTGCTCCTTTTCCGCGTCAGGAGCGAAGGTCGACATGCTCTTTGAAAAATAAAAAAGTAAGGTGCTAGTAGGACTTTCACATCGAGGGTGCCGTAATTATAAGAACTTGTTCCTTGACAAATTTCATGTTTCTAGGTCAACGGAATGGTACACTATAGGTTTTAGTCGCTTGCAAAAATAAAATAATTTTTCTTTTCTGAATAAATAAAAATTTACGGTTTTCGGATTTTTCACTTTATTTGTGGTATAAGGCCTTGCTCCTTCCTAAATTTCATGATTCTAGGTCAACGGGAAGTACCTACCATATAGGTTTTCGGTCCACAGCGAGAATTTAAAAATATTTTTTATGTCAATTAACTACAAATTTACGGTTTTAGTTTTTCCCTTTACATGTGCTATAAGGCCTTGCTTCTTGCCAAATTTCACAATTCCAGGTCAATGGGAAGTACCGTTTAGGTTTTGTGTGCATGTGATTCCTTGGATAAAAAAGGGCATAAACCGCGGCAACTTTTGATTGCGTTGACTTAGGTAGGTAGTTTGATTTATATCCAAGATCTTATGGACCTGAGTATTTGATGTTAATTTCAATTCGATAGCTCCACGCGTTCCTGAGAAAAGAGGGTTGACAGACGGACGGACAGACGGACAACGAAGTGATCCTATAAGGGTTCCTTTTAAGGTACGGAACCCTAAAAATACTTACTAACTAGATAAAAGCTCTTTCGAGTATCCCAGGTGAAATAACTGCTTGAAATCAACTTGAAAGTACCTTAGAAGACAATAAAATTGCGCGGCCTTTACTCGACTAAGTATACAAATATTGTAATAATTCGTTATTATCAAGAATTGTTTCTACGAAGACCAATGTTTCATTTAAAAGTAGACAAAACGAATGTACAAAATAAGCTACTCGTACTACTAACGAAAAAATCGCAGAATATTGGAGTGTATTCGATGCAGACACATCAACCTATACTAGACCACGGTTAGATATATGCCTGGTGAGCGCCATAGCGCCGTCTCCAGCTTGCCTCATCCACCATCTGCTTGCTGTTCTTCGAAGATCATCATCCCACAGAGTTTCCTACACTATATTTGCCGAGTCGCGGTCTCATTTCATAAAGAACACGTTCATCTGTTGTTGGTGCTTCGGGAGATTATGTACCTACTTGTGTTCCTAGTCTATTTTAATGGTACTATACATTGAAAGTATACTTATAGGAACATCTCCAGCCTATACCTACCTACTAGTCCAATGCTACCTATACGCGGGCCTCCCCCTGATAAGCACCCTATTGGCTTTTATCATATGGTGACTATAATCCCCACATTGGGCATGGGGGTTGGGGATCGCAGTTGGGTGGTAGAATTGTTCTGCTGCAGGCACTGCTACTCGCCCCCGGCGGATATCCCGTATTCGCCTCTTACGACACACACGAGAAAAGTTGGGGTGAGTGAAGCCCAGACAACACGGCCACTGGCCAGGTATACTAAAATACCTTAATACTCACCCGCAACACGAGATTCAAGTTCTTAGTCAGGAGCCCGTTTTTGTCCTTTCCTCTGTTTATGTCTTGTTGCCAAACGACCGTGGATGCGCTTTCCTCTGGTTCAGGTGGTGTTGCCAGTTCTTGAAACACGTCATAGTACGAGGTATCCTGGCTCTTCTTGTCAAGTTGTTCTTTAGCCTGTATTGAGTCTGTCGAATTGTCATTTTGAAACCAGCTTTCTGTCGTATCCCTGGAACCACCTTATTGCTATTGTCAACGTAAAATTTGCAAGGACAGTTTTTATTGTTAACTTGTCCGTTTTCCTCCATTCATTAAAAATTCTTCATTTCCACGAGCATGGGGATCAAGAAAATGAGGATTTTTGGATGCGTGGGGTCAATCGAAGTCAACAGCTCACTGGGTATTTAAAATGTGTCTTTCCACTGCTGAGCAAAGACTTCCCAAGTTTCCTTTCAACGTTTTTCTAAGCCAGTCAGTTTACAATAGGTATCAGTGCTATCTCTTAGAGGAAAAGTTAATTTAGAGTTATTTTTTATTCGTATTTGCATTTAAGTAACCATTAATAATTTAATTTAGTTAAAAGTAATTTTTAAACTTACTTAATCGTTACTAATTAATTGATTGTTAGTTTATTTGTTAAATCCATGTTTTTGTATAGAAGAGCAGAACATCCTGGCACAAGTATTTTTACATACTTAAAAGGATGTCCTAACAACTGTCTAACATTATAAAACAGATATTTTATATAAATACATTTCATTATACAATATATTTTATAATCGCGTGCTAGTTTACAATGTAACCCAGTCTTACTTACAGGACTGGACTAGATAGAACTGTAATAAATGTGCCTCTTCGGAATAAGTCAAAATACTTGAGGTTGAGGTAGACCTCACATTTATTTACGACATTTACTTACCCTGCGATAGTAGTAAATTTTGATTCATTAAACTGTTCATCCTTTTCTTCACTTCTGTATGAGTTATCTACTACATCTCCAAAAAGTTTCTCCTTCTTGACATTTTGCTTGTCTTTTAATCCGAAATTGAACATCGATAGTACCATACTTTTGCAATTGTTTCTTTTATTCTGCGTATTAGCGTTTAGGGTGATTGGTTTGGTAACGACCACGAATCTGGGTTTCTCGTTTCCTATCACTGTTTGTTCACTAATCAATTGTAATGATTTTTTGGTAGTTAACTTTTCTTTAGTAGTGAACTTGTCCTCAGTTCTTTTCCCACGTAGTTCGTCAACTCCCATCAAATAAACACCTAAATCAAACTGGTAACCCTCTGTACCGGTTTTCATTTTCTTAAGACAATTAGCTTTTGCCATTTTGATTTTTTTTAAAAAGATATTTTCGGATGATGTTGTCGAGGGTATTATTGCTAAAGTACCGTTGTAATTGTCCGTGGTGGGTATTTCTGAAATCGTACGCTTAGTGATATCGGTTACCATAGCACCTATATTTGGCTTGGTCATATTATATTGTGACATATTATTATTATTATATTGCTTATGTGCCTCGTTTCGTTGCTTTGCTTTCTTATTATTATTATAAATTTTTACATTATTCTTTTTGTGGTGTTTATATGTATTTTTTATATTTAATTTTTTCGTTGGTTTGTTTTTCTTTGTTTTCTTCATCCAAAATTTAGAGTTTATTGTGTTTTCCTGATCACCTTTTTCATTTGTCGTTATACGGTTCAAGAGGTCATCCATGGTGAAGCTGGTACCTGCGCTTTCCTTTCTTTCACTGACTTTTTGTTTGTCATTTTCCGTGGTCCTATCTTTAACATGATTATTGGATTCTACCACTGATATTACTATTGCAGGCCTAGATGTAGTCTTCCTCAGTATATAATTGCGCCAGAAAAAACCGCCTGCGTCCGCATTCAATGGAGATTCGACTTGATCAATTTGCCTTTTCTTATGCATTATCTTTGTAGCGTATGATTTCTTGTTTTGTTTCTTTTTTCTTGAAAATAACTTGTTTAATATATTTGGCTTGAGGTTTCGTTTTTTAAAGTCATAATCCGTGTACATCAGGTCAGTTGAGGCTGTATCAAAGGGGGGCATGTTATTGGTATTGCTCGTGGATTCTGGGCTACAGATGAATTTAACACTGATGTTATCAAATGTGTAAACATCGTCTCTGTGCATTGCATCTCTGCATTTTCTGTTTTTTACATTTGCCACTAAACAATCTTTTGCAGATCTGATGAAATTATCTCCATTATTTTTCAGTGTTTTGACATAAGGAATGATATTCGATAACGTATAAAAGTTATTGTCCAGCGACGTAACATAGTCAACGAAATTCGATTTCTCCGTTTTAGATTTGTGGTCGTCTTGTCGTTTGTGTAGGTACGTAGCAAAAGTTTTACAAGTGGGTCCATGGCATTTTCCCTTATTTCGTTTATTATAATCATCCAGGGACTTATCGAGCCTACGTATACAATCTCTAAGTACTTTACCACCTCGTGGGTTCATTTTGAAATATGTCTGGATCTCTGTACAATGATCGGTTACGTATTTGGCTAGGTTATCGAATTCAAAGGACAGTTCTGTAATGACTGCGTCGCTCGCAGCGCACACTCCGCACATTGGTTCATTTACTTTACATTTACAATCACAAGCTCTATCGTTTTCAAATATATCTCTGACTTTTTTCAAGTACTTGGGATATACTACTTCTCTTTTGACATGCGTCGTCCTTTTTGTCAAATTACTCTCTGTCATATTCTTGTAGAGGTCACAAAGGTGCTTGTTGACAGCTTTAAGGAATGCTTTGCTCAACTTCACCTCCTGTAAATCATTAGTTGAAGCGTTTCTTGCTTTCTTCTCTACACTATCTGCATCATAACTGCCAGATGAAATTTTTACAGGTTTAAGAGCGAAACTATTATTACGTTCATTAAAATTATCAACAAGCAAATATAATCCAGGGGAAACAATTTCTGCTTGATTTGTTGTTGAGGTAGTTTGACCTCGAGGAGATTTGATGCTGTCTATATAATGTATTTGATATTCCAGATCGACTGGTGATGCTAGTCTTGCAGAGAATACCTTTCGTGCTAGGACAGGTACTGGAGATCTTTTTTTAATGAGCGTGTTATCATAAGGAATAGCTATATGTACTTGTATAGAGTTTGTTGAGGCATAAGTAGCTTCGTTCATAGGAGGTCTAAATGTGAAGATATCATCGTCAGATTCGCTTGCATCAGCAGCTCCTAATTTCGTGTCTGTTTGTTTAGAAATTTCTTCGCCACCTTTGTGTTTCATTAGGTCTACTATGATCTCGAGAGCGGCAACACCTTTGGCTGTCTGCAACTCTCCATCCACATCTCTCTTCAGTACTTTATAAGTGACGCCGGATGTTGAAATATTTTCATCATTAAATGAGGTCAAAGAGTCTATTGTTGAGTCTGTTGTAGAGTTTGTCATGCTAGCTGATAGGGTTATAGAGTCTATTTTCGAGTCTATCGTGCCAGCTGGTAGGGTTATGGGATCTATTGTTGAGTCTATCGTGCCAGCAGATAGGGTTAAAGAGTATATTGTTGAGTCTATCGTGCCAGCTAGTAGATTTATAGAGTCTATTGTTGAGTTTATCGTGGCAGCGGATTCTGCTTCTAGACTTGTTGCCTCATCTGCAGTCTGTGGAGCCATCAAAAACAAAAACCAATGTGAAAACGTGGATTTTGCGATAATACTTAAATGGTGATTAATATGCATTCTGAGGACGCATCCGCCATTCATAGCGCATGTCTGTTAGATCGGGTGATACGAAGTGCATTGATCTTTAACTTTGGTAGTTAGGTAACTTTTTTGTCAATTTTAAATTTTAGAGACCCATAAAAGCTTTTCAGAACAACAAAGGCTTAAGATATAATATTATGCCAGCCTTAACGACATCATCCGACGGGCCTTTGTCACCGCTAACGTACCAGCTATTCTCGAACGGAGTGGTCTGTTGCGTGACGATGGTAAGAGGCCCCACGGCATGAATTTAGTCCCTTGGGAGTTGGGGGGCCTATTGTATGGGACGCTACATGTGTCGACACACTTGCGCCTTCCCATCTTTCAAGGACATCCGTGGGGGCTGGTTCGGCGGCAGATTTGGCCGAGGATTTCAAGAGGCGCAAATATGCAGGTCTCGACAGAGCTTACGCATTTGAAAGAAAGAAAGAAATTTATTTATTTGCCTTAAAACCACCACACAATACATACAATGACTAACGACTATTTAAACCTAAGTAGACACTTTAATTGCGCAGCAGAGTTAGGGCAAACATGGCCTTCCCTCAGCATTGTGCTGGACGAACACTTGTGTGTCCACCCAGCGCTGGTTTTCAGTGAAGGCCATGGGCTTTTGCTCCCCTTGGAGTCGAAACCTCGGTACTTGGGATTTGGTACCGAGGCTCTCCGGGTTTTCAAAAAATTATCTGAGCACCTGGTCGATCCGACGACGCGTGCGTGACCCGAGAGCTGGTGAGTATCTGGCGCAGCGCATTAGCATTGCCATACAGCGGGGCAATGCAGCCAGCGTCTTGGGGACGCTTCCGACTGGTATTGATGTGGACCAGTTGAGCTGTAGATTGTTTGCAACAGTCTGCAGTTAGCTCAATTGTTTCAATTGTAAATACTAGTTTAATTTGTTTATATTATTTAATTGTTATTGTTCTTTGTCCATAAAGTTCTAATATATTATATTGTATTATTGTTATTTGAGAGATTAAAAATTATGAATTTGTTCAAAAACGTATGCGAACAATATCGTTTTTTTAAGTGCACAGTAGGTACCTATGCCATTGCATAGATAATGAATACTAAGGCTGGTGTTCACCAAAAGACAATCTGACAATTAGGCAACATCATCGGTTAACTTTGACATTTAATGTATGAACACGTACATTTTCTCCTGGCACACGCACCTCACTCCCCGCCTCCCCGTCCCCTGTCGCGCTAGTGCCTTTGCTCAATAAAATGTTACAACGGTTAAAACTTTAAAACCAGGTTGTACCAAATCAAAGCGTCACGTTACAAGTATGATTCGAGTAAACTAGTAATTAACCCTTAACAATATCGTCGTGACAGTTTTAGTTCCATTTTTCTAATTTCCACTGAAAAACAACTGCTGTTTCCACCTTATTGTTTTAAGATCTCTTCGTACTTTATTTTTATCTTTCTTAAGACCCAAAACGGGGGTCTGTCTCGAGTGATTCTGGAGTTATGACGGTTTGAAATTCTGAGACGCAAAAAATTATAATAAAAATAAGCGAAAAAAATTGAATTGTTATTGTTTATTGGCTTTCTTATTATTCTGGAACGGTAAAAGACGTAAGCTAAGTTTTGCAAAATAAATGACAACTCTATCTAGCTACAGGAGCTCTCATTTGGTAGAGATTCCTAGGTAGGACATAATAATTGTAGGCCTTCTAAAATGAACGCACTGAGTAGGTATGCAATGAAATATGTGACTTCGGTAAGTAGGTACATAATACAGGTCGCTATTATTAAAAATTATTAAAAAAACACATACAAGGACAGAAAAGGAGACAGGGACCTTTTTGGCTCCTTAGTGGAGTTTTCTAAGTAGGTATAATAAAAAAATATATACATATGTTATGTTTTATTAAGTATATCAGTTGTATATATTAGATATTTCACACTGTTCCTATCTAATTTCTTCATGTACCTACATATTATGTATACCTATGTTTCTTGAACTTGCCCACTATCTGTAAATATTGTATTATGTTATGTGTTATATTTAAGTGGGAAATACTATTCAACTTACCTCTTTGACTTCTTCACCTGTTTTCCCGATTGGAAACACTGTTGAACTCGCTTCTTCTGTGGTATATTCCCAAAGATCAGAAACTGTGTGAGCGGACTTCTCTGTAGATTGCTCCGACCATGCAGAAGGTATGATCATTGTTGTTGAGCGTTTGCCACACGTTGTGAGCCCGAGTTTGCCACATTTTTTGGGCCAGGGTTTTGTATCTAAAAAAAGACTTGCTTCTGCCAATGTCTGTTTCTTCCGGACTAAGAATTATCTAATTAATAGTTTATGCAACAAGCATATTTACGTATTTATGACAATTTCTTGTGGTCTAGATTATTATTTTTTTTGCTAAATGATGTAAAATTTATCTGAAGAATTTAATAAAATTCATTTTTATTAAAGTTACGTAGAATAATGCTGGACAATTTCTCGCAGGAGGTTGCGGGTTCGATTCCCTTTTTGGGACAAATGCTTCTGCAAATGTTTGTTCCGGGTGTTCTAGGAGTTTTCTAAGTAGGTATAATAAAAAAATATATACATATGTTATGTTTTATTAAGTATATCAGTTGTATATAGTATACACAACACAAGCGCTGCTTAGTTTAGGGCTAGCTGTGTGAATAGTCCAGCATTATTTATTTACTAGCGGCCCGTCCCGTATTCGCACGGGTGGACTTTTATTTTTTAAACATTTAGGCATAAACGTACAGTAAATACAGGACATAGCCTATATTAAAATCAGTGATAATGCACCATTCAAATTGTGAAAGAATTTTTAAAATCGGTCCAGTACTTTTTGAGCCTATTCGTTACAAACATACTTACATACAAATCTTTCCTCTTTATAATATTAGTATAGATTTTATCGTTGTTCAAAATATTAGCTTCTCGGCCTTTAGCAAAGGTCAAAGTGTAGTTGTTGAAAATAAATCCTCTTAGCACTTAACAAGAGGTTTGTGGATTAAGTTTTTGAATTGATCGGCAGCCACGGGGTGGTCCCGAATCGCTAAAAGCGGACCTATGTCCGCTTCGGGAGCTCAAAACTGTGGGCGGTCGAGGAGCATCTCGTGCGCACCCGTGGGTACCCGTGCGTGGCTATAAGGTAAGCTTGTGTTTAAGTATAGGTACCTGGTGCATCGACAGGTAATGTCTCTTGTACTATTATCATCATTTTTATCGACGGCTTTGTGACTTTCCTTGTATTCTTAGGTATCGTAGTTTTCTTATTAGTCGTAGTTTTTGTCGTGTTCTTCGATTTACTTTTGAATGCTGACAAAGTAAAGTATTATAATTATGTAAAGTATTACATTTATTAAAACCAGCCAAGCGGTCGGACCCACGCATCGAGTGCGCCTTAGAGTCTTGCAGGGGTATTTAGTATTATTACAGTTTTATAGTAAGTATTCATGCACCCTGTCAAAAAGGGTATGGCAAAAATCTTAATCTAGGAAGATTATTAAGTATTATTCTTGAGGCGCATAGTAATGCGACACTAGCGCCACTTTTTAGTTTTTCTTGTATTATCGTTATGGAAAAGAATTAAGTATCAAAAGTTCTCATCGCCAATTGATAATACCCATTATAACCTATTTTTTAATACCTCTGTCATAGTTTTGTTTCATTTAGTATTAGCAAAAAATTGTTTATTGCCTTTGGTGGCCCCCAAACGCAATAAAACATGTCGGTTTGATCGAAATAAAACAAGAACTAGAGTGGCGCTAGTGTCGCATTACTATGCGCCTTAATAAAATAATACGTCCATCACAGAAATTAATAAAATGATAATGTAAATGATTCGTCCATCATCATCATCATCATCAGCCCATACACGTCCACTGCTGGACATAGGCCTCCCCCGTACGACGCCACAAATAGCGGTCCTGAGCCGCCTCCATCCATCGACTCCCTTCGATTCGTCCATCACGGAGATCAAATATTATATTTCTTGAAATGAAACTACAAATTAAAGGTTTTCTGATCTTTTGTTACTTGCGTTATGAGACAGATGATGAATGTCTCATTCATAACGCAAGTATTATGAGACATTCATCATCTGCCCATAATTAGTGCACAACTGGACGTACGCCTCCTCTTATGAGTGTGATAGCGTTGCAGTCTTTCGCAGGTAATCCCAAATCGCCACCGGGCGTCCCACACCATTTTTGCCGAGTCGCGACGCGACTTCCACACGATTACCCCAGCGGTTGTTATTATTCGCGAGATATGGCTGACCCACTGCCACTTCAGCTTGCTAACTTAATAGCTATGTCGATATTTTTTTTTAAGCCCCACATTGGTATAGGTGAATACTTACGAAATCCAAACATACGCTTATTCTTTGACATTGGACCCATCAGCTGGAAATCGATTTCATCAACGTACGTGGATGGCACTGAAAAAAAATTACTTATATAATTCATCTTTGGAAGCAAGTATGGTTCTGCACTTGAACTTTACCTAACTTAAGCTGCTGGGCAAATCTATGCTTTTCATTATGAAGAGTATGAAGGTGTACCTAAGCATTCTTATCTTAGACTATATCTATTTTTGTAAAAAACTGTAATGCTTCATAAACTACATCAGAAGTTATTTTAATAAAAAAAATATAATCGAAAGTCTTCCAAGATCTTATTCTTTGTATAAATGTGTTATAATAAGTTTATTCATGTGTTTTTCTGATTGTCTTGCAGTTCAATAATTTCTGTCTATTCTATAGATTTACGAGTAAGTTAATACATGTAGGTATGTACTTTCTTCAGATCATTACCTGTCCTTTTATCTCTAGCATTCTCTACCCCCACGCCACCTGCGGTAGAAACTTTAAAACGATCAAAATTTAAGTCCAAGCTTTCATTAAAATAAAGACCGCCTTTCAGAATACCAAGTTTAGTAAGCATTTTAATAAGCTCTATTGCGGAAACGTATTTTATTACTAAATCTGTCCAAGAAGGTTTTTTTAGCGGTATTATTTCGTGTACGTCGATGTCATTGTTAGGAGCATAGTATGCTGGTAGGTCTATGTGTATAGCAACTTCTGGTCTCGTGAAGTCGTCTACCGCTCTGACGACCTCTATGATGTCGATTATATCTGTCACTGCTGCTTCTCTACTCTGTACGTTATGTCTAGTATTATTTTTATGAGAATTGAGGGTATGTTTACCATTCAAAACCAACTTACTGCTTGTAATCGTATCACTATTATTGTCGGTAGCTAAGTTATGTGCGGGAGCTGGAGAGGCTGAAACACAAGAATTAAAAAACTGGAAATTAGAAACTGAATTGAATTTCGCGGATTTGTGACAGATTTCGAGTCACGGTAACTTTTCGATCGAGTTAGAATAGCTGTGCAGGACCGCTAATCGAGGCGTCGTTTGGGGGAGGCCTATGTTCAACAGTGGACTTATACGGGCTGATAATGTTATTAATTTCTCATGCATGATTCCTTTCTAATAATCTGTTCATAACACAATATCTCTATCTATAGTATTGCAATCATATATCAAGCCAATGACAAAGGCCGTCACAAATGGTGCGCTCTGATTGGCTCATTTGAATCGGATCAACAAGTGTTAAAAAGTAAAAAGTGTGGATTTGTATAAAAACGCCTTAATTATTATTATTACTAATGGTTATACTTGTGGGTCCGATCAGAGTCGCATATGTATGGTGAACTAGCATTGGATCAACAAAATACCACCCGGATCAACAAGTGAAAACTGATTTTTTTTCGAAAGGATTATAATGCTGTTGACCGCAGATGGCCATGACAGCGTTACCGGGCTTTTGGCGAGCGCAGAGGGCGCCTCGCCGGTAAAGTTAGGTTGGGGCGACACGCACAAGGGCCACCACTTACATAGGTGCGATCCTCGGCTTGGGCTGTCGCCAGATGCTACAAGAGGGTAATGGAGGTTTCGCCTAGGTGCACGAATGCACCTAAGGGCGAAAGCGGGGAATTCTTTGATCCCGCATCCGGCGGGGTCGGTTTTTGGTCGGTTGTGTAGTGTGCGGAAGCGAATCGGTTGCCGTCACCTCCGGGTTAGCGGCGGTGATTGGGTCAACGGGGTCACCGAGAACGTGTCTCGGTCTACGGAGGAGAGGTGAAAACGGATCAACAAAATACTACTTACTCATACGGCACGATGGAGCCACTAAGTGCCCGTAGGGATATCTCTATACAGGGTGTTAGTCAATACCGCTAAAGGTTACTCACCTGCTGCTACAGATTAACTTACAGTAAACAAAGTAAGCCGCAAACGATTTTTTATTTTTGACGAATTTTAAATATTTGTAAACGCCATACTACGTACTTACCCATCCCAAAATAGGTCGACCGCTCTTTCATGCGTTGCGGTCATTGTCGCCTCACTGGCCCCGCCCCCATGCGAAAGTGACAGAGCTATACGGGATCACGAAACAGACTGACAATGAGTTCATTCCGCGCTAGTTGTCGCGCCGCACGGTCAATGCCCTCCATAATGTATGTCAATCATCTGTTTGGAGGGACTGTGTCTACGAGGGTGTGTGACTAGTATAACGTAATACAGAACTTGCAAAATATAATTTTGGCTAGGTATAATATTGACCTTGGACCCTGTTTGTTAATTTTATATTATAGTGTGGCACCAACAGAATATCCCCCCGCGATATTGTGCACTAATTTGACTAATACCCTATATATATATATATATATATATATATATATATATATATATATATATAACATATTGGATTATTTGATTACATTTTTCGACTGAAGTAAAAACCAGCCGATCACTTTTGTTTAGTTTAGATCTTTAAATAATCCTTTTACCTTTACGTTCAGCTTTCGTGACACGTCCATAGTCCTGTAGAATTCCGATTTCAACGGGATATGAATCAACAAGTGTCGGAAGTTGAATAGACTTCGAGGAGTTATCTGGTTTTATATCAATATTACTAATATCAGTTTCGGATTCAAGCGTTTTGAGAGCGTTCAGTAAAATATTTGTGAAATTCTGAGCTATCCCTTCTGCGTGCATGGGCTCCGTTACATGTTCTTCCTTTTCGTTACTATTCAGATCATCGATATTTACTATGGATATGTGAGTGTCTTCCTTCGGTTTAAAAAGTTTTTTCAATTCATATTGCTTTTTCATTTGAGATTTGGGCTTGGAGCTAGTCACATGGTGCTTAGCTTTATTGTAGTGAGTTCTACCGACCAATGCTTCATCGTTATCATCGCCCAGGGTCATTCTCTTGCGCCTCTCATTCACTATTTCATTGTAATCGTTGTTAAGGCTTTGTTCTAGATCATTTAAATAATCTATTTGGCTCTCTGGATACGATTTGCCGATCAAGTACTCTATATTTTTCACTGTTTCAGCATCAGTTGGATTTTGTGGGATCAACGTTTCATTATATTCACTTGTGATTTGAAGTTTGTTATTCTGTATTACAGGATCTGGTTGGGATTCGTTGGAAGCTTTCCCAGGAAACAAATCCGACGTGACAGACGATACGTCGATGTTGTTATCTTTCAGAAACTTCTCAAATTGAGCATTTGTCATGGGTAGCGGGGTGTTGAACAGTTGCTTTGGCTGCTTATTTAACTTTGCAATTGGCTGGAAATACCATGGAAATGTTATATTTACATTTTTGTGAATAAATTTAATGTACTTACTCCTAATACTCTACGGAACTCCTAATATATAAGGTCTTAAGTGAAATTTTGAAGACCTCTCCATTGAGATAGGATTCTAGAGACTACGCAACGTGCAGTTTTGGTCTAGTTGTAGGAAGACCGCAATCATAGTATAACGTCCGCGATGGGAAAGTGCTCAGTGATTTCCTGCCCAAACGATATCAGAAAAGTGCGTAAAAAGGATGGTGATTCATATTTTGGGTAAGTATCATAGCCAATTAACGATAAAAAAATTATTGCCACAGTGCATGTTTCAATTTTGAATTTTAAAGATTGTCATTTTATTGATAGACTAAAACGCTCACAGCCCGATCGCGGCGCCTCGATAGCGTATCTCTTTCACACGTTATACCAATAAATAAGAGATAAATAGTCTCCCGCGAGTGACGCGCAAATTGTTCTCGAAGGAAAATCTATGCAGTGGATTGAAACTATAATTATTTTTATATAGTTAAAGCATAGGTATGGTACCTACTTACAATTATTAAAATTACATAGGTAGGTAGGTAGTCATATGGATCAGCTAAGCTACCTTTAGGATCTTTATATTGTTCTGTGCTCTAGATCGTATGCAACAGTCTGCAGTTAGCTAGTTTCAATTACAAATACCTGCTACCTAGGCGGCAGCTCTAATTTGTTTCTACGTAGGTATGCTTTGATGATAAATTTATAACTATAATATAGGTAGATATTATGAAGGTACATAAAGGTATGTATGTGTGTTATTAAGAACAATTGCACTTTTCTCTTTCATACCTGTTTTTAGCTATTTACAAAATTATACCAGGTATTATAGATACATAGTATTATACTTTTACAAAATTTGTTAAGTACCTACCTACTTAAACAACTAGGGTTAATTGAATATTACCTTACCTAGGTAGGTACGTATATAAACTTTTAAAGGGTCAAAACAAAATGTTCTTGGAGTACCTATTGTTTGTGAGTTGTATTTACAGTATATCCCCAAAACACCCGGAACAAATATTTGCGTATCGTAAAAACATTCGTACGAAGGCGGGAATCGAACCTGAACCTCCTGCGCCACAGGCAGACCTTCGCCCGTCGGTCGTCAAATTTTGATTACATTAATTACTTATGTACATTGCGTTCATTTCAACGATCAATAGAAACATTCATAGCTGCTATAAACATTACTCGTAAATAGTACTCGCTGATGTCGGAGTGATTCCGACATCATCAAGTACCTGTTTTGTTTGAGTAATGGTAACACTACAAAGTGACATCACATTAATTTGTGAAGTGCCCAGTAATGTGAAATTACGTTCTACTGTAGGTACTGTTTTGCGCATGTCTACTCCTTATAATGTTTGCATATGGTTAGCATCATGAGAAAACAGGTCTACTCTTCCGGGAGTATCGCTAGGTGACGTCACTATCCAGTTGCCACTTCATTTCAACGAAATGTATAAGTTGGGAAACAAATGTGTTAAGAATAAAATTCAAAATCCATAAATAAAAATGTGAATGTTAATTATGTTTGTTAGAGTTAAAACAGCGTTAGTTAAATACAAGTCATTGTGATAAATAATGGGTAAATACAAAACCACATAGTTTTATCGTATTCATACAGGTGCTCGGGTATTACGATTTCACGCTACTGGTATCACCAAGAAACAGATTCATCTTCTCATTAGCCGATGGCGTCGATGACTAAGCCTGGAAACACCCATGTGACTATCGATCGTTTCTCGGAAGAGCATACCTTGTTTTCTCATACCATGCTTAGCATAAAGAGCGTCTCCACTGCTGCCTTGTTCCAGTTTGTAACGTAATGTAACGTCTAAATTTGAGCGAACGTCATAGTGAACTATATAATAATAATAATAACGTGAAGTGCCCAGTGCTCAAGTGGTGGACCATCCGCCGTGTAACCAGGCTGTGGCGTTACCACCGCAACACATCATATCAACACCAGTGATTTCCCAGCCTGATTACGCTGTGGAAGAGGTTAGTCATGAGAGCATTGAGGTAAGTACCCAGAATAATGAGCAATTGAGGAGGGCTTTGGAAGATGCGATTCTAAATTATAGAAATTCGACTGTAAAGCCACGTCTGCCTCGCTTCCCCACTCATAGACGTGCTTTGGCTATAGTGGGGGCCTTGAATCCACTACTAGTCCCATATCTGCAGGCTAGTAGTGATCTTACTGATACGCACTCTATTCTCTATTGTGGGGCTATTGCGGCTTGCCGAGTTGCACGGGTAAAGTTCCCGGACGATAACCGTGCCCCACGCCGGGCCTGCAGTATTAGTAGGTTCAGGACCCTCATAGCTAAGCTAATTTGCTTTAGGGAGGGCAACCATAGACCTCGTGTTATGCGTTTTGTGACACAGGCTTTTGACGGAACTGAAGTTCAACCTCGGGAGTATTTAGCCTATGCCACAGAGCGCATAGACTACCTAAAGCAAAAAGTCTATGCGTGGGCAAGTCGCATAAAACGATATAAGAAGCGAGTTGACAGATTTTGGCAGAATCGCATTTTTCAAAGTGACCAAAGGAAAGTTTACCGCGAATGGGATAAACCCGATCTACGTGTGTCCGACGGTCAGGTACCGGATGCCGAAACTGGAAATATATTTTGGCGAGGCATCTGGTCCACACCGGTCGAACACACGGAGGCGGACTGGATGAATGTGGTAAGAGCTGAATGTGAAAACATCGAAACCATGGACGCTATTACTATCTCTTCGTTAGATGTAAGTAATGCAATCCGCTCGGCCCAAAATTGGAAAAGTCCTGGCCCGGACGGATTGCATAACTTGTGGCTGAAATGGTTTCGATGCTCACATTCGGTTCTGGCCGCACAATTCCAAGAAGCAATTGAGATCGGGTCACTCCCACGTTTTATGACGACGGGTGTAACTTTCCTGCTCCATAAGTCTGGTAGTACTGCGGAACCAAAAAATTATAGACCTATAACATGCTTACCTACCATCTACAAGCTGCTTACATCCATTCTGACTACAAAAATTAACACACATATTGTTACAAACAATATTTTGGCACCTGCTCAGAATGGATGTAGGGTTGGGTCCCGTGGTACTAAGGAGCTCCTCCTCATTGACATGGCCATTAGTCAACAGGTCAAACGTGGCAGAGGGAACTTGTCGGCTGCATGGATTGACTATAAGAAGGCTTATGATTCGGTGCCTCATACTTGGCTTGAGAGGGTCTTAGAGATTTATAAAATAGATAATACTCTAAGATCATTCTTGGGATCATGTATGAGGCAGTGGACCACTGTCCTTCGTCATCCAGGCAGCCGAATGGATCCATCTGCCACCAATGATCTGATAAGGATAGAGAGGGGTATATTCCAGGGCGACAGCCTGAGTCCCTTGTGGTTCTGCCTAGCTCTGAATCCACTCAGTACTCTACTGAAAGATTCAGAGATAGGCTATCGCCTTCAAAGAGATGGTGAGGTTATTTCTCACTTGATGTATATGGATGATCTCAAACTATTTGCGCCGAATAAAACCGAGTTAATGGCCCTCCTGAATATCACACAGATATTCAGTAGTGCTATTAACATGGAGTTCAGCGTTGATAAGTGTGCGGTCATACAAATACATCGGGGGAAAGTTGTAAATTACTAGAATTTCAGATTAAATCATTCAGAGATAATTTCCCTCAAATCTCTCTCAGAAGGTGAAACTTACAAGTACCTTGGTATGCCAGAAGCGTTGGGTATATTGGACAGGGACATGAAGCAGTCGGTGAAGGAACGTTTCTTTTGTCGCCTTACAAAAGTGCTAAATAGCCTTTTGTCAGGTGGCAACAAGGTGCGCGCTTTCAACGGCTGGGTTATGCCACTGCTCACTTATACTTTTGGCATACTAAGATGGACTCAAGACTGAACTAGACGCCTTGGACTGTAAGGTTCGTCAACTTTTAACCACTCATCGCATGCGACATCCCCGATCTTCGGTTATGAGATTGTATATCCCGCGGAAATGTGGTGGTCGAGGCTTTTTAAACGCCAAGACCCTACACAACCGTGAGGTATGCAATCTCAGAAATTACTTCCTTCAAGCCGAATACCAGATGCATCGCGATGTGGTTGCAGTTGATAAGAACCTTACCCCTCTCTCCTTAGCTAACGAGAACTGGCGCAAACCTACGGTGATGAGCATTCAGGATAGGAACGCTATATGGGAGAGCAAAGAGCTACACGGGAGATTCTACAAGGTTCTCACCGGACCTGATGTAGATCTCCCGAGTTCAGTAAATTGGCTTCGCTTCGGTGACGTCTTTGGGGAAACCGAAGGTTTTGTCTGTGCAATTATGGATGAGGTGGTAAAGACGAACAACTACCGGAAGTATATTATGAAAGATGGCACGATCGATATCTGTCGAGCGTGTCATCTTCCTGGGGAGACCCTCCGTCATATACTTTCGGGTTGTTCGCACCTTGCTAACTCTCAGTACTTGCACAGACACAATCAAGTAGCCAAAATTATACACCAGCAACTTGCTCTCCGATACGGCCTTACCGGTCCTGAAGTTCCGTATTATAAGTACACACCGGCGCCAGTTCTCGAAAACGGCCGTGCCACACTCTATTGGGACCGATCTATCATTACAGACAGGACTATTCTCGCGAATAAGCCTGATATTGTACTGATAGATCGGTTAGAACGGAGGGCGGTGCTCGCTGATGTCACCATACCACATGATGCTAACCTCGTTAAAGCTGAGAAAGATAAACTCAGTAAATATCTTGACTTGGCTAACGAAGTTGTCAGCATGTGGGATGTTGATTCAGCGACCATCGTTCCAATAGTCGTTTCAGTTAATGGCGTAATAGCGAAGAGCCTCGATCAACATCTTATGAGACTCTCGCTAGGAAGTTGGATCAAGGGTCAGATTCAAAAGGCGGTACTCCTGGACTCGGCGCGTATCGTCAGGAAGTTCCCCTCTCTGCAGCCCTAGTCACCGGCCGCTTGAGCCTAGCTTCGCGGCCGGTGATCCACCGTTTTGATATATTTTTTACTGTAGATTAGTTTTATATGTCACCTATTGTATTTTCTATAGTAAAAAATGTATTTTAATGAGATTTAAAATAAATGAAGTGAAATAATAATAATAATGTGTAGAACGGCTCTCTGAAGCTTTTCAACTGTGGTCAATTCGGTTAATGTGACTGTTTAGTAATTCTATCTCAATGGACCTCTCACTTTGTATGTATTAAGATTGCAAAATAAATACTTGCATCTCGGAAGTTTTTTATAGTTTTAGTTATAAAAAACTCACGTGAACTGGCTCTTTCACAGCCTTCCTATTCTTTACAATGTTCCGCGCTGAAAAGATAATAATATGCATTAATAGATGAATAGTAACTATCACTTTTGGGTTGGTTAAAAAACAGACATCCGCCTCAGTTAAATAAAAATCGAAATCGGTTGGCTTAGAGTTAGGTATGTAGCCTAGGTTTGTGTGTTATTTAACTGTACTTGAAATAGAGTCAATTTAATCAGCATAACATCATTCCAAGGCCCAAGATTTGTGGCATTATATTCAGCTGAACCTCCGTATTTGTCTTCGATATAAAATTTATTTATTTCAACTCGCCTCTCTTCCATTACTTTTCATATCCAGTGTTCTTTCGCTTCGTTCCTTATGTCCAATGAATTGTAAAGCATGGGTTGGTATGGTAAGTATGGCTGATTGGAATGTATTTTTACTTTTATAATGTTTCGTTATTCGTGATAACATTATTATAGTTCCAAAGAGTGTTTGTCCATGTACGTGTGACCTCTTCAACCATTTCATTACTACGAGTATCATCTCTCATCTCATTGATTTTCACACCTGAAAACCAATGAGAATCAATGAGATATTTTTCTTGAATGATTATAAAACAAACACATAAAGAAACTAAGTTATCTTTGATGCTTTATTACGTCTAATCGGGTAATGTTTTATGGATTTGAATATAAGATAGTTTTAGACGAATGGAACTAAAAACCCAAAAGTGAATACCATTGTGGTTCTCAGATGACTCGGGTTCTTTGTACAGGTTCTTCATGGAATGCCATTTGCTTTCCATTCTACGCAAGTAAATTTTATTGAGCTCTCGAACAAGATCTTCAAGTTCATCATTGGAGTATTTATAAGACAAATCACTCCGTAAATTATACATATTTTTATTAATTGCATATTCATTCAAGCCATTTATAAATTTTACTCTATGATCAGTCTCTGAAACACGGTCTCTCATGTCTTTTAATTCATTCTCCATATCTTTTAGACTCTGCGTAGTATATTTCTGGACCGTTGATGTGTGTTCTGTCCATCTAAGATTATCGGTAATAGAGTCGCTCATCAAATCATAATAATCTACGGTATAAGAAATACCATAATCTGAATCTGAAAAAACCGATAATGGTTGCGTATAAAACTGTTCGAAGCGCGTTTTCTTATTTTCGTAATTGCTTATGGCCGCTCCGGCGGATAGGTTTCTTTCTGTAAGTAATTTGTTCCGGTCCTTGGCGTGGTCTTTGGTTTGGTTGTTTGTGGTATTATCAGAGAAGGCGAAGAATGGTGATCTTTTCATTGAAGCCGTGCTGGTTGCTGGATAAGATTCGTCTGCTTGCTGGTCTATAAATTCAGCGAGTGAATCATATTCTCTATAGTCAAGTTTAGTTGTGGTCTCAGGCATTTCATTCTTCAAATATTTGAAGTACGAATAAGGTTTCGTACCATTCGCTGCATATTCTTGATTAATTTTATTTATTATTGCATTTTGTAAAACGGTGTTCTGTTTAACATCATTAAGAAGTTCTTTTTTGTCATCGGCTTCTGTTTTCTCGTCGCGGTTGAATAAATCATAAAACGGTGTAATATGATCTGAATAAACATCATCAGATTCACTTTTCGGCGTATCATTAGATTTACTTCCCGGTTTATGACCAGATTCCTTAGTAGTAGTAGCTTCTATCATTTTGCTTGTAGTTTCAGCGTCACTTTTTTGTATTTTATTTTGTTCTTTCTTTATGTGGTTTTCTTTCGTTATATGTAGGGGATAGGGATCTAGAATAAGTTTTGTGTCTTAAATAATTTTCAGCGATCAGAACACATTAGGTACATTATATTATAAGTATTATCGGGTATTTATCGCGTTTTCATAACTATTTTATCCGACGTTTCAACCTGCTTACATACTGTGGTGAACCTATTGTAACGTATTATTTTGATGCCGATGAAGAGATTGTGGCATTTAGGTATATGAGCTTAATCTATGAGCTGACGTTTAAATGTTTATTTATTTATTTATTGTAATTGAACCACCTACGATGGATACACATTACAAGTTTAGAATGTTAGGTACAGTATATTCATTTAAACATTAATAAGTATTTCTCGAAACTAGTCATTTCAATTTCAAAACATATAAAGCCGGATACCAATGTAACATGAAAGGAGCATTTCATAAGTGTATACCTAAGTACACAGCGCGCTCACAAACCGAGCATGTACACATGTATTGTACATGTACCTACTCGCTTCTGTTTCCAGCATGCTCGAGAACGTATTGGCAATACCGTATTAGGTCGTGTTCGCGCTCGTCTCAACTAGGGATTGCAAAATCAGGATAAAACTCTTAGGGCTTGTCCCCATCACCACGGCACGACGTCCGAACGTCAACGTGAAACGGTGCGGCGACGCCGCCGCGTCCCAGCGCGGCAGGGCACGGCACCGCGCCGGGTCGCGGCGTCGCGTCGCATCGCATCACGTTGATGACGAGACGCCGTGCCGCCGTGGTGATGGGGACAAGCCCTTAACCGGTTAATTAATTTTCATCATTTTTAAATCCGGATAATTTGAATAATTGTAGAATTTAAAACTATTTTTCTATTAGTTTAATTTTTAACTGGCTTGCCTGCGCCTTAGCAAGCAATTTCCCAGGATTAAAAGCAGGCGTATGTTATTACAGATCTAGTACTATATTTATACAAAACTAGCTGCTGCCCGCGCCTTCGCCCGCGTTTTATCGGGATAAAAAGAGCCTATATGTTATTCCAGGTCCCAAACTATACCCATACCAAATTTCAGCCTAACCGGTTCAGTAGTTTTTGCGCGAAAGAGTAACAAATATTTATCCATATTAGTTTGACATTTTTAATATTAGTAGAATGTTCTTACTGCGATCAGTGGTTTTGGCGTGATAAGGTAATGAACATTCATTTATACAAAATGTTTACTAACTACATAGTATTTATAAAACAATGTCGCTTCCCGCTGTCTGTCCCTATGTATGGTTAGATCTTTAAAACTACGCAACGGATTTTGATGCGGTTTTTTTTAACTAGTATCACTGAGCGGCGTTAGTTATAAGCCAAAATATAATATATTTTGTTAAATTATTTTTATATATTTTGAATACAATAATAATACAATAGGACATACAAGAATATTAACACATTACAAGTACTACAAAACCAACTATCCATCTGCGAGTTGTGTCTATTAGGATTACAGTGAAACCTTAACAAATTAATACTCTACATATGGTTTTAATACACTTAATAATAAGAGAACAGGAAAAAAATCTACGGAACAGTAATGACTTAAAAAGAAAACTAGTAACACAAAAAGAAAAATTTTAGAATTACAAATAGAAAGAAGCTCAAGGTACCTTAAAAATTATGATTACAAGCGAATTAATTAAAACAAATAATTATTCGAATTATCCGGATTTCGATGCTTGGGTAAAAAAATACAAATTTTCCGGTTAATACGGATTTCGAATAAACTGGATTGCAATCGTACGTAAGTCTGTAACCAGCCGTGTACAGAGTTACGGAATGTAACATGCAATGTAACAAAATTCCCATTGCCACAGTGTGGACGCTTTGCACGCACGAACAGAGCATTTTAACTCGTGCGCACCGCGATCCGCCTTTTGGTTTTTTCGCTGAACACAAAGGGGTGCGCTGCGCAACATGTACGGAGGGACATTGCGCACGGAACACCCTCCGTGTCTTGTCTTACCACCGTGTGGACGTGTATTGTTGAGACGAGCGCGAACCCGACCAAATACGGTATTACCGATACGTTCACGAGCATGCAGGAAACAGAAGCGAGTAGGTACATGCTTGGTTCGTGCGCGCGCTGTGTCCACATTTATGAAATGCTCCTTTCATGTTACACTGCATGTTACGTTACAGCAGTTTGTACCCGGCTGAAGGCTATCAAACTTTACTGCTGCGATTCAGCAGTCAGGATCTATTAAATTAGGTTTACAATGTGTATTTTCGAACCTTGATCACACAAGATATTACGAGCGGCTACGTGACATTTTTATCGACAAAAATCAGAAAAAAATATAAGTTAGATATGTTACAAACCAAGGCGATTAAAAAAAACGAAACCTGCATCATTTTGTTTTTCTTCGTTTATGTTAAAGTGAATGGAATATTTTAATCAAGCCTAGTAAAAAAAAATATATTTTATATATTATATTTTTTTAAGAAATTTGCTGAAACTAATCGATATTCATGTTATTTTTACAATAAAATAATAGAAACAAATTAGAACTAGTATTTACAATTCAAAAAAATTAGCTTACTACAGACTGTTGCAAATGATGTACAGGTATCCGGAAGCGTCCCCAAGACGCTGGCTGCATGCATTGCCTCGCTGTATGGCAATGCTAATGCGCTGCGCCAGATACTCACCAGCTTTTTAAATGTTGTATTAAATTTCATGATTTGTTCTACCAATCCTAAAATTATCCGTCTGTCTATTTTTATTGGCATTTTTATTCTTCATTACAATTATCTACCTACTTTCTCTTATGTACTAATTGTAAAATCAACAGGAATTTCAACTGATATAATCTACATAAATTATGAAACAAAACAAGGCAAGATAGGGAGAGATGAGGAAGGCCTTTGCCCAGCAGTGGGATAGTAACGGCTAAGATAAGATAAGATAAGATAAAATGAAACAAATAATAAGTAGGTAAGTAAATGATTTCAATTAATTTAATGAATTTTCAAAATGTACACCTTCCATCTAGGTTGTTTTGTAGTAAGCCTTTTTACAAATTATATGTTTGACAATTTGTTTGAATTTATTTATTCATGATTTTATTAAACTCGCTTGGAGTTCTGTAGAAGCGTATACATTGCCCTTTAAAAGATACGTACTTGCCTTAATCTGTGTAGCCTAGTTTGGGTACAGCGAGCTTATTATTATTTCTAGTATTTAAATTATGAAGGTCTAGGTATGTTTCATTTTTTAGGGTTCCATACCTAAAAAGGATAAACGGAACCCTTATAGGATTACTTTGTTGTCTCTCCGTCTGTCTGTCTGTCCGTCTATCCGCCTGTCAACCCTCTTTTATCAGAAACTCGTGGATCGATGTAGTTGATATTAACATAAAATACTCAGGTCCGTAACGTCTTTGAGCCGTGAAATAAATTAAACTTCTAAGTCAACGCAATCAAAAGTTACAGCCTTTTATGCCCATTTTTTTTAATGTTCAAGGGCAGGGATGGCGAGCCAAAGGCTCGCGTACCATTGATGGCACGCGACACAATATTAAGGGCACGCCACGGAAGTAATGGTTTGCGTTTTTAGTTCAAAATGGATTCAAAAATTTATTGAATCAAGGAAACAGAATTGATTAATACGAAATATTTATAGTTCATACTATTTATACATAGTTTATTTATTTATTTGTGAAAGATTAGACAGGTAATGTAAGTAAAAATGCCAGTAACTAAATTTTGGGAATATGGAATTCGATTCCATATTACTACTGGTTGAAGAAGCTGGCTCATGCAATTTAAGCAAATTTTCATTTCCCTATGCCTGCCAGTCATTATTTTAAGAGAAGAAAAATATTAAAGACTTTCTTAAATACCGTTGAGAAGATGACTCCAGTTCAGTGTGCATTCTGCTAAAAGTAACATCTTACAACCCTTATTGTGTATTTGTCATCTAAACTGCAACAACAGGAATAACACTAATGTAATTTTAATTACACGTATAAAATGCAAAATGTATTTTTTGGCAGTCGATAAAGAACTTTGAATTGTTAATAGGTATTTAGTATTGTTAGTTTTCCACCCAATAATCACTTGGTTAAAATTATTTGGTGGCACGTCTATGGCTTCAGATTTCTTTCTAGAAAAAAATGGCACGTTGGTTCAAAAAGGTTCGCCACCCCTGTTCAAGGGAATCAAATGCACTCAAAACCTATAGTACCTGTTGACCTAGAATTATCAAAGTTGGCAAGAAGCAAGGTCTTATAGCAAAACTAAAGGACAAAAATAGGATACAAAAAATTATCAGTTATCAGTCATCTAGTACCCTTAACACAAGCTCTGCTTAGCTTGGGGCTAGATGATGTTGTGTGCACTGTCCAACATTATTTATTTATTAATTATTTTAAGGAACTTCCCGTTGACCTAGAATCATAAAATTCGGCAAGAAGCAAGGCCTTATAGCACAATTAAAGGGAAAAAGTGAATTTGTAGTTTATTCACATAAAAAAATTGATTCTCGCCATGGACCGAAAACCTATGTATATGGTACTTCCTGTTGACCTAGAATCATGAAAGTTTGTAAGAAGCAAGGTCTTATAGCACATGTTAAGGAAAAAATCCGAGAATCTTGAATTTGTCGTTTATTCTCATAAAAACTAATAATTAATTCTCACCATGAACCGAAAACCTTTAGAGTACCTTCCCGTTGACCTAGATCATGAAATTTGGCAAGAAACAAGATCTTAGAATTACGGAACCCTAGCTGTGCGATTTCAACTCGCACTTGATGTTTTTATTAGGGAAGTTATCGATATTTCTATGAGTGTACAACAAGTTTTCATAAACTTTAATGTATTGACAATATATTTAATACCTATAATTTTATTTATCTTTTGTGATTCGGCTAATAATAATTTATGACAAAAAAAAATTACTCTATTCTAAATCAGTAAACTGTGTGGTTTTTGACGAAATATTTGATGTAATTTTATCGATATTTAATTTATATAATGTTGTATTTGACAAAATAATGTAATTTAATTGTATTGTACACAGTGACTAATGTTAAAAAGTGTTTGAAAATAACTAGCTTGTAAGGAATAGGTACCTACTCTATTGTATTAGGTATATCCTGTAAAAATAGAGTCCCACGTGATTTAATTATATACATAAATAAATAAATTCCTAAGAATACGGAACTGTCTACAATGTCTAAAGTTTCTCCTTTTACGTTTATAGCAGCCTTTACTTGTTTTACATTTGGTAGAATAAATATAATATGTACATTTAGTTTTGGTTTCGTTCAGCAAAAGATTATTGACACTAAACTAATGGACTACATTTGATTTTGCATTGTTTACATGGTTAAAATTTGTGTTTTGTTTAACCATCTTAAAAATTAAAGAAGTATCATCAATCAAACAATACAATCTCGTTATAATTTTTAACGCGATGAGGCAGGTCCTTTATATAAACCAAAAATAGGAAAATACCGAGAATAGATAACCCTGCGGTACTTCTCCCAAGCATAAAAATAAGCGGACAGATGAAAAAAATGGATTATTTCAAAAATATGTTTTACTAGGCTTATGTTTGTTATTGGATGTTTGTTTCTATTTTTGTTTTTTTTAGCAAGGTAGACTATCTAGCTTCCAAATGAGACTACATTGAATAAAATACACCGTTTCATGTCCGTCACCGTCAAAATGATGTAGTTTTCATTCTTTTTTTTATCGCCTTGATTTTTGAGAAAGCTAATAGGTACATTTATTATAATATTTTTTCTGATTTTTATCGATAAATATATGTCACGTATCCGCACATCTCGTTTGATCAAGGTTAGAAAATACACATTGTAAAACAGACTTACATAACTCTAATTTCGACCGAATTAGATTAGATCATAATCATAATTTACCTCTATGTTTACTGTGTACCTCTATTATTAAGTACTTACTAACTTATTCAGTGCTGTAAATAGGGAGGTGCAGAAATGTTCTTCGTGGTAATTGCTAGGCTAGGCTTGTTGAAAAAATATCGATACATCGGTATATCGATACTTCTATCGAACCCTTATTTATAGGATCAATTTGGTGTCCGTCTGTCCGTCACTCTGTCAACCCTCTTTTCCCAGGAACGCGTGGCACTATCGAATTGAAATTAACATGAAATACTCAAGTCATGAAATACGTAACCTCTTAGAGCCGTGATATAAATCAAACTTCTAAGTCAACGCAATCAAAAGTTACAGGGGGTTATGCCCAATTTTTTTGAAATTTCTTTGGGAATCACTTGCGCAAAAACCCTATAGGGTACTTCCCGTTGAACTAGAATCACGAAATTTTGCAAGAATTAAGGCAATATAGCACAAATAAAGGTAAACATCCGTAAACCGTGAATTTGTAGTTAATTCACATAAAAAATAGTATTTGATTCAAAACATGGATCGAAAACCTATAGGGTACGTCCCGACCTAGAATCATGAAATTTGGCAAGAAGCAACCCTTATAGCACAAGTAACGGGAAAAAAATGAAAAATGTAAATTTCTAGTTTATTCACAAAAAAACGGCTTTTGCAAGCGACTAAAATCTATAGGGTACCTCCTACATCTTGTTGACCTAGAATCATGAAATATGGCCAGAAACAAGGTCTATAAGGTGTTGCCAGCCCTCTAACCTGCCTGATAATCACTCACAGGTGGCCAACGACTCACAGGTGACCACTTGAAGTGCTGGGTGATTGATTATCATGAAAATTGTTTGTATTTACTTGGCTTTTTTTTATATCTATCTGTCATAAAAGTATTATTTTGTTTATGGATGCCAATTTATCTGGTGTCTTTCTCTATTTTTCTCCATTAGCAAAAGTTGTATCGTATTATTGTTAATAAGGTATTATTGTTAATTTTACGGCATTTCAATAGATTTTTACTGTGCGTACCTACCTAAGTTGTCAAAATGTGTAATGTTACCCACCGTTGTGCTAGTAAATAAGCAGACTTCACTTCTCACGGGCCCGCCTGAAAACCAGCGCAGTATTGGGCAAATGCTCCAATACTGCAACATGCTGAGGCAGGGACCCATTTTACCCATATAATAACCATCTCATATTTTTTTCTGTGTTACCTACTATTTAGATTTAAGTACTGTCTAGTTAATAAGTTATCTGTTTTATTTTTTGGGTAAATAATTATCTCTCTATCTCATAATTACGGAACCCTCGGTGCGCGTGTCCAACTCGCACTTGACGTTTTTATTTATTTGATGTACCTATCGATATATTTAGACGATATATTTTGATCCGATATATCGATAATAAATAACAAATATCAAAAATGTAGCAAAAACTATATTTTTTTAAATAAAATACCTATACGAGATTCCATAACTGCGCCCTCGAAATATTATTTAATCTAGGGTTACATAGAGCGGCCATAGACCGTAGACTTATGTCTACGGTCTATGGCTCTATGTAATCTATTAAATAGAATAGAGTAGAAAACATTATTTATCACTCGTACAAGTACATAAATTTATAAGTCTCTAATCTCGAGTCCATGTAGCGCCTGTGCGCAATACCCAAGCGAGTAGTCGTAGGCACCCACTCCCCATATACCAGGGTACAAGTAGGAACAAAGGCCCCCGACTACTGGTACGACACTATAAGGACAATAGGTGAACGCTTGTTTAAGACTTTTACGTAGTCGAATTTTAGTTTTTAGTTATATTTTTCTTACACATATAAACAAAAGAAAAAAATGGGGCTACTACAGTTTTATTCAATTTAATACGATTATTTCAGACAAAATTAATTACAATACAAATATAAATTATGTTATATATAAAAATTTCAATTAAATAACTACAAAAATAAAATTATCATATACTTAGCGGAAAAACCCCAACAACAACAGGCGATTGAGTCATGCGCACCTGCAGTTTGTTATTCATCGTAAAGTTCCAGCCGAAGCCACCCGAGCCGAGACGATGAGTCCCGACACGATCCTTCAAGCGGCAGTGCATACCAGTCGGAGCTCACTCTCACGCCAGCCACAGGGCTAGACGGTCTTTGCTACTTAGCTAGCTGATATTTGATTTTGTACTTTGTAATGATTTCCATTGTTGTAAAATTAACATTAAAGAAGTTCTTTTATTTGCCAACTTAACAGTATTTTTTTTACTAAATTTGATTGTAGTTTCTCATTATATCATCAATTTTATACTACAAACAGTTATAAATATGGTAAAATCTAAATTAAAATACCCCTAAGTACCTACCTATCGAACACTGGTCAAAAGAGCATAATATTATGCTCTCTTATCCAGTGTTCCATAAAAAGCCAGTCAGCTCCTTGCCAAGAGGCTTCCAGCCTCTTGGCAAGGAGCTGACTGGCTTGGAGCTGTCGCGCACCCGGCACATCAGGGACGCAGATCTTTCGAACATTATTGCCTCGAACCCGTCTACACGTGCGTCAGTAAAGTAGTATTCCTGATGCACTGCAGAAGCGCGGCAGCCCCATCAGCACCCTGACGGGCATACCAAGACTTTTTAAAACGCTTGGCAATACGAGTAAGTTCTGAAAAGCGTCGGTTTTACATGCCTGGTGCATGCAACGCGCTAACCTACGAGCCAGCATGTTCGCTCTAATCGATAATTCCTCTATATTATTATACTCTTTGGATAATACCCTGTCCATGTCGATTTCGGAATTATGCTACAGGCAGATTCAACTTTACACAGACTCTTACAAGGCAGATGCAGTCGATGAAAAGCACATTTAGATGATGTTTTCATTATTATTTATCTGCTCGCATGCACCGGGTGAAATATTGCCACCACATTGCGCCACACCGTCAATAAAATGAATTTTCGACCACGACATCTATTGCTTTTGCAAAGCAATTACGCAGCCGATATCCGTTCTAAAGCTGTAGTAAGATAGGTATTGAAATACTTAACAAAATGACAGAGAACGAGATGCTACCGAATAATTTGTTTGACAAAGTTTTGGGTTGAGCTGTCCACGAAACCTTTTGTAAACGTGTGTTGTACCCAAATAAAACTAAATAGTAAATGTTATTATTCAATTTTTATACCATTTTCACCGTAAATAACAAGTCTTAGGTACATGTCATAATAATTAGTTCTCCCTATCAAAAATGTAAAACACCCCAATAAAAAACTACGAATGAATTTTCTCCGCCATGAATGTTTTAAAGACGAAACAAAGGAATAAATTATGAACAGATACGATAGCAGGTTTTTTACATACAACACAACTTATAAGAAAATCCCCTGTTTTGATTTAAATATTCTGTTTTGATTTAAATATCGATATAAACATGTTAAAGATGATGAATAGATATAATAATATGTATAAATAAAATTATCTTAGTTGTTTCATTTCTGTACCGAATTTATACGGAATTTTACTCAGAATTATTATACGGATTTTTTGAACGCATGCCTTAGGTATCTATATGGCAATACTGGTTCAGGACTACCGGCGGCATGATTGTTATATGTTTCAAGCCGGACTTGAAAACCATTAATTCGGTTTTGCTTGCATTGTATTTGAGTCCGTGAGCCACACATGGTACATTTATTAGAAAATTGAGATGGAACGATTGGTTCATGGAATCAAAAACAAGGCACTGGACCCTATGCAATCATATTTATCTGTGTTCAAAAAGTATATAGATAGTGGTAAAGATCCGTACCTAAAAAAGGAATAACGGAATACTTATAGGAAAACTTCCGTCTGTCAACCCGTCCGTCAACCCTCTTTCAAACCTCCGTCTTTCAACCCTCTTTTCTCAGAAACGCATGGAGCTATTGAGTTGAAATAAACATCAAATACTCAGGTTCTTGGAGCCGTGATATAAATCAAAATTCTAAGTCAACGCAGTCAAAAGTTGTCCAGCAGTGGACGTGTATGGGCTGATATTATGATGATGAAACATTAGATATAGACAAAACTTAAATAAGAAACGCAATTTTTTTCTTTTATTTTTATCATTATATTTCATGATTCGGGTATAGGGTAACTTTAATTATTTTCAGAGTTTTACTCTAGTACTTATGTATAATGAATGATAAAAACTATTGGTTTTCGTGATAACACTGAGATACGGTATTCTTACGATCGCATATGCTGATGACCTGGCAATCATGATATCGGGACTTTTCGAAACAACTCTGTGCGAAAAGATGCAGAAAGCACTACGGATCGTGGAAACATGGTGCACCAAACACAGTCTGTCAGTAAACCCGAACAAAACAGAACTACACTTGCGAGCTATAAGCTGGAATCACTTCATCGCTGGTTTTTGCAGACCATATTTTACAGTTTCCATGCAATAAACTGTAGGTTGTGGTATATTATTTTAAATATAATTTTATTAGCTTTCAAACTCTTTCGATATCATAGCGAAAAAAATGTTCATCATATGACATGGAACGTGAAAACAAAAGACATAAATTTTTGTACGAAACATCAATTTTTTCAAACTCCTGAATCCCTATAAAAACTGGGAATTTATGCAATTTTGTCATCAGTCCAATATATCACGTCACTCAAAATACTGGAATTACAAGAAAATGGAAACCACACCAATAGAAGCCGCTCAAATCGTCACCCTAATCCAGCAAGGGTTCTCTCAGCGTACTATCGCTCGACAGCTTCATCTGAGTCAGTCCTGTGTCTCCAAAGTATACAAGAGGTTTAGAGAGATTGGAAACTTAGTCCGAAGACCAGGATCTGGACGACAGCGATGCACTTCGGCGAGAGATGACCGATTTATTGTCAGCACTTCTCTCCAAAATCGACATCTAACCGGCGTTGACGTCCAGCGGGAGCTCGGAGAAGTTCGAGGGAGAACTGTCAGCGAGTGGACAGTGAGGCACAGACTCAAAGAAGCTAACTTGACCCCAAAAAAGCCAGCAACGGGACCCAAATTGTCTACAGCCCACCGACAAGCCCGACTTCAGTTTGCTCGTGATCACTTAGATTGGGATATACAGCAATGGAACCGAGTTTTGTTCGCGGACGAAACTAGGATGTGCCTGCATGGCAGCGACCGTCGACGGAGAGTCTACAGGAGACCGGGAGAGCGATACGCACAATGCTGTATAGCGGAAACAGTGGCATATGGGTGTGGGTCTTGTATGATGTGGGCGGGGATTTCAATTGAAGCTAAAACGGAGCTGGTATTCGTACCCGGTGGAGGTCGGGGAGGAGGACTAACCGCAGAAAGGTATATCAACGACATTCTGCTGGGCCATGTACTCCTTTACGCCGGGTCTATTGGCGAAAATTTCCTGCTAATGCACGACAATGCCCGCTGCCACACCGCTCGTGCGACTAGACCGTACCTGGAAGAAGTCGGGATTCCCACAATAGACTGGCCAGCCGTTAGCCCTGACATGAACCCTATCGAACACCTGTGGGACGGGCTGAAAAGGCGGGTACGAGGAAGATCTCCAGCTCCGGCGTCAATAGAAGACCTAAAAACTGCTCTTATCGAAGAGTGGCAGGAAATTCCACAGGATTCCATCAGGAAACTCATTAGGTCAATGAAAAACCGTTTACAAGCAGTCATTAGGGCCAGGGGGGGCAATACAAAATATTAAGCGAGAAATAACAAAAATTTTAAATAAAAATTTGATATTTTCATATTACTTCTTATTAATTTAAACATCCACAACTTCGACCTATTGTAATAATTCACTAAATGAAGGTAGGAAACTTAATTAAATTTAAATAATTTTTATACCATTCGAAAGCTAACAAAATTTCTTTTAAATGGTATACACCAATCTGCAGTTTATTCCATGGAAACTGTAAAATATGGTCTGCAGAAACCAGCGATGAAGTGATTCCAGTTTATAGCTCGCAAGTGTAGTACTCTTTACTCGTAAAACTAAACTACCAAGACTTGAACTACCCTCACTACTAGGTACAACACTGACACTAAGCAAGGAGGTTAAATACCTCGGCATATGGCTAGACAGCAAACTATTGTGGGGCAAACAACTGGACCACATTATATCAAAAGCCACGAACGTCTTATGGTAATGCACGCGAGCGGTGGGTAAGGACTGGGGCCTCAAGCCCAAACTGTGTCCTCCCTACTACGGTGCAATAGTATGGTGGCCTAGAACAAACTTAGTCACCACCATTAACAAACTACAGCAAGTACAAAGACTGGCCTGCACACTGATCTGCGGATGCAGGAAATCAACCCCATCTACAGCACTGGACATAGTTTTAGGACTAACGCCCTTGCACGTCCACATACAACAAGAAGCAATGGCAGCGTCTCTAAGAATAAAATCAACAAACCAGTGGAAAGGCGATTCAGGCCTAACAACCCACTGTAGACACTGTATTAAGCAAAGCTATTGCTGCAATTCCAGAGGCGGCGAATGACACTGATAGAATAGCATCTACATACCTACTTATCCGGTAAGAACGAAATAATGCATGAAGAGAACGCAGTAGCGATCACCTCCCATGACGTTACCACATATCATATCTACACTGACGGGGCCAAGAATAAAACAGGAGCTGGCTGCAGCTACTTTTGTCCCGAAACAGGACTCTCAAAAGCCCAACCACTAAACTCAGTCACTACGGCCTTTCAGGCGGAAACACTGGGACTCCAACTGGCGGCAAATCATATGCTTCTTGAAACAATCATCAAAGAGCCGACCTGCCAGCTGGTCTTCAAAACAGACAGCGCGGCCCTGATAAACGCACTCAAAAGGACAGACACAAGATCAAAATCAATAATTGATTTTACAATTATTGTAGGGTGCCACAACGCTCTACAAAAACTGTCTGAACACAGCATAGTCAGCATAGAATGGACAGAGAGTCGATCCTGTCCAAGCAACATAAATGCAGACAGACTAGCAAAGGAAGGAGCGAGAAAAACCCCAACTAAACGGGACATCAATCTCTCAAACCCGCCCACAGCAGAAGTAAAAAATAGAGTAAAACTAAACTCAGAAAAAGAACATCAATAACTATGGGAGCGTCGCACAGACTGAAAACACACTAAATCGATATTCCCTTCTAAAGATAGGAAAACAACAAACACGATGCTCAAGATGAGCTGCGAGGACCTAAGAACAATGGTGGGCATCATCACAGGTCACTGTGAACTGAACCATCATCTTTTTAAAACTGGAGCCACAGACGGCAGCCTGTGTCGCGGCTGCTTCCAGGAAGAAGAGAAAAATTGGGGTTAATTTTACACTGTATGGGCGGTGAAGGTAACGTTACCTGGACAAAAAAAATTGTTTCTTTTTCTGAAAGGTCTCAACTCAAAACCTTTCACTGGCTCTCTCGTTTGTCGTTATTTCTTTATGTTATAACTTCCATTATTCTAAACTAAAAAAACATTTTTTTCTCGGGCTTCACTATGCTCTGTGATACTTCGCTTAGTTCGCTTGCTGAAATTTTTGTACCAACTAAATTCGCAACGCAATAATTCTATGTTTAATAGAGTTTCGCGGCAGTTGTTTTTTTGGATCATGATTAAAATGGTACGGTACGTATTCATTTTGATCGCGCATTTACTTGAGGGGGGACGCCTGGGTCACAGTTTCACACGGGCGCTACGTGGGCTAGAGCTGCTCCTCCTGATATCTGTATAAGAGTAGTAAGGTCCAACCCAGTATGGGCTTAAACGGTAGGCAAGCGGTTTTTTTTATAAGTAATGGTAAAGCATTTGACCGCCAGCGGTTGTCTATGTAGTAATGAGTAAGAGCAGCGGCGAGCGCAGTTACGGAATCAGGCACCGGGCATTATTTATGGCACTGAACTTATTGTATTGTTTTTATTAAATTCTTAGATATTACCTCACATACTATATCTCCGTAATTTAATTCATGTAAATTACTAATTTTGATGTCATTTGATTCTTTAATAATATCAATTGTAGCTTAACTCTTCGGCTAGAATGAGTCATCGATTGCATACAGACACGTGCCAGTGCAGATCATATGCGAATGAGTTTATTAAAACTCGTTCAGAGGGTGCATCTACCAGATATGTCCAATACCTGGCTGGGTTTGCTACGGGTGCGCCACACTGAACTGCTCTAGCTGCTAATGCCACAAATCTCCAAGGCATTAATATCCTCAAGCCCTTCCCTGCTTTCCTGTCCCATTACTCTCACCTCTCCCACTCTGCTGATTTCGGTATAGAGCAGCTTATACATCATCATTATAATCAAAATATTTGCCCACCGCTGGACATAGGCTTCCCCTAATGAGCGCTTTTTTACCAATAAAATTTTATTCGACTGTACTTACTGACTTACCAAGTACAACTGTAAATGTCTTAGGCATCGGCAGCACTTTTCGTTCATGACTTTTCTTTTGAATCTCTTTGATCGTGCTATCTTGTGCGTTAAATGTTTTGGAGTCCTCTTTAGGTTTGGCGATCCCAGGAATATCAGTCACGTTACGATAAGAGCCCTCTGGTATGTTCGGGACCTGTTTTTGTAAATCCTCTATGCTGGGTAATTTATTGTACATGACCGATTTAAACGTGTCGATGTGAGACGTGATCATATCATAGTCCGCCATTATATTCTTATCTGAAGCCATAAGTTCGTTCATCTCCCTCGGTGAGAACATGTTGCGCAGCTTCTTTATGGGATTGAAACGCTGCACTCGTGTGCAGTAGTGATTCTCTTTTTTCATTTTCGTTCGTTTCTTTTTGTTTCTGTGTAAGTGTAGTTTGCTGAGAATTTTTTTTATTTTACTTTCTCTGTCGTTTGTCTTAATGAGGTTGACAATAGCTGTTGGTTGTGTGACCAGAGTGACATAGCCATCTCTGTTGATCTTTGATCTGATTTTTTTTTTGTCTTTATCGATAATTTTCTGTGTTGTTTTCATTAATTTTCTTTTTCTGCGTCTGTTTGTCTCAAACAAGAAGTTGTCGCCCTCGTTACATTTGGGTGATTTGTTTTGTATTTTCTGGTGAGTGTCTGAGGACTTTATGTTCCTCCATTTCCCAAACAGTTGGCTATTGGCCGGGTTGGGATTGATTTTCGTAGAGGGTAAACGAGTTGCTGAAAATTTAACATTTTTAGAATCAGAAAAGTCAAAGATCAATATGTACATATTTTAGACTACCTTACGATCAATTTACAATTTTACGTCTTTACGAGTTATTCTTATAATACCTCTCCAATGAAACCTCTAGTTAGGTAAAGTCGGAATTGAATATTAGTGATAGAATTAGTTGACTTACAACTGAAAAACCATAAGTTAGGTATAGATGGTTTGTGTTTATTTGACTCCAAATTTTTCGATAGTTCATCTAGACTGAAGTCATTTCCTTTTACCATTCCCCAACTCTTCTTGGACCCCGAATCGGGGGCGGCACTATTAGTAATAACCGGCGACGTCTCTAATTGCAGTGCATTAGTCACTTCTTTGAACTTGACGGTCTGCGATGTCCTGAATTTGGATTGAGGGTCTCTTTCAAAGATGTAAAAGTGCTTTTTGAACCAGAATTCTCTTTTAGTAGGCACGATGACATCTTCAAATTCTTTATTTATTTCAGAATCGAAGAAGTTTCTCTTCCTTCTCTTTGTTACATCCTTAGCGGGTACTGGCGGTATTTTGTCAAGAATAAACTTGCCTATATCTTCCACTTTATGATGCTTGTGTGCCTGGTATTTGATTAAATTAGAAAATTTGTCAGAAACTCCGTTTTCTTTCTGGAAATCTAGATAGCTTTTGTATCCGTTAACATATTCTTTGAAAGCTATTTTATCCCTCAAAGCTTGTAATCTTGTGTCTTCGACTTGCGTTTCGGTGGTTTCAAAATCTAATGGACTGGGATCTGCATCGGGCATGTTATCTTCATCATCGTACTTTCTCTTCACGTCTTTCTTTAGCCTCAAATCTGAAAGCGTCTCTGGGTTACGCTTTGATAGTCTAGTGACCTCATTGGTACGCTGACTGTTAGTTGCCATTAGGTTCATTAAATTGTTTTCATGAGTCTTGCTCAATATTTGCTCGTAAAGCGTGAGCATAGCAAAATCATCTACGGTAGATAACGTAGATGTAGGATATGTACTTTTAACTTTTTGGCCCTTTTTCATTTTCGATTTGTCTGCACGAACATTTCTTGTATTGTTGATAGTTTGTGATATCTTATCTTTATTTTCATATTCAGCTTTTGTCATAGATTGAGTAGTACATTCATGAAAGGACTTTTCCCTTACAGGATTTGTAGTGTCGAATAGATGCTTAGGGCAGGGCTTGCTAGGCTTAAAGGGCTTTGCGTGCTCGCATGGTTTCGGTTTTTCTATTTTTCCAATAATTTTGCTCGTTACTTTTTCCAAAGTGTCCTTCACTATGGTCATTTCTTTGTCGTAATCTTTAGTGACCTTGTTCTTAACCTTATGGTAAGCTCCTTTTAGCTTTCTCTGTAGAGTATCTTCCAAGGATTGTGCGAAGCTTTTATTACCGCACCATCTTGGGCGCATTTGGTGTTCATTGCGTTCATCCTTTCTTTTAGAAATGTGAATCACCCCTAAAGCTTTTGTTGTTGGCTTGTAAGTGTTATCTACATCGCTTTCAGACACAAATGTACTCAGATTGTTGCCAAGGCTGTTGATATCTAGGTGGTTTAGGAACGGGTCAGCTTCAAAAGTTGCTTCTGTGACTGTGTTTGTTATGAGATCAGCAACCGTTGGGTTTTCTGCAACCATTTCTATGGCCCTAGCTTTTATATCATTGAGCAGTTCTTCGAGCTGCGCAGTTCCTAGATAGTCTGGGTAGTCTGTTTTTACTGTAGATTTAGTTGTTTTTTTAAATTCATAACGAATAACATTTTTTAATAGGCTTGGGTTTGTTGTGTCTTGCTCAGTAGCGTAAGAACCCTTGTAGTTATCTATAAATTTGTCAATATTACCTACTTTATTACTACTAGTCTTAATCGCTTGACCTGAATCTATCTGGTGTCTTAGTAAAGCAACTTTTTCTGTTACGTTCGCCAGTATGTTGGACAAATCTGCAATATTACCAACTTCCTTACTGTTTTGTTTTTTATCCAACATGTTTTGTAAAAGTTCAGAAATAAATACATCATCAATTTTATCTTCCATTTCGTAATCATTAGATAGACATCGCGGCCGTACGGCCTCTGTTATAAACAATATTAACCTGAAAAAATAAAATAAAAGAACAAAATAAAATAAATAATTATTCAGGCTAAGCCCAAGTTACCGAGAACATTTTGACATCTTGAATAATCTGACTACGAATAGTACAAATGGGCAGAAACTGTTAAAATCGTGTAGTACGTATGCAGTGGGTAGTAAACATTCCTAAAAGTACCAACATAGGATTTAAGTTCCCCTTCGCGATGCTCATTTTCATTTCTACTGAGGTCTGAGGGACCTCACGAAAAAAGGCCTGGAGCTATCAAAACTTCAAACTTTCTTACCATAAAAGCTTAAATATGAATAGAACCATTTCCAAAGCGCCTCGAGGTACAAATTACAGTAAAACTAACTAAAAATACTATCAAATATTTTGCTAAAGATATACAACTAGACTTTACTTATAAATCTGTGGTGACAGTGTCATTCTTTATTTTGACGGGTAGATGCTTTCTAAGTACCTACCCGTCAAAAAGAAAAAGTTTGTCAGATTTAAGATATCGTGGTAGGTGGGATGCATGTAGGTTATATACCGAGGACGTCTTCAGAAGGTCATCAAGAAGATCCGTTTGACATCCCTTTGATGGGTCAGTTTCTTAGACAATCTAACCCGCTGTCAAGTCAGTTTGCACATCGAAAATTATCTATTGGGGGAAATGTAGGTAATCGGAGTCAGTTGGCAATGGGAATCACTCAAATAAAACAAAAACTAAAAGCGAGCGCGCGTTATCAATGAATTCAGTCGCTAGATGTATGCCTGAAAAACGAAAGTCTTGTTCAGTTCACGCCACGCGTCCATCAGTTATAAACGATGGAAGATTTTTCGCCCTTCTGATCTAATTTTTCGAATTCGTAAATATGGTAGTACAGCTCAAATATCTTGTTTTTTTCTGCGCTTGTTATAATACAATACATAATTATGTAATGGTCATAGCATTGAAAATTGCGACTTGAAACTTTATTTGCCATTTAAGCGTTTATCTTTTTTGACAATATTTTTTACCAACATGTCGCCAATGTGGGCAATCGTGGTCACTGTGGTCAGGCTAAATAGATAGGCGATTCCCATTGCCTTCATCGATTTATTATTGGTTATTTGAATGTTGCCTTTTTTTGTAAATGACCAATGTTCGTCCTCAAAAGACAAAAAATAACTACCTATTTGTTTCATAGTCCATATAAAGCAACTAGAAAAGGCTCTGCAGATCTAAGGATTATGCAGATTGCACTTGGTTAGGACTCTCCCTACAATAATTGTGTACGTGATATGACTGATCACCATTGCCTAGCAATGTTGACAATGGTGGTCAAACCTGATCATTGTTTAAATGATTACAGTTCCTACATTAATAAACTTTGGTGAAAGATCTTAATCTGAATTCATAGTTAAATAATTAAAATTTGGTACCTATAGGGTGAAAACAATAAACGGTTCTATTATGATTTTGCTTCTATTTGAATTCCCGCTTATGTAACCCCCATTACCAACATCTCCCCTAGGTACTAGCTGCTGCCCGCACCTTCGCCCGCTTTTTAACAACGATAAAAAATAGCCTATAATGTTATTCCAGGTCCCTAACTATACCTATACCAAATTTCAGCCCAAACAGTTCAGTAGCATCTCGCAATCAAGAATCTTGAATCTAGTTTTTGCGTGAAGGAGGAACAAACATCCATACATCCACACTCGCAAACTTTGACATTTATACTATTTATTAGTAGGATAGCTCTATTTAGTGCCTATCTTACGAAGTAACATTACCTAATCTGTGACTGTGACCTAGGTCACAGTCAGGCCATGGACATAATAAGTATGAGGTAAGGGTACGTACCTACAACTAGACTGAAAACTCGATGAAAAACTTAACTGGAAAACCGACCTTAACTTCAATGAAAAAGCTCTAAATTAGAAAAGCATGGTTTGCTTTTCTATACGTTCAAGACAGAGAGGTTCGCCTACAGGGATGGTGACTCTGTCGGGCTATTATCTCATAATTATGTGTTGATGTTCTTTCAGGCCCAGAACTACCATGGACATAATAAGGTTGAAGGTACATGGCAGATTCCTGAGCGCTCGTCGATACCTGTGCTTAGTGCACACGGGGAATTTGTTGTGTGTGCGCGTCTGAGTGACGGCGCAGCGGCGGCGGCACGGCGGCGTACCTACCGCGTATGGCGGAGCGAATTTACACGTCGTCGTCGCACAGTGTGTGATTTTACCTCCGGTGCAGTCATCGTCGTTTTATGTTCGATTATGAGGCGCTTCATCATAATAAAACATTCTAAAGAACAGCGGTTTTGATATTTCTCTTAGTTTTGGATTTAAAGTTTTTTTATAGTAAAGTCATTGACCTTCACAAATATTTTTTTTATACGTATTGCCGTATTGAAATAAATTCTGTGCAAAAATTGCAAGGCGCTATGTGAACTAGAACGCTAGAACGCGGGGGAAAATATTATAAATAAATAATGTAGGACAATCCACACTACATCATCTACATAGTTCCAAGCTAAGCAGATCTTATGTTATGGGTAGGTACTAGATGACTGATATTCATAATGCAATATAATATAATGTATAACATAGATAGATATTTTTTATTCATCATCATCATATCAGCCGATCGACGTCCACTGCTGGACATAGGCCTCCCCTAAGGATCTCCACAATGACCGATTTTGCGCTGCCCGCATCCAGCGATTTCCCGCGACCTTCACTAGGTCGTCGGTCCATCGCGTGGGGGGTCTACCTACACCGCGCTTTCCGGTACGTGGTCGCCACTCAAGAGCCTTGCGGCCCCAGCGGCCGTCGGTCGTACGAGCTATGTGCCCTGCCCACTGCCACTTGAGTTTCGCAACTCTGAGAGCTATGTCGGTTACCTTGGTTCTTCTGCGGATCTCCTCATTTCTGATTCGATCTCGCAGAGAGACTCCGAGCATAGCCCTCTCCATTTCTCTCTGTGCGACCTTGAGCTTTCTGACGAGGCCCATAGTAAAGGACCATGTTTCAGTGCCGTATGTCATCACTGGCAATACACACTGGACGAAGAATTTCGTCTTGAGACACTGCGGTAAGTGGGACGAAAAGACACCACGTAGCTTCCCGAACGCTGCCCATCCGAGCTGGATTCGGCGGTTGACCTCCTTCTCGAAGTTGGACTTTCCTAGTTGGATGGTTTGTCCTAGGTAGACATAATGGTCGACAACTTCGAGGGTGTTGCCTCCGAATAATACGGGAGTTGGTACTACATGGACATTTGACATGATTTTCGTCTTGTCCATGTTCATTTTAAGACCAACTCTTTCGGAGGCTCTACCGAGGTCACCGAGCATTGTACTAAGGCCCTCCATGGTCTCAGCCATGACTACGATGTCGTCTGCAAAGCGAAGGTGAGTGATGTACTCGCCGTTGATGTTGATGCCTAGCCCTTTCCAATCCAGAACCTTGAACACATCCTCCAGCATAGCGGTGAACAGTTTCGGAGAGATGACGTCTCCCTGTCTCACTCCTCGCTGTAGTGGAATAGGTTTTGAGTTGTGGTCCTGTAATCGGACTGACATAGTGGCGTTTTCGTACAAGCTCTTAAGCACTTCGATGTATCGATAGTCAACTTGGCACCTCTGGAGGGACTGTAATACAGCCCAAGTCTCGACCGAATCGAAGGCTTTCTCATAGTCCACAAACGCTATACACAGGGGCATGTTATACTCTTCAGTCATTTTTTATTATACATAGAAAATACCCAGAACACCCGAGACTGTGCCCGAGACATTAGGGAGATTATGAGCATTTAAACAAAAAAAATCTAAGCAATAGAGGGTCGCATTTTTTTTATTTTTTTGCCAAGAAACTAATCTTTAATTGTATATACATTGAAAAAAATTTTTTTATTAAAATAAAGTGAGATCTCGAAGATATTGCGTTCCTAAATGTTTCTTCCATTTCCATGGAAATAGGGTTGTCCCAAAAATTATATTTAGATTTACGGGGTGAATATGAAGTAATTTTTTTTTAATATTTTCGTCATCATGTTGGATCACTATTTCTTCTGTTGTAAGCGCGCTTTGCCATCGACCACTGATGGAAGACACGGTTGAAGATTATAACAGTATTAACTATTATCGCCTTAAAAAATGGGGGTTGGTGTTATAAAAGTGAAAATTGAAGGTATGTTATTTTTAATGCCAAATAATATAAAATGAAAAATTGAAGTGGGCAACCCTTATCACTAAGGGGTATAAAAAATAATTAACGATCTATTTTCTCAGACCTACCGAATATACACAAAAAAATCGGTTAATCCGTGTCAGAGGAGTTTGGTTAAAATTAATATTAAATTCCATCCATAAAATTTATTACTAACCGCAGTATAGAGGTTATTTCTTTAGAGGTTTGGTTATGTGAGGTAGCGTGGCTTCGGCTTTAAATAGTTCCCAGAAGCGTGCATTCGTTGTTGAGTGATTCATTAGTAATGGTGGTAATTAGAGTTTTGGTTATTCGAGATCGCATGGCTTCGGCGTCAAGTGTTTCGTGGTAGCGTGCATTCCTTGGTTCGTATTAGTAAGCTGACGAGGACGTGGTATTCTGTGTTACGTTTTTCGAAGTTAGGTAACACACTCGTTTACAAAAACAGCAAATACAATCAGTTACCGATTTACTCGATGATCTTGATTAAATTCAAGGAATTCGAATGAATCACCACAATAAGAATGCTGATGGCTGCCTTGTTTTCATTTACATATTCTACGAACCAAGTAATGACATAAGCAAACAAGGAAAACGGACAAGGTTGGACAATAATATAAGCAAGGGTTCTGTATAATAATGTAGTGGCGGTCTCAGACGGTTGTATACTTAAGAAGGTTGCAGGTACGTCACGGGGGGGGGGGGGGAGCAACTTATTAGATACCTATAACCTATCTCTTTTCGTCTTATCGTCGTCTGTCGTCTTATCTCTAGGGGGGCCCTAGAGATTCTAAAAATATAGGTCGTCAAATACAAGGAAACCAAAGTTCTAAGTCAACTAATTACACTAATTTAACATTGGCAGACCATTTGAGCCAATTTTGTTACAAATTCTTTTACCGATTTAAAAAAGGAGCAGGTTTTATGTTCGGCTTTATAGCTCTGTGTATCGATAACTTCATCGATTATGTACCGATTTGGTTGATTATTTTAATAAAGAATGATGATGAATTAGTTGGTCGATGACCATCTCTGATGGTCCATGAAGGATCCCAACGGATTAGTATTTGTTCGAGGTAGAGGTAATAAAGCGGGCTCTTGAGCTCGGAGTCTCTCTGAGAGATCGAATCAGAAATTAGGAGATCCGCAGAAGACCCGGTTTAGAGTGTCTGAATAATTATAAGATTAGATTGTTTGATTAATAAAGAAAATACATTATAATACAATACCAAAGGTGACCGACATACATAACTCTCAGAGTTGCGAAACTCAAGTGAAAAAATCGCTGGATGGATGCAGCGCAAAATCTTTCTTTGAGGAGATCCTTGGGGGAGGCATATGTCCAGCTGTGTACCCCCGCTTTAGATTAGATCACTTTGCATGCTAAAAAATGACACAAAATCTTACGAAAACTAAAAATAGTAAGGAGGTGGATTTTTTTTGGCTTATGGAACCCTAAAATCTATCATACTGACCTCATAACCTCGAGATAGCCCGACCTTAAGTTTATTGTAAATCTTATGTAGTTAAAAATCTATCTTTGAAGCAGAAGCACGTCTCTGTTAAAAACGAATTTATTACCTACATTCAAATAATTTCGAAAGTGTATCTATTCAAGAGGTTTTTAAGTATAAATAAGTGAAAATGAAGTTAATATTAATATTCTTGGTCGTATTAGCTATGAATGTGGACGCTGAACATTTGATAGTGGGCAATGTGGCCGACAGAGTCATATTAGGGCATCATGAGCTGGTGGAGTACAACGCAATACCATTTATGAAAAGAGTGAAAATGTATTTTTTTTCGGATCCACAGCAAAGAATCATTCAGGTAACTTAACTACATATCAAGTGTTCATACAATATTCAATCAAACTGCGAGAAAACTCTCAAATAGGTACCCTGCTATGTGGCACTATCTGGTTTGAACTGCGCTGGGGCCTGGAGGGCAACTCTGGCATACTCGATAAATATGGCAAGAATGTCAAAATATCGAGTGATCTTGGAGGACCGGTACTTCGGGTATAAGCCTGATAAACAAGCGTAGATATTATCCAAATCTGCAATTCGATAGTTATTGCGGGTTTTTCTTTGATGAGTTGCAAGTCGCATGAGAATGCAGTTTTTGGCATATTTTTCATAAAGTATGATTACTTGCAGAAGCGGTATTTCATACTCTATAACGGCCGAATACTCAAACGCAACTCAGATGTAAGCACGTCTTATGTCGCGATATTTTGACAGTTTTCAATGAAAATCTGTCAAAAAAACGTCACTTGAGTCGTGCTTAAATCTGAGATTCGTTTGAGTATTCGGGGGTAAATATACATATTGCATTTATACTATGAAAAAATCTTATTCTATAAGAAATATTGCGATGTTTAATGGGTACGGTCAAAGATATCTTTGGGTACGGTGCCAACTCTGAATGTATTCGCAAGTCTTGTTCAATATCTCCGTTCCTATATGAGCAATCATTATGAAATTTTGCATAGCTCGTATTGTGTTTACTCTAAAAATGTGTATAAATTTTGTTGTTATAGTATAAGTGGTTTTCGAGTACGGTCGTGTGTACGCTAGCTTGACGTCAAGCTAGCGTACACACTAAGAATGGTCATTACTTCTTAAACCAAAGAGGCGTTATTTAATTCACTTTTACACAATTTCTGCTCTATTTATAAAACAAATGTGAATTCGCTTCTGTGTACGCTACCTTGACGGACACCACCAATCGACTTGATTAGTTGAGAATGAGCTTATTTTGTAAGCCAAAAAACGTTTTAGATATCTAAAATGATTAATCTTTTTTTTTTTCAGGGTATACAAGCCCTGGACACGCTGCACAGCAAGGCCTCAATAAACATAACAGCTGGAGGAGTCGGAAGTTCGTTTGTGAACCTTCGCCTGAAGAGCGAGCGGGGCTGGGGCCTTAGCTACGATATAGGGATCTATTTGAATGACAATCTGTATCAAAGGATCCCGGTGCAATAGATAGTAATTACCTACCTAGTTTACAAAAATAATGGGTGCAGTTCCGAAAAGCCGGTGCTATGCCGGATCGACTTTGAATTTGGTACACGTACGTTTTTTGACCTTCAGGGCCCGTACTCGTAAAAACGAAATCGAAGTTTCTTACAAAGTTTCGTGCAAACGCTAATCTTATGCAAGCGACATAAGAGTTGGTTTTGCACGAAAACGAAAACGAATCTTCGATTTTCCTTTTCCGAGTAGGCCCCCTGAGCACAAACATGAAAACGAAAATTGGCGCGATTTTTTTTATTTCTTTTTTAAAATTATCTATTTTAATAATAAAGAAAATAACAATCAAATAATAGAAAGAAATTAGAACTTTGAAAAGAAATTGCGCCAATTTTCGTTTTCTATTTGTGCTCAGGAGGTCAAAAAACGTCTAGATTTCAAGTAAATCCGGCGTATTTATTGGCTTTTCGGAACTTTATCCAAAATAAATAATTTAGAGTACCTACTACTGGTGTTTAATTCAATTTTTTCAGACCTACTGAAAATCTGTAGTTTTTAGCCAATTAGTTACTTTAGTACCTATTTAATACTTGTTTATGAACCAAATAATGTTGGACAATCCATACAGAATCATCTAGCGCCAATCTAAGCATAGCTTGTGTTACGGGTAGGTATTAGCATAGACTAATTACCTCTAGAGGTAATTAGTCTATGGTATTAGGTACTAGATGACTGATCATCATCAACATCAGCCCGTACACGTCCACTGCTGAACATAGGCCTCTCCCAAACGACGCCACAAATAGAGGTCCTGAGCCGCCTCCATCCAACGACTCCCTGCGACCGCTACGATGTCGTCGGTCCATCGAGTGGGAGGTCTTCCCACACTCCGTTACGCATTGCATCGCGGTCGCCACTCGAGAACCTTTACTCACAACGGTACCATTATGGTAGCTACGGGGGTCATCGGGTGCGTCTTCAATGATTTGAATTTAATTTGATTTGATAAATACGTATATTCCTAAAAATAGGTACAGAGGTGTGCTTGCATCGAGACGTCAGAAAGAATACAATTTTTAAATATGGTGGTGATGCCACCTAGATGTATTTATATCGACGAAGCTTTTCTTCTCTGCTTAACCGACGTAGGTAATTCTTCAGAGACGCGCGTGTATCGATATGTCGTGCGTCGAGCTTCCTAGTTCCACCAGTAGATGGCGCTCTTCAACACTTCCTTTTGCGATTACCGGCGCGAACATACCGCCCGCCTTGGAAGCACCGGCTTCCAACGATGGGATAATCATGGATCACTGGCTGCTGCTGTCGGTTGGCTCCAGCGGCAGAGGGCAGATTTTGGAGAACGCCCTTCGTATCGTTCCGGTTGCCGTTCGTATCTCGGCAACACGTGAGACACCATCCGTGCCCGGGAACACCTTCGTGACGCGACCCAGACGCCATTTCAGCGGCGGCAGGTTGTCATCTTTGATTAGAACTAAGCTCTCTAGGCTTATGTCCTTCTGGTTGGACTTCCACTTCGTTCTCTGTTGAAGCTCCGATATGTACTCCCTTGACCACCGCTGCTAGAAGTGCTGACGTAGTTGCTCTATTCGATGATACTGGTTCAACCGAGACGTCGGGACTTCCGTGAGGTCATCGTGTGCAGCTGGAGCAGTCAACGGTCGGCCAATAAGGAAGTGACCAGGAGTCAATGGAGTGAAGTCGTTAGGATCTGGAGACAGAGGGGACATAGGGCGGGAATTGAGGACAGATTCTATTTGTGCTAAAACTGTGCTCAATTCCTCATAAGTAAGTTTCGCGTTACCTACTACACGACGTAAATGATATTTACAAGACCTTATGCCACTCTCCCACAGGCCTCCAAAATGGGGTGAATATGGTGGAATAAAATTGAATTTAATTCCATCGTTAGCTGTATAATCTATTATTTGTTTAGAATTTTTATCTAAAAAAGTATAGAACTCTTTTTCAGCTCCTACAAAATTTGTTCCGTTATCAGAATAAATAGAATCAGGTTTACCTCTTCTACTAATGAAACGTTTTAATGCCAAAATAAAGTCATCAGTGGACAAACTTGAAACAAGTTCTAGATGTATCGCACGTGTAAGGAAACAGACGAAAAGACATACATACGTTTTACTAAGACTCCTCTGCCCCTTTTGTTAAGTACATAGAATACACCTCCTAGATCCATCCCTGTACGACAGAAAGGAAATCCTGAGTCTAATCGCGTAGAAGGTAAATTGCCCATTCTAGGCTGTAAAGTTTTACCTTTGATTCGCGCACAAGTAACACATTCACGCACAATTTTTCGAACTAAGTTTCTTGCACCCAGTGGCCACCAACATTCACGTAATGAGGATAAAAGTAGTTGTGGTCCACTATGAAGCAAACGTTTATGCTCGTATTGCACTATGAGCGCTGTCAAATAATGTTTATTGCACAACAACAATGGCTTTTCATAGAGAAATTCTGTTGAATTTTCCAGTCTACCACCGACTCTAATTAGCTTATTCTCGTCTAAAAATATATTAAGACCAGAAATACGATTTGCAGATTTACTATTTGTTTTTATGGGAATATTATTTAGCAAATTACTGTATGCGTCCGGAAAAGAATGCATTTGCGCTAACCTAACTAGCATCATTTGCGACGCATTGAGCTCGGTTACTGATAAGGAACCGGTTTTACGCTTCTCGGACTTCGAGCGCAAATTTGAAATGAATCGTAACACATACGCACCTACACGTTTAAGTTTTGTGAATGATGAATATTTATTGAATTGTATGATTTCATTTGGACAAGAATTACATGTTAAATTAATTGATTGCGATTTTAATTCAGGCAGCTCGTTAAGATTAATCGATTCATTAATTAATTTATTATTTGAGAAATTATGATTGTTATTTTGTAAACGCGATGGACCGTTCCACCACAACGTACAATCGATCAATGAATCGAGCTGCAAACCTCTCGACAATAGATCAGCTGGGTTGTCTTTGCTACGAACATGTAGCCAGTTTGCGTCATTTGTTAACTCATTAATTTCGGAAACACGATTTTGTACAAATGTTTTTAACAAATGCGGAGACATACGTAGCCAACCAATAACAATAGTCGAGTCTGTCCAAAAGTATACACGAGTAAATGTTAACCGTAATGAGTCGATTATCTTTTTATAAAGCCTCGCACCCACTAAAACACTTGAAAGTTCTAACTTCGGGATGCTGAGAAATTTCAGTGGAGAAACTTTGCTTTTTGCACACAGAAATCTAACGGTAACCGGAGAATCATCACCATCATATGATCGTATGTATGGGCAGCCACCGTATGCGTTTTGAGACGCGTCTGTAAAAATATGAAGTTCCGTGAATTGAGCTTTATTACCGATTACATGGCGAGGTATGCGTAAGTTCTGTAAACAACCTAACGTACTTATAAAGTTATTCCACGTCGACGCGAGATCTTCCGAAACGGCGGAATCCCAACCTATCTTATCGAGCCATAATTTTTGGATAAGCATTTTTGCTATTATGACTACAGGCGAGAGTAGGCCTAGCGGGTCGTAAATCTGCGAAATTACTGATAACATAACCCTTTTTGTCAATTTAACATTTTTGTTATCGCAATCTATTTTTGTAGTGAAATGTAATTCGTCTTGAACGTTTTGCCATCCTATACCTAGCGTTTTGTTTTTTTTTTTTATATCTTTATTTATTAAAGAGGGTTTGATCAGAGTGATCATGTCACCCTCATAGTTTACAATAAATTTACTTACTTTCTACGCTTTATATATAATTTAACTAATTTATATAACATTTTGGCTTCCTCTGAGAGAGGATAGGTCAAAATGCTATTACATTTTCCGAGCTCATGCAAATCAATTCCTGTTTGTAGCAAGTTTATTCTTTCGGTTTCGCTCCGGACACATTCGACCAAAACATGATAAGCATCTTCTAAAACGTTACATTCTTCGCAATTTGGTGAATCAGCTTTATCCATGAGATATGCAAACTTGTTGAATGGGATGTGCCCGGACCGAAGTCGCAAAGCAATCACAACATCTTGTCTTGATATGTATGACCCAGAAAACCATGGTGAACGCGTTAGTGTATGTTGAATAGTACGGTACCAAATGCCCTTCGTCAAAGACCTCTCGTCAAAGTGTTCTTTCCACATTTCTGTACACCTGTCTCTGACCAAGTGCAGATGGTCCGTGAATAATGGTAAACAATCAAAAGTTATTCCCTCATCGAATGCATTATTAGCGAGGCGATCAGCTTCTTCATTACCTGGTATGCCGTGATGGTATCCATTGGATTTTAACTGTTTTGTTAGTTTTAGGTAATTTATATAATGAATCCAAGATGCTGTAGGCAATCGGTGTTCCTCGAACGGTCGAGGTACATCGAGCCAGATGCAGAATAGCGCTTTTGGAATCGGTCAAAATTATAAATTTACCGGTGTCAAAAGACTGCACGTAAGAAATAGCCTCTGCAATAGCGATAAGCTCGGTATACATTATTGAAATATTAGTATTTATCCTCAGCTGAATAGAACTACGCATTTGAGGATCGTAAATAGCCAAACCACTACATCCATCATCCCCAGATTTAGATCCATCGGTGTAAATTTGATAGAAATCTGAATAATTACTATCCAAAAAGTCCATACATATAGTTTTTAAATCATTTTTTCTATAACTATGTTTTGCTTGAGTAATGGTACTAATACCAGGGGCTACAATTGACGAAAGATTCACATTGCTGACCCAGGTGACGAGTGAAAACATTTCTAATTGCGTGCTGATATGTATAGGTGTGTTTTTTAAATGAGTGTGAACTAAAATAAGTAATGGTTTACTTTTACGTCTCCAAAAAGAATTGTCACAATATTGGGTTAAAATGTCTAAAATTTCTATTATTTTATTATCAGTTAACGATCTGTTCTTGAGCCAAAACTTTCCCGCTAAATAATACCTACGAATGTGTAATGGTTGTAAATGTAATTCATTTTCCATCACGTGTATTGCAGTACTTTTAATAAAACCTCCGATGACACGCATGCATTGATTTTGAATTTTATCTAGCTTGCCGAGATGTGTCTTACAGCTGTTGCCAAACAAAGGGCTTGCGTAGTCCAACCTACTGCGAATCGTGACTATATAGATACGTCTTAGGTAGGTAGGGTGAATACCCCAACCTGGCCCGGCTAATGCTTTGAAAATATTTAATAACTGCAGACTTTTTTCTTTTAACTCATTTATATGTTTAGCCCAGCGTAGGGACTTATCTAGCCATAACCCTAAATATTTAACCCTATCAACAATTTCTAGAGTCCTGTCGTTAATGTTTAAATCGACCCGATCTCTTCGAAAACCTCTCTTAAATATGCAAATTTTACTTTTGGAAGCTGAAATTTCTAGACCTAAATTAGACAATAATTTAACAAAGTGGTTCAATGCTGACTGTAGTTTATCTCTGCCATCATGTACGTTGTTACAGTTAAGATATAGGACAAAATCATCAGCGTATTGTGACATGTATATATTATAAATACTGCTGCAGATATTATGAGTCGCTATATTAAAAAGTAGAGGGGATATCGGGTCCCCCTGAATCAAACCTCGACATGTATTTCTACTAATATATTCAGAATCTGTATATATTCTCAAAGATCTTTGTTTCAAAAAATTCCATAAATATTTGCACAGTTTAGAACTTATACCTAGTTGTTGCATAGTACCTATCAAGTTCTTTACGTCGATGTTATTGTACGCGTTGTCTATATCTATAAATGCTGCTATAGTCATTTGATTCTGTGAAAAACCGGTTTGTATTCTAGACACAAGACATGACAAATTGTTTAAAGTTGATCGACATCGGCGAAAGCCTGTTGTATTTTCGGATAATATCTTATTTTTCTCAACGAGCCATTCCAACCTCTTGATTAAAATGCAGTGGAATATTTTGCATAAGCAAGATATTAACGCTATCGGACGAAGTGCGTTAGGCGAGCCAGCCTCGCGTCCCGGTTTAGGTATAGGCACAATAGTGATATCACGCCACTGTGCAGGGACATAACTTAGGGAATAAAACATATTATACAAATTTAACAAAATTGTTTTACCATTATCGGGCATGTGAGATAGCATGGAATATGAGATCTGGTCACTACCAGGAGACGGGTCTTTATATCGTAGGCAGCGATCAAGTTCATGTGTACTAAATGGTATATCTAAGTTAGTGCTGTTATTATTAAAACAGGGGTCACAAGGAATAGTACAATCAGGTGTTAAACTAATCAAAAGGTTATTGGCCTGTTCTTTAGGTACATGAGCACGGGGGGCGCTCTGACCCTTGAACCATTTCATTTTGCGCCACATTTCGCCTTGTGTAATTGTGCCAATCAATGAGGAACAAAATTCCTGCCATGACTCATTCCGAGCGTCTCGTATTAATTTCTGTGCAATACGTACTTTTTCTTGTAAAATGCTCAAATTATGAGGTGTAGGATTGCGTCTGAATAAAGTTAGGGCCAAACGTCTCTCAGCTACAGTTTTATTTAACGTTGAGTTCCAGTATGGCTTGGCAGTGAATTTACTTGTAGGATTATGGTTAATTTTAAAGGTTGGAATGTATTTATCGGCAGCCAAATTTAAACACTGAATAAAGTTATCATACATATTTTGTGGAGTATCACTACTAGCAAATTCATTAAATAATGTCTCCAAATATTCTTTATACGAACACCAATCAGATTTTTTATAATTGCGGCGTTGACGTGTATAATTAAAATTTTTCTTCGAGGACGTGCTTAATTTTATTATTATATGATCGCTACCTAAAGTCTCATTCATTGTGCTCCAATTAAACCTAATCGCAATATCGGACGAAGCTAATGATATATCTGGAGATGACTGCTCAAGGACATTATCAACTAATCTGAAACGTGTAGGTATATTGTTATCGTTAAGGGAAATAAATCTACTTTCTAACAAAGCATTATTGATTTGTAGACCTCGTGAAGTACTTCTTTGGGACCAAACTGGATGATGTCCGTTAAAATCGCCTAAAATTATAGATTTTGTGTTTACTGAATTAAATAGATGTTCCCAGTCCGCCTGATTCGTGTGTATAGATGGCGCACAATATAATGTGGTTATGTAATTGATATGCTCACAGTTATAGATCTTGACTATTAGAACTTCTAAGCCTGTATTTATACTGTTGTAATTTATTAAACTGGATTTAATGGAATTATGTACCAATAAAGCTACCCCCCCGCCACGCGTATCTGATCTGTCTTTGCGATAAACATGATAACCATTTACCTTCAGTTGATTATCGGGTGACAACCACGTTTCGCTGAGCGCAGCAATGTGAATCCTTTCTTGTTGAAGTAATTGACAAAGAGATTCTAACTTCGGTTGAACACTACGCGCATTCCATTGTATGATATTGATCGTAACAAAACTTTGATGGTTGCTATTATCCATTTACGGACCGAAAAGGTCCAAAATTGGCTTCAAAATCGGCCAATACGAAATGTTTTCAACAACCACCAAAATTAACCATTGTACACAGCACTTAATCACATTATGCACCTTCTCTGATATTGTTTCTCCTTTGCACAGGACTATCTCCTTCAGTCTAGACAATAGCTCACTAAAACTAACTTCTTTTTCCTGTTTCTCTTGTTTCGTGGTATGATTCTGGTCACTTGTATTGTTATTGCTCGTTATATTTTTACCAAACACAAATAGTTCTTCTTCTTTCGGGTGCTGTCGTAATTTGGGGGCCGGTGGCGATTTTTGTTTGGGTTCCGTGTGTACAATGGCTTGTGTAATAATTTCCGAAAATGAAGCTGTTTTCCGTGTACATGGGCTGGTTTTTGTAGGTATTATGGCAGGAAAATTATCTGGTTCCGTGTAAGTTTCAAAATTAAATGGTTTCTTCTGCTTCGTAGCTGGTATCAGTTCGTAGGCAGGAGGCACATACATAGTTAGTGCCCGCCGGTACGTACAGTTATATTCGGACATTATCTCTCTTATGGTTCTCTCTTTTATATATGTTGGGCAACGTTTCAAGAACGCCATATGCCGACCTCCACAGTTAGGGCATTTGTAGTTCATGGTGTCACAGTTAGCGTGATTTTCACTGCATTTTGGGCATACTATCTTAAACGTAGGGCATCTTTTTGTGGGGTGTCCAAACTTCCAACATCGGGAACATTGTGAGACTGGGAACACGTACGGATGAACTAATATTCTCAAATCGTTCACGGTCACGCCTATTGGTCGAAAAGATCCTTTGAAACATACCCTTACTGATTCGCTAGGTATCCAACCACTACCATCAGATTTTCGACGTGTTAGCCTGGTCACAGAAACCAGTCTAGCAGGCTCTGGGCATGAGATGCTGTTGAAAATTTCCTCTTCAGTCAAGTCAATGTCCACGTCTTTGATAACTCCGTAAGTCGAATTGACCTCCATCGCTGGCTGTATTCTCCATCCCTTTTCGATAAGAGTTCTAGAATTTTCTAGTTTTTTAACGCTGCTCTCTTTGGTCACATCTAATCGAACTTTGAATGGGTTAATGTATCTAATCTTTGCGATATCGGCTGCAATTTCTTCTCTTTGAAATAATTTTGCTAAGGCAAATTGCTTGGGCATTTCTTCGTTCGACGAAATATAAACTTGCAACGTATCTTCTTCCATATTTGCATAAAATTTATAGTTTTGTTCAGGTTGTATTTTATTTTTCTTCTCTTTACTTTGCACAAATGTCCAAGATCCGCTTTTGTCTTCTTCTCTATATCTTTTCTGTTCATTAGGACGTTGTAGGTCGTCTTGCCAATTGTATTGTCCCACTGTCAAAGTTTCTTGTTCCATTCTGTCTTGTTCGTAAACACTCCTATCACTATTTCTGCTTCTCTCTTCATAATCTTTCTCAGTTATCTCCTCCATTGTCTCCAAAGCCGGCCGAGTCCCTAGTATAATACCGGGGACCGGCGTGGCAGCGCAGATGGCGCACACGTTCGAAATCCAATGCGTAAGCGTTCACCTCGCTCGAGTGCCGGGACGAGACTAGCGTTTTGTTTTGTGTATGTTCACCAACAAAGGTATAAGCGCAAGATTCGTTAGTTATGTCAGCGTTGAATGTCCACTTACGTAATGGAAAGCACCCAGACTGTAGGACTTGCGACGTCTTTTCGCATATAGCTAGCAGCTCGTGATAGTCATCGTGACCTGTACAAAGATCGTCAACGAAGAAATCCTGATTTATGACCCTAGCTATGACGTCATCCCTACACTCTAACGCTAACTGACGTATGCAACGCATGGCAAGGTACGGCGCTGATGCGGTACCGTAGCTTACTGTATTCAAGGACCAGATACCTAAAGGTTCTGCTGGTGTATCCCTCCACAGCAAAAGCTGGAGTGATCTTTGATCTGGTTGTACTAAAACTTGTCTAAACATTTTCTCAACGTCAGCGCAAGCTACGTACTTATACTGCCTAAAGCGTAACAGTATTGAAAATATATCATTTTGTAGTGCTGGACCTGAATACTGTATATCGTTAAGCGATTTATTCGAAGTTGTCACAGCACTACCATCGAAAACAACGCGTAATTTAGTAGTAGAACTACTTTCCCTAAATCCACCGTGATGCGGTAGGTAGTAATTAGGTTCATCAACTTTGTCGACTCGACTCATATGGCCTAGAGCCACGTACTCACTCATAAAGTCGGAGTACATTCGTTTAAAGTCGGGTAAACGCTCTAGTTTACGTTCTAGTGACAAAAACCTATTCTTTGCTGAATTGTATGAATCACCCAATGCTTCAGGCGATTCTTTCAGCGGGATGCGGACTGAGAATCTACCATCTGATTCGCGTTTAGTTGTAGTGGTAAATAATTCCTCACAGAATTGCTCATCTTTAGAAAGAACGTTATCTACATGAGGTACATTCTCTATTTCCCAAAAACGTTTAAGTTGCTCGTCTAAACCTATGCCTGAGCCTAAGATTTGATTGAAATTGCAGTGAACTTTAGAATACCTATCTAAGTTCTTAGAAACGCATAAAGGACCCGAAAGTAACCATCCTAGCTTAGAATTCTGAAGAAATGGTCCGTTTACCAATCGGATTCTAGTTCCGTCAAGTATTTCCCAAAACAAATCCGCACCTATCAATAAATCGATTTCCGAAGGAATATTGTAAGAAGGATCGGCTAGGTATACATTGTCCGGTATTCGTTTGAGCGCAGTATCAATGCTTGTCGTGGGTAAACTGTTTGTTATACGCTGCAAGACAAAGCATTTAACCTTTGCACTGTAATCGTTTATTTTTGAACGAATAAATAATTCGCATGAATGATTTGATTGTGTCACAGATTGTGCGACACCTGAAATCTGTATAGTGGACTGTAATAGAGGCGCATTGATTCGCTTTCGTAATTTATCTGAAATAAAGCAGTGTTGAGAACCATTGTCCAGAAGGGCTCTGGCTGTATGGAAACGGTTATTACTATCTGCTACCTCAACTAACGCCGTGCATAACAAAACCGGTTGCAATACGTTACATGGTGTAAAACTAGCGCCGCCGTTGCTAGCGCCTTCGTTTACACTGCCGTGGTACGTACCTACACTACCTACTGATAAGGAGTGCAACGCGGTCGATGGAGCGGTCCGAGACGAACTCTCAGCTGCTGACTCCTCGTTACCCGACTGAAGTTGCAAAAGTGAGTTATGTTTATTTTGACATTGTTTGCAGGGACCGAAAATGCAATCGGTAGGTGAATGACCTGCACGCAAACAATTTCTACATAACTTCCTATCCTCAACTACCTTTAACCTATCTTTGACAGGCATATTCAAGAATTTGAAACACGTATAAATCGCATGATCACCGTTACATAATTGACAAGTAAAGCCTTTACGCTTAGGCTTACTTTTAGCTCCCGACTCGCCTGTTGATACATAGCTATGTGCAGACGTACTATTCTTTTGTGAGTTAGGCTTTGATTCATTTTGCGACCTTTGTTGCGGCTTGCATTGATTTGAACTGATTGAATCTAACATGTCTGCCTTTTTCTTTAGAAATGAAAGAATATCGTCTAATTTTAACCTTCTATCGGAACTAGCATGAATAGAACCTTTTTCTATTTCCCACTCTCGCTCGGTAGATGCATCTAACTTCGTCTGTACTAGGTAAATTATTATCGTATCCCAGGTACTAGTGGGTTCGCCTAGCGAAGTAAGTGAGCGAATGTTTCGCAAAACGGTATCTATTAGCTTCCTAATCTGTGCAGACGATTCCTGTTTCGAAGCTGACATTTGAAATAAAGCTTTCATGTGATTCTGAATTAAAAGCCTAGTGTTGTGAAACCTATTCTCCAATAATTCCCATGCGTGAACGTAGTTCCTAGGCGTGAATTCGAAGGAACTTATTACTTCTAAGGCGGTACCAGAAAGTGAAGAACGCAAATAATGAAACTTCTGGATTTCGTCTAGATCGGGACAGTTATGGATCATAGTAACGTATGCATGTTTGTACTCAAGCCAATCATCAACTTTCCCACTGAAGGTAGGTAGTTTGATTTGTGGTAACGAACGGAAACCGCTATTTTTTGCAATATTCGTACACTTGTTTTCAGTTTCTACACTTTCGACTAAACTTTCGGCTATTGCTAGAGCTAGAAAATATGAAGATTCAAACGTTTGAACATATTCATTATTAGAATCGGCATCTGACACTGAACTCAGAGATTCGACTTTACTTTGAATTTCATTGAACTGTTTGAAATTATCTTGACACGCCTGCATTCTAAACTTTATTTGTTTTACTTCTAGTTTAGATGGTTGTGTATCCCTAAAGAGTTCTAGATAATTCTGAAACTGTGTCAACCTACCTTTGAGGTTGCCACGTTGTCGTCTGAGAATCGAAAGTTCATCGTCAGAACGCTTATTTGGAGAAACTTGAGGAGTTTTATTACAAGGGACACCTAATCTATCTTCACTACTCATTATGAAGGCCTATGTAAAGAATAAGATAAGGTACTCACGGTTTTTATTTGCGCGGGAAATGTAACGGTAACTGCCACGCGGCACTTGATATCTTCCTGTAATGCACAAACGACACAATTTTAGCACAAATGGGAACGTATGGAAGGAGTAGACGGGATCAATGACCTGACCGTTGTCTAGGGTGCTGGTTTCCAAGGTCCTTGTGTCTCTGGATGACGTGGGACTTCTCACGAGCAGGCTGAAGATGGATTCTTCTCCCAGCATAAGCAGCATTATCCGGTTCGTAGGAACATTATGGTAGCTACGGGGGTCATCGGGTGCGTCTTCAATGATTCGAATTTAATTTGATTTGATAAATACGATTAAATTCGAATCATTGAAGCCCATCGCTATTTCAGCCTGCTAATTCTGAGAGCTATGTCGGTAACTTTGGTTCTTCTACGGATTTCCGTATTCCGGATTCTATCGCGTAGATGACTGATTACGATATATAGGTATATTATAGATAGAAAATACATAGAACACCCGCAGCAAATATTTCCACATCGTACAAAAAAAATTGTTCATACGACCTATGTGGCGCGGTGGGCGAAGGTCTGCCCCCTGCGTCGCAGGCGGAACTTCGCGCGCCGAGCCGCATCAGTCGGTTTACACTGTTTTTTTTTTAAGTTTTTCGAACAAATACATATGACCTACTAATCCCTCGAGATTAAAATTGTTATTGGACCAACGCGGGACCATTCTTTATAAAACAGAGAAATCTATATATATTATATACTAGCTGCTTCCCGCGCCTTCGCTCGCGTTTTATCAGGATATAAAATAGACATGACATGTGTTATTCCAGATCCCAAACTACCCATACCAAATTTCAGCCCATTCCGTTCAGTAGTTTTTCCGTGAAAGAGGAACAAACATCCATACATCCATTCTTACAAACTTTAACATTTTATAATATTAGTAGGACCTAATTGACGGAAAAATCGACGGATACATAAAAACATACAGCCGAACATAAAACCTCCTCCTTTTTTGAAGTCGGTCAGATTAATAAATAAACTATGCTGAGCCAAGATGGCGCTTATCAGGCGAGGCCTATGGCCAGCAGTGGACTGATAAATGCTGTTGATGGATCAAATATCTCGGCATGTGCTTGGTACGCTCATTTGGAACTAATATTAGTTGACCGTTATATTTTACAAAGAGCTCTCACTCACGAACACACGCTGAGAGCGATAAGGCCGCCTATTGATACTTGGTACATTGGTACTTAGGTATATTCTATGTTTTTTATATTGGTATTGAATTAAGACACCGTTCAACCGTTATGTATAAAAACCTATCTATTAAATAAACGAACAAATAACAACAATTTAGCAAAACTTCTATTTTATTCACAAATCCTGGTTCAAAAAGTTACAATAATCCCTCTCCAAACATTTGACAGCGCCATCTGCTGCCAGCAATAGGTTCTGCTTGCGAAGGTTGTCTATAAGCGCCACCTGCCGGTCGCTGCGGGCAACTAACGACTTGATCTGCGTTTCTAGGCGGGAGATGGCGCTTTGGTGGTCTTTTGATAGAGTGCGGATTGTGTCTCGGAGTTCCTGAAAAGAAAATGCAGTAAGTAATAGTAGATTGTTACACAAGGGTAGTAAGGGAGGGCCCTAAATTCGATTGAGTGCACCCGAGATATTTAGACGCCCGAGCGAAGCGAAGGCGAATATAGTTTGAGGGTGCACTCAATCCAATTTTGCGCCCTTGCGAGCGCTCGCAAAGGGCGCTTATGGATCGAGTGCACCCGAGAATATAGTTCGAGGGTGTAATAGCTACATTATGATGTAAAATTAATTTACATCATAATGCTCGGCAAGAAGGTTTTACTAAATAAGCAAAGAGGCTGTGTAAGATGGTATTCGCATCACAATGCATTTTTATAGGAATTCCATTTTCAAATCTCATTACGTCACACTTTGTTTGAATTGTAAAGACTTTACAGTTCAAGCTATGCAAAAGTCCTTGGCGAAACAATCTCTTTTCTTATATAATGATAACAAAACTTTACTGCAAAAAAAAAACTGGAAATGGCGGTATTTCATTTCATTTGATCTGTGCGAATGTAATAAACTAAAGTTAAAAGTTAATGTTTTATTTGCCTCGCCATTATGATGTCAAGTAGAATGCTTACCTTTGTTGCAAGTAGCTATTACACACTCGATCCATGAGCGCCCTTTGCGAGCGTTCGCAAGGGCGCGAAATTGGATTGAGTGCACCCTCGAACTATATTCGTCTAAATATCTCGGGTGCACTCAATCCAATTTAGGGCCCTTTGCGAGCTGAGCTCGCACTGGCGCCAAATTGGATCTTGTTCTGTAATAGCTCCCTTACTACCCTTGTGTAACAATCTACTATTACAATAAAACTTTTCAAACTATAGTGGTTATTATAACACTGAATTCAGTGGTTAAGTTAGGGACGAGTATTAATCTTCAATTTTTTATGTTAATTTATCCGAGTTCTGTGGTTCGTAAAATAGACGAACTTTACAAAATGAATACCGCATGGACAGACCGGAACAAAGTATGTGAAACTGGGGCAGTTACTTATAACTTACAACCATTCATTCATTTATATGTACTACGCATCTCGATGCACTGAAACACACTTTTTGTTGCATCTGCACCGGTGAAAGTTAACTTCGCATGTAAAGGTCCATCTGTGATCTATTGTTTATATTGCACAATTCAATTAGTTATTGCCTCTTTATTATGTTGTCGTACATAAGTACAATTTGTCAGAACTTATCAACTACATCATCATCATCATCATCAGCCCGTATACGTCCACTGCTGAACATAGGCCTCCCCCGTACGGCGCCACGAATATCGCTTCTGAGCCGTCTTCATCCAACGACTCCCAGCGACCGCTGCAATGTCGTCGGTCTATCGAGTGCACTCGCTTTGTTTGTGGATAGATAATTCTATGCTGTAAAAAATTTGCCATTATCCTTTCCTTTTTACCAGATTAGTTTATGACGTCACAAACTCATCTTTATGAAATAGTCTAAGTTCAACAAACTAATCGCCAACCTCCATACCACGTTGAATACACCGGTTCTCGTCCGATCACCGAAGTTAAGCAACGACGTGACGTGGCGGGCAAAGGTCCACCTGCGACGCAGGAGGTCGCGAGTTCGATTGCCGCCTTGGGATGGGACAAATGTTTGTACGATCTGCAAGTATTTGTCTCGGGTGTTCTGGATATGAGGATTATTTACACATAATGTATAATATTACATTATTTACACATACAATAATTATACGCGACACCTTGGAGTTCGCAGTTCATGCGACATGGGGCCTGGGCGTACCTTCTCAGCGCTGAGCGCCAGCTCGGCTCGCTGACGCAGCGTGCTGGCCGCGTGCTCGCCGGCCGCTCCGCGCACCTCCGCCGCAGTCAGCTTGCAGCCTGCTTTCTTGAGAGCAGAGGACAGTCGAGTACATTCGCTGCGCTGTTCTGTGCACTGCTTCTCTTTCTCCTGCGAGAATAAGGATATACTACCTATGTTGAATTCAGTTATAGAATCTATGTATGTCTACTGTCTATGTCTGTGCAGTGAAGGTATTATGTATGATTATTATCCCCGAAGGCTATCCGAAGCGCCTTACTTATTGGCTCTTATGCCAATAGGTAAGGCGCTTGGCTAAATTTGAAGGAAACAATTCAATTCTGCGTATCACGTGATGCTTTATCTATACTGATACTTTGTTATTATTTTGTTTGTTTTGTATTCTTTAATCAATGTTAAAATTATATAATTGTACCTAAATTCATACACAATGTAAATTGTTTTTGAATAAATGAACTGAACTGAAACTCATTATCTGTCAAAATATCGAGTGATAAACAAGCGTATTCACGAAATCTGCAATGCTAATTTATCGAGGGCTTTTCTTCGATGAGTTGCTCGATAAGTCGCACGAGCAGCAGTTTTTGGCAGTACTCGATATTTATCACATTATATTCTATCCCCTGGTACTGCATTCCATAAAATAACACGTGATACAGGACGGGTCACGGTTTAATAGCGCTCGACGAAAGTGCCCCTCCACTTTCGTCGAGCACTATTAAACCGTGGAGAGACGTGTACACAGAATTGGCCTCCTGGAGGGCAATAGTGGCAATATATCTACTCGATAAATATGCAAGAACTGTCAAAATATTGAGTGATAAACAAGCGTATTCTCAAAATCTGCAATTCGATAGGTATTTATCGAGGGCTTTTCTTTGATGAGTTACTCGATAAGTCGCACGACGATATTGCAGTTTTTGGCGGTACTTGATATTTATCACATGGCATGATATTTTTTATACCGCAGAATATCCAGCTGAATTGGCCCCCTGGGCGGGACCTTATGAGAGATGTCGTCATGCAAAATTCATTCTTCAGTTTCATTCACTGCCCAGCCTCGAGCAGCTGCAGTTGGACATGTGCGTCTAGGGCTATGAATGGTACGCAGGTTATATCTACCTCGAGTCGTTTCTGCAGCGCCATGTACTTAGCCCTCATGTCCGCTGTGGTGGCCCGCATGCTGTTGGTGCGATTCAACAAGGTCAGTCTTTCGCTCTCGAACTCTGCTAGTTGGGTGAGGTGGCTCTCACATTGTGTGGCCTGGAAGGAAAAACACACGTCATTATGATTTCCATGATCACAGGCCATATAGTGACCCGGTTCTTTGGGAGACATGCGTGGACCCGAAGCCAACAACACAGAGGCCCTTTATGAGAATTAATGTAAAGGCGAGAGCTACACATAGCGGGCATCATCCTTGGTTGCACAATATGATACACCCGAAGATGATATCCGCCAGGTGCAAAGGAAAATGAAAATAACAAAGAAAGCCATGTTATTGTGGTGAATGGATTGACTGGGTTATTGGGTCATTATCATAATAATGACTAGGTGACCCGTCCGCGACTACGCCCGCGTGTACTAGAAGAATATCCCACCATGCATTGTTTTATTACATCTCAAAGGGATTAGGCAGCATTTTCGATGAAAGCTCTCAAGCGATTTGACTTTTTTCGACACTCAAGATACCGTAGGAAGGTCCCTACGTCTACGTACTATAAATCAGTTATAAGGATTAATAAAACCTCCAACAAATTTCACTCTGTATGTATAGTACATTATTGCAAACGCCGGGAAATAGGCAATTGCAGGTCGAGTACGAGTTTGAAGGGCGATGATACGAGACAGGCATTAACCATTTCCGCCGAGGCATATACATACCGGGTGCGGCGATTGTTACACGTGTCTTTTTCCGGCGTGCTCGCGAACGTAGCGTCAGTATCTCGTTTAGTCGTGTTCGCGCTCGTATTCAACACATCTCAACACAACCGTCCACACTAGCGAACCGAGCACACTGCGAGCCCGTTGAGAGTGTGAGTTCATGTTACGTCACAGCAGTCTGTACTCGGCTTTACACTAATGTAGACGCCTAATCCTTTCATTCCATGATACCTTGTGAATGTCTGTATGCAGCATTAGATACCTACCCCAATAATATGAAATGCTCTCCTAAGATCAGCATTGAGTATAGGTAGGTATGTAATGTAATGGATGCACAATATGATCCTTACCTTTCTATCAATAACAGATTGAAGCTTATCAATCTGGTCCTGCATCAGTCTTATCTTCGATGATAGGAACTTGCACACACTCTCCAAGGAAACTCTGTCTGGAATGTGAAATTGTTAATAGTGAGTCAAACATACTAAATACAGGCAACAGAGCGGTCCTCTTGCCAGTCTAGTGAGTAGTAATCTATCTTTGCGAGTCGTCATAGGCTAAATTGTTACTTAAGTTTAGGTAGCTTGCGTTGTGGCGACCCGATGTCAAGTGTAAGGAAAATATAAGATTATTAAAGAACTTATACACTAGCTGTTTTCCGCGTTTAGAATTTCACATTTCCACGGATATAAAAAGATCTTTTGTCCCATAAAGCTCCCATGGGAATTTGATGTTTTACCAGGACAAAAATTAACCTGTGTTATTCTCCATCCTTTCAAATAACTCTATGCCGAAAATCAAGTCGATTGGTTGCTTAGTTAGGGCGTGAAGGAAGGACAAACAAGCAAACAGATTTTCGCATTTATAGTATTAGTTAGAGCCTAGCTGTTATCGGTGCCATGATGCAATTTCCTCCACTTTTTTCATATTATATTTTTATTTATTAAACCTACATAAGTACACAGGTCCCCTAGTACAACAACCTTATTCAGCCACGGTTGTCTGGTAGAGATCGCTTTTTGAGCGATAAAACCGCCACTTGTAATTTCGTTTTATAGTTGTATTTTGTGAAAAACTACTACTATCGATTTCAGTGTGCAAGAAATATTTTTTTCTACACATACAGAGGGTGTCTCATACATAACATAATGTCGGTTTCTAATGTTCACTTTGTATATTAAATAATCATACAAAAAAAAGCCTTAATATTCGAAGTATAGGCCATCGTATTCTATGGTTTTAACCCAACGTTCAGCAAGCTCTTTGAGACCTTGCTAAAACCATTCTTTGGGTTTAGATGCAAAAAATTGTCGCACTGCATTTTCAACATCTTCTTTGGATTCAAATTTTTTCCCACGCAAGAATTTCGCCATTGATCTGAATAAATAGTAATCCGACGGTGCAAGGTCTGGACTAAATGCTGGATGTGGTAGGAGTTCAATACCACCAAGGTCTTCGATCTTATTCCGCGTAACTTTCGCAGTATGTGGTTTGGCATTGTCTTGTTGTAAGAGAACCCGCTTTCGGATAACTAAACCTGGATATTTCTCCGATAAAACCTCATACATTCGCATCAGCTGTCCACTATAGACCTCGGCGTTGATAGCTCGACCATCTGGAATGATTTCGAAGTACACTAAGCCCTCATAATTCCACCAGACACACAACAATACTTTTCCCTCGAATCAACCTCTCTTTGCGACGGGTTCTGGTAATTGTCCTTTGATTAATTCCATCTTCGGGTTGTTTAGATAAATCCATTTTTCATCGCAAGTAACAATACGTCTAATAAAACGATCATCTTTCGGCAGGGTAAGGAGCTGTTTACACACCTCTACTGGACGTTTCGCTTGAATCTCGGTTAACTTGTGTGGCACTATCCGACAACCTTTATAGATCTTACCTAATGGTTTTAAATGGCGATGTATGGTATCTTTGGAATGTCCAAGGGAGTTCGATAATTGGCAAGTGCTGGTATTAGGTTGGTTTTCTACTGCTTCCCTTGTATCCTCAATATCCCACGCAGGTGGACGACCTGAGCGCGAACGATCTTCAAGCGTCAAATCTCCACTATTAAAACGATTAAACCAACGCCGTGCCGTTCGCTCATTAACTGTATCTTCCCCTTTAATTTGACATATTTTCCTTGCTTCCACGGCTGCTTTAAACTTTTGTTTCCAATAATGTCTTAACAATACACGGATTTCATATTTATCGCACTCCATACTGTTTTTTATAAAAACGTACTACGTCGCAAATAAACAATGAAAGAATGATTAAAAGAAAGTAAAGCAATTGTACTCTTCATAGAATTAGAGACTAGTCTGAACAAGTAACGATATGTAGGAATTTTCACATATGAAAACCGACATTACTTATGAGACACCCTCTGTATCTATCTCTTTTACTTGTAAGACATGACAGCAGCTTGCTCCTTGATCTGACTCATACTGAATCCAATAAACAGTCCCCTTCCACGTGTTCCTTCTATAAATAAATAATGTTGGACAGTGCACACAACATCATCTAGCCCCAAGCTAAGCAGAGCTTGTGTTATGGCTACTAGATGACTGATATACATAATTATAATATATTACATAGATAGATATTTTTTATTATATACCTACCCATTAAATACCCACAACACCCGAGACAAATATTTTCAGACTGTACAAAAATTTGCCCCAAGGCGGGATCGAACCCGCAACCTCCTGCGTCGCAAGCGGACCTTCGCTCGGCACGCCACATCAGTCGTCGTTATAGCGTAGCAACGCGCTTTTTCAGCCTTTCAAAGTAAACCATATTTATGTATAATACATATCCAAATTCAATTGAAATCAATTAATACATTACTTGTGAAAAGAACAGAAAGACAACGAATTACCTACTTTCGATCCTTTAATAAATAACTTTTGTATTTGTATTTATTTATTTCCACCGTAGGTACACAGTGTAACCTAGACATAGACATAAATGATATGTCTATGTCTAGGTATACATGTTACACTTGACGTCGTTAATTCTATTGTCTCGGGTGTTCTAGGTATTTTCTATGTTTAGTAAAAAATATATATCTATGCAATATATAGTATTATGTATATGTATCAGTCATCTAGTAGACATAACACAAGCTCTGCTTAGCTTGCGGCTAGATGATGCTGTGTTGATTATCAAGCATTATTTATTTATTATTTTATTTATAAAATATTACCTTTAGAAAATGATGGTGGCAGCACTTTATCCTTAACATTAACAGAAACAAACGCATGCAAAAACTCCATATCCTCATTCTTTTCCTTTGGACAACAAGCACAGATAACATTCTGTGTTTTATTCTTATTCCTATTCTGTGTGTTATTTTCAATATCAGAATAGTTTAGTCTCTTCTGGGTATTATTTCCAAAATTAGAATCATTCTGTGTGTGCTGTGTGTTATTGTTCATGAAGTATTCATATTCAGTGTTGCATTCGGTTTCTAAACTCAAACTCTTTCTTCTGAATGGTCGGCGGAGGGGCGTGGTGGGGGCAGGAGTTGGCGGGGTGCAGCAATGTGTTTTTGACTTCTTTTCGTTTGAACTCAGTGATGGAGAGAAAATTGTAAAGAAATCTTGTTTTTGCTGAAACAATTATATGTATAAGAATTTATAACCACCCTTTTAAGAACTCTATACCATAAGAACACTTTCTTTTAATATTATACTTGGTACCTATTGTGTTTATTTTATATAAATTCTATTGCAGTGCCCTACAGGGTGCATGTATAAATAATAATAAAGCCTTTTACTTCCGAACTGGGTTACAATAATGCTCATGTTCTTGTGTTGCTAATACAAAATGTCCCTCTGTTCGGTGTGCCTTTTGGCATAGGCCTCCTCCAATTGCCTCCATTGAGGCCTGTCCTCTTGTCTAGTAAGGCCCATGGGTATGGCGTATATCATCTTCCCAGCTTGTTTTTGGACACCCCTGACTTCGGATCCCATCCCTCGGGTTCCTTGCCTAAGACCTAAGCTGTATAAATGTACATGTGAGCAAAATAAATAAATTATACAATGAAATGCTTTTTGGTTGGGGGTCTTCAATTAAATTAAAAGTTTTAGTAGTTACTGTCCTTCTGCTGGGAAAAGGCCTCTAACCAAACCTAATATGCCGTACCAACACAATGCTGCGTGATATGTGTACATGGTATGTACCTATTGGTACCTTTTCTGTATCAATGATTGCATACAAGTTAAGTTTGTGTAATGAGAAATAACTACTGGTCCAACTCCAAAAAATCTTACCCAACTCTAAAGTAAATTATTTATGATGATTTTGATGATGACTTAAAGGTAGCTAATTGACATTATGCTCAGTATAGGTTTTATCTAGGTACCTACCATGTGAACAAAGCCATAGGCAGTCTTGTTTGTCATAGTCTTCTAAGTCTACCTACACATCCAACCATGGATCTTTGTGTTGATGCTGAGTAGGTACTATACTGGTGGATGTCTTCAGAGCTGATTAAGGGAAAATACCAGAGAAAGCGCAGCAGCTTCCTTCTATGTAACTCCATCGGCAATCGACCTGCCAACCCCCTTCGTTTATGGAAGACAAGTTCGGCAGTGGATGTGGGTATGCTGAGACTAGATTCAGTAAATCAGGTACTAAAATTTGGTTGATAGTTATACCAAAACATCTTTTGATGAAGTTGACCAAACAACCAACAATTAAGTTGATCCAAACAAATGAGTTGAACTTACCATGTGTTGCTCAATCTCCTTCATCAAGCTCTCAGTTTTCTTCTCTAGTTGTTTATTTAGCCTTTTAAACTCATCTTCACGGGCTAATAACTCAGTTGCATCCATTTTTCATATAATACGCTGAAAAAAAAACGTTCAATGCTTCGATCAAACTAAAGAGAATACACAATAACTTACGCCAAAACCATGATCTAAGTATCAAAGAGAATACAATACTGACCTAAGTATGTCCTGTGATGGCCAAACAAACAAAACAATGAAGGGACTTCTGTAAACAAAAAAACGACATAAGTCAGGAAATTAAGAAAGTAGAGTTGACTTTGGAAATAATTTTAAGACTATAACTTTTTTGTTTTTGTAGCATTATACCGTTCACAAGTCTTCGTTGCTATGGAGATGGGGCGTTGTCAGTCAAGCAACTGTCCCTGAGTTTCCGCTTTAGGTCAAAATTGTTTCTCTATTCTTATTTTCTTGTAAGTAATTTTTATATTTGTAGGCACAATCATGAACATATTTCAAAGGATGATATTTCGTTTATGATAACTTGCGAAATCGGTTTTATCGGTTTCTGCTATTGTTAGTAAGAGTACAGCGCCATCTAACAAATTTGCCCAAAATAATCATCAAGGCTATCTAGGACCAAGAATTTTATGGACTCAGCCTTTCAGTTTTACGCATGTCCGTTTTTATTAGTGTGCTGTAGCAGATTTGTAATAGTGTGCATGACTAGGGAAGTGACTTTGCTGCCGAGCCGAACTGGCTTCGGCCCTAACTGGTCCGAATCAGGAAAATACACTTGAATGCCGATTTCATTCCTGATTCGTCCCATATTTAACAGGCACGTGTTAGTGACACATAACCTGGGCCCGTACTCTTAAAAACGAAATCGAAGTTTCTGATTCTTTTTCGTGCAAACGCTAATCATATGCAATGGACATAAGAGTTGGTTTTGCACGAACACGAAAAAGAAACTTCGATTTTCCTTTTCCGAGTAGGCCCCCTGATGCTGATGCTGATTTTGGCCATGTGCGTGTCGGAATCGCGAACCGAGTATGCGACACTAATTCAATGTAGATGATTCTGATTCTACCAATCGAAAACGAGTTTCGAAAAACTATACACATTTTATAGAAAACCTACGCATTTTTTAGGGTTCAGTAAACAAAAGGTACCAACGCACGGGACCCTAGTACTAGCCCTCCGCTGTCTGTCTGTCTGTCCATCTATCGGGCTTTATTGTATCTCATGATTCGTAAAAGGTAGACACTTGCATTTTTCATACGTATTTCATTTGCCGCTATAATAACATACTATCAAAATAAATATTAAAATGAATGGGGGCTCCACAAAATGTTTTTTGGCCATTTTCTGCACCACTCACGCGATGCAAAAATCTAAAATAAGGGTTAATGTTCGCTCCGCTTTCCGTTGCCTTAGTTTCTTAGTGATTTTGGGCAAGTGCCGCTATAAAACCTGAATTTTTTGTTCATCCTTCCTATTCCTGCGTGTATAGTCTAGAGCGCTAATTGACACTTTGAACTTTTAGTCACGGGTGTGAAACATCCTTCATTCAGCGAGTCTAATGGATAAGCTATAAGGACTGATTTTGCATAAATTTGTAATTGTTTATATGTTGTTTTTGCCCAAAATTTTACATCAGTGTCGATGTCATTTTGTAAGAATAAGAATATAATTTTGCAAAATTTATAAAAAATAGGGGCAATAAATCAGATAACACATTACAATATTATTATATAGCTAAATGCGTGCGGCTTTGCCCGCATGGTTGATTTAACGTTGTTGTTTTTTGTAAATAATGTTTATATTAGTGGCATTGGCATTTTGATTGATGTATACATAGATATTTATTTACTGTTAATTTTAAGGATATTGTATCGTTTGTGCCTTAATAAAAGAAAAATATACAACAAAGTAAATACCTACGAAATATTTATATTTTAACTAAAATCAAATTACCTAACTTTTGGACCGAAAACTTCCTGAAAAAATCGTGGGATAATAATTCCAGGTTATTAAAGTTATTATCTTGTGTATTTCTTTATTCCTCGTACTATGAGTTATATAAACTAAATGAATAAATCCTACGGAAACAATAATGATAAATCAATACTACATGCTTGAGAAGAGTGTGAAAGACAGTACTTTTCTGTACGAAATCTTGAAATGGGACGAATCAGGAATGAAATCAGCAATCAATTTGTTTTTATTGTCCTGATTCGGACCAGTTTTGGCCGAAACTAGTGGGACGAATGCGGAATAACCCGGAAACTAAATTTGATGGTAAGCACATCACTAGCACAGACGCTAAATTTATCTCTGCTAATTATTCATGGTTTTGGACATTATTTGTATCCTAGACTCATAGGAACACATGAACTAGATTGTTAAAATGTTGTTACTACAGATTTCTAGTATTAAACATAATTACTTTAACTTTTATACTGAGTGAAAAACTTACGCATGTAATGACAAATCCGGGAATTTTACTCCACCTTTTGTCCTTCTTGAAGGACTGTACACAGCGGAAACCGACATATTTTCACTTTTTCAATCACGGATTATCGTGTACTAGGGCTGCCGGTCGGATATCTCGCCATGCCAGCCTTAACCAAATCTTTGGCCTTAACGACATCATCCGGCGGGCCTTTGTCACCGCTAACGTACCAGCTATTCTCGAACCGAATGGTCTGTTGCGTGACGATGGTAAGAGGCCCGACGGCATGACTTTAGTCCCTTGGGAGCTGGGCAGGCCTATTGTGAGGGACGCTTGTGTCGACACACTTGCGCCTTCCCATCTTTCAAGGATATCCGTGAGGGCTGGTTCGGCGGCAGATTTGGCCGAGGATCTCAAGAGGCGCAAATATGCAGGTCTCGACAGAGCCTACGCATTTGCTCCCCTTGGAGTCGAGACCCTAGGTCCGTGGGGTACCGAGGCTCTCCGGGTTTTCAAAAAATTATCTGAGCGCCTGGTCGAAGCGACGCGTGACCCGAGAGCTGGTGAGTATCTGGCGCAGCGCATTAGCATTGCCATACAGCGGGGCAATGCAGCCAGCGTCTTGGGGACGCTTCCGACTGGTATTGATATGGACCAGTTGAGCTATCTGTAGATTGTTTGCAACAGTCAGTAGTTAGCTCAATTGTTTCAATTGTAAATACTAGTTTAATTTCTTTATATTATTTGATTGTTATTTTCTTTTTCAACAAAGTTTTAGATAAAACGCAGTAATTTCTTAGAATTTCAATAAAGTTCATCAGTCTTACCACAACTTTGAACTAACTAGTCAGTTCCAAGGTGACACGATTGACACTGACAGTGCAGTATAGCTATACGTACTCCAGCTATCTCTTTTACTCATAGCTTGTCTCCGAGGGATAAATAAAGATACATGACAACTATGGTGATACATAGTTAAAAGACCAGAAATGACTTATATTTTATATTTATTTATTGGAAAACCAGAAGCTTTTAAACACAGAATAACATAGAAAAATATAACATAGCAATGCTACCTCATGCTACCTCTACCTACTTATTTCTCTATAAAGGCTATACTCGAGGTTGACTCGAGGCTATTGTTGTGTCAAAAACAGCTGTTTTTAAACCAATTGAAGCAAAGCGTTCATATGTCAGTACTGTCTGTTTTCTTTGTCACTCACAAACACACACAAACTTGTTGACACTTCTTTGTTTCCCATATGATCCAATTCGGGATTTTGAGAACATTTTCGGACACAAAATTATATCCAAATTATAGAAGCGGTCTCAAAACTAGTATTGATAGCTAAATTCTATCAAAATTTGTTGAGATTTTGGCAAAAGACGTAATCAAGGTCGTTAAACTAAAAGCGAGATAGTAGATCGATAGAAAGAGAAAGGGGATTAAACTGCATGTTGCTATTCGTGTGCGAGGCTGTTTCAATCGATTTACCAATGAGAACAAAGCGAACACAGCTGACTTTTCAGTGTGTGATTGTGGCGAGCGAAATCTAGTCGCTCGCGTATCGCGTCGAAAAATCATAATTGAATATCTCTATTTTGGACTGCATTTCAGCGTCCGGACTTATTGTTACAGTGTAATAATGCATTTTAAGAGAAAAAGAAACGTTTATCGGAGTGTTATATTATAGCCCCGGTGATATATTTTGGAGTGACGACGAATCAACGTTTGCAAGGCAAGGTGAGTCAATAATACACATTACGGATCATTTGAGTGCGTTTAAAATGTTTTAGAATGTATGCATTCATATCCGACAATTAGAAAGTAAATTAACGGGTTCAAGTTGTAATCGCAACCCTAATAAATTACATAGAGCTCGTTTATGCGCGTGCGAGGTGGTGGAAAAAGACTTTTTTACTCGAGACGGTAAACCGAAAATCTCTGTTTTTTGTGTTGCGTAAAATCCCTTTTGCATAACTTCGGTCCAATAAAAGGTATTGCAGTTATTAAGTAGCTTATAGCTACACAACTTATAATGCCACGTAGTTATGTAGGTAGAGAAAGGAAAACAGAAATCAGCTGGTAGTCAACTTGTCAAAAGCCAAAAAAAGATGGCGGATTAAAAAACAGCTGTGAAACTTCCTCTTTTAAACGCAAAACATTCTATGCACCGATTTTTCTTCTCAGTGGGTATAACGGGCTCCCCAGGTAGTTAGTACCTACATACACGTCAGGCCCTTTCAAAACTGGTTATAGTACCTACTAGGGATGTGCCTGCCACGTGTGATTTTTATCGATAGTTACGGAAAAGGAAATGGCTGCAGGAAAGTAGGTAGGTACCTACGGAAGGTGATCGATTTATTGCCTTGCCGTGTAATCATTAATTCGTTGAGATTCTCTGTTGAACCCTGAGGAACCGTAGAAATAGAGGTTTTGTTAGGTTAGGTACCTAGATACTTTATCTGTAATTTATTGACAGGACTAACATGGGATGGGAGTGTAACACACACTAGGTCTAAGCCTAATGCCTAGACCTAGGGTGCGCATACAAAACCCTGAAAGAAAGGTTGATGATTCAGATGTCACTAAGACCAGACCTAGTAAAAACTAAAATAATTGCCGTTCCATTATAAAATGTTGGTTTTCATAATGCACGAAATAAAAAAAGGCATCTGTATAGGTAGGTACCTACCTATGTGCTGTCAAATTAGTTTACCTAGTTTAATTTCGGCGTCATCTAAATTAACATCAATGTTTATCACTTCCTGGTACCTATGTACCTCGTGCAGGTAGGTATAGGTAAGGTACCTACTTAGAGTAGGCTAGATAGATAGGTAGAACAAAAAAACCTATATCAAATTAGTTCCCATATAGGTAGGTACTATTTTATTTTGTCCATAATCTTTGTCAATTAGAGCACCCTATTTTTGTAAGGACTACCTACCTACTTATTTCGTAAAACATACGATTGATGGTTACTCGAATAAATTAGGTCATCTACCTAATTGGCCTTATTTACTATTATATTAACCTATTTTTCATCTTATCTAACTTTCACATGACTAACAAGCTCAAAAAGAGTTTTAATTAGTTGTTATTTTTATGATAAAAATGTTAAATGAAGATAAACTTGAGTAAACCTAGTTAGCGTGCGTTAACACTACTTTTTTTTTGTTATTATAGGAAACCACCTAGGTACTTAGATAATTTCTTTTTAATATTTTTTTTTTTTTTGATAAATCATTTCTGTAGGTTTCCAATTTTGGCTTGTAGCTCTCCCGTCCGATAATGATGATGAATCTCATGACTGATCAGATATTTTATGTAAACAAAGGAATTAGAAAATAAAAATAATATTAGTGAAAAGTTTTTTATGAAGCAAATCGCAGATGACCAAGAAAATGTTTTGTTTTGAAAGTTTTTACTCATCATTTCATTCCCTTGTCGTCTGTTTTCGATCGCTTTACGCTGCACTATTGAAGGATGCGTTTTGTTGATTTTTTTCGCTGTCACCTCGTTATTTTTGTTATAGACCGTATCAGTTTTGTTAAGTTTTCATGCATAAATGTCCTTGTTGATACAAAGTGAAGTGATTGGTATCGTATCGATGTCGATAACCATCTATTATTCCGCCGTGTCTGAGGCGGAAAGGACACAAATATCGTTTTTCGTTATAAAATGCACAATCAGGTTACAGTAATGACACCGCTTGTGCGGAAATTGAACGCGTATAGAGGTCGTCTATATTTGGGAGTATCAAGAATACAATCAACAAATTAGATTCGCACACGGTTTGTCGCACACGTTCTACTCAAATTCTTTATTCTTATTAATACAATTTAATATCGCCCTTGCATAAAAATATCTCAGTAATCCATAGAAAGACATATTTCTAAAATAAAGTAAGCATGTACGTAGCCTTGCTATGATGTATACAAATGTAACCATGTTGCTTTATTAACTTGCAAGTTTATATATCCAAGACTACTTACATAATAACAAAGTAAGACTTATGTATATACCATGTACAATATATCAAACCTATCTTGATGATAAAATGGCACATCATATCGACATATCGTCATGCTATTGGAATGGTAATTTCAAAGATAAACAATTTAGCCCACCGTTGGGCATCGATGACTGCTGCTTAGCTATGTAGCTTCTGTCATCGATAGTCCTTAGTTTCACCACAATGTTCACCTAATGGTAAGTGACAATGTGGCCGACGATGTCTCACAAGTTTTTAGGTATCCCTCCTCAGCTCACAATACATAATGTGGTATTATAATATTGGTCTTCAACTCATCTTATCCAATGTTTATCAACATCAGCTGATCTATTCAGATTTATTCGTGAGAGTATCTCTCATACAATTTTCTTTTGTTTTTGTTCATTATCAAAATTCAGCCAACGACCGAAAATAGTATGAGTGACACACACGAAATCATATGAATTATCAAATATCAAAGTGATTCATTTGCTTTAGACCTTAAAGGACTCTAAAAACGACACAAAATTCAAATTATTTAAGTAAATCTAGGAAATAAAGTGATCACTTTGATTCTTTGATAACTTCTATCTGTTAAATAATAGATTCAGGCGTTACTTTGCGGAAATCCATTGCACAATATTAGAATGAAGATGTAGAATGAAGAGGCAACATCACTGGCGGGACTCTGTCGGTGTTGCTGTGCTGACCAATCTCAATGTCAAGGTCGAGTATTGTGGTGTCCTGAAGATGTCTCGTGGAGAGACGAAACTAGTAGACAACTTACTTTGATGAATACTATCAGAGAAGATTAGACGGGGAATTGTTACTAAATATTTCTTCATTCTAATATTGAACTTCTATCTGTTTAGGCAAAATAAAGAAGCGAACAAGAAACCTTAACCTTGTCAGTTTTCGAGAGAAAAACTTGTCACAAGCTTTTTATCCTACAGACTTGATATTTAATCTGATATTTTGTAGTAAGCCTTTTTACAAAGGATATCTTTGACAATTTATCTGAATTTATTTATTGATCAATTCTGCAACTCGCTTGGAGTTTTGTTGTAGAAGCGTATACATTGCCCTTTAAAAGATAATTGACCTTGCAGGCTATCTGATCCAATGTTTAGCTAGGTTTATACATCAGTGCCGACCTTACCTCATTTACTTAACCGCCCTATAATAACACTGACACAATAATAGTTATTTAATTATTTAGTACTTATAAATAAGGTACTCACTCTTATCGTATCGTCACGATGCCCTATTGTATGAGACGGTTACCCTTTGTTCAAGAACAATGCATAACTTATTAATTGCTGTAAATCGGTATTTTGGTTGGGATTAGGTAAACCGCATTGTCAGCTTTGTTATTTATGTATAATTCAAATAGGAATATTTTTCTTAAATACCTCACATATTTTATCAAATATTTTCAAAACATAATACTTAAATATGTCAATAATTTTTACTGCTTCTAGAATCCAGGTGTCGTCAAAGCTATTTAGGTAATAAAAAATATTTAGGTAATTAAACAAAAAATTAACACAATGACAGAAAATAACAAGATACCTAAGTACCTATTATATTCATTAAAAACTAAAACACAAAGTTCAATGTCGCATGATTGCATACGCGCAGCTGATAACCGATTTCAATATTTTCCTGCAATACATATTTCGTTGCATTTATCACTCCATTGTTTACAAAAAATATCTCGGATCTTAACCAAGTAGATAATTACCGCTACATTATTATGTAGGACAGATGTATTATTTACACCCTATCTAGGTGGACCACTCTAGGTTATATTATATTAGAAAAATGCTACATTTCACACAGTAGCATTCATCTACTATAAAGTAAGCAGAGCTAGGACAAGAATTCGGAAGTAAATAAATAAATAAACAAATAAATAATACTGGACAATTCACACAGTATTATCTAGCCCCAAGCTAAGCAGAGCTTGTGTTATGTGTACTAGATAACTGATATATGTACTTAATATAAAATCTACATAGATTACACATACATACACTTCATAGATATTTTTATTATACATAGGTAGAAAACATCTAGAACACCCTGAACAAATAATTCCAGATCGTACAAACATTTGTCCCGAGGCGGGAATCGAACCGGACCTTCGCCCGCCGCGCCACAAAGGTCGTTAAAGAAATATATGAGAGAATATAAAAGGAAATAGAAAACCTGAAACTGAACATGGTATCCCCAAACGAGGGGCGTTTGGGAATAGCGTGTTCAGTTCGTCAGTCCAGATGTATTTTTGAGTGTATCACTCATACTATTTTCTTCGCTTATTGGCTGCTTTTTTACGAATAATAAAACTAAAGAAAATCAAACAATGAGTGGCGGAGTGATACACATTCGAATATAATGTGAATTTACTTACAGTTCAGATTTCAATAATTTAATTTCTTTAAGCTTACAAAATAAACAACTTTATATATATAAAGTTGTTTATGATATAAAATTTGACTTGTCTAACTGTTTATCCAATAATTAGGTACTACCTATAGGTAGTACCTAATTATTATCAAATGAAATAAGAAATAAGGTGTTATTGATTTTATCTTCACTTAAATTTTTAGTCCGCTAGTGGGAGAAGTGAACAAGAAACCACTGATACATTTATATATCACTTATGTGTCTACACTAAAACATGTTTTTGTCAATATTTCTATAAAACTAAGCAGAACGTTGAATTTCTTACATACTATTATCAGTGCGAAACACTGCGACATCAGTGGACGCAACTGTACTGTACCGATGTCTATCTATATATAACAAAAGTCGTGTTAGTTACATTACATACACCACTTATAACTCGAGAACGGATGGACCGATTTTAATATTATTGATTCGTAGGATTTTTGTCCGACCGGAATATTACAATAACTAAAAAAATTGGTTTCCGCGCAAAACCTAAAATTATATGCGGGCGAAGCTGCAGGCACAGCTAGTTTCTAATATTAATATACTTACCCATGCTTGAATAAGTGAGGTTTCAGTGAAGATTTTCCTTCATTCTTGAACAAGAGTGATTGAAAACCTTTACCTGTAGCAAATCCATTAGTGTTAGACATACATTGTAACATTAATGTAAAATAATATAATTGGATAGGGAAAGTAAGCCGACACGCGATTTCACAACGTGCATGCATATTATGAAAATTATTTTGCAATATTCCGTTGTTGCACTATTCCTTTCATAATTATAAGGTTTTGTTTTTATCGATGTTGATGGAATTAATAGGCTTGCTCAACCCTACCTACGTACATTTCTAACAAGTCTTCAACAATATACGTAGAAATTATAGCTATTGCAGTATTTTTTCAGAAACTCCGTGGAAAGGTATGTTTGAAGCCGATTTGTAGAAACATTTTTCAACTAGAATCAACTGGTAAAATAAATATAACGGTAAAAAAAAACAAATGAAATTACGATGTTTGATGTATCGATGAAGTTCTCTGTACCTACTCGTATTTACCTAGTAGTTGAGGGCACGAAAACGATGCAAAATATTAATAATAGTAGATTGTTACACAGGGTAGTAAGGGAGCTATTATAGAACAAGATCCAATTTGGCGCCAGTGCGAGCGCAGCTTGCAAAGGGCCCTAAATTGGATTGAGTGCACCCGAGATATTTAGACGCCCGAGCGAAGCGAGTGCGAATATAGTTCGAGGTCGGACTCAATCCAATTTCGCGCCCTTCCGAGCGCTCGCAAAGGGCGCTAATGGATCGAGTGAACCCGAGAATATAATTCGAGGGTGTAATAGCTACTTGCAACAGAGGTAAGCATTCTACTTTACATCATAATGGCGAGGCAAATAAAACATTAACTTTTAACTTTGGTTTATTACAGTCGCACAGATCAAATGAAATGAAAGGCCGCCATTTCCAAAATGTTTTTTCCGTAAAAAGTTTTCTTATCATTTTATAAGAAAAGAGATTGTTTCACAAAGGAGTTTTGCATAGCTTGAACTGTAAAGTCTTTACAATTCAAACAAAGTGTGACTTAATGAGATTTGAAAATGGAATTCCTATAAAAATGCATTGTGTTGCGAATACCATCTTACACAGCCTCTTTGCTTACTTAGTAAAACCTTCTTGCCGAGCATTATGATATAAAATACCTTTATAATCATTCTTAGTGCTCTCTGGCCTATCATTTCATTCTTATTAATGGAAATAATCCCTATAAAATCATTTATATAAGTTCTTAGTCATTTTCAGAAACGATCACATAAAGAAGCGGGCTTTGCTAGAAATGGGTTTAGGGTAATGGGCTCAGGGTAATGTGTATATCGGTATGAAAATAGAAATGGTCATTTTCAATACTAGTCATTTTTCGTAATGGACGTTACTAATAACGCTACTGCCCGCGGATTCTAACTTTTTTTCGGAATAAAAGTTAGTCTGTTTATTATTCCAGGTTAAAAACTTAGTGTGCAAATTTTCAGCCCGATCCATTCAGTAATTTTGGCGTTGTCATCACACAAACTTCTTCATAACAGTACAAACTTTCATCTTTTTAGGTAACTATCTGCTGCCCACGCCTTCGCCCGCGTTTAACGGAATAAAAATAACCTATATGTTATTCCAGGTCCCGAACTACCCGAACCCGTACCAAATTTCAGCCCAATCAGATCACCAGTTTTTGCGTTAAAGAGGAACAAACATCCATACAACAGTTTGTAAGGATGGCCTTACAATTTTTTTTCAAATTGTGCCTGGTCATAGTCCGCAAAAGGTACCTATGCTATGCTCTTTAAGTTTCTATGAGAAACTTTTCTAAAATAACGGTAAAAACTCTACGCCATTTCTATAGATATTCTCAATTTTCCAAGAGCTCTATGCATTAGGAAGTATAAGTAATACAGTCACAATGCAAACAATTCCGCGAGACGACACCATACGATCGATGTCGATGAATATATCAAGTTATCGACTTGTTCTATTTACGGCACTGTAATGCACCGCCGCCGCACCGCCGGTTGTTCAACTTGCAACACGTACAGTATACTGTACTTCAGTTGCTTTCATTTAACTACTAGTCCATCTGTTCTAGTTAATTAATTATGGTCAGCCGGAAAGATACTCATTACATCATACTCATTTATTCGCCGTAGGAGCACAGAACACACTTGGATTTGACATGGATATGTCAATTTACAAAAATATAGTTAAATGGTGCTTAAATCAGGCAATTATGTTTTAATTTACGTTTTGGACAAAGATTTCAAATGACCTCTGTAACGCATCGAGGAAGGTTCGCCTGCGTCGCAGGAGGCTGCGAGCTCGATAGCCGCCTCAGCACAAATTTTTGTACGATCCGACGAAGACACACACACTTATCTGCTATATTTGTTCCGTTTTCTATGTATAGTAAATATATAAGTACATCTATAAAGTATTTTAGTATGTTATCATCCGTTATCTAGTAACCATAACACAAGCTATGCTCGGAGCCACCTCGACTATTACTCCAGGCTCGGCAAGGGTCACAGGTATTGTATCCCACTCATCACTCACACAAGCTGAGGGCTGTCCTGCGGGGCGGCGGCGCGGCGGCGGCGTCTCACGAAATCGTCGAAGCTTGCATGTAATGGGGCCAGCTGTTTATAACCGTCTTCCTTCTCAGATTTATCAGTGCTTCCTCAACTCAATCCTTCAAAAGCAAACGAAAGTTCTGGCTTATTGGCAATGTCATAATATTATTGCATCCCTCTAAATAAAATTAAATAATTTAGATTGTTTAGTTCCAGTTCCAATGTTCTTAAATACATATATTAGGTATAATAAAATGTTTGTACGCCCGAGTGGCAGAATCCAGCGATCTAAACTAAGTCTAATAAATAACTGACTGTAATATTACCTGATTCACAAATAATAAATGAATTATGAATGAAGTCACTATAAATCAATGAACTGTTTGACATTTAATAATATTAATAATTTAATTTAATTATGAATCAGTTTTTTATTTCTACATGCAAATAAAATAATTTAAGCAAAACCTATGTTTATATTAACTTATACAACGTTATTGTTAATTTATTAAGAATTAAGAGCACGACATGTAACATGTTATAAAAGTTATCTATAAACTAGGTAATTGGTGTACTTACTTTGGGGCTAGATGATGCTGTGTGGGTTGTCCAACATTAATTAATTGATAATTAATAAATATAATAATGATAAATAAATATTAACGCCTCCTCCTACATAGGGTGGTTTTGACATAATCACCACGCTTAAATCTATTGCAAATCTTATATTAACTAAAGCTAGATAAGATAATATTTTACAAGGATAAATAAAAAACATAATTTATAATACTGAACAATTCACACAGCATCATCTAGCCGCAAGATAGAAAATATACATTCCTACCTAAAACATAGGCTGACAAATTCAACCCAGCAGCGCAGCGTTAGAGTAAAAAATCCCTTTTGGTAACTAGGAGTTGTTACACGCCCTTTTTGCGAGTCCTCTGCGCCCACGTCACATCACATTCAACTAGCTACCAGCACTAGGCAACAGAATGACGTCACACCTAATGCAATTAAACCTAGACGACCTGTTTAGCATAGTGGGCGATGCTACGACTACGATGTAGAAGCGGGATCGATCCCCACTGTGGGACATGGCACGATCTGCAAGTCTCTTGTTGGTCCTAGTCCGCATGAGACGCAAAAACGCACGTTCGATTCCCATCGTACAATAAATATTTTTATGATATGCTTATACATATTTTTATTCTCCTGGGTGTTTTGTAATAGAATAATTTGCGAACAAAGTTTTTATGTGGTTTCTATGACACAAGCTCCGCTTACTTTGGAGGTAGGTGATGCTGTTTGAAATAGCAGGGCAGGAAATGCATTAATATCACTATGCTCCGTCCACTCATTATTTTCTTTGTCTGAATAAAAGAATGTAATCTTTCAAAAATAGTGATGCGAATCTATTGACACGAAAAATATCGGGAGTAACGAGAGCTTCGATATTTATCGAGCTGACAGATTACGTGTGTTGTGTATGAAATTTTTTATTCATTCATTAAGTCAGAGAAAATAAATGCGTGAACAGAGTATAATTAGGTTTTGACGTATCGCTAGTAACTGTATAAAGCTATGAACAGTACAAGTTGGTTTCTTTTGTATGAGCTGTTGTAAAAACTCAACAAGCTGATTACGTTGCGATAGTGAAATTCACCTATTACCAGGTAGGTAGGTACTAGGTACAGCTGGTGGAAACACGTTTCGTTAGGCTATTATATTTATAGGTATATATACTACGTGATAGAGCGAAGATTTTTTCCTCAGTAACTAGTGCCGACAAATAAAACTAGTTATTAGCGATTCTTGAATAGGCTTATTGCTGTGAAACGAATTAAGTGAAAGAATTACATGTCTGTCCCTCCCTGTCCCTACGATTACAAGTTGCAGGCATTATGGCATTGGTCTTAAATACTAGGATAAAAAATAGATACTGGTAGAGGAAAACTGCACCAAATACGGTAAATAGTTAAAATGCTTCTCCGATTGCTTGGCACTGTCAATTTGTGCGAGGCGGGCGGTGCACGCGAATTGCATTTTGTTGGATCAGAGAAGGTTTTACGCGGAATTGTTACTAAATATTTTTTATCCTAATATCTTGCAATGGATTTCCGGAAAGTGATGCCTGAATTTATTATTTGTTGGTGCTAAAATCAATTTTATTCCGTATAGGCTTATGCCGAACAAATGAATTCAATTTCAAGTATTCATGCTCAGCTCAAGTCTAATATCGTACACTACAATTGACACTACATGACCTACCATTGTCATGTAGTGTAAGTGCTATAGCATGGGTGAAAAGTTGCTGACGCTGTATGAATCACATAATGATGCAATAATCGTTTTCGATTATGGCGAACATTTTGCACGCTCATTCTCATTCATAAGCTTTTATTTAGTTTGCTAGATTTAATTTTCTTGTTATTTAATATCCTCTATACACCTGGATAAAGATGCTTTACTCCGATTTAGAATACAAGATAGTTTATGTTAACAAAGACATTGAATGAAACTTAACAACAACTGATAACAATAACAGAAAACAACAATGTAACAGCAAAGTTTTCAGTAAAAAAAAAAAAGAAAATAAATGAAAGCTTTCAAATTCAAAAATGGTTTCGAGCTTGTGTTGTGCTTTGTTTCGATGATCCAAATGTCGTTAAATATTTTCCACTATTATTCCTTGGGTTTTTTAACTCTTGTCTACAAAAGTTTTTTAATTGAAGTATAATTTAGCTTAAATGATAAAATTCCTGAAGTACTAAAGAAATCAATATGTATTTTAAATGTATTCTGTACAATTATGAGAAATAATTCGATATTTTTTTTTTTTTTTTTTATTTGCTTTATGTGGCTTTAGTGTCACAGCGGCCATGGTAGGCCTATTGTGATCGCCACTTCGATTGTTCACCCTTGGAAGCTGCGGCGTTTATAGTTCGCCACTTACCCTTGCAGCTGCGAGGAACTGTAGGATTCTCTTCGGGGAGGTGTCTCGTAGCTCGTCTGGGCTGAGCAGGTGCTTGCCCAGATGAGTGCTACGTTTTTGCATCAGTGCTCCACACTCTCCTAGCAGATGGAGGGGCGTTTCATCTGCCTCCTCACAGAGTCTGCAGGATTTTGTGTCGCATAGCCCCAAATTGAACATGTGCTTGTTAAGGCGACAGTGTCCGGTTAGGGCTCTTGTCATGATGCGAAGGTTGTCTCTGCTTAGCGCTAGGATTTGGTTGGTGCACCGTTTATCGAAGGCTTTGATCAGAACTTTTGAATGTCTCATGCCGTTGGAATTTATCCAGAGCTTGGTAGATTCCTCGTAGCAGGAGTTCAAAAGGATTCTTTGAGCCAGGCTTTTTGGTACGCCACAAAACGGCTCGGGGCCAAACTGAGTCCCCTTGGCCCCGGAACGCGCCAGTTCATCGGCACACTCATTGCCGTTGATTCCCGCGTGTCCCGGTACCCATTTTAGGACAACTCTGTTGTTCAGGCCCAGAGCGTTCAGGCGTGACAAACAGTCCTCGACTAACCTGGACGTGATGACCTTCGAATCCAGTGCTAGGAGGGCAGCCTGGCTGTCAGATTCGATATTTTAGAGCACAGTTAAAATATATTATTTAAATCTATCTCACATTGAACCGAGGTCAAAAACGGTAAGTTAATTCACCCTGTAATCGTAATCTGTGTTGTTGGTACGAAACCAAATACGTTTTATTTTACGAGGCCAATGATTCTTTGTACCTTCTGTAGAGAGAGACTTATCAATTTCTTTGACATTGATGACCGACATAAAACAAAATGTGTCACAGTCAGTCAGCCATAGATAACAATTGTATGACAAATAATTAGAAAATGTTATCCCAAGTGATAACAATTTATAATTATCCCTCGTTTCCTAATTAAGTAGGTAGGTAATGGAACAATAACATAATTAGGGTGATTAGGATATCGTGACATTTATAAAGGAATGGGACTGGTATTTTGTTTCTAAGTGACATTTATATGTTTCGTCTATACTCTTAGGTAATGGTTATGATGGTCCATCCATACTAATTATTACAGAATTATTATTATATTATTATTATTGTGGTCGTTTTGTTCCTGCTCGGACTTTGACATTGTAGTGTCATGACGGGCGTTTTTTATCAAGATACCTTTTGTTCTTATTGCACTGATTTGACGTAACCTATTCTATGTATTTTTATGAATTTAATACTAGTTTCTGCCCGCGCTTACGAACGTGTTATTTCAATGAAAACGTTTAGAGGTTATTTATATCCCAGGGGAACTGATTTATAAGATAAAAAGTAAGCCTACGTGTTATTCCAGGGCAAGACCTAAATCTATTCATCTATACAAATTACAGCACGTTCCGTTGCTTTCTAAATAAAAAACACCTAACAGGCTAAAGGTTTCTTCGTCGCTTCTTTACTTAAGTCTACCTACTACATACCGAAGCGATAGAAATAAAAAATATCACTTTATTTCCATGTCCGTATTTAATTTTAAGAATTTGTCCGTGTACATGTATGATAATTACGAAAATTAATAATTTTTAATTTTCAGTTGTTTTAACGTGAAGGAATAACAAACATCCATCCATACATACTTTCGTATTTGTAATATTAGTGTGATAGTATGATGTGATTTCGACGGAACTACACAACAAAGACTGTATTTGCATCATCGAGTGCGGATGTGGTTGTTTGTGTGAGTCACGCGCGCGCCGCGCCTGCTATGTCGAGGACCTGCTACAACTTTATTAGGGCTCGATGGCCCTTCCGTAAACTAAACTACTTTAATTCCCTAGAAACCCTGGAAAAACCTATCAAAGTTCAAAGGAAACTACAATCCTCGACTTTGACCCTGAGAATGACGAGTAGCAGCGTGTTCACACGATTTGGTTTTTCGCAGGATATGGTTTAGTAACAATACAATTTGTACGCCGGGAATCGAATTGGTTTTTTCCCTAATTGTGTTGTGTTGTGACTTGTGAGTAAACCGTATCAAAAAACCGAATCGTGTGAACATGCGGGACCTTATAAGAATTGTTAAAGGACAGGATTAGAATAATAACTTTTTACTTTTGACTACATACATATATTGCTAGCGCAGTAGGCGACGCAAGATAAATAAAATGAATAATACTGGACAATTATTCACATAGCATTATTTAGCCTCAAACTTAATGGCACTATTGGCACTAGAAAACTGTTATACTTACACATTAACATTACATTTATGTATATATTTTTTTACTATATGCTGTTCGGACAGGTAGAACACCCTGGAACAAATATCTGCAGATCGTACATTTGTCCCGAGGCGGGAATCAAACTCGGAACCACCTGCGTCGTAGGCGGACCTTCACCCGACACGTCACATAGGTCGTCCATAGTGCAATCTCTTGCTGCCGATGATAATGACATTAATGACAGACCTCACAGAATAATTTATATTAACGTTGTTTTTACGAGGTTGTCACGTAGTTACGTTTGTGTATTTCTATAAACAACAGCGACCTAGTTGCTCATTTACAAAAGAAAGTTCTGTAATGATTTCGCAATAATTTCACCTTACTTTTAATTTCTTTGTGACGTTCCGTACCTGCCTATTCCGTCCCAAATGTTCTGTTCCTATGTATATCGTCGCAGTGATAAAAATAACTGATAAATAGACTCGTGTCGGAATTGGAACGTAGATTAAATGTAAGGTCAGTTTATAATTGTAACTTGCTTCGGAAATGTCGCGCATTGTTTCGACTACGTACAACTCTGTACCAATATTGATCATAAAATCAAAAGGTTTTACGCACTTTTAAAAAAAAATCCATAAAAGAAAATAATAAACTTCAACTTAAAGGTTTTTTTTTAACCACGACCTAACTTGTATTCAATAAAAAAAACATCAATACAATATCACATCACAATCAAAATATAAATGCGAAAGTTTGGATGTTTGGGTGTTTGTTACTTCGTCATTAGTCGTCATGCCTAATCTACTGAACTGATCGGGCTAAAACTGAATACAAGTAGTTCTAGGCCTAAAATAAATATGTAATTTTTTGAATCAGATCGAATTCGCATATATTTTATTAAAATACAAAAACATTTATCAGGAACAGAACTGTCGAGTTATCCAGCATACCTATAACACTTTTCAGCAACCCTTTTTGATGCTCTAGTCTAGTGGAACTGTGGGCGACGTAACGGCCCGCCTGCTATGTAGAAGTTTGCAGGTTCGAATTCCACCTTCGGATAAATGCTCATATTGTCTGTAGATATTTGATTCTGAACTAGTCAGGGTTTATTATACGTATTATGTAAATTAGTTTGTTTGATTGTAGGTTTAAAAGTACCTACCTACTCACATTCCATATGACAGGATGGTGTTTGATAGCACAAAGTCAACACTAATATTATGAAAACTTTAATGGATGATTGTTTGTTTTTACGTGGATGAATCTACGAACAAAACCTAGTAAATAAATAATAATGTTTCCGTAACAAATCGAATTTCTCTATCAATAACTTTAATTATTATTTTTTTATACTCATTTATTCGCCGTAGGAGCACAGGGCACACTTGGATACGTCAATTTACAAAAATATAGTTTACAATAAATGTTAATCTCATGCATCTATTTTACTTTAAAACTATCGTAGTTTGACGAATTCATACAATCACATTAGTCTACAGTGCATAATTAAATTAAATAATAATGATCATCTAATATTAAGTTTTATATTTTAATTACGAAACTATCGATAAGATAATTCATCGACATTACCACTTCACTAGGATTAAGAAATATTAATTCTATCAAAAATTTACAATTACAATACTTTCCGTAAACTATCGATAAGTTTTATCGACAGACGCCTCACGCGAGCGAATTAACAAATAAAAAGGTTGAGTAAGGTCAGGAGCCCGGTTATGTAGGTCTTTAACTCTGGAGGGTTTTTAAAACTAATTTGTAGGAGTTATTGTGCTACTTTTCGTATACAGAAAACTAGTTTCTGACGGCGGTTTCGCACGCGCTTTTCTTGTCAAATTTATGTGCTAGGATTAAATCTACACTATACTCCGTTTCAAAATCCTGGATATTTTTTGTATACAAAGTGGATACAGAACCCAAGGAATATTGGTGGAAAATATTTAACAACATTGGTTGATACCATTCGATGATTCGAAGCAAAGCACAGAAGCTCGAAACAATTTTTGGTTTTGAAAGCTTTCATTCATCGTTACTGATCTATCGTTCGTTTTCAAATTCAAATCAAAACATTTTTTGCTACAGAAGTGGGATTATGCGTTGAAGTTTGTGTTTCAGTTTTTAACCGACTTCAAAAGAAGGTTATCAATTCGTCTGTATATTTTTTTTGTATGTATGTTACGCGATGTATTATAATATAGTGATAGTTTTGCTGTTACCTTGTTGTTGTATGTTATTGTTATCGTTTATAAGTTTTCATTAATAAATGTATTTGTTGACATAAAATATCTTGAACTCTAAATCAGAGTATAGTTCTCTTATCTATAATACATATTATATTTTATCAACATATTTTGAAACCGAATTATCAAAATGAAAGGTTAGTTTCCCACTGCTCGGCAAATACCTCCCATGGTCCCTCCACGCTTCGTATCGCTAATTGAAATACAGAAATCTATATGAAGGTTTATAGAAAAAGGTTTATAGGTTACCTATAAGGTATATACGATAGAAAAGATCATTCAAAACTGATAAGGCCGTCCATTTAACAAGATTTAAATCATCATCCAGCCACCACGCCAGCATCTGTCCACAACACAAAATCCAAAATGGCGGTGCTATAGGTATCTCAAAAATAGCAACACTAAAAAGGTGGGTTTTTGCCCGCGATTCAACGGGCTTGTGACCTCAGGCGGGTCGACGACCTCGTTTGATGTCCTGAGGACGTGCGGGTTCTTTCCTAGTTGGAAACACTTTGAGAACGCCTGGTCAGGAGAAAAACATAGAATACCTATAGACTAGATTATAGAAGTAACATTATTTTTACTAGCTTTTGTCTGCGGCTACTCTCGTGTTAGGTACTTTGATAATTGCCTATACATATAGCGCTCAACAGTGTAAAGCTTCATAATGAAATACATAGATAGATAAATAATACTTTATTGTACCACACAAAAAAAAATACGGAAATAAATGCTAAGAGTAGACGAAGTACAAAGGCGGCCTTATCGCTATGAACGACCTCTTCCAGGCAACCTTAGGGTGAACGACCTGTCAAAAGAATACAATACAATTTTTAAATGGACCAGCTGATCTCTCTATCCATGACATTCGTTGCATGACTTGGTCATACAATTTTCAAAAATGTAAAGATACATACAGGCGTTTATGCTCTATCTTTGATTGTTTTTTTTACTTAGAAGTTTGATTATTCAAAGTACCAAGGAGTTACAGATTGAGTCTCTATTGAGAGACTTAGGTAGAATACTCGTATTTCATCTTGCAATGTACATATGTACTCGTATGTCACTATGTTGACCAGTTATTATCCTCACATATGGAGCTGAAACTCAAACTTATGTAAGTTCGGTGACAATGCAATGTCATATTCCCATCGAGCTGGTCTGATGATGGAAACCGAAGGTGGCCAAAGGAACTCCTAAACGAAACGACTTAACCACGTCGAGTTTTGGTTCGTTGGATTTGTCTTCCCAAGCACTTTGGTCCTAGATGTTATAAAAGCTTGTATTTAAAAGTTTTATTCCTGAGAAAAATGTCTTGACAGACGGACAACGAAGTGATCTTAAACAGTTCCTCCTGCTGTTTTGTTTAAATCTAATAAACAGTACATCTATGTATGTAAGTATGTATCGACTTTTCCTTGTGGAGTAAGTAAGGAACCCTAAAAGTATAACATTAGGGCGTAGGACTTGAATGAGTAAATCGAAGCAGCACCCACGACCTTCAGATTCAAAGCCAGACCACCTCCCACTCAGCCAAACAAGTCTACAGAGTACTTATTATACAAATCTCGAGTAGAAACAGCGTTTTAGTAAAAAGTACCGCAAAAAACGTCCGTGATCTTGACAAGTCCGTCCACCCCGGACTTTCGGAGGAAATGTATTAATATCTGCGACGAAATATCTTCCGTGCTTTCCTGCTCTTTACCTACGTGATTGAACGAAAAATTGAAGTGAAGAGAAAATCAATCACACCTTGTTTCTTTCTTGATAATAATTGTCTACCATATTTATAACTGTTTGTAGTATAAAATTTGGCTTGTCCAACTGATGTGCTTATTTTGTAAGCCTGAAGTAATAAAGTTATTAATTCTGATTCTGTTTTGAAAAATCTAAAATCTGACTTTTGAACCCCATAATTTTACACAAGTTTTGCAGGATAAATACATCCCTTGGGAATAACATTTTCATGGGACCTCCTCGATATCATTCTCTTTAAAATACCAAAATATTTTTTTAATTCGGTCCATAATTGACGGAGGAATCAACGAAAATGCGTAAAACAACATACATACAGCCGAACATAGAATCTCCTCCTTTTTTCCGTCGGTAAAAAAAAAACCTGTATGAAAACAAAGAGAATTGTTTTCATACCGGTATAATTACACTACCTTGTGTCCGCGGCTTCGCATGTGTTCATCATAATGATGATGCTGAAACGAATGTCATCACTTGTATCACTTATGAGTTGTGGCACAAAGACCGGGGTGTCCTGTATGTATCTGTTTATTTTTGTAATTTACCTACTATGGATGTTGAGTCGTCATTATTTGATGATCTCAGTGGCGCGGTGGGCGAAGGTCCGCCTGCAACGCAGAAGGTTGCGGGTTCGATTCCCGCCTCGAGACAAATGTTTGTACGATCTGCAAATATTTATTCAGGGTTTTCTGGATGTTTTCTATGTATGATAAAAATATCTATTTACGTAGTCTATTATATTAAGTAGGTATGTATGTATATCAGTTATTTATAACAGAATACAAATATTCTCGGGGCTAGATAATGCTGTGTGAACTGTCCAGTATTATTTATTTATTATCCTGAATTAGGTAACTTAGTAAATTTACAAAAATTCGAATACCTGAACATCAAATAGCTAAGAAAACTCCCAATATCACTCTCAACTTTTCAAACAAAAAACTAAATCGAAATCGGTTAAGCAGTTTGGGATTGAGAATAACTTGATGCCACAAACAGAGACAAACAAACATATGTACGTCAAACTGATAACAACCATCGAAGGCTTGGGTCATAAAGCGTCTTAAACGTCCTTGATAATAGTGATATGGTCAGCCTTTAATTCAACTCACATAATTAATGCTGGACAATCCACACAGCAGCAGCATCTGGCCCAAAGCTAAGGTGAGCTTGTCTTATGTATACTACGATAGATGACTGATATAACCCGGCTACACGCTCAAACATTTGTACATGTATGATTGCGCAAGCAATATGAGCCCGGCCACACATCCATCTTGCTTGCGCAAACTGTAACTATACTACGACGGTCGATGTGACGCCGCCGCGGGCGAAGGTCGGACTGCGATGCAGGAGGTTGTTGGTTCGATTCTCGCCTCGGGACAAATATTTGTATGATCTTCAAATATTTGTTTGGAGTGTTCTGGGTATTTTCTATTTATAATAGAAAATATCTCGGGAATCGAACCCGCGACCTCCTGCGTCGCAGGCGGATCTCCGCCCGCCGCGCCTTATCGGTCGTCATCCGATCCCAACCGCCCGCAGACGGATAAAAAAATCCTACTAGTGAAATTAATTTGGAAAAACCAATTTTTTTTAATGACTGTGAATTGACCTAGGTTACTTTACTGTCCGGTAAGCCATATGTCAATAAGCAAATTCTACAAAATCTAGGATTAAAATTGATTTTGAAAAAGTGTTAAAGAGCAACTCTGTCCTTCTATGCCTTTCGGCCACGAGTGATACTGAACTCTGTACATATATGTACATATAAAGTGTGCTGTTTGAATCGTACTTTGATTCAATAAAACAAAGTTGTTTGAACTATCTTTGTTCTCTGAGACATGTAGGCGCCCTGTACTGTACGTTATTTGCTTTCAGAAACCAATTACATTTTATTGTTATCTAGTCTGTATTCGGTGTTCATTTAATTATGTAGTTAAAGATTTTTACAATTTAGTGGAATAATTTGCTCCTCTTAGTGCCAATAAGTTTTCTTTTCCCAGTTGTGACATGAAATGATAACTATAACTATAACAAACACTAAATAATAATTAAAGCAAGGAAAAAATGGTCGGACTACATCTATCCTATCTCCAATTTCCATTCATATTAGAGCTAGAAATGTACTTCTTGTATACAATATGTATGTTTGCTTTACAATTCGTAGAGTGCGGGATAGCCCCAACACAGCATCCTACAAACTATAGCTGGCAGGGTCACTTCGCCGATATGGCAGAAAATTGACCGAAAAGTTATTTGAATTACATCAAATTGCTTTTCGGACAAATTTCTTATTAAAAAATCTGACTTAATTTAATCGATATTAAATTTCATTTCATTATATCCATTTAGTTTGATTTGTTTTTATTGGATTTTACTGAATATTTATAATTTAATTTACTATCTTTTATTTTCAATAATCTGACATAATTTAATTTTATGATTTTTAATTCATTTAATTTTATTAACTTCCTGCATTTAATTTAATTTTAGTACCTATCTATCTTAATACTAACATTTATTATAAGTGATCCTTAGTATAAGAATTACTAACAAATTATGGATCTTAATTAGTCCGAAATAAAATAATTTAATTTCTTATTTTATTTTACGTAGGTATTTCGTCCCGCTGCACACGCTCGGGAAAAGCCTCGCTAACAGATCGACGACGACGTCGACCTTTTCACGTCTTCATAAAGTTATCGCTCAAGTTAAAAACCTAAATAAAAACTCTACTAACATGAACAAATAATTTTAATACGTAGGTAACCTACCTACATTAATGTATCAGGTACTTACAAACTCATCACTACATAGTTTAAAACAAAGTCCCTTCCCGCTGTCTGTCCTGTCCATACTTAGATCTTTAAAACTACGCAACGGATTTTGATACGGTTTTTAATAGATAGAGTGATGTATAATATAGTATCAGTATTGCAGCCGTGCGAAGCCGGGGCGAGTCACTAGTAAAAAATATAATCTAGTAATGCAATCTGCAACTGAATCTGACATAGGTATTCATTGAAAACCAAAGTGCATGACCCTTCTATCGTCTAACATTAAATTTGAACCTAACACCCCCTCCCCTCCCCGTCTAGACGAGGGTAGGTAGCCGAAAAAATATAACCTGTTGTCTTGACGCGCCCCTTTTCGTTCAGTCTATGATCGGACCTCGCAGCGTGCGGACGTCCTGTTTAATATGGGAGTTTTTGTATTCTTGTAATTTGATTGTTAATGTTTTATTTAATAGTTCTGTGATATTGTTGTGATCATGTTTTGTTTATTCGGTCCTAGTAAGTACTTTTATAAGTTTAGTAAATAGGTGTACCTACATGGTCTAGTCTAGATTTTTTTTTATATTTAGCTTACTTTATTTTAGCTTATTTTTTATGGGATATTGTAAGGTATTGTAAAAGCTGAACAGAATTGTGTGAAGGGTGAAACATACATACGTTGACGTAAATTAGAATCCGAAGAAAATGGAAAGAGAGACTTTCATCTTCTCTTATTGTTACCACGCCTCCATTTCATTAATATGAAATTTGCAAAAAACTGGAAACTGGCAAACAAGACACATGATGGCCATCAACGATGAATTCAAGTATTTTTTTTGAGTGACCTAACTAACACGAGACTTTATTTTGCATTTATCTAAAATTTATAATGTAACGGGTACAACTTCGTTGTCTTTCATACAAATTTATGTAAACTATATGATTATGATAAGCAAAGTAATTGTATGTATGTATGTAAGGGATCTTCTGACCCTCACCCTGGAGGTGACTGCCATCAGGTCGAGGCCCAAAAGGGACAATGTTGAATATATGAATAACAATCTACTTACAAGCTCAGACTTTTTTTAACTAAACTTTTAAATGTAATATATTTTAAGTTAGTATTTATTTTTTATGTTGAAAGAGGAGGCTGTAACGAGAGCGAACATTTTTCTCTATGAAATGGAGGGGGTCCTTAGGCAATAGGATCTCAGGACGAAAGTTAGATTTCCTTTATCTAAAAGTGGTACCTAAGCCCGGCCATTCAGGTCCGATTTTTTGTCTCCTTGTCGTATCAGGGCTCATACACACAGCATCCGTTTTACTGTCAGTAAAACGAATCCTGTTAAAGGGATGCTGTGTGTATGAGACCTCAGATTGTCGATATTCGATTATCTAGACATAGACATAGACATTCATTTATTTGCTGCTGCAGTACAAAAACAGACATAAAAATACATTTTAAACATAACATAGTAATTTATAGTACAGGAAAAACAATTGCACAAAATAATTTTTTTTTCCTTTCTTAAAAAATTATCTGAAGGCATTCGTTCTATACATACATATTTTGTGATATCAAACAATAAAATAGCCTAAACAAAAATATTACGGTTGGAGTCATATCATCTCGTGAGCATAAAATGAGCGATATATAGGTTTATTTAGTGTGACTACCAGACCGACAGACAGAACGAAGTTACTGAATATTAATACATAATGTGGTAGCAGATGAATAAACTCATTCAGTATTTTACATTAATTTGAAAATCCCTATCTACATACATATATAGATTCTGTTTGAGCCATTTATTACCGGAACCTTCATAACCGACTGAGAGATATCTCATCAGCATCATCACCAGCCCACATAGTCCACAACTGAACATAGGCCTCCCCCATACGACGCCACGAATAGTGGTCCTGAGCCGCCTCCATCTATCGACTCGCTGCGACCGCTAAAATATCAGTATATTATCGAGAAATCTCTGTAGTACAGACAGACCACCATCCGTGCCGAAAACCAGGTGAACGTACCTTCTACGTCCTTTGTAGTCTGAACGTTGACCTAGGTCGCAGACTGTTAGTTTGTCTAGACTACCTGTTTGCTTAGGGCTCGTCCAGCCCTTGGGGAAGAGGATTCTGAATCTGCTACCGGGTGTTTATGAGACCCTCCGGTCTGATGATGACAGTAATATATACACCAGCCCAACTGGATGAGGAATGTTTGTAAAAGAAACGCCCTTACATAACCTCAAATTGAATATGTTGCTGGGTCTTTGTATACCTAATTTCTGTGCTGATTTGTGCCTTCAATAAATATAGCTAAATGTTATATCTGAAACTCGACGTCAAGCGAGTTTCAGCTGGTTTCAGTTTTTGTGTCGTGGTTGGTTTACAAACATTCCACATCGAGTTTGACTATTTTATAGTTTTATTTTTTATAACTATTGAAGTCCGGATGTTCATAATTTGAAACGGTTTAGAGCGGTTATACACTGCATCCGATCCATCAAAATACGGATATAAGACATTACAGCTGAAATCGAATATTGCTTTTCGCACTGCATCCGATCCGAATTCGTGATGATACGCATCTAATGTAAAGAAAAACTCGATCCGACCGAGGTAATAATTATAATTTTTACTTACATGACTATAGCCATGCCTATTTACAGCTGATCTATGTATTTATTACCCATTTGAAAAAAACTAAGTTCTTGATTGTTTTCCTGTCATGTTTGTTTTGTTGCTTTGAATAATAATATAAGCACCATTTATTGTAAACTATATTTTTGTAAATTGACGTATCCAAGTGTGCCCTGGGCTCCTACGGCGAATAAATGAGTATGAGTATTGCTTACAAAGTTACTGATTTCTGATCCAAATCCATTTGCTTTGGATCGCGGCACCAGGTCAAGCCTTGTGGCTTATTTTAACTCTCTCACACGAAACTTCGAATTTAGTTTCGGCCAATTAATGTACTCTTAAACACCAAATTAGCAAAGATTTATATCGTTAGATATGCCCTGGCACCAAAAACCGTGGTCCGTTGTCTTTGAATGTGTGCGTTACGAAATGCCGACGCACGCACACTAATGAGTAGTTAAAAATTGTGTTTTGCCAGTAAACTTAACCACGTACCTAACTGTTATTATAACCATATTGTGGGCAAAGATACTGCACATACTTTTAAAAAAAAATAAAGGTCCTACCATGCCCTGAAATCGAAAATTCTAAAAAGTGTGCAATCCGGGTAGTACCACAGATTAGCTGGTAGTGTTTCTTTGTAGTGCGGTCAGAACGCAACAGCGGAAACACAGATTTATAAAAAGGAAAGAAAAATAATAGTTATTTAATTATATAGCAATACCTAAGAGTGAAATGTAACGCTTTTGTCTTTATTTGTATATTTAGAATTATTGTATGGCATTTTGTGACACTTTTCAACAAAAAATGCCAATATTACATACAGCACGTCCGGCTGACACTGTGTTTAGATGTACACTGATTCCAAATGAGCGAGCTATCTCATTTCTTAAGGCACCAACACGGGCGCGGTCTCACTACGGTTAGGGCCTATCTAACGATAAAAATCTTTGCAAATTAGAGTGCCTACCAATTTCCAGCAAAAAATTTAACGAAGCAATCGCTTGCGTATTTTCGAAACTTCAAATAATTATGTCTCTGGACTATTCAAAAATATTTGGATTTTTTCTTCCACCTACAGGAAGTTTTGTTTGTGTAGGCTAACCAAAGTACAAAGGTACTAAATCTCGGAAATCTCAAGCAGTAGATAACTAGTCGAACCTTGAGCACAATACTCAAGGGCTTGATAGAACGGTTCATGCGTTTAGCGTACTCACGTAGGTCGAATCTTTGTTACTGCGCAATGATTCGTGAAATTCTTGTCTACTGAACGGTTAGTTCGTAGAAGATAAACTCGGTTTTAGAATCCTAGATATTATTTGTAAAGAAAGGAATTACGATACCAGAGACATATTGTAGATAATATTTTACTATACTGGTATCATCGGAGCCAATCGCAGAAGAATAGAATCGAAGATTCATAAAATGTTGATGTTTATTTCATAATTTAATTAGCTCTAATGTGTTTTCCATATTGAATTTGCGCCTTTTTCGCTGCGCGTGAGCAATTATACGCTGTGGAAATGTTTGTTTTAGTTTTAGTGATCACCTTGCTGTCATCTAGTTGTTTTCTGTTATTGTTATCGGTTTTTGTCAAGTTTCATACATAAATACCTTTGTTAGACACATTGGTGTGAGTGGAGGAAATCTTGATTTTGTTTAGTGATGCATTTCACGATCTCTATGACGCCAGTGTACGCAGGTCCGCATGAGAAGAATGCGGATTCAGTTCCCAGGAACATATGTTTGCATATTATGTTCTAGTAATGTCTGTTCTTTGTAAATTAACCATTATCATACATACATACCGGTTCCCATAACACGACCTGTTCTTCAGGGCTGGATAGATGATGCTGTGTGCATTTAACTCAGCATCAGTACAGGGTGCCACGTAACATGTCTACGAAGCCGAAAGGGATGATTGTGAATCCCGAGGGGGTCAACTTTTGTTCAAAGAATCAGAATCAATAACTTTATTTCTTTAGGCTTCCAAAATAAGCACTTAGACAAGTCAAAGTTTATACTATATACATAGTAATTATTATCAAATAAGAAATAAGGTGTTATCAAAATTCTTTCACTAAAATTTTTTGTCCTCTAGTGGAAGAAGTGAAAAGAAACCACTATCACATTTATATATCACTTATGTGTCTAATACATGTTTATTTTGCCTATCTAAATTTAATACGATTTAGATACATGTCAATATTTATATAAAGCTAAACAGAACATTGAGTTTCTTACATACTCGTACTACTAACAGTGCGGAACGGAGCGACATCTGACAAACTTCGCATACCCTATTCCTGAATTAAAAGAATCTACATTTTAAACAATTTTCGAATATGTAACAAATCTCTGAACAACACGAACATTGATGACCTCTGTGGTGCGGTGGGCGAAGGTCTGCCTGCAGGAGGTTGCGGCCTCGATTCCCGCCTTGGGACAGATGTTTGTACGATCTGCAAATATTTGGTTAGGGTGTTCTGCTCGTTTTCTATGTAGAATGAAATAAATATCTAGTTATGTAATATATTCTATTATGTATATCAGTTATCTAGTACCCATAACACAAGCTCTGCTTAGCTTGGGGCTAGATAATGCCGTGTGAATTGTCCAGTATTATTCATTTATTTATCAATACTTTCGCTTTACATTATTGCGATTCACAAAATTAAATACGAATGTAAAACCTTTAGCCTACATCTAACAGGTCAACTCAGAACAAGGTACCTTTAAATAACCCTCCTCCCCCCCCCATATCATCGTTGTATTAATACCTACTTACCTTTTCCAAAAGGGCCTGCGACCTTCAAGCCAATTTAGTGTCTCTACGAGTTATATAATTATATTTGGACACGTTATTTTCCTCTGACCGGATCAAATCAACCAAAGGCTTAAAGGTTTGAAAGTTATTAATGGCCTTTTCATGACCTTCTAAATCTATACGAGTGAGGTACACGTTGAGGGATTGCGTATTTTTGGGTTATCTTCGAAACTTCTGATCGGATTCAAAACTCCTAACCTTTTAATTACGGGCAGATTTCAGATTTCTATAAAAAAAAAGCTTTATTTCTCTCGGCTTATAAAATAAGTACTTAGACAAGTCAAATTAGCACTAAGACAAGTCAAATTAACGTGCCGCAGTGACCCAAAGTGGATCTTGGCCTCCAACATCAGAGATCGGTAGCTGTCCCGGTCCCTTGCCGTTCCAGTTCAGTCGAGAAGATACGAAATTCTTGGTCTTTCTCGTCCCTCCAGAGCAGTACCTCGGTCAAATGATAGGACTTCTTACATTTGGGTGACCTATGTACGCTTTGCTGGCTGCCCGATCCTTCCTATTCAAACTACATACATGTCCGAGCCATCGGAGTCACGAGGATTTGGCTTCTCCTATGATGTTTGACCTTTTACTAATTGTTAGCCAAACTGGGAATATATTATTACGAGTTTCTTCATACTAAAATGTGATATAAGATTTTAATTTCTTTTTGCAGGTAAGTGTGCCAATATCCTCCAAACATGCGAGGAAGAGAAGATACTATATTGTCTCGAGGGTGAAGAGGTACGTTATATGCTGTATGTATTCGAGTGCAGGATTTTTATATTTTATTTTTATTAATTTGCGAAACATGGGTAACAGGTATGGCAATTAAAATATAAAATGGGCGCAGCCATGATCAACTTAACAGAATAACAACTAACTTACATATTTGTTAATATTAAACTAGATTATTAAAGGACTAAATATAATGTCAATACCTAAATTATAATTGTCATATAGTCTATAATTTGTTAATTAGATATTCTATTCTTTGTATGAAACTCCCTGCTGCAACGCACACTAATCGGAATCGTAACGTAATCTCCTCACATAGCCGTCAACTAGCAGTCGGCGAGCCGTGAGCGCGCATCGTCTAGCCGTAGCCGAGTCGACTCCCAGAGCTGGTGATCTGCTTTGGTTAGTTTGGTTACGTGCTTACGCTAGGTTGACGCCTGGTTGGACGATCACTTTCCGAGTTGATATGTGTGCTATGCTATGACTAGAGATGGGTTTATGCTGGGCATTTACAGGGCGTATTTGAGTAAATTGTAACAGTCGCAGGGACTCGTTGGATGGACGTTTGGGGGCTGTCAGCAGTGGAGGTATACGAGCTGAGGATGATCGGATAAATGCCCAATTTATACCCGTTAAATGCTCTTTACCGGGTATAAATTAAAATGACATTATATTGGGCATTTACTCAATACGCCCTGTAAATGCCCGGCATAAACACATCTCTAGCTAAGACGCTTTGGCAGTGATTAGGTATTTGGGTCTCATAACATATCACAAGCTTGCATTAATGATGCAGTGTAATAATCTCCACATTAGTATTAGAATTTCCTTGCAAAAATAACTGGTAACATGGTAACTCCGTGTTTCTAGGATCCTACTAATCAAACCTTCACTTTCACTCGGCCGTCGGAGCGACCTAGATCTACGTTTCACTTAAAAGTTGCTCCTTTCCATTCTCGTAGCATAGATGTTGCAACTCTGAATTTATGTCAGTCTTAGGATTTTGATTAGATTTTCCCCTAGTCGCTAAAATCTATTGATTTTTATCCTTTTGAAAAGGTATGATAAAATATTAATGACTAAGTAGCTGCTGCCCGCGCCTTCGCTCGCATTTTATCATGATAAAAAGTAACATATGTTATTTCAGGTCCTAAATTGGGTATAATTTAGGACCTGAAATAACATATCAAACTTCGATTGATTCTACATCCCACTAATATTATAAATGGCAAAGTTTGTGAGAATGGATGTATGGATGTTTGTTCCTCTTTCACGCAAAAACTACTGAACCGATTGGGCTGAAATTTGGTATGGTTATAGTTCTGGACCTGGAATAACATATAGGCTATGCTTATTCCGATAAAACGCGGGCGAAGGCGCGGGCAGTAGCTAGTTTTAACATAAATGATGTTTATGTTGCCAGAGCCGGGTTAAAGATTTTATTTTGTGGAGTTGCCACTTGGCGTACTTTTATATCTAGCCAAGCCCTACATATCCTATAAGTTTGAGCAAAATTGGTGATGCCGATGTTTATAGTATAAAATTCGACTTGTCTTAGTGCTTACTTTGTAAGCCCAAAGAAATAAAGTTATTGATTCTCATTCTGAATATACGTAACTGTTTCTAGCATTCGTTTTAAGAAGAAAGCGCTCGCTCTGGCTGGAGCAAGATGATGCTGTGTGAACAAAAAGCACCGGGAGATGTACAGCTTCCTCCAGATGACTAATAAAAACATATTGAACATCGCACGTTGGTACCGGAAAAGACAATACCAATAAATAATAATTTGAGACCACTACAATAAAATAGAATTAAAATAAAATTCAAATTTGGATTTTATATATACTTAATATTATTATAATAGACTACATAATGTAGATAGATATTTTTCTATTATACATAGAAAACATCCAGAACTCCCTAAACAAATATTTGCAGATCGTACAAACATTTGTATTGAGACGGGAAACGAATTTTTAAAATATACTAAAAATCGACTTCAAATTTCATTGTATCAACGCTGTTTTTTAAGTTTTTCGGGACAAATAATAATCCTGAAAGAATAATATAAAGTCCCATAAAAATTATAAATAAATAAGAATATTTTTTATGGCACCACCTCGGGATTTTCTTTACCATAGCGTAAGAATTTTCAAAACCCGTCCATAATAGACTGAGAATTCGTATTATTATATTTCGTAAAACATAAAAAACATACAAACAGACGGACATAGAACCTAACCTACCCATTTTTTCGAAGTTGTTTAAAAATAAAATAAATAATACTGTACATGTTTATACAGCATCATCTAGCTCCAGCCAGAGTAAGCGGGGCCTGAGTATTATATGTTGGACTGGATAACTTACCAGGTGACGTTCATATATGTACATACATATTGTAAGCCAAGTCTAAATATTCGAATGACAAGACGCATAAAAATCGTTCGCAGATCATACAAACATAAGTCCCGCTGTGGGAATACGACGTACAACGTTTTTATGAACGCCGCAGCTTACAAGGGTGAACTGAACACTCGGAAGTGACGATCACGATAGGCCTACCATGGCCGCTGTGACACCAAAGCCACCCTAAGCAAATAACATAGGCAAAGAAATATTCCGGAGCTGATATAGACACGGCCTGTGATGACCTTTAGGTTGCGCAGGGGCGAAGGCCTACTGGAGACACAGAAGGTAGCGAGCTCGAACAGAACAATTGTTACAATCGTATACGTATACGATTGTGGTGATATATTTAAGATGGTTCCTAGTCCAGGTTATAAAAAAAAACATAATTATATCATCTCGCCGAATTCTGGCCACGGCGGTCAGTTTCAACGGACGTTCTCATTATTATAGTGCATACTATAGCTCCGTCCACTACACTACAGAAGTCGTCGCGTTGTCTAGTTAGAGCTAAGAACTGTGCAGTTGTTACTGTGTTACCCGTTAACCGATGGTCATGTCACGGCTCAGTAGCTCCGGCTACAGTTGTGCTTGAATATAATACATAATTATGTAGTTACAACAACATGTGTCGGTAATTTCTTCTTCATTATATACTTACTTATGATATCTTTCAGATCCAATAAGCACTTACAAGTAAAATTTTATGCTAGGTATAATAGTAGATTGTTTTACAAGGGACTAAACCATCCCATTATATACGAGGTTGTTATACTCCCGAGCGTAGCGAGAGAGGATGACAAGACCGAGTTATAATGGGTGGTTTTGGCCCGAGTAAAACACTCTACTTTTCACTTCGATTGCGAGAAAATAAAACAATTCAAAATTAGACAATTTTCAGAAATTTTATTAAAAATTAAATGCCGCAACGAAACAGTTCGCATTCTACCGTGAAGGGAAGAATCAACCTTCATAAAACATCATCAAGACGGTTCTATTTAAAAAAAAGATTGACGGAGCACCAAGAAGTCGAGTTTTTATGTAAGAGAACGAATGCTTTGTACGGGCTGATGATTTTAGACAAAAATTAAAAAGAAAAAATAGTTTTTAGCCCGAGGTATTAAACTCGAGTTTTAGGCCTGCTAAGCTACACTATTATGATACACTTTTTGAGCAAGAGAAGTGAAAATAGATTTATATATAGTAGGTACCTAATTATCACACATGACAAATAAGGTGTTGTAGATATTCCCTTCACAAAATTTTTTGCTACTGGAACTGCTACTGGTTTCCACTAGTGGAAGAAGTGAAAAAGAAACCACCAGTACATTTATAATACCACTTATGTGTCTAATACCTGTTTATTTTGCCTATACATATAAATCTAAATATAATGCGATTTAGACATCTCAATCCTAACTTAATATTATAAAGGCAAAATTCAGTTTCTTTGTTTGTCCTTCCTTCCCGCCCTAACTAAGCGACCAATCGACTTGATTTTTGGCATAGAGTTAATTGAAAGGATGGAGAGTAACATAGGCTACGTTTTGTTTTGGTGAAACCTCAAATTTCCATGGAAGACATATGGGAAAAAAAAAATTATGCCCCTAGAAATATGAAATGCTAATATAACGCGGGTGAAACCGCGGGCAACAGCTAATATTTATCAGTCAGCGTGGGACGGAGCTTCATTGATGTAATCAATTAATCATCTATGGAGTAAAAAAAGGCCTTCCTGATAAGGTTTTAATGTACTTACTGTTTAAATTTACGAATAGGGAGTTCAGTTGCTTCAGATGGAAGCTTATTTATTATAGAACCGCACGCAAATGCCCATAAAATCGAGCTGGTCTGATGATGGAGACAAGAATATGTAGCCATAGGAACTCCTAAACCGACTTAACCACGTCGAGTTTGGGTTCGTTGGAGGTCTTCCCAAGTTTTTTGGTCCTAGATGATAATTATAAGGTTGCTTTTAAAAAGATTTTTTAAAATGTTTTTGAACCTACCTAACAAATTCATCCAAACTTCCCTATATTACAAATATCATTTAAATATAGAAAATGTTTACGATTTGCGGCAAACTACTTTTTCGTTAGTTTTATTTCTTGTGAAAAAAAAGCAACCAAAAAAATTTTAATCTCGCACTAACACGATCGGTCACCCAAAGCCGTGTGCACTTCCTAAGCAGGAATATATAGGTGTATTAAAGATGTATAATCATTAATCGTGTACAAAATCCTGCGCACACGCAACTGTGTCAAGGCCCGAGTTGCGCTGTAGAACCTGTCCGCGCAGACTGACCGACGCCTTTGTGCAAGTCAATACAGTCTATGTAATGTGTACTTTACTGTACTCTATGTACACGGACCTTTGTACATTTACATTGCATAGTAACTAATATACTCCATCCACGCATTTTTCTGACTGAATGACTGAATGCAAATTCGTACATTCTGTTTCTTTTAAAAATAGTGTTGCGAATCTGTCGACTCGATATATATCGTGACTATGGACTAACGAGAACTTCGATATTTATCGAGCTGACAGATTACGTATGTATGAAATATTGCATTCCTTCTAAGTGGGGGAACTGAGGTCTGCACTGACATCTCGCATGGGAGTGTATTGTGCATTATCCCCCTGCCTAACCAGGCCCTTACCAGCTCAGCTCCTTGAAGTACCGGAGCCTTTCGGTGTTTGACACCTTCGTTTCAGCATCTCTGTGGGTGTGGATGTGGTTGGTGTGTCAATGAGAGTCTTCAGTCCAGCATGCAGTGTCTTGCATTTCTTCATTCAGTTAAAGAAAAGAAATGTGTGGATGGAGTGTAGTTGTCGCACGCACACCTAATGACTAGTTTACACGTTGTTGTAAGCTAGCGTGCGAGTCAGCCTGCCGAGTAGCTGCACTGCAGTAACTCGCACTGTTTGAATGTCACTTACGAGTAACACTTGCACGTGCGAGTTGGACAGTAGCTCGCATCCGAGTTACTTCAACATTTTTTGTTTTCACTCATCTACTCACCCGGAAGCAACTCGCACATGGCAGCAGCTCGGCCGTCGTCGCTTGCATCGTGTGGACGCGTTCGACAGTAGCTCGCCAGTGCCAGCCGGACAGTTAGAAGTGGAACCTGTGTTTTTTTGTATCGGTTGATTAACACTTTTCTATGGCATAAACTTGACTCAAGCATAGATCTCCTCATAACCCGTTCAACATGCCTGCCTCCCGCAAAACAGCGAATTAGTCATCGCAGTGTAGGTGTTACAATACACAGAAGGAAACTGCTGCGTTTCCTCTGAAAGGTTCTCTTAGTCGGCTCTGAAGCCGCCCCTTCAACTCAGCCCGTGGATGTCGTCAGTGACAACATCCACGGGCTCAGTTGGAGGGGTTGGTTCTGAACCCTCGACCGACACTGGGCGGCACAAAAACTGGAGTATTATAACTCCAGTTTCATTCCTACCTACAATAATTGTGTCTAACTATTCCGCCTGGCGACAGAATCTAGGTCATAAGGGCGCAGAGGCCGAATGACGTCACTATGCACTTTAAACTATACCTACATTGTAAAACAGACTTTAATCTCTATCACTTAGAGAACGAAGTAGACTTTAGTACGGTTACCTTGTAGCCCCGGACTTTGGAATAAACCTTATAGAGTTACAAATAGAGTTTAGAATAGACGAAAATAATGTTAGTTGATTGTTGAGTTTTAGCTTGTAGATTGGAAATTATAAAATGAACCTTAATAACGTCCTATTAAGATTCATGTTTTACTTGGATAAATGCATATTTTTAGCTAGAGTTTCTTGCATTTGGAAATTCAGAATGGTTTGTATTGTATTGTAGCTAAACCGAAATTAGAATTTATCAAAGTAAATAAAACCTTAAACTGGAACAATGTAGAGCACAATTTTCAACGGAAAAGATGTACCTGCAAAAGTTTTAATAATATTATTCGTATTGTGACTCTTCATGAAGGAAAAAAATCTTTTAACAAAAAAGAAAATGTTTATTGATTGAATTTAAGTGCAAAGCAATACGGTTGCTTTTAGATTGTATTGGCATGACATTGACGGTTGTTCACAATGTTAACATCAAATGTTAGTAGAGTAGGTTGTCCAAATGATTCTAATAATTTGAATTTATCTAAAATTCAAATTGTTGCCTATTTTCGACAATAATACATTAATATTATATATCATACATGTACTTAAATATTCCTTGTAATTGCTGTGTTATCCTTGATTCACCTATAAGCTTTAATATTATTAAATTTAATACAGCAGGAAGTTTTGGTTATACATTAATTTTGAGTATAAAAATTTCACACAGTAGAGATAAACTTAAACAAAAGTAATAAATAATATATAATAAGTTCCAATAATATAATTAACTAGAACTTTTAAAGTAGTACAATAATAAAAACATTATTTAAATTTCGCTTTTTATTGTTTTACCTCCAAATTTGTTTAGCACAGAATTAAACACCTATTTAAATTTCGACCAAGGCTTTGCCTCCAAATTCGTTGGAAAAAATAAAAGTTAATTGGCCAATCAGCTCCTGGCCTATTCTGTTGACCTGGTACTTTTATAGGCCTGCCACACTATGCTCCTCGCGCTGCCCATCGCCATGCTCCTTGCGCGCTGCCGCGATGTTGCTCTGTCTGCATGTTGCTCTACTCGCGCAATTAATCGCGACGCTCCTCACTTGTCATTTGCCTGTGCTTTAAAATGTTGCGCTGCGCGAGTATGTGGCCAGCCACTCGCGCTTCTATTGCCGACATAAAAACCGACAAAATCGGGAGCAGGACGAGGAGCATGATGCCGTAACGTGGCCACACTACGTCTCTGCCTCCTTTCCTCGCTACTTCCCATGCCACTCGTCGAGTGTGTGGCAAGCTCATTAGGTAAAGTGTGGCGTAATTAGTGACGTCATCAACGTAAAGCCTAAGTTCACCAACAGATGGTTAAATTTTAAACGGTGATTTTGACGTTTCCATGTTTTCTTACATAACCGACGAAACTGCCTTATTGTCCGATTATATTTTGGTGAGCACCAGCCTTGAAAAGTCTAGTGCTGATTGCAGGCTGGCGCTAACATTTAAATAAATAAGATGACAAATACCATACATATGTACAATACTTGTATAGAGAAATACTAAAGAGAATGTTTCCCTGGTGCTCGTATAGTATAATTCTTTAGGGATTAGGTACTATTTGTCTACAAAAACGAACCAATCGACCTGTGAAATATTATGATGAATGGAAATGTTGAATTTCATAATACAAAGAAAAAGTTTACAGAAATTATGGTCAATTGGGGAAATTTCGAACAGGAATGGTAAAATGTGACTGAAATGTGTCACGTCAAGTTTATGAAAATAACATTGTATAAACTCACTAAAATTATTGTCATAAAATGATACCTACAGGTCCCCTAGCACGTGCCAGGGGATTGTTTTCTAGAGTAGAATAGACATTGACACGCATCGCCATACATTGCGTACGTTATTGAAGTCGTAGAAATTAATATCAAATAATTTACGCATTCGATAACAAAGTGAGATTTTTTTTTACCCGACTACCGAAGGACGAGGGTTATGATATCTATTCTACCTTAAAGAACAGTTTCCGTGGTAGAGAGGCAGATGTTCTAAGTTCTGTTGTTGGTTGTTGTAAGTTGACGGAGTCCGAGTCAACTTTTGTTCAACAATTTTATGAATTTATTTTGTTATAAATATTATTACTCATAATATTTTATTTTATTTTATTTATCAATATTTAATTTCCGAAGTTCAAATTACGTATAAGTAGTTACAATGTATTACGTTTTATTTATCTTCATGGTGGGCTAATGTTAACTGTATTTGTGAAGGTTTGTTATGTTCAGGTGGTTAGGTTGCCGTTGGCACTGTTGTTTCCAGGCATTCTTTTATTCTACACCATTAACATAATGTCATCATAAGTTTAATTGCGTCTTTGTTACTCAAGAAATAATTCATTATTATTCTTCCATTATATTCAGTAGGTATGGGTTTTTGCATTTTAATATGGATACCTATTGTTATAAAATTCGTAAAATAAACTTGTATAGATTTAACTTTTAACATGTACTCTTAAATATGTACTTAAGTAAATATTAAACCATTTGGTGCTCAATTTATATAGAATAAAGACCTTAACGAAAAAGTTTATAACACAACATTCTGCTAAAACATGTGTCCGAAATAACGCGGAAGATAACTAACCGCGTTCCAAATTTAAAACAAGTCCAATCCAATGTTGACAAACATTGCTGCGTCTCGCTCACACGCGTGCACGTGCGACTGTCTCGTTCTAACAGGCTTGTTTAGTGAGAGATGACTCTTACTCGTAACTAACTCGTGTAAATTGAGGCCAACAACGCAACGGTCCAAAACTATAATTCTGTTGACTAATCATTTACTTCTCAAGCTTTTCTGGATGGTATTCGATAAAATTAAAAAGAAATACACACTATAGAGAATGTTTTCTTTTGAATAAAATTTGGAAATGTGCTTAACGAGGTAAGAATAAAAATCAATCGTAACGTCTCGTCCCTGCGTAACGTAAGCTAAAAAATAATAACGCTGCACAATTCACGGCATCATCTAGCGACAAACTAAGTAAGTATAGCTTGTGTTATGGGTACTAGATGATAACAAATAATAGGTACTTTATACATTTACCCCCTTATTCATAATAGTCTGCTAACTTAAAGCATTGCTATTTCTCAGTCTGTCTTCTTCTATTAAGCGGCTTAGCAACTGTTTTAAGTTAGCAGACCATTATGAATAAGGGGGTTAGATTACAAACATATATTTTTATTTTAACTAAAAAAGTACACGGATGATACCCAGAACACCCGGAACAAATATCTGCAGATGTCACAAACATTTGTCCCGAGGCGGAAATAAACCAGCAATCGCTTGCATTGCAGTCTCACCTTCGCCCACTGCGCCAAAAATCTTCGAAGATCGTTCCTTGTTTGTTACAGTTCCATCAGGTACTGCATTGGAAACGGCAAGCTTCTTTTAAAATACCAACGAGGTGAAATTAGTCAATCGCAGGTTTATTTTTATTGAAAACAAAGAGCTAATGCGATGAACAACGCACAATGTGTGGGTAAGCTTTGTTTTTCTTGATTTTTATGTACGGCTAAATCACGCCTTATAAAAAACTAATCAGTCATTCCACACGTCGCACAAACAATGCCCTGACTTCAAATCAACATATTTATATTTATACGGAACTAACGTGTTCTATTCAGAGCAGAAACTTTAACATCGTAGTTAGGTTCATGATATCGGGTCCATAACATTATTAGTACTAGCTTTCGCTCGTGGCTTCGCACGTATTCTTCCAAGATAAAAAATATCCTATTTGTTATTCCTGGTCCTAGAATTACAACTATGCAAAATCTCGGCCCGATCCGTTGAGTAGTTTTGGTGTGAAGTGGTAACAAACATCCAAACTTTCGCATGTGAAATTATTAGTGTGTTTAATTTGTTCTGCAAACCGTGGAAAATAATAACCAGTCACTTCGGCTATCCCTTTCTTTCACTGGTCACAAGCTGTCAGTCATTTCTTTCCCTCGATGAATATGAACACGTATGGATTAAGTTTAGACTTTTGTCCGTCAGTTGGTCATACGTCCGCGTCACATCAGACAATGTTTTGCCTGTATCTGTACTTTTGCACATTGCACAATGATACCTTATCATAATCATTATCACTGCTAACTGCAATGGTTAACGTATAGGTAGGTACCTAACTAATGATAACGCATTATGTAATTGTGTTTGTGTCACTTTCTAGAACATCGGAAAAGTTTCGTTCCGCTTCTCTTTGAGGTTTTACGTTTTTTCTCACGATTCGACGTTTCTCGGAGCTAGTTGAAGAACATATAATAACTAACTGTTATGCGATTTCACTCAAAGTACCTATGGTTATTATATAAGTTTTGAAAACTGAGGAAGTAAAACTAAACTATTGGCGATTTGGTAACAAAAACATAGTTGTGATCGCGATGGAAACTTAGCTTAGGAAATGTAATATACAGTAAAATTACTTAACCGACCATAAGATACGTTAATAGAAACAAGATACGCAATAAATACCCTACAAGTACCTAGGTGCTGTTATTGTAATTCAATTACTATGTTATTTACGTCTTCATGTTCAATTACCTACCTTCTGCATATATTTATATGATTGATTATTTCATATACAGATGCGATGAAATAAAGAGATTCATGATCATTAAACCTTCCTGTAAGATTCACGCCTGAAGCGAGAAAATAATAGTATTTTTATTTATGTAATAACCTTTATGTACCTAATTAAATATTATTTATCGGATATTTATCTCGTACCTTTTGTTATATTCATAATTTCTCGGCGGTAGCTCCGAGTACATCCAGTCGCCCCGTGACCACGATTGCTGTAACGCGATGGTAACGTACGGGAAAATATAACAAAAGGTACGAGATAAATATCCGATAAATAATATTTAATTGTGTTAACCAATAGTGTAAATTTAAAAACTTTATGTACCTATTTAAAAACGAAATAACAACCAAGTCTATAAAAGCTTACTTCAACGAGAGACAGAAACTCCCATAACCACACCATAAGTTTGTATCGATTCCCAGCAATAAAATACGTGAGTAATTCCGATAGCGATAAGGGCACCTTATCATATCACCAGCTGTCGTCCAAGGCCGCGCCGTCTGTTTGGCACGAGTTGTCTAACACGGCGTGACGACAAGGCAATTCTATAATACATAGGTAATGGGCTTCCATTCTAGGAACTGATTGGATTATGTAAAGGTCAAAAGGGGAAATTCGGACACATGTCCAGATTATGACTCTTCATTTAGAACTGGAACAATAAAAACGTAAAAATTATACTTAGTTTATTTTACGTTCTGATCCATATCACAATAAATAATGCTGGACAATACACATAGCCGAGACTTTTCTCAAATTCTCATTTGATTCGGGATTTGGTTTCGGATATGGCCATCCACTCCCATATCAAAAAGCCACCCTGTATAAGTTCATCGCTAGGTCACAGAATATTGTAAATTAGTATCGTCGGAAAAAACATGTTATTGAACAGAACACACTAGGTACCTAATATTTCTTACAAAATTGTACAATAATATCAGTGTTATCTCCATGGTTTGCACGTTGCGTTGCGGTTGTGTGCCTATCATACCACCTAACCAATATAACCAATACCACAGTTTCCTTTTATTTTACCTAACTGCTGCCCGCGCCTTCGCCCGTGTTTTATCGGGATAAAAAATATGTTATTTCAGATCCCAAACCATACCCATTTCAACCTAATCGGTTCAGTAGTTTTTTCGTTAAAGAGTAACAAATATCCATCCATCCATACAAACTTTAACATTTATAATATTAGTAGGATTATTAAGTGTATTCAGGTTGTATTATGTAACCTAATTATTTTAAAACAGGAAATAAATAAACATAGGTAAATGAGGGAGCAATATCTGGCTCCCAGTTTCTGAAAATTATTTGTGATAGCGAACATGAATGTGATAGATACGTTATTATAACGTGATTTTACAATCAGGGCCCGTACTCTTAAAAACGAAATCGAAGTTTCTGATACTTTTTCGTGCAAACGCTAATCTTATGCAATGGACATAGGAGTTGGTTTTGCACGAACACGAAAAAGAAACTTCGATTTTCCTTTTCCGAGTAGGCCCCCTGGCTCGCTTCCAGAAACGTGGAGTGAAGTTTGTTTGTTTATTCTTTAACACACTAGGAAGACATCGCTTGTACAGTCAACTACTAAAGATTGTCGTTGGGATGAATTACGTTTTATTTGGTAGAAAGTAGATAGGTATTAGATGTACAGTTCATACTCACTGCTGCTAAAAAATAAAATAATGGAAGAAAGCGATCGGAACTTTCCCTAGCACTGAGACGAAATAGGCTGATATTAAAAAAAGTTTATATCTGAACTACTTTCTGCCCGCGGCTTCGCACGCGTTGTTGCTATGGAACTGTTTTAAAAGTTATTTATATTCCTTGGAAACTGATTTATGAGATAAATTTGTTTTGTTCCAAGTTTTCTCTTTCGCCTTTTTCATGTACTGCAGCACACACAAACATTTTACTTTGATTTTAATAATAATATTGTTTGTTTTTATTAGTTTACTGTATAATTGTTGTAGTTTGTATGCGTGTGGTGTGTCTGAAGTTGCAAATAAAGACTTTATCTATCGCTATTATTTGCGACAGGGAAATATCGGCTTCGATATTTCCCTGCGTTTTCTTAATGTTCGCTATTATTGTGACCTGTCATTGAAATGTTCGTTTGCAACAGTGCACGCCTGCATGACATGGCCTGTATGCAAAATGATAGTGACCTTTGTATTATGTAATGACCAGATCAACAAGTAGCATTTAAATTAATTAATTTACTTGCTTTGACCGTCTATGTATATACTTAAACATCTGTATTTCCATATGATCGTACATTATGTTCGATGAGTGATTCGCCTATACTATAATACGTCTCCCCACATCAGCTGCCACGTCCACTGCTGAAGATGCATTCCCAAACAAGAGGGCCTTTGACATTATCACCACGCTTGGTGATAGCAGTGGATGTGTTAAAAATACATAGAAGGAAGCTACTGTCCTTCCTCTGGTAGGTTCCCTTAGTGGACTCTTACGACATCCACGGGCTGAGATAGAAGGGACAACCGCCCCACCACGACCAATTTTTGTTGGTCATATATATACTCGTAATTTTAAAATTTTAAAAATATTAAAAAACGACCCATTTTGTTTTACACTGTTTTTAAGTTTTTCGGGACAATTAGTTATCCCTCGATATTTTATGGAGATCATTCTCTATACAATACTAAAAGAATTATCTAAATCGGCTCCTTAATAGACGGAGAAATCGACGAACAGTATGAATGTTACGTTATAAAAAATAACATAAGTACAGCCAAATATAGAGACTGCTCTTTTAAAATAGAATTTCAAAAAAGATGGTCTAAACAATTAAAAAACAATAATAATTTTGATATTTTTTAAATAATTTAACATGGTAACTACGTTATGTCGGTGACTGTACTATCCGTTGGGCAATATAGCATTTCTTAATCCAGTTAATCTTGTGTTTATTTTAGTTCGGGTTCAAACTTACAAGCATTTATTTATCTTTACTGTCGCTTATACATACATATATTGTTCAATCGTTTTGGTTAAGCCGTTTTGGTCTAATAAGTAATTTTGTTACTGCCGAATGTATTTATTTATTATTATTGATTTAGGGAATAAGAACGGTTTAAGATCAATTATACTAATTGCAGCTGTTAGGTACTATAGGTTTTAATATTTTCTAAAAATACTAGTTACTTATTTGATCTCGCGCGGGAACACTGCTCTTTTCGGGATAAAAGTCGATGTTTCAAATCCAGAATATAAGCTATCCATGGTACCAAATTTCATTCAAATCCTTTTAGCCGTTTAAGCGTGAAGGAGTAACAAAACCAATACATTAGTAAATTAGTAGTTTGATTTAAAGTTAAAGTTATATTGAAGGGAAACATATTATCAGAATCAATAACTTTATTTCTTTAGGCTTACAAAATAAGCACTTAGACATGTCAAATTGTATACTATAAACATAGTTATTATTATCAAATAAGAAATAAGGTGTTATTGATATTCTCTTCACTTCAATTTTTTCTTCCAATAGTGGAAGAAGTGAAAAAGACACCACTAGCACATTTATAATATCACTTATGTGTCTAATACATGGTAATTTTGCCTATCTAAATATAAATTTAATGCGATTTTTTTTTTATTTTAATATTTCTTTAAATTTAAACGTAACATTGAATTTCTTACATACTACTGACAGTGCGGAACGGAGCGACATCTGGCCAAGCATTAACATCGTCGATGTAATCATCTATGGAGTAAAAGGCCTTCCTGATAAGATTTTGTTTAATGTACTGTTTAAATTTACGAATAGGGAGTTCGGTTGCTTCAGATGGAAGCTTATTATAGAAGCGCACGCAATTGCCCATAAATGATTTCCCTACTTTTCGTAATCTATATGCTGGGATGTGTAATTTGTTCTTGTTTCTTGTATTTCTATTGTGAACATCACACTTTTTCAAAAAGCTATCTCTATTTTTGTCCGTATACATTAGATTTTCATAGATGTATTGCGATATTACTGTCAAAATATTTATTTCTTTAAATAATTCCCTCAAAGAGTCGCGTGGCTTTAATTTATAAATTGCGCGAACAGCCCTTTTTTGAAGAACAAAGTTAGTCTGGAAGTCAGCTGCCTTTCCCCAAAGCAAAATACCATAGGACATAAGACTATGAAAGTAACTGAAATAAATTAACTTAGCTGTATCTTCATCGGTAATATATCTAATTGTACGAACTGCATAGGCTGCTGAACTAATTCTGCCTGCGAGAGCATCAATTTGAGAGTGGAATCAATATGTAACCCTAAGAAAACAGTAGAGTCTACAAAGTGAACAAAACTCATCCTTTAGCATTATCTTAGTTGGAAATTCTTTTACATTTGGTAACATGAATTTAATGCACTTTGTTTTTTTAGCATTGAGTAAGAGGTTATTGGCGGTGAACCAATCTAGTACGTGTGAAAGCGCATCATTTACATCGTCATAATTACATTTATTTCTGTCAACTTTAAAAATCAGTGAAGTATCATCAGCAAATAAGACTATATCACACAGATCTTTTGCTAAAAAAGGGAGATCATTTACGTAGACTAAAAATAAAAAAGGACCTGTATTGATCCTTGCGGGACGCCTAATTCAATTTTTGAGCCCCTAGATCTTTCTTTGTCAATATCTACTTTTTGAACTCTATCTCTCATATGTACATACATACATGTATACTGAATATTTCTACGCCGCCTTAAGTAAATCTTCACCTGAGAACTTCGGCGCATAGATCCAGCCACATCATGATTCTATCACTGTGATGGCACCCAGATTTTGGAAGGCCCTCCCCCCTCAATTCAAGCCAGTTCTTCCCATAAAAGAGCATTATCTCTCGCTACAGTCCTAGCAGATATATTAATATAATATACATGTGTAGTTTATTACATTTATATATCCGTTTAAAAAAATATTTTATATCCGACTGTAAGAAAACTCTTTTAGGGTTAATCACGCTTCTCTACATGTTCCTTATTTGTTAACTTTCTTGTACTTATGATTAAATTTGTGTGTACAATAAAGAATTTAAGAAAACCCAATATAACAACCATCAGCCTTGGAGTCGTAAAAGCCTTGTCAAAGTAGTGCCCCAGATCACAAAGGCCTAGTTTTAACTGAAATGAAAGTCCACGGTCATTATTTGCATATTGTCATTTGAGAGCAAAATTAGACTTTGGAAATAGAAGTGGATACTTAGGCCAGTCTCAAGATACAATGTTTGTAAACAAAGCAAAATCTATTCTAGGCGTCGAGTTTGAAAAATAAGTGGCAAAATAGAACTAATCGACAAGTTGTGCAATTCACAAATGAACAACAATGAAGTGATTTTTGGATTAAGGATAAAAAAGTTTGGGACGAGTTTTCCTCCAACTCGAAAACTAGTAATCCAACAAGGTAAAGCTTTCTAGTTCGCTTCTTTACTTTAAGTATCTTAAAAAGATTGAAGTGCACAAAAAATTTAAGTGATCACCTATTTATTTCCTAGTTTTTGAATTGAATTCAATTCAAATTGTTTATTTCAGCCATAGACACACACATAAACATTCATAGAATGCATTTAAAATTGATATAACTAATTTAACATTACATAATTTACATCAGAAAATGTAATCGGCCCAGATTACACCTTAAATTTCAATTACAAATCGAGCTAAAAAAAATACAGAACATTTCATCAATGTAAAATTAATGTCTAAATAAAAATTGTGTAAAGTTCAATCAATAAAAATAAATAAAAATACTCAAATGTAACCTACCTCGCACAAAGTCATTTCCTTTCACATGAAGCTGCGACAGGCGCCACAGAATAGGGCAATCAGGTTTTACCTATGTAATTTGAATTTTGTGTCCAAGAGTCCTGTAAGGTCTAACTCTAAAGGAAATAAAATACTTTGATATTTGAATATATAATAATTGTTGACAAACATTATTTCTTGGGTCTAAAAGGAGTATAGCGCTATTCTAGCTATAGAAAGCAATGGTCAAACATGTCAAATATCTGTTAGAAATGTACCTTTACGGCTACGCGTATGTAGGCCACTGCAATGTTTGTTATTTATTTATTTCCATATATGTGTCATGTAATGTATGTACCTATACATACTGTAAACTAGTCCCGTATTAGTAGTCATGTAGTGTATAAATACAGTTGCAGTGGATCCCGCACTATGTTGGAACTCTACATCTCGTGTAGAACCGTACAGCCTCAATGCACATACAGAATCAGGTCAGGGGGTGCGGGGACGGGGGGTGCAGTTACTGGGCCGCGGGTCAAGGGCGTGTCGTTGCTAGGCCAGAAACAGCCTGCGAATGACAAACAACTAAGGGAGCCAAACTGGGGCTTTCGCAAAGCCCTTTTCTTGCTGTTTGTTGACATATTAGCTGATGTTCTTAGTTCTTACCTACTTCAGTCAAAATCAAGATAAATATTATTCGCTTAAAACCATTCAATTAATTTTACTAGCGCTCAGTGCTTAAAAGATGGTCGAAGTGCGACTGTGATACTCATTTGATATTTTGAGTTTAAAACTAAAACCCGATTACGTAAAAATCTAAAACAAGCATTCACCGATTGTCCTTATCATTATTATGTTATGATTCTCTCGGTAGTCGGAGGCACCCACCCCTCAAATACGTAGGGTACGAGTAGGAACAAAGGAACAGGAAGGAGACTAGCCATGAGGTTAGTCTTCGTTGAGACTGGCCGCCGTGGTCAAAATTCGGCTAGAAGAACATCATCATCACTGTAATGTGTTGTTTTGAGTTTCATAAATTTATTTCGTTTCTTTCTTCATCAGATGCTGTGCTCGGAAGGTGCGTCGGGGCCGGGCCTGCTGTTGCAGCTTGGCCGGCTGATAGTGCGTGCCCGCAGTGACAGCCCCTCGCCCACCAAGCACAAGCACCCCCAGCACCCCCATGCACACCAGGTAACTGTTCACGATAGCTCTGTATTTCATTAAGTTTTCTCTCAATATCCATCTTTACCACTTGTCCCGATATAGCGATAATGTGATGTCCGCTAAAGTAAACTTGTGGTAAACGGAGTGTGTAAATGATCCTGTCACACATCCGTGTTGCACAGATTACTTAGAAATAAAGAAATTTTATTTTACTGTTTGCCAATGTTAGTTGTGAAGCTCTTTAATAGAATAAGACCGGGGCGCGCGGCGGCGACCATGTCTGTTGCATTACGGAAAACGGTATCGCAGCAGATTCTGCCTTTGCTCTGCAGTGGCACGATACAGGCTAAGTAGATCAATAATAATTGAATTGTTTTCCATCCCTTACAGACGCACATCCAGCAGCCGGTGAGCGAGGAGGATGCACGGCTGGAGGCCACCCTCAGCGCACACATCGACGCGCTCTGGACGCAGCAGGCTCCCTTCTGTGTCGAGGTAAAACTTAACGTTATTTCTTTGTCTATGCATCCCTCGTGAGGTTCTGCCCTGATGCCTGTCTTACCCCAGTTAACCTTCGTTCAAAACTACACTTTGCGTTGGTATTATAGAGTATTCTGTGGTTTTGCCAAGTTTACATAGGAAACCTACTTGAGACAGAATGAATAAATAACCCACGTGATGTTAAATGGTAAACTCACCTGTAATTACCTACTCGCAGGTCACGTTAACAACGCGCCAAGTGCTTTACCGTGAATTACTCATCGTCCGTCAATTTGAGACATCGAATTTAAACAATTTTGTTTTCCTTTTTAATTATGTGATGTGGTATGCCTCAGAAGAGTGTTCAGGTCAAGTGCGGTGCGTGGGATTTGTAAAGTCGGGAGCCACCTGAGTGGCTCATTTCTGAAAATTTATCTCAACAATCGTCAATTATGTTTGTTAGATCAGTCAAAACAGCAGCGAAGTTAAACACGAGTCAATGTGATAAATAATTGGTAAATACAAAACCACATAGTTTTATCAGAATCATACAGGTAATACAAGGATCTCGGGGAGTTACGATTTTACGCTACTGGTAGCACCAGGAAACAGACTCGCCGATGACGATGTTGACGTGGCAAGTATCACCCACGTGACCATCCATACCATATATTCTTATACCATCCAGGCAGGGGCTGAGTTAGAGGGGTCGATTCCATTCGTACATAGCGACCGTCACGACCACTATTCTCTGCTCATGTTCAATCTCTTGTCGTCTCCAGGTGGTGCTCGCGCCGTCCTGTCCTGACTGCTACACGTCCATGTCTCGCGATGATTCTTCAGTGCGAGGTGTTTTGTTGGAGCGGTGGACGATGCGGGCGCTGTTGGATAAGTTAGTATAACATACGTATATAATAAATGGGATTGCAGCAGTTCCGCTCAGATCGGGTTTGAACTGAACAGGACAGTATGAAAGATGAGGACATTCACATAGCCTCTTTCTTATTTAATAGTTTGTAGTTTGTAATACGTTGATAATTTTTATTTTCAATTAAAATAATGTCAATGAAATGTAAATGAACTAAATAAAGTGGAGTTTCGTTTATCCAAATAGGTAAGACTTAAAAACTTCTGGTTTCGTATGGGACTGCCTTCATAAAATGTACCTTGTATGTGTTGTTGTACTAACTAACCTACCATCTGAAATCATCATTATCCAATTTTGACAAGAATTTTAAGTGTCATTCATAATACTTCTCTATAATGTCAGACAAATTGATGTAATGTATTTTTAAATGATTCTTTTTGCCAATAAACTACTGGTTCAAAATCATGTTGAATATAAATTCAACATGATTTTGAACCAGTCCATCTGACATGCCGCACAGATTGCATCTAATTTTCTTTAAAATAACGTTACTACATCCATCTCAAAATTAACGCAAACATATTATATTTTGTATATTGAAAGAATAACATACACTAATGTAAGGTTTTAAAAATGATATAGTTTGGATAGATAGGATACATGGATGGATGCTTGTTTATTACTTCTTGCTAATTTCTGATTGAAAATTTCCGTATAAACGGGAAGCGGCTGGCAGAAAAGTAACTACTCCATCTTTTGACTCTCCAAACCGTCATCGAAGCACACTAATAATGTGGTTTGTTCCAGGAGCGAAAGCCCAAGCGTGATCAGTTCCCCCTGGCTGCTGAACGCAGTTCGATCCCAGCTGCACTTCTCACAGCTGAGCGCGTGGCGTGCGCGCCGCGTGCCCAGGCACGAACGCAGGTAATTCCCACTTTACCAGCAGTTTACCAGTCACCAAGTTCCATGCTACTTACTACCATTAACAGCCACTAACTTTTTCCTCGTCACAGACGGAGGCACCGTCTGTGACCAGAGACGAGGCACCTTGACGGGGAAAGGCTACCGCGACACATGTCAGTTTTACTATAAAAAGCTATCGTAGGTTGACGAATTAATTAGGGATATAGGCGGATTAACTACGAACCTTCTTTGTGTTGGAAGAATACCAACATTTCATCCATCTAGGAGGGACTTGTTCAGGGTGAGTGCGGCGGTACGAGCCGCGCGCGTGACGCCGTGCCGCGAACCTGAACTGACTGCGTTTGAGAGTTCTGTATCTCCGTCTTCGATGGTCTAGCTAGGTGGAGACTTGATCTATTTGGAAGCTGATGGTGATTCCACCCACCATCAGCGCCAACAAAGGAAGGTCGGAAGATCTTATCTACTATAAGCTGATGTACCTGCTCCACATATCCAGTCTTTGAAACAGCAGACATACCAAGAACAATAGAAAACCAAACTAATACGCCGGAGATTGTTTTATTGTCTGTCTTAGCTCAGATATGTATGTTTGCTATTTTTGTAAAAGATGAAATGGTATATTTTGTTAAATGTAGCATTTGGTTTGTGCTATAGTCATTATAAGATATTCGTTAAATAAGTAAATACTGAGGTTGCAATCGCCAGTGGGTATTGCTACCACAATGCTAATCTCCCGTCAAAACTACCGAATCACATCCCAGATCCTATTTCTTACATTTGTTTTCCCCAATTTCCAGGAGAAAGCTAAGCCGCGAGCAGTGCAACATCAAGAAGCTGGAAGCGAACGTGGACGAGGAGCCCGAACGCAAGCTGACCGTCGTATACTCAGTCAAGAGTCCGCCTGAACGTCCCAGAGAGTTCGCCAAGCCCCCCGCCGGCCACACCTTCCCACTCACCGACACTGGAAATAACACTTACCTGAAGGTGGGTCTACTCTAATCAGGCTTTCAAAGGCCTCAACGGATAGGTGTAGTTTGTCAATGTCAATGTCACCAATAGCGATGAAGATTTACCTCCCCCTATTCGATTTCACCCCCAATCAGTTGCATTCCAAAACAAATCAAGCAGATTTGACCCAAAATCTTGCACGCAAATCTGTTGCAACTCAAAACTTATCGTGCAGATTTCGCCCCTAAGTTTTATAACCATAAATGTGTTGCACGGATAAAATGGAAATCGGTGTTCGAAATACTAATTACTTATGATTTCTGCGCTACTTGTATATAATTGACATGTGTGGACCGTGCAGATTGGCCAAAGATAGTCTCGTCTGACCGCCTGCTCTCCCCACATGGTCCTCGAAAGACCGCGTCTCTTCAACTAACATCCTCTCTACAGCCCTATGTTGGTGTCTAATAAATGTATTACTCGTCAGGTGGTCCTGGAAAGTCTGCCGCGCCTCGATGAGATCCCGGAGGTGCGGTGCGGCTGCAAGCGGCGCAGCAGTAAGGATTGCATCGCGGACGAACTGGGCGCCCGGCTCAATGATCTCAGTATAGGTCAGTCGTGCATACATACATACATTTAGTGATGGTGCTCGCTCTCGTACGTCAAATCTAAAAGTCGCCTTCTAGGTAAGACGTATTGGTCGACTGACTGACTCCTTTATTAATCACAACTAAAGATGCGCGACTGCGAATTATCTGTCTAGTCAAATCATGAACAACTACTAATTTCCTTATTCGACTTGAATTTTAGTAATATACTAATCTTCAAAGTCGAATGAAACTACTAATTAGTAATTACTAATGTCTCAATGAATGGATCATTCATGGCTCCGAGTCGACTTTGTTAGTCGACCGATGGTTTTGAGTGATGAATGAATTATTCGTCGCTCCTGCGGGGATTGAATCGAAACCGACTCAGGCAGTCGAACGAATGACTCGCGATTACTAACCAAATTAGTAACTAATTTGCTCTAGTCATTCGAATCGTTCGAATGACTTGTCAAGTCGAATAATTCGAATGAAATGATTCATAGTCGCGCATCTTTAATCATAACTCAGTGTGAATACCAACACCCACCAGGCAAAGAAATGGTTCCGTACTAATAATTGTGCTAAATTCCCAAGATCGATTTCAAACATTGTACTTTAATGTAGTGATTTGAACAGTTTAGTCCAAATCCAAATCAAAGTCAGTATAAAATCAGCCAACTTTCTGATGTAGTAAATCTCTCACTCTCTTCCTCTTCCACAGGTTCTAGAAAATACGAAGGTGCTATAAACTCTAACATAGGAACGCCCGGACGTCGCAACTCCATCATCTCCAACCCGAACCCCACCTCAGACTACCTCCTCTCCGTGACGGACAACGTGCTCGACGATAGGATGCACACCCCTTGCAGCGAGAACGGAAAACACAAGTGCAACTGTGACGACGAGTCCGACACGAACAAGAACCAAGCTAAGAAACTAGACGAACGACGCATCAAGGAAATCGCTAAATACAAAAGAAGAATCAGAAAAGAAAAGTTGAGGAAATTCTGTGATAGCACCTCTTCCGAAGGGGAAAAGAAAGAGACGACTTCCATACCTATACTACAGGCCTCCAGGTTCGATCGTTTCCGAGCTATAGGCTGCTACAGGAACCAGACCTATCTCACGCTGCCAGCCACTCGCATAGAAACTAAATCACCCTTCATTGATACACATTATACTCCGCCTGATTTTAAAAAGACTAATACTATAGCCACGCAGACGGACTTCGCTTGCTCCTGTGGGAATCCTCTGGAGATGTCGCACAAATGTGACAGCTGCAGAGGAATGGTCAGATCTGAAGGGACGTACAATCTGGCGTCCCTCGGCGCGAGGAGGAAGCTGGACGACGACGGCGACAAATCTTTAAAAAAGCATAAATGTGATACTAATATAAGTAATTTTAATGATGGTATTATAAAGAGACCTAAATTGAGGCGAATGTACCCGATAGCGGATAGGTTGGAGCGAATCCTAACGGATAGGAACAAAAACACTGAGAATGATATACAGGAGCTGCATCTGAAGACGGACGATTCGGTGTTTTCTACCCCGAAGGAAGGTAACTCCCCCAGGAAAGAACTGCACCCCACAAACGACAAATCGACTGTGAACTCCAATGATGAATCGGATTCGCACTCCACGAACGAATCTGGAAGATTCCACACCAAATATAACAAAGAACTGCACCCCAATGACGACAAATCAGGAAAACTGCACCCCAAATATAACGACGGGTTGCACCCCAAGTCAAAACACGGAGAATCAAACGGCCATAGTTCTGAGATAGATAAAAATGAAACAACGCCAACGGAAGCGTCGAGAAACCGTTGTTACGAAGAAACTACAAAAGTGACCAAGAGACAGAAAACTTTTTCTATAAATGACGATGAGTTTATAACTTACGAGAAATGTGATTATGGGACCATTGACAAACACGACACTGAGGTGAGATCATTTACATATACTTTTTGTCCATTACTTTAAACGCCTATGCAGTCAGAACAACTCCGTTCAACTTTACTTTAACAAATATCAACTTTTTTATATTTTTAGTTAAAATAGAAGGAATATAAATTTATATATTTGCTTAAATCTAGCACGCATTACAAGTAATGACTTACGACTAATTGAACTTGAGTAAAAAGATTTTTATTGCGCGCAAAGATGGCCTTCCTGGAGCATTGTGCTGGACGAACACTTGTGTATCCACCCAGCGATAGTTTTCAGTGAAGGCCATGGACTTGGTTCGTCACAACCGTCGGAGGTGGTGCGTCTATAGAACTTAAACTATATAAGATACTAGCAGCGAAACCCGGCGTTGCTCGGCTTTCAACACGACAATAAACGATCATACATCATTTAAAAAATTATAGATTATTTTCGAAATTTCTAGATCGTTCTGGAACATTAAAGAACATTCTAGAATGTTTGAAAGCATTCTACTTCATACAGACCATCCTATTCGAACATTATAGAAGTTTAAGATGGTCACTCTACGATTACGTACTCTAGACTCTAGAAAAATCTGGAATGTTCTGGAGAGTCTGGAGTTTTCTAGAACATTCTGAAATATTGCAGAAAAGTTCTCGATATTATCACGCACAAAGGTAATTTACGCCATTCAGCACTGTCCCGAACTTATATGAGTCGGACCTAGTGTACCTACACTACAATGTGTTAAAAAAGGATAGAAGTATCAAATTACACATTTATACCTCCCGATTCCCCCCACTTACACCTACAACAACCAAACTCCCTTACTTGCAAGTGCACACGTAGGGCCTTCTACCACTGCAACCATCATTGATTACACGATTAGTTGTAATCAATGATGGAATATCATTGATTACAACTAATCGTAGTTACGAGTTGCCTGTTGCCGCAATAGTTGCTCTCTCTGGATCCTATAAGTTTGAAGAATGTGTCTGTGTATTTGCGGCGTCATAACTGAACAAATTATATCTGGTTTTCGTTGTTTGAAAGGAAAGAAAATATGCTGTAGGTACGGACAATCCACACAGCATCATCTAACCCCAAGATAAACAGAACTTGTGTTATGGGTACTAGATGACTGATACACAAGAAATTACATGATACAATATATATTTTATACTATATATAGAAAACACCCAGAACCAATCACTGCTGATCGTTCAAACATCTGTCTGAAGACGGGAGTCGAACCCTCCTTCCTGAGTCGCATGCGTTTTTATATAACTTAATCGAAAGTTTTCTTAGCTATGTAGAAAATCGTCGAGGAATCGATTTTTCGTAATTAATCTATATTGAAAATTCCGGTCAGTTCAAGTAGCGGAGTAATAATGGATATAAGTCGTGTGGATAAAGAATGGGACTGAAAATCACATCGGAACGGCAACGCGTAACGGATTGTGGGAAGACCTCTCACTCGATGGACCGACGACATTAAGGCGGGTCAGAGTCGATATATGGAGGCGGGTCAGGACCGCTATTTGTTGCGTCGTATGGGGGAGGCCTGTGTTCAGCAGTGGACGGGGCTGATGATAATTATTTGACAGCATGCTATCCTTATGTCACTTTCAATACCATTATTTATCTACAAGACTCATTATGTAAATTTATTTGTAGATCGAGTCTCCAGTGGAAGAACTGCCAGATTTCAAATTCTCCAACCCCGAACGAAATGAAATCGAAGGAGATGACAATCTGGAATCTTTGAAGGTAACTTAGAAAAAAATTCACTATAACCTTTTTGTGTTTAGTATTCACTTTTTGTTATTGCTTATATCATTAGAATGTGTTCAATCTCCAGGACGAGTTCCCGTTCCCCACCCCCCGCGACTCGATCCCGTCTCGCACGGAGGCGGCCCGGTTCCGCGCGCGCGTGCACAGCGCCGCGCGCCTCGTGTTCAGGAGCGGAGGCCTACCGCCGGCCTCCAGCCCCGCGCCGCTCAGGAGAGGACACACCTGCTTCGGGTTCGATGACAGCATAAACGGAGTGGACGGAGTCAAGAGGTAACTAACATCCTAGTAAAGAAAATGTGTTTCATATGCTATCAGCAACCAACGTCTAGTAAATAAGCAAAGTTATCTGATATCATTCACAAAACTGCACTCCCCCTTACGCCTCACACCTAAAACTGCACCCTTCACTAATAAATAATGATGTATTCCTTCCAGTGCCCTCTTCCAGCCGATCTCACCCGTTCCCGCGCTCCCCGCGCCGCGGCCCCCCTCCCCGCGGAAGGAGGCCCCCCGCGCGCGGCACAGACCTAACACTGGACTACTGGGTAAGTAACGTTATCCGAATGGCGCGGCGGCTGTCTCCTCTAACTCGCATCATGGTGCCCTGTCTCCAACCGCATCCCGATTCATTCGGCATTCTAGATCAGGTCGTAATCGGCCATCCCACACGGCCACAATGCGTCCCACACTTGGTTTGCCGGGTTATGATGGATACCAGATGTGTCGAAATACAAATTAATAGACACAGACCCCTAAAAACACCTGCTAATTATTCAAAAGTAAACCATAACATTCACGTGCGCTTGAGCTTCTCAGTTGTTATAATCAATGCCTTGTTTTATTGATCACCAATATGTCGCGCCGGGCGATGGCCGGCTTGCGAGGCAGGAACTTTATATCTTATCAATATTCCAGGTAGTTTCGAGGAGTCCGCCCTCCAAGGCCGGCTGGAGGCCGTCGCCACAGTGCACGGGTTCACGGCGGAGCTCGGCGCGTCGGGCGCCTTCTGTCCGCCGCACCGCCGGCTGCCGGTCACCGTGTTCTTCTACGCTCCGGGAGGCACCGCCGCGCCATATATGGTACACTACTGGTGGTCTCTTACTCACCGTTGAACTCTGCGAATCTGTGATCGCCATTATAAAAACATATATCATTTGGTTCCTTTAACATTTTGTAATTGCTAAGGTAGGATCGATGCCTGAATATTATTTATATATACATACTAGCTGACCCGCCAAAGGTTGTTTTGCCTTCAACCCTTATCACTTAGGGGTATGGAAAATAGATAGTAGCCGATTGTCAGACCTACTGAATACGCATATAAAATTTGGTAAAAATCGGTAAAGCCTTTTCGGAGGAGTACGGTAACTAACATTGTGACATGGAAATTTTATATATAAGATATATTATATATATATATATATATTTATATTATATGTCAAACGAAAACCATCGCAAGATTTCCTCTGCACCCGTTATAGGCAAATTTTGCCCTCATGAAAAGTGCAGTAACTAGCGCTTTTGCATAATTTTCCAATTTTCTCCAAATGTTATATAACCTGAGTAAAAAGAAATATGGCATTTTTAGGCCATTCCGAATATTTACCTAAATCAATTGTACCTAAAATGCTAGTTACTGCACTTTTTTTATGGAGGGGGGCAGTATTTTGATAGTTATGTTGTATCATGTCTTAGAGAAGAAGGTACACAAAGATTCCAGCTGACAAACGTTTTTCAGGCTATTCCCTTGTATTTTTACTTCATCGTTATTATATATCTAATCTAAAGATATATCCCCAGGGTCACATAAACCTGGGTCCGGGTGGGTACGGCGTCCCCCGCGCCGGCTCCGTGCAAGTCTCCCTGTTCAACCCGCACGGCACGCTCGTCAAGATGTTCTGCGTGCTGTACGACCTGTCGGCCATGCCGCGCGCCGCCACCACCTTCCTGCGCCAGCGCACGCTGCGTGTCTCCGCGGGACCTGGCCCCGCGCCGCTCCGATACCTTATACATCTCAGGTGACGATCATTCCATACATTATACAATGCTCAATTCTATTAATGAATAGGACAATAGTAAAGTGATGTTCCCACGCTTGGCGGGTGGATTGGTGATCGCAGTAAAGGTGTTAAAATACATAGTTGCATGGCGCGTGTAACTGTGCTGAAATTGGAAAACTCAAACCAACACAAATCATGGTAAATAATCCGTTATAGTCTAGAGATATCTCATACAGCTCCGGCCGTGACGTCGCGCCTGAATAGACCCTGCTAACCTAGCCGTAGATGTCGTAAGAGCCAACTAAGAAAGGAGAGAAGAGCAGCTTCCGTTGGTATATAACACCTCCGCTTCCTAATGAAACTTATTTATCATCAACTAATCTCAAACATTCTTCTATTACAGATTCATGACAACGAAGACCGGCAAACTATACCTTCACACAGACATCCGCCTCATCGTTTCCCGCAAGGCAGACCTCGACACGGCCACCGCGCTCCGAGCGCCGCTCAGCCCCTCAACTCCACCCCCCCGGGGGGCCAAAGACAAAGATGAGAAACAGCCCCCCAATCGAGTGTTCGGGGGCTCTAGCGATCACGACTCGGAAGTCCCGGAGATTGGTATTGATAACACGAGTTACGAGCTGAGGAGCTATACGTACGCTCCGGACAATCCTAAGTATTCGCCTAGATAGATATTGTATATGTAAAGAAATATATTTTTTGGTTTGTATATACTTTGGTGTTTCATTCCTATCTACATACTTAGCGTGTACCTATCTACCTGCTAGATGACTAAGGCATTAATCAGTATCGTTAACACTGGAGCGTCGGTACAGGCCTAGGATTAAATAAAGGGTAGTAATTAGCACGTCAAAAATTTGCATTTTTCTTAACAGAATACAGAGTGGCTTTTTAAGATGAGAGCGGTTGGCCAAATCCAAAACCATGAATGAGAGTCAGAGAAAAGTTGTGAAAGGAGTCATGACCACGATGTACGAGAAAAAAAACCGCTTAGTTTTATATTTTTTTCGGATTTTTTCATTTATGATTTACAAAATTATTCCAGATCTTTTCACTATTGTTCTCTAACTCTGATAGTTTCTGATAGTCATTCACTCCCATCTCAAAAAGCCACCCTGTATACTGTATAATAAAGTAGCTCCAAAAATACTATTTGCCTACCACAAAATTTTACGTGACACGTAAAATATCAAATTTAACTACGGATTCTGTATAAGGACCCCGTGTTCTTGCAATCCCTCGAACTCATTACTGCTACACAGGTGATACATGTCTCTTCAAAACTCAACCCTTATACAGAATATTAATTGTACTGTCCCTTGTTCAAAGCTATTTAATGAGATAGGTATATCGTTTCAGCTATTTGAGTATTATATTCTGGCCACTTAAAAATCATCTTATATCTTATCCTTTCATAAGAATCTGCTTATCCAACTCGTGTTGATAAGCTTGATGGGTTGATGATTTATCGATTAGCTGATAAATTTTAGGGACAGGTAATTTGCGCGCCGCAGCTGCCGCTGGTTGCGAGATGTCCTTGAATGTCAGGCACAATGAAAGTGGTAACTAGGCTTAAAAGCCAGCTTACATTCAACTTATCCCAGAGTTACGTTTATCAGCAAAGTATTTCATTAAAATCTGTATCATGTATGTAGTGCGAGCAGTAGGAGAGGATTTCAAAATATATATTTCTATGGGTTCATGAGAGCGCAGGAATAACTATAAATCTTAATATATTGACAAGTTATTCAGTCTACCTGAGTACGATTTTTTTGCGTACCAAACTTTTCGCCAAGGAATTTATATACTAACGTAACTGGAAAGTTCACTCGACATTTAATGCAAAAAGGATTTTGAACCTTATCACAACTAGAAAAGGTTATTTTTTAATTCAATTTAGATTTAAGGAAAAACGGTCTCGAGAGAGACTCACTTTTCAGTCGCTGTGTCCCTTTCACACATTCGCTAGCACGATACACTGATGAAACTAAAAAAGGAAGACACTCTTTGAAAGTGGAAGGCTAAAACTAGGTTCACCCACCTCAGTCACGATCCCATCAGCATTTGTGTTGCGCGTGCTTGCTACGACGTAATTTTGTGTGATTTATTGACTAAAAGACTACAGCAATGCCTCCCTTTGTATGCGTTCACTTTGTGTCCAAAATAAAAAACAAAGCCCAAGGCATCACTTTTCACACTAAAACTAAATTTTCTGATTATCCTACTGTATTTTACGTTACTGCGTTTACCTATTGTCCTTATCATTTTCTTTTGATACTTATGTAGTCGGAGGCCTTTATTTTCTAGTTGTACCCTAGGTATATGGGTGGTGGTGGGTGCCTCCAACTACCTAAGTATAAAAAAAATGATAAGGACAATAGGTAAACGCTTATTTAAGACTTTTATGTAGTCGGATTTTAGTTTTTTATTAAAATATATTTTATTACCTTTTTGCTGATAGCTTGAGAATCGTTAACTTCACAAAAGTTCTAAAAACGGTTTCGGAAAGTACAAACAAAGACCTTTGCAACGATACCACACACGAGCATATTTACTAACATTGGGATTTTCGACCCTTACTTCGACCCAGCTTTCTCATAAGACCCTCATTTTATCTGACGCCACATCTATTAAGACGAATCATACAACACCTCATTTGTTGAAATTTGACACTACTGGTCTGGTACTGGTTTCAGCGCTAAGCGGGAACATAAAAATCGGCTACATACATACATAGGGTGTCAAACTCATAACCTTCGTCCTTCGGTAGTCGGGTAAAAATTATCAGACCTTGTGCAACATTACGCCACAAATTGCACAATATTATATTGCTTAGTCATGATGTATGAATGATTGCATGAATGCATCAGCATTGCCATATGAATCAGTTGAGCTAGATAACTCTAGATTGCTTCCAGCAATCTGTAGATAGGTAGCTCAATTGTTTCAATTGTAAATACTAGTTCTATTTTGTTTCTATACTATGATTGTAATTAACTGAATAAATAGTAATATGATTGATTGTTTATAAAAAAATGGTTTTGCTGTGTTGTTTGAATTGCCACTTCAGTATTTTTAGTCTAAAAGAAACGCAATGACAGTGGAGTGTGACTTCAGCCGGTTGCCCCGCCGAACATTTTCTGTCATTTCAAAAAAAGTTTCATATCTCAGAGCTCTTTTCTCATACATAAGAAACGGCCTGTTTACGTCACACTTGATGGTTCCAATATGGGGACGTTTTTAATTGTGTCTGAATAAACGAATTTTCAATATCTAACTTTATAATAAAGGTTATTAAAAAAAATCTCGTTTAAAAGGATACTTAAAAATAATGAATATAAGCAATAAAAAATAATCATGATCATTCCCTGTCCTGTCCTGTTTCGTTCATAAATTATAGTCGTCCTTATAGAAAGAGACATCTCCTTAGTATTCAGTCTCTTTCAGACCGCGGTTTTTGTATCAGTGATTCTTCCAGTTACGTTAGTATATAAATTCCTTGCTTTTCGCATTGCAGAGACTAGTTTTCAAACTCTACTCCACAGACATGATACTAGCTCTCTACTCTCATTTTTATTTTTGCCATCCCGTGACGAAAGTATTTTAACGCATGCACTGCCCTGCTTTAGCGGTGCGGCTCTCGAAGACACGCCGCCGCCTCATGCACGTCCAGATGGACATGTGCGTCTTGGGCTCAAGTGTTCAGGCACCATCAACATTTTTTGGGCTAGGTCCCACCCCAGGTATAATATTAGAAATGTAAACAAAAGATGAATGGCCAGCATTATACCTACGCGCTACGTAAAAAAGGAGTATTATAAAATACTTCCTTTGCCCGCATTCCAACACGAACTTAAATGATGCCTGTACTTGTTAGTATAAATTAATCAGGATAGCTTCTACCAAAAACCTGCCTGGTGATATAATATCACCAGGCAGAATTTAAAGTGATAGCTTTGAACGATGTAAGTAAATTAATATGCGTTTTAATTTTATGTAAAACGCTTCTAATAAGGAGCATCCATAGAAAAACCTCCTGAGTTTTAAAAACAGAGCAAATGTGTCGTGAACTCTGATCACGAAGTTAGTATCTCTAGAGTAGGAATTAGGTATATGTATAGTAATATATGATAGTAGGTAAAAGGCAAAAATAAAACACAAAATTAGCAAAATGAATGAATGGCACATTTATATTTAATTAATATTATTTATTTTTATAATTAGACCTTTCTTGTAATTATTATACTATGCATTTGAACAGAGAAAAACCAAATGCTCTATGTTACAGTGTCGCCCTCTGGCTGCTGAATTCAAAAGCAAAGAAAAAATAACAAAAAGCCTCTGACAAAATCTCCAGGATTTGAGTAGCAGGTTTTGGACCATTCATATATATCTGAGCGTCAATATTGCCAAATAAATTAGTTCCTCATTGCAGGTGAAAACACGACTTGATTTTCATATAAGTATCAACACTATCTCTCAAAGGTGTCGTTGTTTTTCTCAAAATGGCGGGAAGTCTCTGCCGTATTTTCACCCGCAACGAATTATTCTCACGTACAGATTATTAAAGTACGTATAGACAACAAATTATAGATAATAATAATTAAAAAATCTTAATCAACACTAAATGGAAGAGAAAGTCAACTAAGCTAAACTAAAAGTTTTAGAATGACTTACGACTAACGATACAATACTAAAATGATAATTTAGAACTTGTCATGTGCCTCGTTCCACGCGTGGACTGTCACTGTGACTGTCACTGTGACTGTGTGTTGTGTAGAGTGAGGTGGATCGCGCGTGCCCAAGTGTGCGTGTTTTGTTTACCCGACGCGAAAACGCAGACGGGTTTCCATTCATAGTAGAAGTCATGATTTTAAGTAATAAGGCTGAATAATGTATTTATTATGTTTGATTTAATTCTTTATACAATAATCAAAACATTACAATTATAATTCATGCTTTCATACAAAATCAATACACAAAGTAAAAGATTCTGTTCATAAATTCCCATAGCTATCTGATTTGAATGAAATTATAAAAATAACCTTAAAACTATATAATACAAGTTAAACTTTAACTAAAAAGTTAACACTACAGATCGCGTTATTCAACTGCGCGGGTTTTTCAATTTAGTTTTCCCGATATTTTTAGCGAAATTGAAAAACTCTCGCAGGTTTTGTTCCGCAGCTGAACAGATAATGATAATTTTATGAACCGACTACTGTTATCATACCCTACGCATTGTCTCACCAACTTGTAGTACAATATGTAGTGGTTCTGTGGAACGGTACTCACCGGTACTACTATCATTCGATCAAAAATCATTTAAATAACAAAATAATACTCAGCCAAAACTTTAGATTTTACAAGACAAAATCAATTGAGCTTCCAACATTCATATATCTATTTACACAAAGATTATGCTTTTCACGATTTATATCAAATAATCAAAATTACGTTATACAAACGTCAATAGGTACTGAAGGGTAATCATTCACATGTATAACTAAATGCTGTACTGACATAATACTACTCACTTTATCCTAATTAAGAGTTTGTTAAACTCACATTTTTAGTAGAGCTTTAACCAGCTTTGGGACAAGTTTGCGTTATGGGTTGGCACAATTGGATCCCAAAAATAAACTAGCTAGGCAAATGATCACCCACGATACTAAAAGTTCATTTCAATTAAAGTGATCAATAGCTACCAATAAAATTATACGTATAAAAATAATGCTTAGACCTCCGGGATCAAAAAAAATTAAAAACAAAATAATAACGATTCACTGGAGTTTTGGTACAAAAATAAACGAAAATAAAACACTTAAGTACGTTCTTAAGTTAGCAGCCATGTACGTAACACCTAACGACGAGGCTGGCTTCATGGATCTGTTCACAAGGTGATCGCTAGTTTATCTTAAGGCTTTTGGGAGATATTATTACATTATAAAAGAGATCAAACTAAAAAAGAAATTGTTTGTACTGTATAAAATGGCAAGGGGTTGGAGATGTGACTGCGCGATCACCTTTCAAACATATTCACAAAGAAACACCAAAATAAATCATCATTACGAGAATTCCATCAAAATAATCACGAGTCGCGTAAAATGAAGTCCATCACTATATTATTGTCAAGCTTGTGTTCGTGATATAAGTGGCGATGCAAGAAAAAAAAAGCTTTCAGAATTTATCAAAACTGTAAAAGCACTTTTCCTCTCGACTTTCTAAATGGACTCGCTTAACCTACGCTTATGGCAGCGAAAAGATTTAAAAATAAAAAATCGGTAGTTAAAAATATTCTTTTCATATAACTATACCTATTTATATAATCTAGTCTAGTATATTACATTGGGGTAGTCTCGGTGAGACTATGATCTCGGGAAATTTCTTTCGCGTCATACAAACTATCTCATATATCTATAATATACACACTTATCACTATACATATAACGTATGTCCTACTTTTAGACACTGCACTGCTTCCTTATTATTATCAGAATCAATATTTTCTCTTTTATTATGTATTTTATTTTGAGGCGATCAAAATAATATCCAAGTGTATTGTGAATAGATTTAGTTCATATCGAGGACTATTTTAAGGAGAAACAAAAGATTAAATACTGGAAAGAAATAAGATATAAAGTTTGATAGATATAATATAAAATGAGTAACATTTGAACCGCCTCAAAACTACACCATTATTTGTTCACCATGATTTTGTAAAATAATTAGTAAAGTCAGGCTAGTTATGCGTTCCATTAACATAATTTATATCAAATAATAGTTTAAAATCTATAATTTTCCATAAATTACCGAGTTAAAAATAAAGACAATACAATACAATAACATACATCAATGTATGTACTTAAATAAAAATATGGCTTTTTGTAATGGGAAGAAAACTGTCAAGTCCCATCCTCCCGATCAACGGGTTCAATCTTAAACACTAAATAATTACCACCATAATACGGTCCTTTTATAAAATACAGGGCTGGTTCATTTCTATCGTTTTGTTACATTTCATTATATTACTCTTTTGATGTCTATTCTAGCAAAACTGTAAAAACCAAAGATCTATCGTGGAGGTTTTAGCACTTTGTTTAGCTAAAACGAAATGTAACATACATACATACATACAGCCCTGGGAACGACATAACTACCCATCGACGAGTGCTGACGAGTATACACATTTCATAGGTCAACGAACATCAAGGTCAATGCACCACAGGTCGTTGACCTGCAACAGAATAACCACAAAAACCAATTTTACCACAAAACTAAGATCTTTTATAAAACAGGATAAGTACAGATTGGTATTGTTTGTTTTTGGACTTGGCATATATTTGTTTTCTTATCCAAGTTTCTTCTGGCTTCTACAGGCATCCTGTAGCCTGTAGTATTGTATGCTAGGTGTACCCGACTTGTAGAAAGGGTGGTGCAGTGTAGCGTCCCGGAGAGAGGGGCTATTGAGGCGGCCCCGGCGGCGGCTGGCCCATGCCCTGGGGGTACATCTGGAGGTTAGCATAGAACTATTCTAGTGTTGGGTTTATTAGGGGGGTGAATTCAACCAAAAGGTAACAGAAATTAACTATGAAATAGTGAATGATAGTGAATTTGAGTTAACGTTTTTATTAATATTGTATAAGGCCATCACCATCCCACAGCTGGGATAAGCTTCTTATTTGTAAAGCATTTTTCACAATTCAACATCGAAAAAGGCCACCATAGTACAAATCAGTAAATATTACCTATTTGGCAAATTTTATTTACATCTGTTTAAATAAACAATGCTGGAGAATTCACACAACCTCTAGTAGCCTCGAGCTAAGCAGGGCTTGTGTTATGGATACAATACGACTGATATACTTAATACAATATATTATATAGATAGATTTTTTTTATTATACAGTGAAAGTACCCGGAACACCCGAGACAAATACTTGCAGATCATACAAATATTTGTCCGAAGATGGGAATCGAACCCGCAACCTCCTGCGTCACAGGCGAACCTTCGCTCGCCGCGCCACATCGATTATCTAGCTCTGCTTAGTTAAGAGCTAGCTAGAAGATGCAGTGGGAAATGAGACATTGTCCAGCATTATTTATTATGTTAATGATCGAACCAGCAACCTTCAGCGACTCAGTCCATTGCTGTAGATGATGTAATGTGAGAAGTGGTAACCGGTAAGGTAAGACTCACCGGCATAGGCTGATAGTGCTGCAGCGGCGCCGCCAGTAACTTGGGCGCCTCTTCTGCCTTCTCCTCCTCGCGTCGCTTCAGACACGCTGCTTTCGGGTTCAGGTTACGTTCTGGAATTAGACTCAATTGGTTACTAACTGTGAAGTGTTTTAGTTAGGAAAGATTAGTAATGTTGGAATTTTTATTCGTAAAGAAAATAAAAATCAAAGTATAGAAACAAATTAGAGTTAGTATTTTCAGTTGAGCTAACAGCAGACTGTTACAAACAATCAAGAGGTAGCTGAACTGATATGGAATTTTTTGACAATGATTAGGTACGATCAAAATATGTACGGTAGGTATAGATTTGTACGGAGTCGTTTTTGAATATCGATAATACGGAACGGACTCGTAACCTGCTTGATGTTAAATGAATGGGTAAGCATTCAATAACATTTTGTCGATTCGTTGATGTTAAAACTGTAACGCGATGGGTTGGTTCAATAAACACCGAATCTTTTCTCTGGTGTCCATAACATTCGATAAAAATCATCAATCAGCTCTTATCGAATATAAGGGAGTTCTTAAAAAAATTACGGTGCCAATAATACGCCGAGTCAGCCTCAATCGATCGATCCTTCGCCATAAGTTTCCATGAAATGGCGCCTTGATAAACTTCAATTAGTTCAGATAATGCAAAAAAACGAAGATTCCTCGTCCTCATTGTACCCTAGACAAATCTATTTAAAGTTGGTCCTATGCCCGATCATCGGAGTAGAGGAGATCGTCCTTCGTCTTCAATAACCGAAATCTAATATAACAACAAATATTACCTCTGACTTGCTGCTCCAGCGTCATGATGACCTCGACGGCCATGTTCAGTATGCCCAGCTTGGTCTGCGGCTTGTCGCTCTTGAGGTGCGTCATGCACATGCGGCCGAGCTCCTTTAGCGCCTCGTTTATGTCTCTTATCCGTATTCTGGGACCGGATCGAATATATCAGTTAGATAACATAAAGGTGAAGAGAGAACTTCAAGAAAGGAAATTACCCTCTCTCCCGTTCATTAAGTTTTCTACCTAATATAGTGGATCACATGAACGCTGGGCAGAGAGCAGCATTCATGTGATTATCAAAAAACATATTCATTAAGAACAGAGAGTAATATATACATTTTGCAACTTGTAACAAATACGATCTGTCTCCTAACGTTCGTCACTCAATTTAATTCAAATTGACCGACTACCACTACTTATTTACTTCGAGTAATCATCAACATCCCTTTTATTTATCCATTGGTTTTGTTTGTGCAACCCTATCGTTTGACCTTCATTTTATTTATGACATAGTGCTAGTGCGGCAACCCTGCTGGGTCTGGGTAGGGAACGTAATATATTTTATAAGTTGGCTTGCTCTGTCACGCATATCTGTCAGCTTATCTTTTCACACAACCTTCCAAATTGTTAAGTATTTTGTTCTTGTTGTAATCAGTGTTCATTAATGACTGTCTTCTATTTAGATATGAACACGTTACATCCGTCATCATTTTATTTTCTACTATTGTTAATATCCTTACCTCTCTCTAACATTATTGGCTTGCCGTCGCTCCTTCTCTCTCGCGGCCTTCGTGTGAGGATCGACATCGTCTTCGTCCGCTGACGAACAACTGAAGCCGCTGCCACTATAAGTAACGTAACACATAAGTATAAAAAGCAGTTAATCCGTACCTATTATATTATATACCTACCGTGATAACATTATGCCTAAATTCATGATATAATGCAGGTCACGTAATCTGATACTAAAAACAGACAAGCTTGACATCCCTTTCTTTCTTGTATTATTTTCAGATAACTACTTGTTCTTTTATGCAAGCTATTCTGACTGGTTAAAGGCTGGAATGACATTCTGTGCACAGACCTTAATTGGTGATTTAAATAATAATGAATTAAGGTTTACAAATTGAACATTTTCTATGTAATTACTATTTTGACCGCCATTTTGATTAAGTACATATTGAGATTCAAAATGGCTACCGATTGTTTTAAAAGCGATGGCCAATTATTTGATTTAGGTAGGTCAGTTTTATTGCAAGATATACAAAATCGTATGTTATATTTTATGTTAAGTATATATATTAAAATTAATAAGTGAAAGTGATTTTCCTCTCCTCGATGCGAATGAACGTGTGTGATGTAATACAACCTCAAATAATGTTAAGTTTCTCACCTGGGTACGTTAGATGGGTTACTGAAACAAAGATGGCGATGTTTTAACAAGTATTTACGAGATTATACACAAATGTTATACACAATGTAGCAGAGTTTACAAATAGTCATGAGTGTCCCACAGGTGGGCATTGCCGAGGAGATACAAGCATGTATAAATATATAGAGGGAACCTCGTAAATACTTATTACATGAAATGAAAGTGGCTTCATAGATTTATTTGCATGCAGTAATTATGGTGAACATCGCTGGTATTTTGAACAATCGAAAGGCAGCATTGTACTCTCCTTGCCCTTTGTTAATGTCACACTACTATATTTGATACCGAAATATGGAAGTCCAATTCACGAAATATAATTTTAGGAACGACGACTGTAAGGGCGTGTTCCCACGATTTTGTTGGAATTTTCCAAAATCTTTTAAAGATAGGATCTTTAGGACAGTCGTGACCATAAAGGTCTCCAAATCTTGATCACAATCCGGTCATAAAAGCTTTATAAATGGCATGTAGATAAATAGCTCTTTCAGCTGTCACAGTGTTCTCCGGGGAGTGACGTCATCGATACTCAATAATTAAGTCGAGAAACCATCTCGACTCGATTTCTATCCTGGTTGAGCGGATACCACATCAAAATATTCCCTTTTTAATTCAAACTAGTTTCAACTTTCAAAAAGCATCGCATGCACAAACCAATGTATTGTTGGTACTCACTATCTGCGCGAGCGCTTGTTGCTGGACTGCTTGCCGAGCGCGTCGGCCGAGCCGGATGACGATGGTTTTGAGTCCAGGCCGGAGTCCGGGGGCTCTTTGCGCTTCTCTGAAAGAGGATGGACAACGTGACAGAACAACGGATTCTGTTCTGACGGGACGAAGATATCTCTACGTCTGTTATGCAATACTCGTATTCTGTTGATTATAATACCTCAACTGTAAGACTATGCACAACGTACCTTGGTCTCAGATTAAATGATAATGGCGGGAGCCTGCACACTTCCACTAACCATAAAATACCGAATAAACCGTCCAGAATCATAAAATATTAATAAATATTAAAATGACATGACAACAAAACAACAACTCTGAATACACGCCGCCGGGGAGAATCTTTAACTTTACTAGTCTCCTAATTCTTGGACTTCAAGAAGGCCTACGAGCGAGTTGACAATGCAACATCTATGATACACATCTTGATAACAACGGATTCGATCGATCAACCTTGGATTCGTATAATAACCCGTTGATTATTTTTAGCTACTGTTTTTTTTGTATTTGCCTAAGAATTTGTGGGTGTCTCAAGGATCTTAAGTGTGTATTCTGAACTAGGTCCCATACTATTCCCTCTCGACACAAGAGAGGTTGATAGGCGTACTCACTAGTATTTGGCAGTAGTTGTCTTTCCATTTTGACGGGGGGTTCTGTGTGCAGGTGAGGTAAGGCGGGACCCACCCCTAACCGGGACACTGCAACAAATATCAAATGTTTATGACAAAAGATATGGGGACTGAGAGGACTGTATATCTTACTAAATAAATGCTTTAGTTTAGCAATAACCCGTGATTTTACTCGTTATATCTATAGATAAAAAGATCTCTCGGTAGCTCAGGAATAATAATTTTGATACGAAAGCAGTTTTATAATATTCATGACCAGTTTCAGTTTTGAACTTTAAACATTACGAATAAGTAACATATTAGACATTTATTTATATCATCAGCCCATACACGTCCACTGCTGGACATAGGCCTCCCCCGTACGACGCCACAAATAGCGGTCCTGAGCCGCCTCCATCCATCGACTCCCTGCGACCGCTACGATGTCGTCGGTCCATCGAGTGGATGGTCTCCCATGTAGGGGGGATTTGCCATAATCACCACGCTTGGCAGGCGGATTGGTGATCGCAGTGTTGGTGTTTAAAAATACTCAGAAGGAAGTTGCTGCCCTTCCTCTGGTAGGTTCCCTTAGTCGGCTTTTACGACATCCACGGGTTGAGTTGGAGGGGTCGATATTCGTACGCCGCGACCCCACGGCTATTTTATTAGACATTACAAGAGTGGAATTTACAAAGTGATAAAACATTTGTAAATTCTAGTAAAGATATAAGAAGATTTACTTTTGATTTTTAACGACCCCACTGCCCGAGTTGTATCCCGCAGGAGCTCCCCGCCGGCTGCTCTCCACGCACTCGAACATGGCCGTATGCGTCATTGACAGTCTATGTGTTGCGGGCGGGCCGACCCAGTCATATAACCCTCAAGGGCTTTTCTTTAATCTGAATGTATGATTACCTGGGGGAGGCTGGTGCGGATGCATCTCCTGTGGATACAGGTCGGGTGCCTCTGCGTGGTTGCGGAGCACATTTATCGCGTCGTCCAGACGCTCCTCCATTCGGGCACCCTGTATAACATCATAATATAGAATTAAGGTTGGTTTTAAAGCAGCAAGTGTTGAAAAATAATCATATTTAGAGATATGTAGGTAGTTCGACCACTTTTCTTCGAATACGCCTATTGCATTCAGCAAATAACTAGCTTTTCCGCCGCTCATAGGTATTTTTTCAAAATGCAGCCAATAACTAGTGAAAATAATATGAGCAAATCATATGTACAAACATTACTGGACGATATTCTGGCAATTTTTTTGCTTCTTTTTTTTTTAAATTAAAATCTAAAAAAAACCATCTCGAGTGTTGCTTAAATCTGATTGTTTGAGTATTATGGAGTGACACAGGCAAACAAATATTACAAACTATTCAAATTAAAAACATGCGCTTGTCAATTCTTTTTTCGGGGATGATCTATCTAATTGTAAGCACCACAAAAGCCACATTCCAAAAGGGCAAGCGGGGCGCGGGGCAAGCGGCGCGAGTCCCAATCTCCAAGAGTTTATATGTAGATGGTATCTTTTTGATTCTTTTAACTTACACCAGCAGGATTAGCATGATCACAACGAATTGTCATCGAATGCGCAAAATATTATAAATTGATGTCGTCGACTACAATAATTTACGCATTGTATGACATTATTGTGTATTCTAGACAAATCACGTCTAGGTTATTCATGATAAGCCTGCTAGTTAACTTAAATATTTCCAACTCTCGCTCCCGCCCGTACCGTGCCCTGATTTTATTAATATTTGTATTTTGTTGACAGAATCGATGCGGAACCAAAACTCAAAACAAACTAAAACAAATTGCCATCTTCTCCTAAAAAGAAGAATATAAAAGTATAAAATATGTTTGAGCAAGAGTTTTAGTTTAACCCTTTGACCGCCATAGTCACTTATACATGACAAATCATCTGAGGACGCCTCAGCGGCAATGACGTTTAGAATATCTGTTGTTTACTTTGTGCTTTGTCGTAGAGAACACGGGAATGCATTTTTGGCGTGGCGGTCAAAGGGTTAACTTCGATTATGTATACACAAACATGAGTGTACGAGCCCACGGCCATGACAGCACATATGTACGTACCACGACATCGCTATGCTCCCTGAGGAATACCATGGCCTCGTCGAGTTGTCTCTGCTCCGGCGCGCCCGCGCCCTGCTGGTAACGACACGCAACACATTGGAGGGGGGCTCGATGCTGTGCTGAGCCCGTTGCCAGGGGGGTTACAGCGGAGGTTTGTATAGGGGGCTCGGTTTATACACGGGGGCTAGGATATAGGGGGCTCTGTATAGGTCGGTTGTCAAATCGATAGAACTAGTTAAATAATACGGTAAATACAGCCGGTAGAGGCTGCTAAGCAGTAATGAGCTTAGTTTGTAAATGGGAAACATAATAATGGAGGTATAATTTGCAATACCTTGGATTTGGGGGAACGAAAGCAGTTGACGTTTTACATATTTTGATAGAGTAGCAAATAAACAGAAGATAATTCAAAGAAACGGGAAACTCTTTGAGGATATATAATGTGAAAAGAGCCAAAACAGCTTCAAAACTTTATAAACCAGGAATATTTTTCAGGAAAAAAAACACTGCATACGCTTTCCCTATTCGTCAGACAGTATAATTACGATAGTAATTAAGTTTAAAAAGTAGTGTAAGTGTATGGGTAAGTCTGAAACGGACTATCTACAGAATATCTAATAAATACATGCTATACATACATATGTACAAACACTACTAGGCAACAAGCTCAACACTGCTCGCTCTATTATTCAAAACAAAACACAAAAAATACAATTCAAAATGTGGTACCTACTTTTGTCAATAATTCAGATTGTCAAGTGCTAGAATTTGACAGCAATTAAAATACTGCCATCTTTTTTATTAGATAGATCGACAAGGGCAACATTTTGATTGCTGTAAAATATACTTTTTGTATGATATGAATTGACACTTCAACAATATCAGGGGTATTTTTTTTATTCAACAATTTATCATAAACTATACAATAATAAATACGATTATGAAGAAAATACATACCACATTAAAAAGTCTAGTCTATAGATCTATAAAAACACTAGAAAAATGGGAAAATTAAACACAAAAGAAACTCGAAAATTAGTTACATTTCATGCTTTTTTAACATGCTGAGTAAATATTTATTTACAAAGTAATGAAGGGACTATGAGTCCAGCCAGATTGAGAACTAAAGTATAGTAACGACAAACTCCTAACAAATAAAGTGAAAATAAAAAATGATTGACCTTAGACGATTGTTACTGTCCAACGAGTTTTGTTAATTGAACTGTTCGTTATGTAAACTCATTAAAATATATGAACTAGATTCAAATCATTCAAAGCTGGACCCACCCAATGAAACCCAATACTTGGACTCACCAAAATACATAGATTAGCCTCGTGTACATTCGACACGACAATTCATATTCTATATTACCAATATTGTTTTCTGTTACTTTTGTTAGGTATACAAATATATTTCATTTTTGTTTTCAACAAAATAAGTCTGGATCTTTCACAAAGCCTTTCAAATTTAATTTATTTATTTAACCCTAAGCGGCCACACCTCAGCCAGGCCACGTAGCGGCCACACCGGGGTATCTAGTTACCCCACGCCGAGAAAACGAACCCTTAAAGCGCTATCACGCGTTTTTCGGCTTTTTATGTAATGGAGACACATCTCACACTGGTCTACTACCAGCAGATCCGACCGTTACTTTTATAAAAGTAACGACATCGATATATCAATTTCAAAGGTAGTAACCCTCCTCCTACCCTCTAATTTCTTTTTTTTTCTATGTCAGGGGTAACTAGTTACCTCTTGTGGCTGCTAAGGGTTAAACTAAACTTACATAATTATTACATTTATACCCATAGTAAGCCTTACCGGTACCATGAACGCCCTAGACAAGATTCCGTCTTAAATATTATTAGTTCGAATAATATTTTTTTGAACAGGGAAAAAAATATGTCATTCTGTTATTGAACGTATTCGACGTGACCTTTGCCAAATCTGCCAAGAGAACATCTAGGGTATTCATGTTAAGCCCCAAAATATAGCTCTATGCACCCATTATGACTAATAAATAACTTACCATTCCAGTCTGTGAGAAGACGACATGATGGTGACCGTTCTGCAGCGCGGGCGGAGGCACCAGCGTGGACACCACGGTGGGCTGCACGCCCAGCGGGGGCGGGGAGGGACCGCTCGCGGACCACGTGCCAGTCTACAGATATAACGAGATTATATTCATAAATGGTACACACGAAGAAGCAATACATACCGCGGGCCGGAGGAACGATAAGGACTACAGTTAGAAAGGCAATCAAACATACTAAGAATATTATATCATAACCAAACTAAACAGAAAATAGAAATTGGAGGTATAGGAAACTAGCAAAGAAATTTACAATCAAATTATAGAACCAAATTAGAACAAATATTTACAATTCAAACAATTGAGCTAACTGCAGACACTAGTAAATAGGGAGAAAGAAGAATTATTGGTGCGATAACCTGAACAGCATTGATTGGGTTCACTGACGCAAGAGATGCATAGTAGACCATCATCTGATCCCCCCCAAAGGGTTCCCGCCTTGCCGTGGCAGGGGGGCTTAGTAATCGCGGCCGGGTCACCCGCGATGAAGCTAAGAGGAACCCATGGGGCCGAGCCAACGCAGACGGCGAATCGGCCGGCCCCGAGACGGACCGCTCCTCTGGGTTTTGCCCTCTAAGCCTAGTTGGAGCGGTAGTAGGTTGCGGTGTCGTATGGGAGGCACCGCAACTGAGGCTGTGCCGTATGGGCGGCATCGCCGCAGAAAGGTGGAGGCCGCGGCGGGAGAGGAGTGCCGGTATAGAGGTGCGCCGCTCTCCCTGCCTCACGCGGCCTTGACGGGGTCGCCACCGTTTGATGGCGGACGCGGTGGGGTCACAGGGGAGGAGGCTGCCTCATCTCGTTAAAAATAATCACGAGATTGTATTGTTTGCTGATGATACTTCTTTAATTTTTAAGATGATTAGACAAAACACAAATTTTGACGAGGTAAACAATGCAATATCAAAAGTAGTCCACTGGTTTGGTGTTAATAATCTTTTGCTTAACGAAACTAAAACTAAATGTCTTAGATTTATTCTACCAAATGTAAAACAAGTTAAGGCTGATGTAAACGTTAAAGGAGAAACGTTAGAAATTGTAGACACTACCGTATTCTTAGGAATAACCTTAGATAGTAAACTTGAATGGGGCCCACACATAGATAAGCTATCGACGAGACTTAGTTCTGCAGCGTATGCAGTAAAAAAAATCCGTCATCTTACAGATGTTGATACTTCCAGACTGGTCTATTTCAGCTACTTCCATAGTATTATGTCGTATGGTATATTGCTGTGGGGGAACGCTGCAGATATTAACACCGTATTTGTGCTGCAGAAGAGGGCTGTTCGTGCAATCTATAACATGGGTCCTAGAGAATCCCTACGTGATAAATTCAAAGAAATAAATATAATGACAGTACCATGTCAATATATTTATGAAAACTTATTGTACACTCATAAAAATATCGATCGGATCCCTAAAAATTGCGAGATACATAATGTAAATACTAGAAATAAGAATAAACTCGCTGTGCCCAAAACTAGGTTACACAAGATTAATGCCCTCTAAAAGAGAGGGCAATGTATACGCTTCTACAACAAAACCCGTACCCTAGCGAGTTGCAAAAACTTTCTATAAATAAATTCAAACAAATTGTCAAACATATCCTTTGTAAAAAGGCTTATTACAAAATTTCAGACTATCTAGAAGATAAAAAAGCTTGGGACGGATTTTGCTCCAACTCGAAAAATAACTCTAAAAATAACACCTAACAGGCTAAAGGTTTCTTCGTCGCTTCTTTACTTTAGTCTACATACCGAAGCGACCGAAATCAAAATATCACTTTATTTCCAAATCAGTGTTTAATTTTAAGAATTTGACCTGTTCTAAGTGTACATTTATTGTAATTACGGAAATAAAGAAACTTTGACTTTGACTTTGAGGAGTGTCGATATTGCGAGGGCCGCTCTCCCTATCCTCTGTGACCGTGTGCCAGGCGGCGGGGCCACTCGACTGACCCGTCGCAAGGGGACCTAGGGGCATTTTGACACGGGGTCGTCGGGCGCCCATTTGGCAGGGTAAGGTCCCCGAGGTGGTCACGGCGCATCATGTGTTTCTGGTGCGTCGCGATGGGGGGTGCCCACACCCCCCAGTGAGGGGCCCGATATCGGGCAGCCGCGGTGGGTTCGCGGAAGAGGAAACGTTCCCGTGTTCCCACCACAAGCGGCAGAAGCGGAACACCCTGAGGGTTTTAGTGGGTTGAAGTCCCACATAATCGTACTTTCTCCCCGTGACAGTACGATATGCGAGAGCATTTCCCTCAGGATAATAAAAAAAAGACCATCATCTGATCGGCTGACAGTAAGTAACATGTAACGAATGCTCTGCGTTCTCGTGATGTTAAAGTTTTCATTCGAATTACTTCAAGTCCATTGACCAGCACTTTAGGTTTGTTGCAAAAGGCATCCACTGTTTCAGATTTATTTTGCAACTCGACCAAGGTGTTTTATTCCGTAAACCATAATTTTACACCAAAGAATTAGGTGTCCCAGAAGGCTGACGTTAGGCCCTTGTTATTGCCTATGTATGAATTCAATATTAAATGTAGTTACTTGATGCTGATGCTGTAGCCTGTGATGCACTGCGGGGGAGTGTTCTAGTGGGGGGTAGAGACGCGGCGGGGAGTGCACGGGGGTGGAGGGAGATGAGCCGTATGACGACAAGCTGCCCCCTTCTGCGCCTACGCCGGCTGAGGATGCTGCGCCGCCGTACATCTGGAAGTTTGAGATGGTGGGTATTAAACAGGTGGATCGCGTTTCGTAGGAGGGTTTTTGTTGGATAGAAACGGAAACGCAGAAGACATGCATTTATTTGTTAGAGGGTCAACAAGAGCGGTGTTACCTAAGGAAGTAACCTTTACAGAACCCACACGAAACACATGTATCTTGCATGATAGCCTTCTTCCAACTAGCTAACTTAAGAGGTAAGACTAAGTGTCGTAAATATCGTAGCTTAATCAAACATATACGAAACTTAGTCTTACCTCTTTTAAGTTAGCTAGTTATGGTGTGCCGCAAATTACTAGATGACGGATTATAAAGCCTTGAGCGGACTAAAGAGGATCTGGCTTCTATAACGACATGTAACAGGGTTTCTATTGGTAGATTTCACACATCTCTACCCCCAACAGCTTCGACATCCACTACTTACCGGCTGTAGCGGCGGTTTGGGCAGCAGCATGGGATCTGTGGGCGAGTGGTGCGGCGCGGCGGCGCGGAATGAAGACATGGGCGGCAGAGGAAGCTCGGCGCCGCCGCCCGTCGACTCCGCCACCGGCGCGCCTGCTATGCCTGGAAATAACAATCAAACATGGTATTAGACAACATATTCTCCAAATATCATCAAAAACTATTTTAAAATATTTTCTGCAATGAATGCTAATAGTGTGGTCATCAGTGCGCCATGCGTGCTAGGTTTTTCAAGAGCCTCGTGTCCCAGTGCACGGGTAAATGCCTTTTTTCCACTTTTTTCTGTCTTCCACCATCAGGCTATGTAAAGAGTAAAGTCCATAAGTCGTACAGTGAGTAGGCAACCGAATCACAGCTTCCTGTGACTACTCCCTCCACTCGGGTTATGTCTTTTGATTCCTTGAAAACCTGATCTTTCAGAGGACTTACCTGACTACGTGGCAATTTGGATCGTGATCGTAGAGCAAGAAACCTACACAAAGCTTTCTATGACTATGCCCTCTATTTGGGTCTTGTCTTCACTTTTGCAGTATTCCTTGAAAACCTGAAGACGCTCAGTAGCACACCTCACGGCACACTGTACCGACTAACTGGAGGAGTCATAGATCTCGCACTGAACACACTGAGTACATGTCTAGTAACTCACCCGGCGATGTGGCATAGGGATCGTGCTGGTAGGGTGGCGGCGGCTGGTAGTAGGGCGGCGCGCCCCACTCGCCGCCATAGTAGGGCTCCTGGTAGGGCCCTCCGGCGCCGGCGCCCTTTGGCGACGCGTACCGGCTGGGGGAGTCGTGTCCGAACTCATCGCTGCCGTACTGGAATACAGAGAAAGGAATAGGTTAGGAATGCTGAACCAGAAACCAAACAAGTTAACAATAAACCTGACAGAAGGCGAGATACTCAGTATCGCATGCATGGATAAGTCTTGTGTCGGAGGGTAAGATCCACCTTCTTTTTCGGATACACAGGAGAACTAAGAATGCTGCCTTACTGAGTCCGCCGCAAACTCATAAGTTTGGACCAATATTTGAGCTATCAAAATTCCTATTAAAAATCATATAAATAAATAAATAATAAAATAAAATAGTTTATTTCTTTAACTTAATCTATACAAATCTTTAAATTTCTTTGGAAATCCCCTTTTAAGTATAGAGACACCTGTGTTAGGGGGTTTCGCTCTTGCCTTATGGAAAATCACTCTTACAGACTAAGTAGATTCAATAAAACATACATAATTTTATATAAACTAAGATCTAATCAATGTTGTAAATGTTGCTATTAATTTTCACGTGTAAATGTGTGTTGTGTGTGGAGGTGGGGTTATTTGTGTGCACTATCACGAACTGTTTCCAGTAGGTTTTCCGTCTCCTGGTATGTAAGGGTCAGTAGCCAGTCTATTAGTCGTTTCATTCGTCGTTTTTTAGAATCATGTTTTGTAAGTGGGTAAATGTTTATAATCTTATTAATTTTATCATATAAATGATTTGATTGTTTGACGTATTGACGTGTTGCAAATTTTGAGCGAGCTACTTCTTTAGGCATTATCTTATCTTTTCTTCTTTTAGTAAATTTTGAGTGGTCATATGTTAGTGTTTTATGTAATTTTAGTACAGCATGTAAAATATAGAGCTTTCTTACCGTCAAAATGTTTGAATTTAAATATAACTTCTCCGTAGCATAACGATAAGGCCTAAAGAACATTACTTTCAACAGGGACCTTTGAGCTCTTTCTAATTGTAGAAATTTAGTTTTTGTAGCTCCGCCCCAGACTGGTATGCAATAATTTAAAATTGATTGTGCCAGACTATTGTATAATTGATGTAATAAATCCTTGTTAGCTACATGCCGCAGCGTTTTGAAGATCCAGATTAGTTTTTTTGTCCTATTCATTATGAGTTCAAGGTGAACATGCCAAGAGTAGCCGTTGATCGATCATAATGCCAAGGTATTTTGTAGATGAAAATTTTTGGTATTTGGAGAGTGACAGTTAATTTTTTTACAGTTGCTTTTATGAATTAAGATGTTAAAATCATTTGGGGGCTGGGTATTATTATATTTTGTAAAGGTAATAAAATTGGTTTTTGAAATGTTAAGGGTAAGTAGTAAATTGGAACTAAGCCAACTGTAGATATTTGCAAGAACAGTTTCAGATTTTATTTTAATTTCCTCCCAAGATGTGCCGGTGAAAGCTATGGCAGTGTCATCAGCATATGAGAGTAATCTACTACAGCTTGTTTCAAGGTTACAAATATCATTGATATATATCAGAAACAGTGTTGGTCCTAGAACGCTGCCTTGAGGGACTCCATAGCTAACGGTTTCTTCGTCACTCTTGATGTTTCCAATATTAACCTTCTGTCTACGATCATTCAGGTAACTAGTGAATAAAGCTAACGGTATTCCTCTAACTCCTATATTTTCTAGTTTTTTTATTAGTATAGGAATAGAAACAGTATCAAATGCTTTTTTGAGATCGAGGAATACCGTTAAGCACCTTTCCCCACTATCAACTTCTTTAACAACAAAGTCACTGAGTGCACTAACCGCATCTTCGGTAGATAAACCTTGTCTGAAACCGTACTGTGAGTTCGTTAGTATATTAAATTTATTTAGGTAATTTATAAGTCTATAATTTAATAATTTTTCAACAATTTTTGATAAGGCTGTCAAGACCGAGACGGGTCTATAATTATTTATATCTTCTCTGCTCCCACTTTTAAAAACTGGTGTTATTATTGATTTCTTTAATAGATTAGGAAATACACCTTGATTGAAACAAAGATTTACAAGGTGACATAATATTGGGGTTAGGATATTCTTTGACATTTTAATGAATTTAGTTGGTATGCAATCCCATCCGGGTGCGCTATCTGATTTTAGGCTTGTTATAATATTGGAAACTTCTTGATGGTCTGTATCAAGAAGAACAAGCGAGGATATATTATTGTAGGATCCAATTCTAGAGTAGCTAGTAGGATTAACACCACTATTATTAGACAATATTATCTCTTCAGCTAATGTTCTACCTATGTTAGCGAAAAAATTCTTAATATAGTTTACAGATTCTTGTGGTGAAGCCTTGATATTAAGTAGTTGAGTGTTTGTTGATTTTACTGATTTATAGTTAGTAATATTATTTATTGTTTTCCAAAGATTCTTACTATTTTTCATATTTTTATTAAGTTGCTCTCGCTCATATTTCCTTTTAAGTTTTTTTATCAAATTATTGCAAAAGTTTCTTTTCCTTCGATATGTTATTTTTAGAATCTCGTCTGTGGGATCGCAGCGTAACTTTCTCTGCATGTTATTTCTATTTCGGATACATCGTAAGATTCCTTGTGTGATCCAAGGTTTAGAACCTGTTTGCAGGCATAGGTATTGAAATCGTATTGTAATTGAGGCATTTTTGTATCATTATAATCAATTGTTCGCATAGAATATTAGGGTCATTTAGTGTTAATAAATTAGTACAGCTTACTTTAGATAAGCTTTATAGTGCTTTTTCGTAGTATACTGATATTTTAGGTTTTAAATATGTATTACTTCTAAGTTTAGCTAAGCACAGACATACCATTAAATGATCTGTGATGGAGGTCTGTGCTACAGCAATTGTAGCAGATGTATTATTCTTATTAATTTTCAATATGATATGGTCTAAACAGTTACTCTCTCTTTTAGGCAGACTATGTCCTGGTAATAGACCATGCATTGACAGCATATTTAAATAGTTTAGTCTATTATTACGATATTGATTATTTTCTGTTAGTTTAGGTATTATGTTTATATTTATGTCTCTTACAATTACAATGTTTTCAGAACTTTTTATACTTTATAAGTAAATGTTGAGTGAATGTATAAAATTGTCAGCGTTATTATTTGAGGGAGATCTGTAGATGCATAGGAACAGTATATTATTAAAATTGATTTGTGAGCAGGACGCATGTGTCAATTTTATTTCCTTAACCGTGGTTTGATGTATATTTTTAATGTAAGCGATGACACCATCATTTTGATTAAAATGTAGAGTAGTAGTGTAAGAATTGTAGTTTTTTATTTATTTGCGGAATAGGTATATTTTGTTTGAGCCTACACTCAGTTAACACAATTACATCAGTTTGGAATATTAGGAGAGATAAGTTAGATTCTAGGTCATCTATATTTTTATAGACGCTTCTTATATTTTGCGACAAAATTGTAAGATCGGTGGGTTTTATATCGATAGTTCTATGTAGATTTTGTAACGAGCACTCGAAGGAACGCGCTATTTCTATATCGTCTATTTCATTTACCGCCAGGGTTTTATCTATTACTATGAGTGTACAGGAGAATTACAAGTGCTGCTAGGAAGTGTTGCATGTATATTTTAGTAGATATATGCCATGAATATGCAGGAAGAAATGGTTTATTTTTGTCGGTATTTATAACTAGAAAAGGTAATTTAACGTAATACGCTTTATTAATCCATTTATTTGGGTTTGGACGGAGAAAGTAACTTTATTTTGTTTCGTGTATGTAAGTATGTCGTGGGTATGTATATAATAGTTGAGTTTTGCACAATAACATGAAGAATAACAAGAAATAACAACAATTCATAAATTTTGCATATGGAGCATAGAACAAGTTGAGATTAAAAACATGCGCATACCAGTGAATTATAGCTATTATACTAAGTAGTCATGCTAACTGAAGAAGATTGTTGACCTGAATTTCTGATCTAATCATTATTATCGATGAATTTTCATCATGTCTCACGTAGATGCGGCCATAGGATGTCCAACAGAACTTATAACCTTTTGATTTGGCTAGATCTCTGGCCAGAAAAAAGAGACGGGATGCTTTTACGGTCAAATGCTCCGATACAAATATTGATGTCTCTTCATTCTTTGTAAATCCTAGGTTTTTAGCACGCAGTTTTTCTTTGTTTCGGATGTTATATGTTTTAGATTTTTTAAGTATTTCAGTTTTAGCAACCGTAGAGCAAAATTCAACAATTATCGGGGTGTTCTTCTGTCCATTCTTCGTTTCCCGTGCTCTATATATGTATGTCCCTTATGTACGTCGAATTTATACTACAGTCAATGGATTTACCTAATTGTAGTACCATTTTCATAAGTCCTTCTTTATCTTCACCATTTTGCTTCGGTACATTTTTAATTTCTATTGATGTTTTGCGGCTGCTTCTCTGTAGGTCCTCTAGCCTATCCTCCAATAGCGTAATGCGTTCCCCATCTTTCAAATGCTGTTTTTCCAACGTCTCCACATGTTTGATAAACTCGCTATTTTTATGTAAACTCATCTCATCGTTTGCGGAGAGTGTAGAGACCCTTTGCAGAATTATTTTTTTTTAATTCCATTTCTTCTTTTTTAAGTTCACCCATATCAGTCAGCAGGGTTGAAAGTTTGATGTCTTGCTTCTCTTGAAACCCGGTGAAAAGATTAGTTATATGTTCGGTGATATCGTGCTTGAATGATGTTAGTTTGAAAGTTAGCACTGCATCCAATCTTTTTCGGGATTTCGTCTTCTCCTCGAGCGACGTGTGACTTTGCCTGTATCTGATTCCTGCTCCGTTTCAGACCTACTAGGAGCAGACTGGCCCTTTTCGCCTTTGCCAGCTTTGGAAGGCGTGCGCTGCATATTTGAGCTAGATATGATAGTCTTGTACTGTGTATGATATATATTTTTTTTAAGCGCTATATCGGGAGCTATATCACTTGAGGATATATGTTTGAAGATAACTACATATTCGTTAAAGAAGTTTTTGTAATCAGTCCAAGTAGGTAGTACCTACTGGAGATTACCCATTATGTATAAAGAAATTATATTCATTACAAAATGTCTTTATCTGCCTGGAAGGATAGTAAATATTTCTAAGCAGCATACATATAGAATTTACATGTTATAGATCCCTGCCTGCCTGATCTACAGTAATTTTCAATTGATTTTGTATATTTTTTTAATCTTAAATCTACTAGTCTAATCGATTTCATATACATCGTGCTTATTATAAATTACTTACTGAAATACTAAATAAAGAGTAAAAATAATATATATTTTCAAAACCGCATATTATCGAGTTTCTTATTTTTCTAGACCAGAAGATAAAACTATAAAAGTACCAACAAGACCACCATCAACGCCATCTGTTGGTCCTAATTAGCGACTCCGCTCCATACCTAATTAGTTCCTGACCAAACAATAACAATAGATAAATACGTTAACTTCTTCAAATGGACCGAGAACCTTACTTGAGAACTTGGCCGGTCCAGTTAGAGAGCTAAGTAATATTCCTCTATTATTATTTATTACTTTTGTCGCCTTAAATGGCTTGCTATGGTTACTAGTACATTACAAAACATGTAGTTGGAAGCAAATCTTTTAATTTGTACTTTCAAGTAAAAATGATTCGTCATATCAAAAAGTAAGTTATTTAACTTACTTTTTGAAAAAGAAAAATGTCTGCTGATCTTCCTTCAGAAATCTGAAGGAAGATCAGCAGACATTTTTCTTTTATTTAACCCAAGACAAAATTAAATGCCTTGCAAGATCATGCTAAGCCTGCAGCAGAGTTTTTTTTAATATCTTCGTGAAACAATAATATTAAAAAGTATTTATTTTACACAACTCGCTGACTTGACACTAATCAGAATAATCAATTTATTGGTAAGAATTTTACATGTCAAGGAATAATCATTATACATAATTATAATAATAAAATTATAATTTAGATGATGTATGTATGTATTATATAAAATAAAAAATAACAATAATGTCAATTACAATAAATTAACAACTAACTAAATTGTCTAGTTAAATAGTATTATTATTAGATTTTTGGCAAAAATTCGTCAACATTGTAGAATGCCTTCGCAACGAGCCACGATTTAAGTCTACGCTTAAACGTAGAGTGGCTGGTGCAGCGACTATCTGACCTACCGAGTCAGATAGTCGCTGCACCAGCCACTATTATGTCCAACTCAGCGACAATTTTGAAATATAAATTGATTAAACTACGCTGCAATTACAATACTAGGCCAAAGCTTAGCATGTCCTATCAGTTATGATGACAAAGTATTTCATGCCATAGGATCTTCAGTTGGTCTTCCGTATACACGAGGTTTCCGTTACAGAGTTCAAAGAACTTTTTAGCATCGAGGTCATGGTCAAGTCCGTTTAGCGTATCGAAGCTGAGCCTTCGATTGCCAAAATATTTATCGAGATATGATATCAAACACAAATGCTGTGGTGCGTCACACTGGCACGTGTGTATTGGATGATACTGATACTAAATCATCTGCACACAATTTATATATTATTGCATTAGTCATCGATGTCGATTCACCAATTATTTTAAGAGTGGGCAATGGAATTCGGAACCTGTAAGAGTTGATTCGTGGGCCGTCTCGGTCGCGTTGTAAGATACGACCCATGCAACTCAGTCGTGGATGTCGAAAGAGCCGACAATGTAACGAACCGCCTTCAAAACTGCAATATCCTGAGCGTCATGTTCATGCTGTGTCAAATCTTCAGTATCGTTTATTTACTGTTTTTCGTCTGATTGTAATGATTTCTTCAATCTTCCTCATGTGATCCTTCAATGTCCTCATGTATTTCTGTACTAGCTCAATAAATAAATAAACGTCCTGAACCACCCAAACAACGTTTATTCTATTTCCTCTTTTGATGGACTTCTTCGTCAACTTGATCTCCATACTCCAGTCATACAACAATACACTCAATCAGTATGGTAGTGTGTAGTGGTAGTGTCGCAAGCGCACAGTCACTGAGAGTCCCAGAATGGACATGTACTAAAGGAGGCTGCAATTAGCTGGATATGGACTCGGAATGGGGACAGATTGGGGAAATTTGTTGTATTGTGTGGCGTATTTAGGAGGACTGTGTGAGTTCTGGTGCGGTTCTCAACGTGTGCTAATCAAGAATTACACACTTTTTTAGTAACTTGTTCGTGACTTGTAGTAAATAATAATAAGCATAGAAGATTCCACTATTATTTGGACATAGGCCGTTATTTCGCAGTTGAACACGTTCAGAGGGCGACAAATACATATTTACAGTCTGAATTAATTTACTGAAATATTGAGCTGAATGCTTTCGACAAGACGTGGGCCCTTGCAGGAGAAACCGTGAGGAAGTAAAGGGTCTTCCAATAGGCAGGTCCGAACTTTAACAGTTGGTAGCGGCCATCTTGTTGAAGCTACATCTGTCAAATTGGTTGTCATTTATTCATTCTGTTTTGCCAAATCATCATGGATAGCTATAGCATTCAACAACACGTGCAAATGGTAAAATTGTTTTATCAAAATGAGTGTTCTGTTCGGGCAACGCACCGCGCGCGTCGCCCATTTTACGGTCGCCATAATCGTCCTACCGAGAGGACTATTCGTCGTGTGGTGGATAAATTTGAGTCCACTGGTTCGGTAAATGATCGACTAACACCCGTACGTCCACGAAACGCAAGGTCTGTCGAAAACATCGCCGCTGTCCGTGAGAGTGTGCAGGAGAATCCGAGGCAGTCGATTTCACGTCAATCACAAGAACTCGGCCTTTCACAGACCACAACTTGGCGAATTTTGCGTCATGACCCTTGACTTTTTCTTGTGGGGTTTTCTTAAGTCGCAGGTCTATGCGAATAAACCACAAACGACAGCGGCCCTCAAAGCCAACATAACCTATGGCATAGGTCAAATTCAGCCTTATTTATGCGCAAAAGTCATGGAAAATTGGATATTTCGCATGCGCTCCACCCAGAGAAGCCGTGGCGGACATTTGAATGATGTCATATTCCACACATAATGGCATCACTACATCTTTTAAATAAATAAATAATTTCAATAATATCTCACACACACTTTGTTTTATTTAAATTTAAAGATAGGACACGCTTAATGAAAGACCCGTTATAATAATAGTATTTTTTTTTTCTCTTATTTGGATAAGATGGAGGTTTTTTTCTTCTGTCATACCTGACAATGATTTTTATTCATCGAAAAAAGTACTTCCTAGTAGCGCTGACCTCGAAATTGAGGAACTAAGATCTTAACAAATCACTAATGACAATAAAGTCTGATCGATGCGAAAGACTTATAGCACGTCATGCTGAACGTGGCAAGCTGAAGACGGCGCTGCTATGGCGTTCATTACAAAAGGCCTAAGTCTACCAATAGACTAGCATAAGCTGAAGGTGACGAAGGCAATAAGAACCGCTGGTTGTCCATGGTGGTAGGTTTAACGGTACCGACAATGCGCTTAATCACCAACTCTATCACAATGCTGCACAGTCATCGGCCTAATATGGACATGGACTTACGTATATAGCAAGCTACTTGCCTGGTATATCACACTTTAATATTATTAACGCATTCGCTGCCTAGCCTTCACCGCCGCATGACGGAGTTGGTGATGCACTTGCCCACTTCGTATTAACAATTAGGTATACGAGTACATGGCCCATGCACGACACTGCGTGGTGAAATTATCAAAAACTTATCCATAGAAGCAATTACTTTAGTATATATAATGTACGTACAAATAAGTTTATATTTGGCAAGTAGAACTATTTACGTACTACTCGTTAGCTGGTTTCTTGTTGAGCTTTTATAATCTGGATGTGGAATGACTTAATTAGAATCCATCGTACGCCTTGTTTTTCTCCGAATTTTGACCCACCTAAGTACCCAACGCAATGGTCATGACGGGAAAAAATTGAATATGCTTTCATCACTTCCAGATTATATTCTTAGACTTTTCTAGACCAAATCTGTAGCAGTTCTAAATGATTTTCAACTTGTAATGTATTTATTGTAGACTGTATCGGTGAATGAAAGGCACAATGCTCAGATAAGGTGTGTTTGAAGCATTGTTCGCGGATTAGGTATCCACAGGAAAAACAACACGACCTCATTGTCGAGATGGATACTTCTGTATTTGATGAAATATAGCACGTCTAGGCAAGAATATACAGATAATAAGTTATGTACTTCGCAAATTGTTATTTTTAAACTAGTATCTTTCACAAAGTTCAAATAATTTAAATTTTGTTGGTAAGTAGCACTGAAACAGCACTATGTGCATCTGTTTTGGTTCCAACTTACCCCCAGGGGTACTTTACCTACGACACCTGAGTGTGGTGAGGTGGTATTCTTCGTCATTCTTCACAGTAGACAACTACGTATGTGCTTACCCCGCTGCTGAATTCCGGCGTTTTTTCCAACCCTTTTTTTTACATCGAATATTATTTTACATTGAAGACACATTAAAGATTTTTACATCAAAGCTTGTTTAAAAACCTAACCTTCATTCTAGCGAAGATGTGTAAAACAATGAATAGTATGTTGTCATTAGCGCCATAATTATGACCATCACGAAATGTTAGGGGGTCAAACACGACACGAGTGTTTTACAGCCAAAATCATGGATGTTATAGCTAAGTGCTAAGCTCTCAAATACATTTAAAATAACTAACTAAATGAGCCAATAAGGCAATTTTAAAGCAATCAATGACGTAACCACCTCCGTACCGGGAATCAAGGATGAGATGTAAGATGCTAAAGGATGTCGTTCCGGGAGTGAATCACGTCTGCGCCTATATATAACGGAATACGCGGAACTACACGGATGATTAGCTGTGCTGGCAACACTGAGAACGGATGGTCAATGGCTCGAAGGGGGTGCTATGACTCGATGTTTACACAATAGTATATTTGCAACTCTAAGACAATCATTTGATGTTTTATTAATATGCCGCCATCATCGGTTTAATTAAAATAAAAAATAACTACATAGTTGTTAGCCCCTAGCAATATCATCGTGAGCGTTTTAGTGTTTCAAGTCTTGAGTCTAGTCTACCGTAGTCCAGAGCAGTCAAGTCCATATATCAGTACGATAGAAAACAAATGGGAATTTAGCCACAGTACGAAGTCATGGAAACTCGAACAAATACCATGCCGTTGTGGTTTTATTTTTTCGTATTATAATAAAATTGTAACGGTACAGCATTATGTCTTAATTCAGTACAGTATGACGTCATATTCCGGCACAGCATCACGTCTTACTTCGGTACAGCATGATGTCTTAGTTCGAGTGCTATCTAACTCGGGACACCCTTTACTCATCGATTCCCTAGCTCCATCTGAGCACATATTACATTTTTCGGAAAGGAAGTTACATTGAATTTTGGCCTAGACTAGACGACTTATAAATTCGAAGGTCATAGCACGATTGAATATACAATTGACGACCTCTTTGGCGCAGCGGATGAAGGTCTACCTGTGGCGCAAAGTTCTATTCCCGCCTCGGGAAAAATGTTTGTACGATCTACTACAGATATATTTGTTCCGGGAGTTATTTGTGTATAATAAAAAATACTTACGTATGTAGAGCATTACATTAAGCATATCAGTAATCTAGTACCCATAACACAAGCTCTGCTAACCTTGGGGCGTACATTTATATTTCATTAAGCTGCAAAAACGTCCAGCCAGCGCGTGTCGAGTAAGATGTGTTCGTGAGTCTAATATAATAATATTTTCACCGCTCATTGGATGCCTTTTGATTACGAAAAAAATATAAAAGAAATTGATCAATGCGCGGCGAATATTGTAAGTATAAGTCGGGCAGATCAAGATTGTTATTGATAATATCATGCAGTCCCTTTATCTACACGAATTATATTACGTATGAGTTATACAGTCACGAATAAATCTGAATCGATCAGCAGTTCTTTCACTACCCTCACCGTTTGCATACTTTTACACTGGGGTGACCAGCTCTCGCGTGAGGACACTCGTCAGGCGATGAATTTTTAGTTCTGGACGATCAAATTTTGAAATGTGATTGTAAATTCAGTATTTTATTATACTCTATTACCTTTACCTACCTTTACGTAACAGCCTGCTAAAACGTAACCGAGTCATAATTATATTTTTCTCAACATTAAGAAAACGTCTCATTCTAAAAGCAATAGATAAATGACTACTGAGAAACCATCTACCACAGCATTCCCAAGTAACCGGGAAGTTGAAGTAACTTTTTCAAAGGACAGGAAGCGATTCAAACAATCCGTTCTCATCTGACATCGCATCAGTATTCGATGGCCGAACTGCGAGGGAGGAAAAAAGGTTTAATTGTTCGTACCGTTAGGGGATTGTGGATTGACAGGTATGATCTCACGGATATATCTCTGAACGCATTGCTTGTGCTCCCGGATATACTAGCTGTTTAGTATAATATTGCATTCACTCTCCTCTGCGCGCTGCGCCGGCGGCGGCGCTACACTGAGCTAGACGTGGGCAAGTGCGTCGTGACGTGAACCATGAAAGTTTTAATTCTTAATTCTATATTGCACAAGAAAGATATACCTACATATAAAACATTTAACAAGAAAGTTTATGGCAAAGGCGAGCTTAACCCAAATAGAGTTCTCTTCCATCAAACCTTATTGGGAGAGAGAAAAAGTAATATATGTAAGTGGGTACATGTGCATAAATAGAGTACAAAATATTCAATAGACTACATCATCATCAGCCCGTACACGTCCACTGCTGAACATAGGCAAACGACACGCCACGAATAGCGGTCCTGAGCCACCTCCATCCAACGACTCCCTGACAAACTACATATAATTAACAAATATAAAGCTATATTGCTTATAACAAATTCTATAATTAAATTACACATAATATAAATTAAATAAATACATAAATAACAACAAATCCATGAACAAAAATTGTGTGGGAGAGAATTCCATAACCTAAATGAGTCAACAGTAAAAGAGTCACCGTAACGGCTGGATGAGTGAACAGGGTTTAAGAAGAAGGGACAAAGATGATCTACATGGTCTATCACGAGGGTATAGAAACTCAAAACTATTACGGAATTAATTTGAAGCGCTGATGACCGATTTATTCTACCTATTGAGAATGGAGTTTTTAGTTTTTGGATATTTCATTGCCCCAAGTTCGGCAATAAAATAGCGAACGATGAAAATTAAAATGAGGACGAAGCATAGCTTAACATTAGTATTATACCGTGTGACAATGTATAAGGTATAATCTAAAAAAAAATAACATTTGTATTCTATTAAGGATATCAGTTATCTAGTACTCCTAAGTCATTCATATATAACACAAACTCTGCATACTTTGTTGCAAGATACGCTGTGTGGATTTTCCAGAAAGCATTTATTTATTTAACTTTAGAAACTAGCCTGGATAGACTAAATGTGTTGTGTTGTTTCCGTAAATATTAACTACCTCTAATTACGGAAGTAACAGAAGGCAAAAAATATATCTATACTCAGATGTTGATTGACATAGCAAATCTCCTTACTATATACATATACCTCCTTTTAGCTATACCGATGATATGGTGCTGCTGAGCCCATCGATCAGTGCTCTCAGAAAACTGATAAGGATTTGTGAGAGATATGCGGGGGCCCACGGGCTCAGATACAATGCAAGCAAAAGCGAATTCATGGTCTTCAAATCAGGCACCAAGACTTACACCACCATTCCGCCGGTTTTCCTGAACGGCAGTGAACTGAAGCGAGTAGCTTGCTTTAAGTATCTGGGCCATTGGGTCAACGAGTCTCTTACAGACGATCAGGACATGGAAAAGGAACGCAGGGCATTAACCATTAGGGCGAACATGCTGGCCCGTAGGTTTGCACGTTGCACTCGGCAGGTGAAAACCACACTTTTTAGAGCATATTGCCAAGCATTTTATACGTGCAGCCTCTGGGTCAAGCACACCAAAAAGTCATGGGATGCCCTGCGGATCCAGTACAACAACTCGTACAGGATGCTGATGGGGCTGCCGCGCTTCTGCAGCGCATCGGGAATGTTTGCTGACGCACGAGTAGACGGATTCGCGGCGATAATGCGCAAAAGATCTGCGTCCCTGATGCGCCGGGTGCGCGACAGCTCCAACTGCTACCTACAGCTCATAGCACTCAGGCTGGACACTGACTGTCTCTTTATGGAACACTGGACAAGAGCGTATATTGCACTCTCTTGAACAGTGTTCCATACCTACTTGGATTGTGATTTTTATTACTTTTAATATTGATTTTAATTTTGTATTTAATTTAATTTTGATTTGTATTTAATTTAATTTTAATTTGTTATTTAATTTTATTTTGTATTTAATTTTTATATTGACTTATTTGTAAGCTACTTTTACTCGAATATGTACACTTAATGTTTTTTTTTTGTGTTGTAATTATTGGTTGTCTGAAATAAACGTATTGAATTGAATTGAATGTTACCAATTCTCTGTGGATATAGATATTATTACCTATCAGACATCGATCAGTAATGCGATACAGCTCCAGTCTCCACTCCTGACGATGTCTAATGGATTTTGTAATACGATCCGGCCCTTCGATTGTATTCCGTCCCCTTTTGAACAGCCAAACGTAGGATGTACCCATAATGACTTTCATCATACTGCTTTCTGGAGTAGCTTTTTAATTTTAACATTTGACAAACGGTCATATTTTTCTTTATCTTATTTATAATTGTGAGACATGAGTTTTATTTTATTCTGGCCTGATTTTATCTGTTTGCGATTGACATTAATTAAGAAATTGGTGAAAATGGAACTATGTACTTTCGACTCTCAAACCCTATTAGTTATTGTCATGTTCACCGTCAATAATGCGCTTAACAGGGGAGGCCTACGTCCAATTGTGAACAAGTATAGAATCTAGATTATAATGTCCACCGTTACAGGTTTGTTAATTTACCAAGACGTGTTCAGAATGAGTCTCTTAAATTTTGATAACATATTGGTAGAACAAGATGTCGCGACGCGAGACAACATGCCGACCTTAGGTTACAAAATAAAACACTTAACAGATGACATAAAATGCATGAATCGACAACAAACATTTATAAATACAGCAAAACGCGGCATAAGAGGATGGGAACTATTTGGAACGCTCCCCAACAGTACCGCGGTATTTTTAGATAATATTCACAGATTAGAGGCGTAAAGATGAGGAGAACTTCGGTTAGAAAACAAAAGCATTTGGTGACAGCAAAGGTTCATAAACAAGACAACTTATACATGTTTAAACTGAAGCCTAGTCGGGATATGACAAAAGGCTGGCCAGGTCACCAAAAGTTGAAAACAAAAAGTTGTGTCGTATTTTCGGATACAAAAATAACTAGTAACAGTTCTATGGAATGATAATGGCATAACACAAAACACAACAATGAAAGGAGTGGATTTAGCAATCGTTCGTCTATTTGATCATCAGCATCGCATGGAATCCCTTGATTATTGCACTAATGTGCCCCCAGCCAAAAAAGCTGAACATTACATATTAATTGCAATCGCCATCTCTTTATTTCTACCTTTGAGAAAAAGATGTCCATAAAATATTATATCCTACGCACCAGTTGTTAGACAGAACAAGTGAAACCATATTTTCAGTTCATGCTGCTATTCCCTCTATTCTCTAGTCAATAGTACAACACTCTACGCAGCGAGGTATATTTACGATATGTAATTGGTCATAGTCATTAGGACGTGGGAGATACACGGACTCTGCTGGCGTACTTCTCACCAGATAGATCTTAGGTATTAGTGTTTAGGGCAATGATTGTGTAAACATACTTTTAAAAAAAGTCGAGTAATCGATTTATATAAATATATTTTTTTTTTATATAAAATAATATGTACATTCAATTAAATCGAGTATTCCAATATTCTCGTAGAACCTTTTTCCCAAATGTCAACTATGTTGTATTTATTTCTTAGAATAAATAAAGTAAATTCAGTGTAGGTTAGGTTAGATGCAAGTTTAGAATAGACACTAAAGCATGTTTGTTATGTGATCAAGAAACTTTGTAAGTTTAGTTTTCTGTCTAGCTAGTGTCGTTCATCTAAAATAAGCTAGATTTATGAAAACTGACAAAATAATAACAATCTTGTGACCCAAACTTTTCGCGAGTCGCGATACTATCTGTACTTTATTAAAAACGGTTTATAACTCTTTAAATCCTAATTTCTTGCAATAATTCCGAACATTTTGAAATTGTTCATGAGCAAGATATCTGCGACCAAAGCTATAGATATCCATATCTTACCCCGCTCTCCTGACTGGTGGCCGCCGGTTGTATCCCGTGCTCCTCATTGAACCGTCTCCGCGCTCTATGCCTCAGCAGCGCCGACGCGTCCGGCTGACCGAACTGAAAGATCTGCTCGTCCTTTCCAAACACTTTATCACTTAAATCACTGTAGTCCTTGAACTTAGAGTTCAAATTCTCTTTGTATAACCCCTTGGGGGTAAAGTCCGTGCTGACGTACTCTGAATGCACGCCATCGAGGATCTCCGATGAGAGCCGAAGCGTATCCGAGGTCTGCCGGAGATTGACGTCCGAGTCTCTATAGTTGTCGCAGATCTGGCTGAAGGTATTGAAGTATTCGGACGCGAGATCCTTCGGCTGGTAGTCCATTGTGGGGGGAGTATCCGCGGGGAGGAAGTTTGATTCCATCGAGACGTCATGACGCGCCATTGGCTATTTGAATTTGAACTTTTTGCATTTCGCCTTAGACATCACTTTCCACCGTTGCGACCTACAGGTATGAGTTGTTTACGTTTAGTTTTTCAATGGCTCTGGGTAAGTTATTTAATACTGATAAGCGTAGATATACTGCTGCTATGTGAGATAAGATATAATAAATCATTGGAAAAATTTAATTACTTATCGCCGAAAACGCAATGAAGTGTGCATTTACAAATTATAAACACAAAACGAGTAACGGAACAATAGATTTTACAAAACCACAGACCACCCGGCTGACCGACAAAAAGTTAGAAAAAGTTCAATAAACAATAATTTTGGACAAAAAACGGTGAAATAAGCCGCCGATTTCAACCCAAGCGTAGCAACTATAGTTAAAAGTACAGACTGTGCAGCAACAGATTTGGTGTACACCTTGCGGCCCATGGGAAAGGAACCCTTTGGGTGAAAGCAGGTAGAAAGGTGTCAGGTTGCGGGTGAATTAAAATATCCAGTCATGATGTCAAATCGAAGTGATTGGCAGTATCAATAGAGAATCAGAAACTATAGTCCCATCCCAGATCATTATATAAAACTATTGATTAATTTTTGTAAGGCCGTACAGGACATTCCGAAGTCTTTCCAGATTTTTTCTATTGATTAAAACTCCACTCATGGACAAATTTAGCGGAACGCAAAAAAATAAGGCCAATCTCTTCACTATAAGTCTCTCATCCAACAATGTAACACTGAGCGTATCTTTCTCCGGGCCGTCTCCATACAAGGACCAAACCTTCCATCGACTACCTTCTGACAGAATCCGAAGTCAAGTGTAAAGAGTAGGTACTTCTCCCCAATCATCATCATCCCAACTAAGATGCGAACGAGCAAAGCTGGACAGAGCTACTCGATGACCTGTGGTGAGCAATGGCCCTCTGGCCGGCAAGTATGGTATGCCCCTAGGCCAGCTGCCTTAGTATAATACAAATAATAATAAAATAAATTCCTGAATCAATGTAAAAGCTTTGTACAAGAAAGTTGATATAGTGAGTATTTATTTAGAATGTGAAAAGCTTTTATTTGCTGACAATGTTTTGTGTTCATCGAATCTCACGTGAAGGTTATCAGATTATGTTTACTTAGGAAACATGACATGCGGCGGTTTTGCTACATTGGAAACTGTATAATACATGGAATTATTGAATGCACTCGTATAATTTGTTTTATACAAGGTCGGTTCGGGACAGGTCTCGTATTGAAAAAGATTTGGGAATTTAAAGTTTGCGTGACCCTGGTACTTTTCCTGGTACTTAATTTTATTTTCCTAGTCATTTTGAAAAGCTATGAGGTACTAAGGTACCTAATTCTAGACTTTGACAATGCAATCTCATATGTACATATGTAATCAATCACATTAAGCTTCAGGAAGTGGCTCTGCGCTTTCCTTAGCATGTCTATCTCCTTGCCAAGTTCCTAAGAATCCGTTCAGCCTTTTACTCGCGAATATGTAACATTTAATTGTATTGTACGGATGTATGTATGTATGGATAATACTTCTGTCATTCAAAGTAAACCACATTTAGCTTACGCAAACACCCCACCATTACCTACTTCCTGACACACCTGGACCGCAACCTGTGCAGCACACGGCACAAGTGTTAACTACCTAGTTCACATGCGGCGGGCTTCGAACCCGCGACCTTGTCCGTCCACGCATCTGCCCCGCCCACCTGTCAGATGGCACTGTTTACTAACTACAGTTCAGTGGTGTGGTGTGGTGGTGGGCATGTGTTTCAGAGTTGGGATTCCAAACGGTAAAGTGTAAGTGCTGTTATTGTTGTGGAATGGCAAAGCAAAGCCATAAGGGCTAGTTTACATGAAAGCGGAAGATATATTATCAATATATGTATCCAATATCTTCGCGTCACATAACTAACAATAATTGTAATCGAATATCGAGATTAGATCGGTTGTTTTTGCACTGTTTATTTCAGCATTCCACAAATGTTTCTCATAAAGCATTTTGTTTTAGATGAAACTTGAAACCGAGAGCATCTCAGATAACTTACTCAGTATCGTAACTAGGTACCGACGACGACGACTATGTTTACTACTATTTGTATACAATCCATAAACAAATCAACCAGACTCTCACTTATGGAACTTCTTTATTTTCATCTATATATTTGTTTTAGTTTGCACTTTTCTCTTTACTCATTCTCAGCGGACACAACGATAATCCTATCCTACTAATATTGTAAATGTCCAAGTTTGTATGGATATTTGTTACTCTTTCACGCAAAAACTACTGAACCGATTAGGCTGAAATTTGGTATGGGTATAGTTTGGGACCTGGAATAACATAAAGGCACAATAACATATATTTTTTATTGAAGGCGCGGGCAGCAGCTAGTTTTTAATAAACAGTAATTTAAACAATCTCGTTAAAATGTCATATTTTCTGCTTGAACTTGTAAATAAAATCTAACTACCCCATGGTGGTCGACCACCTACATCGGTAACCGGAGCGCGCGCGCGGACGCGGCAGATTAACACGCCCGCATTATCTGGAGGGATCGGATCGCGGGCGAAGCCCTAGGTTAGTGACATTTGGTGCACGGGAGGCGTGGACCTCCGATCCGTTATCATGGCAAGGAATTTACATGCGCATGCACATCAGATTGATTCGTATAGGCGATCATGGTCTGTAACCAAAGGTTGGATGTCGTGCAGTAAAACGTGAACTGCTCGGGTTCAATTCGCATGGATGCATCATGATATTCCTTATTAGTATATAATACCATATAAATTCAAGAAAATTGATATTATATTCCTCGCCTTGCGTTGTCACGTCATAGCATATGGTTAGTAGCGTAACAGGGAGGATTAATTGTAAGAGTTGGTTGTTTCGATATATATGCCTAATAGGAAATGTAAAGTTTAGTTAAACGAACATGACCTCAGACATAATTTGTTTTTGTCAAATATACGGGACATAGTTAAAACCTAACTCCCCCATCCATAGTAGAAACAGTGCAGAAGTCCATTGATCTAGAACTCCCAATCAAATCAGCATAAGTCTCGATCATTTTCATTTTTAAATGAAAACATTTCCAATTTCCCTACTGCCGACCAGAGCGGAGCTTTTGGATCGGTATTTAGAAACCGTCCAAATATCCGGGTCAATACAACACAGCCACAGCGCACTCCTCTACAGAGTTGTCTCGAGGCTTGGCTGGAGGAGGAACCGGTCGGCAGATGCGCGGCAGGTGACGGCGGCGGGCAGGGGCGAAGGCCTATGCGATACAACACACCCGCACTCCTGATTATACCATACAACGTAAACTCATAAAATAGCCCTGAAAGAACGACCGGACTGGTTCAGCCTTCATTCTCATTCTCAGTAAATAGGGGTGGATTTATAATTTGAGTGCCTCCGCGTGAAAAGCTCCTTTGATTATCTGTCTCACAAGGATATACCTATTATCTGTATGTGTCAGGTATATGGACTACTGACTATCCCCCAATACTCACGTGCATCTCAGATTTATCTCAAGCTGCGATTTTTTAGTTATCAATGAAAATTTATCAAAAGATTGCTAATTGTGACAAATCTGAGATCAGATGCGTTTGAGTATTCGTATGAGGTCTTGATTTGTAATTCGTGATTTAGAACAATTAGATATACCGAGGGAAGCAGACCCATCCATCAAAATGACTATAAAAATTATAACGTGTGTGTATAAAGCAAAAAAATATTATTCTGTACATCGTAGATAGTTCTCAATATAAATGTATCATATGTATAGACTTGTATACTGTTCTCATTATTTTAGTAGCTAAACTAGATATTAACTACATACTTAAATACCTATTTTACAAGCTTTTATTTAACTTGCAATGTATGTTTGTTCGGGTCAAATGTTACTACTCAATTTTAGACCAGTTATCCTCAACAGTTTGAGCTGAGGCATATTTATGTAAGTTCGGTGACAATGTAATGTCATGATACCATCGAGCTGGTCTGATGATAGAAACCGAAAGTGGCAATAGGAACTTCTAAACAAAACGACTTAACCACGTCGAGTTTGGGTTCGTTGGATTTGTCTTCCCAATCACTTTGGTACTAGATGATATTTATTGTATTTAAATAATCTTGTATTTCAAAGTTTTTTTAAATGTTAAAAATGTATTTAGTTTATAATAATGTGAAGAAGCCATTCTCCAGTAACACAACTACATTGAAACTATCATGGGAGACAGAGTTCTAACTTTATTTGTTTCAAATATTTTGCAAATAATCTATTTTGTATTTATTATATTTAGTAATGTTAGACAACGAGATGTTATTTATCTCCTCGTTACAGGAGTAAGTACAATAAGCTCGTTTAGTGCATAATGTGCATGGTGCATTACATCAGAGTGAGTGGTACACATACAGTGGAACAGCTGTTGCGTACTCCAATGAGACCGGTTTGGTTTCACTGCCCTCAGCGCGGGTCGGACGGGCTTCCGCGAAACGAATTCAATTAATTAAGTTCAGTATAAAAAGCTGCTGCTTCGCAAGCATCGTTCCCTGATTCCCTGATATAAACATATAAAATAGGTACAATAAAACGCTATAGTGCGCATACGCACAAATGTGAACACCAACGCCCTACCTACCTAGTGACGAGTTCCTAGTCGCAGAATTAGAACCGTTGACCAGTCACAGGCGCCGTAGCATAAATCTGCTTGGACAAGTCACAATCATCATCAGGGAAATTGCCCTCGCTTTGATCTGTTTTAGATTTGAGGAGTGTATCAGACAACAAAACTCCGAGTGAGTTGCAAAAATTATCAATAAATAAATTCAAACAAACATCAATCAAACATATTCTTTGTAAAGGCTTATTACAAAATATCAGATTATCTAGCTAGAGGATAAAAAAGCATGGGAGGACTTCTGCTCCAACTCGAAAAGTAACAAGCTAAAGGTTTCTTGTTTGCTTCTTTACTTTACCTTAAAAAGATTGAACTGAACAAAAAATCAAAGTGATCACTTTATTTCCGTTTTACTTATGTAATTTTAATTATGTGACGTGTCCAAGAGTCCTGTACGGTCTAAAGGAAATAAAGCACTTTGATATTTGATATTTGAACAAGGGTGACTGAGCCACTGGGGGAGACGCGTTGGGTTTGATTCGCTTCGCGGGACAAAAGTGATTGCATAATTTAGTTCCGATATTTTTCTATCAACGTAGGTATTTTAGGTATAAATAGGTACATAAAAACTCTGTCTGTACGCCCACTATGCCACGACGACGGCCGTCAAGACAAGTAAATTGTGCAAAAACCATTTACCTCAATAATGTATGAATGATTTCACTGAACAATAAATCATGTATTATATCACTAAGTATAATAATGTCATATTATTATCAATACAACTTAAAGAATTCACAACATCCTCCTGACAAACACGTCATGTAGGCGACTGGCTGTCTCGCACTCACTATAAACCAACACCTTTATTACAAGCGAATAAAGCTCGGAATAAACGCCAAGCACTCGCTTGTATGACAGCGGTGTAAGGTTGAAATTGTAAGTGGTTAATTAATAAGGTTGTAAATCTATTCTAATCTATAAGTACTAATATTATATGCGAAAGTAACATCACTGTCTGTCTGTTACCTTTTCACGACTTATGTATCTTGATGAAAGCTCAGAAAATATAGAAGGTATCCCAGAGAAGAAAAAGAGCTACTTTTTGGCTCAGAAAATTATCTTGCAGGGGTGCATTAAGAGATAACACTTTTTATTGGTGACATCTACCACTTTAGAATAAACTAAATCTTCTAAAAACATCTAGAAGCGAAAAAAAATTGGCAAGGTCAGATGGTTCGCGAAAAATACGGCTGACGCGATTTCGATAAATAAGGTGTTAAAATAGTCGACTCCCATGAGGTCCCTTGCTACAATTGCTACATCTTGTAGAGTAGATCATTGCATTACCGTGAGTGGCAGTTTCAATTTGGAAAAAAAAAAAAGCGAAATAGTTGGGACCGAGTCGGGTTGTTTTTATAATTATCAGTTAATAATTTATTTATTTATTTTATTTATTTCTAATTAAATAAATAAAATAAATAAATTTGTAATCCAGGTAAAGCGCGAGCAAAGCCGCGTGTGGAAGCTAGTGAATTTATTATGCAGACACGCGTGCTATGCGCTTCATCATGGAAATGTTATGCTGATGGAACCTTGTTAGACGAACCTTACCTACACCGACTTGGGAAAAATATGTGCGACACTGTTGCTGCGATTTAACTAGGAATTTCGATCTCATCTGCATGGACTAAGCACACGCTACGAGGGATCTATATCTGTGCCGAAAACTTTGCAATAGACTGCTGCAAATAGTCACATATCTAACATGAATCATCATACCTAGAGCGACCCTGTATCATTTAGACATTTATAGGAGCTCCCAGTTTATACCAGACATCAAAAAATCATTATTGATGGATGATGCAGAGTAGCCCAAGGTATTGCTGGATTGACGACGTGGAAACCGATCTCCAGGAACGCGATAGACGGACAAATCGAGACCAAGGTTTTGTCGAATGAAGTGGTGTGTTCCAAGTTCTACTTCGGATCGCTGTGACACACGAGTAGGAATTATGAAGGGTTACAATGTTTTGAACAATTTATATAAGTCGTAGACAGCGTGTAAGCCTGCTGAAACGTCGGGAAAGCTAAAGGAAAATCCCGTGACCAATAACCGTGAATATTAAAAATACTAATAGCACTTCTACTTTTCGACCATTGAGAATAACCCGATATTTACCACGATTGAATGGCTTGAATAAAAAAATTGGAAAATTGTTTTTAAATATTCAATTGCCACTTAACTGACTATAAAATGGGCTAAATAGGGTAAAACAATAGTAAATTTCGCTGTTTTGAGGGTAAAACAAAAAAGGAAAAAATAAACTCAAATACAGGGGAGTGAAAAGGGGTGAATCTACGATAGTATACAATTAACCAAGTTAAAACTGTTTTGATATTAAATAAATAAAACAAAGGATAATAAAGTGTTATAGAATAAATTTGTGGCGTCGTACGGGGGAGGCCTATGTCCAGCAGTGGACGTGTATGGGCTGATGATGATAGAATAAATATTCAATTTGTAGTAAAGCAATAATGACAAGGTATTTGAAGTGGTGTGTTTTCGATAGGAGTGACGTGTCTACTTAGGGGTATAAACGGAGGGTGGTGTACCTTTGAAGCTAGATACAAGTGTCGAATACCTGAATAATTTATCAGACCTTAATAATGGAGCGTATTTATGAGTAAAATCTTTATAATTTTTTATCACTGTTCGCGGGGTTCAAAGAAATCCTTTTTATTTTTGTGATTTGGCTTACAAAAAGGTAGTTTTGCAACCATTTTGTAAGCATTTTGCTATAAACTCGTGTTAAAACGAACTTCTACTAAAATTTAATCTATTGTAGTCAAGCGTGTAGGTAAGGGATATATTTAGCTTTTTCAGCAAGTTTTCTAGCTATCGTAAAAACGAATACCCATCGTATTTCAAAAACCAAAATTAATTAAGACCAACGCTCCACCAAAGCGGACATGTGCGGAGATGTCCGTAGCGGAGACGCGAAAACACGTGTTTCAGCGTATTTGCAGCGAGGCAAATCTCTGCTTCAATCTTACTAAGTAACCCGTTGTCAAAGAAAGAGCCTCACTTGTTTTACCACTATCAAAAAAAATGGCAGTTTTTTGTGGGTGGAAGGGAACATTTTTAGAGGGATAAGATAAGACATCTTCCTTATAAAATTTGACTTGTCTCAGTGGTTATTTTGTAAGCCTAAAGAAAGCTCCGCTTGGATATATCTTTGTTTCTTCGCATACAAACATGATAACATCACCGCTGAAGATGAGTGGAGACGAAATCTGTATGTAAAAAAACTAATAAAGACGTTCTATTGCTCGTTCAAAACACATATCTTCTCTGCTCAGCTTTCTCGCCCTAAAACTTGCTTTTTGTAAAGCGTCCATCAAACCTACGTTAAGCATACGGATTCAAACCTTTCCTCTAAAAGTATAGATAAAAATTCCGCATTATTTTTCCACCCACTTGTTTTTCGACTTTCCTCCCCCAAATCAGGGCAAGGTTCTGACTTCTGGGTGTGCAAGATACTTATAATACCTAATAAATCGATACTCGGAGATTGCAAGCGTGGGTCGGTCGAGAGGCCGTCACTGCCTACATCCGAATGCCGGAATATATTACTGGCCCTTCCTAAAAATAACTAAGTATACTGCTTTCGAAGGTGAGAGACGTCACGTGTTAAAAGTTAGTTCACAATAAAATGTGGTTAAATTAATAACCTAAATGCGTCCAAGAACAGGGTAGAAAAGCGTCCATCAGTAAGAGGGGCAGACGATATCGGAAACATCGCAGGATTGACCTGGTTGGCGCTAGGGCAGGACCGTAGGAAGTGGAACAAGAGTTTGGAGGCTTATACCCAGCACAGCACATATATCTATGTTAAAGAACAGGCCAACGAACAGAAACAAGAGGCGTCGGGCGTCCAGCCACAAAATGGCTGATATCACAACCGTCGCAGGAAAACGTGAAGGATATAAAGATGGTGCAGAACCATGACCGTAAGGGGTGGCTTTGTCAGTGGAAACTTGAATCTACTGTTAGGATTATGAAAGAGGATGTCCCTTATAGGATAGCTATAGCTCCATCATTCCTGAGAGCTATTGTAAAATCTCAGACAAGTTTTGTTTGAGCCAAGATGCGGGCAGAAGCCTGTCAACAACACATATACTCGTAACTACGTGTGTTGTATATAATGTGTGACAAAGGCAGGGCAAACCATCAACTAATGCAGACGGAACGTCGACATTGCGCACGCACGCCGCATACTTATTATCTAGCCACCATGTTGATCACTCATTTAAACCAAGACGCTGTCATACAACGTTAAACTATGTAATTATATCTCTGAGTTAGTGCTCATATACACGAGCGGCAAAGTGCCAACGGCATATGTAACTGTAGCCGTCCACGCGTCGACGGCAGCCGTCAACTGTCGACGGCTACTGTTACCTCTGCCGTAGATAAATGATGCTGGACATTTAACACTACATCTGTACCTAGTATTAGAATTAGGGTTGAGGCGTATTTATCGTCACTGATAAAAGTCACAGATATAGAAAATTGGCGGTATATCACAGTGACAGAAACTAAATATATATGTGACTGTTACACAGGTAGTGCCTGTGTCACGAGTGCACGATATTATATCGTTGTTATTTTATTAGGTATCTACGCAATAAATCGCTTCAGCTAGGTAATATCGCTTCTATATTCTCTCTTTGATAATATCACTTAGTCAGAATGAGACACACCTAGTATTTTATACTTGGAAATTTGAAATATATACCGCAATGTAACAAAGTTGTTGAAGAAAATACCGTTTAAATTTAGTCGGTTTATCAACATGCTACTGCTACTTAGTCATCGCTACAATAAATATATTATTCAATCAGTAAAACAATGAATTTGTACGTGATTGGTAGATATACTAGCTAGTATTTCATCACAGGTATTTGTCACAGATATTTTGAAGTCACAGTAACGTACGTCACAGGTATCGGATTTTGCCTAGCATAACCCCAAGACTAATAGAATGCTAGATATTTTTTGGTAAACAAAGGTTTTATAAAACCTAATGAATATTGATTGAAACCAGAAAGTATTTAACGACTGTGGTATCATTGAAGGAAATCGCCAGAAGTTGCAAACACTTCCGTCAATAGACTAGACTGTATTCAAGGATCCAGGGCTATTAAGATAATTATCACGAACAAGAGGAGGGCACGGTCTGGGAAATTCACTTCGGGACAAGACTCTATGAAATAATAGTACCCCATTAGGGTGTTCAACCCTTAAAGTAAAAGAGCCGAATGGCCAGTACTTTGGATAAAAGTTAAAAATTTTAGACGCAGCTTATACATATGTATACTAAGTAGGTTTTTTGTTGCACAAACATATGTAAGCAGCGACTAAAATTTTTAAATTTAAATTTTTTTTTTACATTTACATAATCCGACATGTGGATGTACTTTTATAGTAATTAAAAACATGTCACCTTTACTGCAGTTCTATACGTAGATATACAATGAAAAGCCTAGGTATGAAAAGTATTTGTGAGTTTTGATTTGATAATAATTAAATTAGATATTATTTTGTAAACCTCAACAAATAAACAGAATTGATATCTGATTTCTTTGTTAATATAATCTCGGAAACTATTGGTCTATTCGAAATAGTTGTAATTAAGTAAATCCGAGGAAGGAAGCTCCTAAAGTAAACGAGAAACTGAATACAACAAATTAATTTCTAGTAGGCGCTATCGCCATTATACATTCACGCTATTACTTAGTTCCATACAATCTAAACATCAAATAACTTTTTTCCATGTAGATCTAAGGAGTATCAAGGTACTTACGCACGTCCTGTAAATCTAGCCACATCCGATGCATACAGCTTAGTTAACCTAACAGTTGCTGGAAGTAAATGTCACCACCGTGAGGGGACCAAACTTCCTCATTGATATACGATTAGGAAAACATGAATTATAGAAGACCGTGACCGCGGCGGTCGCGGAGTGATTCTACGCCTCTGTGTATGAGGTGAACGACTAAGGGAACCTACCAGAGGTAGGAGAGTAGCCTACTTCCACCTGCCAAGCGTTGTTGTAACGACAAAACCTTCCTTGCTTGGGAAATGCTCGTTCAGCAGTTGACATTATATGAGAAAACTAGCTGATGCCCGCGCCTCCGCCCGCGTTTTATCGGGATAAAATATAGCCTATATGTTATTCCAGATCCCAAACTATACCCACATCCAGCCTAATCGGTTCAGTAGTTTTTGCGTGAAAGAGTAACAAATATCCATACATCCATTGATACAAACTTTGAAATTTATACTTATTTTTGAATTTGAAATTTATTTTTTATCCCGACTAAACGCGGGCGAAGGCGCGGGCAGCAGCTAGTGATACCATACAATAGAGGGTAAGGTGTCAAGCCGTCGAGAAATGTCAGATAATGATGGTGTTGCTATAATTATATAAATACCGTAGGCAGGGATGTCCCTCGACTCGACATAATGTCTATTGAACAGCAACCGACGGACACTATGTCGGTATATTAATATGATTGCAAGGATAGAGCACCAAGTAGCTGAGAATAGTAGCGCATGTTGAAAATAAAAAAAATCTTGTCCATCCTAAGGTTGACTGTAAGAGTCTTTTGAATTATTTTGATGTCCGAACCGAATACATATCTATCTGTCGGTAAAAAGAGAAGTTAAAATTAATGATAACAATGTAGGAATCATGTAAGGCCCAGGTGTAAAGTGAAACCACCTGCTATTCTGTAATTTCGGCGATTCGCTTCAAATTGACACAGAGGAGAGAACATGGCGCATTCTTAAGATTCTGAGAAGTCCTGTGGAATGCTTGTGTAACGATTAAGTAAGAAGTGAGTATTTTCTAAAGCAAATGTCGATCAACATTTTCTTTTCAAATAAAGATTTATCTACATTCAAAGAACGAACTTAACTAATTGTAAGTACCACAACTGAGCCTTTTTACCCGACAGCGCGCAAAAAGATTTTTGGTTATTTGAAAAACAGAAATTAAGTACTGATACCAAAATAGGCATGCATTTTGCAATTTGCGCATTAATGAATTAAAATTTTCCACAAAAAAAGTACGACGTCACGAAATAGTATGTGTCAATTCGCCAAAATTCTATTTTATTAATTTTGGTTATAGTAAATTCGACACAGATGTTTACCGTAGAGACAGCAGAAAAATCAGACAATAAGTAGAACAAAACAAACAAACAATCCCCATGTTCCAGTAGAATTACTGAACGCAGCAGGGATATTTGCCACGATTTTTATTGTTTTCTTTCCGCACAGTTGGTTGCGTGCGCCGTCATCTCGGAATAACTGATCCCGTTTCCGTGTACCGTTTTAAGAGCTTTTAGGGTTCATGACCACCCCTGCTTGGTCATGAACCCTCATAGTTTCATAGGTTATGGAGTCTACAGTCTAAAGTCGCCGGGTGATGGGATGATAAAAAAAAATGATGAGGTAACCATGGTAGTTTCATAAGATTTAGTTTATAGAAGATCGGAAATGTGGTATATCTTGCATCGATACGATTGGTCCTGCCCAGACTGGTGTTTGAAACCGACGGAAGTTCAGGTAGTCCCTTTTGAACCGGAAGTCATGCATTTGCTACTTGACATCTCTCGTGTTACAACGAGTGTCGTGTCAATAAATATGGTATTTGGATGTAGACGTATGATTTTTTTTTTACATTTTATAGGCTTGCGTTTGACCGCTATCTCTCCTGATGGTAGTGATGATACGACCGAGGATGCAGCACGCTGATAATAAACAATGCAAGCTGGAATAAATTATTGGAGTAAAAGGTAATTATATAATTTCTTTTGATAGAGTTGTAGTGAAAGCTTGATAGGGCCTACATAATTATCTATCTATCATTAAAACTTGATAATTTCCAACGATGTAACCTATTGCTGTCTTTATCAATGTTGTGGGAGTTCTGAAAAGTTTATTCTGTGTTACGTAAAATCGAATTTCGTATATGTATTTTTATTCCCATTAAATACTTTATACTAGCAACTAGGTTAATTTTACTTGTTATTTATGTGCTACTAACATTGGATTCTAAATTGTCTAAATAAACGATTTTTTTACAGGTATTGTTTTACAAAATCTGTCTGTCTAAGAACAATGGACGTGCGAAAACTAAAAACGGAGAACAAGCGGAAAACTAAAACAAAAATGTCGATTTCTCTTATAATGACTTATGGGAACGAAGCCAAGACACACTTCTGGGTCTAATTTTGCTAACCGATCGCTATGACAATTATATCTTGTCCCGGAACCGACCTAGAAAAAATCTCTGCAGATTGTACAAACATTTGTCACAAGGTGGGAATCGAATCCGTAACTTGCTGCGTCGCAGGCGGACCTTCGCCCGCTGCGCCACCGTCGTCGTCATAGTGAAACTATTGGTTTAGCAGAATAAGGCTCTAGGCCGTGATTTTGGATGAAATTCTTTTTGGACGAACAAAGAGGGCAATTCTAGCAATATATCTACTCGATAAATATGGCAAGAACTGTCAAAAATATCGAGTGATAAACAAGCGTATTCTCAAAATCTGCAATTCTATATTTATCGAGAGTTTTTCTTTGACGAGTTGCTCGATAAGCCGCACGAGAATGCAGTTTTTGGCGGTACTCGATATTTTTATCCCATGATAAAGAGTATAACTCGATAAAGTATAACGTGATGCGCAGAATTGACTCCCTGCTTACAAATATCTTATGGCAGTAGTTGTATTACTGTACTTCAGTATACGCTGCCTTTCATCAGGCCACGTCAGCCTTTCTATTCCACCCGTCTATTATTTTGAATAATAAATGAGTCCATTGCGAATAAAATCGATTGCGGTCTACACTTTAATAAAGCAACTGCTAGGCACTCTAATTGTTTCTAAGAGTCTGTACGGGTAAGTATAATGGATTACTTTTATTCTTCACATAAATGCTTTTCTTCAGTTTTACTTAATAACAGCATCGTGTTAGAGAGTTTGTTTGATGAGAAGGCATGTGTACGTACAAGCAGTACGTCGGAATGGTCCACTAATGCGGTAGGAAGGAGGGAACGGAAGGCTCTGACTATCAGTGGAATCGAATTATAATAGATATAAAATATAGCCGAATTATACTAAATCAATCGCTTCATTATAACGATGGTATCGTCACAGAATGACACATTTTGGTATTATACCTCTGATGAAAGAAACTACAGATGAACGGACGACTGCCAAAAATGGCCAGATTGTTTTTTTTTATCTGTTCAATCTCTGTACAAACAGCACCGCACGCACTATCTATAGTTTCTTTCATAAGGACGATTCTGCGACGATTCCAATATCATAGCGAAGCGATTGGTTATCACAATTTTACCCATATGGTTGGCTAACTACTTAAAGATGTAAAGGTGCAGTGTTTTGTTGCTTCTTCATGCTAAATTGTAAGTTGCTAATGCACATGTTCTGTATGTGTCGGACACGAAAAACTCAAAAACTAGAAGGTTCCCATAATCGGCTCTTACGACATCTCCGGGCTGGTTGGCGGGGTCTATTCTTACACCGTTACAGTCACGGTCATACAGGGTTATCCAGAATAAACACTTCACAGGCACAGCAGCTAATTGTAAGCTAAGCTTCCTCTATGTTTGTGTAATTGTAATCTAAGCAGAAACAGCTCAGCACACGGCTCGGGCGAGCTGTATTATTAATATAATGATATCATCTGCTGTAATACCGCACGCAGCCGATACTTCAACATAATACTTATGTACACATTACATTCTTTTTATATAGTTTTCAGCATTTAACAATAAGGTTAAATGATCTAGTCCTGCCAAATACCAGAGTTACTCCAAGTTTTGTGAGGCAACATTAAAATGAGGCGGGCATTTAGCCACACTTTAGACTTTTTTTGATATCCTATCGGATTTATTAAGACTTAGAACTTTAGTTGTTCCAGTATTTTTTTTTAATTACTTATCTTACAAACTCCTTTCTTGGGTGCTTTTTTTATAGTCGATAGACTTTCCTTTGACCACAAACTCACCTGATGGAAAGTGACGATGTGGCCGACGATGTATCACGAAGGTCTCGAAGACCCCTATTCACTCTTGAAGGGACAGATTGTGATTGGCCGGAAAAACAGAAGCAGGCAGCGAGGTCCATTCGTTAGCAGTGCGCATGACGAAGGTGAAGGAAAACTGCTTAGAACGAGTGCATGGTATATCCACCAGATAAGGATGGTATTGTGCCGTACGTCTGCTCGTCCTGGAGTGGAAGGGAGATGGAGGGATCAGATCATGAAGTTCCTGGAAGTACTTCTCCGACATGTATACCTGCCTTAGTTTGCTTCCTCTTCCACTCCTAACAATGTTTCCGCAAACTCAGTCACACCCACGTCCGGTTTTCAAGACCATTTCGATTCAAAGAACGGATATTGCATACCATGATGACAAATAGTGTCAATTCAGACCGCTTCAAACTAAACTAATCAGACTGCACTAAAAATAATGCCATCCTTGTTAGTTCGATTGATAAGAAAGGGATGGCAACATGTTTGGTGCATTTTCGTCAGTCTATCTGTCCGTCTGTCAGCGGGCTGTATCTCTTGAATGGTAGATATTTGAATTGACAGGGTGTGTAAGATAGTAGACAAATGAAATAAATTTAATAATTGAGAGGGCCAATGTCCATACCAAGTTGAGTAGGTACTATCAGATCACCAAAGCAACGTCAAGGCATAAGAATAAACCAGAGTGTACTTATTTATTCGTATGGTCAAGCGCGGACACTACTTGGATGGATGACCGTGTCATGTTGCCCTTTTCCTTTACTCAATCCATTAAAAAATAAGTATTTGGTTTTAAGTTGTTTCTTTTGAAAAATATTATGTAGTTGTGTACGATGGATGATAGGGAACCCTCTCCGTGTCGACTCGCCCTTAGCTGGTGTTATTAATAGTGAGGTTTAGTTTCCTAAGATAGAAATAGAGACCATTGATTTACACCAAGAATTTGCAATAATTATAACCTTTGGCCTTTCTGTTTTTTATTCTAACAAAACTTTAACAGATCCGAATAATTATTTGGGTCAAACTTCACTTTGGTCACTATTAGGATGTGATATCCAAAAATCCTGTGCAAGCCAGAGCGATCAGATGTGACAATCTCTAAACGTAAGTATTCGAGAAGACATCACCAATAGAGATGCATTCAAATGTGGTGTGTCACGCACGTGTGATTGATGCGCCAGCGCAGCGCTCTCAATGATGCTGCACTGCACGCTACAGTTGCATCGAGCTGTTGTACAGGGTGTTTGGCTAAACAAACATACGATTCAAAGAATATTATTATACATGATAGGTGGTAGATATTGACTATTGACACAATATTGATATATATATGTATATATATAATGCTTTTATTTCAAGGCCTCACAAATACAGGTTGTACATTGATCTCCAAAACGCCATAGTCTTCAGCAGTTTTTGGAAGTAGCAAGTCTAATTAACTCAAAAAAGGGGAAGACAATAAAAAAATATTTAGTACAAATTTTCCCTCGGAATTTGTTCAGGGAGTTCACTGGAATTTTGATTCTTGGGGTACCGTTCTTGGGAGACCCGTTGCGTCGTCCGCCATCTTGAATTTCTGGGTAAATTATTGTTTATTTAATAAACTCATTTATATTTAGTTTTACACGAAAAATAGTTATAAGAAAAGTTGTTTGAAATAAAATTTCTTACAATTTTTTTTTCCTACGATTAATTGATACGGAGCAGTTGGTAGAAATACTCCTAAAATTAGTATTTATGCTATCGGAACGGAATAGGTAGTGCAGTTAGGTCAGTAAATTTGTGTTTCTTCAGGTGTATACTAGTAAGATTTTTATGTAAAGTTATACTAGTAGCCACTATATACCAGGTTATACGTAATGTAAATATTATATCTAAATAAAATAAAACTGTACGATTCACATAAAATTAACCCGAGGTGAGGTTGTGCTCACACTAAGGTTTAAGGACTAAGTATAAAAAAACTAAAACATTTTTAAACTTTGCAAGAAGACACTATAAAATCCTTCCTAACAGTTAACTATAAAAACAACCAAAGGTTAGCAGGTAGAGAATGCTATCTAGCGTTATGGTCGCTTATGTAGGTACAACTTTTAACTGCGAAACTACCTAGATAAAATTTAATCTTACTACCTACCTAGGTAAATATTCTAGACCGCAGGAAAACAGGCTATAATTCTATCTAATTTGGTTTTATTTGGTTCGGTAGTTGTTTATAGGCAACTATGTTGGTCACGCAATTTTGTCTAAGTGCTTATTTTGTAAGCCTAAAGAAATAATTTTTTTTTATGCATAATAAAAATCCCAGTAGATACCTATACTGTCGTACCTACCCAGTATATTTTTAGTATTCATTAAGTACCTACCTAGGTACCAACTTTTATTATTTGTTGGTTAGTTATATTATTATTGAAACATGATCATTTTCATTTTACATCGATTAAAATAAAATAAAAACTATCTATCAATGAAATATATTGATTAATGCACAAGATTCATCAAGTGATATCGATCAAAAACAGTGATAGACACCTCTAAATCGTAGTCAAATCTATTACCCATCCTTCATTGCATTTTCGGTGTTGACACCCCTATCAAAAAACTCCATTGCTTGTCCATTTCCTCAAAACTCCAAACAACTCTTACCACAAAAACAATAAAAAACAAAACGTAAACACAGCGGACAATGAGTCCAAAACAATCCGATATCACACACAGTATTCACACTTCACAACAGTCAACTTTACACGAGTTTGTTCGTAGAGGGCGCGACGAGCGGCCGCACGCGACTAAGGCTGGCGAGCGACTGCGGAGCCATGGCCGCGTGCCGCTCACTTCGGGGCTGGTGTTGCACGGAGCTGGCACATATGTGCCAAGACTGGGGAGATTATTGTGTTGCGACATGTCGGACGCGGCAGTCTATGTAAAATTTATTTGAAAATATGTTGAAAAACAGTCTTAATCAGTTCTGTGCTTGAAATAAGGGTAATCTTGGACTTGGGTCGACGGTAATAAGTTGACGAAGTACATTCAGCAAATATTGTGCAAAGAACCATAAAACGTTTCGATTGCAACAATGAATCAATAAAGAAGAAATATTTTCACAAAACCGTACAGAACCCCGCGTTTTACGATTTGCTTTTGATTTTACCCCAAAACTCGGGAGCAAAAGCTCTGGTCACGCTGTGCACCCGCGCAACGAAAAGCGACGTTGCCAGCTCGCAGAGCGGGGGGCGTACCGACTCGTAACAAATAATGAGGTTAAAGTTTCTGAACGCAACTTTATTATTTATTTTTTAATTTTATGCTAAGAAGTTAGATAAAGCGGCAATTAGTGGGCAAGTTTAAAGTTTTATAGCTCGCCTGAAGCTTCTATACTTTTCATGGGTGTATTGAATTTGATGGGTTCTTTCAGGGTGTGCAGCCAAGTAATTAGCCTCATGGCTTTTATAACTCAATTAACCACACCAAACCACTTAAGTCTAGCATGGAGTAATGGTAAAGAAACTTTACAATTAAATGGCGTACAATATTTATTTATTTTTTGTTCAATCAATAACTGTTTTGTTGTTCTCAAGTCGCCTAACAAAAAAGGATCTAAGTCAGCAGTCAAATCAAATATCAACTATTCGTTTTTTACAACAGAAGTCTTGCAAAAAGTCAAAAGCCCAAAACTTAAAAATGGCCATGGAAATAAAGTGGAATTTCAGTCACTTCGATATTAGATAAGTACATAATTTGAAGAAGTAACTAGGAAACTGACAAGCTGAGCTTGTCAGCTCAGCTTGTCAGTTGTTATTTTTAGAATTGGAGCACAACCCATAATCCATAGTAGTCATGTGCTAGTAGACAGTAATCAAGTCAATATTTACAACAAGCAGTTTGAAATATCCCGATAAATCACATATAGTATCTGCGAAGTTGCGAATCGGCGAGTTCTCCGGAATATTTATCGAAAACAGCGAGCAAAGTGTTTGGTCTATAAATCATATGTATTACCGACGTGCGATGCTAACTGAACTTGTATTGTATCGGAAAAGGAGACTTGTATACGCGGAGTAGGTATTTCTATTAACTGTAACTTTAAAACTGGACTAAGAAGATTTATGTAAAAAAATCCATGGCTTTTTTTTATTAAAGCTTTATGTTCACCAAATAACTATTATACGTTTTATATTTTATGCAAAAAGAAAAATATCATTACATCTCACCACCCTAATTTTCATGTGCCGAGTTCCTCCTACCAAAAATTTCAGAAATATTTTGTTATTTTCTGTAACGATGTAATTTCTGCGAATGTTCGTTAAAAATTTAACTTTTTACATTTGCTGAAGTTTATTTTCAGGCGGAATATTCTAAGAAAACCCTTACACGCGTATATCACAAGTTACTTAGCAACAAGGGAGATACTTCTTTAAGAAGAGCTATATTTTGCGGAAATCTTGATACATGGGCTCATAAAAGTAAGCTCGAAAAAAGAGCAATAGGACTATTACAAAATTATTATTTCAAGGTATGCCCTTCGGTTTCTTTTTCATCCCAGAGAGGATTACTCATACTCGTACACATTTTTTCCCGTAGTAGCACTGGGCACACTTGGATAAGTCAATTCACAATAGTTCGCAATAAAATCTGCTTCATATTACGCCTAAATAAAGCCATAAAACAGACAAATAGAAAAACAATTAAAGAAAGTATTTAGATATACATACATATATGTCAATTCAATTAAAATTAATCAGCTGTAAAACAGCATCGTTAGGGTTAGGTTCAAAAATAAAATAAAAATATGAATTAATTATTTATTAAAACAGTGATGCTGTAAGAGAGAGAGAGATCTAAATAACCTAATTTTCTTTGTATGGGTCTAATAAGTAATTTTCTTCCAAATGAGAACCTATGAATTAAAAGAAAAAAGTAAAAATATTTTTATTTGCCAGAACAGATGAGTAATATACTCGTACAGTAAATAATCCTTAAATAAAAAATAAAACTGACAAAATCGGACTCCACCCAGCATATGCTATGGTAGAGCAGATCATACAATAGCGCTGCACTTCCGTTATAATTAAAGGGATTCTCATCATATTACCAGCACATCTAAGACAATAAGGAAACCTTTAATCCTAGTCGGTCCTCTAGTAGCAACAGCAACAGATTACAAAACAAAGCACCCCCGTCCTTTCCACCTGATAGCTCATATCGAGGTGTCGCGCACACGTACGCAGGTAGAATTCATGTAATCTAAACTTGCGCACGGCTATAGGTATACAGCAAAATTACACAAGCTATAATAAAATATCTTGTCATTATGTATATCATAAAATTATATTTAGCTAAATTAAGCACAACTTTCGTTAGGGGTTCCTGCCAGAATACTGATATATAGGTACTCAATAAAGAGATTCTTACATAAGTGCCATAGAAAGACCCAGAATAAAGAGAGAAGCGCACTCTGCCGTGCTAAGGGGGACAGCCGTAAGTACATGTCTACTAGTTTCGAGAAAATGGCGATTCAAGTTTTCAAAATGATTTTATTAATTACATCTACTAAATTAACTTTTTTTTACATGTGACAATATGATGTAGTTTTTTTATGTTGTTAAATGAAACTTAGAATATAATTATTACTACATTAAAACATCAATAAAGTCGTTATGCTGAGAAAGCCAACTGTATTTTTAAAGATGAATACTTAAAATGAGCGTCGTAAGCAACACACATAACGCGGTTAAGCTAGGGGCACTCATTAAAGTGGTTTGGTTAAAGAAACAGTCACTAAAAAAAAATATTATACAGGGTGTATGGTATTGGGACCGACATATTTTTTTTTGGGAGTTGGGGAGATCATGAGCTACATTTCTCCAGTAAAATCAATCTCCTACGTGTCACAGTTGCTGAGATATGATTTTCTTGAAGTTTTTTTTTAAAATCACTCTAAATCTTGCTTTTAAATCATCATATCTTTTTTATCTGTGGTTGTAATGCCACAAATTAACTTGTGCTGTATATTACAATGCAAATTCATTCTAAATGAATAATTACATCATACAATTCACTTAATAAAAAGTTATGAGCATTCAAAGTAACAAATCTGTTTAAATGTTATAAATCATCATGACAAATTCTACATTCAATTAAGTACAAAAAAATAAGTCATATTTAATAAAATTTTCTTTTAAAAAGTTCTTCAGTTATTATTATTACCCTTTCTAAAGATATGCTACATGAGAAGTGATAAATCCGCGCACAAGTTTATAGTGGAAAAGCTCTACAATATCCTTACGTAACGTACGATATACCCACCTTAAACATTCCATGATGTAATGGATGCGCTGTTATATTACGGATGATGTTTGACGTGACAACTGTAAGGAAAACATCTCGCCAGGTGGTATCGTTCGAAAGAATCTAGATACACTGTAAAAAAGAACGACTCCTTCGTTCTTTTTTATAGGGTCTGTTTGGGTGAAAAAGTTGGATTTGATGAAGATATTATCGTATTTTGCAAATTGGCTCCATGTGTTACTGTCAATGTCAAGTTATTTTTACTGTCAATATTCCCCCAAAACACTTATGTACATACATGCACTACACGGTGTTTTCGGGAAATATCGAAAACTATACGTCATTATTCTCATATACGAAGAAAATTGGTATAAATTGCACAAATGCACATACGCACATTGACAAGAATTGAGTACGTTAAATAATAAAGTAGCTATTTTATCATTACCGATAAATGATATAATATATTTGGTCACAACTTCACTTAATTAAAAGAGATGGTGGCCAAACGCTTGACCATTAGCAACAAGACAAATTCTAATCTATATGTTTATAAGCGGATAGTGTACCTACTCAAAACATCGAGACTACGTGAAGACCTTCAGTAGAATCTAACTTAGAATCCTTTCGAAGTAACAGCCATAAAACAATTCGCCATTGATTTATTTCAATTGATTGCGAAAGTTTAGTTCGTTATCTGGTATCAGAGTTGAGTCACTTCTCCTTCGCGTCGCCAGGCGTGATAAAGCATACATAATCATTATCTGTACCTGTTATCTTTGATTTATATAATTTATACCAAATTACATGTTAATTGTGACCATCATAGATACATAGCCGACCTGCTACTTTTAAGGTGAATTGAGTCCCCTTCCCCACTTCGCCTACTCACTGGAGTCTCAGAGTGACTTCTCATACATAAAATAGGTAATTTTTCATTGTTTTTATCTAGGTACAGCTTACAAAAATTGTATTACCAAATACTGAAATACCTACAACATTATATTCCTGAAATACCCACGTCTTTGAAAATAGTTTTCACCTATTTCGACAATAACTAGAAATTAAGTTAATTTCTAGTTATTGTCTATATAGTGGATAGTAATTCCTATAAAAACAAACAATAATGAAAACCTGAAAACACAATTTCCCAAAACTAAAATCAACTATAAAACTTACCACTCAAAAATAAAACCTCTCTACGAAAACACTACAGATTCTCGGAATATGAAATAAAAACAAATTATATCACACATCTTTTGTCTATAAAATTATAACCCGATGGATTTCAAATGCATTCGATTTTCTAACAAATTGCAAATTGAAAGCATTACTTCATAATAAGTAAGGATAATAGTTAGTATTGCGCGGCGTTGCCAGCTCGCTCCCCCCTCGTGTACGAGCGAGCTAGCTACACAAACAGAGAGAGAAGGAAGACAAGGGAGCTTTGCTGTGTTACTACATGTAAGAGTGAATGAAAAAATATTGTAAGAGAGCTACGACCGAAGGTCCTTTATTATTTTTGATGAGCTTCAAGTTGTACTATGGTTTTGTAGATTCTTATTTTGAACGTTCAAAAAGGTTCCTACAACTATACCAGCTTATGAAGTCAAGCAGAAAATTGGCGCGGATTTTGAGCTTTGACTTTTGTCTAACGCAAAATATGATTCCCATTCGCGAAGGGCGCGTGCTATTTGCCCCGCAGCGTGAATCAAGAAGGCAAGAAAGTAGAATGTATAGGTGGGAAGCGATACTGGCGTCACATGAGGTTGCGGGTTCGATTCTCGCCGCGCGGACAAGTGTTTGTACGATCTGCAAATATTTGTTCTGGCTATTTTCTTTGAATACAAAAATCTAGGCAATTAGGTATCAAGTAATGGATATTTTTCATTTATGTTCATTTTTAAGTACAATAAAGTATTCATTAATTAATATATTCATTCATCCAACACATCAGTCATCTCATCTAGTACCATAACACAAGCTCTGCTTAGCTTGGGGTTAGCAAGTTTAAAGTAGAACATAAGATCACGCCAGCATTTTTCCAATAACCCTGTAAGTATAAGTTTGTCCATAGGATTCAAGCAGCGGCCGGGATAAGGATGCTTCTCATTTATTCCAGCCCCTCTAGCACGGGCTTTTCATTTCTACTCTTCCCTAGACTAGAGAAGACAGTTTCTTGTCTTCATAATCTTTCTCTTGCGCGAACATGCCGTTTCGAGAAACAACCCCTAGAAAACAGTTTCTTCGTAGAGAAGAGCTTTCTATAGCAACGGGAACGAAACCACAGAAAAAATATAAATTTTGTAAAAAGTTAGTTCTTTGCGTTTCATTACCAAGAAAATCGACACAAAACCAGCCGTATCGCTAAAAAGAAAACTGGCCCGTAAAACGAAACGTTTTTTGATTACACCAAAATATCACTTTATTGTATTTGTCAATGTCAATTACAATGTTTTGAAGAGTAATTTCTTTCGTTCAATGATGTATTTTTCTTTTTTTCTTATATTGGACGAAAGAAATACCGAAATCTTTTTTTATTACACCAAAATGTCACTTTATTGTATTTATCAATGTCAATTACATTGTTTTGAAGGGTAATTTCTTTCGTTCAAAGATTTTTTCTTGTATTGGACGAAAGAAATACCGATTTTATTCACAAAATGTTTAGGTGAAATACTATCTCTGGCAAAGGTGGCAAACGAAGATTATTGAGCTCATAGCATATACAATACAGAATAACGGAGATTAATTTGGTTTTGGAGCCACACAAACAAATTATTTTGCGATTTTTTATATTGCATTTGCTCGTAATGGCTGCGGGGCCATTAACTAGACACAAAAACCCCAAAAATCAAAGAGTATTATAATAATATAACTAAACATCCAAATATTGCGAGATGCGAGGGAAGAAAGCTCTCGTAGACAATTTTAGGAGAAATGTTTATATTCTCCAATGTCAAGATACGAGTAAATTGCTCCCCATGTTCGCATCGGTAGACTCATCTCTAGGGTAGAATAGAAAACATTTCTACCGCTTATTCTTCCGAACACCATGTTCTCGAACGAAGAAAACTTTCTACTCTCTACACCTAAATGTCATTTTTATATAATTTTTTATGTATTCTACATAGACAAGAAAGCCCGTGCTAGCCCCGCAGGTCTAGACTAAAACTAAAGCTACAACCGCGGGCAAAACATAATGATAAATATCACGTTATAAGCGCTTTTAGTATAATTACGGTAGGTAGGTATCAGAGAAGTAGATATAACATTACCGAGGAGTACATCAAATTGACTGCCTGAATATATTAATTTTTATCAAGATAATAAACATACCTACATGTCAAACATTTCAAACAGAGAAGGTAAACAGAACAAGTAAAAAAATATAGGATTAAAAACTAAAATAAATTACTGAAATATGAATACCAGGTAAAAATTAGAAGAATCATGTACATTGAGTATTGAAATAAAATTATTATATTGAGATAGGGTTAACGTTTAAACCCAAAAACTCTTCCACCTTTAGGTTTGCTCGATCAGCCACCTTTTTAACCTCGACTTGAATATGTTCAATGTTGAATATATTCAAATGTAAGTACCTAACACAGTAGGTAGGTAGGTATCCAAGACATTACCGAGGGGTATTAAAGTCCCGCCGGTAGATCACGGGACACAATGGCACGTCCCGCGCAGGACCGGGATTTATAGACCTGCTGAGCTGCGCCGCTAAACCAGATCCTAATGCCGACGTGGATGCAGATAGCCGGCTAGCAGGGCTTAGTTAACAAAGATAAAGTAAAAAAAAGGTCAAATTAAAGTTGTCATCAAAGCATTTTTACATAACAAGCTATACTTCGTTAGGGTGATAGGCCGTCTGGTAAAGTTTAAAGATGTCCAAAACAGACATATGAAGAGATGCAGTATAGAACCTTCTTGTTGGGAGTCCCATGCTGAGCGATGGCCAGAATGGAGACGACAGTGCAGTGCAGGACAGTGCTGGAGGAAAAAAGACAAGAAATAGACCTTCAGCGAGACTAAATAAAGGCTATACCGCCCTACAACAAACACTACAACTACATATGTGAGTGCACCTAGTGACCTGCGATCTGTGACCGCACGTTCACGGCGAAAAACGGATACATTACTCACAAGGGCTAAACATCTCAGACCCCAAACAACATATGTAAATATTGACTCCAAAGCCCAAGTCACTGTACTTAGCCAAAAACGCCTACGTGGATATATGTATGTATGGGACGTCAGGTAATTCCCATGGGATAGAAAGCGAGCGAAGCCCCGGGCGAAAGCTAGTACATCATACGTCAAAATTAATCGACGAAGCTGCTAATTGTTCGTTTAATTTGTTAAATAATAGATTCAGGCGTTACTTTGCGGAAATCCATTGCACAATATTAGAATGAAGAAATATTTAGTAACAATTCCGCGTATATATAGGTTATACGCGGAATTGTTACTAAATATTTCTTCATTCTAATATCGTTTAATTTGTACTAGTTTCTGCCGGCGGCTTCACACGTGTTGTTTCTGTGGAAATGTGACAAACATAATTTGAAATAATTCAATAGATCACTGTTAAAGGTCCAGTGGTACTGTATGCTTTGCTGAAGTACATATATCATGTGAAGTCGAGGGCAGTATGCATGCAGTAGCTGACACAGTACAAGTACAGGCTGCCACAGCTAATAAAATAAAAGGCACGATAACTAGAACGGCTAAAGGTCATCCGTTTATTCGCACTGCACGCTGATCAATGATTCACATGCAATCATCGCACCCACCCCAACGCGCTGTACACGACACCATTCACTCCATACGAGTATACATATATTCACACCCTGCATCTATGTACATCCGCAAATATCATTTAACACTCTGGGTGACCATGAGTAGACCTTCTCCTGTCCTGGCGGGCGGCGGGCGGCGGGCGGCGGGCTGCGGGCCCCTCCGTGCCTGGGCATTCAAAGTTTATAGAATATACCTAATGGAAGTATGTATAGTCAGGAAAGATAAACAATGCTGGACCATTCCCAATGCACCATCTAGTCCCAACACCTTAGGTGAGCTTGTGTTATGGGTACGAGATAAGATAACTGTTATTAAAAAAATCTGTATACTGTATTATACTTTGTATTTTTTTAAACAGATTAATGGAACTTTATTTACAATGAAAATAACAATAATATAACAAAGTATTTACAATTAAAACAATTGAGCTAACTGCAGACTGTTGCAAACATGTCAATGTTAATGCGCTGCGCCAGATACTCACCAGCTCACGGGTCACGCGTCATCGCTTCGACCAGGCCGCTCAGATAATTTTTTGAAACCCCGGAGAGCCTCGGTACCCCACGCGGTAGGCAGGTAATACTTAGTATTAATATACAAATTATTTATAATATATATATATATAGATAATTTTTAATATACAAACATAGATAAAGAAATAAATAAATTTTTAAATAAATAAATAAATACATATTTTTTTATGAATAATAAATTATTTAAAAATATTTTTATTTTTTTGTTTTATAGAAAACACCCAGAGCACTCGGAACAAATATCTGAATAGCATAATATGTCCACTAGTGATCGTGCCTCCCACAAACAAGGGAGAGTTTGCCATAATGTATATTTAGCTAAGATTTAGATTACATAATGATGATGAGGAACTCTCAATAACAAGTGGCTTGTGTAAATCTGTGCGATACATCACACATGCATTGGTTATGTGTTTTGTGTCAATGTGTGTGGCTTAACCCGCAGTTTAACTAAGTACTTTCCGAAACAGATCGTCGACTTTGATCGATTTCGTTATTCGTTTAACTCGATACACTCAATTCAGGTTTTCAATGTATTGGTGTTTTATGGAAGATTTTCAGGGTATAGAATTCTTATGTTGTTGTGATTGAGACCCATCCGTCCATTATGATAATTATCTTTAAGTTTTAGAATTTTATCAGTTAGACATCATCGTCATACCATCTTAATTCCCCGCCATTATAAATAACTATTTCAGAAATACAACATATTATCGTTGCTTATAAAAAAATCCAAAGGACTCCCGCAGAGCATAATCCTTAAGACTCCACTGTTCATTCTATATGCCCGCTTATAAAAGGCTTTCAAACCGCTCCGGACATAGCCGAAGACATCCGAAGATGGCCGATCGGAAACATCTGTCGGGGCGGCGCGTGCGTCTTTATATTATTACAATAAAATTATTGGAAGTACGAGTTTGATCGGAAGGTGCATGGTTCCGGATGTTTTGTTTTACTTTGCAATTACGTAAATGGTGGAAACTGAAAACATTCTCATGAAAGTTATGTCATCGATTGACCAGTTGTTATCTTAACAGACTTAACAGAGAATATGTCATAAATGCTAGTATGTACTAGAATATTCTATTATTTGATAATAAATTTTCGTTTTCACCCTATTTCATATACCTTTGTTTATAGTTCCAATAACGATAATTTTAATTTTATTTTAATTTAGTTTAAAATTTGTCTATTAATTGATTATAATTTCATTAAAATTTTACGTTTTATGGCTTTTGATCTGAATCGCGGCTAAAATAATTACAGAACGAGTAAAAGAATTAATTCTTCTCCTCAGAAGTAAAAATCATTAATTTCAAGCAATCAAGAAAAATTTATTGCTGCCTACTACTTACATCGTTATCGCCGAAAAAGTTTTCAGATCAAATTGTTAGTTTATCTACATATATAACAATAAGTCTAATTAATTATTGTTGATCAATATGTAATTAACTTATGACTTACGCTCGCAACACGGTACAGACCCCTAAAAACCTGTATAGGTAGGTAGTTCATCGTGTGCGCGATATAAAGATTTGTACAGGTGGTGCGGGGTGGTCGAGGGTAGATAGGATGTGTATGTTTGTTTGTGTGTCGACGACCTTAGAGGTTATCGCTAGCTGGCTAATATTGGACTCTGATGGGGATAACCTGGTCGGTGGGACATGTTTCTTATAATAGAACAACACATGTCTATGATAAAACTAAGCCCTGCCTGCGGCCTTGCAGCGGACATCCAGGATATACACTTCACTAACAGAGTCGAGACTAACAGAATCGGGCAGCAGCGTCGGCAGTACGAAAATAAGAGCACTGCTATTCCTAACCTGTATACCAAAGATGTAAATCGTTAGATATGCCCTGACACCAAAAACTGTGGCATTGTCTTTGAAGTATGTAGACGTGCGCGCCGCGCCGGCACGCGCCGCTGTTTTCTCACGCCGCCGCCGCCGTTCTTATCAGTCGCGTCGGTGCGACGACCAGCAACCAGACTGGAGAATCTGTTTAAAACTCTCCAATAAACATGTCATTTATCCCTCCAGTACTTAAGAATGTAGTCTACTTCAAGGTTTTCTGTGATTGCGGTTGATAGAAGATGTAGAAATCTTCAGCGCACCACTGCTATGTTTCTTAGAGAGTTTTGATAAAACAGATTATCTATACAGTCTGGTCGCTGGTTGGCGCGCTGACTGATCGACTACACATGGGGCAGCGGCGGCGCGGCAGTGGATAGTCTCGAAAAAACGCTCGCTCCTTTCGCTGTTATTAGAGATGAGTCCGGTATTCAATAACTAACTCAGTACCTGTTAGCATGGTCCTAAAATATCTAACGCTATTGTAAAATCCGCATACCGCTAGGGAATAACTGTGCAAAGCGAGCATCGCGCCTAACCGACCGTGAGCCATAACTACCCAACGCTTCAATACCTATACTTACCTAACCTATCATCTACGCATAGATACTAGCGGACCGTTCACCCGTTTATGTAGCTGCAACAAGTATTTGGTATTTCTAACCAAATCGGTTAGAAACATATTGGGTAGAAATCAGGACAGGTATAGAGTATTGTAACGTTATTGGGTACCAGTTGGTACTAGCGGAATTGAAACAAAATACCCAACTAATAATCGGTAGCCAAAATATCGAATAACTCCTATCCTTAGTTATTACTGTGTGCCTTAAACTAAATACCGACCTATCAAATGAAAGCTCTTGTAGCCTAGATCGAGCTGTAATTTTTTTTTGTTTTGAAATATGAATTCGTACATCGGTTTCTACAACAAACTTAGCGAACCTCTTTGACCGTTCATCCAGGAAAAAGCAAAAAACAATAAGAAACCCATTTTTAAATGGTTTATTGATTTTTTATTATTTTTGCGCCTTACGTCTTGCAATGGAAATTTCAAACCGTCATAATATGTGGCTACGGAACAGTAAATTTATTGTAAACTATGAGGGTGACCTGATCACTCTGATCAAACCCTCTTTAATGAATAAAGATATGAAGAAAAAAACTCGAAACAGACGATTCAAACTAAAACAGTCACGACGTTACGGTTAGGGGCTTACTACTATTTAATTTTAAATACCTACATAAGAGACAAAAAATCAAACCACGCCGGCGCGGCGGTGCCGCCACGCTGACCGTGGAGGTCGGCGCGCCGCCGCCGGCAAATTTAAGGTCGGGTCCAGTCTAAGTCTGTGTACCACAGATTAGCTGGTAGTTTTACTTTGTTTATAGTCCGGTCGCAACGCTACAGCAGCGGAACGAAAAATAATAGTTATTTAATTATATCGCAATCCTAAGAGTGAAATGTTGCGCCTTTGGATTTATTTGTATTTTAACAATTTATTGTTGCATTTGCGAAATGCACGCGATGGCATTTTGAGACACTTTTCAACAAAAAATGCCAAAGTTAAACAGGTCCAGCTAGCACCGTGTCTAGATGTACACTGATTCCAAATGAGTGAGCGATCTCATTTCGCGTGGCACACAAAACGGCGCGGTCTCACTACGTTAAGGGCCTATCTAACGATTAACGGGTATACAGCAAAGATGTACTTTGCTGTATACCCGTTAATAAGAGCCAGTAAGCTAATAATAGGTTCAAAGATTTGGGAGGCATATGTCCAGCAGTGGACTATTATAGGCTTGTGTGGTAGTTTTGCAGCTTAAGTCTAGAAAAACATCTCTCTTTGGTAGGAGCAAATATTTTTATATATAAAATAAACGCTCGAATATCGTATAAAAGAAAAACAATAAAAAGCTTTCATGTCAGCTAGGACCAAAGTTCTTGGGAATTCAAATCCAACGAACCCAAACACGATGTAGTTGAAAGCTAAGAATTTTATGGACTCAGCCTTTCAGTTTTACGCATGTCCGTTTTTATTAGTGTGCAGTTGCAGATTTTTAATAGTGTGCATGACTAGGGAAGTGACTTTGCTGCCGAGCCGAACTGGCTTCGGCCCTAACTGGTCCGAATCAGGAAAATACACTTGAATGCCGATTTCATTCCTGGTTCGTCCCATATTTAACAGGCACGTGTTAGTGACACATAACCTGATGCTGATGCTGATTTTGGCCATGTGCGTGTCGGAATCGCGAACCGAGTATGCGACACTAATTCAATGTAGATGATTCTGATTCTACCAATCGAAAACGAGTTTCGAACAACTATACACATTTTATAGAAAACCTACGCATTTTTTAGGGTTCAGTAATCAAAAGGTACCAACGCACGGGAGCCTAGTACTAGCCCTCCGCTGTCTGTCTTGACACTTGCATTTTTCATATGTATTTCATTTGCCGCTATAATAACATACTATCAAAATAAATATTAAAATTATTGGGGGCTCCACAAAAAACATGTTTTTTGTCCATTTTCTGCACCACTCACGCGATGCAAAAATCTAAAATAAGGGTTAGTGTACGCTCCGCCTTCCGTTGCCTTAGTTTCTTGGTGATTTTGGGCAAGTGCCGCTATAAAACCTGAATTTTTTGCTCATCCTTCCTATTCCTGCTTGTATAGTCTAGAGCGCTAATTGACACTTGGAACTTATAGTCACGGGTGTGAAACATCCTTCATTCAGCGAGTCTAATGGATAAGCTATAAGGACTTATTTTGCGTAAATTTGTAATTGTTTATTTGTTGTTTTTGCCCAAAATTTTACATCGGTGTCGATGTCATTTTGTAAGACTAAGAATATAATTTTGCAAAATTAATAAAAATAGGGTCAATAAATCAGATAACACATTACAATATTATTATATAGCTAAATGCGTGCGGCTTTGCCCGCATGGTTGATTTAACGTTGTTGTTTTTTGTAAATAATGTTTATATTAGTGGCATTGGCATTTTGATTGATGTATACATAGATATTCATTTACTGTTAATTTTAAGGATATTGTATCGTGTGTGTAAAAGAAAAATATAAACAAAGTAAATACCTACGAAAAATTTATATTTTAACTAAAATCAAATAACCTAACTTTCCAGAAAATAATTCCAGGTTATTAAAGTTATTATCTTGTGTATTTCTTTTTTCCTCGTACTTTGAGTTATATAAACTAGTTAAATAAATCCTACGGAAACAATAATGATAAATCAATACTACATGCTTGAGAAGAGTGTGAAAGATAGTACTTTTCGTACGAAATCTTGAAATGGGACGAATCAGGAATGAAATCAGCAATCAATTTTATTTTCCTGATTCGGACCAGTTTTGGCCGAAACTAGTGGGACGAATGTGGAATAACCCGAAAACTAAATTTGATGGTAAGCACATCACTAGCACAGACGCTAAATTTATCTCTGCTAATTATTCATGGTTTTGGACATTATTTGTATCCTAGACTAATAGGAACACATGAACTAGATTGTTAAAATGTTGTTACTACAGATTTCTAGTATTAAACATAATTACTTTAACATTTATACTGAGGGAAAAACTTACGCATGTAATGACAAATCCGGGAATTTTACTCCACCTTTTGTCCTTCTTGAAGGACTGTACACAGCGGAAACCGACATATTTTCACTTTTTCAACAAAGTTTTAGATAAAACGCAGTAATTTCTTAGAATTTCAATAAAGTTCATCAGTCTTACCACAACTTTGAACTAACTAGTCAGTTCCAAGGTGACACGATTGACACTGACAGTGCAGTATAGCTATACGTACTCCAGCTATCTCTTTTACTCATAGCTTGTCTCCGAGGGATAAATAAAGATACATGACTACTATGGTGATACATAGTTAAAAGACTAGAAATGACTTATGCTCGTTACCTACATATTTATTCTCTATGAGTTAAGCCGTTTCGTTTAGGAGTTCCTATGGCCACCTTCGGTCTCCATCATCAGATCAGCTCGATGGTCATGACCACCATGACATTGCTTTCTCACCGAATTTACATAAGCTCATTCAGCTTAATCGATCAACCGATTGACCTGAAATTTGGAGCTGGTTTTCACCTGAATTTTATACCAGTTATTTAAAAGGATAACTATTCTAAAATTCAGTTATAAGGTTGCGGGGGCGCGGGTCGCTAGTTTAAAAATAATTTAGAAATCTATTTCCTCGTTCGTTACAGACTAGATGTATCTTAACGAGATGTTGAGGAGCTGTAGCATCTGCGATATAAAACTCATAGTGGATTCTCTATCTGATTATAATATGGTGAAAGTGAATTGTGGTGACGCGACGATAAAGACCCGCCTATTGCACTAAACTAAGCGATCAAGATATTAGAATACTTCAAGTATGTGTACAACTACAAAAGGTACACGTCTACTATGCAACCATAAAATAGCTACTTTGCAGGTTTTTTTTTCTGATTTAATTGCTTAGGAAATGTTATGTTACTTATTATAATTTTGTTCTGACAGTAATTAACTGATATTATAAGCTGGAGAAGCCACTGGCTCCTGAAACTAGTTCAGGAGCCTACGGACTCACTACTGTCTGTGAAATAATAATATGTCAATAAAATAAAGATGCGCGACTGCGAATTATCTGACTATTCGAATTATCGACTATTACTAATTTCCTTATTCGACTTGAAAATTAGTAATATACTAATCTTCAAAGTCGAATGACAACTACTAATTAGTAATTACTAATGCCTCTACGAATGGGTCATTGATGGCTCCAAGTCGACTTTGTTAGTCGAACGATCATAATCCAACCAATCCACGTCGAATAACGAATGAATGAAGGCCGACTCGGGCAGACGAACGAATGGAACGACGCGCGATTACTAACCAAATTAGTTACTAATTTGCTCTAGTCAGTCGAATCGATCGTACGATTTGTCAAGTCGAATAATTCGAATGAAATCATTCACAGTTGCGCATCTTTACAATAAAACAATTATTACTTACTTAACTTTTTTACTATGTATGTATGTATGTATGATCTGGCCATCTTGTACCAACAAAGAATACAATAAACTGACAGAGTTTTTGCATTCTCGTCGCAAGAAAAGACAAAAGCACATACTTTTGTCTTTTGTTGAGACCAAACTTGATCAATCGGTCCATACCGAAGATGCGGTTGCGCTCTTCACTAACTTAGTGTCTACTCACGTCGATAGCGGCAGGTGCAGTTTAGGTGTTTTTATTGACCTGGCGAAGGCATTCGACACCGTGTCGGTCGGACTACTCCTAAAGAAGCTGGAATCAGCCGGAATACGTGGGGTCGCGCACAACTGGTTCAAGAGCTACTTGTCAAATCGTAGGCAGTGCGTCAAAATATCGAATCAACTAAGCTCAGAGCTCCCAATCTGCCACGGGGTACCCCAGGGTAGTGTTTTAGGACCAACTCTTTTTAACCTATACATATACGATATCCTACAACTTAAACTAAAAAACGCTGAACTTGTTGCATACGCGGATGACACGGCTATTTTGTTTCATGGTGATAGCTGGGAGAACGTTTACTCAACCGCGGAAGAAGGCATGCTGGCAACAATGACGGCACTCAATAAGAACTTACTCACAATGAATGTGAAAAAAACTAAGTATATAGTTTTTTCAAAAACTGTAGTTTCCAATCCGCCTACCTCATTAACCATCAGTGTTCCAAACTTCTCTGTAGGTATTAGCGCTGATGGAAACAGCGCTGTTAATGCTATCGACCGTACGACTAATATAAGATATCTGGGCGTTACTCTCGATGAGAACCTAACATACAAAACCCACATCACAGATATGGCTAGCCGAGTTAGAAAGCTAATTTTTGTCATGAAAAGACTACGAGATTGCACCACTAGAGATATTCTGAAAACTGTATATGTTTCGTTGTGTCAGTCGATTGTACAGTATTGCATTTCAGTGTGGGGCAGTGCAGGTAAAACGTTGTTCATGAAATTAGAGAGAGCTCAAAGGGCTCTAATAAAGGTCACTCTAAAAAAGCCCTTCCGTTCCCCAACAGACGACCTATACAGAGAGTTTAAAGTCCTTCGGGTACGACAGCTCTTCGTCTTAAGTGCAGCTATTAAGACGCACAGAAGCATCAAAGCCCTCCCAAATTACGACGTAATTATTGCAAAACGCGTGTACAAAATCCCTCTGCCACAGATGCACTCTTTCATGGCCAGACGTTGCTCAGCTTTCTCCCTACTTTACACTTATAATAAACTATGCAAACTTTGCGACCTAAGAGATCAATCCTTATTCTCGTGTAAATCATTAATTAAAAACAAGCTTTTAGAAATGACCTATTCTGAAACAGAAGACCTCATCTGACTTAATACTTGCAGACCCAACACTCACACTCACTACACATACACACACTACTCACACACTCCTTCTTGCCCAGACCTCTTGGAGACTCTGGTGTTTCAGGAGGCCCGATACACACATGCATCACACACACACACACACACACAGACACACATTCTAGGTACAATACACACTCTACCCAATATCACAACCCGAACTCATTAGCACTAGTGTAAATGCAGGATCTTCAATTGAATTACCTAAAATAAAATTATTATTCTAGGAATTTTTGCATGTTAGTTTTAATCGATTTATTTAAATATTTACTCATATTCTTTCGAGTTTTTCAAAAACTTAGATGATAGAATTATAAAGTATCTGTAACATCCTCTTAAATCCTATCTGTTAAACGCACTCACGGAACTCAAGATACAAGCATTCTTGCTTAGTTTGAGTTCCTCTGCCAATGTACTTTAAATTATTATGCATGTGATTTTGGTCAATAAATATTTTTATTTATTTATTTTTATTATTTATTATATCTAATCTACCAATGAAATCTCGCATACATATCAGGACGGTCTTGTGTAACTTGACTAGTGATGCTCAAAAACCTAGAAACAGAAATAAAGATAATTTTATTTGCAGAGTTCATTTGGTACTCTTAGATTAAATCCTCTGTGATGTCGGACCAGCTGACACAGAGATCACCTCTTTTCTTTGTCTTAGCTACCCTCTCCTACGGCTAGGGCAATTATCCTACAGAACAGTAAAGAAGGGGCACACAAAGAGTCTCCTATTGCGGCCAAGGCAGCGACGCGTGCGCATGCCTCGAGGGGAAGCTGAATAGCGGAGTGCTCCGCATTCATGGTGGTGAATAAGGAGCCGGTCGTTCAACTTGTCCAAGTTATGTTGGGTTTTGGGGTTGATTGAGACTGTTAGGAAACCAACAATCATCATCTTCATCGTATTACATCAGCCATTGATGATTTACGAGGCACAGTCTGGAAGGACTCAGCCCATAGCCCTTACAGTAGTTTTGGACCCGTTATAAATTACAAACGACATAAGTGGGTTGTACGCGCTGTTTACATACATAGGTATAGTCTGGTTACGCTTCTCGAAGCCAATAGAGTCAGATACTTATCTCCATAAATGCAATGTACCTAACTGAGCACAACCACTATAACCCATCGTCATACTAAACGTATCCGACCTAGGGCTAAATTTCCATAATTTTAAAGCGCGGGGAGAAGATGACTCTAACAAGTCCTGCATAATAAAACGACCCAATGAACATGAAATCTTTATACGGAACCCGTCCTGCCAAAAACAGACTCACTCCACAATCGATAGTCTTTTATTAAAATCACTTATTCCGTTTTATTGCTGCGCACTTTAAAGGGAGATTAAATACCATAAAAAAATATAAAAACAGTCAATTTGAACCCTAACAACATAGATATAAGGAATAGGAGTATTTTGAACTCTATAGGAGTAGTAATAAAGGTGGGTTATTGTCGGGTCATTATAATATGAATCGTGAAATTAGCATTATACTGGTTGTAGGTACTTATAAAGTTTTTTATCGCTTTTGCATGTACTTAGCTCGTAAAGCAGACAAACTCTAATAGAGAGATATAAAACGTTGGGAGGAGAGCTGCAAAGTTGAATAGATCTTGAAAATGCTTTCCCTGATAAAATTAAAACTAAAAAAATTACATCTACTTATTTAGCATTGGTCAGCTTTGGTCCATCTAATAACACTCATATTAAATGCGAAAGTTTGTATGTACGTTTGTTACTAAGTATGTATGTCACGGCAAAACTACTGAATATAAGCTTTTAAAACTTTGCAGAAGGTTTAATACCAGCTAGTCAATTTATTACTTTCCCGAGTGATTCGCTCAGACTATTTTCACCATTCCGAGTAAAGCTTTGGTCTCTTGATCGGAACGCACCACGCTGCGTTATGCGGTGCCGGATACATAATCGTATGAAAAATATCTCTAGAATCAGTCTAGAATGGTGTTTTGTTCAGTCGCAGTTGCGTCAGCGGTGAGAGGCAAATTATGTTTGTCCGGCGACGCATATCGCAGTGTTGTGCGTTCCGATCTAGAGACCAAAGCTTTAGAAATAACTTATACCCGGAGAAAATGATCTGAAGGAACGTGAATGTTATAAATTATCTTAGATTTAAATGAAAATTGTTCTGATTTAACGCAGAAGTGAATCGATGGTTATTGTTTAGTTGGTTGGTTAGTCAGTGGATATTATTAACTGAAGACCAAGGTGGATAGACTGTATCCCAGTAGTGGGGGTGACATTCGGCTGGGATGATGATGATGAGTCCTGGATGTGCCTGTCCAATATTCCTGGTATAAATATAGTTCCAATAAGTATGGTAGTAGTTAAATACATCTCAATAGTCGAACTGGTCCTGACATCTGCCTGCTCACTAGTTTTACAACATGCGATGCGATCTAACAGAACAATCATCATCATCATCATCATCAGCCCATACACGTCCACTGCTGGACATAGGCCTCCCCCGTACGACGCCACAAATAGCGGTCCTGAGCCGCCTCCATCCATCAACTCCCTGCGACCGCTACGATGTCGTCGGTCCATCGAGTGGATGGTCTCCCATGTAGGGGGGGATTTGCCATAATCACCACGCTTACAATACAATTCAATAATTAATCCTACTTCCTACTATCCTACTAATATAATAATAAAGTTTGAGCTCTAGCCTAAGGTTGGCCACCGGAAGCTGCAACACAGTTTTAAACTAAAGCAGTTTTCAATGTTCTTATAGTATATACAATTCATGTTTAATTACTTTCACAAATAAATTGATTGAATATTATAAATGTCAAAGTTTGTATGGATGGATGTATGGATATTTGTTACTCTTTCACGAAAAAACTACTGAACCGATTAGGCTGAAATTTGGTATGGGTATAGTTTGGGACATAATAGACAATTTTTTATCCTGATAAAACGAGGACGAAGGCGCGGGCAGCAGCTAGTTAATTAATAATGCTGGACAATGCACACAGCATCATCTAGCCCCAGGCTTAAAGCAGAGCTTGTGTAATGGGTACTAGATGACTGATATACATACATACATAATACAATACATTATGTAGACAGATATTTTTTATGATATATAGGAAATTCCCAGAACACATATTCAGTCCGAAACAAATATTTCCAGATCGTACAAACATTTGTCGCAAAGCGGGAATCGAACCCTCCTGCGTCGCAGGCGGACCTTCGCCCGCCGCGCCACACCGGTCGTCGAATTTTCTAAGTAGGTATAGGTCGCGTCATATAAAAATAACGCTGGCTGTCAAGCTGTGTCGGGCGGACAACAAACGCGTCCTTTTACATATGTATATATCACATTACATTATGTAGCCCCAAGTAAGCAGTGCTTCTGTTATTTCTACGTGTCCGATATCGTATGCTGTAAAGGTCTCTACATTCAGTTACGATCTAATTACTGTGTTATAATAAATGTTATTTTACAACTAGCAACTTGTGTAAAAACTTGTCTCAGCTGATTGCCGGATCAGGTGTAATTGGGGACAGCTTACCCGACACCCGCATTAGGAGGGTTATGACTTGACCGATGAAAGGGGAGTGTGGTTAAACTACTAAACTCAAAAAAATGTGTTTTTTTTCGAAAAGGTTAACTCACAACACTCTTTCATTGCTCAGGTTGAGGTTTACGTGCACCGCGCGGCCGCGCCCTTTCTAGACGCACTGGAGAGACTAGGCAGTGAAATAGTTAAGCGTTTGACAGCAAATTGACGGAGCCGATAAGAACGAACGCGACATCACAAAATTGATTAGATTTACATACTATACAGCGGCGGCCAAGATGGCCGCGAAACGGAGTGTTGGGAGTACATCCACTCGATGGACCAACGACATCGTAGCGGTCGCAGAGAGTCAATGGATGGTGGCGGCTCAGGCAGGACCGCTATTTGTGCCATCGTATGGGGGAGGTCTGTGTCCAGCAGTGGACGTGTATGGGCTGATGATGATGTGATACTTTACAGTAGGTACTATACTATCGCTTGAGCTCAAAAAAATATAGTCAGAATAAGCCTGTAAAAATAAATTTGTCAAAAAAGCAAGTTGGTCTCTTTATAGTTTTTTTTACAAGCTTTTTACTAGTTTGTGATTTTTGTGGGACAAATTACAATTAGAAAATTCTTTATTGTACACCACGAAGAAAACATTAAAAATAGACATTACATAAAACATGCACAATGGGCGGCCTTATCGCTTAGAAGCAAATCTTTCAACTGAATTTTAGACCTGAACCGATTGAGCTGTAGCATATTTATGTAAGTTCGGTGAAAATGCAATATCGAGCTAGTCCGAACGTGGACATGGGAACTTTTAAATGAAACAACTTAACCACGTCAAGTTTGCGTTTGTTGGATTTATCTTTCCAAGTACTTTGGTCCTAGATTATGTACATATATAAAAGCTTGTTTTGAAAATAATAAAATTTGATTTGATTATCCTTATTCCTTTCTTTGACCACAATCTCACGTGGAAAGGGACGACGATGTTGCACGAAGGTCTAGAACTGTAGGTCGACTGTAATTTCAGTTTCAATCTCTCGCCTCTAAATCCCTTAGAAACATTTGTTCCAAAGAATCACATACATTTACTGAAAGCGGTTGAATCCCACACCCCCATGGCCCATAGCATTCCGTTACGGCGGCCCTCAGCACCTGCCTGGCCACAGAATATGCAGTAGTTGGGTTGCGCGGGCGCAGCTCCCTCCCTAGCGCGTTCCTGAAGGAATATTGGAATAGGACAGTCCATGTGTGAGTTTAGACGTGTATAGAATATTTTCCTATGGTAATTCGCATGCTTTAACACTATCATTGTGCTGCCGGTCACAGATGGGGCTGTAGTTGGTTGCGCGTACGCTGCTCCCCTTTGTTTCCCTCTGGCGCGTTCCTAAGGAAAAGTGGATGTGTGTGTGAGTCCATGCGTAAACAAAGGAAGGTATTGAATGACACTTTGACACTAAGGTGATGTAGCACTGGTTAGGGTAGGTATAGGTACCCAAATCTACTTCCTTTGTTCTTATACCCACTCGGTAAGGAAAACAATCATTATTTTGTTATAGAGTATGACTATACACTTTTCTCCACTCTAATACCTATTGAATATGTTTATTACATGTGTAGTTACTTCTCCACCACAAAACAAATAAAAACTAAACTGAAACTTTTTTCTCGTAAATAGACATTCGACCACAATCTCAATTGATGGTACGTGACGAAGTGGTCGACGATGTATCACGAAGGTCTAGAAGAAACCTTCCAGCCTTGTCCTGAAGAGACCCAGGTACTGATTGGATCGCATTAGATGTTCTTCTAGATCGGACACCACTACATCATCAGATACTATATATTTTGATATATATTTTGATGCCGGTAGATAATTGAAGTCCAGAATTGAGTCCAATCTCCAAACAAAGCCATCGTATACTCAGAGTGGAGCAACACAACAGGTGGTAAACGGTCACCCCCTTAAAAACGTATCGTAAAAACCTGATTAAAGCTCGATATAAAATGCCCATGAGAAAGTCGGATTCACGATATACCGTTTATATAAAGTAACTATAATTCTTTGTACCTATGCCGCTCAGAAATATCACAAGATTTACTGATAGTACGTCGTCGTTGAGATCCGTACGTCCGCTTAGACATGAAAACGTACCTTTGCGGGAAAAACGCTAATGAAGCCGCCGGCAGTTATAACAGCAGATTGGCGTGGCGAGCAGCTACTATAACTAGTATGGATATTTTGTGGTCGAAACCTTTGTGATGATTAAAGAAGATAATAAAAGTTAGAGGGAATCTGGCATGCCGCCGCAGCCTATGAAATCTGGTGGCTTTGCAGAAATGCGACTTTATAACAATTAATCAGATGTCATGCACGGCTATTCTAACTCGATCGAAAAGTTTCCGTGACTCGAAATCTGACACAAATTCGCGCGAAATTCAAATAATCCGCGCGTAATTCAAATATTTTAGCGGTTTTTAATATTTTCTGCGTTCTACAAGGAATAAAACTACCTAAAAACTAGTTTTTCATAAATCGCTGACAATTTTCTACGAATCCATGTTCCAATGAAGTACAATTAATGGGGCTTTTGGTAATGATGTTGATTTTTAGTAATACATTTCATAAATTATTAATTTCACCAAAAGTCGAGTCGAATCGAAATTAGTTAAAACATGGGTTCATAGAAAATGTTTTACGATTTACGGTAAACTACTTTTCTGCTATTGATATTGCTTCTAGAACGCAGAAAATATTAGAAACCGCTAAAATATTTGAATATCGCGCGGATTATTTGAATTTCGCGCGGATTTGTGCAAGATTTCGAGACACTGAATCTTTTCGATCGAGTTAGAATAGCTATGATGGACACCCATGGGCACCAATGTCTCGTCCAGTTTCGTACTGCGACACTTGCAAGATCACCTGGAAGAGACTTGAGCGGGACTGTCGGAGGTGGGACATGACTCGTACTCTAAAAATATTTATTTAGAGAATAAAAAGCAGGCTTTTATTTGTGTCCATTTGACTGTTTGCAGTAAACTCTTTTGCAGTGCCTTACGGCTACAGGGTACATGGACTAGCTAACCTAAGCTGAAATCGAGACCTGTATACATGTATGTACATATAGATAGAAAGTAATAAATAAAATGATCTTCATGTAGTACACCGGATTTTAACTTGATATGTCCACTAGTTTATTCATCTCACAAACTGACATTGTAATAATTAGTTAGATATTAATAATAAGATCGTGCAGGACATTAAGTTTGAAGGTCCTGTGGCAGGTGTGGGTGAAGTCAGGTTGTAGATAAGTTGTCAGTCAAGTAAGAGCGTGTTACTTTTTCGCGAAGACACTATGATGACTCAATCCTTGTATTTATGTGATAATGCTATAATAGCTACTAGTTGGGGCCTCGTAGGGGTCAGCTAAAGTCAATATACTGAACACCTGGCCGAATTTGCATATATCGGTGATATACCGTCTTGGGGTTACTAAAGGTTCTAGATAGGATATGGTATGTCACATCACAATGTTCGATCGTATTTTGATCGAGATTTTTGTGATTGGTTTGCTTCGCTTCAACATCGTTCCTTTTGTTTGAGGTACGATTATGAACAAGGAACATAGGTTTATTCACACATATTTCTTCTGTTAGGTGGAACATCTGATTATCTTTAGGTTTGATTAAAATATTTAGAAAATTGTATAGTTTGACATCTGCATGTACTTTAAGTTTCGATAATTAGAATTCTTTATGTGGAACAATACATTATATACCGCAAATCCGCGATTAGATCAATCACAGTCATTTGCATCTTTCTGATTCTTAAGATTCATTTCTCACGAAATCTTGAGGGAGGGTTGTTTATAAATAGTGCTGTAGAATGATTAAATCGAGAACAACAAGTACCTAATAGAGATTGAGTGTAACTAATAATTTATGCGGATGGTCCGTAATCAGCTACTTTGTATGCCGAGAGCTCCGAGACTAGTGTCGGGTTACCGAGGAATCGCTAGGGCTGCTGCAGTGACCCAGAGATGAGGCTGATAGGCGGATTCAGTAGACCAAAGGAGCAGATTGAAGAGTATTGACAGAGCTAGGTCGGGTCTGAAGTGATAGGAAAGTTCAAAGGACCAGAGAACCTCAGACATACCTAACGACCCACACAGACCAGATATTAACAGTAACACATACAAGATGACAAGCAAAAGAGTAAAATACTCTTATTGACAGAAATCGGTCTATCTCGTCTGGTATGTAGAATATCTAGTATGTACGAATCGATGGAGGAAAGCAGCAGACGGCTTGCCTTCATCGATTCCTTGCTGTGGCATATAACTTGGCTCTATTTAGATGGTGTTGTCGAATGTTTAGAATTATTGATATCTCATTACGGTCTCGTAGACGTTACTGACAAAACTGAGGAATTAATTAATCGACACATCCCTGAATCTCCACCAATTAATAGATTTCGAGAAATTGTCAAATTAGACAATTAAATACAGATAAAACATTAATCGCCAGTAATCTGCGGCCATAGGTCGCGGGTTCAGGGCCGGCCTGACCTTAGATATAGATGATTTATTGACAGAATTATCATTGATTTTGGGAAAAATCACAACACCTGTTGGAAATACCACCTGGCAGACGGCGGGGAGTTTGGATTCGTGGAAAACCAACAAGTTTATTTTAATTTTGACAACAGGTTGGCCTCTTTGGGATCTTTGAAACTGTTAAATCAACTTTTTTCTCTGGGTTTTTTAACTTTAATCTTCTTCATCCATACCATGATCCTCATCATCATCCCATGCTAGGTATAGGCCTCCTGAAGATCTTACCATCCACTCCGTCACTATCCTCGACAGACTACAAGCTTCTTCTGCAATATGACTCCCTATCACAACAAATTGTGAAAAAATATCAATTTGACTGTTTATAAATTTAAGTACATTGTATATAGATAGTCTCCTAAGACCATTTTCCTGTAATGACACCGTTAAGGTACTCTCATCACTGCCCCGTCCAAAAAATCCAGCCTGTATACAAAAAATACTTTTGAGTTTTGTAGGCAAGTAGAAAAGGGAGGCATTAGCCCAGCAGCGGGATCCAGCTAACTGATAAGAAGATAATATATGATCACAATAAAACTAAGTTCAAAGTAGAATGCCCCGACCAGGTTAGCATCAGTTGTACGCTAAATGCTCTCTCGCGGCGTTGCTACAGGGTGCATTATCGCTAGTAGATATTTCGCACGGGTTCTTGACCGAATATTTCCGGCTGGGGGTAGTATTGTGTATGCTGTGGCACGGGAATCGAACGCGTTATACGGGGTAGGGGATAAGCTATGGGATTAGTGGGTTTAGGGTTATTGGGCAAGTTGGTTTACGAGACTATAGGCTATTGGGCAAATGAGGTTATGCTAAGCATTGTGTTATGCATTAAATGTGACCGTTGATGTTTGGATATTCTAAAGCGTTTGTTAACTCACAAGTAAACCTACCCAAGTGTGACAGACCGAATTGGATCAAGTATACGAGTAGAACATTGAAAATTATTAGACACATGTTTTTAGCGGCCCTAACTCACTTTTAAGCACAAAAACTACCCCTACAAAACCACCTTCCAAGTGTTAGATGGTTTAACCTGCTTGTGGTTTGGTACTGGTGGTAATTAGGGGTAGGGTGGGTTAGTAAGTGGTTTATCTGGCCAATTATTGAAGTGTGTTTTGTGGGGGTAGTTTTTATCCTTAAAAGTGTGTCAGTAAAGAAAACGTTCTAATCGTATCCCAAGATTCATCCGATTCGGGCTGTCACACTTGGGTAGGTTTACTTGTCAGTCCGAGGCTGTTGTGTTCTCTGCTTATCCATTGCGATATAAAAAATCAATCGATAAAGCAAGAAAAAAGAAAACATTTTAATGTTTTCTTTTTTCTGTCGACCGAGGCTAGGCGTGCCTGGCCAGACAGAAATATTATATGTATGTATATTGATATAATATCGATATTGTTTTGGCTAGGCTTCGAATGTGAATTACTTTTGTTCGTTGCTCAAGATTGGACGTCGTCGTCGATACAGAGATATCTTTTTAGTTTTCGTTAGAGGCTCAGATTAGGGTATTATAGGTATTCTATGAAATACAACGTAACATCATGTAGTGTTCTAATAGGATTTGATGGTATCATTGTATCCCCCTGTACTTATTTGAGACGCCCACTGTTCATGTACCAATCCGTGTCCAATCTAGAAAGTCTTTACATTCGTCACCATTACTGTAAATAGCTCGGAACCTTAAATAATTCCACAATAAGTTCAATTGAGAAACACAATATACAAATTGTCTTCTGAATCGCCACCGCTCATGACTTGAACTCACCGGATGCGCGCACGCAGTCCTGCAGTCCAAGTCCTATATAATACGGTACCTTTGTACTGCACTTACCTGCAAGAAAATAAATTATTATTAAATTGACTAGTTTTATATGAATGGCAAACTCAAAGGATATAAGAACTATATAAAAAAGGTGAAGATAGTTTATTACCTATCGTAAAAAATAACAGGTTTAATAAAACAAAAGAAACGTTCTGTTAGCTAGCACGATAGAATGACATCGAATGCGTGCAATATGACAAATAATAATTACTTTAAGTTATAAGATAGGTAAGGTCAGTGAGTAAGGAAGTGAGGACATTAGATAAACATCTCTTGAAGGAAGTGTGTTCATTATTTAAAGGATAAGCTCACGAATAAACAAAAGCTCTGAGAGAACGATGTAAGATTAAAACTATGGAAATATATACTCTACCCCTGAAGACAGGGCGCTATGGCGCTCAGGCGCTAGGGGAGGCAGTCCAGCAGTGGATTAATATAGGCTGATGATGATCAATATTCCCTAAAGGAGTGCTTAGATTAAACATTATACCTACACACACATGCTGGCATGCATGCACAAAAAAATATTGTGTTACAACTACAAACTCATAAATATTGTAACAATAAAAGAAATCACAAATAAAAGAAATAAATCATACAACGATGACGACCAAACAGTTTTCACCCATACTCTAAAGTTCTAAGAACAGTTTGCATCTTTCAAATTAGCATTACCCCAAAAATAACACAAGAACACCATAGTACCTGCGCCTGACCATATGCCTTGAAATCTCCAGCCATTGTTCGGATCGAGACCGAATCGAACGAAAAGAGTAAAAAAAAACAAGACGATCATCGGAACATCTGGCGTTTACACCCCCGTAACCACCCCGACAGGCGAGATAGAGCTATAGGAGCTCACTATAGAGGGAAAGAGAAAGAAAAGCACCCTAGAGGCGAGCAAAAAAATCTAAATTGTATGCGCAAACGCACGTTAAAGCGTTTCGGAAATGAATTCGGGATTTGTAGGATCACTGGATGTTTTGTTTCTAATAGGCTTACATTTTTGTTGTTTGCGATATTGTTTTGCTGAGCTGAAAGTTTGTCGCAAAGTTTAAAGGTATTGTTTAGTTCTGAGAGGTAATAAAATCGTAGAGGACAAGACTGCTAAAGAATATAACTTGGTAGGTTTTAGCGGTACTTTCACTATAAACTTATAGTAACAGTTAAAGCTGAACTAAAATATTGTTTCAGTTACCTTATCACAAAATGAAGGATTTTGACGAAATAAAAAGCTTCGGTTTAATGATCAAAGAAGTCTTTACAAATGTTCTATAACAAGGTAGGTATACAAAAATCTATACAAGAATTAAAATAAAGTGTCTGCAAGATTTTTTGAATGTTAGATGATATCAAATCATAATTGGACAATTAAAACAAAAAGAACCTAATTTTCTGTGCAATTTAGAATCAAAGTTCAACATAATCACGAAACAATGAGATAACAGACAAATCATCGTAAAAATCATTCACTATTTCACACCTCCATAGGGCTATAAAATTAGCAATTGTTTTGACAACCTCTCCCTAACTTCAATACAATAAGACGGTACAGCTGTTGAGGTGCCAAGTGTAAATAGTAAATAGGTTCACGTATTGTCTTAGACGTCTTCCCACGGGTGGACAGGAAGCTAGGGAATCGGGAATTAGCTGGGTGCGGTCAGAGTGGCAGCGGTGATCTTCGACTATAATAAACACAAGCGAAATGAGATATCATTGAAAAACTCTGCATTTCATGACATATTCCATGTGTAGAGATTCAACGTTAAATTGAGTCTAGTAAAAAATCTGACCACAACATTAAGGAAGCAATGAATTCAGCTCCCACCAAAATGAACATGTCCCAAAAGTGCTATCACTCCGTAAAACACGTGACTCATTAAACGTTTGCTCCAGTGGCACGTTTCCGTAGGTGTGACCGGTGGACTTGCGAAACACAGATTAGATGAACACGTGACGTGACGAAGCCATCAGGCCCGTGTAGATTCATATGCAGGTCCTGAGGATGTTTACTGCGTCAGCAACTATCAACTGGCGCCGCGCATCATAATAGAAATTAAGTAGGAGTCCAAGTGATAAGGGAGGCATTGACTTTTTCCGTTTGGTTTTAGACGATTTAGGCAATGCCTGTGATTTGGCATAGTGTATTTTTTTTTGTAGAATAATAACTTACGAAAGGGCCGTGGGGCCGCGGCGTACGAATATCGACCCCTCCAACTCAACCCGTGGATGTCGTAAGAGCCGACTAAGGGAACCTACCAGAGGAAGGGCAGGAGCTTCCTTCTGAATATTTTTAAACACCAACACTGCGATCACCAATCCGCCAAGCGTGGTGATTATGGCAGATCCCCCCCTACATGGGAGACTATCCACCCGATGGACCGATGACATCGTAGCGGTCGCAGGGAGTCGATGGATGGAGGCGGCTCAGGACCGCTATTTGTGGCGTCGTACGGGGGAGGCCTATGTCCAGCAGTGGACGTGTATGGGCTGATATTGATGATGATGATGAACTTACGAAACCAAATACGCTGCAAAAGCTTTAGGAACGCTAAACCCTCCCAGAATATAAATGAAGAAAGAGAAGAAATATAAACACGTTCAAACAAAAATTAAAACAGTTTCTCCTTTGCGCTCAGAAGGAGGATGAAAGACTAAAAGATAATGATCGGTCCGTTATATAGTGCTTTGTAAATGGGTACTTCACCCATAAAATTTTTATTTACTTTTAACTTTATAATAAATTCATCTTACTTAATCCAAGCAATTACCAATTTAATTAATTATAAATTTACCCTTTTCGCTGAAAGTACATACAGACGGCGAAATACGGTCAGACTGACTGACTGAGCCAACCAACGGAGACCGTTTGACGAAAATTAAAATAGAGTTAACATAAATTATTAATTTTGAAATTTAAATGTGTTACTTTTATTTCACATACCCTGTACACATACATACATAAGAAAATATGACAAAAATCGATGAAGCCCCTGTTGCCCGGACTCTTTAAGAGTTCGGTGTTCTCAGGAGCACTAGTCATAAACACACGCACGTACTACACAACAAACACGCACACCAATGGTGTCTCCTGTTGCCCAGACTCTTAAGAGACTGGTGTCCCCAAGAGACCCATTACTTCCGGTATATTCTCACACTAAAACACTCTAAAATATAATGTTACGTTAGCATAAATCTTTATCAATAAGCGTTTTTATATTTATACATATACTGTTAAATTTATATAGTTTTGCTTAGAGTATATATAGACTTACGTAAGTTTTAGCTTTTGTATTTTGTATTTATAGTTTGTATTGTTATAATGTATAAGAACCTAGTATTATTCTATATTCATCTTTTATTGTTATGTTGTAGGTATTTTTGCACTTCTAGAGGGCCGTGACGTGATTCGCTTGGTTCCCGCTGAAAACCAGCGTTGGGTGCATACATCAGTGTGTATCCAGCACAATGCTGAACGGAGCCACGTTTGCCTTGCGCTCTGCTACGCACAAAATCAAAACCACTTAACCTTGTATTAAATATTTTAGAGTTATTTTGTAGTAGTTCGTAAGGTGAATAAAAATCTTTCTATCTTTTCTTTCAGAACAATGTCATGTTATTCGGAATACAAAGATGCTGGGAAGATGTGGAGCCAAATCAATCCTTCGATAGGATGCGATGACCATTTACACGGTCTCTGCCTATTTTGATAAAAATAGCTTTGTGAAAAGCTGAAACCTTAGACCGAGATGAACCGAACAAGATATTTGCCCGGCGGCTGTGGGATCCAATGGATTCATTAGATTAGATTAAATGATCCACCAATATCATAGTTTTTATATGTAGATTGAACAAGGGCAGGGATGACGGGGAAAACGAGCTATTTTCCGCCTACAATCTCCCGCTATCCGCTTCAACTCCGCCCGCACATAGTTAAACAGTCCTAAAAAAACGCACCCGCATTTAAAGGCGCCACATACTTTCAGAACATCTGTCGGTGCACCTTCTCCCTCGCACTCAACTGTAACGCATACAGCCATCTTTTTCTAAAGTACAGGTAGATAGAACTTGTTCCCAACCTGAGTTTTGCAAAGTGCTCTTTTTCAGAAACGGTTAAGCTTTTGGTTTGGAATAGGGGAGAGAATCGCTTGGCAATATCTGATTTGAGATAGATGACATATTCCTATTGAAACGTGGTGTGGTACAAAGCTTTTCGACTATCGTGTTTTTTCGGAGGTTAGCAATATTGAGCCTAATATATCTTCAGTGCAATTCGAATCTTAGTCCCAGTGTCAAAGATATTAAAATCTTGTTCATAGATAGAACATTATAAAGAACACAATCATCATATGGAGGTTCTTATGTAATACCTTGCAAAGGTCATACAAAAAACCTCATTTAATTAAAATAGAAACATATTTTAAAATAAGTTGTCTAAAAGTTTCGAAGATATCAAACAATTGTAGCAAAAACTCAATAACCCTATAACTAAACTATTAAAAAGTTTGGAGGCCTATAGGTACCAAGCAATCGGTGAAGTCAGGTAGCGGATGATGATGAAACTGTTCAGAGAAGTCTTGATACCAATATCGATCGACCAACTAAAGCTAAATTTCATAAAGTCTACATCACCCCTCAATTCAGTGCTAGCTACCCCATCGTGCGTTACTTGGGGTCAAATAGAGGGTCGCCCGCGCACCCTCTCGAAACCACGCACCTCTCTCTTTCACACCCACGGATACACCCAACTGTCCCTGTCACACGAGGTGAGCTAAGTTTAAAATTCACTTGTCATATAGTCAGGTCTTGTTTTGAAACCCGTTTGAGCTTTGGAAAGGGTAATTTGTACGTTATGCAAATTAATGAAAAAAGATATACATATTGTTTGTAACTACGTCATCGACCAATCAATTATTTGTTAGATTCTCAGAAATTTAGCTGAACAAAAAAGCAAGAATAACTATAAATTATGTACGATACGCAAAATAAAATATTCCGACGAATTGTAATATATTTTTTTAGTCTACTTGTAATCTATTTATTCAATTTGCTGGAAAGAGTAATGCCATAAAATTAGTTGGCAAAGAATTAAGCCATAAATTTACTTGTAAATAGATTGATTCGCACCTATACAGCAAGATTGAGTAACAGAAAAACCTAATGAAAAGCACTAGTTTGTATAGAACAAATAGGAAAGGTCCCGGGGGTTAAGCCTTGAGGCACACCCATTCACTTCTGTTGCGATCGACAACACAAAGCCTGTTAGATAGCTTTAGGTACATCTAATAAATTTTGCATAGACAAAATGATTTAACGAGTTAGTAGAGTATGAGTCAGAAACATTTAACAGTTCACTTTTGTCTACAACTACATCGACCTCTACGGCACAGGGGGTAAACTGCCGATAGACGTGGAAGTTGCAGGTTATATTCCTACCTCGTAATAAATCACACGAAAAACCGATGTAAAATCACTCGGTTGACGATACAATTCAATTATCCTATAGTGAGTGTGCTCTAACTTATTTCTTCCTTCTTTTAGGGTTGACTACAAAAATATTATTATTTTTTGATTTTTAATCATCATCATCAGCCCCTACACGTCCACAGCTGAACATAGGCCTCCCCCAAACGACGTCACGAATAGCGGTCCTGAGCCGCCTCCATCCAACGACTCCCTGCGACCGCTACGATGTCGTCAGTCCATCGAGTGGTAGTCTTCTCACACTTCGTTTCGCATTGCATCGCGGTCGTCACTTGCGAACCTTTACTCCCCAACGGTTATCGGTTCTACGAGCTATATTGCCTGCCCATCGCCACTTCAGCCTGCTTATTCTGATTTTTAATACTTTTATTATTTTCCAGGTACTACCTACTTAATTGACCTTCCTACCTACCTCTCTCTGCAGAATGAAACTCGTACTAAAACTGTAAATCTATATAACCCTAAAAGCGTTCACCCCCCAGTTCCAAAGCAACAGGTCTGGAGCGCGGTCAGTACACTCGACTATGGTCAAAGGCCTAACAGCTGTTCGACAGTTACCTCCGAACGTAGTATGCGAGCGGGAGGGCCTCCCTGCGTCATTCCCGAACCGGTTTGAACGGCCGGATTTAGGGTGATTTGGTCAGGCATGGTGTCAACGCGATATTTACCATGATATTTTATCACGAAATGAAATAATGAATTTTATTTTTATTTATTCTTGCAAAAATTATACGGAAATTTCACTAACTACACTTAGGTACTATGTAATTTTATAGTTATTCTTTTTATTATGTAAAATGTATCTAAAGATCTTCATAGTAATCGAGTGTTTCATTTCATATTATTTTCCACCGTACCTAGGTACATTTTAATACATGATCAATATTATTATTCTGTTTTTATTGTTAACCTATTGGACTGAAACATACAATTACTAAATTAACCCATTACAAACAAACTTACTTTGATTATCCTAACAAGAGGTCACCAGGGTATTCTGTCATTGATATTAGTAGATATCAAAACTTACTTACATTTATGTATTTATTTATAACAAACTTACTACCTTCAACTGTGTGGTGCTAGTAATCAAACCCCTTCTTGGCAACTATTCGTCTACTACGCCACGGACACCGCAGTAATTATCCTTGCATGTCACAAAGCACAGCGTAAACCGCTACCCGTGTTGTTTTGAAATACGGTACATATAATGGAAGTATTTATTTGGTAAAACAAAGTTTCAGCTTCAAAGCATCCCCCATAAGTATAGAAGAAAAGAAACGACTGACTGGAATGAGTTATTCTGTGATTCTCGTACTCGCAACTGTGCTGAAATTTATAGGAACTTGAAACCACACATCATGGTAAATATCCCGCTACAAGTGCTTATTATGACGATTGAATCTATTAGAAGACTCTTTCATGAACAGTTTGTCAATACATATGTAGGTATCAGTATAAGTTTTGACGGCACGTGCGTAGCTCACAAAATCCACGCACAAGCCTTTAAAATTTGAAGCTACATTCCCCCACAGCGGCGGAGGCGAGGCGCGATTGGCGTCCGAAGCCAGGTGCAAACCGCCGCCCGCGCACCCTGCCAGCGAGGGAGAGTAGTGATGGGGTGTTTATCGATATCACTAGAGACATAAACAGACGAAATCGAATTCGTACCTTTTCCCCTGCGTTTGTGCAATTATGTGTTGCTGAAGTTTGTGTTTTTTTTAGGTATTACCTTGTTGCTTTCTATAGTTTTATGAAGTTTTCATTCATAATGCCTTTGTTGACATAAAATATCCTGGATTCAAGAACTAAGTAAGTGTACGTTAAATTCTAGTATGGATGTCTGCTAAATTAATGTCTGTAAAAATAGTGTGTGACTAAAGTGAGGGCATTTACAGAAGTAGGGATAGACTATACGATCTTTATGGTGCTAGAGAAGCTATGTTACATGATCCTTGTGTTTCTCTTGTATGTAACCAACTACTCGAAAACATTTAAGAAAGTCAGCAACACAGCAAAGTGCCTATTCTTGAGGAAAAAAATTTTAAACTCATCTAATAAAATAAAAGCAACATGGAGACTAATAAATAACGAAAGAAGTAAATCAAATCAAACGTAACAGAGAAATAAGGTTAAAAATTAATAATTCAATTCTTATACATGAAAAGGATATTGCCGATGCTTTTGATGCATTCTTCTCCGATATCCCTAAAGTTGTTACCCGGACTCTAAACTCCTCCCCTTCGATGGCGGTTGAATTATTAGAATCATCTGTTGAAAAATGTAAAGAGGTCTTTATATTTACTCATGTAAATGCCAATTATATAGTCAAAACGTTTAAGTCTAATAACATCAAAAATACTGAGGATCTCTGGGGTATCTCAACCAAAGTACTAAGTTCAATTATAAAGGAAGTGGCTCCTTGTTTGGCCTATATTTTCAATAGTTGTGTCGACGCAGGAGTTTTTCCTGATCTCATGAAATATAGTAAACTGGTTCCTCTTTTTAAATCTGGAAATCACACTGATCCGGCCAACTACAGACCAATTTCAATACTTCCAGCAATAAGTAAAATTTTTGAAAAAATTATTCTCACTCAGTTGTCCTCTCATTTCAACCTTAATAGGCTACTCCATAAAAATCTATTTGGCTTCACCAAGGGTAGATCAACAACCGATGCTGGTACAGTTTTACTTAAGCATATATTGGATGCCTGGGATAAAGCAAAAAACGCTATTGGTATATTCTGTGACCTTTCTAAGGCTTTTGATTGTGTAGATCATGCTACATTAATTGGAAAATTGAAACACTATGGAATTCAAAACAAGGCACTGGACCTTATGCAATCATATTTATCTGATAGAGTTCAAAAAGTAGATATTGGTAAAGAAAGATCTAGGGGCTCAAAAATTGAATTAGGCGTCCCGCAAGGATCAATATTAGGTCCTTTCTTATTTTTAGTATACGTAAATGATCTCCCCTTTTTACCAAAAGATCTGTGTGATATAGTCTTATTTGCTGATGATACTTCACTGATTTTTAAAGCTGACAGAAATAAATGTAATTATGACGATGTAAATGATGCGCTTTCACACGTACTAGATTGGTTCACCGCCAATAACCTCTTACTCAATGCTAAAAAAACCAAATGCATTAAATTCATGTTACCTAATGTAAGACAATTTCCAACGAAGATAATGCTAAAGAATGAGATTGTTGACTTTGTAGACTCTACTGTTTTCTTAGGGTTACATATTGATTCCACTCTTCAATGGAAACCGCAAATTGATGCTCAAGCAGGCAGACTTAGTTCAGCAGCCTATGCAGTTCGAACAATTAGATATATTACCGATGAAGATACAGCTAGGTTAGTTTATTTCAGTTACTTTCATAGTATTATGTCTTATGGTATTTTGCTTTGGGGACAGGCAGCTGACATCCAGTCTATCTTTGTTCTCCAGAAAAGAGCGGTACGCGCAATTTACAAATTAAAGCCACGCGACTCTTTGAGGGAATTATTTAAAGAAATAAATATTTTGACAGTAATATCGCAGTACATCTATGAAAATCTTATGTATACGCACAAAAATAGAGATAGCTTTTTGAAAAAGTGTGATGTTCACAATAGAAATACAAGAAACAAGAACAAATTACACATCCCAGCATATAGATTACGAAAGGTAGGGAAATCATTTATGGGCAATTGCGTGCGCTTCTATAATAAGCTTCCATCTGAAGCAACTCAACTCCCTATTCGTAAATTTAAACAGTACATTAAACAAAATCTTATCAGGAAGGCCTTTTACTCCATAGATGATTACATCAATGATGTTAATGCTTGGCCAGATGTCGCTCCGTTCCGCACTGTCAGTAGTATGTAAGAAATTCAATGTTCTGTTTAGCTTTAAAGAAATATTCACATGTACCTAATTGCATTAAATTTATATTTAGATAGGCAAAATAAACATGTATTAGACACATAAGTGATATTATAATGTGCTAGTGGTTTCTTTTTCACTTCATCCACTAGTGGACAAAAAATTTAATGAAGAGAATATCAATAACACCTTATTTCTTATTTGATAATAATAACTATGTTTATAGTATACAATTTGACTTGTCTAAGTGCTTATTTTTTAAGCCTAAAGAAATAAAGTTATTGATTCTGATTCTGAATGCCTTGAAATGAGTAAATCTGTGAGTAAATTTGTAGGCTAAATGGGACTGTTTATCCCGTGTATTGTGTGTGAGTAAAAAAGTTAAAGAATTTTACCTAGGCGATAGGAAGAAAGTACTTAGCTCCAAACAATCTGACAAAAAGTACAATTTTTTTTTTTGTTGTTTTATGTAAGAGGTCAAGTCAATGTATTCATTACCAACTGAATTTGACCTGTTTAAACATTTACAATATAATATTTTTTCTTGCCTATAACTAGTTATTTGTGCGAAGGAATGTGTTCAATAAGTACAATATAAATGCTTTTAACTTTTTACCAGCTATCATTTACCTTTTAATATTCACAACACTGCATCGATGCCCATCTACTTTCCATTTGCAGACATATAAATTGATATTTCGTTGAAAACAGCTATTTAATAGTTGATCTTTTCGTACCGGCGCAGCAGATTCTGGGAATTTCAACTTTATTTGTGACCAAATTAAGTTATTTTTAAAATAATCTGAATAATGGGACAAAAACCGTTGTTACACGTGTGGTCCTTATTTATATTGAAGTTTGCAAAACTACCTTGTAATAAGTATTCTGTCATTTATGTTCTTGTTCAGTAGTTTATAAATAAACATAAACAGGTGTTAACAATTGATTAACACAGAAATGGGGATGTTGATAAATATGGGCTAGTTAACATTTTGGCTGATTGCGATCACATTCTTCCGGTTAACAATGAATATTTCAATCAATCAGGCTGAACGATTCAAACAGCATCGTCTCCTTAGTTCGTGTTAGATTTAGTTTCAATAATTCTGTTTAAGGGTGTTACTTGTATTTATTTGCCTTGGGAAGGTAAATAACGATGTGGCCGACGATGTATCAAGAAGATCTATACACCTTTCTTCGGTTACAGCGCAGGATTTAGAGAGGATTAGAGAGGCATCTACCGATATCGATGTCCTAATATTTATCGACAGCTAGCGCATCCCTACGCTAGCAAAAACTAAATGGCCCGTGCCTCACCCTGCAGGTATAAATATATAAATGACAAGTACCTTTCGTGCTGTAGAAAGATGGTTATCTTGATTTTTAGACATTATTGAATAGAGGAAAGCGGAGTCTTAGCGCAATTTGATCTATACTATCTATAAATAATAATGCTTTACGGTATTTTAATTAGTAATCGATTTTTAAGTAAATAAGGTTAGTACCGTTTCGGACGCAAACCATGTTTATAAAGTATGTATGTAATTAGTTCTCATATTAGATCTTCTCATAACTGGTACCTTTAATGCATGTATTCTGTTTTCTAATACCTAGAAATCCACTTTTGCGATCCGGAACCAATTCCGAAACATAAATCAATACAAAAACATATAAAAGCAATCAAAAACGCATGCTTCCGGCGAGAATCGAACCCGCTATCTGTGCAGTTTTGCAACCAAACTCGCAAGTGGCAGATAGTCACGTACGGATGATAAACCAACTCGAAGACGGCATGAATGGATAAACACATAAATATGTATATCTTGTTGAATGAAGGTTATGTTAAAATATAATTGAAGTAAAATCTACTCATGTAGAATGTTCGGCCAAATTCTGGAACTTACCATGCCGCCGCCGTGGATAATATTCATGACAACATTATATTCAATAATGGTAGTTTCTATAAAGTGAATATATTCTTCAAAATCAAATAGGTAGGTAAAACTAAATTATTTATAACTAGCTGACCCGTGCCCACTTCGTTGGGCGGTAAACATTTTTAGTAGTCTATAAAACTCGCAAATAACGTGGTTTAAACGATGAGTGTTTACACAAATTCAATAGGTAAAAGAATTTTCAAAATTGGCTCAGTAGTTTCAGAGATTACCCCTACAACCACCTTACTTATTTTTATTAGTGTAGTATAGTATAGATTTACATACACCTAGATTTTACTGGACGTCACACAGCTCCACTTTTACCTAGGTATATTATGCGCTTTAAAGTAAGCTTGATAGTACCTACTGGAGAATAGAGCACTACACATCTATTGTCCAGTTCTAAAAGGAAGGAAGAATCACCAGTCGTCCTAAATCTTCACAATTTCTATCTTGATTCATGGCGTCTCGCAGATCTACATAATTCTCAGCGCGCAGTCTTCTCTCATTAGTTCTGTTCTGATGTATACCAAATGCTTCGTTTTAATTTTGGCGTAAGTATCCACCAGAAAACGGTTAAACAAACCTCGAAAACTTTGCAGGTGAGCAATGCGACCTTCTCTTATTGGTAAAATGTAAGCGTAGAATTGCATTGCAGAAACTTTTTTATCGTCCAGTCTCGTCAGTTTTCGGATTCACATGTCGAAGATCAGAGTTGTATCCGTCTTCGCCACGACAGTAGGTATATAAGCGAGTAGAGACTGAAGAGCATCAAATGCCTGGTGCGTTTCGGCAATGCATTGCAAGCGATCATCCCGGGTACGCAGCACAATGTCCGGCCTGTCACAGTGCTGATCTACCAGGACGACGGCAACATCATTGGTAGCGAGAGCTTTTTACCAACCGGATGCTGTCCAGTAGCTCGTTTATCGGCATTAATAACAATTGTGTAATCATTTTGTTGGCTTTGGGGTATGGACTCGTATTTTATGTCCTTCCTGGTAGTATGAACTCAAATCATGCTAAGTATCATTCGAATCCATTCAGTAGTTTTTGCGCTATTTTAGGCCGAGAAATGTCACTTCCATCCCCACTCCCAAGGGAACCTTAACTAATTCCAGGATAAAAAGTATTACATGACCTTCCTCATAGTATGAACTTAAATCATGCCAAGTTTCATTTGAATACATTCAGTAGTTTCAGCACTATGCGCAGCCGAGAAATTTTACCCTACTGCGGGGGCTACTGGGGGTCCCACTGAGGAGCAATGTGGGGGCAAACTGCCGGGGGCCACCACTTCCGGGGCCCCCACTTCTGGGGCCCTCACTGCCTGGGGCCCCACTGCCAGTGCCCCCACAGTGGGGGGCTATCGCTCTCTACCGCCATTGCCCCGCGCGCCACCCTTCTGAATTCCGGGATAAAAAGTATTTTATGCCCTTTTCTTGTAATATGAACTCAAATCCTGCCAGGTTTCATTTGAATAAATTCAGTAGTTTCGGCGCTATGCGCAGTTAAAAATTTAACTTCCATCCCCTCTCCCAAGGGAACCCTATTGAAATCCGGGATAAAAAGTATCCATGTCTTTCATCATAGTATGAACTCAAATCCTGCCAGGTTTTATTTGAATACATTCAGGAGTTTCGGCGCTGTGCGCACCCAACAAATTTTACTTCCATCCCCTCTCCCAAAAGAACCCTATTGAAATCAGGGATAAAAAGTATCCTATGTCTTTCCTCGTAGTATGAACTCAAATCCTGCCAGGTTTCATTTGAATACATTCAGTAGTTTCGGCGCTATGCGCAGCCAACAAATTTAACTTTCATCCCCTCTCCCAAAGGAAAACTTTTTCAATCCGGGATAAAAAGTATCCATGTCTTTCGCAGCCAACAAATTTAACTTTCATCCCCTCTCCCAAAGGAACCCTTTTTCAATCCGGGATAAAAAGTATCCATGTCTTTCATCAAAGTATGAACTCAAATCCTGCCAGGTTTCATTTGAATAAATTCAGTAGTTTCAGCGCTAAGCGCAGCTTTAAAAATTTTACTTCCATCCCCTCTCCCAAAAGAACCCTATTGAAATCCGGGATAAAAAGTATCCTATGTTTTTCCTCGTAGTATGAACTTAAAGTCTGCCAAGTTTTATTTGAATACATTTAGTAGTTTCGGCGGTACGCGCAGCCAAAAAATTTTACTTTCATCCCCTCTCCCAAGGGAACCCTATTGAAGTCCGGGATAAAAAGTATCCTATGTCTTTAAGTTTCATTTGAATACATTAAGTAGTTTCGGCGCTACGCGCAGCCAAAAAATTTTACTTTCATCCCCTCTCCCAAGGGAACCCTATTGAACTCTGGGATAAAAAGTATCCTATGTCCTTCATCATAGTATGATCTCAAATCCTGCCAAGTTTCATTTGAATACATTCAGTAGTTCCGGCGCTATGTGCAGCCAACAAATTTTACTTTCATCCCCTCTCCCATGGGAACCCTATTGAAGTCCGGGATAAAAAGTATCCTATGTCCTTCCTCGTAGTATGAACTCAAATCCTGCCAAGTTTCATTTCAATACGTTCAGTAGTTTAGGAGCTATGCGCGGCCAAGATAAAGACAGACAGACAGACATGATGGAAAAAAAAATCATTTTTGGCATCAGTATCGATAACAGAGTGCCCTCCAAAAAAAATTTTCAAAATATCTTCAATGTACAGAATTGGACCTGTTACAGTTTTATTATAAGTATAGATGTCAAAGCTTTTGACAAAACACAAAACAAGAACCGGTTACGGGATGGTACTTAAGTATAATTGCTAAAACTAGTGCCAAATACAAAACTACATAAAGACTACACAAAGACAAATACAAACAAGTGCCGAGATGAGAGTGAAATTATAATAAGAACGTGTGCTACACACGAAACTACACACATGACACAAGACAACACAGGTGAGGGTATGTCAATAGTCAATGTTAATAGTGCAAAACAAAAAAGGACAGCAAGTCAACACATAACAAAACACGTGATGGGAATGGGAGGAACGAGTGATGAGAGAGTAATACACAAAATTACACACATTATATAAAACAACACAACACTGTAACAAATAAACAGGTGACCGTGGCAGGTTGTTTATGATAACCAATGCAAAACATAAGACAACATACACATAAACAAACAAAACAAGTACCTAAAGGAGTGCAATGATAATTTTACAAGTGCAAAAGACACATTTATACAATGAAGACAACACACATGATCGGAATTTAATGATTACTAAGTGTTAGTGCGAAACACAAAACTACGAAAGCAAAGTCTGCACAAAGATAAGACGTGTAAAACAAAACAGCAGACACTAGGATGGTCGGTCCGCTCACCCATTGCGGTGGCACGTCCGCGTGCTGGTGATGATGGTGATGATGCCGGCGGTCCTGATGGTGCCCGTGCGCCGCCGAGCAGGAGGTGGCCGCCACGCCGTACTGCCCACACATACACAACGTTTAGATGATGACGGTACAGTAACTGGTTGTGACGCGTGGACGCGGTCACATGGGGATATGAAGGATGTACAGTATGTATGTATAACGCCACGCCATATTGACACATACACAAGGTTTAGATTATCGTGGCGGTGATGGTGACGAGCTTGGGTGGGTATGATGTAGATGGTAAGATAAAGTCAGTTCCTTCTCAATCTAAGTGAGGTTACTTAAAGCTATGAATTCCGCGGCGCACGTGCTGTGCGTTGACACCGCGTGTAGTAGTGTCCCTGCAACTCTGGGTCGCATCGCTCAATCATGACAGTGGAAGCAAGTTCTTTCATAAGTGGACAAAAATATCATTAATTATTTAGTTGTTATTTGATAATAATTTATGTACGTTGTAAATCTGATTTGTGTAAGATATGATATTATTTTTTAAGCCTAAATAAATAAAAGTTATTAATTTCTGATATCTCTCATTTAAAATTTGATGATATTGACATATGCCACCATACTCGTACGTTGGTTGGATACAGTGTCAGTGGGATTTGATATTATGTAAATGGAAATTGGAAAGGTGGAGTGGAAGACTAAACCCAATGCTTTGAGACGGCTAATGTCAAGATGAAGATATTAAACGGCCGCGTGTCGTACTTCTACGAAGTGGGAGGTGTCATCGTGACTTACAAAGGGTTATGAAGTGGGTAGATTATGAAATCAGTATATTATGATTGAAAGTACCTATTAAAGTGACCTTATTATGGGTCGCCGGGGAAATGTTTCTGCTCAAACACATTCAGTTATAGAATCCATGAGAGCTCTCCGGTAAAAAGCCAGCTAAGGGAAAATAGTAATAGGATTTAAAACCCAAGAGTCCTCTCCAGCATTCGAGCAAATATGATAATATCTCTATCGGTTACAGTTTACAGTTCCGTCGATTCCATCTTCCGGTCACTTGACCTACCCAAGTAATCGCCCGTAAAACTAAGATCCCGAAGGACCACTCAAGTAAATGGTGGGGAAAATAAAAAGGGACGGCCATTGACCTTCGCTAACACAATTACTGGCTTTTAGCGAGTCGCTTCTTATTCTCGGAGTGTATTAATTGGGGAGAAACGTTTTCCTTGTAATTTTCGAGAGTCCGTTCGATTGTGAAGAGCCTTTATCGACTTTGGATAATTGTAGGCTGTGTTTCAGTTACTTTCCGAGATTAAATTGATCGTTTTGTGTCTGGTGGAAAAGTTATGTAACTATACCAATGAAGCTGTCTGAAATTATGACTTCAATATTGGTTAAAACACATTTTAGACGCATTCGTGAGTAAATCACACATTCTACTAACACATAGACACAAAAACACCTGTACCTACATGTATTTCATGTTTCATGCAATATAAATACGATACTTTACTTGCCGTTGATTGCTTCTTTTTCTGTTGTGAGCGACGAGAATAGAATGCGTGATACACTCACATAAATATATCTAAATAAACTAACAGGCCTTTTTGAAGATCCTTCGTAGACAAGTGATAATTTAGACTCTCTCTAACTGCAATCTGCCTAGAAATCGATGATTTCTTGATGATTGCGAATGTAACATTTAAGCCCAAACAGTATTCTGAAATGCCTAGGACATGGCTAGATGGAGGCTTTATTCTAAACCAATTCTTGATAATTGTATGAAATTTTATTTTGTTATATTGTGTAATCTGCGGAACAAACTGATCATACTCGAAAAATATATTATTAACAGGCAGGTACATTATCCCTGAGGAGGATATGTTGCCTCTTGGAACCACGTGAGCGAACCCGCGTATAGAAGCCAGCAACAAATAAACTGAATCAAAGGCACGGAGACAAAGAGAGCGTACAAACTATGGCGCAGACAACGCTTTAGTCGCTTCGCTGGCTCGCGCCAGTTTTATGGGTATAGTGTACAGGCGAGAGGACAAGTGGACATGTTGAAATACTAAAAGAATAATGAGAAAACCGATATTACGGCAGAACTTGGCTAGGTATGTGTCATCTGAACTACGGAAGGAATACCGAACTTTCACGTCTAGTACAAGGGTGTAAGAGATGATACTGTACGTGAATAACTATGTCACCACCTGTACATAAGGAGGCAACAATGGCAATGCTGCGCATTAAAGACAACTATGTAGGATCCTCCCCCACACGCGCCGCCGCCCTTAATAGTTTTCGACTATTTATTGTGTAAGTGTAAGTAACTTCTGCTTCTGCCCGCTCACGTGGTAGGTACCTGGATAAATCGTTGTATACATAACAAACATGTAGATTTTTTGGTATAGCGACCGTAATAATTTTTTTGTGAGTTGGGTAGAACGTGGTGATACTTCAGTAGAATAGAGGTAGGAAAACTCAGGGAAACTCTATCTACCCATTTGCGAAAGATTTCTCAGAATCTAATTTAGTTTTTTATAATGAATAAAATATCTTATCTTTATAAATTTGGTTTTGTATGAAAACTAAAATGAGAAACTTAGATTTTTGTTTTCCGAGTAGGCCCCCTGTACGGTCGTATCGTATACTATAGAAATAAAACACTTTGAATAGACTTTCGCTTGGATCCACGCTTATCTCACCTCTCTAGTTCGTTACTAATATGTTTTAGAATTATTACCATATACAAGATTGTAGTATGTAACCGTCTTCCAATAAATAATGGCAGGACCAACATCTGCCTGTCGCATTCCCCAACAGGTTTGATTCCTATGCGATGACATTATTTGACCACTAAATACACGTGCGTGGTGCATTCCACATGTCAGCACTCAGCAGAGAATATCTTAAGGTGGCTACTGACCGGTGTTATGGGGAGTGAGCGTCCGTGCACTCACAATCAGTACAAGGAAAGAAAGCACGAGCAACGATTTGAGCACACGGCGTAACGTATCATGCTCGCTGCGACACTGGTCAGTGCCCGGCTTAGTAATCATATTATTTAATTTAAATTGAACCCCCCGACAGCATGGAGAGGTATGTTGTTCGTTTGAGTATAAATCAATGTTTACATTTATAATACAAATGGATGAACAGATTATCATCTATTTCTTTTTGTGAGACATTCAATATTTCCGGCAGTTTTGTCGGAAACCGGTGTAGCCGTTCTCATGTTGTGATGGTTCTCATCAGCTCTTTACCTGAGTTTTCAAGTTAAAGTAAATTTCTCAGGGGTTTTTCTAAAATTTGCTTTGTGTACAGTTTACCCGTCACCAAAGGCCATTAACTCTATTGGCGTTGGACCAGTTAACACAATGCCTGCCGTCGCACCTGTCCATCACTGTGTCAGCGAGACCAGACTAACAGGTTACCGGCGAACGTATTATAGGATGCGACACGGAATAATTGCTTGCGGACGTATCGGACGCGACTTTAAGACGTGACTTGGATGGTGAGGCGACCGATACAGTTCGGCAAGATCCCATAAGACAAGATCTGCACTATCGGGCACTGATCAGTTGTCGCTGATAGACAGTGATTACGATACAGAGAATGATTCTTTAAAACAGGGTTGAGTAAAGCCGTAGGCATGTAATTTAATTACATTCATGAAGGCATTTCCTAATACCGTATTCCTTCCAGAGCCGTGTGTTTGCTCATGTTATTTTGTATTTGTATGTTGGACAAGGAAAAAGTCATGTTTCCGAATTTTTACTTAAAATTGTTGGTCAAGAGAGCAATTTCGATCGCATAATCTTTATGCCGAGATGTCTTACTAATATAATATAATTAAATTACATATAGCCAAACTCCGGCGCATCCCAGGATCTTTACAGGCGCACAGAGTGCAAGAATTTGAGGATTTTTTGGTGTTGAGCTGTTACTCCATAGCATTACAACAGGTTCCTCACCGACTAGAGAGCACCTCAGAAAGTCGCGTCCAGTACTTCGCCTCCCACTAACTGGTTAGCGTCAAACGAGCGATGAGAGGTGCACACAAATGGCATGTTTATCGCATGTTCAAATATAGATTACGCTTGTTTTAGACATAATTTTTATTTTATGACTATTTCTTCTGGCGAGCAGGAGACGCTTGAATACTCAATTTATTTGGCACGCGTCCGTGTGTTTGTTGTCGAACCAAACCACTGATATTAAGCATAGTAAAGTTTTACAGATTTGTATTTAGGAGAGACATCTCTAAACCAAGAGGCCTGGAGAAGTCGTGTCGAAGAGGCTATGCGCCACTTTGGGTCGCTCAGCCACAGGAGAAAGTTAAGTTTAAAAGGGAGGTTTATAGTATGCTAAAAACTTCAAATCAAATTTATTTTTTTATTGCAACCATATTGTACAAAAGTTTTGATATATTTGTACAGTCTCAAATCTGGACCCGGCTCGGGCACAGCTGCATTCTCCAAATAAAACAATAATTATTAGTTTGTTCTTTACATAACGACTTGTAATTAAATTACATATAATATTCTCGTCAAATCTTATTTATCTTTCGGTTCAATGATTGTCTGTCTTTAATAAGATTCCTTTGAACACTATCTAACCTAATTTTAGTGAATGTTTTTTAAGGCTATGTACTTAATAAAGGATTATCTATGTATGTATTTTAAGCGATTGACTTTGTATACGGATACTTTCACTTGGATATTTTTAACAACAATTTTAATGAGCACCACGAACAAAAACATAAATTTACATCATCACAAATCGAAACTACGATATTTAGATAAATCCGCTAAATAAGGTTAATCTACCCTAGACATCGGTTAAGAAGTAACAGCAATATACACAAAAAAAAACATCCTGACCACACAAAAGCGGCTCCCACAAAAAGGGCATGGAAAAATAACAAAATACCATAAAGACGGAAAGGAGAAGCCTCGTCGGCAGTTTTTGCGCTGAGTTCGGGGAGCCTCCGGGAACTTATAAATCATGCTTGGGATAGTTTCTTATATAATGAAGGGTTTTGTTGTATGACATAATATTACTATATTTCTAACAAGTCGAAGACTCCTGTATGGTCTCAAGGAAATTTAGGTTTTCCATTTTACTCATGGTGTAGATACAGTCGCCACCTCAGATAATTTCAATTTGTTTTACGAAATATCTGATCACGTATTTTTCCTTTTAGTAAAATATAAATAATATTTTCTTCATAAATTGTCTTGTTTAATACCGGCACGGGATCGTAATGAACGGAGGGATCAAGAGAAGTCTAGAAATTGAAGATAAATTTTGCTAACAGTGGTACATTACAGGCTAATTGCAATAATGCAATGCTGCAATTTTGTATTTCAATGTCGTGAGTTGTTTACAAACAAAAATGATCAACATTTTACATAGTAGATACAGGCATAATAATTACAGAATGTGAAGATATTTTACTGAGTACTTGTCCATTTGAGCTCTCCTACAAAGGAGAGGATAATGCAATAATGCAAATTTGTCAATAAATTAACAACAAGAAAGTGATTTTAAGGCTCAGTGAGGCGGCCATGTTTAAAAACATGATTCTAGTCCTAGTATCTATAGTTTTTTTTCTGGCCGGACGGGGTAGGTTATTTACAGATATCATGATAAAACTTTTTTAAACATTTTCATGTCTTCAAGGGAAACCTATGTATATCTTAAATCTACATATCGTAAATGATACATCCGTCGTCACTAAATGAATGAAGTACATAGCAACTAACTAAAAACAGTATAAAAAACCCTTCAGGGCTTCAGGGCCAAGATTTTAAGGACATTGACCTCGCTCTTAAACTATAATTTAAGTAAAGGATCTATTATTAATTATTATAGAGCTTCATTAAGTCAATTGTTTAAATGATCATGAACTATACCGTAAAGAACATTTCAAAATTACATCGAAGATCCTAGATTTACTAGAATAGTTATAAATACTAATGCTTGATGAAAGTCCGTCTATTGTATTTGCTGCTTAGATTATTAAATACATACAAAATAAAATATTTTCTACAAAAGCGTCACATACGTATACAACTACAGATTTAAATTTGACTTACCATTCCATTATCCATTCCTCCATAAGGTGATTGGTATCCAGCCTTTTCTGTTACTGGAAATGAAATAACTAATTATTAGTACATTGTAAACATGCCGTGTAACACAAATCCTGCCATATTGTGGTGTTCGCGTTCCTCGAATGTTTCGAGAAGATCGACTGAATACGTGTTATGCCATTTTTGATTATTTATTATGTGGCCATAGGTTCCTGATTCGTTTAAGGTTCTGAACACCCTTCTCGTGATGGATTTGTTAAAACATTTCTCTGAGTGTGCGTACTTTTTCATAATTTGCTCATATTCTTTAACCCTGCCTATAGATTTTTAATCGTCTAAATAAAAGACGTGGCGATAATTCACTTGATCTGATAGCTGTTATCATGTAACTTTGTTGCGTTTTTTGGTTGGTTACTAAACAATTGAGCTTAGATAAAAAAATGTATTAGCGCCCTAACGCGTAACTATGCAAGGATATTGCCGAAACGAATATTTCCAAAATAAAATTACACAATTGGCACCCGCCATAGTACAAAACTCAAACCGCATTATAAAATATATTCAAATTAAATTTTTAAATACATTCAAATTAAATTGGACGGAAAGTTATTCAAATAACAGACTGTCATATTTAATCCCGTGCGATAACAATAAAATAATTTCAAAAATCGTGCGTTACGTAGGGGTCGGCGCGACACTGACACAATGCGGAATTAAATAATGCGCAATAATAATGTGGTTTAACATTTTGTATGAAATAGATCACCTCTATAAATTTCGAGAACGCATCAGTAGGAAACAAAAACATCGTAGATAAGGCCAAAATAAAAGATCTGGCTGACAGTCCTTTTCTTAATGAGCCCTTACTGTCACATAACAGGGCAAGGCCTCTACTGAGAATCCTACTAAGAACTTGATTATTATGAAAGCAAAAGTTTATATACTTTTGATGATGTTGATGTGCGAACAAATCTTAAATTAAGTACTGAACAGATCAGTCTGAAATTTTGAGAGGATGTCATAGAACAAAATCTGGAAAAACAAATAATGATAAAATGAATACTGCGTTATCTCGCAAAAGTCGCGAGTCAAACTATACTTATGTACCCAATACTGAGTGAAGTATTTTATGAAGAGTATTTTTCGACACGTAATACGCGAAAACTTCACAGAAGTATATTTAAACTCCAGTTCTATTAAATAATAATGCCGTAGCGTCAGTCACAAAGCGAGCTAATCCAAATTATACAGTGTGACGAACGGAGGGGGCTCGGGTGCTTGCCCATTGTCATACGATATTTTTAGATGCTGCGTCTTTTTTATTTATTAATATTTAACATGTTCCAATAAGAAATGGACCTTTTGCGGAAGATTGAGTGGAATGGAAGGAGGTGATGAATGCTTGACCTGTAGTGGGATTTTTCAGCTGAGCTTTGAGCATATCTGCGACGTATTTTTTTTTTCTTAAAAACAATGTCATTTATCCAAGATCAAAAAAAAAATTACAAAAAGGAGGCGGATGTCATTGGCAGACAGTAGGTCTGGGCTGAAATAGACTAAAATAATACAGTTAAATAATCATTGTTTAACCCTGTTTGTCTTACGTTCAACAGATTAAATTGAACCAAAACAATAAAGTCCAGAACAATCAACTAAAACCGACTCATCCGCGCATCGCAGCTTTATTCAGTTGATGCCACAGATTGCGCAGGAGTGGATTGTTGCACCCTTCGGATGCACCGCTAATCCGAATTATACGGTACCACTCACTCGAAGGGTGCTTGTCCATTGAACCGACGACCACGTGAATTTGACGAAAATCATTTTTAGGTTTAATATTGAAGTTTTCTCTTTCAACAAGTAAACATAGATGTTGGATTATCCAACATTATTTATTTATTATTTATAATTCAAACTATCGTATTTTAAAGGTGACAAGGTTACAACAGGATCGGACAGAACGACGCACTAGGAAGAGACCCATCAGTGCATACCGGGCTGAAGAGATAGAAAGATGTCGACACAAAATGATAAATAAATAATGCTTTACATTTTACACAGCATCATCAAGCTACAAAATAAGCAGAACTTATGTAATAACTAGTAAGGTACTAAAATATACGTCTAAATATAGCTATCAAGACAAGGTACAGAATAGGCTCGAAACAACTGACAAATTCAAAGCTATCAAAGCCTGAAAAGGCAAAGCTACTGTACAGTCGCAGAATATTATGTAAATGAATTTACTAATTGTCACGGCATTGTTCTACGGAACGGTAACGGCGGAATAACTGCGGACATTTGTTATGGAGATGCCTCGGGCCTGCGCCTTTGTTTATGGGAATTTTAAGGAGTTCAGCTCATTATTGTGATTAAGTATAGGGGTAGGTTTGCTTGCTAAGTGGATTTGTTGACGCTGCCGCATTATCTACGTCTGAAGTGTACTGAAGCCATGGACTACGCTTTCCATCCGGAACTTGAGAAAGGTTTGAAGTTATCTCAAGATGTCAACAGAATTAATGACATCTGTCTTGTTGGGAACTGTGCATTTTTGGAAAGTGTCATTTTGCGGACGGACTTTTAGAAAATAACGAAAAGCCCTTGCAGGAATCTAAGCGAGTGAATGTGAATAAGACTTAGATAAATGAAAATATAAGTAAGGAAATAGAAGAAATACAACGTGTTGTGGAGATCTTACTAAAATTTTTAATTCAATAAATAATTACCTTCATCAGAATTTCTAATAAAACCAAGTCGAAGCTAATAAAAGAGGAGTAATAGAGGTCGAAAAGTCGAAATGTTTCATTTAATTCGACTGATACCGATATAGAATACAAAGGACACTTATTTGTGAATGTTAAAGCAGAAATCAAAGTAGATATACAAATTACAGTCTGAATCAATGACACGGTAATAGGATGATTGGAGATGGCGCAAGGTAAAGGACAATAGAGACAAATTAAATGTTTTTTCAAAAAATTACGCTTTGGCGTGACTTGAACCCGCGACCTTCCCTTCAATGCGGGCTAAGGAACTGCGCCACGAAATCAAGTACTCGACGAGTCGAAAATCTTTGGGACTTCCTTACGGACTCTAGCGCCAAAATCGAAAATTTTTGGGATATAATTTAAGTTCTTTGAAATTACACACTACACAGTGTGCTTTAATTTATTATTTTGTTTGCTTGATGCGATTTTTTATACCAACATTATAAATGCGAAACTTTGGATGTTCGTTACTTGTTCGCGCTAGAAATAATCGGGCTAAAATGGTTCTATAAAACTAATCGCTTCCGCCTTGAGCTTATTTGCGCGTAAAATCAATATGAAATAACCAGGAATTATACAATTTCTTGAAGGGTTATGGAAGTGGAATAGACCTCTTCATTATAGGATTACCGCCCTGTCATTAGCTTGCGCAATTATAAAGGGGTTTAAAAACAAATAAATTGTACGTTTATTACGTGTAATCATTGTTTTTGGGAGAGAGTTCATTGTGGAAGAACTACCGCCTACCTAGTTCGATGATCCTGAAAGCCGTTTTAACTACGATGCTGGACTTGTAAATCTATTCAACCTTGTGGGACTCTTTCTCATATTATCTTTTATCGTTAAAAATTGTTTAATCTAGAATAATGCGTGGATGTTAATCGTGGGTACAGGCTTCTTCGGGCAAAACTTATTAAGAGGCTGAAGAAGGTCGAAAGACAAATGATTTTTCTGCAAAAACTATCGTAGTCGGAAGAATTCATTATGAATGTAAGCGGGTTGACTACCAACCTAGTTTATGTTGGAAGAACACCAACGTTACATCCTTTAAAGAGATATTTTTATCAAGGAAAAAAATCCAAGAGCCAGCCTGAAGCTAGAAATAGTCATAGAAATAACTGTACCAAGTAACAAAGTTTTATGACGAATTTACGATTAGTTCCCACAACACCAACAAGACATATAAGCGACAGCACGTTTAACATAACAAACTGCGTGAAATCAGTGAGCACTAGCAGATGGAGCCACAATTCGTCAAGATCGACAGTCGCGTGGCGGCCACGCGACGCGACGGAGCTATTTGCACGGTGTCACATTAGTCCGGTAGAGTACACACTTGTCCGTTTGTATGTACTCGTATGTCTCGTTTAACGGATGATAAAGTTGATGAAAAGTAAACAAGGTCCTGCTGCAATCAGAATAGAGAACAGATCTTTGTTTAACAACTATCTCACCTGGTACATCATCGTTGGTAGTTAGTGTCGATTTGGCAGATGCTATATCACAAAGGTATAGAAGACACCTATTCACTCTGTCTTGATGATGATGACGAATATTATAGAGATAACCATTATCATCGCGTTTATCGTCGTATCGCGAGCTTCGTACAAATTTGGGAAAGCCACATTCATTTTTAAAGCGTTGATTATGATACTACAATACTTGTAGTTGTGCTTATTATAATTTTGTATTATTTATTGGAGTAATCCAGAAATACACTCCAAACACTATATAGATAAAGCTCTGTCTAGTTACTTTAGTACAAACAAGCTATCACGCGATGTTTCAAAATTTTCAGGGTTCCAATTTTGCAAACGTACAAAGACTAAAGAAGACTGAATAAAGTCAAAAAATACAATATTTGTATGTGGTAAGAATTGAACCAGCAACCTGAACAATAGCCGCCGCCGCGCCGTCACTCCGCTAGTCAATGACGCGTGTCGGCAGCGACCAGCACGCGTCAGGCACGTTGCATTATTGGTGTTAATTAATAGGCTTAACCCCAGGCTAGTTCCTGTTTATTATTGTGTAGAGAAATTACATTCATTGAGACTGTTACATGCTATTGTTAGTTTGCGAATAGTAATTTGAGTATATTACATGCGAGTTGCGACGAACAAGAGGTCCACGTCACCACTTAAAGAAACTTTTTTTACATATTTACTTACCAGTAGACAAAGCTTACTTTAGTCATCGATCTATGCTTGAGTATCGCTTTTCAATAAGCTTTACTCAAGCACAGATCGATTCTAAGCTTTTAAAATAGCGTCATTAAGTATATCTCTTAATTCCTGGTTATGGTTAATCAAATAGCGAAATTCTGGAAAAGTCTTTATGGATAAAAAGTTTCATTTTAATACATAAATCTACAGAGAACTCAGCCCTATTTCTCAAACACATAGCCCGTTTAAACTCATATCAACGATATACAAGAGTGGTCCCGGCGTCGTTCCCGCGGCCACACCACAACGTCCCGGCCTTTCTTCGCGCCAATCGACCGTGAAACGGCCGCGTTGATTTATGGACTTGCCATTTAGGAGAATATAACATGGAATATGGCATATTAGTAGGGAATAGAGCGTCACTGCGTTTATGTAACTCGTAACAATGATGGTGCAGTGTTTGGTCGTATACATGACTGAGGTCGAATATATATGTACATAGTATGTATGTATACTATTACTTACAATTAGTGTTTGACCAACTACGGTCCTGCTCGTGGCTTAGATAGGAAACGACATAGAAAGAACTAGAGCATGATTATTATTTTCGAAGTGACACAGCCCTTTCACAGGGCTGCCCCACATTCGATGGCCTGTTTAGGGTCGAACTTACGTTTATTTGATAGAGGGGTGAATTGTGAAGCTTTTTTGATGATATCTAACGCTTTACTGATTTCGATGGGGCTTTAATTAAAGGGTGGATTCAATTTCATTGTGTTTTGGTACAAGCGTGCTTTTTTATTGCGATGAGTGTTGTCATAATCTGATATGAGGTTTAAGTTTTAATTTTGGCCTATTGAAATATCATGCGAACTGTATGCAATATGACATGATGCTAACTATCATCGGCATATGGTTAAGTATGGCCTAAAAACATATCGCTGATACCGCTCAAAAGGTAAGCCAAAATTATATTAGGATATTTACCATTATTTGTGGCGTCATGAGTTATTTTCATCATCATCCCTATGTTAATCCACGGCTAGACTTAGGCCTCCCCTAATGAGCGCCATAGCGCCCTGTCTTCAGCTTGCCGCTTCCATCATCTGTCTGCAGTCTTACGCAGTTCATTAACCCACCAGGCCGGAGGGCGTCCTACATTACGTTTACCGAGTCGTGATCTCCACTCAACAAAATTTAACGTCATTTTACTGATAATATAACCACGATAGTTTCCTAACTTTTACTGTATTAGCTTCCGAAATGTTACTGAATGTATAATCCTTCCATGAACCTGTGTTTGTTTTCTAGAAATAAGTTTAGCTAACAATAAGCTTAAAGTAGCTTTAGCTTCGATTTTTATCTATTATATCTATTATCTAGCTAAATCATAAAGTACAATACAATCATTTGGTTTGTTAAGGGCTAGCTAGATGGCACTTTGCGAAATGACCACCATGTTTATCTTATCCATCTAAAAATATACTTTTGACCCCATACAATTCCATCCCACAGTAATTCAAAATTATGACTGTACATACAAGTTCATGGCAATCTTGATAATTACACGGTACGCTAGCTGTCTCCTTCTCTCTTAGCGCATGGTTGTTGGGTGAAGAGAGAGCTGCAGGAGGGTAGATTTGCCGTTAATGTAACAAATATTGTCTACCGTGAAGTGATTATTGAGGGTGGGCGGCGGGTCGTATTTATAGATTGCTCTTTGCCATGAGAAATATTTATTTATTTATTTATTTATAAACATGTACCACTATTATTACCGGCACACACAATGCAATAGAGTACATTTTATTCTTATTCTATTCCTAGTGTTGATATTAAAATTGAAAATTTATTAAACATTATAGAATTAAAACAAAGATAATTTAGAAAAATAAGTCCGCTAACAAATGTAATAATAAATATAAATACTTATTCATAAATGCAATAATAACATTAAAAAATATATATCCTAAAATAAATATTAATTAATAGTACTTACATCTTTAACATTAAATTATAAGTACTTACATCGTAAAAATAGTCAATAGTAAAAGTCAATATTAATTAATTATACATAGAAATATTGCATTAAAAATAATTCGGATTAAAAGCATTTTGATCCACAATAATATAATAGTATTAATAATTTAAATAAATTTAAAAACTAATCGTGATAACATAAAATATAAAACATTAGCAAGATAGCGTACCAATGACATTTGAACCTAAGGCCATAAAGAAATGTACCTAAGTTATTAGCGATAAGGCCACCCATTGTACAACTATTTCTGTGTTTGTGTGTTTCCTGTCTTGTTATTCTATCTTGGTGTGCAATAAAGAGTATTTCTATTCTATTCTATTCTAAGTAAATTGTTTTTTTTTTTATCATCGTAAACATTTTTCTGCTACTTATAAAAACTGACAGTGAATAATATTTTGATATGTATTTTCAAACTTCAGACATTTAATTGCTTATTATGACTATGTAGTAAATATTTTACGATCATAAACAATCTAGGGTGCCTGACTACTTTAACGTTAGGAACAATGTAGCTAGAGGCATAATTACTGTAAAGCTATTAATGATAAACATGACGCTGTAATTGTAATTATATTATTATTTTTCATAATAATAATGCCGGTATGTTATTGCTACACAGCATCATTTAGCCCCAAAGTAAGGTGAGCGGGTTATAATTAAATTTTTCATTTTCACATCTAGTTAAGAATAATACGTCCACTAATAAAGATCATACCAGCATCATACCATTTAAGTTTTTCATAGTGAAACCTCCATACATATCTTTCTAGATACTCGCTGCCAGTCCACTCTACTACACATACCTATTATGTATGTCCGTACAGTTGCGTACATATATCGCGATAAATCTGTTCGAATTTAACGGCGCGATGCGTTCGAGGGGGCAACTTCGCGCTCGACTGTACCCCGGTTATGAAGATAATCCCCCGCCAGTACTTATTGAAGTGGATTTAGAAATATTTAGTAGGATATAAATTCAAAATTAAATGAGAGATAATAATTTGTCGAGATAATTGTCAAACTTAGCCACAAATAAGATAATATAATATCCATAAGCAACCGAGACTTTTTATCTGGTTTAAATATAAACAATATAATAAATAGCTTGTGTTATGGGTACCAACCAACTAACTCCTACTAGATAACTGAGTTTCTTAATACATTACCAATTAAATTATACAACCAGAACACCCGGAACAATTAAGTATCTACAGATCGTACAAACCTTGCTCCCGAGGCGGGAATCGAACCGCAACCTGCTTGACAGGCGGACCTACGCCCGCTGCGCCACGAGAGGAAGTCGAAAAATGATGATGATGCTAAAGCTTTTAACCATCGAATTAATCATTTACCTAACAGGGGCGACCACATTCAGCGTCCACAACCACTCAATAACCGACCAGTGCACGCCGCCCCTTATTTGCGCGGCACACAAGCACCACCAAGCTATATGTGCTCCGTAAATATGTATTTAACGCTCACTTCACCACCGCTTGATGCTTGTGTTTCTATTTGACGTCTTGTTTTCATTTGATATTACCAACACAAAATTTAATTATTAACGAAAAAAAAAACATTTAAAGTCCGCATTTTTTTTATGTCTGTCTGTCTGTTTGTTTGTTTTAACTAATCTCCGAAATGGCTGAAGGGATTTTGACGTGACTGTCTCGGCAACTAGGTGACTAAATAGCGATATCTTAGATCGCATTCCTAGTTGCTAGTTTAGGACCCTACGGATTCAATTTGTATATTGAAATACGATACAAACTAACCGGGTCGTGACGACAGAAAGTCGTGCAGTTTCCACGTCGTCCAAGACACTTTTTATTTGTCGTGACAATAGATTTTCAAGTATTCAAATATTTATTTTGCAATCCTAATCCATACAATGTGAGAGGTCTTAAATATTTATTTCACCTTGGGGCTTGGTATCAGGAGGCGCTTTCAAGGTAATGCCATCCGTGGGAACAGTTGGAGCTGATAGTCGTCCAACGATTTTACGGTCACGAAACTGGTGTGACCGAGCCCTTAGGGTACTTTATGATGGAAAAAGACTTGAGGTTCCGCGCGAAAACATTAAACCCATGAAATTAAGAATTCTACGCGGGCACAAGTAGGAAAAAACGAAAAATAATTAAATGAAACAATCTAAAACTTAAACACGCTGAACTTAATATTAAATTAAATCTCATCCAAAAAGGACTCCCTCATTAATGCGATCCATTCCCACATAACATTAAGCATATCTGAATGCATGCCCTTAAACAGTTCGAGTGTATCGCTATCGATAATGCACCTTATTCGATCGTAATAAGGCACGTTAGAATACATGTTTTTCCCTATTTCCATAAGGTTATAGATAGTGATGTATTGCCGTCATACATTTGATACATAGAGAGGTTTTGATTTTATTATACATACTAGCGCATCATATCCGCGGATTCGCATTCCTTGTCCCGGGATATGAATAGTCTATATATTATTATATTATTCCAGATAAATTAATAATGCTGGACAATTCACACAGCATCATCTAGCCCCAAGCTAAGCAGAGCTTGTGTTATGTCTACTAGATAACTGATATACATAATATAATATATACATAGATACATATTTTTATTATACATATAAAATACCCAGAAACAAATATTTATAGATTATACCATTTGTCCGCGGCGGGAACCAGCAAACTCCTACGGCGGCGCCCGCCGCACCACACCAGTCGGGTTCGGATATAAAAGAACATCTATTCTAAACAGCCGAATACGTTCATTATGAATTTAAGCGGGTTAACTACGAACCAACTTTGTGTTAGAAGAACACCAACGTTTCATCCCTTACCGAGGGACTTCATCAGGGTGAATGCTGTATTATTTATATACTTTTAAAGCGCTGGTTTTCCGTGTCACCCAGCAAGAATGTGTTTCCGAAGTTCAGATTTCAAAGCCTTGTTCCTAAATAGAAAGCTCGTTTCCTTTATTATATTTAAAAACTTTATTGCAGTAAAGTACAAAAGGTGGGCTTAATGCCGAGGCACTTTCTACCTGCCAACCTAAATACATGTTTCATTCCACGCAGACGAGCCCAGGTAATGAATGGTTCGCGTATAAAACTGTCCAGCATCCAAAGGCGACCTCCCTTATCATCTGACCAACATTTGATGCGATACGTTATCGCATCGCGGACAATAAATTAATTGTAATTGTACACTTTATGTGATTCAAACGACTCGTGGCAGATAGCGGTGACATTTCACTTGCTGTTAGGGTTCCGTAGATGGGAGTGGGAACCGGTTCCTTTTAAAAACTATAAGAGAACTTAATTTATGTTTAAAAGATAAAACACATGATCTATGTAGTTATTTCTGTACCTCGCCTCTTAAAAGCAAAATCTAGATAGTAAATAATTTACGAAATATTATAGGTACCAATATTAATATAAAACTTAACTCATAAAATATAAATTATATTTTATGGGTTAAGTTAGTTTGATTGTGAAATTTACATTTGCCTACTATAGCCTAAGTACTTAGTATCCAGGTACCATAGGAGCAAATATTATCTTTTACACCGTTGATGAAAATTGTACCTCTTTCACCCACCCAAAGTAATATAATATCATAACAGATTTTTTTTAAAGCGGTATTGCTTTAAAAAGTATCTGTTACTACATTAATTTCAATTATTATTATAATTGTCAGTTTCTCATTAAATAATTGATTAACATATAGGTACACTATGTTACATACTCAGTAGGTATTGTTTATATTAATTAGTTGTAAACGTTATCTTGTCAATAACAAGTACATATGTAATGCAGAAAACAGACACTTTAGCGATTAATTAGTAACTTAACTACAGTACGCGGAACATTCATACGCACACAGCCGCTGCTTTACCACTACGAGACAAAGAATTCCATTTCCCCTACGACTTACTTTGTTGTCTTGTTCTTGTGCTTAAGAGTCTAGCTCAAGGGTCTTCAACCCGCGGCCCGGGGGCCGCATGCGGCCCGCCGGGTCTTTTCTTGCGGCCCTCGAAGGCCACAAGAATCATTTTATTCATACTAATTTGAATTTACGCGCCACAATAACTTAGTTAGATACCCCAACCGGTGCGGGCGAAGTCCCGCGTGGTGTGGGTGAGCGAAAGGTACAAGTGCGAATGAGTACGTACCATTGACTGCGGGCGGACAATGGTCAAAATGGTCATGTCAACGGGTTGGTGCGTGATCTGTCTGTCCGTTATTTTGTTGGTGTTGACTGTGTTTGAGTTTACGTGTGATTTGTATTTGCCGAGCTTTATAGTAAAAATGGCGTCAACTTCGGGTAAAAAACAGAAAGTCAGTGATGAAAATCGCACATTTCAAAAGTGAACAGAGTTGTATTTGTTCGTTAGCGTTAATCAAAAACCCGTCTGTTTGGTGTGTCAAAAATCAAAGACAGGAGACAGACAAAAACGCCCAAAAGTGATATCATTGTTTGGGAGCACTAATGTGAGCGAGCAACTGTTTTCTCGCATGAAGAATGTTAAGTCCAAAACAAGGACAAGAATTACAGATGCTCATCTGGAACGTAGTCTGCGGGTTGCAATAACTACAAAAATAAATCCCGACATCGATACATTCGTCAAAAATAAACATTGTCAAGCATCGCATTGATCCAAGATTCTGTACCTACTTATTTTAAGATTTTTAAATAAGCAAGGCTACAAAATTCAAAACTCAGAAAGACTATTGAATTTTTTAGACTTGCTTGTTATATTTTGTTATTTAAGGGTAATCAAATTAAATAGAATACTGCGTGACGCGGCCCTTCCCGTGATTTTAAATGGATTACTGGCCCTTGCACAAAAATAGGTTGAAGACCCATGGTCTAGCTCATCACCACTTCGGCAGAGCCTTTCACGTGGCCTCCACCCATTTCGAACCCAGTATTAAACTAGAATTATTAATTTATTTGGAAGTATTATTTTTAATCAATTTACTTACGCTTGTATTTCTCACTAGCTGCTGCCCACGCCTTCGCCCGCGTTTTATTGGGATAAAAAATAGTCTATATGTTATTCCAGGTCCCAAACTATACCCATACCAAATTTCAGCCTAATCGGTTCAGTAGTTTTTGCGTGAAAGAGTAACAAATATCCATACATCCATCCATACAAACTTTGATATATATAATATTAGTAGGAGTAGATGAACCCGTGAACTTCGTATCATCTAAAGAAAATCCCATTTTTTTCTTTTAAAGCAGTATTACAATAAACGGAACAAAAAAATATTTTAATCGTCAAGCCATTTAAGTTTAAGAAGGCTACGAACCTCTCCCTAACGGAAATGGATTTTCCCATGAGGATTTGTTGTTGTTTCACGTAGAATGAAATGGGGCGCGCTATGAGTGAGAAACGCGTCTAACCATCAAATACGAAGCTGTCATGTGGCTGTGTGCGTGTGCTCGGTGTCGGCACCATTTTTTGATATTTTTTCGTACTTTACGATTAATTTTGAATAAACGATTGATTTCAGAAATATTTTTGATTATTTATATAATGAATATATTTAGGAAGTTTGCAACGCGACAGATTTTCAAATAAAGGTGTCTATCATGTATAAAAAGTCGCTTGAAAATGACTCGATTTGGGTGTCAAAATTAGTTTCGCTCTCATTTAAAAATCATTGTTTTTTTTAAAAACTAAACCGCTAAAAACATAGCCATTTTTCATCCGATTACATATGAAAAATTTTAATAAGATCGGGAACATAAGTAGTTTCCAAATGAAGCGGAAAGTACATTTGTATGGGGGCTAAGGTTATCCGTTCCGTTCTTAAGTGTAGCGTGGAGTAATGGTAAAGAAACTTTACAATTTAATGGCGTACAATATTTATAATTTTTTTTGTTCATTCAATAACTTCTTTTTTGTTCTAAAATCGCCTAACAAAAAAGTATCTAAGTCAACAGTCAAATCAAATATCAACTATTCTTTTCTTCCTTAACACAACAGTCTTGCAAAAAGTCAAAAGCCCAAAAAAATTCGAATAAAGGTGTATACGGACAGCTATTGATATTTTCTAAATGATGTAATCTAATTTTATGCTACGTATACTAAATTCAAATCTAAAATTAATAATATTGTTAATTTCCTAATGTTATGTACAATTAATTAAATTTAGACATGCATGCCATACTCTCTAATTCTTTTGCACACCAATGTATATTGGTCAAACATGTTGGATCAAAAAAATTATTTGTCATCTTTTTTTTACATGTGTTTTGCAAATAAATAACGTTTATTTTTACTATTACTTTTAACTTCTTCATGTTCTAGCTTAAAAACAAACTACTTAAATGGTAACATGACAATACACCAGCCGCGCACTATCCCTTATCGTACGACTTGCGACCTAACATCGGTTATAGCGTAGTAGCCCGCGGGTTATCGCGTACTACGTACATATCTACATAGGTACTATACTAGGTACGCGTAGTAAATTACAGCGTTTACAGATCTAGAACGATGTTGTCGGCGAATTGACCTATTATTTATCTCAGTAATAATGGAGTACTTGTTACAAAACTAAAACTGTACACAAAATACTTAAAACAAAACAACGTTTACCTAGACAGACAATAATTTACAACAACGGGCGCCTGTATCGTTAAGCAGCGATCTCTTTCAGACAACCTTTGAATATAAGACGAAACTTTTGTTGGTCTTTTTAATGAAAGCAATATTTTTCGAGTCTCCGAATGAAACTGAGGTGTAATGAGGCTGATGTCTTAGTAAGTGTGTCTGTTTGTACAAAAATGTGCCTCTTATAGTCGCAAACAAAGCACAGATTTCAATGCGGCTTTTATATTGTAAGAAACTTGATATTTTTGAGTCTTCCTAGCTATGGTTGATGGAAATCGATGCAGTCGTTCTGATGTTAAATAGATCATCTGAAATTGGAATAGTAAATTGTTGTAAAATTGGCTTTTTAGTGTACATAAAGTACATCGTTCTTTTCAAGAAAAACAAGTTCGAATTTCGAAACATAATTGTTCGGTGATTGGCCGACAAGGCTCGTCCAATGGGGGCGCGTCGCTTGCGCAGCTGATCAAATAATTTCACTCATAGTATAGACTTTATACTACTTTTTATATGACGCATTTAATTATACATGTAAGGAAACACTATAGACGGTAATTATTATTTTAATAAAACCGTATCGCTTTAAATAATAATATGGCGTGTTTTAAAAAACGATAAACCGACGTCAAATTCCCTTACTTTTACACTTATTTTAAGTTTTGCGGGATAATATTAATCCCCTGGGGATACAAATTTTATGGGACCCCTTCGGGATCGTTTTCTATACAATAGTGAAATAACTTTCAAAACCGGTCTATAACTGGCGGAGTTATAGCGTATACATACAAAAAAAACACAGACGAATTGATAACCTCCTTCTTTTGAAGTCGGTTAAAAATAGTGTTCTGCTTTACCAATAAATAATAATGTAACCGATAGAAATTAAGTTAGCTTTGTTTGTGATATTTAAGTGATTAGCTGTAGTACTGAATAATGTGCAATATTTATAGAATTAAGCTTTACGTGTGATATTTCTAATTAGCTACCTCTCAAGTTGCATGGCGCCCTAACAGGACTCCTGATACCTAGCCCCGAAGTGAAATATTTAAGACCTCTCACACTGTATGTATTAGGATTGCGAAATAAATACGTGAATACTTAAAAAAAACAGCACTTTTTTTAAAAATTAAATAAAATACATAAGTACCTATAATAAAAGCAAGATTATGAATTCAACGTTAACAGACGAAGCTGGTGATGGTCCGTCTGTATATCAGAGGACCCTTCCTTTTTTAATAATAGTTAATATTTTTTAATGGTTATTTTACATAAATATTCAGCTTGAATTGAACAATTTACGCTTTATGTGTATTAATAAGGTTAGAGTATGGTGACGTCACTGAGATCTGTTTACGACAGGAGCGATACACCGCCCGGGGTGTTTTCAATTTGTTGAATATACATACCTATTAATTGTTTTATTACATCATAGCTGAAGGTACGTCATCATTTACTAAATACTATAACGAAGTAGGGATACAAATTATTTTTAAATAGTCAAAAAAAAACTATTTTCTGCTTTATCTACTCGATTTTCTTAGCCTCACAGCAGATTTTTATATTATTGTTAGAACTAAGTAAGTCAAAAAATACTTACTACTACCAATCTGTGCTAACAATACATATCACTAACGACATATACACAATCATCATCATCACAGTGGGTCCCCCGACCGCCCACCGCAATCGGTTTTTAGGCCTAATTAATTATTTCTTCTATGAGAGGCGACCGTTATCTAACGCGAAACGGAGTGTTGGGAGAACATCCACTCGACGACATCGTAGCGGTCGCAGGGAGTCGATGGATGGAGGCGACGCAGAACCGCTATTTGTGGCGTCGTCGTATGGGGAGGCCTATGTCCAGCAGTGGATTGTGTGACTGATATGATGATGAATTCGGGCCAGACTTGTTGCCTTCAGTTTTTATATCTAGGTATGTCTAACCTGACCATTTCATAACAACGAATCAACGGTACCATACATATTTATGCGTAGGAAAACCTTTAAAATGTATTAGGGTTATCGCAGATCAGGGCAGCACCGCTACCACACAGCACAAAAGCGTGCATTCAGGTATAGACTTTAACTCGTAACATTTAGATAAATCTTATATTGACGGCATCAGAAAGCTCGCAGGTCACTCGTTTGAAGCTAGTGGGAAGCCATTTTGTCACTGTAAAATGTATCTAAAAAGTGCATTCAAGTTATTGAATGCACTTTTTTTTACTGTGCGATAGCGATGTCGTTTTAATGTGCGCAGAGCTTTAGATGTAATGTTGAAAGAATCAGAATCAATAACTTTATTTCTTTGGGCTTACAAAATAAGTACTTAGACAAGTCAAATTTTATACTATAAACATAGTTATTATTATCAAATAAGAAATAAGGTATTATTGATATTCTCTTCACTTCAATTTGTCCACTAGTGGAAGTAGTAAACATCAAGTAGGTATGTATATCTGTTTATTTTAAAACAATTCACGTACCACGTTTAATAGCACACAATTAGTAGACCCCCGCCGCGCGCCGTTCAAGACCCCATTTTACATTTATTTATTCGTTATTTCAGCTATTACCTGCCCCCCCACTCCTACCCCCCATGGGGCTCAAGATGAACTGGGTAGAGTGGAACAAGGCTGTGTGACTATATAAGTATAATCATTGCACGCGGCTTCACTCACGCTTTACTTTAAAAAGCCGATATTGTTGCTAACATTCGTAACATCGGCTATGTCGTAGTTACTGGTCCGATTTCGATAATTCTTTCGTTATTGTATAGAAATTAATTTACCGAGGGATAAGTATTTGTCACGCAAAACTCGCATCTCAGACCTTTGTCCTACTGCGTCATGACTACTTAGAAGAACGTTGGACCAAGGACACTATCGCTTGTCGTCATGTTGTCCGAAAGCAATAATTATATAAGTTCAAATAACTTAAACGCTAACTGCTAAATACGCATTTAATATATCACTAATACGTCGATCAATATCTCAGAAACTAGTTATAGAAATGCGCACGAGGGCACTCCATGCCAAAGGATAAATAACTATGGTTTTAATAAAAATTATTTCAAGTTGTACGTGTTTAGCTTTTTAATAGATAAGGGAGTGATAACATTAGTCCTTTAATTCAAAAGAAACTTAGAAATAAAACTTAGTTCATTTTTCCCAAAGCCTCAGCTACCTGCAGTTCAGAGTTTGGCACATACTATCTCAGAACAGGGAAATATACTCGTACGTCAGTTTTTCTGTCAGATTGACGCATAGAGTGCCGACATGGTACGGTGCATGTAAAGGCAGGCAGTGTGAGTGTTAACCGTGTTCAAAGGCGTGATTTAGGTCTTAAGAATTTTGAACGGCACGGACAAAATCGAACCTACGAACTAAAGATTAAGGGGGCCCTTCCCGGTCCTACCATCGTCAACGCGAGCGTGATTGAAAAGCTTGTTGTTTCATCCAGCGCAATGTTAGAAAAAGAGGCAAAGCGAAAAGAGAGAGAAAGCGCCTAAGCGCTCGGTTGGCATTCGGTTACTTTCGCGAATAGTGCGAAAGTAACCGAATAGTGTGCGAAAATTTCATAAAACTTGTTCCAGGAAATACGTGTTTTTCAGTAAACCTTACAAGTATGTCAAATAAAACTTTGTCGTTTAGAATCTCCATTACATTTGCAAGGTTTCTATCTTAATATTTTCTTTACTTTTACAATTTATGAGTACGTTATAGACGCTCAAAGTTCACGTAAAATTTGTGCTAAAACGCAGATTTTGGTGGCTTATACTGAATTTGTTTCTCCAAATTTCGATTTTTTTGTTACGATAGAAACCTAGATATAGTGCACAAGATTACCTATTAGTTAAAAAGTTTCAAAGAAAGATCTGTTATAGCGCCATAATCACGTACGAGCGTTTGTATGAAAAGTAAGACGGGTTGGCCGCCCTTAAGCAGTCAATTAGGATCGGTTTTAGCAATGACAAACGAGCAAGCATATTGGTAGACTATAGAATCTCAGGATGATTCGATTTCCGCCTCGGGACAAATATTTTTACGATCTGCAGATATTTGTTCAAGGTGTTCTGGGTGTTTTCTATACATAAGTTCATAACAAAAATATTAGTATGATTTGGATTTTATTATGTATATCAGTTATCTAGTACCCATAACACAAGCTCTGCTTGGCTAGATGATGCTGTGTGGATTGTCCAGCATTATCGGTATGGTGGTGAAGTAAAAGTATATTTATTGCAATTACATGTGAATAGAAAAGATGGTAATACATAAGATGCGTAACAATGTAATTTACATTTCTGGGCGTGCGATTGGCAAAACGTGGGGGAACAAGTTTACCAAGTCTTGTGATCAAGTGATAATGATGAGTGATATGATGAGGCATCCATCACAAGATGAAATCGTGGCTGACCATACTCGATGACAGGTTACGGGACAGACTGGTGAAACTCTTTTCGAATGACGGCCTATCGTATTTCCAGAGCTTAAGGTGGCTCCGTGAAAAATTTGCACAATTCTGTCGGCACCCTTTAAAATATTTACTTATATAAAACGAATATAAGTTGAAACAAATTACAAAATATGACCAATAAGGTTGAAGTAGTTTTATAAAGTTTGTCTATAAAAATTGTATTCCAATAGTGACAATAGCAAAAACCAGTTAGAGTTGACTACGTGCCGAGCCTACACAATATAGACGTAAACATTTTTATTATTTATAGAACTGATTTAAAAGCTGACCGGACCAATGAATGCTGCTAGCCAAAATTAATGCATTCATGCTAATAGCTTGTGCTTACTGAGATTGGCTTTACTTATCATAAGTGGAAACATTGGAAGCCCTATGCCTCATAGGGCTTCTTTAGGGACGCATCTTTAGGGTGCACAAACTTCCAAGCATTTCAGCGTTAACTAAATCCAGTAAGCTATTCAGTATCATTTAATATAATAGAATGAGGGTTAAATCAGAATTAAAAAAGGATCGTTGTTGATTGACGATGACAAGAAAACGCTTCCCGCTCCGCTCATGCCGGACACCACATCCTGGCAATCAAACTGTGTACAAACTAGTGTTACATTATCTGCGTCCAAACCTGGCTCAATAACGAGTGACAGTGCCTTGTCAGTTGATTTATTGTATCGCCAGCCTTTTTACGTCCGAGTAATGGTAATCACTCATAGATACTGGTAATGTATCTAAAGCTCGCGAAACTCGAGGGAAAATAAATTAAAAATACGTGAAGAGAATCAGAATCAATAACTTTATTTCTTTAGGCTTACAAAATAAGCACTTAGACAAGTCAAATTTTATACTATAAACATAGTTATTACTTATTATCAAATAAGAAATAAGGTGTTATTGATATTCTCTTCACTTCAATTCACGTACTTATGCCTTGCAGGGGAATTTTGGATGATCGATGGATGGATGGATGCCATCGAACCATCGGAAACCTGGTCTACACCAGGGACGTATTCCCACTCAATGTATCGTTTCAGCATAACAATGGTATCGTCTCAGAAGAAATCATTTTGGTATTTTACCTTTGTTAAAAAAACTACAGATGGAGAGACGCGTGTCATAAGTGTCAAGGTTGAAACCAATCTATTCTATCAATATCTCCGTGCAAATAGCACCGCACGTACTAAGTATCTGGAGTTTATTTCATCTTTGGACGATTCTGCGACGATACCATTGTTATAGTAAAGCTATTGGTTATCAGAATTTGGCTCCAGGTTCCACTGATGATGTTTGAGAATTGGCCGAAAATGAAACTTCCTAGACTGTCGACGTACTTGACATGACGGTGGCTGTCATGACATGTCAAACGCTACGGATTAGTCAAGAGTTAGTATTGCTGAAGTGATTACATTACTTAGACACTCCAGTTGAAAAGATAAGTTTACAAACATTTCACATCGAGTTTGGGTAGTATATAGATGAGAGGATAGATCTATCTAGCTAGGTATAGATAGGTAGGTTAAGATAATTACGGGGAGCTCCAAATAGACACAATCGCGTCGGCAACACATAAATCAGCTTTTTACGTTTTACGTGATTAGCTAACGGTAGGGCTGTCACCATTTTAACAAATATATTATAGTAGATAATGGAGTTAGGTTAGTTTATCTGGTTCCCACAACACAAGCTTTGCTTATTTTGGAGCTAGATAATTTATTGATGCTTTGTCAAATATCGAGCAAACAATGTACTTAATTTTACACAAAACGTGATATGGTGGAATAAAGAAACTCACATACATTTTGTTAGAGGTATCGATCTCTTATAAATATCTTAAAGATATCTTACAACTTTCTCCATCATCTCAAGCAGACCCTCGTCTACTGCATCAGCGGTCGTCAATATAAAATATACTTTTGGCTTGACTTTATCTGACACTCCCAACAATTATTGTTACATTTGAACCAATTTACAAAAAACCTTGACAAATTATATACCTTTCTCATGAATCACTCTATCGATTGGTGAAAACCGCATGAAAATCCGTTCAATAGTTTTTGAGTTTATCGCGAACAGACAGACAAACCCGGAGGACGACTTTGTTTTATAATAATGTTATGTAGTGAAGATAGTTTGTACATATGTGACAACGTAGCTCCTCTCTGTTAAAAATTCAAGCCATCTATTAGTACTAAGGTAAAAGGGTTTTTTTCACACGCCTCATTGTCCACCATTTATTTATTTCTTTACAGAGGCAACCCTAGGACAACCGTGGATTTATTTTATCGGCGACAAGATGGAAGAAACAATAAAATTTTAAACTAGGTAAGTTTTAGTATATTTGAAACTAATGAATTACATATGGTTTTATAGCGACGAGATCTCCATGTATGATGAAAACTCAAAAATAAACAACAACAGACAAATCTAAATTATTATTTGATGAGATGTTTTTAGATGTTTTCGCGAAATTCTTGATGCCAGTCACAAATTATACCTAAACCATTTTCATACGGAGACTTAAGACGGTTCCCTGACCCAAACTAGCGCCGCCATCTATTTTATCGTATTACTACGTTATACAAAGTAATTTTTTAAAAATCCCTTTGCCGGTTTGTGATACCTATCATAAGCTTATTTTTAATGCCTCTGTAATAGTTTTATATTGTATAGTTTAGGAAGTGATGCGAAGTTGCACTTTTTGGCCAACAAACTCGGTTTTCGCATCTTCTGCTTCAAATAATAATTTCGATTTGTCTGTAGTGTTTGTTTTTCAGTTTTCGCGCCATCACGTTTCGCGTCGGGGTAGCCCCTTAACATAATGTAGGTACATCTTACCTATGTAGGTACCTAGTTAATTTTTTGATAAAAAGTGAGTGGTGGATGATTGCGATTATTGGAACTCCATGGGGCAGGCTGTTGCCCAGCAGTGGTTCAATTTATTTTAAAACAAATACCTAATAAGTTCCAAGAAACAACGAGTACTTATTGCCGAAAAAACATCAATAATAAGACAGAAACAAGAGTGTATCAAAATCATATTACACTGTGTAACATTGGATGTGCACTTGTTTAAATATTGTAATAATGTAAATATGTATGGACTCTTAGTTCCAGTTAATATTAACAAAACTTATGTTAGCAGGAGGTGTTGGCCTGTTGGCCTAGTGAGCAACAGGCTCTATGAACCCTGCCCTGGAGTGGAAGGTTTACAAAGTTCAACACTTGAAACTATCATGGTCCTACAAATGTTGGGTGCATGCACCGAATCCATTATTTTAATGTTAATGAAGGTGCATAATGGTGAAGAAAAGCATCAAAAGGGAACTTGTGAAGGTATCTTTACATTTGTGGAGCAGTTCTTTTCACTAGACTGCAGTCTGTGGGAAAAATTGCCTTATTATGACTATAAAAGTGTATAATAAAATACCTAGAGATGTACTTAAGAGAACTGACATTTATTATATTTAAGAAAAAACTTCATACATAAGTATGTGCCTCATAGAGAAATGTTTTTATGAAATAAAAGAATTATTTTAATTCCAATAAATTTGTTAGTTATTTAAGTTAAATATTGTATTAATATTAAATTCCTAATTAACGGACCAACTGTTGTTTCCACATTATTATTTAAGATCTCTTTGTACACAGTTTCGACAATAAGTAAATACCTAATCTTTATCTTTGGATGTAGAGAGCATGCAAAAGGGCCAGCAGTTTTACTAAAGTATCCTAGATATCTCTCCAGCATAATTTAGTAGTTTCTAACTCTTAAGATAAATATCATACAGATAAAACAAATACTTACTTTAAATTTTAAGAAGTCAAAACAACAGTACATTATGCACAGAAGGCTCAAAGCAGTGTCTTAAACCCGATTCTAGAATAACTCAATGCAGTAATGCGCATTATACATAGAAAATACGCAGAACACCTGGAACAAATATTTGCAGATGGTACAAACATTATTCCTAAGGTGGGAATCAAACCCGCAACCTCTTTCATGTCGCAGGCGGACCTTCGTCCGCCGCGCCACATCGGTCGTCATATACATACTTTGATGTTTCTAATTCAATATACTTTGAATTTGGAACCTCAAAATATGTACATGGAACTGTTGACCAAGGAGACTCGAATTAAGAAATTTCATTCGATATGTTTAAATTTCGTTATAACGTAACCTTTTTCATATAACAGGGCTATAAACACTCGCTTTCAGTTAGAGATTCATTATGAATAAAGAGTATTTTAGCAAAGAGTGAAAAAAGTTTTCCGTAAAAAAAAAAACCAAATCAATCTATCTAATTAGGTAATTACATTCTAAACTAGGGTACAGAAAGATGATTGATTACATTCAATCAATAAGATTTCCAATGACCATGCAGCCTTGCTTTGAATGGAGACATAACTCTGTGTATGGGTTTTATGATGTTGTTGACAACACAGACTAGTTATGTCCAAACTTGTACCTTTGTGCTTGTTTGTTGGAGTAACTAGAGAATTGTAAATACCTACTAGATTTGTCTGAAGTTTAGGTATTCTATAGGTAGAGACACTTAAGACAATAACTTAGTGGTGTGACTTGATGAAAAGTTATTTAGATATCATCAGTTTTTGCATAATTTCAACCACTAGAATATCACAGACTACTTGAAAAAGTTACTACTCATTTGTGATAGTGTGTAATACATATTGGTATGGTTTTTAAAATTTTCTGCATTTTATAAATAAATTGGTGTGAAAGGCATTTGACACCACTTCATTGTCAGAACATTGTGTATATTATTAAAAAAAGTCATGTCACCTCATCAGAAACTGGTGATTCCTTACTACTTGAGAGCTAAGGGATAAAATGTATGTTGTTCATTGTTAGAAAATTCTAATTGCAAAACTACAACAAGTTGCAGTACGGAGGCCTAACCTCTAAGTGACAGCATGATAGTTGACAGACAATAGACTGAGCTGAACATTCTTTACTCTTCAGAAATGTGAATCATACATTAAAGGAATGCCATGCCTCCCAAAGTAGATGTGTTTGTATGACCTGTATGAAAGCTAGAACTACCTGTCGGTAGGTACCTATTCTCGTTTATGCCTACTTCGCTCATACGTCCGCGCTAAACAGTGTAAATAAACAAAAATCTGTAAACATACACAAAAAGAACATAAAAAGCGATTACTCTCCATTTCAGCCCGCTTCTTGCGAACCTTAGCTGAATTAACGAATTGTGTCTCTTGTATAGGACGCTCAGATAAATCAGCAAACAAGAAATATTATTTGAGGTAATCTCTATCACACGGATTTTTATACGAAAATGTGATAAATATTAATATTTCAGGCGATACATGTATCGGATTACCTGATTACCGTGTCAACGAGGACGTCAGAGTAAATAGAACCAATGAAACAATTCAGTATCGCATCAAATATACGGCACAATGGTAAAGCCACATTGGTGTCTGCTCCCCGATCAAAACATAGCGTTTTTATGCTTTATGGCTGGCTACGCCACAGAGTTATTGCATGAAACATGTGCACTAGACTTAGTAGTCTTTGCTTATATGATTTTCTTACACGTCGGGCTACTCATTTGGGCGTATTTTGAAAAAATGCTGTTGCTTTTCACACTGGAATGGCATAACACGCAAACACTGGTCGATTTTCACACTGAAACACTTCACTACACCACAATAGTTTGTTCGAGGAACTCGAGACTGGCCACGGTATGCATTTTCTCACTCACCTTGTTGTTTATTTGCTATTTTATTAAAACAGTTTTGAAAAACTTCATATAAATGCATAGGCTCGTCATCGCTCGTCGCCATTTTGGATTTTACTGTCCAAATAACCACGGACAACATAGAACACAAACTCGTCAGAATGCGCTCAGTAACATTGTAGTCACAGAAGGTAAGAAATTCCATATAATTGTATCAATAGGGTATCTTGTACTTTATTGAAAAGGTGTAAAAGTAATTGAGCTAAAAAATTTTTTCAATACCCACATATAATGTCATGCAAATTCCCTGATTTTAAGTGCATTTAGAGAAACTTAATACATTTACATCGTTCCGAAGTTTATTGCATCATCATCATTCTATCTATTTATTGAACGCATGAACCATAGAGATTTTGTGTTATTTAAAAATAGTGATGTCCAAGACTTATTGAATTTTAAATTTTTAGTTTTTTATATTAAATCCTTTTCTACCACGGTATAAGTATAACCATTTGTCATCATCATCATCATCATCATCTTCAGCCCGTACACGTCCACTGCTGTACATAGGCCTACCCCAAACGACGCCACGAATAGCGGTCCTGAGCTGCCTCCATCCAACGACTCCCCGCGACCGCTACGATGTCGTCGGTCCATCGAGTGGGAGGTCTTTCCACACTCCGTTTCGCATTGCATCGCGGTCGCCACTCGAGAACCTTTACTCCCCAGCGGTTATCGGTTCTACGAGCTATATGGCCTGCCCATCGCCATTTCAGCCTGCTGATTCTGAGAGCTATGTCGGTAACTTTGGTTCTTCTACGAATTTCCGTATTCCGGACCCTATTGCGTAGAGAAACTCCGAGCATAGCTCTCTCCATAGCTCGCTGGGTGACTTTGAGCCTATGCACAAGGCCTATAGTGAGCGACCACGTCTCGGATCCGTAAGTCATAACTGGTAGCACACATTGGTTAAAGACTTTCGTCTTGAGGCTCTGCGGTATCTGTGACGAGAAGATATTGCGAACGCTGCCCATCCGAGTTGGATTCGTCGGCTGACCTCTTTATCGAAGTTGGATTTACCTAGTTGGACCATTTGGCCTAGGTAGACATAATGATCAACAACTTCGATAACATCGTTCCCCACATAGACCGGTAAGGGTGCGACATGGGCATTAAACATGATATTTGTCTTACCCATGTTCATTTTAAGATCCACTTGGCGGGAAACGGTGTTGAGGTCTCTGAGCATCCTGCTAAGGTCTTCCAGTGATTCTGCCATAATGACTATATCGTCGGCAAACCGAAGGGTAGTGATGTAATTGCCGTTGATATTGATGCCATATCCGTCCCAGTCCACAAGCTTAAAAATATCCTCCAATGCAGAGGTGAACAGTTTCGGAGAAATGACGTCTCCCTGTCTCACCCCTTTTTGCAGTGGGATCGGATTTGTGCTTTGGTCCTGGAGACGAATTGACATAGTGGCCTTGCTGTACAAACACTTCAACACTTGGATATACCGGTAGTCGATTTGGCACCGCTGGAGAGAATGCAGGACTGCCCAGGTTTCGACTGAATCAAAGGCTATCTCGTAGTCCACAAACGCTAGACATAACGGCCGGTTATACTCTTCTGTTTTCTGTATAATCTGCCGGAGCGTATGTATGTGGTCTACGGTACTAAAGCCTTTTCGGAACCCGGCTTGTTCGGGCGGCTGGAAGTCGTCAAACCTTCGAGCGAGACGGTTGGTGATTACTCTTGAAAACAGCTTATAGACGTGGCTCAGCAGTGAGATGGGCCTATAGTTCTTTAGAAGGGCTTTATCACCCTTCTTATGGAACAGTACCACCACACTTCTGTTCCACGCCTCTGGCGTTTGTCCCTCGAGAATGATGGAGTTGAATAGCCTCTGAAGGACTTTAAGTACTGGTGATCCACCCGCTTTCAGAAGCTCTGTCGTTATTCCGTCATCCCCGGGTGCCCTGTTGTTTTTAAGCTGTTTGAGAGCCGTCCTTATCTCGTAGAGGCTGACGTCCGGGATGTCTTCGGTATAGTGTCGGATTAAACGGGCTCTTGCATCGCCTGCCGTGCTATTTGCAGGGCATTGCGATGAGGTGTAGAGCTGCCCATAAAACTTTTCAAGCTCTCTCAAGATCTCAGGCTTGGAGGAAATGATGCTGCCGCTATCGGTCTTCAGCTTCGTCAGCTGGCTCTGCCCAAGCGACAGATCTCTTGCGAACACTTTGGAGCCCTTGTTCCGCTCTATTGCGCTCATAATACAATTGGTATTGTATGAGCGTAAATCGTGTCGCATAGACTTCGAGATCTGTTTGTTGAGCGCACCGTATGTCGACATGTCTGCCGAAGACTGCAGCCTCATTTCACTCCTCTCTGCCATTAACTGCAGAGTGTGACCCGAGAGTCTCTGTGTTTTATTTGTGCGGGGGGTCCTAAAGAAGTCCGACCCGACCGCACGGACAGTTTCCACCAGCCCGTTATTTAGTTCGTCCACTGTTACGCATTCCGCGAGGCATTCAAAGCGGTTCTGTAACTCCAACTGAAAGCTCTCGGGATTTTGTATCTGGACAGGGTTTGGGCGTAGAGTAGATCTTATCAGACGATACCTTTCTAGCTTTACATTGATATTCAATGACGCTCTTACCATACGGTGGTCGCTGCCGGTTTTAACCCTGTTGATCACAGAGACGTCATTGAATATGTGCCTATGGGTCGTCATGATGAAGTCTATCTCATGCTTATAGCCGCCGGGGTGTAGCCAAGTCCATTTTCTGGACGGCCGCTTCTCGAAAAAAGAGTTCATCGCAAAGAGTCCCTCCTTTTCCATGAAGTCGGCCAGTCGCTGACCCCTTTGGTTTCGCTGTCGAAATCCAAACTGGCCCACTCTCAGTTCGTTGCTGCTCTTTGCACCTAACCGCGCGTTTAAATCCCCCATCACAACAGTGTAGTGTGTTTTCGAGGCATGCATGACTTTGGAGATGTCGTCATACATGATCTCCACTTCATCGTCAGGGCGTCCCGAGTGCGGGGCGTAAACCTGTATGACCTTCAGCGAATACCGTTTGGTGATTCTGAGTATAAGGTACACCACCCTGCTCGAGACGCTCTCGATCTTTACAATGTTGTTGACGAGGGACTTGTGGACGAGAAATCCGATACCGTGTTGGGACAGCTGGTCGCCCTCCCGGTAGTAAAACAAGTTGCCGGAATTATGGGTGATCGTGTCCTCTCCCTCTCTTCGGACTTCCGATAGCCCTATAATCTCCCAGCGCAACTTGTCTATCGCTTCTTCTAGCTCTATTACCTTCTCGTCGGTCCTCAATGTTCGTGCGTTGTATGCTACCAGGTGCAAGGGTCGTCGGTGTTGGGATTGGTAGCTCAATCTCTGCCGGAGATTCCTAGCACCCCCTTCCTCGCCGTTACCATGGCCGCTATCGTGACCAGGAATAGCGGAGCTGCCGGGGACTGTGTCCCGTTTTCTAATTGTTGCCATCATATTAGGGGGGGGGGGGGGGGGGTTGCCATAATCACCACGCTTGGCAGGCGGATTGGTGATCGCAGTAAGGTGTTGGTAGTACACAGTAGGAAGCTGCTGCCCTTCCTCTGGTAGGTTCCCTTAGTCGGCTCTTACGACATCCATGGGTTGAGTTGGAGGGGTCGATATTCTATGCCGCGGCCCCACGGCGAAGTGGCGGGTAACAAGAATTCACATTCCTTGTTGATTTCAGATCTTTACTTCAATAATTAATACTAACAATTATGTCTGAAACTCAACGCCATGAATGTTAATTTTGTTGCTGTGGTTCGTTTACACACTGAAACACTCATGTACAAACATGAATTTGGCCGGAGTAGTCAGGTATTGTACTCCCCTTACAGCTCGATCGAATTAGCTCAAAAAAGGGGATGACTCTGATTTTTTTAGCAAGATTTTCAGGTCTAGCAGACGGAAAGCACAATACCATCCATATCTGGTGGATATACCTACCATTCACTCGTACTAAGCGGTTATTCTCCACCTTCATCATTTACACTGCTAAGGATTGAAACTCGCTGCCTGCTTCTTTTCCTGCCAATTACATCTGGGTCTCTTCTAGACAAGAGTGATTATGTATCTTCTAGACCTTCGTGATACACCGTCGGCCACATAGTCATTTTCCATCAGGTGAGATTGTGGTCAAACGAAGGTCTATAGTCCATAAAAAAATGGATCCGGATCAGTCGATCATACTCGTCCGAACCCGAACCGAAGCCCAGATCTACACAGCTCCAATAGCTCGCTACATTCACTCGGCTCGAGGGACAGAGACCGGCGGCGGCGGCGCAGCAAACGTGTCCGCAGACACCTAATTCGACGGGGCTATCACGACGATACGTAATATTACCTTATCTGTGACGATACTAAGATCAAGCGGCCTATTTAATACTACTTCTATGCCACGATATCACCTACACTTACTCGACTATAGTCACTTCTTGCAAACATTGAACTAATATTACGCTTGCAGCTTGCACATCACTATTTTCCATTATTTTTAATTTTTTGTCATGTTGTTTGACGTAAGAGCTTAACATCGCTGAGCCTACAAAATTTTCGAGTGCACATCAAATAAAATAACAACAGGTCATCTACATGTAACATGTTCTCATTGAACTCGTTAAATAGTCAAAACCAGGTGAATATTACTGAAAAACCATATTCTTCTTTACTTGTAGTGGAATAAATAAAATTGCTAATCGTCATTCTCATAACCTTTGTGTCATTGCAGATTTTGTTTAGTTTTAGTCAATTAACTGCGCGATATCCGAGTTTATTCAAGCAAAGGAAGCGGGCAGCAGGCAGGGGAGACGATGTAAGGGGAAAGGAAGCAGCTGCGGGAAGGCATGAGGGGACAATCTGTCCCGAAAGTTTGGACGAGACTTTGAGAAAATTCGATAAGAATGTCCTCGCTGATATGAGATCCGTTGACTTGCGGAGCCTGATGGCGGTCTCGATGATTACTCCGGCGCGGTGGCCGGAGGCCCGCCTGTCAGCGCTCTCGGTCAGAAAAGTCTCCTACGTGTCTTCCGATTCATTTGACAAGAACAAGAATGGCTGGACTGAAACTCCTACGGTCACGGTTGATTTCCGGAAGAAGTCTACCAGGTAATTTTAAAGACTACTTGAAATGACTGGGATATCATTCCTGTAAGAATCTTATATGAGTACATCTTACATTTTGACCTCAAATCATAAACACCTAAGACTGTCAATGGTTGAGTTCCTTATTTAAAATGTTTAAATGATCTTCAGGTCTTTGTTCTTGGTTTGTTTATATGTATAATGTATATGAGTTATCTGGTCCCTCTGGATCATGTGAAAATCCAGTACTAGCCAGATTACTCTGCCCGTGGCTTCACATGCTTTCTTGAGATAAAAAGAAACCTTGTTATTCTAGTTGTACATTTTAGCAAAATTTTAACCTGCTCTATTTTGTAGCTTTATGTGAAGAGGTAACATGACAACTTTTGTATTTATAATATTAGTGCGATTCTCAATTCCAGAGTAGGCATAACGGACAACTTTGTAGGCCTCCTGGGAAACAAGATGCACTCCAACTCGTTCAAGTTTGACATCCAGGTGCGAGGGTTCAAGACAGAGCGCTCTGTTCATGCTGACCTCAAGCGGAACCCCAACATCATGAACAGACTGCGTAAGTTCCTGGGTTAGTACATGTGCTTGATAGTTATACATTATAAATCAGAAGCGGGTTTTATTAAAAGATCAGGAATTACAAAGCAACGTAAATGATTCATTAACAATTTACATCAACGAACAACTAGGTGGGTACACCACAAAATAACTTAAGCCAAGTGAGTAATTCAACAACAGTTAGGTAGTTGTCGGAATGATACAACTATACGTAAGAGAGTGAACGTCCGAACAGCGCGATGACTTGTAGCAGAATGAGCCTTCACACTGACGAAGTGTTGACTCGACGGCGGCGCGTGACAGAACGGGCGGCGTACACTTTATATACACTTGGAGTGCCTCCATTGTTATGTTTCCTAACTACACTTGCGAGCTATAAACTGGAATCACTTCATCGCTGGTTTTTGCAAACCATATTTTACAGTTTCCATGCAATAAACTGTAGGTTGTGGTATATTATTTTAAAGATAATTTTATTAGCTTTCAAACTCTTTCGATATCATAGCGAAAAAAATGTTCATCATATGTCATGGAACGTGAAAACAAAAAACATAAATTTTTGGAACGAAACATCAATTTTTTCAAACTCCTGAATCCTTATAAAAACTGGGAATTTATGCAATTTTGTCATCAGTCCAATATCGTCACTCAAAATACTGGAATTACAAGCATATGGAAACCACACCAATAGAAGCCGCTCAAATCGTCATCCTAATCCAGCAAGGGTTCTCTCAGCGTACTATCGCTCGACAGCTTCATCTGAGCTAGTCCTGTGTCTCCAAAGTATACAAGAGGTTTAGAGAGACTGGAAACTTAGTCCGAAGACCAGGATCTGGACGACAGCGATGCACTTCGGCGAGAGATGACCGATTTATTGTCAGCACTTCAGTTTGCTCGTGATCATTTAGATTGGGATATACAGCAATGGAGCCGAGTTTTGTTCGCGGACGAGACTAAGATGTGCCTGCATGGCAGCGACCGTCGACGGAAAGTCTACAGGAGACCAGGAGAGCGATACGCACAATGCTGTATAGCGTAAACAGTGGCATATGGGGGTGGGTCTTGTATGATGTGGGCGGGGATTTCAATTGAAGCTAAAACGGAGCTGGTATTCGTACCCGGTGGAGGTTGGGTAGGAGGACTAACCGCAGAAAGGTATATCAACGACATTCTGCTGGGCAATGTACTCCCTTACGCCGGGTTTATTGGCGAAAATTTCCTGCTAATGCACGACAATGCCCGCTGCCACACCGCTCGTGCGACTAGACAGTACCTGGAAGAAGTCGGGATTCCCACAATAGACTGGCCAGCCGTCAGCCCTGACATGAACCCTATCGAACACCTGTGGGACGAGCTGAAAAGGCCGGTACGAGGAAGTTCTCCAGCTCCGGCGTCAATAGAAGACCTAAAAACTGCTCTTATCGAAGAGTGGCAGGAAATTCCACAGGATTCCATCAGGAAACTCATTAGGTCAATGAAAAACCGTTTACAAGCAGTCATTAGGGCCAGGGGGGGGGGGGCAATACAAAATATTAAGCGGGAAATAACAAAGATTTTAAAAAAAAAAATGATATTTTCATATTACTTCTTATTAATTTAAACATCCACAACTTTGACCTATTGTAATAATTCACTAAATGAAGGTAGGAAATTAATTAAATTTAAATAATTTTTATACCATTCGAAAGCTAACAAAATTTCTTTTCAAATGGTATACACCAATCTGCAGTTTATTCCATGGAAACTGTAAAATATGGTCGGCAGAAACCAGCGATGAAGTGATTCCAGTTTATAGCTCGCAAGTGTATATAATCTCAAAAAGAACAGCTGAGATATATTTATCAGATGGCACAATAACTAAACTTATTTTACAGCACTTAACTTTTATCCATCCTTTTTACAAGCTTTTATTTAACTTGCCCTGTTAGTTTATGTGGGACGAATCTTGCAACTGAATTCTAGACCAGTTATCCTCAACCGGTTGAGCTGAAATTTGGCATACTTATGTAAGTTTGGTGACAATGCAAAGTTATGGTCTGATGATGGATACAGAGTGTAGCCATAATAACTCCTGAATGAAATTATGTCACTTTGTTGAGTTTAGGTTTGTTGGATTAGTCTTCCCAAGCACTTTGGTCCTAGACAATAACCAAGGCCCTGATAATAGAACCCAAATGGGCCTAGGGGGATAGGAATTACAGGGGGCTCTGTGAAAAATTGCTTAATTGTGTCCTCACCGTTTTAAGACTTCTCTTAATAAAATAAAAGAAAATAGTAGTGCTTGTGCTGGCATTTAGTCAATAACAGTACTTTAAACTTTGTAGGTATTTTTTGAATAGGTTTTTCTAATAATCTGTACAGTTTTATAAAATAAATTTTAATTCTAAATACCTTAAATTGCAAAATGAAGACTATCCCGATTCTGTCAGTGAATCTTGCACGCAGACATGACCGACCTCTATTTTTTGCTGCAAATCTTAAACTTTAGACACTTAGTTAAGTTTGGTAACAATAATTAAGTATTTGTATTTGATGTAATTGAGAATTTGTATAATATGGCCTGATATACACGTTTTGATTTAGACTTTATTTGGATAACATTGTAGAGTAGACAAATACTTTTGCTTGCATTCACATAACAAAAGATGGAGTGGGACATCTGTGTGTGTGTGTACCCTAACTGTTATTATGACCTATTCTATTACATTATGCTTATTCTGTACTGTACTTGTAATGGTTGCTTCCTCCTCAAAAACAATCACCCTAAACCGAACCCGGTGAAAATACGTCTCCCTATCTCACCCTTTTTTGCAGTGGGATCGGATTTGTGCTTTGGTCCTGGAGACGAATTGACATAGTGGCCTTGCTGTAGTAAAAACTACCCCACTAGACATCGTCATCGACTAAAGCTTCCCAAAACAAGATCCAAAATTGACTACATAGGAGTAAAAATTTTACAATAATCTGCCGGTCTTTCTAACTAGTGCCGCGTCGACTGGTATATTCACTAACAAACTGAATAGAATCCTAGTGGACAGGGCATATTACAGTTTAGAAACTCTTCTTTTCGTGGACAAATTTGTTGTCGCCGATGTCGTCGTAGATTCACACTTAAAATATGAAATTATACTCTTGGAATATTATTATCCACACGTAGGTACTTAGTTTTTACACTATTTTGTACTTACTTAGAAATTTATTTTTAGAAGTGTTTGATATGTAAGAATTTTTTCTAATCAATAAATGTACTGAACTGAAAACACTTCAAAACTTAGATGAGAATCGACTACCGGTATGGTAGTCGATTTGGCCCTGCTGGAGAGACTGTAGGACTGCCCAGGTTTCGACTGAATCAAAGGCTTTCTCGTAGTCCACAAACGCTAGACATAACGAACGGTTAAGAGTATGGGGTCTACGGTACTCAAGCCTTTTCGGAACCCGGCTTGTTCGGGCCGTTGGAAGTCGTCAAACCTTCGAGCGAGACGGTTGGTGATTGACTCTCGAAAACAGCATATAGACGGCTTTGGCTCAGCAGTGAGATGGGCCTATAGTTCTTTAGAAGGGCCAAGTATCACCCTTCTTATGGAACAGTATCACCACGCCTCTGGTGTTTATCCTTCGAGAATGACGGAGTTGAACAGCCTCTGAAGGACTTTAAGTACTGGTGATCCATCCGCTTTCAGAAGCTCTGTCGTTATTCCGTCATCCCCGGGTGCCTTGTTGTCTTTAAGCTGTTTGAGAGTCGTCCTTATCTCGTAAAGGCTGACGTCCGGGATATCTTCGGTATAGTGTCGGGTTAAACGGGCTCTTGCATCGCCTGCCGTGTTGTTTGCAAGTCATTCCGATGAGGTGTAGAGCTGCCCATAAAACTTTTCAAGCTCTCTCGAGATCTCAGGCTTGGAGGAAATGATGCTGCCGCTATCGGTCTTCAGCTTCGTCAGCTGGCGCTGCCCAAGTGACAGATCTCTTGCGAACACTTTGGACCCCTTGTTCCGCTCTATTGCGCTCACAATACAATTGGTATTATATGAGCGCAATGCCGAATATAACATGCTGCAAGTGAGCGGTATCCACCCAAAGAACTCTGAACATCGTTAGCAACGAAAGTCGCTACACACGAATTAATTTCCAAAATTACTTAGTGTGTTAACAATTTATGAAATACTAGTTTCCATCCGCGGCTTGACACGCGGTGTTTCTAAGATTAGGAAGATTCTCGCGGCGGGCGAAGGTCCGTTCCGTTAGGTTCTAAACAGTGTTTAGTTAATCTAAGTTATGTAAAACTTTTATGTTAAATAAAGAACTTTGAAAAAGAAAAAGAACTTGTTGAGTAGCATTCAATTTTATTGTGTACTAGCTGACCCGTACCCACTTCGTTGGGCGGTAAACATTTTTAGTAGTCTATAAAACTCGCAAATAACGTGGTTTAAACGATGAGTGTTTAAACAAATTCAATAGGTAAAAGAATTTTCAAAATTGGCTCAGTAGTTTCCCCCTACAACCACACAAACCTTACTTATTTTTATTAGCGTAGTATAGTATAGATTTACATACACCTAGATTTTATTAACTGGACGTCACACAGCTCCACAATTACCTAGGTATATTATGCGCTTTAAAGTAAGCTTGATAGTACCTACTGGAGAATAGAGCACTACACATCTATTGTCCAGTTCTAAAACTGGAACGAAGAATCACCAGTCGTCCTAAATCTTCACAATTTCTATCTTGATTCATGGCGTCCCGCAGATCTACATAATTCTCAGCGCGCAGTCTTCTCTCATTAGTTCTGTTCTGATGTATATCAAACGCTTCGTTTTAATTTTGGCGTAAGTGTCCACCAGAAAACGGTTAAACAAACCTCGCAACCTTTGCAGGTGAGCAATGCGACCTTCTCTTATTGGTAAAATGTAGGCGTAGAATTGCATTGCAGAATTTTTTTTATTGTCCAGTCTCGTTTGTTTTCGGATTCACATGTCGAAGATCAAAGTTGTATCCGTCTTCGCCACGACAGTAGGTATATAAGCGAGTAGAGACTGACGAGCATCAAATGCCTGGTGCGTTTCGGCAATGTATTGCAAGCGGTCATCCCGGGTACGCAGCACAATGTCCGGCCTGTCACAGTGCTGATCTACCAGGACGAAGGCAACATCATTGGTAGCGAGAGCTTTTTACCAACCGGATGCTGTCCAGTAGGTCGTTTATCGGCATTAATAACAATTGTGTAATCATTTTGTTGGCTTTGGGGTATGGACTCGTATTTTATGTCCTTCCTCGTCGTATGAACTCAAATCATGCTAAGTATCATTCGAATCCATTCAGTAGTTTTTGCGCTATTTTAGGCCGAGAAATGTCACTTCCATCCCCACTCTCAAGGGAACCTTAACGAATTCCGGGATAAAAAGTATTTTATGCCCTTTTCTTGTAATATGAACTTAAATCATGCTAAATTTCATTTGAATACCTTTAGTAGTTTCGGCGCTATGCGTAGCCAAGAAATTTTACTTTCATCCCCTCTCCCAAGGGAACCCTATTGAAATCTAGGATAAAAAGTATCCATGTCTTTCATCATAGTATGAACTCAAATCCTGCCAGGTTTCATTTGAATACATTCAGTAGTTTCGGCGCTATGCACAGCCAACAAATTTTACTTTCATCCCCTCTCCCAAAGGAACCCTATTGAAATCCGGGATAAAAAGTATTCTATGTCTTTCCTCATAGTATGAACTCAAAGCCTGCAAAGTTTCATTTGAATACATTCAGTAGTTTCGGCGCTATGCACAGCCAACAAATTTTACTTTCATCCCCTCTCCCAAGGGAACCCTATTGAAATCCGGGATAAAAAGTATCCATGTCTTTCATCATAGTATGAACTCAAATCCTGCCAGGTTTCATTTGAATACATTCAGTAGTTTCGGCGCTATGCGCAGCCAACAAATTTTACTTTCATCCCCTCCCCCAAGGGAACCCTATTGAAATCCAGGATAAAAAGTATCCATGTCTTTCATCATAGTATGAACTCAAATCCTGCCAGGTTTCATTTGAATACATTCAGTAGTTTCGGCGCTATGCGCAGCCAACAAATTTTACTTCCATCCCCTCTCCCAAAAGAACCCTATTGAAATCCGGGATAAAAAGTATTCTATGTCTTTCCTCATAGTATGAACTCAAAGCCTGCCAAGTTTCATTTGAATACATTCTGTAGTTCCGGCGCTATGTGCAGCCAACAAATTTTACTTTCATCCCCTCTCCCAAGGGAACCCTATTGAAATCTGGGATAAAAAGTATCCTATGTCCTTCCTCGTAGTATGAACTCAAATCCTGCCGAGTTTCATTTCAATGCGTTCAGTAGTTTAGGAGCTATGCGTGACCAAGATACAGACAGACAGACAGACATGATGGGAAAAAAATCATTTTTGGCATCAGTATCGATAATAGAGAGCCGTCCAAAAAAAATTTCAAAATATCTTCAATGTACCGAATTGGACCTGTTACAGTTTTATTATAAGTATAGATGCGTACTTATTTGATTTGTATTTTGTAAAATTTTATTAGTGTGTTTGCTTTAGTTATGTAATTGTGAATGATTTATCCGTAACGCCAACAAGTGGCTCTGGCGGAAGACCACGTTGGATGTTAGCTTGCTAGTTATCCAACTCATGCTGAGACTGAGCCTATTTTGTGAAAGGACCTATAGGTATAGATGTTTCTTCTCCAAATTAAGTACAGTGTATAAGTTATTTTAGTACCTAAGTTCTGTTTACAAAATAAAGATTTTTTATTCCATAACACAAGCTGTTGTGTGAATTGTCCAGCATTATTTATTTATTTATTAATATACATACTTTTGCACAATACACAAAACTCCGCATGTGTGTTTCCACAATTAATTACCAAACCCTATTTCCCAGGCCTGACCGCGGAGTACCCTGACAAGTCTGCCTCCACCGCGGCGGCCGAGGGCGCGCCTCGCCTGGAGCGCCTGCTGAGCGAGGAGGCCAAGCATCTGACCCACCAGCAGAAAGACAAGATCAAGGTGGCTTTCGCTGAGGGGTATCTGGCTGGTAAGACATCCTTCTTGAAAGAGACGTTATATCCTAACGTCACTTTTCACCGTAGGTAGTTATAGTCAAAGTCCCCAACTCCTCTTACAGTGAAAAGTGATGTAAGGATATGGGTTAGTCCTAAATCTTCTTACAGTGAGTCGTGACGTTAGGATATGACTAAATCCCTAACTCTTCCTATAATTATCTTACTTCTAGGCTCGCATCCATCGAACGCGCGCGGCACCAAGGCCTCCAAGTACCTGCGCCTGGTGCAGCAGCTCCTAACTATAGTGCTGTTCCTGGCCATCTTCATCAGCCTTATGGCCTCCGTCTCCGGGACCGTCTTCCGGTGAATATTATACAATTGGTTTACAACATAAAGCCTACACAAACACATCATCATCATTATATCAGCCCATACACGTCCACGGCTGGACATAAGCTTCCCCCATACGTCACCACAAATAGCATTCCTGCCCCGCTAGCACGGGCTTTCCATTTCTACTCTACCTAGACTAGAGAAGAAAGTTTCTTGTCTTCATAATCTTTCTCTTGCCCGAATATGCCGTTTGGAGAAACAAACCCTAGAAAACTGTTTCTTTGTAGAGAAGCGCTTGCTATAGCAACGGGAACCAAACCACAGAAAAAATATAAATGCTGTAAAAAGTTCGTTCTTTGCGTTTCAATACCAAGAAAATCAACATAAAACCAGCCGTATCGCTAAAAAGAAAACTGAGCCCGTAAAACGAAACGTTTTTGGATTACACCAAAATATCACTTTATTGTATTTGTCAATGTCAATTACAATGTTTTGAAGGGTAATTTCTTTCGTTCAAAGATGTATTTTTATTTTTTTCTTTTATTGGACGAAAGAAATACCGAAATCTTTTCACAGAATGTTTCGGTGAAATACTGTCTCTGGCAAAGGCGGCAAATGAAGATATTGAACTCATAGCATATACAATACAGAATAACGGAGATTAATATAGAATAGGGTAGAATAGAAAACATCTCTAACGCTTATTCTTCCGAACGCCGTGTTCTCGAACGAAGAAAACTTTCTACTCTCTTCACCTAAATGTCATTTTTACGTAATTTTTTATCTATTCTACCTAGACAAGAAAGCCTGTGCTAGCCCTACTGGACAAACTTCGTCAAACATGTAAATTCCCTGACTACTGATACAGCATTAGAAAGGGTTCACAGATTTCTTTCAAACGATGTAACCTAGGGCATGAAAACTATTTTAGGTACTCCTACCTAATGTTAACTGACTGAAAAATTAATAATTTCTAATCAATTTAGGAATTATCACTATTTCGTTATCACTTAGGTACCTACTCACTGAATGACTGTTCTTAAAAATATTTAACAGGCCTACAAACATGAAATTGTGAATAAAGGTTAATTAGTAATTCGGGGCCAAATTAAGGAATATTCTGAAACCATGATTACGAATTACTCGAAAGTTGTCTAAACTACGTACATAGGTCGGTATTTTGTCAACTCCATAGTCCAAGGTAATAAAGTCAGTCTCGACCTAGCACGGCTGCTAAAGTTCAACTTATTGTAATAAGGTGTATACCTAGTTAGTTTCAAGTTTAAATGTAACTTTAAAAATGAACTATTTAGCCCACTTGTTTATTTACCTACTGATTGTCTGTTTATGCTTGTAATTATTTTAAATATACTTTTGTCGTAAATAAATTAAATGATAATGGGTGACTTGGCTCAGTTCCGGATCTCAACACTTTTTACGGTATGTACGGAAGTATGTATTGCGAGAGTAAAATTGGCGTTAATGTATATTAACTAATAAGTGTTTTCAACACCCAACTACATATATAGTATAATGCAGATTTTAAGAAAACTGTTATATTCCAGCATCCAACTGGGCAACCAGACGGAAGTGGACCCGGAAGACATAGCAGTCACTTTCGACGACGTCAAGGGAGCGGATGAGGCCAAGCAAGAGCTGAAAGACATCGTAAGTCATCCACATGAGCAGCAATGCAAGTCAATTTATGATCTTCACTTGGACTATTTTCCGGCTTTTGAGCGGTGATTGGCAAGAAAGTTAGGAAACCTTAGACAAAATAAAGAACTGTGCGCCAGGCGAGCATTTGAGTGGAGGCTGGAACAGTGTTAAGCCAGCCAGACTGTACGGGACACCTTTATGATAAATAATAGAAAGAAGAGATTGATAAAAACTCTTATATTGATATGATAATATTAATTGATATGTGAGCACGCGCCTACCATGATGAGGTGAAAACGTGAACTGATGCAATAAAGTAAATGGAAGGCGCGTCTAACAATTTGACCTTAATAATATCGATGATGTGACAATTAGCTAGCTTATACCTAAATGCACGGTTGCGCTGCACCGTAAAGACAAAGGAAATATCGAAACATTTTGTGATTCTTGAGTTTGAGCGGCGGTTGTAAAAACCGTAAGGAAAGCTGACAATGGAGAGCGAAGCAAGCCGCTTTAATTTAAGAGACGTCGTGACAGGTTTTTGATTCACTTCATCCAGTTATAAATACATTTAAAACTCCTTCCAGGTAGAATTCCTAAAAGACCCGGAAAAGTTCGCCACCCTCGGCGGCAAACTGCCTAAAGGGGTCCTCCTAGTGGGCCCCCCGGGGACCGGCAAGACGCTACTGGCGCGCGCCGTGGCCGGGGAGGCCCGCGTGCCCTTCTACCACGCCGCGGGGCCCGAGTTTGACGAAATACTGGTGGGGCAAGGGGCTCGCCGCGTCAGGGATCTATTCAGTAAGTGTAGAGAGTTCTAGTGGCCTCCCATAAAGACACACTCCAACTAGGATCGTCTACAGTAGGAATTGTTAATTTAACTGTGATAACGAATCAGCTTTATAACCCTTCCGTTTACATGAACAAAACAGCTATTTCTTGTAAAAGCATAATGATAATCATCTATGTAATACTCAGACTTAGGTATGCTAAATCCGATGCAGAGCTGTATCATCATCATCATCATCAGCCCATACACGTCCACTGCTGGACATAGGCCTCCTCCATACGACGCCACAAATAGCGGTGCTGAGCCGCCTCCATCCATCGACTCCCTGCGACCGCTACAATGTCGTCGGTCCATCGAGTGGATGGTCTCACATGTAGGGGGGGATTTGCCATAATCACCACGCTTGGCAGGCGGATTGGTGATCGCAGTGTTGGTGTTGAAAAATACTCAGAAGGAAGCTGCTGCCCTTCCTCTGGTAGGTTCCCTTAGTCTGCGCTCTTACGTTGGTCGATATGTAATTGGAGTTTAGTTGAAGAATAGAACAGCTGATTTTGTGTCAAATTAAATGTGTGTACTATGTTTATTTTTTATTTGGATAAGATTTTTTTATTATGTTAATTTGTAGTTCAATAAATAGTTAATTAATTAGAGTGGGCTAGTTGTTAATGAAATGTTATTGTCTAGAGGCTGCCAAAGAACGTGCCCCGTGCGTGATATTCATAGACGAGATAGACTCCGTGGGAGCGAAGAGAACCAACAGCGTACTGCATCCGTATGCCAACCAGGTTAGTGATATACTTGTATGAGGAAAGAGGATTTTTTTTTATCTAGAGAAAGATAGATAGAAGGAAACCAAAATGGTCGACATAGCTTCAAAAATACAGCAATCTGAAGTGGCAATGATCCGGCCATATTTGCCGGAGAACGGACCCAGTGGGGTAAACGCCGTGACTCGGCTAGATAGCGTTGGCTCTGTGGCCAGGGGCTTCGCTACGACCATGCGGCATATCGTGCCTGAATCGGCACCGCAAGACACGTTTTGGTGAAGCTGACGCACAATGACCATTAATTCAGAATACATAAACGCGATTAGAAGAAAGGAAGAAAATTCTTAGAATGACCAATACGCATAATGACGCATACACCAAACGACTAAAACGCATACTGAGCAATGCAAAACGCTAATACGCATTCTGACCCTCAGTTTGGACCAATACTTAGACAAACTGTATTCTATGTGGCGTTTCTGCGACGATACGAATGCTATCAAAGTAAAGCAACTTAGCTGATTAGAGCCCTCGGTGGGGTGACGACAGGGCGATATCGTGAGAGTTAGGGGAGGCCGCCGTCCACACTAGCTTCAGCTGATGATGGTGATGATAATATCGTGTAGTGGCGCCATCTAGCATCACTTGACTTTATTAGTTAAACAGCAATTTATCAGTTCCATCAAAATGAAATTCTCAGGAGAGCTGATGGACCAATTCATCAAAAGTCGAGTTCATCAAAAATTAAAGTCCTAGACTGCAATCATCATCATCATGATAAACATCGGACTGCGATACTTATGATAAACTACCTTCACCCCGCGTCTTTGCTCACCGCTAGACTAGTGTCATTCCGGACCGTAATAATTCCTGGAACTATGTCCTCACTCGGAACGAGATCGTTCCGCTCCAAAGCGTCAGCTGAAGTAGTTCCATCGTTCCTTCGATCCAAACCAATCATCGTGAAGTTGCTAAGAATTCAAATTCATTCATAGAAACGAAACTATCTCTAGTTCCCCAAACACAACATAGTTCCTATGTAAACATGTCCGACCGCACCGAACATGACAAGGATCACAAGGATCTACGCACGGCTACGCTCTATCTAGTTCCGCGGACATGTTTAGGTCCGCGGACATGTTACGGTCCGCAAATATAAAGAACTACGTGTACGTCGAACATGACTTTTTGTTAACATGTCCGGACATGTTTCCCGGAACTATGTCCTCCGTTCAAAGGAACTATGACATGTTCAATCCACAGCCGGACATGGTTTGCGCATGACTACTCACCGCTAGTTAAAGCTGCATTTTCTAAATATTAATATTTCCTTGCAGACAATAAACCAGCTTCTATCAGAAATGGATGGCTTCCACCAAAACGAAGGGGTCATAGTGCTGGGGGCGACCAACCGACGGGACGACCTCGACCAAGCCTTGCTGCGACCTGGCAGGTTCGACGTCGAGGTGAGTGGAACAACTGAAGAAATATGAGGGGGCAAAGGCCTTCAAATGTTTTCTTAGAACACGTTTTAATACCTTATTTACGTATCGTTTTTTTCGTTTGATGCTTTTTTTAAAGTCCATAAAGAGTCCCAGCTCCATTATAGATAGCCTAATTACATAACTCGCGAGTAATAAAGAGATTTCTTTATTAATCGGTATATTTAAAAAAACATCTAAGCCGGACGACATGACATTTTCTATCTCAATCTTTAGCTATAACGATCTTTGTTCTTCCGCAGGTGAACGTCCCCGCTCCAGACTTCGGCGGGCGTCGGGACATCCTCGAGCTGTACCTGGCGCGCGTGCGGCACGCCGATATCAACGTAGATCTATTAGCTCGCGGGACCACGGGCTTCACCGGCGCAGACCTCGAGTCCATGGTTAACCAGGCGGCGCTCAAGTATGTACTGTGACCTAGTGATGTGACGATCACATATACCAACGCCAAACGAGGGTGATGTCATTATCATCATGATTGGTGAACGCCATCAAAAGTGTTAAAAGAAGGACTACTGGCCTACCAGATAGATTCTCTTAGTTAAGCCGCCCCGGCCGTACGCCACGACCAACTACTGAACGCATCTGGCTGATGTTTTTAGTCCTAGAGTAACGTATAGGATACATTTCATCTCTAAAAAAAGGCTGCAGGCAGAAACTTGTGTCCAGTAAATAGTTACCTTAGTCTGGCTGTTGTTTCAGGGCAGCCATCGACGGCGCTAAGACGGTCACCATGAAGTACCTGGAAGACGCGCGCGACAAAGTGCTGATGGGGCCGGAGCGACGGTCGCGGCTGCCTGACGAGGAGGCCAATACTATCACGGCGTACCACGAGGGAGGTCACGCCGTCGTCGCGTACTACACCAAGGTACCACCGCATTCCCCGCACGAGACACCAACTCCAGACCAAAGTTGGGTCGACGCAGTCGCACCGGTGCTTGCTACAGAGGATTCTCGTGAGCAGTGATAAACGCACACTCACACTCGAACGAATGAGTGTGGCGATCCGACCTTTAAAGGTTTCGTACTCAGGATGTCAACGGGACCCTATAACTACTAATAGTAGGATTTGTAGAGTCTCGTATCACCCGAGTGGATCTTTCCTCACAGTTACGGTCCGTACAACCGCAAGGTTGGCAGGACCATGGGAACGTGGAGGGACCCTGCTGGCGGCATTGCGAAAAAGCCGAAAAACTCTTATCTGTTCTATCTGAAACTCGTGGTCCCAGTCATTAGGGTGTTGACCCTCTTGTATCTTGTCAGTATACAGGTTTAAAGAATAGTTATGATAACAAGTATACTGTTGCAGGACTCCCACCCGCTGCACAAAGTGACGATCATCCCGCGCGGCCCGTCGCTGGGACACACCGCCTACATACCCGCTAAGGAGAGGTAATCATTTATTACTGACTCATTCATAATCTTATACCTTTAAACGAGCAATTCTTGTATGTATATAATGTATATATATATATATATATATATATATATATATATATATATAATCTGAATCTCGGAAACGGCTCCAATGATTTTGATGAAATTTAGTATACAGAGGTTTTCGGGGGCAATAAATCGATCTAACTAGGAAGCATTTTTAGAAAATGTAGTTTTATTCGTTTTTCGTTAATCAGTTTTATCGATAGGGCACTCCCATAGACAAGATTTCAATGCTACAAAGCCTGCATGTATCATGTATGACAGTTTTATTAATTTACTGCCAAGGAATTTTTATACTAACGTTACTGGAAGGCTCTCTGATACAAAACCCGCGGTCTGAAAGAGACTGAATACTAAGGGGTGTGTCTCTTTCTATAAGGACGACCACAATTTATGAATGAAACAGGACAAGACAGGGAATAATCATGATAATTTTTTTATTGCTTATATTTATCATCTTATTATCATTCTTTTTAAGTACCTATCCTTTTAAACAAGATTTTTTTTAAATAGCATACCTACCTTTATTATTATAAAGTTAGATATTGAAAATTCGTTTAGTCAGAAACAATTAAAAACGTCCCCATATTGGAACCATCAAGTGTGACGTAAACAGGCTGTTTCTTTTGTATGAGAAAAGAGCTCTGAGATATGAAACTTCTTTTGAAATGACAGAAAATGTTCGGCGGGGCAACCGGCTGAAGTCACACTCCACTGTCATGCTTTTTGAAATTGCGTTTCTTTTGCGACTAAAAATACTGAAGTGGCAATTCAAACAACACATAGCAAAACCAATTTTTTAAAAACAATCAATCATATTACTATTTATTCAGTTAATTACAATGATAGTAGGTATAGAAACAAAATAGAACTAATATTTACAATTTAAACAATTGAGCTACCTACCTGCAGACTGTTTGAAACAATCTAGAGTTATCTAGCATAACTGATTTATATGGCAATGCTGATGCATTAATGCAATCAATCATACATGACTAAGCAATATAGCCTTGTGCAATTTGTGGCCTAATGTTGCACGAGGTCCTATAATTTTTACCCAACTACCGAAGGACGAAGGTTATGAATTTGACACTATGTATGTAACCGATTTTTATGTTCCCACTTAGCGCTGAAACTACTGGTCCAATTTCAACAAATGAGGTGTTGTATGATTTGTCTTAATAGCCTGTTGGTTATAGGCTATGTCAAAGTCTAAATTTCTTTATTTCCGTAAATACAATAAATGTAAACTCAGAAAAGGTCAAATTCTTAAAATTAAACACTGATATGGAAATAGAGTGATATTTTGATTTCGGTCGCTTCGGTATGTAGACTAAAGTAAAGAAGCGACGAAGATACCTTTAGCCTGTTAGGTGTTATTTTTCGAGTTGGAGCAAAATCCGTCCCAAGCTTTTTTATCTTCTAGATAGTCTGAAATTTTGTAATTAGCCTTTTTACAAAGGATATGTTTGACAATTTGTTTGAATTTATTTATAGAAAGTTTTTGCAACTCGCTAGGGGTTTTGTTGTAGAAGCGTATACATTGCCCTCTAAAAGATACATTAATCTTGTGTAACCTAGTTTTGGGCACAGCCAGTTTATTCTTATAAATAAATAAATAAATAATGCTGGACAATTCACACAGCATCATCTAGCCCCAAGCTAAGCAGAGCTTGTGTTATGGCTACTAGATAACTGATATACATAATACAATATATTACATAGATAGATTTTTTTTTATTGTGCGACTAATATATAGCATATATATAGAAAAACGACCAGAACACCCTGAACAAATATTTGCAGATTGTACAAATATTTGTCCCGAGGCGGGAATCGAACCCGCAACCTCCTACGTCGCAGGCGGACCTTCGCCCACCGCGCCACATCGGTCGTCGATTCTTATTTCTAGTATTTACATTATGTATGTCGCAATTTGTTGTTTAGGGAACCGATCGCGTACAATAAGTTTTCATAAATATATTGACATGGTACTGTCATTATATTTATTTCTTTGAATTTATCACGTAGGGATTCTCTAGGACCCATGTTATAGATTGCACGAACAGTCCTCTTCTGCAGCACAAATACGGTGTTAATATCTGCAGCGTTCCCCCACAGCAATATACCATACGACATAATGCTATGGAAGTAGCTGAAATAGACAAGTCTGGAAGTATCAACGTCTGTAAGATGACGATGATTATTTTACGTTTACATCAGCCTTAACTTGTTTTACATTTGGTAGAATAAATCTAAGACATTTAGTTTTAGTTTCGTTAAGCAAAAGATTATTAACACCAAACTAGTGGAATACTTTTGATATTGCATTGTTTACCTCGTCAAAATTTGTGTTTTGTCTAATCATCTTAAAAATTAAAGAAAAAAAATTAAGTATCATCAGCAAACAATACAATCTCGTGATTATTTTTAACGAGATGAGGAGGTCGTTAATATAAACCAAAAATAGGACAGGCTCGAGGATTGATCCCTGCGGTACACCCATTGTAGCAACAAATCAGGGTTTTTGCTGATGCGGGTTTTTGACACATCACCGGATGCTGATGCTGATTTTTGGTCTTGACATCAGCGGATACTGATGCTGATGCTGATTTTGGCTAAGTGCGTGTCGGACTCCCATACCGAGTATTCTGCACTAATTGAAGATAGATGATTCTACCAATCGAAATCGAGTCTTGAAAAACTATGCATTTTTACCCGACTACCAACGGAGGAAGGTTATGAGTTTGGCACCCTATGTATGTATGTAGCCGATTTCTTTGCCACCTAGCGCTGAAACTACTTGTCCGATTTCAACAAATGAGGTATCAATTGATTCGTCTCAATACCCCGATGGTTGTAAACTATAAGACGTCAGACGATATTGAGGGTCTAACGAGTTAGCGGGGCGGAGTAAGGAGTGAAAATTCTAATGTTAGTAAATATGCTCGTGTGGGGCATAATTGCAAACATTCTCAAGCAATCAGCAAAAGAGTTTGAAAAAATATATAGTTAAAAACTAATAATAGGGGATCCCCCAAGGATCCCACTTGGGTCCCTTGTTGTATAATGCCTACATATATGACATTTATAGTTGCTTCGCAACTTTTAATCATCTCTTATATGCAGACGATAAAAAGATATACTGTAAAACACGCAACCTCCAGGACTGTATGTATCTCCAACATACGCTTGTAATACTCTCGGACTACTATAAGAAAAATAAAATAACTGTTAATGTACCTAAATGCCAACAAATCTCTTTCACTCGTAAAAATAACTCTATTAATTACACATATACATTAAATAATATAAATATTGAAGAAGTCAAAGTTATAAGAGATCTTGGAGTGCTGCTAGACGATAAACTTACGATGTCTGATCATTTCGACCATATCACAAACAAAGCCTACAAAAACTTGGGCTTTGTCATCCGCACATGCAAACCTTTCACAAATCTTACCTGCATTAAATCTGTTTACTTTGCCTATGTTCGCAGTATTCTAGAATATGCCAGTTGCATCTGGTCAACTAACTACATCACGTATAAAAATAAAATTGAGAATATACAAAAGAAATTTATCAAACATCTTAACTATAAAAAACGGATTTATTGTAATTATAAAGATGGTTGCACCATTCATAAACTTATGCCCCTAGAAGATAGGCGCACTTTACTAGATGGTATATTATTATATAATATAGCTAATAGTCACCTTGATGCTCCCACACTTCTCGCTAAATTAAACTTTAACGTACCACTTAAACGAACTCGTCACATCAAATGGTTTTCATTGCCCCATCGTATTACTAATTATGCCAAAAATGCCGTTATATACCGAATTTGTTCAAATTATAATAAACGTTTTTCCAATGTAGACATCTTCATTTCTAGCAAACTAAAGTTTAAAAAGGATATTGTTGACTTATTGTCATCCAATAATCAGTAAGGTGCTCATGTGACTGATTCACAACTTTATCTCTATATCTTTATTTCACCACTAGATACTGTAATAAATTTTTAAAACATACATTTTAGAATTAAAAATAAATAGAACTTAACAATGTATGAGTATGCAATTTGCAGAACTTTGTTAAAGCACCCTACAATATTACAATATTATTATAGTAAAATGTTATGTAGAGTATTTTTGTTGCATTAATCAATTATATATTTCTAAGTAATGTACAATTTATAATTGCGTATTTGTGCCAGTCATTACTGAAAGAAAATGTACCTGCATGCAAAAATAAATTTAATTTCCAACATGTCGATGAAAACGATATTAAAAAAGCCTTTAAACTTTTAAATATAAAGAAAACTGCAGATCTCTGGGGCATTTCCGTTAGAATCATTAAACCATTGATTGATACTATTGCACCAGATCTAGCTTTTATATTTAATGAATCTATTGATTGTGGCGTTTTTCCTGATCTGATGAAACATAGTAAAATAATACCACTGTTTAAATCGGGTAGTAGGTCTGACCCCACTAACTTTAGACCGATATCAGTACTGCCTACATTCAGCAAAGTTTTTGAAAAACTTATATTACATCAATTGCTTAGGCATTTCAATGGCAATGACCTGCTACATTGTAAGCAATTCGGGTTTACTCGCGGCAGGTCAACCACTGATGCCGGTGTAGAGTTGGTATCGCATATTTTCGATGCTTGGGAGAAGTCGCAAGATGCTTTAGGCGTTTTTTGTGACTTGTCATAAGCATTTGATTGTGTACACCATGGAACATTAATCAGGAAATTACATCACTATGGAATAAAGGACAACTCTTTGGATCTTCTTTCTTCTTACTTGAGTGACAGGATACAAAGAGTTGACGTAAATGGGAAACGGTCTTCGGGATCTGTAGTTACAATGGGTGTACCGCAGGGATCAATCCTCGGTCCTTTCCTATTTTTGGTTTATATTAACGACCTGCCTCATCTCGTTAAAAATAATCACGATATTGTATTGTTTGCTGATGATACTTCTTTAATTTTTAAGATGATTAGACAAAACACAAATTTTGACGAGGTAAACAATGCAATATCAAAAGTAGTCCACTGGTTTGGTGTTAATAATCTTTTGCTTAACGAAACTAAAACTAAATGTCTTAGATTTATTCTACCAAATGTAAAACAAGTTAAGGCTGATGTAAACGTAAAAGGAGAAACGTTAGAAATTGTAGACACTACCGTATTCTTAGGAATAACCTTAGATAGTAAACTTCAATGGGGCCCACACATAGATAAGCTATCGAAGAGATTTAGTTCTGCAGCGTATGCAGTAAAAAAAATCCGTCATCTTACAGACGTTGATACTTCCAGACTGGTCTATTTCAGCTACTTCCATAGTATTATGTCGTATGGTATATTGTGCTGCAGAAGAGGGCTGTTCGTGCAATCTATAACATGGGTCCTAGAGAATCCCTACGTGATAAATTCAAAGAAATAAATATAATGACAGTACCATGTCAATATATTTATGAAAACTTATTGTACACTCATAAAAATATCGATCGGTTCCCTAAAAATTGCGACATACATAATGTAAATACTAGAAATAAGAATAAACTCGCTGTGCCCAAAACTAGGTTACACAAGGTTAATGTATCTTTTAGAGGGCAATGTATACGCTTCTACAACAAAACCCCTAGCGAGTTGCAAAAACTTTCTATAAATAAATTCAAACAAATTGTCAAACATATCCTTTGTAAAAAGGCTTATTACAAAATTTCAGACTATCTAGAAGATAAAAAAGCTTGGGACGGATTTTGCTCCAACTCGAAAAATTACTTTAAAAATAACACCTAACAGGCTAAAGGTTTCTTCGTCGCTTCTTTACTTTAGTCTACATACCGAAGCGACCGAAATCAAAATATCACTTTATTTCCAAATCAGTGTTTAATTTTAAGAATTTGACCTGTTCTAAGTGTACATTTATTGTATTTACGGAAATAAAGAAACTTTGACTTTGACTTTGACTCAACCAAATGGTGGGAACACAATTGCGTAATTACCATATTTTGAAAGACCTGTAAGGGCTGTTTAAATGTAAGAAACTAGTTGTAAACATATAATATTATAACTGTTGGTCTTTAAATAAAATAAATAAATAAATAGGCGTTTACCTATTGTCCTTATAATTTTTTTATACTTAGGTAGTTGGAGGCACCCACCACCACCCATATACCACAAGTAGGAATAAAGGCCTCCGACTACCTAAGTATCAAAAGAAAATGATAAGGACAATAGGTAAACGCAGTAACGTAAAATACAGTAGAATAATGAGAAAATTTAAAGTTTTGGTGTATCCACGTGTGAAAAGTGATACCTTGGGCTTTGTTTTTATTTTGGACACAAAGTGAACGCACACGAAGGCATTGCTGTAGTCTTTTAGTCAATAAATCACACAAAAGTACGTCGTAGCAAGCACGCGCAACACAAACGTTGATGCGATCGTGACTGAGGTGGGTGAACCTAGTGTAACCTAGTTTTAGCCTTCCACTTTCAAAGAGTTAGTGCCCAATCTTCCCTTTTTAGTTTCATCAGTGTATCATTCTAGTGAATGTGTGAAAGGGACACAGCGACTGAAAAGTGAGTCTCTCTCGAGACCGTTTTTCGTTAAATCCAAATTGAATTAAAAAAATAACAATAAAATATACATAGATGGAAGGGTAAAAAGTTGTTTATTCTTTATGAAAGTGAGCTTACATGATTGAATGTTAACTAAATTCCATATTGCTCGAATGCATTTTTTCTGTGTAATGAAAGCTTTCACTGGAATGGCCCCATAACACAAGTCCATATCGAAGAACAGATCCAATATAGTCATGATATACTGTCAAAGCTGTATTTATCGATGCAACTTTACGTTTGGTTCTTAGCGCATACACGAAATTGTTTTTTTTTTTTTTTCAAACAAAATCAGCAATCAATTGTCATAATTGATTCGAAGTTTGTTTTAGTCCGAGTTGATAGAAGCTGCCTCGTTGGTTTAGCGGTCAGCTTGTTGAACCGCTGATAATGACCACTTACCCTTAGACCGCCACGCCAAAAACGCATTCCCGTGTTCTCAACGCCAAAGCACAAAGTGAAGAAAAGATATTCTAAACGTTGTTGGCGCTGAGGGGTCCTCAGGTGATTTGTCATGTATGTATATGTGACTATGGCGGCCAAAGGGTTAAGCCATTGGTCTTGCGCTTGACCTCTCCGGTCGTGTCGGTCTACCGTCTTATGAGAGCGAGGGAATAGAGAGTGCGCCTGTGTTTGCACACACACTTGTGCACTATAATATTTCCGGCGCACTTGGCTAGTCTACGTTGAGACCGGACACCGTGGTCAAAATTCGGCTTGGAGAACATCATCATAGTAGCTGACAGTGATTGCAAAACTACTTATCTGCTGCTAAATTACTTGTACAACGCAGAAATTATAAAAACTCTTTTTTAGGGTTCCGTACCTGAAAAGGAAAAAAAGGATCCCTTATAGGATCACTTTGTTGTCTCTGTCAACCCGCTTTCCTCAAGCGAACGCTTGGAGGTATCGAGTTGACATGAACATCAAATACGTCCATAACCTCTCAATAAGTCCGTAACCTCTTGGAGCCGTGATATAAATCAAACTTCTAAGTCAACAAATCATTAATGCCTGAATATATTGAAATTTCCAAGGTAAACACATGCACACAAAACCTATAGAATACTTCCCAGTTGACCTAGTAGAATATTGAAATTGGAAATAAGGAAGATCTTATAGTACAAGTAAAGTGACAGATTAAAAAATGACAAAGTTGTTAAACACAAAAAAAAAAAAAATTTTGGCTCTCGCAAGTGGCCAAAACCTATAAGGTTTCTACTTCCTATAATCATGATATTTGGCAAGAAACAAGGTCTTATAATTATACGGAACCGTTGGTGCGCGAGTTCGACACGTACTTGACCTTTTATTTTTATTCGCATCGCACCGGTCACACACGGTTACCCCTTACATAATAACATTTTCAAAAGCAATAAATATATCAGACATTTTGCACAGTAATTATCCGATAAGAAGTAAAGTTTATTTCGCCCGTTCAGATACCACGTAACGAAGCAGCAACTCCTGGCGATGATGGACACTATGATGGGAGGCCGCGCTGCTGAAGAACTCATCTTCGGACCAGAGAAGATCACCTCAGGTAGGTAATAACTGATTTTTGACGCAACTGACCTGCACAATAAGAACCGATTCACACATATCAGTGAAGTCACTTTACTGGTATGTGTGAATCGGCCTTTATAGACAAACTAGCTGCTGCCCGCGCCTTCGCCCATGTTTTATCGGTATAAAAATAACCTATGTTATTCCAGGTCCCAAACTATATCCATATCAAATATCAAAGTGCTTTATTTCCTTTAGACCTTACAGGACTCTTGGACACGTCACAAAATTAAAATTACATAAGTAAAACAGGGAAATAAAGTGATCACTTTGATTTTTTTGTTCACTTCAATCTTTTTAAGGTAAAGTAAAGAAGCGAACAAGAAACCTTTACCTTGTTAGGTTGTTAGTTTTCGAGTTGGAGCAAAAGTCGTCCCATGCTTTTTATCCTCTAGATAATCTGATATTTTGTAATAAGCCTTTTAACAAAGGATATGTTTGATAGTTTGTTTGAATTTATTTATTAATAATTTTTGCAACTCAATCGGAGTTTTGTTGTAGAAGCGTATACATTGCCCTTTAAAAGATACACTAATCTTGTGCAGCCGAGTTTTGGGCAAAGCGAGTTTGTTCTTATTTCTAGTATTTACATTATGTATGTCGCAATTTTTAGGGAATCGATCGATATTTCTATGAGTGTACAATAAGTTTTCATAAATATATTGACATGGTACTGTCATTATATTTATTTCTTTGAATTTATCACGCAGGGATTCTCTAGGACCCATGTTATAGATAGCACGAACAGCCCTCTTCTGCAGCACAAATACGGTATTAATATCTGCAGCGTTCCCCCACAGTAATATGCCATAAGACAATACTATGAAAGTAGCTGAAATAGACAAGTCTAGAAGTATCAACGTCTGTAAGATGACGGATTTTTTTGACTGCATATGCTGCAGAACTAATTCTCTTCGATAGTTTATCTACGTGTGGGCACCATTGAAGTTTATTGTCTAAAGTTATTCCTGAGGATACGGTACTGTCTACAATATCTAAAGTTTCTCCTTTTACGCAAAGATGTAAATTTTACGTTTATATCAGCCTTTACTTGTTTTACATTTGGTAGAATAAATCTAATACATTTAGTTTTGGTTTCGTTAAGTAAAAGATTATTGACACTAAACCAATGGACTACTTTTGATATTGCATTGTTTACAAATTTCAGCCGAATCAGTTCAGTAGTTTTTGCTCGAAAGAGGAACAAACTTTCGCATTTATAATATTAGTTTGCCGAGTGTGAAATTAGGTTAATCTCCAACATACACTAAGTCTAGGTGAGAGTAGATATCTTAGGCCCATATTATGAAACCTCGCTCAGTCATAGATCTATGCTATATAGTCACGTTTATGTCATAGAAAAGTATTATTCAAGCACATTATATCGTAGTGTGAGTCTGCTTTCATAATAAGGACCTCGGAGTATATAATATCTATGTTTAGAAGAGGATTTATGTGGGTTCGTTGGTCTAGCGGGAGCGTGTTCACTGCAGATATACTCAGGGTTCTAATGCTGGGTCGGACAAAATTGTTATTGGGATTTTCCTAGCAAGAAAAGTCCAGAGTAGCTCGGAGTCAGGAAGATGGCTGACCACGTGCCTAGTGGGCACGGGCACGTTGAGCCGTTGGTCCTGCGCCTGACTTCTCCCGGAGAGTGTCGGTATGCCGTCCCAAAAAAAAATACTTTAAAGTTATGGCACTTAAAGTCCTTGAATTTATATACAATCCCAAAGAAAATACAGAAAAATGGAGCTTGATACTTTTAAATTCACACCTACAGCAGAATTTCAAAGTGTCTGGCAGGGCAAAGCCACTATGCAAAGTGTCTGGCGTTCTGGAAAACATCTTTTGGTTAAGTAAAATATATAAAATTCAGCTTTTATAAGTTCACCTTAATTTTTTGAATATTTAAGTTGTCTGGCAGGCCAAAGCCGCCAGCCAGTAGTACTTGATTTCTAATACTATTCCAAACAAAATATCAAAAACTAGACCTTTATACTATAACGAATTTTTGGTGCAAATTTTGCAACTTTAGTAGACGATATCTACCAAAGCCACTATGATCCAAACTTGATAACCGGGGATCGCTCCTACCTATGGTGGGGGCATACGCTGACAAACTCTCAGCTTTTATAAAATGACGAAGGTCTGGCGGTCGCTGGCTCTAAGCCTATTAAATAGTAAAGGTGTGATTATTTCCAGGCGCATCGTCTGATCTCAAGCAAGCCACCTCCATCGCTTGCCACATGGTCCGTGAATGGGGCATGAGCGAAAAGGTAACACACTTCTTACTGATTTATTTACTTTGGTTACAAAATATTAAATTGTCCCATGCATGCCTGCAGTGTTCTTTCGTTAAATCAGGGGTCTTTTTTATCTTTTATTTGGGTATGGAAATTCCGTTGTCTGCAAATAATATATTTTTATATTCCGTGTAAATCTTTCGAAATGTTGGGAAACAACTGTATAAATAAAGTTAATGAATTCAAGTAACTAGTTTCATAGTTATGAGTTCTGTTGGGATTATGGTCGCGTTGGTGTATTTATCTATACCAGCCATACTCGAAGTATGCCTCTGCAGGAGCTCCGAGACGAGACTGGTCATTAATAAAAAATACTTCAGAACAATTGCACAGAATATTACAATCATACGTCATTCACTACACCTCACTAAGTCAAACGCCACTAAATACAATCCACGAAAAAAATTGCGGCCTGTTTTGGTCGTCGCGTCGATAAGTTGGTGTTGGTCCCGTTCTGCATGATTATTGGTTTGTAAGCTGGTGTAGGAAGTTACAAGGGGCTGTAAAATATTCCATTCAAATGGAAGGTGTAAAACTGTCACTAGGTAGGGCTCCGTTAAATATTTAGAATTCAAAAAAGGTTCCGTCGCTAAATAAGTTTGAGAACCTTTGATCTATACTAACTAAATACTGATCACGTGATCGATCACCTATGAAGTACTATTTATATTTATTTATTTGGCACATAAATAGGTAGATGATACCTACTGTAGTGTTATTTATGAATATAATGTATGTAACAGGTGGGACTCCGCGCCCTCGAGCAGACCAAGAGCATCGGCAACGGCGAGCAACTAGGACCGTACACAAACGAACTGGTAACTAATACTGAGAGTACCGGCGCGGCGATGCAGGAGGTCTCCGGTTTGATTCCCGTCTCTGGTCATATTGTACGGTCTGCAGATATTTATTTGGGGTGTTCTGGGTGTTTTATATGTATAAGATAGATAGAAGATAGAACATTATTTATTGCACACTTATTGGTAAGAAACAGAAATACAAAAAAGACAATTTTAAAACTAAGTTACAAGTGGCGGTCTTATCGCTCGAGAGCGATCTCTACCAGAAAAACGTGGATGGATAGGATTGTTGGATGGTACTAGAGGATCTGTGTGCTAGTATAGATTTAATAAATAAAAATACATCTAATAAATATTATACCTAAAATAAACTACGTATATATGTATATATATATATATATATACATATATATATATATATACTTATATACATAGGGACACAGGTATGCGTTCAATGACAACAGCCTAAATAGTGGTCCTTCACCATGGTTTTGAATAGTGTAAGCGACTTTGCTCGCCTCACCGAGACTGGCAATGCGTTCCATAGTTGTACATACAGTACATAATAAAAATATGTATGTGTAATGTACATACAACGTACAGCACATGGCCAGATAGAACGAACTAATGAAAAGGAGGCCTATAATATATAAATAAATAATTCTCGACAAATCACACAGCATCATCTAGCCCCAAGCTAAGCAGAGCTTGTGTTATGTCTACTAGATAACTGATATACATAATATAATACACTACACATACACTACACAGATATTTTTTATTATACATAGAAAACATCCAGAACACCCTGAACAAATATTTGCAGATCGTACAAACATTTGTCCCGAGGCGGGAAGCGAACCCGCAACCTCCTGCGTCGCAGGCGGACCTTCGCCCACCGGGCCACAAAGGTCGTCAGTAATACTCAGCGGTGCATGCTCACGGGCTGAGTAGACAGATGTATCGTATTGAATGAACGATACGACTTATTGTAAGAACTAGCTTCAGCACGCAACTTCGCACTCGTTTTTTGGAATAAAAAGAAGCCAAAATTAATCTTTAAATTTTATTTTTATTCCTCAGACTTATTGTTTATTTGACACCGTACAAAAATATTGTACATACGAGTACCACCGCGCACCGGTACAAATATATTGTATGTAGGTACCTCAGTGACATCTTATGTACATATGTGATGCAACAAGATATAAGTTTAGTTTAGTTAGGGGCTCCTCTGCTTGTTATTGTATTAAAGTAAGATGTACTCGACAGGTGGACGGAGAGATCAAGAAGATCCTCTCGGACAGCTACGAGCGAGCCAAGACGATCCTGCGCACGCACGCCAAGGAACACAAGGCACTCGCCGAGGCATTACTCAAGTACTTTACTTTATTATGGATTACACTACTCGTGAGCCGTTGTTGGCGATACAATACTCTTTTCTCTTATAATTTTATTTCAATGGCTTGTTTATACTAACGACATCGTGACGTGGTAGTGACGAGTTACTAACATCAAAAGGACACGCCCCCTGGGCGATGGAACATTCATAAGGCGGTACTTATACTGTTTACATATTAATGGACGTTTTTGACGAAGATTCAGATAGTTAAATGATCAGTCAGTAACTGCGTCGGTTAACGTTGACCTATGAAAATTCCTGACAAAGTCGATAATTGCGATCTTACCTATATTCTAAAAGAACACCACAATTCATTAACCCCTTAGCACTCGAAGCAATATTTTGCTAAGGGTTCTGGCGGACAGACATTGCAGTAGCCTGCATAATAGGCACTGGATGTCAACTCTAATTAACCCCTAAGCTAAACAAAAATTTATTATATCAATTAAATTAATTCTATGATATTTTTTCCTTGTATGTGTGTGTATTATGAACTTTGTAACATTTGGTAGGTATGAATGTGTGTGTATTATGAACTTTGTAACATTTGGTAGGTATGAATGTGTGTGTATTATGAACTTTGTAACATTTGGTAGGTATGAAAGTGTGTGTATTATGAACTTTGTAACATTTGGTAGGTATGAATGTGTGTGTATTATGAACTTTGTAACATTTGGTAGGTATGAATGTGTGTGTATTATGAACTTTGTAACATTTGGTAGGTATGAATGTGTGTGTATTATGAACTTTGTAACATTTGGTAGGTATGAATGTGTGTGTATTATGAACTTTGTAACATTTGGTAGGTATGAATGTGTGTGTATTATGAACTTTGTAACATTTGGTAGGTATGAATGTGTGTGTATTATGAACTTTGTAACATTTGGTAGGTATGAATGTGTGTGTATTATGAACTTTGTAACATTTGGTAGGTATGAATGTGTGTGTATTATGAACTTTGTAACATTTGGTAGGTATGAATGTGTGTGTATTATGAACTTTGTAACATTTGGTAGGTATGAATGTAATTGTCTGAATTAATTAACTTTTTTTATTATTTTATTATTAATTTAAGTTTAATTATCTGAATTGATAAATGAAAAATTCTGTTAGCGTAAATATTTGTACCAGATTCCGCCATAAAGATCTCTGTAGAAGCTGTTATAGTGAACAAGTCTGACTTCCTAAATATCCTCCACAGATACGAGACCCTGGATGCGGATGACATAAAGGCCATAATGGCGGGCGACAAGATCAGGCTGGAGCACGCGCGCAAGGAGGCGCCCGCGCCGGCGCCCGCCGCACCCCCTCTCACGCCGCAGCCCCCGCTGCTGGGCGCCAAGCCGCAGCCGCAACCCGCGTAAATATACACACCACCACCCTTTACTAGTCTACTCCTCACCTGGACGTTGCCTATAACGTCGGCCGAGAACTGGCTGGACCGAGCGCGCTAGGAGGCGCCGCCGGCTTTAGTGGAGACCGCGACTCCGCAAACGTAGTGCGTTACCCCCTGTGTCGAGGTGAGCTGAGGCCTAGACTGGTGGCAGACCTGGATGCTGCTGGAGACAGTGCGCTACGACGTGAGGTAACGGAAGCCGCAGTGGACCGGATAGGATGATGATCTTTTGCGTATATTTTTGTTATTTGGAGCAGGTAAGGTCCAGTTACTGCCGGCTATCTGTGACAAACATCCAAACTTGTGCACTCATACAGAGATCCCGCCTCGCAGTGCGTCTGTCCCTAAATTGTTGAATGAATAATAGTGTCGTCTCTATTCCAGGTAACAGAGGAATACCAACATGTTAGGATTGAGCATACACAGAAATCAGTGCAAAGATAGATTTTATTATAATGCAGTGTCTTTGAAAATTTTGCAGGCCATGAAAAAAAGTGTAAAATTATTTTATTCAAATAAAAATAAGTAAAATTCCTATTTGTATAGTTTTCTTTGTAGTTATTCTCCTCTATTCTCACCTGTTCTGTAAGAAATATTAAACAAATGTATTAGGTATGTACTGAAGGTTCTTTACAGCGCACAGAACTTGTGAGAATAAATGTTTATTTGAATAAAATTTTGCAAGTTGCCTGTTTTTGTTTATTGTAAAATAATATTAGTGTTACAATTAGTTATTAGTTGACATCTGAGGAATTCGGCCAGAGGCTGAATTTAAGCAAAATATATTGGTTTAGGAATAAGAATACCTAGATAAAGTCAACACAGAGCCTTGCCCGGTCCACGGTGTTGATAACATTAATGTTTTTGTATAAAGTCGAAAAACAAAAGCTAAACTCTCGCCGCAACCTATTGCTCTACATTTGAAAAATAAAGCAATAGATAATGGTTTGCGTTTAACTTTATTATAATTCCGTTCATCATAATGTGGTTATACCTTAGAGGAAGCATATTGGCTTTGTCGCATTCTAACACTTGTGGCTAGAGCCACATTGAACGGATAGTCCGTCACTGATTTTCGCGGCGGAACGCCACGCGCCATTACCTACATGTTTAGTAATTAGTATTTTTGTTTGAACCGATCTGCCGTGTAGTGTGGTATGTCCGAAGATAGATGAAATAAAATGTACCGCCGCGTAAAACCGGCGACGCATTATTCGTTCAATGTGGCGCTAGGCTATGGCGAATACAATAGTGTATTCAACAGGTTTAGTATTAACTCGTAGAATATTCTTAGCAAAAAGCCTTTACTGCCTACATTTTGTGTTATTAAATAAATGCTACATACATGTTTATTTTATTTTTTACTTGTCTATGGCTGTCGCGCGCTACGGACACTGCTGTAGCGAGTGGCCGCTACACGTGCCGCAGGCCGCACCGGCTACACGTATGCGGGAAAAAGTATGTTAAGTGGCTGTCGCTGGCCTCCAGTGGCTGTGGTCGGTGACTCGTTTGCGCGGAGCCTAACATTTGAACCCACATAGGAAATTGAACCCACAATTTGTGGCATAAGAGGCGGACAGGTTAGTTTGTAATTAAAGAGATGTAGTCTTTTTGATAAGATTTTTTAATAACAGAACTTAAATCAGTTTTCTAGCATAACATAATGTATAAAGAATCTAGACCTTGCTTTGCTTGGTATCTTCAAACGTTCAGAATAAAATAGTCACGCGAGGTGATATCCTTAACTAAGAAGTGTCATATTTTAAAACTTTTAATGTCAAGATCATAAAAATAATTCCTAATATTTATGTTGAATTAGCAACCATGACCCGGCTTATATCGTAATAAATAAAAATATGAATAATTGCACAATAAACATAACCTAAAGCACAATATTATGCTAAGTCAAGACATTTTCAGTTTTCACAACACTGTCATCTTGCATGGGAACCTCCGCAGGCTTCCGGCGAGGCCTGGTCCCTTGCAGGATCTGTTTCTTCCATTCCAACACCTGCTTTGTTTCCGGGAGTATCATTACCTCCCCAGTACTGGGGTCGATAGGGTACACTCCCTCAGGGGTATGCTTCTTCTTAGATGTGTCATGGTTATGCTTACGCTTCATATGCTTGTTGTAATTGGACCAGTTTGAGAAGTCTCTCTGACAGGTTTCACATGAGTATGGTTTGATTCCAGTGTGCAATCTGATGTGGTTGTTGAGGATAGTTTTAAACCTGAAGCGTTTTTCACAGTGCTGGCACTGGTAGGGGAGGGAATCTGTGTGGATGATGCTGTGGTTTTTCAGCTGTTTGAGGAGTCTGAAGCGACGCCCGCATTGCTCACATGAGAATGGTTTATCATTGTTGTGGACATTGATGTGATGCCGTAGTCGCAGGCTTGTTTTGAAGCTCAGTTTGCAGATCTGGCACTTGTGCGGCCGATCTTCACTATGCATTACCATGTGGCAAGCCAGGTTGTGTTTTAAGTAGAAACATTTCCCACAGATTTCACAGATCTGTTCTCTCTTCCTCTCCGTGTGTGTTAAGACATGTGTGTTGAGGCTGCTGCGGCTTTTAAATTCCTTTGAACATATTGTACAAGTTAGGCCTTTGTCATACAGGCTGCCCGGCACCTCTCGCAGGTACTTCACTTTCAAGTATGTATCTTTGTGCTGTTTCAAGTCCTCGCTGTTCATAAAAGAGGTTCCGCAGCCTGAGCAGTTAAAATCTGATTTTAAATGAACTGATTTTACGTGTTTTCGAGCTTGGTGCACTGTCTTGAATTTCTTTAGACATTTGTAGCATGAGAATTTTAGTTGCTGGCTGTGTCGTTGGACATGAATTAAGAATTTTTCGAGGTTTTCCTTACGGGTCTTGCATTCCGTGCAGCGGTAGGGGTTGCAGGCCCCGTGGACCGACAGGGAATGTGAATGCAGCTCGTCAAAGGTCGGAAACAGCGTCTCACAGTACGTGCAAAACCAACTGTAATTCGCCCACGTCTCTTTGAACTTGGAAAGCGGGATAGAGTCTATTGATTTACTTTTTTTTACTTTGCACGGTTTAGTCACCGGTTTAGGCTCCCCTGAGCTCTCGTTTCCCGACTCCGCTTTGATTTGTACGTCAACAGCCCCGACATTCGCATCACATAAAGAGCCTTCGTCGTCGGACGCAGCTTCTTGTTTCACGAACCGTAAATGGAATATATCTTTGAGAACGTTCTGCGAGCGCTCTACATTCACCACGAACTCGTGAGCTTTGTTCAGAGAGCAGATACACTCGAAACAAACTGTTCCAGGAAGTTTACTGTCGAAAAACTCTGTATTTGCATTGAGCCGAGTCAATTTATCAGTGATTTCGTCACGTTTCTCGAAGTCGTACTGGAGGTCCACTAGCTTGTTCGGGGGCTTCGATTCCGCACAAAGACGACAGAAAACATTCACGGAATTCATTGTGAGATTATTAAATCGAGCAAAATTCGAGTTCGCAACACGTAAACATACATTCCGAATTGATTCCGAAAATTTTATGAATGAAAGCAATGAATGAGTAATGATAATAACTTATGAACGAACCAAAGAGAATACAATACTATGGAACGAACGAAGGACATGAAATGAACGCACGATTTCTTTTGGGTTGACAAGTTAACAATCATGCATGACAAAACGTAAAAACCAATTGTATTGCTTTGGGGACAGGCAGCTGATATCCAGTCTATCTCCAGAAAAGAGCGGTACGCGCAATTTACAAATTAAAGCCACGCGACTCTTTGAGGGAATTATTTAAAGAAATAAATATTTTGACAGTAATATCGCAGTACATCTATGAAAATCTTATGTATACGCACAAAAATAGAGATAGCTTTTTGAAAAAGTGTGATGTTCACAATAGAAATACAAGAAACAAGAACAAATTACACATCACAGCATATAGATTACGAAAGGTAGGGAAATCATTTATGGGCAATTGCGTGCGCTTCTATAATAAGCTTCCATCTGAAGCAACTGAACTCCCTATTCGTAAATTTAAACAGTACATTAAACAAAATCTTATCAGGTAGGCCTTTTACTCCATAGATGATTACATCAATGATGTTAATGCTTGGCCAGATGTCGCTCCGTTCCGCACTGTCAGTAGTATGTAAGAAATTCAATGTTCTGTTTAGCTTTAAAGAAATATTGAAATGTATCTAAATTGCATTAAATTTATATTTAGATAGGCAAAATAAACATGTATTAGACACATAAGTGATATTATAATGTGCTAGTGGTTTCTTCTGCACTTCTTCCACTAGTGGACAAAAAAATTGAAGTGAAGAGAATATCAATAACACCTTATTTCTTATTTGATAATAATAACTATGTTTATAGTATACAATTTGACTTGTCTAAGTGCTTATTTTGTAAGCCTAAAGAAATAAAGTTATTGATTCTGATTCTGATTGTATTTATTTATTAATACTATGGGATCACAAGGAACACTTAGTCGAGTCAAATACTTAGATTAAATTACATTTCAAAATCACATAACAATGAATCATTGAAAAAAAATTAATTAATTAAACCAAAAACTAATTTTAGGTACTTAGCTGCAAAAGCATCGTCAGAAATGTATAAGTTTAGAATATAATTAAAAAGATAATGTCAGATTACACAACCAAAAATATTTTTGTCAGCACCTCTATCTAGTCTATATATAAATGATTCTTAAAAATTAATCTATTTTTAATTAAAGATTTATCCTCGGTGTTGGTTTTATGTTCACCACTAGGCTTATCCTTCTTCTCATTTCTTTAATCTACTATGGAACAATATCTGCGTCTGTTTCAGTAACTTTAGTCTAGGTTCTCATATCAGAATCGTTAGCTTGCTTTTAGTTATTCCGCTCTTACATGCGATCGCTATATGGCGGGCTACGTAGTTATGAACTCTCTTTTTTCTTTTCAATCCTCCTGCTTCATTCAGTTCGATGATGTTCAGGTTGTTGTACAAGGACGCCATTGAATATAAAATGCTATTAATATTCATGATTCTGTAGTTTGTATGCTTGTTTCTGCCATGTACGATAGTAGTTATTATGAGTTGCTGCTGATTTTTCTTTAGGTTAGTCGCTATTCTATCAATCATATCAAGGTATTCTTTAATGTTTCCATGTATTATACTGTAGTTGCCTATTATTATAACAATTATGTTATCAGTTGTCCTCTTGTATATATTTTCTTCATTTATGATGTGTTTAAATCGCCACCCTGGTAAGCATGTGTTTTTAATTTTGTATGTGGGAACATGTTTTCCAACATTATACGCCGTGCTCCTTCCGTAGTCATCAGAGTAGATGGAAACATCTTGGGTGTCTATAGTTTAGTTCCTATGTTTGCTTTTGGTGAGTGAGTCACAGCTGCTGGCGTCGAATGTTTTGTTTAGTTCTATACAATACTTCGCTTTCCTTTCTATATTTTTTTTTTGGGCGTAAGATAAGATCGATTGATCTTGTGACGAAAGGGCGCCTATGCTTACGCAATACGCACATAGGCTCAAATTATCGTAAAAAGGAGTCTAGACTAGAAGTATCCCGAATCTTACGTACACAAACTTTAAAGGGATACTGGGGATACTATGTATTACGTAGTTATTGTATCCTCTTTGTTCACGAAGAGGTTGATTGTTTTAGTTGAATTCATACTACTATTTTTTAATAGAAGCAAAAGTTACCTTTTCACCCTCATTTAGTTATTATTACCTACTGACTGTAATAGAGTTCAATGATGGTTCAATGTTCACGCATATGTAAACGGATGAATATATCGATGGATCTTACTAAAATTTGGTAGGGCGGAAGACGGTATCCCGGGGACGGGCATACGCTACCTAGGTACTTTTGATGCCCGAACAGCGCGTGCAAAGCCACGGTCAGCAGCTATATATATTTCGCTCACACCCAGTACCTATCATCATCATCATCAGCCCGTACACTTCCACTGCTGAACATAGGCCTCCCCCAAACGATGCCACGAATAGCGGTCTTGAGCGGCCTCCATCCAACGACTCCCTGCGACCGCTACGATGTCATCGGTCCATCGAGTGGGAGGTCTTCCCACACTCCGTTTCGCATTGCATCGCGGTCGCCACTCAGAGAACCTTTACTCGCCAACGGTTATCGGTTCTACGAGCTATATGCCTGCCCATCGCCACTTCAGCCTGCTGATTCTGAGAGCTATGTCGGTAACTTTGGTTCTTCTACGAATTTCCGTATTCTGGACCCTATCGCGTAGAGAAACTCCGAGCATAGCTCTCTCCATAGCTCGCTGGGTGACTTTGAGCCTATGCACAAGGCCTATAGTGAGCGACCACGTCTCGGATCCGTAAGTCATCACTGGTAGCACACATTGGTTAAAGACTTTCGTCTTGAGGCTCTGCAGTATCTGTGACGAGAAGATATTGCGAAGTTTCCCGAACGCTGCCCATCCGAGTTGGATTCGTCGGCTGACCTCTTTATCGAAGTTGGATTTACCTAGTTGGACCATTTGGCCTAGGTAGACATAATGATCAACAACTTCGATAACCTATATAATTATCCAAAGACTCAGTATTTTAGAGTTACCTTACTAAGGTCTCACTCTATGACCAGGGGAGCGCTAGATAGCAGTAATAACTTGGATGTATGTACATATTTTGTACACATTCACGTTTTTTCGTAGTGTAGTTACAGCATAGTATTAAGCGTAAACTAATTAGAATAAAACTTTATTTGTCAATATTTTGCCACCTGGCGAAATGTTAGTGCCAGTGCTGTGCAACAGGGTAGGTACACGCTTGATATCATTTAAGTTTTTATTAGACCTATATTGTACTACAGTATGTTTCGCAATAAAGTACCTATGTACCTTGAATCTAAAAAAATTCCATAAACATTTTAAAGATATTTATTATTCAGAGTTCATCACCACAACCATCAACCAAGACTGGTTTCTTCCTAGCCATGTCCTGGTTGTGGCGACATACCATATGCTTATTGTAGTTGCCCCAGCTCGTAAAATGCTGCTGGCAAGGCTCACAAGAGTATGGTTTCTCTCCTGTGTGCTGGAGTAGGTGGTTTGTCAAGTACTGCTTCCTTTGGAAGCGTTTCTCACAAAAATGACATTGGAACGGTAACACATCTGTGTGTATAACACTGTGCTTAGTCAAGTGCTTCTTTAGCCGAAAGTGCTTCCCACACTTGTCACAGGCCAGGGGCTTCTCATTAAAATGTCTACCGATGTGGTCTTTCAAGCTCTTGGGTGTTTTGAAGCCAAGTTTGCAGATGTGGCATTTGTGAGGTCGGTAGTCAGTGTGGACGTGCAGCATGTGTTGTGCTCGGTTGTGCTTGTCATAGAAGGCTCTGCCACAAACGTCACAAATGTGCTCGGCGCGGCGCTCAGAATGCATCCTCATTATGTGGATGCGGACATTGGTAGTGGTCTTGAACGACTTTGAGCAGAGCAAACATGTCTTCCCACTCATCGCTGTGGGTGGTATTGTTTTTGTCTCGCTTGGGACTTGGCCGTTGTAGAACATATCTTGGTGAGCTTTTAGTTCATCATCGTTTTCAAAAGAGGTGTGGCATCCAGGACAGCAAATATTAGAGTTGATGTGGGTATTACGATGTTTTTGTGATTTAGCTACTGTGTCGAAACTCTTGAAACATTCATAGCAGGAGCGTTTCAGCAGTCTGCTGTGTTTCTGTACATGGATAATGAATTGCTCCAGGTTTTGTTTCCGGATCTTACAGTTGCGGATACTGCAGCGCCACGGGTTACAGAGGCTGTGGACGGCGATGGAGTGTGTCCGCAGGTCTCCCACGTTCTGGAACTGAGTCTTGCAGCGAGTGCACAGCCAGCTGAAGCCAGACCAAGATTCTTTTGCTTTTAACTCGGAGAGCGGGATGGAGTCTAAGGAGTCCCTTTTTATCGTCCTTCTTATCTTCCCTGGAGCCTTAACTTCGTCCGTCTGGTCCTGTAATTCTTCAGTTTTAATGTGTTTGGCCTCAAACGTCTCCGGGACGTCGCCTTCGGAGAAGTCATCAGTCCCGAATGGGACGTCTACATCCTCATATTCCATCTTCACATTTTGCTGCTGCGCGATAATCTCTGCCAGGGTGGTTTGAGCGGATTCTATACCGACTACGAAGCGAAAGCATTTATCAAGAGCGCGTATGCAGTCATAACAAACCGTACTGGGTAGTTTTGTGTCGATAAATTCTATTGGGGAATCTAAACGCATCAATTTATCGATTATATCACGGCACGTCGCAGAGTCCGACTGTAAATCCACTAGTTTTCGTACGTGTTTCAGTTCTGCACAGAGTCTGCAGTAAACATTGTCCGAAGTCATTGTATGGCTATCCGGTTCTTTTCATGCCCTTGTTTCTGATCTCAGATCAATGTTTTCTTATACCATGTGATCAGTGCAAACGGAAGAATCCTCCAGTTAATACAATAACGAACGAAAAACGCAATCGTTCGTAAACATAACAAATGAATGAAATCAGTATACAAAACATAGATCGGTAGTTATTGTATACTCATTGACGTAGATTGAGGATTTTTGTACATAAGCATGAATTGAATTGAATCTGTTTATCGGGAATACGCGTTATATTGTATAAAAATTCCTTGGGAATACGTGCGAACGTGTACTGAGTTACTGCTATCTATTTTCACGTGAAAGGAGTTGAGTTGTCTATGGTTTTCTGCGAGTTCTCATTGGGAACCTTGCAGAGTAAAACATTGCGTCCTTGGCCACCACTCCACACGGAGTTGCTTTGCTTGTATTAAAGCAGCGGCCCTCAAACTTTTATAGTCAAGGAACCCTTTTAAAAATCGAAATATATGACGGAGCCCTAAAAAATAATTTCGTTGCCCAAATGAATAAAAAAAATCTTGAAAATCGGGAAGTGTTTTAGCGACAATTGGGATATTTGTAAAAGAAAACGATATAACAAGCTGTAGGAGCCGCGAGAATTATTAAGACTAGCGGTGGCGGCGCGAACTTGTTGAACTTGTTGTTGTAGAGAGGATGAGTCATTACTTAATCACCAGGGATGATGATGATGACCTAGTCGATTGCCATAGACTAATTTTACCCCCTAGATCAAACATGCACAAACCGCGGCCCGCGGGCCGTATGCGGCCCTCTGTCAATGTACGTGCGGCCCGCCAGCAACTTAATAAAATTTGCTAAATACTTAATTATGAAAAATTTCAATACCTACGCCGCGAATCGCGATATTTGAACTCGCGCTCTGAACTATTCGGAACCGCGCGAACGTAACCGAAAGAGGCAGCACCGCACGGTGCGGGTGGCGGGGGAGCCGCGCGGTTCTACGAGCAATGAGTGATTTGTTTTATAATTTCTTGTCTGTGCATGTGTGTCTGTGCTGTGCAAGTCTGTGCATTGCGTACGTAACGGCGGCGCGGCAAATTGCGGCGAAAAATTGTGATAGATAACTACTTTTAGATAAGTTTGCGGAAAAGTATATCATTTAAACTAGTGCTTGTCGGTTATTTGTATTTTGCGTAAAACAACTACCTACTGAAGAAGTCGGTAAGTAACAATAATTATTACTTGATAATTCATTTGTTTGTGAATAACAACATACTTATGTTAGGCAATAACTACCTTCTATCTAAATTGTTTTAGGTAACTACCCGTTATAGCTGGGGTATTACAAATTTCGCTACGGATAAGGCGCCGCCAGTACCCAGTAAAAAACGCAAGGTAAAAGATGAAAATCGGCAGTTTCAAGATATTTGGACTGAGAAGTACTTTTTTGTTATGTCACATAATAATATAATTTGTATGATTTGCAAGAATTCTGTTGCAATTCCAAAGGAATACAATGTTAAAAGACACTATGAAACACAGCATCCTACCTTTACCAAATTGACAGGGCAATTACGCAACCAAAAAATTGCATCAGTAAAAAAGGAACTATTGGGCCAGCAAGCTATGTTTACAAAACCTATTGAAGATGCTGAGACTGCCACTGAAATCAGCTTCGAAATTTCTCGGTTAATAGCGAAAACATGTCGACCTTTTAAAGATGGTAAGTTTGTTAAAGATTGCTTACAAATAGCCACAAAAAAAATTGTCCGGAGATGGCGAAAACGTTTGAGAAAATTCAGCTAAATCGGATGACAGTTCAAAGAAGAATTACCGCGTTGTCAGGTGATATAGAAGAGCAATTAACTGCAAAAGCTAAAAACTTTGATTTTTTTTCTTTAGCACTCGACGAATCCACTGATATCAGTTCCACAGCTCAGCTGTTAATATTCCTGCGAGGCGTAAAAGATTTCGAAGTCACTGAAGAGTTGATTGGAATGAGTTCCTTGACAGGGCAAACCAAGGGGAGTGATATGCTCAAAGCACTTTTGGAAAAATGTTTCAAAATGGTTTTGGATTTATCGAAATTATCTGGAATTACAACCGACGGAGCTCCTTCGATGATCGGTATTAATTCTGGCTTAGTAACTCTGTTAAAGCAGCACCTGCAAATTCAAAACATAGATACCGAAGATTTAATGCAGTTTCATTGCATCATACATCAAGAGGCCTTATGTTCAAAGTTATTGGGATTTGAAAACGTAATGAAAGTTGTTGTACCCACTGTAAACTTCACAGACAATTCAAACAATTTCTTGAAGAAATAGAAAGCGAATATGGAGATTTACTGTTTTACACAGAAGTAAGGTGGCTTAGCCGTGGATTAACACTGGAGCGGTTTTTTAATTTAATAGATGAAATCGAAATATTTCTTACGGATAAGAAAAAGGATGTCCCTGAAATAAAAAATCCTGATTGGTTATGTGACTTAGGTTTTTTAGTAGACATCACCAACCATTTGAATGTCTTAAATACGCGACTTCAGGGCAAAGACCAACTGATTTCTCAGCTATATTCTCATATTTTATCTTTTCAAAACAAGTTGACTCTTTTCAGAACCCAAATAAATCAAGGCAATTACGTCCATTTTCCAAATTATAAGAAAATGGCTGAAAAATTTAACAAAACTGAGGTCAATCTCGCTTATGTGGAAAAACTGGATGTTTTGATGCGAGGTTTTGAAGAACGATTTTCCCAATTTAAAAAAGTTAAATCTCTCTTAGACGTATTTAGTAATCCTTTTGCCATTTCGCCTGAGTATGCACCAGATTCAATGCAGCTTGAATTGATTGATATGCAAAGTGATGATAATTTACGCAACAAATTTAATGAAGGTAACTTACTTAACTTTTACCGCGGCATTGATGAAAACGCGTACAAAGCACTGCGAACAAATGCTTTAAAATGCGTAAGCTGGTTCGGATCTACCTATATTTGCGAACAAACGTTTTCGATTCGACGACAAAACAAAAAATAGAAACCGCCTAGCAAACGAAAACCTGGAGGGAATATTACGTGTGGCGACAAGCAATTTGGAACCAAATATTAAAAAAATTGTAAACACCATGCAATGTCATGCATCTACCAGTCATACTTAAATTGATAAGAAAATATAACGTTAATCTTTTTGAAACTTAATTCAGTTGTTTTTATTTTCTGTGGCCCATCTTTAGCTCATAATATGCCCAAGTGGCCCCTGGTCCTAATAAGTCTGTGCAACCCTGCCCTAGATTTTGGTATTCCCACGCGCGATGCACTAATCGCTTCATCATCATCATCAGCAGCCCATTCACGTCCACTGCTGGACACTAATTGCTTATCAGTTGCATTTTGTCGCTTGTTCTTTACGTGTTGTTGAAGTAAAAGTATCACGTATTTACGATCAAATCACCATGGAGTTTACAGGCCTAGGTATTTACTTTAAATACTAATTAATATACGTAATTAAATTGCATTATTCAAATTATGTGATAAAAGTCTTGGTTCTGATTTTGCTTAAAATGTATGCATTAACAAACTAACAGAACTTTAAAAAAAACATGGAATAACATATCGTAGTTCATCGTAGTTTTCCTATTGCTACATTATTATAGTTTAATTCACATTTAATTCATCGACGTCTGCCCGCGACTTCAAAGTTATGGTATTTTTTTTCAGCAAGAAGCATTTCTATTAAAAATCTCGATCTGGCAGAAGTGTGCTTCGAGAGCGGAAAATGTGATAGAAAAGCGGTAATTTTTGAGAAACTATGTTCGCTGTTGAACCTAACATCCTATACAGATGTATATCGAGATAAATTGAAGGCTGTCATAAGTCCATTTTTAAAATTTTAACAGAAAGTTGGTAGAGGTCAGCCGCAACTGGAAAAAATCGCAACGAAGCATGGATTCCTTGCCAATCGGCCAACTATCGGAGGATGCATTGGAGGCAAGGCATTTTCCTTATGCCTTTGTAAGAAAATACCAACTATCTCACGCGAGTTAGTTCTAATAAGGACTTGATGAGGGTACTTCTGTTATCTTCTGAACCTCTGATCTCATCAAAAAGAAAGATTACAACAAAAAAACACTAGACTAGACACAGGTTTTGAAGTACCTACCTGTAGCCAACAGAAGTTCCATCGGATTCATATGAAGTAGATTTACATTTAGATCTGAGTAGTGACGAAGATACTTCGGATTCCGAGTAGGTATATATTTTTAGTTATGGGTTAGTTATAGGTATATATTATGACTTTAAATATTTGTATTAGAAATCAATAAGTTACTTATATATGAAATCGAAAATATATATTTTTATTATTAATTAATTAGTTATAAATATGTTAATATTAGTACATTTTAGGTACTTGCCTTAATAGATTTGTAAGTATAAATAATGATTTCAGTTTAAAATATAGTTTTAATGCCCGAGTTTTTTTAATTACTTAAATACAATATTCCTCGTCATATTCCTCAATCTCATAATATTTTACTCTCTCCCAATTTCCTTCCTGTAGGAATAGGGGTGAAACTTTCTCAAAATGTAGTTTGTAGTGAGTACTAGTAAATTATTTTTATTTCACCTAAATCCATGAAGAAATACCGAAGTTATGATTTTTGTCCCATCGCCCCATACATTCAATACATTGTGCGGCAGTGGGAAAAGTTAAATCAAAAATAGTGGCAAGTGGAGCGATAAATCGAGTTTCTAAAAATATTTTTTTTTATAGTTACCATGCTGTTTCTTTGTCAGATAGAAAGCAGTTCCAAACATGGACCCGGCTAGAGCACTACAATATTATGTTGCTTATAACCCCAAGCTACGGAACGTAGGTTTGTTTCTTCTTCTCTGTCGTGTTCTTCATTGCTGAAGGTCGTGACTGTCCTGGAAAGCCTTCACGGAGACACTGATGAAACGCTTCCACACTGCTCTGTCTTCGGCCTGTCTCAGGGCTGCAGGCAAAGTGAGTCCCGTTATTGCCTTAATTTGGTCAGACCAGCGCGGGTTGGTGAGCGCCTTCCTGGTCTTTCCCCCTCTATTTTGCCTATTACCACTAGTTATTCGAGGTTGTCTGGTTTCGTTCGAGCGATGTGACCAAAATAGTTGAGAACTCTTTGATAGCAGGTGGTGGACAAACTGGTTTTGATCTTCAGTTGTTCAAGAATGGATATGTTGGTTCGTTTTGCTGTCCACGGTATGCGCAACATTTTTCTCCAACACCACATCTCAAAAGTTTCAATCTTTTTGCGGTCAGCTGCACGAATAGACCATGATTCAGAGGCATACAGAAAGATTGAGAACACCAGAGATCGCACGAGTCTCATCTTGGTGTTATTAAAGATACTTCTGTCTTGCTATATTCTAGTCATCTTGCTCATTACTACTTTGGCCATTTGCGTGCGTCTGCGGATCTTTTTGTTACAGCCTCCCTGATCGCTGATCAAAGAACCCAGGTAACTAAATTCGCTTACTAATTCCAGGTCCGTGAGTTCACCTGTACGTGCAAGTAGTCCACCTCGGTCAACTATCATGACTTTTATCTTCGTCTTGTTGATGGAAAGACCAACCAGCTCGCTCGCGTGCTCTATTCTGTTAAACAGTGTAGCTAGTTCCTGTTCTGAGGAAGCAAATAATGTGGTGTCATCAGCATATCTGATCTTATTGCCTCCAATTGAGATGCCTCCCTCTCACTCTTCTAGTGCGATCCTCATGATATACTCGCCGTAGATGTTAAATTAAAGAATACATCCCTGTCGGACTCCTTTTTGGGGTATAAAAGGTCCTGAAACCACATCGTTCACTCGCACCATACCAGTGGCGGATTTACCAGCAGGCTGAGTAGGCTGAAGCCTAGGGCGGCAAATTTGAGCGGGCGGCAAATTTGGGCCAAAAATGTATTGTCTTGGAGATGTTGAAAATAATATCATTAAATGTTATTAGGTCCAGCGTAATCTTTACTAAATCGTGAGTTTTATAAATAATTACAATTACAAAACTCTTTTTGTACACCACAAATAAACAAAGTACAATGGGCGGCCTTATCGCTTAGAAGCGATTTCTTCCATAATCTTGGAACTGACAAATTGGTCCCCTAGTACACAACACAATCATACTAACGGGAAAAAGCTTTAAAATTATAAACTTGCAATTTCACCGACAATTGGTTTTAAAATAAATATGATTGTGAATTAGATTAGGGCACCAATAGTACCATATACTATGTATTGAATATAGAAGTCAGTTATAGCCCAGCTACACGCTCAAACATTTGTGCAAACATGCATGCACAAATCAGTTTGCTCAAGCAAGATGAGCCCGGCCACACGCTCCATCTTGCTTGCGCAAATTGGTTTGAGCCCGGTCATACGCTCTGTCTTGCTTGCGCAAACTGTGTTTGTGCATGCATGTTTGCACAAAAGTTTGAGCGTGTAGCCGGGCTATTAGGGGCGGCAAAATTTGAATAACCTACTGGCGGCAAATTTGTAAATCCGCCACTGCACCATAGACTTTCCATCTGTATATAAGCTCGCGATCAATGATATCAGGTGCAGAGGAACGCCCATTTCTCGTAGGATTCTCCATAGACAGTCCCATCTTACACAATCGGAACGCTTTGGAGTAGTCAATGAAACATTGGAACATTGAACTCCCGGCTCTTCTCTATCATTTGTCTGACGTTAACAATCTGCTCTCTTGTCCCACGTGCTTTGACAAACCCGGCCTGCTCACTTGGTATTTTCCGTTGTAAGTACGGTAGTAAGCGTCCATTGATGATGTAGATATGAACTTTTGTAATGTGGAAAAGTTCTAAAACGATAAGAATAATATAAACATCTTGGTTAAAGCATATAAAACGTTGTTTTATTATAATTTTAAGAAGTACAAGTTAGCAGTTAAAACAAATATATCTTTTCAGTGTTCTAGGAATAATAACACCAAGTAACTATAGCAACCAAACCATAGATTGTAATACCAAAGAGACGACATCCATATTCTACAGTCTCTTTACACCCTCGGAACTTATAAGAATCTTTAAATTCTCTTCAATCCAATCTGCCCGCTTAAAACTTCCAATCTTGGACCAAAGAGCGGCTTGGTAAGCATATCAGCCAGCTGTCGCACCGACGGCACTTGCTTAACTTCAAGTTCACCATTGATAACACATTCACGCACAAATAGATGTTTAACTTTGATATGTTTTGTACGTTTGTGGTATTCATACTTCGGATTGTGCGATAGCTTTATAGCAGACTCGTTGTCCAAATACAGTATTGGTTTCTTCAAATCCACCAAACTTTTCATAAGGCTGTTTAGCCATATAATTTCTTGCGCCGTTTCACTAGCTGCAATAATTTCTGCTTCAGTGGATGAAATAGAAACAACTGTTTGTCGATGACTTTTCCAGCTGATTGCAGCTCCTGATAATAAGCATACCATTCCAGTTGTTGATCTGCATGTTGCTTGATCTCCGGCGAGGTCTGAGTCAGAGTAACATAAAAGCTGTTGGTGTGACTCTTTTGATTGCTTATATACAAGACCTTTATCCGTCGTTCCTTTTAAGTAACGGAAAATCCGTTTCACTAGCATGATATCGTTTGTGCTAAGTTTCTCCAGGTTTCTGGAAGCAACGCTCACGGCGTATGCTATGTCGGGCCTTGTACCCACAGCTAAGTATGTAAGGGCTCCAACGGCTTGTCTATAGGGAAAAAATGGTATCAACATCAGGTTCTGTATCGTTGATACTTTGTTTGATAATTGGCGTCGGTGTAGGTTTGCAATTAGTCATACCGTATTTTTCAAGAACCTTCTTTATGTAAGCTTGTTGGCATAATGTTATATTGCCTTTTTCAGCTTTGATTTCCATACCCAAGAAGTAGGAAGCAGGTCGAGTGGTTATTTTGAATTTTGTTTTCAATTCCTTGATAAACTCGTCTCCTGCTGTTGACGTATTCGACGCCACAAGCCCGTCGTCAACGTAGAGTTCAATCAAAACTTTTGACTTTCCTCTGATTCTAATGTACAGACAAGGGTCAGCTTCACTTTGTTGAAATCCCGTCACTTCTAAGAAACCGGCAATGCATGAGTTCCAGCATCGCGGTGCTTGCTTCAGACCATAAAGGCTGCGATTAAGTTTGCATACCTGGTTTGTCCCATCTTGGAAACCTTCAGGTTGTTTCATAAAGATTTCTTCCTCTACTGAGCCATTCAGAAAGGCTGTAGCTACATCGAATTGGCGTAGGTTTAAATTTTCTTTAGCAGCAATTGCGATAATAGCTCGTATAGTACTGAGTCGAGCCACAGGACTAAAAGTTTTGTCGTAATCGATTCCTTTTTGCTGTGAATAGCCTTTTAAAACTAGTCTAGCTTTGAATTTATCGATTGAGCCATCTGGATTTGTCTTTAATCTAAATATCCATTTGCATGGTAGTGCTTTTCTTCCAGCAGGCAAACTCACTAAGTCCCACTTTTTGTTTTCATTCAGAGAGTTTATCTCGCTCAGCATGGCTTTAATCCATTGTCCTTTATTAGGAGATTCCAATGCTTGTTTGTAAGTCACAGGATCTTTAGGTAAATTTTGAACTTCAGCAACAGCAGCTAGTATAAAGTCATCATACCGTTGTGGTTTTTGTATTGCTGATCTGTCTCGTAGACTGTAGCTATTCGGTTCAGATTCAGGCTCCGTGTTAGCGTGTTCATGACTAAGACTTTCTCGAAGAGTACTTTCGTTAAAAGAATCTTGTTCATCATCAACGTTTTCGTCAACACTTTCATATTGCAGAGTAGAATCAGCTGCGTTTTCAGCAATACTGTCGTCTTGCTGACTTTCAGTTTCATTATTTTCAATAGAAAGTTCTTGCTGAGTCTCGTCATCATCATCGATTTCTATTTGCGTTTTCATCGTTTCTGAAACCGAATCACAGTTAGTGTTTTTATTGTATTCAAAGTTGTTTACATCAGTTGGGCTTTTGTAGTAATTAGCCTTGACTACTTTCACATCTGCGGATATAAAAATCTTGTTCGGAACGTAAACCCTGTATGCTTTGCTGGTGTCAGAATATCCAGCAAACATCCCCGGTATTGCTTTTGAAGCAAATTTATGACCTCTTGGTCCTTTCTTCAAAATAAAAACTTTCGATCCAAAAGGGTGGAGGTGATTAAGACAGGGCTTTCTTAACACCCATTTCTCAAATGGTGTTTTATTTTCTATAGCACTGTTTACACTTCTGTTTGCTAGGTAATTAGCAGTGTTTACTGCTTCTGCCCATAGGTGCATTGGTGCTTTAGCATCAATAAGCATAGCTCTAGCCTTCTCCACAATTGTCCGATTTTTGCGTTCAGCGATACCGTTCTGGTGTGGGGTATAGGGTGCAGATAAGCGTCGTGAAATCCCGTGTTCTTTTAAATGGGCTTGGAATTTCGCATTGACGTATTCTATTCCATTATCCGTTTGCAAATGTTTAATTTTATTGCCTGTAAACTTCTCCATTTCTTGTTTGTACTCTTTGAACTTATCTAATACTTCAGATTTATTTTTCAGGAAGTAGACCCGTCCATACCTACTGTAATCGTCAATAAAAGTAACGAAGTATCTGTTTTTGGCATGAGTAGGTGTTCTTATTGGGCCGCACACGTCGCTGTGGACAATTTCTAGACGTTCAGTAGTTCGAGGAGTTGTTCGTTGTGGAGGGCTCGGTACTCGAGTCATTTTTGCTCGAATGCAAATTTCACAGTCTGGCAATGACAAAATCTCATTTTTGTTAAAACTCATTCCAGTCACTGTCTCGTTGTTGAGAGCCAGTTGGAGATCTTTGTAATTCATGTGCCCAAGTTTTCTGTGCCAGTCTAGTATGGAACCTTGTTTTGTGTTTGTCGAACCAGTTGCAGGCGTTGCTGCGAAGCTTTGTTCAATGTTTGGTTTTCTTACGTAGTAAAGACCATTGCTCGACTTTTCTGCAGAAAGTATAAGTTCACCTGACTCGTTGCGAACTAAAGCACGGTTGTTGTTGAACGAGACGGTGGCTCCATGTGAAGTCATTTTAGGTACCGATAGTAAATTGGTAGAAAGGGAGGGTACATACAGGGCGTTTTCCAGATGTACCCGTCGTTTTCGTTCTTGATCAGAAAATGTAATTGTTCCTTCACCCAAAATTTCTGTAGAGTGATTTTCTGATGCAAATTGGAGTTTTCTTTGTTATAGGTCATGTGTGAGGTACAACCACTGTCAAGTACCCAGTCATCCTGGTTGTTTCGTGTTGAACTAAGAAAACATTCTTCAGCAAATAGGGAATCAGCGTTTTTGTTAGTGTTTTTGTTTTTCTTCCAGCAGTCAGAGCAAACTTTGTGTGTCTTCTTCTGAAAGATTCTTCTTCCCGTTCTTTTACATATTTTGCAAGAAGCGAAAAGTGCGTTTTCTTCTTGTTGTTGTTGGCCAGGTTCGTAATTATCATTGTGATGACGAGCGTCGCTCTCTTCAATTATTTTTATTTTTAGTTCTTCCGGCTTTGGCAATATGTCGCGAGACTCTATAGCAACGCGAAAGTTTTCGTACTCTGAGGAAAGGCTGTAGAGCATCATGATAGTTAGCAAATCCTCATTTATGGTGACATCCATGTCAGCGAGCTTATCGATGGTGTCCATAAACTTGTTTAAGTGTGTACGAACATCACTGCTTTCTAGTTTGGTCAGAATAAGTTGCTTTAATAATGTGGCCTTACGAGCAGGGCCTTTGCTCGCATGTATTTGTTTCAATTTGTACCACAAGTCTTTCGCAGTCTTACATTTCTTAACCTCTTTTAGTTGGGAAGGAGCAATGATTAGAATTAATTCTGCCTTGGCCTGTTTATCTGCTTCGACCTCAGTCGTATCTGCTTTTTCGTCAAGCGGAGTTGAGACATACTTCCATAGCTTACTTTTTACCAATACAGCTTCAGCCTGTATTGCCCAAGTATCATAGTTATCCTTATCAAGTGGATCAATGTGATATGTTGCTTTAGACATATTTATACCAAAAAAAATCTTACGAAAATATTTTCGCTATAATATTGCGTCGTGACAACTTTTCATTGTTCGGAACCACGCTCTGCTACCATATGAACTTTTGTAATGTGGAAAAGTTCTAAAACGATAAGAATAATATAAACATCTTGGTTAAAGCATATAAAACGTTGTTTTATTATAATTTTAAGAAGTACAAGTTAGCAGTTAAAACAAATATATCTTTTCAGTGTTCTAGGAATAATAACACCAAGTAACTATAGCAACCAAACCATAGATTGTAATACCAAAGAGACGACATCCATAGGTACAGTCTCTTTACAGTAGAGCATAATTTTGCTAGCATGGAATATATAAGTGCCACGGTTCGATAGTTGTCGCACCTCTTCGTCGAGCCTTTCTTGTGCAAGGGTATCAAAAGAGACTCCTTTCAATCCTTAGGCCATCTTCCCGTTGTCCAGAGCTGATTACACAGATCCTTTAAAATTTGGGTTCCAGTGTCTCCAAGATGTTTTAGCTCTTCAGCAAATATAGTGTCTCTGCCGGCTGATTTGTTTGACTTACGTTTTCTTAGAGCATCTCTTACTTCAGATTCAAGGATTTTCGGCTCTAGAATCAGGTTTTCATCCGGTATCATTGAAGGTTCGTCTAAGATCGACTGTACCATCTTTGTACAGACCCTCGCAGTATAGTCGCCACCTTTTTGTGACCTGGTCTATTTCAGTTAATAAGTTACCCTGATCATCTTCAATAGCCCAAGTTTTAGATTTGAACTCCCGAGTAATGCCTTTGACTTTCATAAAAAAGTCTTTCGTATGTAAAGTCTGTGCATGCTCCTCAATGTCATATAGAATTTGAATACTGATTGTGATCTCTGCGACATAAGCGTTGAACCTTTGCTGACAGGTACCGATATCGAGTTCGTTTGGGAGTCACCTCTAGCTAGTACATTTTTCCTCTCATCATCTTAATAGCATTCCACGTCTCTTCTGAAATCCAAACCTTCCGCGGACGGTCTGTATTCTGACACTGTCTTTTCGCGCTGCAATGATTATGCCTTTTATTCTCGCCCAGTTTGTATCTACGTCAGAATTCCTATCCATCTGAAAAAGTTTGGCTTTGTCATTGAAGCTTTCCTCGAACGCCGCGAGTGTTTGAGGTGCGGGTCGACTTTGATGCTTTACTATAGCTCGTTGACATCTTTTAAGTTTGACTTTGATCTCTGCCACCAAGAGTTTATGATCACTTCCGCAGTCAGCACCCGGGTAGGTCTTTGTGTTACTTATGCAGGATCTCCACCGCTTTGCCACCGCGATATAGTCAATTTGGTTCCTAAAGCGATCTCCTGGCATCACCCACGTATACAGGCGTCGTGGGTGGTTCAGCACAAGCAAGTATTCATAATAGTGAGGGAGTTCTCTGCGCAAAACTGCAGCCACATCTCGCCTCTATCATTCCTATCTCCAAGACCATATTTCCCTACTACATCTCTTAGGTGGTTATCCCGACTGGTTGATCCGACTTTTGCGTTAAGATCACCCATCACAAGTGTTATATCTCTTTTGGGTAGGTCCATAAGAATACTTTCAAGTGAACCATAGAAATCTTCAATTTCTACTTCTGATGACTGGCCTGTGGGTGCGTACACAACAACAAGGTTCAGGCGACATGTTTTGGTATTTATTTTCATGGTTATTATTCTATCACTCACTGGATTGTAACCATGAATTGACTTATTGATAAGTGGCGACACACAAATACCTACTCCATTCTTACTCTCGTTCTCTGGCCCTGAAAAGTATAGAGTATGGCCAGTTGGGGTGTTTTAGAACCCAGATCCTTTTGTGCGTTTCAGTAATAGCGAGTATCTCTAGCTGGTAGGAGATTTGTTCTCGACCTGAACTCGACCTCTCTTCTTTACCTGGTTGTAGCATGCCCTGGACATTCCATGTCCCGATCCTGATCTTCTTCCGAAGCTGTTTTGTTGTCACCAGTAGCATTCTGTCCGCACTGAGCCTGCTGAGTCGCTACAGTGGAACCAGTAGCATACTTCCCATCATGTGACCTGGAATCAACATGGCGCCGGGTGGTAGCCGGATTGCATGCCATCGATATCTCATTTCCTTGTACTTTAATTACGGGTTTCTTGGGAATATAGTGCAGTGATTTCCCCTTGCCTTCTGCACCGCAGTGATGCTATGCGTAATCAGAACGCCCTGCTGCCAGCGCCCGATATACGGATTAGGTGAAATACTGTTCCGGACCCCCAATCTCCCTAACTGCTTGTCGACCTATATCTCCATGGGGTTAGTTACCACAATCTTGATGATAGGTTACTCGACGTAACAGGGTTCACCGCGAGTTGGCTGGGAGTGGAGTTGGCGGAGAGAGGCTAAGTGACAGTTCTTGACCCAGGGTCCCAGAGTCATATATGACGTATCATCCACCCTTGAACCCCTAGGCTTGCTAGTAGGATCTTTAACCCCAATAAGAAGGAAGGAAGACCTTCTTTTTTATCACATCGACCACAACTTTGACGCTTACAGTCAAATATAGATAATCAGTGCTACCAACACAAAATAAATAGGAATGTGTTGCCCTTTGTTCACATTTATATGATATCAATAATAATAATTGGTAACCGGAAATAGATAATTGTCTACAATTAAAGAATATCGATTTAGATATGAATTTTGATACCCCTAAATAAGTATCGAAAATCGATAAATCGCTTTTAAAATATCGACTAATTATATCGATTAATTTCTGAAAAAATATCGATATTTTTTACCTATTTTTTATATTATTTATTTATTTTATTCATTACTGGCCGGCCAGATGGTATTTGGTTAGATTCGCTTTCTCCTATCGATGTGAAGAAGTTATTAAATGCATTTGCTATTGTTTTGGGATTATATTTTTTGTTATTTTTTAAAAGGTAGTAGAGAAGTACCTAAGTATATTCCGTGGTAACTACACTACGTGCCTCGCAGTTCGTGTTAGAAAGATAATGTACCTACATACTTACATAAATGATTTATTTCAGTCAACGTAAGAAAAGCAAGCATCGATGGTAAAAACTAATTAAAATCTTAACTAATTAAAGTCTTTACTTATTATAATCTTATTTTAAGGGTTAAACCCTTAAAATTTTAATTAAAATAATTAGTGACTGTCGGTCGTAGTCGTAGGTATCGGTTATCTCGTACGTATACATACATAATAACACAAGCTCACACATATGCTAAGGTTGGGGCTAGGAGGCTGCTGTAAAGTTAAAGTATATTTATTTTCCTCTTCACATAATTTTTTTAGGTTGCGAATTGTTTAGGATTATTTATATAGTTACGTAAACTTTACGTAGGTAAGCCTACTTGAGTAGATATAAATATGCTCATGGTGGGTTGATGGCTTCATAAAATCAACACAAAAGTATTTTTCTTTGAGATTTATTTGTACGCAACAAGTGCAAGAGCCCGCGGTGATATCTTCTCATTGAATATCTTCTTATACGCACATTTCTCAATACCTCGCTCTCGCAAAAACATCAATCTATCAAACAGAATCAAATTCTCGGCCACTTCCTGAACAGCTTGCTGTAGCAATACGAAGATTCCAGCTTTTTTGAGTGTAATAGAATTGGTAATCTGTTGCCATATGTGCCTCAGTTCGTGTAGGTCGAACTTTCTGTATTCTGTACAAGTGGCGCATGCAGGATCGTTGCTGATGAGAGAGAAGCCATAGACTGCGCTCTGTATATAGCTCTCGAAGTTGTTCTCCATTTCTTTCGTTTTCACTGCTTTCCGTTTGTTGCGTTTTATTTTACAGTTATCTGGAATTAGAGCGTAGAATAAATACTTTAAATTAAATATTACTTTTATCTTGTGAGTGACACGTCGAACATTAAGACATACCAACGCTACTTTTTATTCGATGATTTAGTGTATCTATAGAAACAACGCGAGCGAAGCTGCGCGCAGAAACCAGATTAGAATATTTGATATTTTAAATAAATGTGATGGAGGAGGCGCAGGGCTGCTATTTATGGTGTCGTATGGGGAAAGTTTTTGTTCCTCAGTGGAAGTCAGTGAGATATGAGCAACTAAGAGCAACAGCAGTGTGACACTCACGAGCATGCGCATACAACTGCAAGGCAGCTCGCGCCAGTAGGTTGAACACCAGATGCTGTAGACCCTCGTCCACGCAGGCAGGCTGCGCCCCCAGACGCAGGAAGGGTACTCCCATCACCTCCCAGCAGGAGAGCCGCTCAAACACTGACCTCATGCTGGAGCTCAGGGGGAAATTCGGGAAGCGGCCGCTCACCTGCAAATGTTACTCATCATTGGTTTGTTGATATCTACGGAAGATGTTTTAGTCGGATCAGTAATATAACTGATCCCTATGTAAAAGTAAAAAGATTTTATTTTGCCCGAACCAGAACAGACACCTATAGGATCATACCATAGCGCTGGTCTTCCGTGGAGACCGTGGTGCGTAAGGTGGCCTCATACACACATACAACGAATATGTCAATTTAAAGAACAACAACTAAAACTATGAACTTTCGTGTGAGGCTGAATGATCTTTACGATACCTACAGTAATTTTAAAATCACTTCGGTGTAACGGGTAACGGGATATTAACATTATTTACCGTTAATTTGAGATGGGAATTGACGGCCAAATACGAAACTATTAGTCAGAGAAAAGTCATGAAAAGAGTCACAGGCTCAATAAATGAGAAATTAAAAACAGCATACATATTTTTTAATGGAATTTTTCATTAAGTTTCACGAGGATTTTTTCGAGGACAAAATTAAAATACATGCTAATGCTATGTACCATATACTGGCTAGCACACCACTTGTTCGACTTGACTTGACTTCTTTGTTATTGGCAATATGTGTCTGGTTTGCCACTTTTCTGCCAGTGTCCAGTTCATGGAAATTTCTTAGTCATGGAATGGAGGCGGGATTACAACAATAATATGAGCGGTAAATTTGAAAAACACCAATCAGATTTTTACTAAGAACACAAATTAAATTATAAACAGATTAAAAACAACATAAATATAGTTATTAAAAACAACACAAATATAGTTATATAAAGAAGATATTTACAATTTTAACTTATTTAAATCAGAACTTTCATTTACATTTATATTAAAACCAGATGAAACTAATTGTGTCAATTTAGCGGCAACGTTGGACGGTAAGTTTTCAGGGTTCGAAGTGATAATATTTATTAATAATGTGAGGAGGTAATAGACACCTATTAGACTCTCACTGTGAGGAAGTACTTTGTTGGCCTTTAAACCACAACCGTTTGGAAGAGAAGAAGGGGGGTTGGAAACTATTCCTCGATGAGAAGCTGTATCGTAGGACTTGCTAAGAGGGGCTCGAGAACGGGGAGAAGAAAATACAGTCTTAAAATGAGACTGGGAAGCCTTAGGGGCAAAGGAATAGCTATGATTTGAGGACAAAATATAAGGAGAGGGAGAGAACAGCTCCTGAGAGGGAGAGAAAATCTGCTGGGAGAGTGGGAATTGCTCCTGGGCAATTTCCGAATAGGAACGCGAAACCCTTGGAAATTGTGTGGCTGTGCCTCCTCAAATGATACAGCATTGGAAGCGATCACAGATTTAATAGATTTTTGCCTTACTAGTTCGGGGCAATTTTTACTAGTGGCAAAATGCTTACCTGAACAATGCAAGCAAGAGGCCTCGGTCTCAGATATATCGCAGCTATCGCCAGTGTTCCTGGCCACAACGAAAACAGCGGGGTTTCGATCTGCATTAGACTTTAGTATGTCCATAGCGGCAACAGGAGAAGCTTCGGATGGTGGGGAACTGATAAATTTCGACAGGAATCGAATTATAAAATAGGAAAACCCTTGCTGATAGAATTTGTCCTTGAAAAGTGACGACCACGGATTGGGTCGGAACCCAAGAAACCTTACCATCCTCAATTTTTTTTCTATTCAATCTTCGCGCTTTTAATTTAAAACTTTAGCCCCTACAGGATTCGAAACGGATTCCACAAATTCCTCCATGGAGAGGTCAGTGGGAACGCCTCTAATGACGCCCATACGGGTAACATTGTAGTTGGGGATGACAGCATGTAATTTGTGCAATGAAAGGGTTGGAGAGATTATAAAAGAATTAGCGTCTTTGGCAGATGAGAATACGACGCTAATTTTATTACGGCCTACACGTTTTACCCCACCGGGGATAATATTTTCAATTTTTTTTTTTTAATTCGCCAAACTGTATTGTCTTTATGGTTGTACCCGCGGATTAATCTGTATCAGTTCTTGAAACATGGACCACATATGGACCCTTATCAGTCGAGTTATATGATTGGATAGCCCCAATCACAATGGATGGGTCAGTATAGACAGTCTGAATAGATGGAACAGACAAATCAGGTGAAGCAATTTTTTATTGGGCGTGTGAGCCGACTGCTGAATATCGTTTCTTTCTAAAATTTTACGTTTAGTCGAATGAGATTCGGACAGAATAGGGGGAGGAACAGGGTCAGGTGGAACAGGTGTCGGCTTCTCAGCCGGCTCCAAATCATCATTTGAATCCATTTTTATTTGGAGGTGCCAATCACAAAGGATTTTTGTGACGTCCTCCCAAAGAATATGATGAAATAGGTGAAATTGCAGAAACTACGTTATCTACCTACCAATACCTTAGAAAAACAACACAACACACATCTGAATCAAATTGGTGCATTCAAAAAGCAATAAATTTGAAATTTCCCACAAAAACTCTCCAAACACCCCACTTGTTCGAATAGATTATTCAAAAAATTTACATTGATGCTTAGTAGGAGTATTCAAGCAAAAATACAGGTGTCTTATTTTTTTAAAAATCAATCCTCTCGATTTCTTGCAATATTAAATGATAAAAGAAAACTAAATCCATGCAGTTTTTATTTTCGAATAAATGGAGGTCATGTCTCCTTTCACGACTTTTCTCTAACTCTTATGGTTTCGGATTTAGCCATCCACTCCCATCTCCAAATGCCATCCTGTCTGTATAGTATACTAAAGGGCAAGCGTGCCCTCAGTAGGCCACAAAGTTTTCGCTCTCCAATAAAGAAATAAATGGAACCTTTAAAAAAACTATTGTTTTTTACTTACCTGTACAAAAGTAAGTTCCTAGTTTCAGCAAAATATTTTTTGAGATAAAAAGCAGTCTATGTTTCTCCCCTTATTACTAATAATAAATAATAAGTATAACTTTTTATCTTTGTCAACTTTTCATAAGATACGTCATTTTAGGTAAACTGAGGCCCAATGTAAGGTTCATCGGGCCTGGGGAACATTCCTACTCGAGCACTACTTTTGATCTAAATAATAAGTGAAATATATCCATCATAATATCCGTACCTCCCGCATCTTATGGTAACAGCACGGCATAAGAACCAATGCTTGTGCATCCGAACTCTTCAGAAATATATTCAATGCGTCTATCGTCAGATCTGCGCAGGAGTGCAATCCTGTGATACAGTAATGTTGCTGACCGAACTTATCTACTACGAATCTCTGCACGGCGTGTTGTGAGGTCGCGCTGACCGTGTATTTGACGTATTTGACGGACTCTAGAGAGTTCTCGTAGTACTTGCGCTGTCGTTTTTTGGCGTTGACATAGTGTTTGTCATTGCACTCGAGGCCTAGGACGTTGTAGGCGGTGGTTTCGTATATCCTCTGGTCGAGATATCCCTGGAAAAAGATAACGGTTACCTACTTGTTTTAGTCATCCCAAACAAAGTTGAATAGTTATTTATCTATTTCGTTCCAAGGCGTATGACACCAGTTATCAAGAAGAGGCAGGTTCGATTCCCATCGTACATAGACATGTAGGTATTGCATAATCCGAAGATTTTTTTTTCGGAATTCGTTGACTGCAAGCTCGGAATAATTTTCTTATTCCGTGTATCATCATCATCATCATCAGCCCATACACGTCCACTGCTGGACATAGGCCTCCCCCGTATGACGCCACAAATAGCGGTTCTGAGCCGCCTCCATCCATCGACTCCCTGCGACCGCTACGATGTCGTCGGTCCATCGAGTGGTTGGTCTCCCATGTAGGGGGGGATTTGCCATAATCACCACGCTTGGCAGGCGGATTGGTGATCGCAGTGTTGGTGTTTAAAGATACTCAGAAGGAAGCTGCTGCCCTTCCTCTGGTAGGTTCCCTTAGTCGGCTCTTACGACATCAACGGGTCGAGTTGGAGGGGTCCATATTCGTACGCCGCGGCCCCACGGCCATTCCGTTTATGTACTTAGTTATTTAATGTTGGTTGATAAGTAAATTTCCATAATGTTAGACAAATCAAACCGCAACTAGTCTAGCCATGCATCTGCAGATCGTACAAACATTTGTCCCACAGCGGGAATCGAACCCGCAACCTCCTGCAACGCAGGCGGACTTTCGTTCACTACGCCACTGAGGTCATCATGAAAAAATATTTGCACTAGGTATAATATGTATGTATTTTCTCTGATAATGTGTAATTTTTATGATGAGATACGTAACGAACCTACTATCTACGTACGTACGTACAATCTAATAGGTAAGTAGGTAGGTTAGGTATATAAAACCTAAGCAGTTTCGTTTTCGTTTGTTTTCTAAGATGTCGAACAATAAAGAGCCAATGTCAATGAGTGGGCGAAAACTATGAAATTACAGGTCTCTCCTGTATTTCAGGTAGGATGGTGCTTGGTAGGTACAAAAGGTGACCTAACTATAGGCCTCACCAGTCAGCTTCACCAAGGCACTTCGTTTGGAGCATGCACTACTCACTACTACTCACTAGCCCCGCTCCAAAGTCCACCACGGTACTACAGCCGACGTGTTCGCAACACTCCTTTATTTCCTTCGCTAGATACATCACTTCGTGTTTCTTCTTACGACCGAGAGGCACGTTGGCTAGTCCTTTCAATTCCAGCTCGTCGTTTTTTTCGTGCTCTTCGTAGCTAACGATGGACACTGAATTTAAGTATTTGCAGAAAAAACAATAACATTTAGTCTACAACTAGTACACTAGCCAAACTTGAGGTAGAATGTCGGTAAGGTGTCGAGTTTTAGATATAATTATATGCAATATTTATTGATGGAATTATCTCCAATCGACAAGTAATTGCGTATAAAAAGACGCGGCAACAGAGTGGATTTCAGGTAAAGTATTGGCGTTTTGTTATCAAACATTCTATATACATCGAGTTTGGCTAGTGCATACAAGGTTATTGGTAAAATCACTGACACTGCGTGAACTGCCGGTTCTGCCCATCACGACTCTGTCTTGAATTAACAGTGGATGTGGGAGTGGGAGTTCTGTCTTTTTGTAATTCATTGAGTTCCAAACAAACGTGTTTTTTAATTTTTTATCGGAGCTGAAATCTTTTTTTTTTTTTAAGAATTAAGATTGACTAATCTCTGGTTTTCACGAATGTGTTCGTGACGATGATGGCCAGATCCTGCTGTTCTAGCAGTGTCAGTTAATTACCAATAATCCTGTATATCAGTGGTTCCCAAAGTTGACTGGGCTCAGACCCTATTAACAAATATATAAAAAATTGGTACGAATTTGGCAAGTGATCTACAATTGCTATACAATATAAATATTATAGGCGAGCAGAGCGAGCCGCGAAGTTTATGGTTTTCTATAAATATAGAAATAAGCGTGTTTGTAAAGAAAATAAATAAATAATAAGGGTTTCGTTTGTAGCAGTTTACAGAGCTGTATTTAATACTATTTTGTAGTCATCGCGTAAATAAAGCACAATACATGGACTTTGTTAGAGAACTCTTGTAACTCTTGCACACGCCGTCCGTTAGTCAGTGGCCGTCCGGCTGTTGGCCCGGTTGGTCAGTAAATCGTCCTCCATTTCAGGAGCCACATAATATTCGCTTGCGATCCACCAGTGGGTCGAGAACCATAGTTTGGGAACCACTGCTGATTAAAAGTTAGATTACAATAGTTTTTTTTTTTCAAACAATGGAGCTCTTTAGTTCGAGAAGGCGAGGTACTGTTGCCAGGCTTTTATGCTGAAATTTTTTCTACTAACTGCCAGTTAAACTTACGTATAAAATCAAGAATATGATCTAGTTTATTACTGTCTCAGTATACACACAAAACTTTGTTTTATTTACCTATTTCTCTCAGCCCAATCGCAGCATAAGTTTTAAGTGGTTAACTTTTAACGATTAAATTTAATTTGTGTTAAGTTTTTGAGAATTTAACGCTCTACCGATTATCGAAGTTAACTTTTAACTAACGAATTAACCATTCATGAAGTTAACTTTTGGATTAAAGATGCGCGACTGCGAATTATCTATCTAGTCGAATGATGAACAACTAGTAATTTCCTTCTTCGACTTGAATATTAGTAATGTACAAATTTTCAAAGTCGAATGAAACTACTAATAAGTAATTACTAATTTCTCTACGAATGGATCATTCATGGCTCCGATTCGACTTTGTTAGTCGACCGATGGTTTTGAGTGATGAATGAATTATTCGTCGCTCCTGCGGGGATTGCATCGAAACCGACTCAGGCAGTCGAACGAATGACTTGCGATTAGACGACCAAATTAGTTACTAATTTGCCGTAGTCATTCGAATCGTTCGAATGACTTGTCAAGTCGAATAATTCGAATGAAATCATTTACAGTCGCGCATCCTTATTTTGGATTAACTGTGCCCACCTAGGTATTCCTACAGTCTATAACAAAAAGTACCTACCTGAGTGGTAAACCGGACTTACCTTACTTTCATCTCCCTCGCACTCGTATAAAACTCATTCAAGAACGGATTCCGTGTCGCCAACGTGCTAAGCCCCGCTTCACAAACATCACCATCCTGAAGACCGCTGAGGTCAATCGCGTCAAAGACGTTGTTGAGGAGGACGTCGGTGTTGGGAGTCGTGCAGAGGAACTGGTAGCGGCGGAAGAACAGGCTGGCTGCTTCGAAGTATTCCTCCGCTGTTAGGAAGGCGGGAGGGAGGCTCATGTTGTACGCAATGATGCTGGAATAGGTTCTTATGTTATGATATGTTTAAATACGTGTGGGTGTTCAATTATCAAGTAGATATTTTAGGCAGGTATTCTTCAAAAAGGTACTTATTTAAAAGTCTACAATCTTTGACAGAACTTTTCTGTTAAGTAGGTACATACTTCTTTTTAATCTATCCTCGGTAAAAGTCAGCTGAGACCAACTTGTTTTGGAGAATCATTTTATAAGTGTCTTAATACTTCTCTTTAATGTCAGACAAATTGATGTGATGTGTTTTTGAATGATTCTTTTTGCCAATAAACTAACACCCATTCTATGCTAATAAATGATGATTATTCATAGTTGTCTTATGTATGACCCTTACCTACCCCCACACAACTTATATACCTACCTACTAAAGTCATCGGGATATTTAGGTAGGTAGCTACTAGATATGATTTGTATTTTGACTCCTTTAATATTTCACAATTGATAAAAACCACACATAGTTAAAATATCCACCAAATAGGCATAAATCACCTGAAACCATGGGTGACACCAGGATTAATAAGGTGCATAAAGCATCGGGACAAACTTCGCCTAAAATCGCGTAAGTCACCAGATGAAATCAACCAAATTATAAATAAAAGATGTAGGACTTATTATAAGAAAATTATGAGAAAAGTGAATCTAGCCTATTATGTATGAACAGGCACAATTTGAACAGGCTAATGGGGATGTTAGGAAAACATGGAAAGTTATCAATGAAATAAACTTTAAGGTAAAGAAGGCTCCACCACAAGACCTCATACAAGGAACATTAAATCGACCTACAGTACAAAAAATTATTTTGGGTTCATCATTGAACCAACTGAAAGACTGACCTTAATAAACTCCCTCAAAACCAACTGTTCTATAGGGTGGGACAACATCTCTTCTCGAATAATAAAAGAAAATAATGAAGTCCTAGTCCTCACCTTAGCTGCAACCCATCTGTTTTCCCTTCAAACAAATCTATCATCGTGCCTATCTATAAATCTCGAGATAAAAAAACGCCGAGTAATTACAGGCCCATATCTAGGTATATTACCAGCTTTCTCTAAAATTTTAGAAAAAGTTATTAATAATAGATTAGTTAAATATCTGGAAGGTTTTAATTTAATTTCTAAAAACCAATTTGGGTTTCGGAAAGGACGCTCAACGGCAGATGCAGTTTCTGAACTAAATTATTACATAGTAGACTGCCTCGATAGGTGTCAAATGTATAGGTATTTTTATAGACATGGCAAAAGCATTCGACACTGTGTCGATTCCTTTACTTATAGACAAGCTAGAAGGCCTCGGAATACGCGGAGAACAACTTGTAATGTTTAGAAGCTACCTGAGCGATAGAACGCAGTTTGGTAAGATTGGAGCTTACACCAGCAATGAAATACCTGTAACATACGGAACAAAGGGCTCTATCATTTTCCCGACTCTCTTCTTGGTCTCTATGAATCATATCTCTGACCTAAAAATAAAAAACTAAGATTATAGCATTCGCTGATGATACAGTATTATTATTCCCAGATAGTTGGCAAAAACTGTTCAAAATGGGTTTGACATCTTAGCTAAAACTCTCTGCATGAACATCCTAACTTTAAACGCGTCTAAAACTACATACATTAGCTTCTCCCTCCATAAAACTGAACAACCAAACAGTTCTTAGTAGGTATGTTATAAGTGCCCACTCTAGTCAATGTCTATTATCGACAAGAGAATATTGCGCCTGCCCCATTCTAGAACGAAGTACCTACCTCCACAAAATACTTGGGTGTCACTATTGACCAACACATGACATACTTTGCACATTATTAGCTCTATCACAGCTAGAGTACGCAAACTGATCGCAGTTTTCAGGAACATTAGACACGTAGCGAAGGAAAACCAGATCAAGACCATCTATTTCGCACTCTGTCAGTCCTTGTTGTTATATTGTATTAGATCTTGGGGTGGAGCTGCAAAAACGCATCTACTCAGAATCAGAATCAATAACTTTATTTCTTTAGGCTTACAAAATAAGCACTTAGACAAGTCAAATTGTATACTATAAACATAGTTATTATTATCAAATAAGAAATAAGGTGTTATTCACTTCAATTTTTTATTTCAAATTTCTATTGTGAACATCCCACTTTTCAAAAAGCTATCTCTATTTTTGTGCGTATACATAAGATTTTCATAGATGTACTGCGATATTACTGTCAAAATATTTATTTCTTTAAATAATTCCCTCAAAGAGTCGCGTGGCTTTAATTTGTAAATTGCGCATACCGCTCTTTTCTGGAGAACAAAGATAGTCTGGATGTCAGCTGCCTGTCCCCAAAGCAAAATACCATAAGACATAATACTATGAAAGTAACTGAAATAAACTAACCTAGCTGTATCTTCATCGGTAATAATTGTACGAACTGCATAGGCTGCTGAACTAAGTCTGCCTGCGAGAGCATCAATTTGCGGTTTCCATTGAAGAGTGGAATGAATATGTAACCCTAAGAAAACGGTAGAGTCTACAAAGTGAACAATCTCATCCTTTAGCATTATCTTAGTTGGAAATTCTTTTACATTTGGTAACATGAATTTAATGCACTTTGTTTTTTTAGCATTGAGTAAGAGGTTATTGGCGGTGAACCCATCTAGTACGTGTGAAAGCGCATCATTTACATCGTCATAATTACATTTATTTCTGTCAACTTTAAAAATCAGTGAAGTATCATCAGCAAATAAGACTATATCACACAGATCTATTGCTAAAAAGGGGAGATCATTTACGTATACTAAAAATAAGAAAGGACCTAATATTGATCCTTGCGGGACGCCTAATTCAACTTTTGAGCCCCTAGATCTTTCTTTACCAATATCTACTTTTTGAACTCTATCAGATAAATATGATTGCATAAGGTCCAGTGCCTTGTTTTGAATTCCATAGTGTTTCAATTTTCCAATTAATGTAGCATGATCTACACAATCAAAAGCCTTAGAAAGGTCACAGAATATACCAATAGCGTTTTTTGCTTTATCCCAGGCATCCAATATATGCTTAAGTAAAACTGTACCAGCATTGGTTGTTGATCTACCCTTGGTGAAGCCAAATTGATTTTTATGGAGTAGCCTATTAAGGTTGAAATGAGAGGACAACTGAGTGAGAATAATTTTTTCAAAAATTTTACGTATTGCTGGAAGTATTGAAATTGGTCTGTAGTTGGCCGGATCAGTGTGACTTCCAGATTTAAAATGAGGAACCAGTTTACTATATTTCATGAGATCAGGAAAAACTCCTGCGTTGACACAACTATTGAAAATAAAGGCCAAACAAGGAGCCACTTCCTTTATAATTGAACTTAGTACTTTGGTTGAGATACCCCAGAGATCCTCAGTATTTTTGATGTCAATAGACTTAAACGTTTTGACTACTTTGGCATTTACATGAGTAAATATAAAGACCTCTTTACATTTTTCAACAGATGATTCTAATAATTCAACCGCCATCGAAGGGGAGGAGTTTAAGAGTCCGGGTAACAACTTTAGGGATATCGGAGAAGAATGCATCAAAAGCATCGGCAATATCCTTTTCATGTATTAGAATTGAATTATTAATTTTTAACCTTATTTCTCTGTTACGTGGCTTTGATTTACTAGTTTCGTTATTTATTAGTCTCCATGTTGCTTTTATTTTATTAGATGAGTTTACAATTTTTTTCCTCAAGAATAGGCACTTTGCTGTGTTGCAGACTTTCTTAAATGTTTTCGAGTAGTTGGTTACATACAAGAGAAACACAGGATCATGTAACATAGCTTCTCTAGCACCATAAAGATCGTATAGTCTATTCCTACTTCTATAAATGCCGGGAGTGGCCCAATCAGTAAACCCGACCCTGTCTCTAACTGTGCATGTTTTAAGTTTGAATATTCCACTGTGTTCTCTGTTTATAACATTAAAAAGATTGGTAAATAGAACATTAGGGTCATCAGAACAAGATATATTAGATACTGCTAGTTCCACTTTACTTTGAAAATTCTTTATACGGCTCTCTGTAATAGGCCTGTAGGTATATTCCTTAACATTGTTTCTATCATTCAAATTATAACTAAAGTTAACACTCTGACCATAATGGTCTGATTTGAAATGCTTGATTAATGTTTTGCTGGTTGGAGATTCACTACAGTCAATATTATCTAAACAAGTGGCAGATGTTAGGGTAACCCTAGTTGGGTCAATAAAAGTATGTTGTAAACTAAAGCATTTGAATAAATTAAGCAATCTATCGGCAAGGGGATTCGCTAAAATATCTATATTAAAGTCGCCACAAACAATGAGATTCTTTTTACATGAAAATACTTTCAGCAAAACTTCTTCCATACTACTTTCAAAAGCTACCTGATTTGCATCGGGGGGGGGGGGGGGGGGGGGGCGGTACACACACACTATGATATGCCGCTCCAGTTCCACACATGAAAGTTCAATAGTCCTCTCGATAGTGAGGTTTACAATATCTTTCCGTTCTTTACATTTTAGACTATTTATAACTATAATTAGAGAGCCACCACGTATAGCAGCCTTTCTTTTGTAGGAACTTTCAAAACAATAGTTATGATAAAAGGGAAGTAACTGATTCTTCACAATCCAGTGTTCTGTTAGGCACATAACATCTACATTTAAATAATTCAAAAATAGTTCTAATTCTAGGATTTTGCTGGGTAAGCCTTGTATATTCTGATGGACTATATGAAGTGTTTTTTGCTTTCCCGTTTAAATTTGTATTTACTGACACGATCGCTTTAATGCCCTCATTAGTTAGTACTAATGAGGGCATTAAACTACTACTAACTACATATACAGGCTCGTCAGGCAACTGCGTTATACTATTTATAACGGGATCAAAAATATTATATGCTAACAATTTAGCAATTATCATTTTGTTCTTTTTGGTTAGGTACATTGTATCCCTAGTCAAAAAAGTTTTACTAATAAACTTATTAGTATCAAAAAGTAATACATCATTATGACGACATGTCATGTTGTACATCAGCAAGTTATTGTTTGATATATTTTCATTTTGCTTTGATGTCAATGAATTTGAGTAAGGGAAGGAGCAAATAATCAGTTTCCCTAGTCCATTCTGTACCTTTTCTAGAAGTACCTCAACTAGCCTAATCAACGCTGACCGTTTTACATAAATTTCACCAAGCTGAACAATTAGAGTGGTGCTTTTATTCAGAGAGTTATCTTTCTGAATACAATCCGTAATTACATTAATATTAGCATCTGGATAGCAATTGTTTACAACATTTTGTACTAGTAAGTCACTAAGTATCAGACCCATCCCAGCACCTAACTTATCCGAGTATATCACAGTCTTCGGTGTTTGTTGACTGTGGTCTAGATCTAAATCCTTAAGGCGCATACAAAGGCAAATGACCTTGGGCATTTGGCAGCCTAGCGGGGATACCACGCGCCATCTATGGAGCAAGTAAAACGCGCGCGCGGTGTCCTCCACTGCAGTTAGATGGCGCGCACTAGTGTAGTACATACGTAAACACAGTACACAGAGTAATGATGATCAGAGATACCCCTTGAGAGAAACTGTCCAAAGGAATAATAATTGTCTAAAATATTATATGATGTATATGAATATAGGTAGGCTTAGGATTAAAACATTACTACACAAAATATCTTTTTAGTAAAACAAATATTATTAAATTTATTTTTGTTGAAGTTTTTATTAATATTGATGAGAACACTCGGCATGATAAAATAAATTCACTATCTTGTGTAAAAAATTATATTCGTCCTTGTTTTCAGTGCTAGGTAAGTGGTTGTGGTAACTAGTTATGATGTGGTAAGTTGATCTGGAAAGAAGTAATTTAACGGAACCCTTAATCTTCTTTTACTGAAAAATAAAGAAATTTATATATTTAATGGCCCGCAAGAAAAAATATTCTCTAAGTGAAAGGTAGTAGGTAGGCAATTGATAGAATATGGTTGGTAAACTATGTAATAATAAGAAAAATACGTAATATGGTATCCAAATATAGGAAAAAAGGTATATATGAAGAAAAGGTCAAAATTAGACCAAATTTCAGTTTTTTATTAAAAAGGGGGTCAAAGGGCCAGGGGGGAAACATTTTGTTTTCGAAATTATATTGATCCTCTACAAGACCCAACAAAATATTTTCTTTCAAGTCACTTCGCTTGGGAGATACAAACCGAGGGGAGTTTTTTTTTTTGGGGAAAGTGGGGTGATTTTTTTTCCAATTTGAGTAGAAAACCTCTATACGGTCCCGCAATCGATACTCCTCTATCACATCGGCATCTGGGAGCGAGATTGCTCCCAGATGCCGATGTGAAAAGGAGGGATTTTTTGTTGGCAAGGGGGCAATAATTTTATCGCATTCCAAATTACTTGTCCTCTTCTATAAAATCCCCATAAAAAAATAATAATATGGCTCTGCTTGGGAGCCGCACTAGAGGGGGGAAGAAGGGGGGCAAATCTCGAAAAGTCGGAATTTTCCCTAGGTCCCATAAAATCCCTTTATACATTTTCGCAAAAAAACATACTTACCTACCCCTCCACCATCAAATATCAGTGCTTTATTTCCTTTAGACCTTATAGGGGACATGGACTGTTGGACACGTCACAAAATTAAAATTACATAAGTAAAACAGGGAAATAAAGTGATCACTTTGATTTTTTGTTCACTTCAATCTTTTTAAGGAAAGAAGCGAACAAGAAACCTTTACCTTGTTAGGTTGTTAGATTTCGAGTTGGAGCAAAAGTCGTCCCATGCTCTTTTATCCTCAAGATAATCTGATATTTTGTAATAAGCCTTTTTACAAAGGATATGTTTGATAGTTTGTTTGAATTTATTTATTGATAATTTTTGCAACTCAGTCACTCAGAGATTTGTTGTAGAAACGTATACATTGCCCTTTAAAAGATACACTAATCTTGTGCAGCCTAGTTTTGGGCAAAGCGAGTTTATTCTTATTTCTAGTATTTACATTATGTATGTCGCAATTTTTAGGGAATCGATCGATATTTCTATGAGTGTACAATAAGTTTTCATAAATATTTTGATATGGTACGGTCATTATATTTATTTCTTTGAATTGATTGCGCAGGGATTCTCTAGTTCCCCCACAGTAATATGCCATAAGACATAATACTAGACCTGTGTCGATCGTGATCGATCGTATCACAAAGACTCGATCACGACCCGTGCGTGATTGATCGAATCGCTAGTTTTAAAAGGATTCGATCGTTCAGTCGATCATTCTGGCGTTGATGCTTGTAAAACAAAAGTGAACCTTATGATATGAAAGTTAAGGTAGTTTTTCCCCGACAAATACGAATGATCGACCTATTGATTGAATTAATGACAGACTGCATGACAGTCAAAAAACTGAACCTTATGTTGTGACTATTATGGTAGTTTTTCACGAAAAAAAACCGTGACCCGCGACTTTCAAAACAATCGGGTCTTTCGTTCGATTGATTGAATTTGGAATCTTGTAAAAGAAATATGAACCTTATGACGTAACGGTAAGGTAGTTGTTTCCCGACAAATACGAACGATCGAGTCTTTGAGTGAGTCAATCAATTCATTCATGCAATGCAAAACAAAGTGAACCTTATGGCGTGACTGGAAAGATAGTTTTTCCCGACAAATACAAACGACCGATCGATCGAACGATAGACTACACGCACCGGCGCGGCATGGCAGTGGCAAGTCATGGGTCTTCGCGACCCGCGAAACGATCGAGTCTTTTTGATTCGATCTTTCTGCAAGTTCGATCGTGATCGATCAATTTTTGTCTACTCTTATATATATATATATATATCATCATCATCAGCCCGTACACGTCCACTGCTGAACATAGGCCTCCACCAAACGACGTCACGAATAGCGGTCCTGAGCCGCCTCCATCCAACGACTCCCTGCGACCGTTACGATATCGTCGGTCCATCGAGTGTGAGGTTTTCCCACGCTCCGTTTCGCATTGCATCGCGGTCGCCACTCGAGAACCTTTACTTCCCAACGGTTATCGGTTCTACGAGCTATATGGCCTGCCTATCGCCACTTCAGCCATATATACATATATATTATAATAATTATAACAATTACGTCAATAATTAGTAGGTACCTAACCCCCGAATACTCAAACGAATCTCAGATTTAAGCACGACTCAAGTGACGATTTTTTGACAGATTTTCATTGAAAACTGTCAAAATATTGCGACATAAGACGTGCTTACATCTGAGTTGCGTTTGAGTATTCGGCCGTAAGATACATAATTATTAGGTACTTAGTTAAAAGTTGCGCCACAGATTAGGAAATGTTACTTCGGTTGCGTGTATAAAAAGTTGGTATTGAAACACGATGCTAATAAGTCTCTGTAACGGCACTACTCTATGCATCGATGCATCGATATTAGACTATGCCTGAGAACTTGACTAGGGGACTAAGCAATTATTATTTATAAGGGCCACCATACCAACCATACTACACGGGTACTACACGGACTGCTTGGAGCAGTCATTCATACACACATACACGGAACCACTCGAGCAGTTGAACTGCTTCGGAAGATCGTGCGGTCAAGCAGTCGCCAGTCCGTGTATGTTGATCAATGGCTAACTGCCCGAGTATTCCGTGTTTGGCGGCCCTCAGATATAGGTAGCATGGTAGGTACAGGTGTTTCAGCCCTTGTTTATTTCCCATATTCTTATTGTTTCACTAAAACACAACTCCAGAAGAAATACTAAAGACAAAACACAACACAGAATTTTAGAAAATCAATTAGGTAGGTATTTCATTATTTTTGAAACTGCTTCAGATGATATTATGTAGGCATGATAATTCAAAAAGAAAAACGCGTGACGGCTGCGACAACGACGAAGACGACGGCACGATTGTTTTGTTTGGTCTGGCAACCTCGCACTCGAGCCGGCCGCTAGTTAGAGCTCGCAACGTCGCGTCTTTGCCCTCGCTCGGTCACTTCTAACATTGCCTAATCAAATTTTGCGAGCAATCGTTCGTGGGAGAGAGACGTTTTAGCAGGCGTAAATAGTTTTTTCGTTAAAACTTCTTATTTTGAGTTTATTTCAAAACAAATGGACCGGCAATTGAAGCATACGAGCTACATAAATAACTATACTGAGTTTGGTAGTAAACGAATAAGACACACCGCCAAAAAGTGTGCTCATTCACCTGAAGATATTGTTTCTCTAAACTTTTTCTGAGTGTTTACTATAACTACCGGCAAGCATTTGAAACCGGCACATAATACTTTAAGATATGTGTTACCGGATATATAAATTTCAAAGGTCCACGATCTATATTTTTGTCAAATACATGTTCGAAAAAGACGTCGTTTTCGTCTTTTCCCCTTATAATTCGCCTTAACCAGAGACGGCGCAGCTTGAACTGAAGGACCACCCATGGGTGCAATAAGTGTTGTATTGTTGCTAGAGCTATTATAGTGGGACTCGAGCGAAGGTGATGCCGCCAGCAATGCGGATGGTGACAACAGCGGTGATGGATGCACCACCTCCACAGCACCGTCTCTAGTTAAAGAATTACAGTTTGTAGGTGCCATCTCGAAATCTGTTTCAGTACAGTTATGCCGTACTTCAACATACATATACAATCACACTGGAAAGAGCCCAGTATGCTGAGTGTGAACTGCCATACTGTTTACTACAAAGTTTGCGTAACTTTATTTTCTATGGAATTCCTATTTTTAAAACTTCCCGCTTGGAGCGCTATTCAGGAATTCCATAGAAAATAACGTTACGCAAACTTTGTAGTAAACAGTATGGCAGTTCACACTCAGCCAGCATACAGAGAGCAGTGCTAAAATACTTTGGCTTTCTCCAAATACCCAATTACTCAATGAATGCAATATTATTTCAGCTAGAAAGTTATTTATACTTCAAATTATCCTAAAACAACACAAGGAACCAACAAACATAGATATTTCCAACAAAAGAAGAAAAAACTAACTTTTCAAGTCAAATTACATAAAACAAGTTTTGCTCACCATCATGCACAATTTTTAGCACCCTACCTCTATAATAAAATAAATAAAATAAAAACTCTACATAAAAAGACCTTTTATATACCAACTTGTTAACCTTTTTCATTCGGTAAATAAATATTTTTAGTATTATTATTTCGACACAGTTCCATCCGCCTCGATCACGAAACAACTGAAGTCGATGCGAGTTAGTTTTTATTGGCAGACATATCGATCGATTTATATCGTAATCTTTGGATCTACCCTCATTCTTTGTATTTTGCTACGAATGTTAACACTAACACCGGTTTCATTATCAAACGCAACTCGATCACGACACACTACACTAACGACAACACGGTGAACGCAGTCGCAGTTGATATATTACTACTTCTTCGGTTTTTGTACATTCTCACCGCAGGGTTCCAGGTTCCGGATAATTGGAAGCAATTCATGCAAATATATGCACGTTATATGCACAGTCACACTGTGACCAATTTTTGACAGACTTTCTTTGAAAACTGTTAATGGTTCACGACGACTTGAAACATGCTTAATCCGAGTTGCGTTCCAGTATTCGCAGAGGAAAGTACAACTAAATAAAAGATAATTTATGTAAAATAATATTTATTAACAGTCTCAACAATTGAACTCAGAAATAAATTACTTTCGGATCTTTAGGAACATTACACAAATATTTTCACATTTTAATGTATTGTAATCTACTGAATACAAATATTGGTAGTTTTCATATTTGTACTAAATATTAACAAACAAAGCATATGTTTTCAACAAACCACTTACGGTGTTTTCAGATAAAGGTACTTTAAAGCAACGTTTGTTCTGAGTAGTATAGCAGCTTTCATAGAAAACATATTTTTTGCAATTAATTACCACTCGGTTAATGAACGATGATTAATTAATAATTTAATATTTGACAGACTGGTCAACTAGGGATTCATAGTTCAAAATGAACCTTAAGCACATGACAATAGGCTTGACATTAATCCGATTGATATCCGTTTGAGTTCCCGCCAGTACCTACATTGTTTCTACATCTAGATTTCTGAGCTTCTTTGAGTAAATAATACAAAACAAGCAACCTACAGATCTATTACTAACAATAATAGCAACTACCTACTGCCGAAAAACACCTTTGCTTGGCAAAAGAGCTTACCTCTAGGTACCTACATGTTGAAGCAAAGTCTATATTCACAAATGTAACTTGCAGACAACAAACATACAAACAAACACAATTTAATGTTCTTAATAATTCAGGGTTCCTAGTTTGACTCATGGTAAGATAATTTTGTAAATTTTTGCCAGTAACTCATCCAAGGGTTTGATTTTCTATAAAATGCAACTGAAACGCACTTCGGAATCTTGGCTAAACCTCTACAAAAAGATAGGTCGACTTTATGATGTCGCCAGTTCAGTAAATATTCACAATCAGATTAGAATCTTCCCGACTGGATAGAACCAACCTAGAGCTCCCAAGCACGGTTCACTTGAGTCAAAACGCTCGGTGGCGTGACGTCTACTGCTGCGGACCGCTGATTTTCTCCCAAACCTCACCATCTTTCTGTAGCGTATGTCCTTTCGCTTCTCCGATGACACACTTAGCGAACCACTGGCTTTGGTTCAGGTACTTTTCACACACTTCTAATAAATCTTCCTTCTTCACTGCTAAAACCCTCTCCCTCTGCGTCTTCCAGATATCATAGGACAATCCATAGAGGAATAGATCAACACCCTTCATGTATTCAGCCACTGGCTGGTCCATCTGCTGTAGAATGGACAGCTTAGCTTCAAAGAGCGTCTCATCGTTGACCAGCCCTACATTCTTTGCCATCCAGGCCGCTGTCTCGTCGAAGACGTCGAGTGTAACCCGAGAGTTAGGATCGCGGTAGGAATAGAAGTTAAATATTCCGTCTAGCGTTAGCATGGCACCGCCGCCGTATGCGCCGTTCTGCTCTCTCACGATGGGATGGAGGTATTTGGAGGTGAGGAAGCGAGACAGCACTCTCAGACGCGGGTAATCTGGGTCGGTATAAGGGACAGCTGGGATAACCTTCGCACAGAAGTTGACTGGGACGTTCATCTCGATTTGGAGTCCACGGTTTACCTTCGGTATTGTTACGTTGTCTGTCCAGTTGATTCGGTTGGGTTCTTTAACATCTTCACCTATGCAGAGCTCTTTGCAGAAGTTTTCGATATGACCGTCGATGTCTTTATTTGTATTGCTGTAGTGAAAGGTAGCTCGTAGATTAGTGCTAGTTAAGACGCGCTCTGCGATGCCGGTGACGATTGAAGAGACCTCTTCTGTTTTTAGAGTCTGCTGGACCTGCTGCATGTTTAAGATATGTCTTATCCCACTGAGGCCTTCTTTGCAGTCGTCTACGGATGATACTAGCGCTCGCGCGGCTTGCATGGCGTACGTATGTCCGCTGTCAATAATGCCATTGGTCAGTGATGAGCAGTAGTTGGTCAGAAGCATCGACATTCTATTCATGTTGGTGAAATCCGGTTTGTGGAAGATCTCAAGCCATATATCTAGCATCTTGGGAAGGTTTTCATCGAGGCAGTGGCTGGCGACCAGAATGCCTTGCTCGTATTGCCCTTGCTGATCAATATGCTCCGTCACGTGTGTTATAACGCTTAGACCAGATGTGCTTTTGCTGACGTGTTTATCGAATTTGCGGAAGTCGTAATTTTTCGTGTCGAATTTGTCGAGAATGTAGTTGAAAAAAGGGAGTAGTGGACGCTCGACTATGCGTAGGCCTTCGGTGCCTAGTACTCCCTTGAAGTAAGAGACTCCATTAGTGTTGGATTGGCATAACTGCAGGGGAATGCTCTCGATCACGGTGTGTGATAACGGGGGGGCTGTCTTTTTCAGCGTTATATCCTCGAGCCGTAGACACGGTAGTACATCCAAGTTTTCATTCTTCTTCTGAGCTTTGGATAGCTCTAACCCTTCCTTGTAAATCTGTTCCTTCTGCTCGAGAGTCAGAGAGCTACACTTACTGTGAAGCAGGTTAGACTCAGCCACTGTTAGGATGTTGTCAAATTTAGGGTCCGGTTTCATAGTCATGACTAACTTGTGGTTGTTCTTTATAAAGTACTTCTCAATGGTGCTTTTGACGTAGTCAGGTTTCATGAGGTTGGTTTTGAGCTGAGTGAGGAGGTTGTTCACCTTTAGGGCGCCCAGGATCGGTCCGTTGTGGTTCCAGAGAGGCATGAGGTTGAAGAGAAGGTTAAGCCCGAATTTTGGCGACTGATGTTTGATGGCGAGCTCGAATCCGTGGAGAACGCTCTCGATGTGGTCTTTGTCAAAACCTTTGGTGTGAATCTCCTCGATAGTTTGATTGGCAATTTTCTGCACGAGTTCAAATTTTTGCTCTTCGATGTCCCGAAGTCCGACCACGAAGAGCGTATCTCTGATCTGATTGTCATAGCCCGTTAAGGAATTGTAGCCTCCAGAAATGTTCTTCTCAATAAGGCTTTTGTAAAACGCTGAGTTCGGACCAATCACCATTAATTCTGCCAGGGCCATGATCATGAATGTCTCGTAAATGTCTGTTATATCCGCCATAACATAGCCTATGGCGATTTGGTTCTGTTTCTCAACTGGTCCGCCAAACTGATCGACTCTGCATGATATTTCAATGTTTTTAGGTTTTTCCCATCGTTTTTGTGGTGGTACAACAGTCTTGGCTGGATCTAGGTACTGGTACTGACCTAGGTAGGCCTCATTGACGATTTTCAAGTTAACATCTAGTGGGAAATTGCCATATGAGTATATTCTTGCATTACTGGGATGGTAGTAGGTGGAGTGGAATTTCTGCAAGTATTTGTGACTCAACTGTGGAATGTGCAAGGGGTCTCCCCCCGAAACATACCCATACGTTCCTTCGGGTAGTATCTTGTTGATAAACTGCTGGCCAAATAATGAGCTAGTCTCAGAGAAAGCGCCTTTCATTTCATTGTACACTACCCCCTTGAAAACCAAGTCTGAATTCTGATCTTCTAATTTGGAATACTCCAGCCTCCACCCTTCTTGCAGGAAATCTAACCGCAACAGATTAGGTTTGAAGACAGCATCTAAATAGACTCTTTGTAGGTTTCTAAAATCAACTTCATTCTGAGAGGAAAAGGGGTAGAAGGTGTAATCAGGCCCAGTCAGTGCGTTCATGAAGGTAGCGAGTGACCTGTTCAACATTTTAAAGAAGGGATCTCTCACTGGGTACTTCTCTGATCCACACAGCACCGTGTGCTCCAAGATGTGGGGAGTGCCCATTGAGTCTAGAGGGGTAGTGCGGAAGCCAATTGAGAACACATTGTTGGGGTCATCTCTTTCTAAATGCAAGTACTCAGTTTTAGTCTTTTCGTGTTTGAGGAGGTACGCTGTCATGTTGTATTCTTTGATAACTTCGACCGCCGTACACAAGAAGCCATGGATGGTCTTACCAGGCTGTATCACCCTGGAGACACTCTCTTTCTTTTTCAGTATCCCGCTGCTGTAGCTCCTGTGCCCAAGGCGGTGCGGTGGCCCTCTCCAGAGACAGTTGAATCTTGAATACATTTTCTATTTTTGATTTTGCATCCACTATATATCCTGTAACGATACACACCACTTTTCACTCATTGCACAGTAAATTTGTGACTTATCAGTGTAGGTAAAGAAAACCCGATCTACGAAACCGTGAAAAACGGAGAAACAAATGAAAATTATGACTAAATCATAGACTTAGGAATTGTTCACTACGCTGATTATATTGTTATAGAATGATGCAATAAGGAAAACTTACGCAAGTTATGGCGTTAGTGTAACGTTTTATAGTTGTGTCACTGAACTTTTCTATGTGGAATGTATTGCTTTCAGTCCAATATTTCCATAATTTTACGAAAAAATAATATTATATCCGCGACAGACAGCCGGCCGTCGTAAAAGGCGGACTTTGTCAAAATTATTTGACATTGACATTCATCTGATTCATCCATCCCAATTGCCAGCAGTTATAAAAACTTCTAAAATAGAAAGTATACTATTTTGAAAATTGTAGGTTAACAAAAAACAAAAAAAAATTATGTAACCTTTCAAATATTATATTTGAAAAAAGTTTCGCACTGTTAGGGGCTTCGGCGGCGCGGCACTTTGCGATCTAGGACACTAAAACGCTTGTATCTCAAGACTCACTGGGTGCATTATTATGATGATTTATGATGTAGAATAAATAAGCTATAGATCCGTATAAATCATATTTGTGATTAAAAACAAACAAACCATAACTGAGCAAATCTGAGGACTATAAGGACTCTCGATTTCATTTCATATTTACACAAATTTAGCTATTACTCAAATTGCAATTAAATGAATAGTGAGAAAAAAACATAAAATAAAGTGATAAACATGCATTACCCTGATAATACCAATAAAAAGTATTTATTTACACACAAAACCAGCACACTACACTGTTCGCTAAAAACTTCTCACAAAAAATATTTTTTTGTTGTTTTTCTGACACGAGATAATAATGACATAACATTTCAAATAGAAGTTCATTTCATTCAAGATCGAGCGGTATATAGATTATAAGCCATTGTAAACCCTAACTTTTGAAATAAAGTTTTAATTGGCCTGTAGCGTCGTCGATTCTGGAGCGGGACAAATGCGCCTCGACGGTATGACAACGAGTCGGTTCCGGAGCGAGACGAATTCTCCCCAAGTAATAAAAAAAAAAATGTAAAATTTTAAAGAAAAAATTCAACTAAAGTAGGACTCTTGACAGTAAACAAATTTTAGGAGTTAATTTAGGGGAATGTTATGGTAAGATTTATGGTAAGATAATGTTTGATTGGAGTAGCAACACAAATAGAGGTGTGCTCTGAAACTGAATATGATCCATGGTATGCTTTTCAGTGCTTTAACACAAAACAAAAATGTTGTTCACCAGATTTCGTGGCTTTAAAAATAAGTTCTCAATCTCAATACAGTTCTATGATGCGAATATAAAATGAGTAATGATTATTTTTTATCTAAAATAAACCTATATAATTTTAATTTTGCGTCCATTCCTCTATAATGGTCTAATCTCTAACCCGAACGTGTTTGTTTTGACGTTTCTTTCTTTTCAAAACACGTGTTTACGTGTGGAGCTCGCATGCTTCTATTTTCGTGATAAATGTAATAAATACACAACAAAATGAGTTTATACAACTTCAAAAAGATAGCCGTGGTGCCCACGGCCAAGGTGAGATATTAAATCTTATGATAATACAGGAATGAGTATAGTTTTCCTGTAATGTAAGTGTAACCTAAAAATCGTGTCATTATTCGTATTTCAGGACTTTATAGACATAATTTTGTCTAAAACTCAGAGAAAAACACCTACTGTGGTGCATAAACACTATAAAATATCGAGGATACGTGGTTTTTACATGAGGAAAGTGAAGTTTACACAACAAAACTTCCATGATCGTTTGTCACGTATTATACAGGTAAACACGTATCTTTTTACCACAAAATTGATTACTTAGAACATAAACAGTCTCACACACACAGTCTACAATAAAAAGAAGTAATATACGCCACACTACATTGATTAGCAGCTGGTTTTCTTGTGCTGAAAATTTCACAGGATTAATTTGTATAAAAGTCTTGATGTCTAAAAAGGTAATTTTCCCTATTATAAACATAATACAAATGCGTACTGTAGCCGGTAGTAGTACCACAATTTGGTTGATCTTTGTAATGATCTTAGCAAATATGTAGTTACATGAGAATTGCACAATAATTTTTCCATAAAAGAAAGTACAGTTCATAAAGGTGAACTTCATCTAAAGAGCTGTTTAGGTCAGTACATATCAATTTATTTTTGAAAACCGTGACCAACTAACCAAACTCACGACTGATCTTGAACCCTAGGTATTCTATCCTCTTTTTCAAGTTACAAGTATTCTGAAATATAGAACTGAATCTTAAAGAAACATCTTGTGACTTATGCCTTCAATAATTGAATAAAGTTAAGACATGTAATTATGAAACTTCTCTGCGATGACAGGAATTCCCCAAACTAGATGATGTGCATCCGTTCTACGCAGACCTTATGAATGTTTTATACGACAAGGATCACTACAAGCTGGGTCTCGGTCAGCTCAACACCGCTCGCCATCTTATTGACAAGTGAGTTTGTATCAATGACACATTTATTTGCATGAGAGGACAACTATTACCAAAACTACAATCTGCACTGAACTCTTGTTTATTATGTGCCACTCCAGAAGTACTCCTTCAAGTATCAGTTTTCATGGTTGACAGTTGCATATTTAGATAGTCAGATAGTCATTTTATTGGTAAAATCATATTTACAGGTCATCATTTATTAAAGTATATTTATTTTGTTCAAGTATTTATATTACAATCCTAATACATACAATGTGAGATATTTTATTCACGAAGCCAAAAGCCACATTGTCCAATTTCATTCACAAGTGTACACAAGTCCCCTGCTGAACATAGGCCTCCCGTAAGGAGCCCCCTCAGCCCGACGCATCCAGTATTTGCCTGCAGTCTTTAGCAGCTTGTCATCCCTGTCATTGACCACCTCTGTGGCGTGAGGGGCATTTGCCCTTGGCGCATAAAAACGCTTGTTTAAGTGGTGGGGCTGAAAGGATAAACCGATTCTAGTTTATTTATATATTTTGACTCACTGTGTGTGTTTCGGCTCCCTTGTATCTTCAGATACATGTTCTGTTGATTGCACCTACATACGATACCGCACGGTAACATAAACAACGACAAAATAAAACTGTTTCTTTTTACTACTATCTGTTCCCCGCGGTTTCACCCGCGTTAAATTCAAGTAGATTTGCGGGAAAAAAGGTATTTATTCCCGTAAATCTCCTATGGGAAATTGATGGTTTACCAGGAAAAAACTATGTTACTCTCCATCCTTTAAACTAACTCTTTGCCAAAAATCAAGTCGATTGGTTGCTTAGTTAGGGCGTGAAGGAAGGACAAACAAAGAAACGCACTTTCGCATTTATAATATTAGTTAGGATTACAATGTTGAGTGAATGCTGGAGGGTAACATATAGGGTAACGTATCATATTTTTAACCCGTGATAATGTGTATAACTTGATAAACACATTATCACGTGATACGCAGAATTGCCCCCCCCCTCCCCCCCTGCATTTGTCAATTTGTAAAATGAAGTGAAGTGGTTGTTTGGTGTAGGTAAATACAAATACCTATAGTACCTATGCAATAAATTGATCAAAGCCATCAGCCTGGAATAGAGTTAGTATAGGATGAGTGTAGAATAGCGGACCGCAGGGCAGCGAATATGCACCATGTCATCATCATCAGCCCGTATACGTCCACTGCTGGACATAGGCCTCCCTCAAAGGTCGTCGCCATGAATAGCGGTCCTGAGCCGCCTCCATCCAACGACTCCCTGTCATATTGTACCATGTCATATTGGCTCGAAACTTCCACCTGCCTATAATTATCATCATCATCATCATCCCATACACGTCCACTGCTGGACATAGGCCTCCCCCGTACGACGCCATAAATAGCGGTCCTGAGCCGCCTCCATCCATCGACTCCCTGCGACCGCTACGATGTCGTCGGTCCATCGAGTGGATGGTCTCCCATGTAGGGGGGGATTTACCATAATCACCACGCTTGGCAGGCGGATTGGTGATCGCAGTGTTGGTGTTTAAAAATACTCAGAAGGAAGCTGCTGCCCTTCCTCTGGTAGGTTCCCTTAGTCGGCTCTTACGACATCCACGGGTCGAGTTGGAGGGGTCGATATTCGTACGCCGCGGCCCCACGGCCCTATAATTATGATGAACCTTAATTACCTAGTTTAAAAATCAATTAATATACGATTTAACAATATCTATACCGCAGTGTTGCAAAGGACTACTGCCGCCTTCTCAAATACGGAGACTCCCTGTACCGCTGCAAGCAGCTGAAGCGAGCAGCCTTGGGTCGAATGGCCACCATCATGAAAAGACAGGCCGCCAACCTCACCTACTTGGAACAGGTATGTAGTGTTACTTGTCAGTTCAGAGACCTCGCTCTGGGCAGAGTGAGTGAATAAAACAAGTGACATGCGCCAGCAAACAAGCTCTGTTTCTCTCGCGAGCCAACATAACAACTGCTTTATTAACGTAATAGCTGCCCCCTGCGGTTACACCGGCGCGAGCCAGCATAACAACTGTTTTATTAAAGTAATAGCTGTCCCCTGCGGTTACACCCGCGCGAGCCAGCAGAACAACTGCTTTATTAACGTAATAGCTGTCCCCTGCGGTTACACCCGCGCGAGCCAGCAGAACAACTGCTTTATTAACGTAATAGCTGTCCCCTGCGGTTACACCCGCGCGAGCCAGCATAACAACTGCTTTATTAACGTAATAGCTGTCCCCTGCGGTTACACCCGCGCGAGCCAGCATAACAACTGCTTTATTAACGTAATAGCTGTCCCCTGCGGTTACACCCGCGCGAGCCAGCATAACAACTGCTTTATTAACGTAATAGCTGTCCCCTGCGGTTACACCCGCGCGAGCCAGCATAACAACTGCTTTATTAACGTAATAGCTGTCCCCTGCGGTTACACCCGCGCGAGCCAGCATAACAACTGTTTTATTAAAGTAATAGCTGTCCCCTGCGGTTACACCCGCGCGAGCCAGCAGAACAACTGCTTTATTAACGTAATAGCTGTCCCCTGCGGTTACACCCGCGCGAGCCAGCATAACAACTGTTTTATTAAAGTAATAGCTGTCCCCTGCGGTTACACCCGCGCGAGCCAGCAGAACAACTGCTTTATTAACGTAATAGCTGTCCCCTGCGGTTACACCCGCGCGAGCCAGCATAACAACTGTTTTATTAAAGTAATAGCTGTCCCCTGCGGTTACACCCGCGCGAGCCAGCAGAACAACTGCTTTATTAACGTAATAGCTGTCCCCTGCGGTTACACCCGCGCGAGCCAGCATAACAACTGTTTTATTAAAGTAATAGCTGTCCCCTGCGGTTACACCCGCGCGAGCCAGCATAACAACTGCTTTATTAACGTAATAGCTGTCCCCTGCGGTTACACCCGCGCGAGCCAGCATAACAACTGTTTTATTAAAGTAATAGCTGTCCCCTGCGGTTACACCCGCGCGAGCCAGCAGAACAACTGCTTTATTAACGTAATAGCTGTCCCCTGCGGTTACACCCGCGCGAGCCAGCATAACAACTGTTTTATTAAAGTAATAGCTTTCCCCTGCGGTTACACCCGCGCGAGCCAGCAGAACAACTGCTTTATTAACGTAATAGCTGTCCCCTGCGGTTACACCCGCGCGAGCCAGCATAACAACTGTTTTATTAAAGTAATAGCTGTCCCCTGCGGTTACACCCGCGCGAGCCAGCAGAACAACTGCTTTATTAACGTAATAGCTGTCCCCTGCGGTTACACCCGCGCGAGCCAGCATAACAACTGTTTTATTAAAGTAATAGCTGTCCCCTGCGGTTACACCCGCGCGAGCCAGCAGAACAACTGCTTTATTAACGTAATAGCTGTCCCCTGCGGTTACACCCGCGCGAGCCAGCATAACAACTGTTTTATTAAAGTAATAGCTGTCCCCTGCGGTTACACCCGCGCGAGCCAGCAGAACAACTGCTTTATTAACGTAATAGCTGTCCCCTGCGGTTACACCCGCGCGAGCCAGCATAACAACTGCTTTATTAACGTAATAGCTGTCCCCTGCGGTTACACCCGCGTTAAATTCAAATTTCACATTTCTAGGGGGATAAAAAGGATTTTTTTTCCGTTCAGTGGTTTTTCTTGAATAAAAATACGAATATTTCCGTAAATCTCCCATAGGAATTTGATGTTTTACCAAAACAAAAGTACCCTATATTACTATCCATCCTTTCAACTAACTCTATGCCAGAAATGAATTCGATTGGTTGGTTAGGGCGTGAAGGAAGGACAAACAAACACACTTTCGCATTTATAATATTACTTAGGATAGACGGTAGATCCTTATATGGAACTACCCTCAGCATAAATATCTTCAGGATATGAGCCTTACGCATTTCTGATGAATCGTCTAGTAGTGTAACCAAATCAGGGGGGCCCTGATTTGGTTACACTACTAGACTCATGAAGTGGAAGTTCTTGATCCGATTTTGTGCAAACGCTAATCTTATGCAAGCAACATACTCGTAAGAGTTTGTTTTGCACGAAAACGAAACAGAAAATTTTCCTTTTCCGAGTAGGCCCTCAGCTTAGATTGTACCTAAAAGAAGGCACAATATATTACTGGCCTGGTCATGGTTAATGGCCTGTTCAGACCTATGCGGGCGGTAGGGGTAGGTAATCCGATCAGAGTATGCGGTAAATTACCGCTACTAGGATTGTCGTCGGTAATGCTACTGTTCTCTAAACTAGTTGTCGGGACACCGCGTGAAACTGATCGCTACCATACTGAGTACCATACGTATATCGCATACCTCGCGAGAGGACTTAAAGCGTACTTGATATAAATGAGCGTCCTCCTTGTCCGTAGGTGCGGCAACACTTGGCGCGCCTGCCCTCCATCGACCCCTACACGCGGACCATCATCATCTGCGGGTTCCCCAACGTCGGAAAGTCCAGCTTCATCAACAAGGTATGGTACAGTACAATTAGAGTACACTATAGTAGACTATAGTACGCTGCAGTACTGTTAGTTCCTTTCGTGACATGGAAAACACAGGTTGTTACATCAACCTATGTCAAACCATTTCTAAGTGGAATAACAAATTATTGAAAGTGACATTGACTACTAATAACGGTATGATGTGAGGTAAAGTAAGACGCAAAAATATTTTTGTAAAAGTTTTTATAAGTATGTACGTCACCTTTTTTTTTTAATGAAATACATCCTATATCACATGAAATAAATATAAATTTATTTCATGAGTGTATGTGTCGGCGTTGAGGCTGGCACGGCGAGATATCCGACCGGCATCGGCAGCCCTACACACGACCTGTAAATAATTGTTATTGTCGTTAGATTATTATTGTGTTAAATTCATTTTGTGAAATCAGCTGCAAATAAAATTAAATAATGGTTGACTTTGTTCAAGTGATGTTCAAGTTCTCATTTTATTTTGATTTAATTAATTTTAAGTCAAACTTAGTTCTTAATATTCTGGTGTATTATTTTGATGGACTATTCCATCAAAATAATTATCAAGTAATCAATAAATATTTCCTATTTCAGTGTCCTGTTTCTTATTGATTATGGAACCTAATGAGGAGGATAGGTCACCCATCTTTGAAGCGAAATATTTTGATTTTTTGTGTATAAAGAAATGCTCAGTCTGAGTGATGTGTGTCTTCCGTTTGTGCTCGTCCACCTCTCATGTATTATGTTCCAGATAACTCGCGCGGACGTGGAGGTGCAGCCGTACGCGTTCACCACAAAGAGTCTGTACGTGGGACACACTGACTACAAGTATCTACGCTGGCAGGTGAAGATGATGATGTCTTGAAGTTGAAATACATAGATTATTACTTTATTGCATCATCTAAACTCAAAATAGACGATCAAAAACTAACATCTTATTTCTAGTCAATAAAAACATATTGAATATTGATTGACTAGAGGACTCATGTCGAATTGACTAGAGGACTCATGTCGAATTGACTAGAGGACTCATGTCGAATTGACTAGAGGACTCATGTCAAATTGACTAGAGGGCTCATGTCGAATTGACTAGAGGACTCATGTCGAATTGACTAGAGGACTCATGTCGAATTGATTAGAGGACTCATGTCGAATTGATTAGAGGACTCATGTCAAATTGGCCACTGAGAGAGATCAAATATCGACTATATGGCAAATGTACATATTTCCAAGTCTGGATGGGCTTGCACAAATGTTTAACGCCAGTTTAAGATAAAACAGGCGATGAAATCCATCTGATCTATTCCTATTGCAACATGAACGTAAAAAACTAAAACTCCATCATCTTTTCAATGAAATTAACATCTCATAGATGCAATCAGGGTTTGTGAAATGTTGTCTACACTTGTAGATTATTACAGCCTTACCACAAAAAACATAGACACGCCTTAAACACTTGTTTATCAGTTATTTAGCAAAAGCGATACCACAAAACTATGTTTAGCCATTACTTAGACATGACATGGCTACTCGTAAGACAGCGTTTAAATTTAAACAACAACCACTCCCAGTTTAACACGTGTTTAAACATCGTTTTACTTATTTTTTGTGGTAAGACTTTTAGTGTTTCTGTTTATACCAGGTGATCGACACGCCCGGAATCCTGGACCACCCGTTAGAAGAGCGCAACGTGATAGAGATGCAAGCTGTCACCGCATTGGCGCACTTGCGCGCCGCCGTACTCTACTTCATAGACATCAGCGAGCAGTGCGGACACACGCTTAATGAACAGGTCACTACAGTGCAGTACGATTCAGTATAGTATAGTACGGTACAGTACAGTACGGTACAAGCCAGATAGAACTGAGCCAATTTCTATTAGGTCGCAGGGTTATTTTTACCATATTTTAGTTTTTATCAGAAATCATTTACCTACATCTAAATATTTCACTCAACTTCTCTGTGTTGATACGACGAGCGAACGGCGGGCGAAGGTCCCGCTTATTCCCAGTTGTTCTGTACAGGACAACAGCCTGGCAGCCGCAGGCGTTTGCGGGTTCGATTCCCGCATTGGGATAAATATTTGTAGGATCTGTAAATATTTGTTTCAGCCGCTCTGGATATTTTCTATGTATAATAAAAAATACCGATGTATGTATGTATGTATATCAGTCATCCCATTAGCCATTACATAAGCTCTGTTTATTTATGAATACTTGGACGGACATCAACTTTAAGAGCCCTTCCTAAGTAGGTACTTTTTACAATTACAATTACAAAATTGTTTATTGTACACCAGGTCACGAAGAAAACATTCAAAATAGACATTACATAAAACATGCACAATGGGCGGCCTTATCGCTTACCAACCTTTGAATGGAAAGAATTACAACATTTTACCTACATTGTTACCAAACCATTAGTTATTATTTTTATTATTACCTACAATTAGATAGTACTCTTAAAAAGCGAATGCATGAATGGTATGAAAGCTCTCGGAGCCAGCCTTACAGTTCCATGTCCTCTGCAGATATCTCTGTTCGAAAGCATCAAGCCGCTCTTCTCTAACAAGCCTCTGATCGTGGTGCTCAACAAGATGGACGTGTTCACTCCGGAGGAGCTGTCACCGGACAAGCGGGCTCTGCTGACCAAACTGGAGGCAGACTGCGCTAAGGGACACGTCATCAGGTATATTTATATTAATAAATATATACGAGGAGGCTGTATCTCTGAAACGCTGTGAACGCATACATACATCATTCAATAAACACTCCGCGCGAATTTAATTTAGTTCTGAATGCGTCCTGCACGGAGACATTATCTGTTCCGGGCGATGGCATCTATCTGTCAGCCATTCGTTAAAGCTAAACGTGCAGGCAGCTACACTCATATTACGAACTTGTTTTTATTATACTTCATTATAATAGTCTAGAAAAGAGAATCAGAGACTTGTGACTCGTTGGAAATACTTGCACCACCTAACCGTGTCCGGTACCTTCCAGCGGTGAGAACGCCGGTGGGCTGGGTGCTGTGCCCATCATGCGCACCTCCACCGTGACGGAGGCGGGCGTGCAGGAGGTCAAGATACAGGCCTGCGAGACTCTGCTGGGACACAGGGTCACTGAGAAGATGAGGACTAAGAAGGTATCGATCGTCTGATTAAACCTATAGGTATTATGTTGTATGCGATTTCCTTTTTTATTATATCCGTTAGCAAATTTCAAAGCAGTGGTTACGCCATACGCATGCTTTTAAAGGGGCACATGGGGGTTTTAAACTAAATCAAAATATAACCTTTATGGAAATAAACTTTTTATTCTTATTTATTACTAGCTGTGCCCGCGACTTCGTCCGCGAGGAATAGGGACAGTGTGATTTTCATACAACTTTCATCCCCTATTCCATTTGATATTTTACCCCCCCCCCCCCCCCAGGGTAAAATTTTTAGAAACTTTAAATGACATTTTTAGCAGTCTAAAAACATATTCCAAGCTTTTAGCTTTTAAAAATGACGATACTTCTATACAACCTTTCAACCCCTTACAATCTTCTTTCGCATTAAAAAGTACCCTAGGTCCTTTTTCAGGCTCTAAAGTATCTGTGTACAAAATTTCATTTAAATCGGTTCAGTAGTATCCTGAAAACGTGACAGACAGACAGACAGACAGACAGAGTTAGTTTGGCATTTATAATGTTAAGTAAGGATGATATAAAAACCGTTGTAGACAATTCAGTTAGTATGTGATTATAACAAATGGTCGATCCCCCCTCACGTGTACGGCTCGCGCAAACTTACTGTTTAGAGCTAATGTCTCCCCACAGGTGGACGGCATCCTGAACCGTCTGCACGTGGCGACCCCCGCCCCCCGCGACGCGCGCCCCCGCCCCCCGTGCATCCCCCCCGCCGTGCTCGCCAGGAAGCAGGCGGCGCAGGACAAGGAGACACGGAAACGGAAGCTCGAGAGGGAGATAGAGATAGAGGAGGGCGACGACTACGTGCTGGGTGAGTGTTCAGATTACACTTGGTTTTCGGACATTTTAAACCGATTTCGATAAAGGAGGAGGTTGTATGTTCGATGATTTCTTCATCTGCCTTCATCATTTTGACGGTTTTTTGTTTTTTATAGAAAATACTAGGTATATAAACCGTACCGGCGAGATTCGACCCGTGTTACTTAACAATAATGAAAATGTAAAGGAACTCGCAGTATGCTTCTCGTTTTTGTAAAAATATCAATTTATGTAAAACACCGAATTCTTAGAACAATTGTTCATATAAAGACGTCGTTTATTTCAGATCTACAAAAGAATTATGCGGATATCCCGGAGGAGGAGCGACACGACCCTATCCCGGAGTTCTGGGAGGGCCACAACGTGGCGGACTACATCGATCCCGATATATTCCACGTGAGTTGACATTTACCGTATCGGTATCGGTAAACTCCCGTCTTGAATACAAATTGATGTCTATCATTGTTGGTGTTCCAGAAACTGGCTGAGCTGGAGAAGGAAGAAGACCTTCGTATGGAGGGCGGCGTGTACGCGGCGCCCAAGATAGAATATGATGAGACCATGCGCGAGATTAGACAGCTGGCCACGCAGATACGGTCAGTCAATTAATCATATGTACCGGAACTTAACCGGTTTCTAAATCGCCAGGGGGACCGAGGAGTGGGGGACCAGAACACTTGTTTTGAATTTTAAACTAATTTGTTACCAAATTGATTCCCTCCACCTAAATTTTTTGTCCAATATAGTTATAAACTTTCAAGGGGGTCTCTTTTTCTTATCCAGCAAAAGGTATTTGAAAGTAAACCTATTGAACCCAGTTTTCTGTTGATTCCAGCAACAAGAAGGCGGTCCTCAAGGACGAGTCTCGCCTCACCAAGCAGTCCACCAAGCCGGTGATGCCGCGCACGTCGCGCGCGCGCGCCAACGACCGCACCGCCGACAAACTGAGGGACGAGATGGAGAAGCTAGGTGACTGGCCGACTATTATACATATTCTAGAATATCATTTATTTGACACATCATAAAAAATGTATTGTTGCTGGTGTGTCACTAACTCGCACCCTCCTGTGCCCCCAGGCGTGGACATGTCGGACACGGGCTCGGCGCACTTCACGCGGTCGCGGTCGCGGTCCGTGTCGCGCGCCGCGCCGCCCGCCAAGAAGGCCAGGGTCGATGTCTCTCGGTCGCGGTCGGTGTCGCGACCCGCCAGGGACGAACAAGGAGTCAAGGACGTCGCGGTATGTACCTCTATATTGTTCATTATAGATATTGCCTGTCAGTACAGAGCGCGGCTCAGCATATGAATACTCCTCGCTTCGATCTCAACAATGTAATAATCGTTGGCTCCGTCAAATGTGATAGATAACTCTCACTCGAAATACGCAACCGACGTATTAACTAACGTTTTAGTAATTATGTGCGTAAGTAAGCACACACTCAGGTTCTAGAAATATTTGATAATATTAGAGCGGAGTCAAATGGCTGCTATAAACAAGTTATGATAATAAAGTACTGCCGGGAGGTGTATACTTTCAATTGAAAGTAATAAGCGATCGTACCGTGACAGATTTTAGAAAGTGACAACATACTGACCGAAATAAAATCGTCATCCATTTCTTTAATGCGTTCGCTTACGAGCATTCTGATCGAAGGAGCGTTCTGATCTGACGCGTTTGGGTGTGTACGGATGTATCTGACCAGATGTTTTTTAAAACGCACGTTACGAAAGCGTTTGATGTGTAGGTACTTGCAATGAGTTCTACCTCAAACTAATTCTCTCTTACTCCCACAGATGGCGCGGCGCGGGCGGGAGATGGCGCACGCGGCGATCGCGCGCAAGACCAAGAAGATGGGACTCAAGGGCGAGGCCGACCGGTTCATCGGGACCAAGATGCCCAAACATCTGTTCGCGGGGAAGCGGGGGGTGGGCAAGACGGACAGGAGATAGGGGGGCTTGCGATCATTGTGCGGACTATGATAAGAGGAACGTGGAGTTTGTTTCGTTTAACATCCTATGGGTACACAAGCCGTTGGAAAGACAGACAATTGTTTTAAAACTATATATTTATGGTTTATAACAGTTGTAGGCAGGCGAGGGCATCTGCAAGCTATAGAGGACTCTGTGACGATAGAGGGAAGAAACGGTTTGCTGTCTGCTAGATCTAATGATGCGCAAAGCAATTGTATAAGCTTTTTTATTGTATTTGTGTCAGTAAGAGCATTTACAGTGTGTTCCTCCTTGTAGGCAAATATAAACTTAAAAGGAAGATAAAGGAAGTTGAAATTCACTCTGTGTATTTTCTCACGAAACAACTGCGGTAGAAAGCGTTGTTCTTGCAACTGCAAGCTAGATTTTCTAAATGTTGCAAGGACATTCTCGTATTGAGTTTCCAAAGGAAGTGTATTTGTTTCAATTAATTAATAGTGAAGTTTTACTTCGTGTAACATACATATCTGGAAAATGACAAAACATAATTGTTTTAAAATAACATAAACAAAACTTATTACTTGTTTATTGTTAAGAGTAAATAATAAATGTAATACCTTACCTACTGGACAGCAAGCTCATTGTGCCTCGGATAACTATGCACACCTATGATTATATTTTGACCTTACCTACTGGACAGCAAGCTCATTGTGCCTCGGATAACTATGCACACCTATGATTATATTTTGACCTTACCTACTGGACAGCAAGCTCATTGTGCCTCGGATAACTATGCACACCTATGATTATATTTTGTCAAAAAGACGTGAATTTTGTTGAGTATTGTAAATCTATACTACCTAATATTATAAAGAGGAAAGATTTGATTGTTTGTTTGTTTGCATTGAATAGAAGCGTTTTACATAAAATAAAACGCATATTAATTTACTTACCTTGTTCAAAGCTATTTAATGAGATAGGCATATTGTTTCCCGCCCTAATATTCGAATTCAATAAGAATTTGCCTTGACTTCTTGTCAAAGTAGACCTTCGACCAATCAGAAACATCGTCCAATTACGAGTTGGCCAATCCGGTGTCTTCGCGCCACGTCAGAGAGCTGCAGTGGCGCCGTCACCACCTGTATCTTCATTCCGTCGAATATCACCAGGCAGAATTTAAAGTGATAGCTTTGAACAAGGTAAGTAAATTAATATGCGTTTTATTTTATGTAAAACGCTTCTATTAATTGTACTGTCCCTTGTTCAAAGCTATTTAATGAGACGTGTTTGTTATCGCCTAGTGGTGGTGAAGACACAACGCCAATGTGAACTTACTAGAATAAAATATGTTATAATCGTAAGCCACACAGGTTTGAATGCAAATTAGTCATTGTGACATTCAAACTGCAATAAATATGTTCTAAAACACATCATGTATTTAAAATAGCCATATAAACATTTGGCTTCAATAACTAGTACATAAACAGATGTATTGTTTTGACTTTTTCGTAACTTTTTAAAGATAAATCAATAAGAGCGAAATTTTATTTAATTTATTGGTAAATCTAATTTCTGCTCTCGGTTACTTTCATGCCATGAAGGTTGATCTGAACCGATATTAGAATAATAAATAATACAATCCACACAGCATCATAAAAAGCCCCCATGTAATGGGTAAAAGACTAATAAATGACACATTACATGATACCTTAGTTTAGTATCCATTAACTAGACTCTGTAGCCACGGCTCGCTTCTTTTAGAAACAGTTAACGTTTGTACTTTGTACGTCCTTGAGTAACAATAAATTGCTGATTCAAAATAAAAGTACTCATAGTATTTTGGCCATAGCAAAAACATAAATAAATCTCACCCATCAGATTGCATGGTCGATCTAACCATTTTAAATCATGTAGGCAGATAGTTAATTCGGTACTTCAAAATATTGCAGTACGTTGTAATATGTAGGTACTTCATGAACCTTTTCAACTATGGTGAAGCTATGCTCATCAAATATTTCCGGTTATGGGAAGTTCTTCTACTAGATTTCAATAAATAATTAGGTTTTCCCCCACATTGTTTGGAATACAACATTACAAGTGTTGAGGTACTTGCATAAATTTCCAACTGTAGCAGCTTAAGAAATCTAACGGATCAGATATACTTTAATAATAAAACAGCTATCTATTAAAACAGCCAACAGGGTATAGTTAAGTTTGTACTTAAAACGCATCATGGGTATCTTTATACATCATTTGGATTTCATACCGAATAGATCATATTCACACCACAAAACAAGTCATTGGGTTTACTTGATATAGAGAAACCTATAGACTTCAATAAAAATACACACACCATATCACAATGGTGACTTCCAGACACTAGATATCCTGCACCTTTTGCCAGTGAAACAAGGTGTAGGTCAAAACCAACAACACGTTATTTGTTTTAATGTGTTCGACTTCTAGATGGATAGGTCACTCATTGCCAATGTGCGTTATACAAAAGGCTCCGGATTCGAGACGTAGTCGTGACAGTTGCGTCACAATGCTAATGAAATAATAAACAAGAACGATTTTGTACTTGTCCGAGTACTGATGATCCTGTTTAGGATCATAGAGCACAGCAGCTCAGAAGCTGACCATGATTGCTGGCTATACCACAAAATTTTTAGAAATAGTAAATCACTATAATACATAAAAACAGCTCCATACGTCAAGGACACAGTCACTGGTCCGATGTTCAAAGAGAAGGTTATCCTTAGTCTCTATAGAACGTACAGTTTCAAAAAGAAACCTTTAGATTTTTATAGTTAATATTTGCAATATCTAAAACAGTTGAGAAACCTTACAACTTACAACTTATCATACAAAGCAGATAACTGAGAAATGCCGCCGATGATAAGAGGGTAGTCAGTCGTAAATAAAACCGGAAGGCTTATTACCGTATACAACCCTGCCATTCTTATATACCCATGTAACATGCATGTATGTATTACGTACGCTAGATTGGTACTCATCATTGGAAACGTAGGCAATTTCATCAATTCATCATCATTAGGTACTTGTCAGACAGTGTGCACCTAAAACGACCAAGGTCGGAGAGTTTTTGCAGGACCGCTGCATATCCTCGGATAGACACTGTCAAGTAACACTTATGGAAACCGACAGGCCCTTAGTATGGGATGTCTACGCAACCAAAGCCCAACGCTGGGAGCGACAGCTGTAAAGCCTGTAGGCAGAAGTTGAGGCATATTCTGTGTTTTTGGTAGAAGCTACCCTGATTGATTAAACCATCAAGTATCCCACGCATCATTAAATTTCGTGTTGGAATGCGGGGAAAGGAAGTATTTTATAATACTCCTTTTAATGTAGTTATGCAGGCATTCATATTCTGATTACATTTCTAATATTATACTGTGGGTGGACCTAGCCCCAAAAAAAAAAAAGTTGATGGTGCCTACACTTGTGCCCAAGACGCACATGTCCATCTGGATGTGCATGAGGCGACGGCGTGTCTCCGAGAGCCGCACCGCTAAGGCAAGGCAGTGAAAGCGTTAACATACTTTCGTCACGGGGTGACAAAAATAAAATGAGAGTAGTTTTATTCTTCAATGCGAAAAGTATGGTAACCACAAAAAGTTTGTAGGGACTGAATAACTTTTCAATATATTAAGATTTATAGTCATTCCTGCGCTCTCATGAAACCAGAGAAATATATATGTATATTCTTAAATCCTCTCCTACTGCTCGCACTACATACAGGATACAGATCTTAATGAAATACTTTGCTGATAAACGTAACTCTGGGTTAAGTTGTTGAATGTAAGCTGGCTTTAAGCCTAGTTACCACTTTCATTGTGCCTGACATTCAAGGACATCTCGTAACCAGCGGCAGCTGTGGCGCGCAAATTATGTCTTAAAATTTATCAGCTAATCGATAAATCATCAACCCATCAAGCTTATCAACACGAGTCGGATAAGCAGATTTTCTTAGGAAGGATATGAAAAGATATAAGATGATTTTTATTATAAGTAGCCAGAAGATAATACTCAAATAGCTAAACGCTATTGAAAGTTTATGAAAAACAATGAAACGTCCTTAGTCTTACTGTTACAGATGATAAATAAAGGTCAGTAGGTATGCGATTCCTCGGCATGAAAGAGAAAATTGCCTTAAAGCGGTAGTGCACCAAGAAAACAAAATTTGTCTCAATGTAGATACTAACTAGGTATGCAAACAATACCCGAATTATATGGATATTACTTAACCTTCTTGGAAGTTCTTGTCAATAGGTACGCGATACCCTGGAATTTGTTGCATTACTAGTGATTCCTTCATCAATAGTGGAGGTGCACCATGATGACTTCCTTTATCCATAATAGTAACCAGTCAGGTCTTTCCAAAGTTCATGTGAACATTATACTTACGTTGTTGCAGAACATAATAAATACCTTACGACTTCTTGTTCGAGAAATATGATCATCACGTTTATGATTATTATTATATTGCTAAAATATTCAGTGCGGCCGGATTTGACTGTCATCGCAGCCCTGCGAGGGTGCGCAAATAAACCCCGCGAGGGTTTTAAATATTTACTTGCAAGGTGATGCCCATGACAAAATGTGTGCCATTGCAGCCCTGCGAGGGCGCCAAAACAAACCCAGCGAGGGTTTTATATATATACTTGCAAGGAGATGCCCATGATAATGTGTGCCATTGCAGCCCTGCAAGGGCGCTAAAACAGACCATGCGAGGGTTTTATATATATATACTTCCCAGATGTCCATGGCAATGTGTGCCATTGCAGCCCTGCGAGGGCGCTAAAACAAACCCTGCGCGGGTTTTATATATATACTTGCAAGAAGATGTCCATGAAAATGTGTGCCATTGCAGCCCTGCGAGGGCGCCAAAACAAACCCTGCGAGGGTTTTATATATATATATATACTTGCAAGATGTCCATGACAATGTGTGCCATTGCAGCCCTGCGAGGGCGCCAAAACAAACCCTGCGAGGGTTTTATATATATACTTGCAAGAAGATACATAAGGTGTGTTGCTTTAAAACCACTAACATGTTTTTAATCCACATTCATTCTTCGTGTATTGTCAAGCGTAGATTTAAGCTGCTAGTGTATCACATTATCAGCACAGAAACTTCTGTTCTATAGTCATAGCCAAGTAGGCAACAAAATATGTATAAACTTCTGAAAATAAAATGTTAGTTTTGCCATCCTAGGTCAGCAAATTTCAGAGCCTTTCCTGCAACATCAGAGCTGCTTGAAACCGTAGCTGGACAGTGAATAGGTTAGGCAACCTAATTACGCAAATTTTGTGATAATTCTAGTACAGCAATATAATACTGGTACCAAATACATATATTCAGGTAACAAACCAATTATAGTCTTAATTGTGTGTTGTTTTATCTGATCTGATATCTTGGTTAAATTCAACTGAGTTTCAATATTATATTATATTTACTATATTTACTTTCGATTCGAACATTTGATTCTGAAAGAACTACATGGACACCCAAGTCATAGGGTCATGTAAGGCGTTGGGCGTAGTCCACGTGTTATTTGCCAAGTTCTTATAAAGTAAGGGCAGGGGCTCCATTCAAATGCCCTACGTAGGCGTTCGTGGCCCACAATGTCCAAATCACTATTATTTTTAAAACACTCACGGTTTTATTTCCTTGATGTCGAACCTTTTCTCCTGCTGTTCATTTCACAATTTCGGTGGTCGAAATTTTGCATTTTATTGTTTTTACATTCATGCTAGAAAACAACAGTATTTTAGCAAACAGGAACAAAAACCAACAAAAGACCGGAACATAAATAAACAAATCGAACGGTAAACCGTTAAAATTTCATTATAAAATGAATAAGGACTGCCGCTGATAATAGTCGACCATCTGCTTGGTTGGACCAACGCCAGCTAACGTCATTAAAAAAAATAAAAATGACCACGTGTTTTCGAGCACGTGGTATTTTATTCGAAATAAAAATAACTAAAAAGTCACACAAATAATAAATTACGCAGTACTACCTTGTGCAAGATAGTAAAAGCGTTAGCTTTCGTTATAATATAACCATGCGACACGTGTCGTCAGTTTGCGAAAAAAAATGGACTCAAGAGTCCAAGAAAAATTTCACGAAACTAATTTCGCAAATTAACATGTTATAAAAACAATTTAGGTTGACAAAGAAAAAGTTACTTACGCAGTATGCACTTTTTTCACCAAACCATTAACCGTTGTGAACTTTGAAACAATTATTTGCTAATTGTATGCACTTTCACATATTTTCAAAAACCGTGCTACGTATTGGTAGCACGTCCGTACTCGGCGGGAAACTAAACGCCAATGAAGATACAGGTGGTGACGGCGCCACTGCAGCTCTCTGACGTGGCGCGAAGACACCGGATTGGCCAACTCGTAATTGGACGATGTTTCTGATTGGTCGAAGGTCTACTTTGACAAGAAGTCAAGGCAAATTCTTATTGAATTCGAATATTAGGGCGGGAAACAATATGCCTATCTCATTAAATAGCTTTGAACAAGGGACAGTACAATTAATAGGCTCAGATTTAAAAAAATCTTTAATTGTTGGGAAGCTAAACTATCCCCGGGTGACAGGCTATATTATATTTTCGGAAAATTTAGGTTTTTAGTAAAATACCCGATGTTTTAGAACATCAAAAATGGTTTAGGCCAGGGCTGTCCAGTCTAGGGGGGACCCGGGGGGGGCCAAACAAATCAATGTATTTAGTGGAGGGCCGCACCAACAAATCATTATCACCCACAGACGGTTTTACCCACCGCTGGGGCTTTCAACATGACGCCCACACGGTCCGTTCGTCAGCCGTCGCTGACCTTCCTTCGTTTCTTCCACACAGAGGGTGTGTAACGAGTGTGCGTTACCGATGATCGATCGCCCGCGAAATGAAAAATAATTTGGGGTTTTAGAATTTTGTGCCTTGTACAAATTATAGAACTAGGAGAAAGTAGTTTTGCGCAAATCGTACGTTTGAATGATTATTTGTAGAATACAAAAAAAAACCAGTTTCTTTTTAATAGAGCGCGCGACCGATGACCTTAACCTGACGTATGTAGACTCCTCTCGCTCGCACGCGCACGGGTGCAAGCGATATGAAATAGGTGCGTGGCCTGATTTGGTCTAACGAGATTCTAGGAGTTGAGTGGTAGAAAACTGTTGCCACACGAAGAGCGTTTTGTTTTTAATGTTTAACGTAAATAAATATGAAGTGTAATATTAATAAACTATAAATTTGGAATATGTACCACAAACAAAAAAAATGTCTCCAAAAAATATCAAAGTAGGTACATATGTATACCTAATCAAATGTAAAATTTGGTAATAGGAGTGGATTAGAACAAATTACTACCGGCCTGCGACATGTTTCTAATTTAGAAACATGTCGCGGGCCGCACAGATATTGCCCGCGAGCCGCGCTTTGGACAGCCCAAACGACTGTTGCGGCAAAAACCAAAATAATTCTTAGAAAATCAATGGTGAGACTTCGTAATCATGGCTCAAATGGTTCTAAACGGTCTTCCCCGGTCCAATATACTGGCTTTTGAATTTTTTCACCCATTGATGGGCGAAACGATCCTACGTGAATGAAACACTTCGATACGCTAAAATCTTTAATACATATTAACAATGATATACTCTACAAGTGACAATAAACTTTATATAAATAAACACACTACTACTTTATATTATAATTAGTTATTTGGTATTTGCACTATCACAACGGTCTGGTCTGATAGTTGCTTCCTATGAGGACCACGAGTTACTCTATTACAATAATGTTCTCTATATCATCATCAGCCCATACACGTCCACTGATGGACATAGGCCTCCACCGTACGACGCCACGAATAGCGCTCCTGACCCGCCTCCGTCCATCGACTCCCTGCGACCGCTACGATGTCGTCGGTCCATCGAGTGGATGGTCTATATTTACTTACCTATTTAATTTGAGAGTAACAGTTTTGGTATGAAAGTAACGAAACAACTTATAAATGTGTACAACAGGTTCATTTGGTGAAAATATAAATAATTATTAATTCATAGCTTTAGACGTTAATGAACATTTTCACTAATTGAACACAAAATGAACACTTAAGACTAAAATTGAAATTAGAGTTAAGTTAAAATTTTGGTGGTTACTTAACTTAGTTTTAGCTTTTTATCTAGATTTTGAATCCAAATGTTTCGTTTACACGTACGTATACAAACAGGTGCAGATACGAATCTTGCCAAAACATTCGTCGACACTTATGTAAGCTACCAAAATTGTAACGAACCTCCTCAAACTTAACAAAGGATTAAGTAAAATAAACTTAATGTAGAAAGAACTGACAACTAACGTACAACATACTCAGAGTTAACTTAGAATGACTAGATCACTTATTGAGATCTTCGAGTACTTGAGTTAATTTATTATTATTCGTGAAATATGGTAACCGTTGATAGCCACCTGGTGGTTGGCTGACTGTATGTCATGTTGTGGTTGTGTGGTCTAGTAGCGGCGTCCGGTGCGGTGGTCGGGGTGCGGTCGACGCGGGTGCGGCATGCCTGACAACAGAAAACACTATTATTTTAATTGCATTCATACGAAGCTTTAGGTTAAGACGAAACTATCTTACAAACATTTGTCCCAAGGCAGGAATCGAACCCGCAACATCATTATAAGCGGTGAGTCTCACCTGGATGCAGCGGCGCGGGCGAGCGGCGGCACCACGTGCCCGGACTCATCTGGAACATACGACATGGACGTTACAGGTACATATGTAGTATAGTACGCATGCGAGGCAACTACATACTCTTCGAGCCAGGGGCGCGCTCAGAGAGGCCGCGGGCGGAGCGCCCTGCACGCTCGCTAGATAGCAAGCGCGCTAGATAACAAGGGCAGCCTGTTGGCATTTCATTTTCTGGCCCATCTTTCTGGGGCAAAATAGATTCTAGATTCTAGAATCAACACAAAAAAGTTAGTTTCAGCTTGCACCTCTCCGTCAGAGCGTTAGCTCTCTTTCCGCGTCTTGTTTGTACACTGCGCTAACTGAGCGAGAGATTAGTTAGAGCCAGTCGGTGCCGTACCGTGCTGAACGTGTAGTGTACCGTAATGTGCCGAACGTGTAGTGTACCAACGTGTTTTACCTGTCTGAATAAATAGTGCGGTCGGTAGTGGTGCAGCGGTGGGCGGGGTGCGGCATGCGGGGGTTGCTTGTGGTCCACACTGCCGCCGCCGCGAGGGTGGCAGCCGCCCCGAGCGGAGCTCCTGAAATACAATACTAATATAATATATATAATATATTTTACACAATCAAGCCAAATTTAATAAAAAAATCGTCCCTCTTTATCAGTCTAAATAATAAAAAGGATGGCATTATTTTTACTTCTGTCAAATTACTTATAAAAACTCGTTTAAAGATAACTTGTGTTGGAAGAACACAAGGGACTTCGGCAGTCATTTACATAATCTAGTTTTGGCATCTGAATTGTGTAAATACAAAAACAAGGTGTAAACACCGTGTGGCACACAAAGTGCCCTACTCAAACTCACCTGTTTTGATAGCTATGTCTCTCCTGTCCGCCCCTCTCCTGTGCATTCATCGTCCTGTCCTGAACGTTGCCCCTTTCTCGTGTGTTACTTATATCAACAGCGTTACCGACTGCCATGTCTTGTGCGTTACCGCGTTCTTGTGTGTTACGATCCTGTGCGCTTTGACTCCTGTCGTGCACATTATTAGTAGATTCCTGTGTGTTACTCTGTACTTGGACTTTGTCCTTTGTGTTTTCGGAACATATTTCAGCTATGACAGTTTTCTCTGGAGAATAATCATTTGTGTTAGTGTCGCTATTGTTCTGCGCGTTCTCCTGACTATGTTGGTTTGTCTGGTGGTAGCTTCTATAATTATGTTCCTGGTAGCTGTTTCTGTCTTGAACATTGATTCTATCTTGGGTTTTGTCCTGAACGTTACTGTTTCTATCAGAGTAATTGATCCTGTCTTGAATGTTATTCCGTTCTTGTGCATTACTACATCTATCCTGTACGTGAGTACTTCGGTCTTGAACATGACTTTTTACGTCTTGATTGTTAATCTTGTCTTGAATGTTTCTATTTCGGTCTCGAATATGACTCTTGTCTTGATTACTACCCTGTTGAGTATAGTTGTTTCTATCCTGTTGATAGCTGTGCCTGTCGTTGTGACCGTACGAGTGTTTGTACGTGTGTCTGTCTGTTTGTCCGTCGCCGCGTCCGTCCGTCCTGTCGTGCCGGTCCCGGTATTCGTAACGGCGGTCTTGGTTGTGATCTGAGGAGGGAAATAGTAAATTATTGAATAAAGTATTAGGAGATAAATAAGGTATGAGATTTGTTTGCCTTGTTGTAGAACATGTTACTTTACCACATAGTTTATAAACTATGTAACATTGTCGTCGGACGAGTAAGGAAACTGATAAAATAGGCATGAGAGGATTTAGGGAGACTGACTAACGTGATAGAGATGGAGACGAAATAGCGAAAGTGTCGCAACCATTAATAGGTTGTCCGCCCCTTTTTTTCTCAATAGAACAGAGTGAAATATGAATGAAAAGTTGAGTGGGATCACCGAATGACTCGCTCGTTAGGAGAGGCTATAATGACGTTACTATAATAACATTCAGACTTGCAATATTATTGAATCAGCGATCAGTGATAGAGTGATGGATGACTTTTGTATGTTTGTACATTTGTTTTTAGTTTTACATGACAAAACTATATTTATAAGAGTGAATCATTATATGTGATTCTACAACCGACGACAGACTAGAATATGATGAAGGCGGTGATTTTGGACAAAACCCTCACGTTTGGGGAGGTATGTTCAGCAGTGGACGTACATTACATATGTATGTGCGGTGAGGAGGTATGCTGTGACATACTCACATGTGTTGTTGGCCTGCAGCTGTCGTATGGAGTTGACGATGGCGCGCGCCGCACCCGTCAGCTGCACCTCACTGCTACTAACAAATAAAATACCGTTCGTGTTGGAACAAGTGATCTAATCGGTAAGCATTAGGGATATCACTATTTCACTGTCACTCGAGCTGTACAACTATAACAAGCGCGTGGACGGAGTATAGTATAGTCATGGTTCAATAATCAAATATATTGAGTATTGAGAGGGTACGTTATAAATAATAAGTAAATTTTTGTAATATGATGGATTGTTTAATTTTAAATCCATGTTTGTTGCTTGACAGTGCACACATCAACAAACATGCCCGATTTGCTATTTTCATCTAGCGGCCAAATGTGCTCATGGATACATAATACAAAACTCAATGAGTAAGTAGTAAGTAAGGCCACTCACGTATGTTGCGGATATCTGCCCAGTATCCCGTGTCCGTTGTTCCTGACGCTGCGGTAGGCGGGGACCCCCTGAAGGGGACTGCAAGCGTGCCCCCCGCGGTCGGCGCAGGGGGGCGTGGCCGCACGGGGGGCCGGGGCCGTGAAGACGGGCGCGCACACTGGGTATTGGGGGACCATCTGTGGAGATGGTCAAAGAAAACATTTTATAGTAATGCGTACAGAGTAGACAAAAGTATGAAAAGAACATGGTAATAACAGAAATTCCGTTTTAAGTGATTGACGGAATCATTAAACAGAATCGCTATGCATCAAAAACCTTTTCGTATCCATTGTCCGTTTTCTTGCTAACTGTACGTTTTTTGAAAATCTACGAGTATGTATGGGGATGAAAATTTCCCTTAAATTATAGATAGTCTCCGAATAGTATTTTCCCGTAGCTACACCATTTAAGGTACCTCTCCTTACTGCACAATCCAAAAAAATACACCCTGTATCATACAAAGGTTATTATAGCTGTGACGCTACCTGTGGATACAACAGCGTGTTGTAATGGTGCGGATACAATAACGGCGCGTGCGGGGGACGTGCGGGGGGCCCGCCCAGCAGGGGGGCCCCGTACGACAGCGCCCACGGGACCCCGTACACACCGCCCACCGGGTAGGGGGCCGCGGGGGCCAGCTCGCCGCCGTACCCAACGCTGTAGCTGGAATAACATTGTACAATGAAATATGAGTAGGTTACCTTCAAGCCGGCGACCGATCGAAGTATCAGATCGTAAAGGTGGCATCAGGATGTTGACGTATATTCGTGTTTGTCGTGACGTCTACACAAAAAAAAATTTATTGGGAATCGATTGAACGTTATGATTCTCTATTTATGTGCTTCTTTAGTAAGCCATAAAGAAATATACCTACATTATTTTGATTCTGATGGATAGTAGCAATCGGCATCGTTCACTAGTGAACATTTTATGGAGAATGTGTCTGTACCATTCGCGGGGAGTATAAGCCGCTTCGATAGATTGGAATTGAAAAAGTATTTGAACGAGTGAGGCATACCTTCTCTGGTGCAAGGGGCCCACGGGGGCCTGGGGGCCCAGGGCGGGGCCGGCCGGGGGGTCCACGTAGGAGCTGTACTCCAGCGGGGGATACGGGTAGCTCGCGTCTGGAACAATGAAGCACAACGAGTTGTTACCTAAGAATGGGCACATTTTTCGTCCAAATTCCTTTCGCACTTCCTTTTTATTTTAATGAATGTATAAAATGCTAGATCTGAATAATTATATATTTTTTAAAATTTATCAGGTGTTTGCGAGGTCTGGTTGATTGGTATAGATATATTTGTCATGTTTGAGGAGAAATGATACTATACGAAAAGAAACTTATACAAATAAATAAAATGTGAGTTTTAAAATATTTTACGATTAAAGATTTACTAAATTAACAAATACAGAGATGATACATTTTAAAGTTGATGTTTGCGGCTTTTCCTAAGACTAAAATCTTATCATATATCAATAATCTAACGAATGGGCTAGGACTCCTTTCAGCAGACACAACTGTAACAGGTGTGGTGGCAATATTTCTCAGGACTATTTCGATAATGGGGGAACTTCAGTAAAAAAAAAATTCTATGCTATTTTTAGGCGGTTCTTCGTCATCGGAGCGGTCGCTGGGAGTCGTTGGATGGAGGCGGCTCAGGACCGCTATTCGTGGCGTCGTTTGGGGAGGCCTATGTTGAGCAGTGGACGTATACGGGCTGATGATGAATTCTTAGCCGATCGAAAAGTTTCCGTGACTCGAAATCTGACACAAATCCACGCAAAATTCAAAAATGTTGGTGGTTTTTAAAATTTTCTGCGTTCTACTATAATAAAACTGTAAATAAAACTACTTACCTAAAAAGTAGTTTTTCATAAAGCGCTGGCCTTTTCGATCGTGTTAGAATAGCCCTGCAGAACATTACATTTATGTCCCTACTCCCGAGCTGACCCAAGTGCTATGCGATTAAAAAAGCGATCTTCAAGTGTTTCGAGGCGCGGTATTCAAGTCCTTTGACTTGTCTAAGTGCTTTGACTTGTCTAAGTGCTTATTTGACTTGTCTAAGTGCTTTGACTTGTCTAAGTGCTTTGACTTGTCTAAGTGCTTTGACTTGTCTAAGTGCTTTGACTTGTCTAAGTGCTTATTTGACTTGTCTAAGTGCTTATTTTGTAAGCCTAAAGAAATAACGTTATTGATTCTGATTCCTACATAATGAATGAATTTGTTAACTAACTTTATTCCTTATAAATAATAAAGTAAAAAAATCCAAAGTTTTAAATTAAAAAATCTATATTTTTTTAAATTAGCTCGGGTTGTTGCGCGGCCCCTGCTAGAGCGAGGCCCCGGGCAATTGCCCCGTTCGCCACCCCCTAAGGCCGCCTAGTATCGTACCTGAAACGAGCTAGAGTTTTTAGAGAATGGCTATGATATTGTAAGGACTGACTCTCGTCAGTTGAGCGAATGGTGTTACCTATTCTGAAAGTGTTGCCTGGCGGAGAAGGCACCTTCTGTTCGTCCAGCGCCGGCGTCGTCGCGCCGTACAGGCCCGTCACCGCCTCCTGTACAACACATATTGTACTGATAAATACATTTATACAATGTTTAAGCTGACCAGTTCGATGAATCCCTAACCCCTATATTAAAATACCCACGCTTTACTGATGACCTTAGTAATACCTGAAAAGTTTCATATAAAATAATATTTAAACTAAGAGTTAAGTTATCAATTTTGGATTAGTAAGTTTTCTATAAATCAATAATGTTTTGATAATCATTCGATCGAGTCTGTTAATTTTTAAAATCGGTCATTTGTTTAGATTCCGTTGCTATTAAAATGCCTTAAATAAAGGGTGTTTTTTCAGAGGTATAGAACTTTAAAATGGAATAAAAGAAAGATATTTTTTAAAAATGTATATGAAATTTACTTTATTCGAAAGATAATCTTCTGCCATTATAATTTAAATATGACTTGAGGCATATGACCGCCACGGCTGGCTCGGACCTAGTCTAATCTGGAGGTCCAATTTTCGATGACTTTTTCCAACATTTGTGGCCGTATTGCGGCAATAACGCGGCGAATATTGTCCTCCAAGTGGTCAATCGTTTCGGGTTTATCGGCGTAGACTAGCGACTTCACATATCCCCACAGAAAATAGTCAAGTGGCGTTAATTCGCAGGACCTTGGAGGCCAACTTACGGGTCCGAAACGTGAAATTATTCGGTTACCCAAACGTTTCCTTCAATAAACCGATTGTGGCACGAGCTGTGTGACATCATGGTTGTTCAATTGATGAACGAAAAAGTCAGTAATCCTGCCTCTATAGCGGTCACCATTGACTGTAACGTCTTCCTTTACGCTACGCTCTACAGCAGCAATGACTTCTTCTGTACGCACTGTAGGACATCTCTGTGGATGCCTATTATCATTTAGAGTAAACGTGCTGCGAAAACGTTCCATAGTTAATCGAATTAATTGCTCAGGATAGACGATTATGTCGATCGTAAAATGGCCGTAGTGCGCGATAAGTGTTTCGAACAGAACCATGATTTTCAAAATAAATTTGCACAACTTGGAAGCGTTGTTCAGGCGTCAGTCTATTCATGTTGAAATGCCAAACCAAACTAAACGTAAATCACTTGACAGCTCACAAAATGGGCGCCAGCTAAAAAGTGTTACCAACTTAAAGTTCTATAACCTCTAAAAAAACAACCTTTATTTGATAAGGAATTTAGAAATAGGTTTGAGATTGAATGTAAGCATTGAGATTCAAAATGTGAATTAATAATGAGTTTGACGGTGAATTTGTAAAAACCTAGGTTTAGCTAGCTTTATTTCCTCCTGAAAATCATATTTTATGTTATAAGTTATGGATTTAGAATTAGATCCAAGATTTCTTCCGAACGATTTTGCAATATTAAAGGTTTTGTGTAGGGTTTTGTGACTATCTGTGACTACGTCAGAACCTTATTTAAAGGAATGGTATGTAGCCGATTGATATGTTTCTACCACAGAATTCCAATAGGGAAGCAGAATCAACATTTCAAAAACTATGCGTACCAATTACACCTACATACAAATATCACGTACACATGGACAATCTATGGGCCGAACTCAGGGACAAGGGGGCGGGGGCATTAAAACTGTGGCATTATAATTTATTCCAATAAATTTACTGCCACATTTACAAATAAATAAACACAGGTTGTATGTTCTCTCTTTATTTTTAAACAAAATATTTGTTTTAATGATTTCTTTCCGTTGAATTGCTTTGCTTAGCATTAAGTTTTATTCTTAAATCTACATAAAATTTAACAATAGCCTAAATCAACACAAATCAAACGCACAAAGGTGCACTACACTTCGCCATTTATTTCAGTGTTTTTCGAATATATTTCACAAGATTTATATAAAATGAAGTAACAACACGCACAATACTATCTACTATATAATACTATACATGACAATTGGCTGACATTTGCCGTTTGTTGCTATGTAATTGTGAAAGTATGTTCGGTCTGGTTTAGGCGCAGCTCTACGATGTCTGTGGTTCTTACGTAGCACTGAAACTACTAGTTCGATTCCAACATATACATAATATGTCGTATGATTCCTCTCAATACCTACCCCGATGTTATTGACAACCTTGTGACATCAGATAAAAATGGGGATTCAATAGGGTCCTAAATACCAATGTTAGTATATATACTGGGAGATTGCTCTTGCACGTTAAGACCGCCAATTGTCGCTTATTCAATAAATATTATTTTGTAAATATAAAGTATTATCTATACTTATGTGGGACATCATTCCAAAGGCTTTTGAAATTCCAAAAAGGTTCTCCAAATTTAATAAGGTTCATTATTCTCAAGCAATCAGCAAAAAAGTGGAAATAAATATAGCTAAAAACTAAAACTAGACTACGTTAAAGTCTTAACAAGCGTTCAGCGATTGTCCTTATCATTTTCTGTTGATACTGCGGTAGTTTGAGGCCTTTGTTCCTTCTTGTACTCTACGTATACGAGCGGGATCGGGGCCTCCGACAGCCTAACTATCAAAATAAATTATAAGGAAACACGCTGAACGCTGTTTAAGACTTTTACATCATAATGCTCGGCAAGAAGGTTTTACAAACTAAGCAAAGAGACTGTGTAAGATGGTATTCGCAACACAGTATACTTTTTATAGGAATTCCATTTTCAAATCTCATTACGTCACACTTTGTTTGAATTGTAAAGACTTTACAGGCCGCCATCCTTTCATTTGATTTGATTTGTGCGACTGTAATAAACTAAAGTTAAAAGTGTAATAAACACGTTTAAAGGGGTAGTTAAGTATGTCAAGTACTTCATCAGATGAAGAACTGGTCCGCACGCCTGATTTCTGTCATCTCGAAGCAGAAGATGTTGTACAAAATCTTTTATTAAATAATTAATTTTTCTAATAAAAATTACATTTTGTTATACCTAAGTATTTATATGGATGGAGGCGGCTCAGGACCGCTATTTGTGGCGTCGTACGGGGGAGGCCTATGTCCAGCAGTGGACGTGTATAGGCTGATGATGATGATGATGATGATGAAGTATATAAATGTTTTATTTGCCTCGCCATTATGATGTAAAGTAGAATGCTTACCTCGGTTGCAAGTAGCTATTACACCCTCGAACTATGTTCTCGGGTGCACTCGATCCATTAGCGCCCTTTGCGAGCGCTCGCAAGGGCCCGAAATTGTATTGAGTGCACCCTCGAACTATATTCGCCCTCGCTTCGCTCGGGCGTCTAAATATCTCGGGTGCACTCAATCCAATTTAGGGCCCTTTGCGAGCTGAGCTCGCACTGGCGCCAAATTGGATCTTGTTCTGTAATAGCTGCCTTACAACCCTTGTGTAACAATCTACTATTACATCATAATGCTCGGCAAGAAGGTTTTACAAATTAAGCAAAGAGGCTGTGTAAGATGGTATTCGCAACACAGTACATTTTTATAGGAATTCCATTTTCAAATCTCATTACGTCACAGTTTGTTTGAATTGTAAAGACTTTACAGTTCAAGCTATGCAAAACTCCTTGGTGAAACAATCTCTTTTCTTATAAAATTAAAAGAAAACTTTTTACTGAAAAAAAATATGGCGGCCTTTCATTTGATTTGATTTGTGCGACTGTAATAAACTAAAGTTAAAAGTTAAAACTGTAATAAACACGTTTAAAGGGGTAGTTCAGTATGTCAAGTACTTCATCAGATGAAGAACTGGTCCGCACGCCTGATTGTATTGAGCGCACCCTCGAACTATATTAGCCCTCGCCTCGGGTGCACTCAATCCAAGTTAGGGCCCTTTGCGAGCTGAGCTCGCACTGGCGCCAAATTGGATCTTGTTCTGTAATAGCTCCCTTACTACCCTTGTGTAACAACTACTATTACGTACAAGTAGCGGCACGTAACTTTAGCGCTGACCGTTATTGTGCAGAAGTAAAAAATAAGGTACCTGTGCGGGGCTAGCGGTATATTATCCATGCGCAGCTATCCCCTCCGCGTATCGCTCAGCGCTAGACTTACGTGCCGCTACTTGTACTCGGATTTACTTTTTAATAGAGATATATTGTTTTCAAAAGAGAGGATGTAAACTGAACAGTAATACGCAATTTTTGAATCACCTAGTAGTGACTTTGTGATTCCAATCCAGCTTTTGCTTATTGGATCATCTTGGGTAAGAGTAAGAGGCAAGTCTTGTCCTAAAGAGTTTGTTGACACAGATTAAATTAATATTGTATATACAGACTTACAATCCTGCAAGGCGCGTCTTGTACATAGTGGTAGGCAGAGGGCAGCCCGCTCGCCGCCGCCACCGCCGCTCCGTACATAACGTTACTCCTCAGCGCCATGTTACCTAACGAATATTTATAAATAAATAATACTGGACAGTCCACACACAATCATCTGGAAAGTAAGCAGACTTATGTTTTGGGTACTAAATTTATTCATTACATACGTAGAAAAGAACCAGATCATGAAAAAATATCAACAGAAAGTACGAACCTAAGTAATGTTTGTTTCTATTATAATTCCAGTTGGACTGGGATCTTCAGTGAGATCTCGCATCAATGTTCCAATGCCTAACCACAAGTATGTTTCTGTAGGATCTCGGATGAAGATGTTGTAGTATCAAGTTGTACATATATAAGGACAAGGCCGGCCATTCTACTTCACCTCTAAACCCTATACTCACGTAGGTTATGTTCTAGGAGCGGCGTCGCGTCCTTCCCCGCCGGCGCGCTCACATCAGACATGTACCGACTCAGCTGAGGAGGAGACTGCACCTGTGTATATACATATAAAAGTATTCAAACTAAACTGAAGATAATATCTATTACTTCTTTTATTTGTGTTTAGTTTATAATTGTACTTTTATATGTTCTTATTCTAAAAGCTTAAAATAATATTATTCTGATTCTTTACATCTACAGGGCCCCAAATTTAACCCGGTTAGGTTATCTTTTGTAGTTGTTAAGATTTACGGTTAGTATAGTGTGGGGGGGACGCAGCGTTACCTACCTGCTCCTCAAAGTGCGGGGTCTGGGTGTACAGGTGCGGCGAGTAGTACACGGTCCCGTGGTATAGATGGGGGGCCGGGGGAGTGGCTGTCGACAGGGGGGGCTCGGTCGCCGCGGTGAGTGTTGCGGGGGGGAGCTGCGTCGGAGGACTCTCCTGTAATTAAATACACATGATACGAGGCAAGAATACTTAGGAATATTGTACGGAGTTGATCAGAACTATTACAAGTTTCTATTTTCAGATACTGTGTACGGTTTCACCATACATAAGCAAACTTGTCGCACGCGGCATTTTGCACATTTTGCATGCGCTGCATTTTGCACATTTTGCATGCGCTGCATTTTACTTTGATTGTTATAATTTTTATATACCTAACTTGAGTACTTGACCTACTATTGAGCAAGAAACACCTATCAAAGGAAGATTTGCCACCTTATCTTTGTACTTACATAACTGCGTAAATAAACTTAAATTTAACCGTGAATCTTGTGTTCGTGCTCATTTAGACTAACTGGCATATACTTTATTTAGTTTCCTATCAGTGAAGTCAGTGATAGACATATGGTGTGGTGCCGTACAACTTGTGGTGCCGTGCAACTTGTGGTGCCGTACAACTTGTGGTGCCGTACAACTTGTGGTGCCGTATAACTTGTGGTGCCGTGCAACTTGTGGTGCCGTACAGCTTGTGGTGCCGTACAACTTGTGGTGCGGTGCAACTTGTGGTGCCGTACAACTTGTGGTGCCGTGCGACTTGTGGTGCCGTACAACTTGTGGTGCCGTACAACTTGTGGTGCCGTACAACTTGTGGTGCCGTACAACTTGTGGTGCCGTGCAACTTGTGGTGCCGTGCAACTTGTGGTGCCGTGCAACTTGTGGTGCCATACAACTTGTGGTGCCGTGCAACTTGTGGTGCCGTGCAACTTGTGGTGCCGTGCAACTTGTGGTGCCGTGCAACTTGTGGTGCCATACAACTTGTGGTGCCGTGCAACTTGTGGTGCCGTGCAACTTGTGGTGCCGTGCAACTTGTGGTGCCGTGCAACTTGTGGTGCCGTACAACTTGTGGTGCCGTACAACTTGTGGTGCCGTACAACTTGTGGTGCCTACCAACAACTACATCTTCAACATCAAATAATAAAATAAAAAATAAAAATCAGCTTTCATGTAAGGTGAACAACATCCAGACCGTACACTGTGGTGTGTGTACACTGTACACTGTGCGTGATCCGCGTTGCTTTGTGTTTGTTCGAATCAATAATATCTAAGTAGACATTGTATTTCAATATTATTATAATACCATTTTCATTGATTTCTCATAACATAACAGCTTTTTAATATGCAATTACTTAGTGTTATCTATTTGAATTGTCTTTATGAAATCAAATGAACCGAAGTCATGAGAGATCGGTCGACCTACAGATTGTACTTGAGACATGTGCTGGAAATTTTAAAATCGGACGAGTTCTCCTGAGCAGCAGCGCCCGCAGGGCCGCGGAAACTCGAACTGCCCTCTCCCCGATGGAAGTCCCTGGTCTAGGAATTAAACGTTGGTGTTCTTCCAACACAAACAAGATTCGTAGTAAGCCCGCTTACAATCATAATGTAAACTTCAAGTTTATTACAGTAAGGTTTACCTTTTGGTCAGCATTGTGTTCGTTCCCTTGCATCTCGTATTCATACTGGTAGTGGTCGGTGTGCGGAGACTCCGCCTCTGAGAACACAAGTTATGTTATTCATCTTCATTTATAATGCTTATTTAATGAACATCGAAGGTGAGAACTATCTATTTATGTATAGGTATAGGAGCAGAAATAACAGCCAGCCGTTCCGGAACGTGGATTTATTCCAACGTCGCGGCGAGCTACCCTCCAATGCTCTCCACCATGTGAATAATAAGTACAACTCGACCAAGCTAAGTTTGCACCTCGCTGGAATGCGGTGCACTCGACGCGAGGTGCACACTTAGCTCGGTCGAAGTATACGTCTGTGGGTACACTACGGGTGTGCGTGTATATAATTACCGTGGTCAATAAATGAGTGTTGCTTCTCCAGTCGGCCTCTGCGCTTGTCTGCATTGCTCGTCTCTATCTGCGGACGGAAATACTTTCATTTTACATCAATGATATTCCATATAAACTGAGGTAGATACGTTTTACCGAGGTCTGCATGGCAATATAAACTCAAGCTAATTAGCTTGAGTTAACTCAGTCGGCCCTGCGTCCGGCTGCGACGCGAACATACGTTGCGGAGTGCGAACAAAATAACAAAATGCCATGTTGTGTTCAGAAAGTGTAGAACTTATACTGGAAAGGCTGTAAAAAGCAGGTAGGATTTTTCTTTTCATTTTTTTCATTTATAAGTAGCGTTTAGTCTATTTAAAATTAAAAATCATAAATTTTATTTTATTCAAAAATCATTCCCGCGCTGTTGCCACTCTGCCTACACGAACGAGACAAGTTAGTGCGTTGCATTTGTGAGTGACAGAGAGAAGGAGATAATGGGCGCGCGATGTTGTCAGTTCGAACGACGCAGAGGAGGTTGGGTTGATATGGCACATCGGCCTTCCTAGCTTGCTACAATAATATTTTTCACTACTGGTATCCAACCTGTATTTTTTATTTACTACATATAAGATTTTTTAACATTTAACTATCAATATTAACTTCATTTTATTTTAGATTTCCTAAAGATCAACTTATTAATTAAAAATGGGTACAAGTAGCATATGAGTAAACAAGAACATAAGTACAGCTGAAACTTCCGCCCGGGACCGGTTCAAGGTCGCGGCTAGACGTTAAAGTCTGGCTACACGCTCAAACATTTGTGCAACCTTACATGCACAAACACAGTTTGCGTAAGCAAGATGGAGCGTGTGGCCAGACTCAAACCAGTTTGCGCAAGCAAGATGGAGCGTGTGGCCGGGATCATGCTTGCGTAAACTGGTTTGGCAATTTGTGTTTGTTTGGGCCAAATGTCTCGTAGTGTTTACGTTACATGAGTGAGCTTAATAATAGTAACTACGCATAACCAATGACATGTCATATGGTATGTACAGATTAGGATGTAGGAAGTATCGCTACACTGGTTTGTGCAATCAAGCATGCACAAATATTTGAGCGTGTAGCCGGGCTATTAAAACAGTATACTCAGTCTATCCCAGTCGGGCAGAGTATTTTGGACGGGGCGTAAGTCACTCTACCTATGTTCTTGTGTGTGAGACAAGAACATAGGTAGACGAGAAGATGAATGGATCCCAACAATATACTCAACAATTTCTTCTCAACACTTTGTGGAAGGTGAAAAGTACGTTAAGATTTTTTTTTATCGCAAACTTTTAAGGACATGTTTATTTTGTTAATGCTGCATGCTAGGTCCCCTTTTACCCCAGTTCACTCTAGCTGCTAGCCTATGCGATGTCATAGGCTGTCATTGGCCGTCAGCCGCTCATATAACTGTGAACGTACGTTTATCTCTTTCTGACAACGGGGTCCTATATATCTCTGTGATCTATTATCCTGCTAAGTGATAGAAATAAAGTTCCATAGGTCCTATGTAGGTAGGTATAGTAAAATATTGCCACGTTTTTATTTCTTTATAATAAGTATAACGTCTCTATTTGTAAAAACACATTGTTTTACATTTATTATTATTAATTATTTTAATTTGTTTTTACATAATAGAACAAGGTCATAATAAAACCTAAAGTTATGAGGATACTTTGCGTTGGTGTAAGTGAGGAACTTCAGTGAGCCTTCATGTTCAACATATTTTGTGACGTCGCGTCGCTTGGGGAGCTCGTTTTTAGAGTTATTTTGTATTTTATTAATTAATTGTCCGAAATGTTTATTTGTAGTTGAGATAGGTACCTAGTGTGTTAACTGTTGTTTTTATAGGTGTTTATGTAGTTAGGTACCTGGTCGTGGTGTAACGCGGGGGTGGGGTCGTACACATGCGGCGGATTATCCGGATCGAACCGGTACAGGCTGCCGTCCGGGTTGGTTAGAGGACGACCCGTCTGCAATCACAACGGAATCATCATTTAGTTGGTATTCATCTCATCACCACACATACGTGCACCGGTGAACGTGCCTCCCCTCACAACGAGGGTTTGCAATAATCAGCACATATGGCAGGCAGATGGTGATCCTAGAAGAGTAAAAACAAAGAAGGAAGCTCCTGTAGGGCTAGCACGGACTTTCTTCTCTAGGTAGAATAGATAAAAAATTACGTAAAACTGACATTTAGGTGTAGAGAGTAGAAAGTTTTCTTCGTTCGGGAACACGGCGTTCGGAAGAATGAGCGGTAGAAATGTTTTCTATTCTACCCTAGAGATGAGTCTACCGATGCGAACATGGGGATCAAATTACTCTTCTCTTGATATTTGAGAATAGAAACATTTGTCCTAAAGTTGTCTACACCTCTCGAGACCTAGACAAGGTCTTTCTTCCCTCGCATCTCTCACTATTTGGATGTTTAGTTATATAATACTCTTTGCTTTTTGGGGTTTTTGTGTCTAGTTAATGGCCCCGAAGCCATTACGAGCAAATGCAACATAAAAAATCGGAGAACAATTTGTTTGTTTGTTTGTTTACTCCAAAACCAAATTAAAGTCCGTGTGTGTTATTCTGTATTGTATATGCTATGAGTTCAATAATATTCATTTGCCGACTTTGCCAGAGACAGTATTTCACCGAAACATTTTGTGAAAAGATTTCGGTATTTCTTTTGTCCAATATAAAAAATTAAAAATACAATTTTGAACGAAAGAAATTATCCTTCAAAACATTGTAATTGACATTGACAAATACAATAAAGTGACATTTTGGTGTAATCAAAAAACGTTTCGTTTTACGGGCTCAGTTTTCTTTTTAGCGATACGGCTGGTTTTATGTTGATTTTCTTGGTAATGAAACGCAAAGAACGAACTTTTTACAACATTTATACTTTTTCTGTGGTTTCGTTCCCGTTGCTATAGAACGCTTTCTACGAAGAAACTGTTTTCTAGGGTTTGTTTCTCGAAACGGCATGTTCGGGCAAGACAAAGATTATGAAGATAAGAAACTGTCTTCTCTAGTTTAGGGTAAAGTAGAAATGAAAAGGTAGGTAGGTTCTCTTACGACGTCCGCGGGCTGAGATGAGAGGGTCGATTGTTACGTCGCGACCACCAAGGTGTTTGTCACATTACCTCGATCCTGCAGATAAGGGTGATAACAATCACTTCACCTTCCCATGGTCCTGCCGACCTTGCGGTTCTAAATCTGTGAGAAATGAGCCACTCGGGTGACTCAAGACTCTACAACGGAAACGAATAAGAGGAGCAGACATAATGGAATGGGGGGACTTCCTTGTAATTGTACCTGTGGATGTATGACGGTGACTCCCGGGGGCACGCGCGCCATGTCGGTGACCGCCCATACGACCGCGCCCCCGGACGGGGGAGCCGGCACCGCGGGCCCTCCACCCCCGCCGGAGGGGGCTGGCTCAGGGGTACCACCACCTGAGACAGAAGGACGAATAAACTAGACCACATTGTTGTTTGTATAGGTACATCTTTTGTGATACATAACTTTATTGACAAAGAAAATAACAATCAAATAATATAAAGAAATTAAACTAGTATTTACAATTGAAACAATTGAGCTAACTGCAGACTGTTGCAAACAATCTACAGATAGCTCAACTGGTCCATATCAATACCAGTCGGAAGCGTCTTTTGTGATGTCTACCGAAGGTCAGTCCCGACCAATATTATAAAAGGGCAATGTTGTGTTAATGTGCAGATGTGGGCCAAGACAGCGCCCACTACGGAACGGATAGAGTTCAAATGTTGCATAGATTGAGTCCCAGAAATGTGAATTCGCGTGTGAAGAAGCGTGAGATTTAGACCCGTATGTATAATGAAAGCTTGCCGATCTATGCTTGAACAAAGCTTTTCTTTGGCATAAACGTCACTCAAGTATATTATATCTATGACTGAGCAACATTTCACAATACGGCCATTAGGAACTTTTAAAGACTGAATTATTAAAATAATAAAATGTAGGTACCGGTAGGCGATGGAGTGACGGAGTCGGTGCTTCGTAGACTCAGCGTCTTGTACCCCGAGCTAGAGGGAGACAGACGCCAGCTACTGGACGCCAGGTCACCTGCAAATAAGGGGGAAGTCATCATAATAAAAATATCCGAGTAACACACCAGACCATTATCTACCTAAAATATAATTTATAAATTAAGATTTCCAATTGTTTGCTCTCATCGGATGCATTAATCGTTATAATCACCACGCTTAGCAAGAGAATGAAGCTGCTGCCCTTCCTTTCTCTTTGAGTACCACAAAAGTGGCAAACACGCATGCGGTCGGCTGATGGGGATTGTACCTTGCCTGCTGAGAGCGCGCGTGGGCGGGGGCTCGGTGTACCCCCCGAAGCTGTGGGACTTGGCCACGGCGCCCCCCCGCGCGCGCCAGCTGCCAGGGGGAGACGCCGTCTCCAGGGACTGCACCTGAAGGGGGATAGTGTTAGCTTTATGTTTGTGAGGGTGGCTTGTGAGATAGGAGTCTTGTTTGTATCTTTTCAGTGATAAGACTGATAAGTAAAAACGCACGGCTTCCCTCGCCAACTTAGATAAAACATGGCATGGATATATATATGTAGATACGTTTTATCGAGTTCATTTATTTATTTACGGTATTCAATTCATTTGTACGTTTATTATTTTTCAGATCATATAATAATATTTAACACGATCACTCTTTTAATAAAACTTTCAGTGAAGCTGAGAGCAGAACCAAGTACAACATAATGACTAAAGTGTTTCGAAGGGGACTCAGACACCCTGTAAATTACATATAGACAAATGCAATAGTAACCTTGAGTAGTTTGTTCCGGGCGTGTTCCGGAGTGAGCACCTTGACGGGCCCCGCGCTCACCCACGGCCAGGGGGACTCGGAGGAGGACGCGTTATCCTGAGGACATCACACCGTTCACTTTAACATAAAACAAGGTTTGCTGTCTTAGAGGCATGCTGTGGTAACATTTTGTATCCCCAACCCAACCAGAGCGGTAATTTTAAGTCCCACTAGTGTTTGTTTGGCTGTAAAAAGTTCAAAACCGAATAAAAAGTAGATAGTTATTCTGACAGGTCTTATTTGGTGAAATTTAATACCGTATATACAGTATTTCCCTTAGTCGGCTCTTACGACATCCACGGGTTGAGTTGGAGGGGTCGATATTCGTACGCCGCGGCCCCACAGCCCAGAGGATGGGCAGCAGCTTCCTTCTGAGTATTTTTAAACACCAACACTGCGATCACCAATCCGCCTGCCAAGCGTGGTGATTATGGCAAATCCCCCACATGGGAGACCATCCACTCGGATGGACCGACGACATCTTAGCGGTCGCAGGGAGTCGATGGATGGAGGCGGCTCAGGACCGCTATTTCTGGCGTCGTACGGGGGAGGCCTATGTCCAGCAGTGGACGTGTATAGGCTGATGATGATGATGATGATACAGTATTTCTCATGTCATTTTAATACCGTATATACGGTGATTCACATGTCATTTTAATACCGTATATACAGTGATTCACATGTCATTTTAATACCGTATATACAGTGTTTCACATGTCATTTTAATACCGTATATACAGTGTTTTTCATGTAATTTTAATACCGTATATACAGTGTTTCACATGTCATTTTAATACCGTATATACAGTGTTTCTCATGTCATTTTAATAGCGTATATACAGTGATTCACATGTCATTTTAATACCGTATATACAGTGTTTCTCATGTCATTTTAATACCGTATATACAGTGTTTCTCATGTCATTTTAATACCGTATATACAGTGTTTCACATGTCATTTTAATACCGTATATACAGTGATTCACATGTCATTTTAATACCGTATATACAGTGTTTCTAATGTCATTTTAATACCGTATATACAGTGTTTCACATGTCATTTTAATACCGTATATACAGTGTTTCTCATGTCATTTTAATACCGTATATACAGTGATTCACATGTCATTTTAATACCGTATATACATTGTTTCTCATGTCATTTTAATGCCGTATATACAGTGATTCACATGTTATTTTAATACCGTATATACAGTGTTTCACATGACATTTTAATAACGTGTATACAGTGTTTCACATGACATTTTAATACCGTACATACTGTGTTTCTCATGTCATTTTAATACCGTATACACAGTTATTATCATGTAATTTTAATACCGTATATACAGTGTTTCACATGTCATTTTGATACCGTATATACAGTGTTTCTCATGTCATTTTAATACCGTATATACAGTGTTTCTCATATAATTTTAACACCGCATATACAGTGTTTCACATGACATTTTAATAACGTGTATACAGTGTTTCACATGACATTTTAATACCGTACATACTGTGTTTCTCATGTCATTTCGGGTTTTCGGGGTAAATTTTTTTATTATGGTTAGTAAGCTTGTCTACTGTTGATATTTTAGGTTGAGTTTGAATCTACCTGGCTGAATATCCTGCGTCTCGCTCGCTCGTAGTCTTGTTCCCTCTGCTCCAGAGACTTGCTCCGCGCCGCGAGCGCGCCGCCCCCGCGTCCCGCCGCGCCGCCGCACGCCCGCTTTAGGATTGACCTGTAATGTACAACTTACTTTGAAATCTAATCATTGAAGATAAGGTTGACAATCATTTAAAAGGACTAAATCTGAACAAAATAACTCTGAAAGACTGCAATGTAGTCGAGTTTCACGTATAAGCGTACTCACTTGGCTTGGTGCGGGAGAGGCGCGGGGTCGGACGCGCGCGCGGGGCTCGCGGGCGGGAATGACGTCACGCACCACGCCTTGAACGACGTGCACGGAATGCGTCCTCCGGATGTACCTATACACACACAAAAACAGAAATGCTTTGTTCCTACTAATACTGAAGTAAAGAAGTAATAATAACTGAGATATACAGCAAGCATAATCTAACAACAAAGAAAACTAAGCTAAGCTCGATAAGTTTAAGTTTGTAGATGAGGATAGGAAGTAACGTTGACAGGAAGATTGGTGATGATAATGATCATATTAGAACTCTGGAAATAACTATTCCTGGTCTTGTGGAAAATCTTAAATTGGAAACCATTCGTCGTGTCAGAGGGTCCACACGGGAGGCAATACCGACGGTCTCAGAACTAAGATAATGTTAGAGTTACCAGCTTTAGAGACGATGACGCAGTACTTGTTGTACTGGTCGAGATGGTGCGACAGTTGGAACAAGGCGGCGCAGCGGTGCACGAGCATGCGCCCGTATGACGTCATCACGGGGAACTTCACTATGCAACGACTGAAAACAACATATTAAGACATCTCATAAAATGCAAGTCATATTGTTTCAATACATTATGTACAGTACATGTAAAGTATGGAGCCTTGAGGGACACCACAGTTTTACTTCGGAAAATTAGGTGCTATATCGAAAGTTTATCTGTACTTGAAGAATCGCATAATTGTGATTCTGAATTTATAAACCACGTCTTTGATTTCTATAGCGTATTCTCTAGTAAGATGCAGGTTGATGTTAGCTTAGAGAGTCACTATCGATGGGTATCTTCTTGTGAGCACGGCTGACCGTGGCAGTCGCGGCGTGACAATCGGCTCCTCCAACTCCACCCGTGGATGTCGTAATAGTATTTTAAACATCTTAACTGCCACTGCCAATCCGCCTATTAAAGGTGGTGATAATGGCGTCACCTCCCTCGTTCGGGGAGTCATATTCAACAGTGTACATGTGTGTGTGTGATCAATGATCTATAAGACAGTACCCGGCATCGTTGACGAGCGCGTGTAGTTCCTTCTCGATCTTGAGCATGGCGGCGCGGTCCTTGGCGTTCTTGTTGAGAGTGTCCGAGATGAAAGCCACTAGCTCCGGTCCCGTCGGCTCCTCTGTAACATACACCTTGCTATCTCCAACAACAACAAACAAACCGCAGAAAGCGAGAGAGAGTTAGATGGTTAGATATTGCTTTATTTCTAAAGTCTTAAAAACAGGCGTTCAACTTTTGTTCAGTAGAGACAATAGAATAAACAGCTTGTATGAAGGCAACCTAGTGGTATACCATATGAAATGGTGGGCATATTTTATATGCAGACATTGTACCTGAGTCAGTCCTGTTGTGCCTGGGTTTCTCTCTGCGCTCCGGACAGCGGCAGTACTCCTCCGTGTCTAGACTGCTCGCCTTACGTATGTCCGCTACCACTCCTGGAGGATATACGCAGACGTTAAACAGGTGCCAGAATATTAACAAACTTAACGACAAATATTGTACACTAATAAAACTATACTTGATAATTATTTAAAAACATTAAAATTACCGTACGAAATATAAAAGGCTTTTCTTATAACGACAAATGTGAAGTCAAGTATACTATCACCACTCCACACGCCGAGCGTGTTGATAGGTATGTATATATAGTTATAACAAGAGAGAGTATAGATATACATACTAATAACAAAAACCCCCTCGTTTGGATGTATGTGTGCTGTCAATCTACTGAGAGGCTCTATGAGACTGGAGCTGTTGTACTAACCGTTGGTCTCGCAGTCCGCGCACTCGTCGACTCCGATGCCAGAGTCCTGTTTGTTGATGCCGATGTATCGGCGCCGACGGCCTCTGAAGCACAGAAACGAAACAATGTTCAAACATGAACTGACAACAATCTGCAGGTCTCGATAGAGCCGACGCATTTGGTATCCTTGGAGACCATACTCTACGTCCGCGGGGCTCTACGACCGTGGCTCAACGGGTTTAACAAAAACCTAGAGCTGGTGACTATCTGGCGCAGCGCATCAGCGGAGATAGATGTGTTTAATACCTGCAGTGCGGACAAGGTGCGCAGGCGCCGCATACGCAGGCGACGCGCGGATTGTAGGAGAGAAGGTCGCGCGACCCGTCGCCCGCCACGCGCGCGCCGCGACCCGCCACCGAACAATCACCGTACGCGGCGTCAGACTGCCAGGAGCCTTGCGTTATCTACCAGAAGAAATGTACGATTGAGAGGAATGATCTGCACCAAATAGTGAATCAGACGATATTGACACTAAAGAGAAACACAAAAAATGGCAATAGAAAGGCTGCTGGTAGATTCTGTATGAAGGAAGCTGAAGACAGAGCGCTATGGCAGTCATTAAAAGAGTCTGATGGAGGTGTAAAGCTCTAACTATTGAAGCTGATTAAGTTAATGAAATCCAGAGTAAGACGATATTTTCTATTTGAGAGTAAAAATATAAAGAGTAAGGATTGTATAGTCTGCTAAAAATAGATGGCAGATGCTAGATGCGGATAAAAAGCCACTGGTCTGGACCGTATGTCAAAAAGATCATGATGATGATGCAAGGTGAGGGTAAGAGTAACAATAGTAATCTACCAACCTGTATCTCCACGGGTTTCCTCCTCTCCTCGTCTCCGTCCTGACTGGACTCGCTAGGCGACCGGTCTGCGCCCGTCACCTTAACATTGACTTTGTTTTCTCGCTCCCGCGGCTTTCCGTCTCGCTCGCACACGCGCAGAGACGGCGACACGGTGCGGGGCGGGGAGGCAGACTCGCGGATCGCTTGGGAACGGACTAGTTGTTTCGTTTTGAAGCTCTGCAAGTAAATGAATAGTTATGAGAGTTTGCGGTGACCTTTGATTCGATCTATTACGAGTTTTGGTCTTTGATGCAAGAGTTTTGTAAGACATTACGTCTACTTTGCATTGCACCTTTTCAATTTCATGTATATATTCATAAGTAGATACTGTACTATAGTTAGGTAAGAAATTCGCTGAATAGATGGCACATAAAATATTTGACATATCATGTTAAATGAACATATCATGCGTCTTTTGAATACCATGCTAGGTAACTATTGGTCCACTTTAATTTCTATTGTGTAAATGAGCAGCTACCATTATAATTAGTTAAGAAGAAAATTACCCTATTTCTGTTGAGATGACTGGCATCGTCGAGTGCCGGACACTTTTCCACTTTTTGATTTTCCATTTTGCCTGATGTAAACCTGGAAAGTTAATAATTTATTTTGTTTCGGATGATGCAGAGGGAAAAAAGGTTTTAACAGCTTTTTCAGGCTTACCTTACTTTATACTCCGGGAAAATACTTCCAAAACAGTTATCTCACAATAAGGGAAATTATTGAACAATAGATATAGAAGATTTGGACCAATCACGGTTACTACGACTACTAATAAGAAGGCAACTATTAATTTAAATACTACGTTTCAAATAATCTCTCATCCAAAAACCATTAAAGCCATTCGTAATACGAATTAAAAAGTTTTAAAACTCCGCGGCGGGAAATTTGAATTTGACGAATCAGAATTTAGAACACATGGAGTCGGTGATAAGCTCGTTTTTCTTTTTGATTTTAAGGTTTTTTATAGAGTTCTGTCTGTATGTAGTACGGCTAGAGCATGGACGGCGACCGACGGAGTGCATTGTGGGGGGTCCTGGGGACGCGCGGGTGGTGGGGATCTAAGGGCGCGCGCGGGGGCCGACGTGGGACTGCTTCACTGGAGACTGCGAGCACGACATTCATCTGCAACAACAGAAACGTTATCGTTTATAGTCATCCAACCGACTGCGCCAAATTCAAACAAATGAATTGCCTAGCCGCAGGTACATACACTACGTAGTAGATCGGCCTGTGCGTCGTGGAACTGAATGCGTTGTGGCGATATCTACCGGCACTTGAAGACAACGAATACTACAAAGACCATTACCTAACTTACATTACAGGGCAGGTTCGATAGTTTACCATTACCAACTTTCAAGGGCATCTGCTAGATGGTGTTCCAATAAATATTAGAGGGTTAAAAGCCCAATAATCACCATGTAACCTAGCCATACTAATAAATAATATGAATAATTGGCTAATATGTCTAGTTGTATAGAACATCTCGACGTCAACTGTCGTCGGTCGGTCGACCCCGAACATGTGGACCAGCTGGGTCGGCCCGGGACCCGGAGCAGGGCAGATCATGAATTGTTTTATGGGGCATCACACTAGTTTGGATGAACGTATGTTTGTTACTTCTACCTTCACGCTAAAACTACTAAAGAATACTTAAGTCTGAATTTTAGCATCTGATATGTCTAGATCTGGAACAACTCAGACATTTTATCCCATAAATCAGTTGTCTTGGGAATTGGGATTAGTTAAGATGAAGACCAAGTAAAAAAAAATATTTCCGTATTTAAATACAATATGTAGATAGTTAAGAGTGTATAGGTACTACCACAGATTGATTATTTTAAATTTGGCCGGATGTTCATATCTTCAGAACTACTGAATATTTAACTTTGAAATGTATAGGTATATGGTAAAGTTCAGGGCTCACTTTATCCTTGATATGTTTCGAAAACACGATTTCATAAAAATTTCTCTTTAGAAAAACAAACAAAGTTCGCTGTAAACTTTACAATAAATCGTCGCTATTCAATAAATACTTTAAAATAAGCCTTGATACTTTGTACAGTAAACAAACAGAATATAAAGCAGAAGGTACATATACCTACATATGTTTTAGATTTCATAATTTACTATTATTTTAACCGTACAAAACAAAAACATTATTTTGGAGGTTATGATGACGCTCTGCTCTGTCCCGCTCCTATGAACGCAAAATCCTATCCTTCCATTCAGACAATAATAATAATAATAGCCTGCAGGGCAGCTTGTGGCGAGCTGTTGGTGAGTAGCGACACCACGGGTATACCGAGTGCTCCCGGGGAAGTTCCTGGTTCTCGTCTCCGCTTGCGAAGTGGTATCCCAAGAGAACCAGATCCCCACCTCATGCTTGCCTTCATTGGCCGGTCTGAGTGGAGTCGCGAGAGATGCATCTTAGGATGTAGACTCGGGGGTGGAAGTGTCTAATGGCGTAATAACGAGGAAACCCGCTCACGTGTCTTCGTGATGGTGAAATCGGGGCCGCACCTCTCGATGCCCCTTAGTCGTTTGCACCGATGTTGTTCTTTATTACCTCCGCACAAAACTGCATTGAGTGGGAAAAATTGCTCTATTATTATACTATATATAGCTGGATTACCACTCACTGACTGACTCACTGATTGACATAATTGTTCTCCTTGATGGTGGATGGGGAGGTATGTTTTTTTTTGCGGAATCGTATAGGGGTGGTTTATGGGACCTAGGGAAAATTCCGACTTTTTGAGATTTCCCCCCCCTTCCCCCCCGCCCCCAGGGGGGCTCGCAAGGGGAGCCATATTGAATAATAATTTTTGTGGGGCTGTATAGAGGATGTCAAATAGTTTCGAATGCAAAAAAAATTTAGCCCCCCTTGCCCCCAAAATAGCCCCCCCTTTTTAGGTTGCTCCCAGATGGCGTCGTCGTAGGGGGGTTTCGATTGCGGGATCGTATAGAGGGTTTCTTCTTCAATGGGGGAAAAAAAATTCAACCCCCCCTTCCCCCCCAAAAAACTCCCCCCCTATTTGTATCTCCCAAGTGGGGGGACTTGAAAGAATTTTTTTTTTTGCGTCATGTAGAGGATAAAACATCATTTTGAAAACATAAAAAAATTTTGCCCCCCTCCCCCTCTAGACCCCCCTTTTTATAAAAAAAACGATTTTTGGCATAATTTTGACCTTTTTTTTTCGGTTGGAGCATTGTGGCGAGCGAAGCGAGCCGCAATGCGACGACGGGGAACAGCACGGCGAGCGAAGCGAGCCGTGCTGTGACCCCCACGACCCCCCCCCCCCCCTTCTTCCTCCCCCTCTAGGGGGCTCGCGAGCAAAGCCATATTGATTTACTATTTTTGTGGGGCTGTATAGAGGATGTCAGGTGATTTTGAATGAAATAAAAATTTAGCCCCCCTTGCCCCCAAAATAGCCCCCCCTTTTTAGGTTGCTCCCAGATGCCGTCGTCGTAGGGGGGTTTCGATTGCGGGAACGTATAGAGGGTTTCTTCTCGAATGAGGGAAAAAAAATTAGCCCCCCTTCTCCCCCAAAAAAACTCCCCCCCTTTTTGTATCTCCCAAGTGGGGGGACTTGAACGAATTTTTTTTTTTGCGTCTTGTAGATGATAAAAAATCATTTTGAAAACATAAAAAAATTTGGCCCCCCTCCCCCTCTAGACCCCCCTTTTTCATAAAAAACCGAAATTTGGCCAAAATTTGTCCTTTTTTTCGGGTCGAGCATTGCGGCTCGCTTCGCTCGCCGCAATGCGACGATGGAGAACAGCACGGCGAGCGAAGCGAGCCGTGCTGTGACCCCCCGACCCCCCCTTCTTCCCCCCCTCTAGGGGGGCTCCCGAACGAAGCCATATTGAATAAAAATGTTTGTGGGGCTGTATAGAGAATATCAAATAGTTTTGAATGCAAAAAAAATTTAGCCCCCCTTGCCCCCAAAATAGCCCCCCCTTTTTTGGTTGCTCCCAGATGCCGTCGTCGTAGGGGGGTTTTGATTGCGGGAACGTATAGAGGGTTTCTTCTCGAATGAGGAAAAAAAAATTTAGCCCCCCTTCCCCCCCAAAAAAACTCCCCTCCTTTTTGTATCTCCCAAGTGGGGGGACTTGAATGAAATTTTTTTTTTGCGTCATGTAGAGGATAAAACATCATTTTGAAAACATAAAAAAATTTTGCCCCCCTCCCCCTCTAGACCCCCCTTTTTATAAAAAAAACGATTTTTGGCATAATTTTGACCTTTTTTTTTCGGTTGGAGCATTGTGGCGAGCGAAGCGAGCCGCAATGCGACGACGGGGAACAGCACGGCGAGCGAAGCGAGCCGTGCTGTGACCCCCACGACCCCCCCCCCCCCCTTCTTCCTCCCCCTCTAGGGGGCTCGCGAGCAAAGCCATATTGATTTACTATGACCCCCCCTGACCCCCCCTTCTTCCCCCCCTCTAGGGGGGCTCCCGAACGAATGCAAAAAAAATTTAGCCCTCTTGCCCCCAAAATAGCCCCCCCTTTTTTGGTTGCTCCCAGATGCCGTCGTCGTAGGGGGGTTTCGATTGCGGGAACGTATAGAGAGTTTCTTCTCGAATGAGGGAAAAAATTTTAGCCCCCCTTCCCCCCCAAAAAAACTCCCCTCCTTTTTGTATCTCCCAAATGGGGGGACTTGAACGAATTTTTTTTTTTGCGTCTTGTAGAGGAAAAAAAATCATTTTGAAAACATAAAAAAATTTGGCCCCCCTCCCCCTCTAGACCCCCCCAAGGTTTCTTCTCAAATAGGGAAAAAAAAAATCAACCCCCCCTTCTCCCCCAAAAAACTCCCCCCCTTTTTGTATCTCCCAAGTGGGGGGACTTGCAAAAATTTTCTTTTTTGAGTCATGTAGAGGATAAAAAATCATTTTGAAAACATAAAAAAATTTGACCCCCCTGCCCCTCTAGACCCCCCTTTTTATAAAAAAACCGAAATTTGGCCTAATTTTGACCTTTTTTTTCGGGTGGAGCATTGCGGCGAGCGAAGCGAGCCGCAATGCGACGACGGGGAACAGCACGGCGAGCGAAGCGAGCCGTGCTGTGACCCCCTGACCCCCCCTTCTTCCCCCCCTCTAGGGGGGCTCCCGAGCGAAGCCATATTGCTTCAAATTTTTTAAAAGACTGTATAGAAATGTAAAAAATTTTGAATGCAAAAAAAATTTAGCCCCCCTTGCCCCCAAAATAGCCCCCCTTTTTAGGTTGCTCCCGGATGCCGTCATCGTAGGGGGGTTTCGATTGCGGGATCGTATAGAGGGTTTCTTCTCGAATGGGGAAAAAAAAATTCAACCCCCCCTTCCCCCCCAAAAACCTCCCCCCCTTTTTGTATCTCCCAAGTGGGGAGACTTTAAAGAAATTTTTTTTTTTGCGTCATGTACAGGACAAAAAATCATTTTGAAAACATAAAAAAATTTCACCCCCCTTTCCCTCTAGACCCCCCTTTTTATAAAAAAACCGAAATTTGGCCTAATTTTGACTTTTTTTTTCGGGTGGAGCATTGCGGCGAGCGAAGCGAGTCGCAATGCGACGACGGGGAACAGCACGGCGAGCGAAGCGAGCCGTGCTGTGACCCACTGACCCCCCCTTCTTCCCCCCCTCTAGGGGGGCTCCCGAACGAAGCCATATTGAATAAAAATGTTTGTGGGGCTGTATAGAGAATATCAAATAGTTTTGAATGCAAAAAAAATTTAGCCCCCCTTCCCCCCAAAAAAACTCTCCCCCTTTTTGTTTCTCCCAAGTGGGGGGACTTGAAAGAAATTTTTTTTTTGCGTCATGTAGAGGATAAAAAATCATTTTGAAAACATAAAAAAATTTGGCCCCCCTCCCCCTCTAGACCCCCCTTTTTAATAAAAAACCGAAATTTGGCCTAATTTCGACCCTTTTTTTCGGGTGGAGCATTGCGGCGAGCGAAGCGAGCCGCAATGCGACGACGGGGAACAGCACGGCGAGCGAAGCGAGCCGTGCTGTGACCCCCTGACCCCCCTTCTTCCCCCCCTCTAGGGGGGCTCCCGAGCGAAGCCATATTGATTTACTATGACCCCCCCTTCTTCCCCCCCTCTAGGGGGGCTCCCGAACGAATGCAAAAAAAATTTAGCCCTCTTGCCCCCAAAATAGCCCCCCCTTTTTTGGTTGCTCCCAGATGCCGTCGTCGTAGGGGGGTTTCGATTGCGGGAACGTGTAGAGGGTTTCTTCTCGAATGAGGGAAAAAAATTTAGCCCCCCTTCCCCCCCAAAAAAACTCCCCCCCTTTTGTATCTCCCAAGTGGGGGGACTTGAACGAATTTTTTTTTTTGCGTCTTGTAGAGGATAAAAAATCATTTTGAAAACATAAAAAAATTTGGCCCCCCTCCCCCTCTAGACCCCCCTTTTTATAAAAAAAAACGAAATTTGGCCTAATTTTGACCTTTTTTTTTCGGGTGGAGCATTGCGGCGAGCGAAGCGAGCCGTAATGCGACGACGGGAAACAGCACGGCGAGCGAAGCGAGCCGTGTTGTGACCCCCTGACCCCCCCTTCTTCCCCCCCTCTAGGGAGGCTCGCAAGGGGAGCCTTATTGAATAATAATTTTTATGGGGCTGTATAGAGGATGTCAAACAGTTTCGAATGCAAAAAAAATTTAGCCCCCCTTGCCCCCAAAATAGCCCCCCCTTTTTAGGTTGCTCCTAGATGCCGTCGTTGTAGGGGGGTTTCGATTGCGGGAACGTATAGAGGGTTTCTTCTCAAATGGGGAAAAAACATTCACCCCCCCCTTCCCCCCCAAAAAACTCCCCCCCTTTTTGTATCTCCCAAGTGGGGGGACTTGCAAAAATTTTCTTTTTTGATTCATGTAGAGGATAAAAAATCATTTTGAAAACATAAAAAAAATTGACCCCCCTGCCCCTCTAGACCCCCCTTTTTATAAAAAAACCGAAATTTGGCCTAATTTTGACCTTTTTTTTCGGGTGGAGCATTGCAGCGAGCGAAGCGAGCCGCAATGCGACGACGGGGAACAGCACGGCGAGCGAAGCGAGCCGTGCTGTGACCCCCACGACCCCCCCCCTTTTTCCCCCTCTAGCGGGGCTCCCGAGCGAAGCCATATTGATAAAAAAAATTTAGGAATGTATAGAGAATGTCAAATAGTTTTGAATGCAAAAAAATTTAGCCCCCCTTGCCCCAAAAATAGCCCCCCCTTTTTAGGGTGCTCCCAGATGCCGTCGTCGTAGGGGCGTTTAGATTGCGGGAACGTATAGAGGGTATATTCTTGTATGGGGAAAAAAAACCTACCCTTTCCCCCAGTCCCACCCAGTCCCCTTGAACCCCTCTCCCACCAAAACATCTGATATGGGTATCGTTTTCGACTAACTCAAACTCGTAGATTACGAAAAAGATGTCCATTTCAAAATCCAAGATGGCTGACATTTTTTAATCGCAAATCTTCCTCTTGGATATCGATTTCTACAAAATTTTAAACGTAGGTTACGAAAAGGGGAACTAAATAAATAAACAAACAGTCTACACAACCGCCGCGAGCTGCTTGCAGCTCGCGCACTCCTAAAAAACTAGTTTATACTATATATAGCTTAATTACCACTCACTGATTCACTGACTGACATAGTTGTTCTCCATGATGGTGGATGGGGAGGTATGTTTTTTTTTGCAGAATCGTAAAGGGATGCTCAAACGAACTGGGGGAAAAATCCTATTTTTCCCGATTTCCCCCTCCTTCACCCTCAAAAAAGGGACAACGCGAACAGCGATTTATCTCAGGGTGGGTGTAAGCTGGAGCAAAAATTCTTGCGGGGATGGGAAGCAGGGCGGCTCGCGAAGCGAGCCGCCCTGTTTCCCCCCCTCCAGGTTGCCCCCCCTCTGCGTGGCGAGCGAAGCGAGCCACGCAGCGGGTGTTTAGCAACGCGGCTCGCGAAGCGAGCCGCGTTGCGTTAATCGGATACAACACGGCTCGCGAAGCGAGCCGTGCTGTGTCTCCCCCCGACCGGACTTTGCCCCCAGGACGCCCCTAGGACGCCTCCCCCGCACTGCGTGGCGAGCGAAGCGAGCCACGCAGTGCGGGGGAGGCGTTCTAGGGGCGTCCTGGGGGCAAAGTCCGGTCGGAGAGAGACGGCTGACGCCGTGCAGTGCTGTATCTCTGCCCCAGGATGCCCCCAGGACGCCCCCCCCGCACTGCGTGGCGAGCGAAGCGAGCCACGCAGTGCGGGTTGTGTAGCATTGCGGCTCGCGAAGCGAGCCGCGATGCGTTATCGGACCACTGCACGGCTCGCGAAGCGAGCCGTGCAGTGCCGTTCCGCTGCCCCCAGGATGCCCCCCCGCACTGTGTGGCGAGCGAAGCGAGCCACGAAGTGCGGGTTGTGTAGCATTGCGGCTCGCGAAGCGAGCCGCGATGCGTTATCGGACCACTGCACGGCTCGCGAAGCGAGCCGTGCAGTGCCGTTCCGCTGCCCCCAGGATGCCCCCCCGCACTGTGTGGCGAGCGTAGCGAGCCACGAAGTGCGGGTAGTGTAGCATTGCGGCTCGCGAAGCGAGCCGCATTGCGTCAGTGGACCATTGTACGGCTCGCGAAGCGAGCCGTACAGTGCCGTTTCTCTGCCCCCAGGACGCCCCCCCCCGCACTGCGTGGCGAGCGAAGCGAGCCACGCAGTGCGGGTTGTGCAGCATTGCGGCTCGCGAAGCGAGCCGCGATGCGTCAGCCGTCTACCGCACGGCCGTTTCTCTTGCCCCAGGATGGTTTGGCAGATAAGGGGGGCTAATAAGGCAAAGTCCTACCAGCGCGAGCTGCTTGCAGCTCGCGCACTCCTAAAAAACTAGTTATATTATATATAGCTGGATTACCACTCACTGACTGACTCACTCACTGACATAATTGTTCTCCTTGATGGTGGATGGGGAGGTATGTTTTTTTTTGCGGAAACGTATAGGGGGTGTTTATGGGACCTCAGGAAAATTCCGACTTTTTGAAATTTCCCCCCCCTTCCCCCCCACCCCCAGGGGGGCTCGCAAGGGGAGCCATATTGAATGATAATTTTTGTGGGGCTGTATAGGGGATGTGAAATAGTTTTGAATGCAAAAAAAATTTAGCCCCCCTTGCCCCCAAAATAGCCCCCCCTTTTTAGGTTGCTCCCGGATGCCGTCGTCGTAGGGGGGTTTCGATTGCGGGAACGTATAGAAGGTTTCTTCTCGAATGAAGGGAAAAAAAATTTAGCCCCCCTTCCCCCCCAAAAAAACTCCCCCCCTTTTTGTATCTCCCAAGTGGGGGGACTTGAAAGAAATTTTTTTTTTGCGTCTTGTAGAGGATAAAAAATCATTTTGAAAACATAAAAAAAATTGACCCCCCTCCCCCTCTAGACCCCCCTTTTTATAAAAAAACCGAAATTTGGCCTAATTTTGACCTTTTTTGTTCGGGTGGAGCATTGCGGCGAGCGAAGCGAGCCGCAATGCGACGACGGGGAACAGCACGGCGAGCGAAGCGAGCCGTGCTGTTCCCCCACGACCCCCCCTTCTTCCCCCCCTCTAGGGGGGCTCCCGAGTTAAGCCAAATTTATAGAATTTTTTTAAAAGACTGTCTAGAGAATGACAAATAATTTTGAATGCAAAAAAAAATTAGCCCCCCTTGCCCCCAAAATAGCCCCCCCTTTTTAGGTTGCTCCCAGATGCCGTCGTCGTAGGGGGGTTTCGATTGCGGGATCGTATAGAGGGTTTCTTCTCGAATGGGGAAAAAAAATTCGACCCCACCTTCCCCCCCAAAAAACTCCCCCCCTTTTTGTATCTCCCAAGTGGGGGGACTTGCAAAAATTTTCGTTTTGGGGTCATGTAGAGGATAAAAAATCATTTTGAAAACATAAAAAAATTTGACCCCCCTGCCCCTCTAGACCCCCCTTTTTATAAAAAAAACGAAATTTGGCCTAATTTTGACCTTTTTTTTTCGGGTGGAGCATTGCGGCGAGCGAAGCGAGCCGCAATGCGACGACGGGGAACAGCACGGCGAGCGAAGCGAGCCGTGCTGTGACCCCCACGACCCCCCCTTCTTCCCCCCCTCTAGGGGGGCTCGCAAGGGGAGCCATATTGAATAATAATTTTTATAGGGCTGTATAGAGGATGTCAAATAGTTTTGAATGCAAAAAAAATTAGCCCCCGTTGCCCCCAAAATAGCCCCCCTTTTTAGGTTGCTCCCAGATGCCGTCGTCGTAGGGGGGTTTCGATTGCGGGAACGTATAGAGGGTTTCTTCTCAAATGAAGGAACGAAAAAATTGAGCCCCCCTTCCCCCCCAAAAAAACTCCCCCCCTTTTTGTATCTCCCAAGTGGGGGGACTTGAAAGAAATTTTTTTTTTGCGTCATGTAGAGGATAAAAAATCATTTTGAAAACATAAAAAAATTTGGCCCCCCTCCCCCTCTAGACCCCCCTTTTTAATAAAAAACCGAAATTTGGCCTAATTTTGACCTTTTTTGTTCGGGTGGAGCATTGCGGCGAGCGAAGCGAGCCGCAATGCGACGATGGGGAACAGCACGGCGAGCGAAGCGAGCCGTGCTGTGACCCCCCGACCCCCCCTTCTTCCCCCCCTCTAGGGGGGCTCCCGAGCGAAGCCATATTGAATAAAAATGTTTGTGGGGCTGTATAGAGAATATCAAATAGTTTTGAATGCAAAAAAAAATTAGCCCCCTTTGCCCCCAAAATAGCCCCCCTTTTTAGGTTGCTCCCAGATGCCGTCGTCGTAGGGGGGTTTCGATTGCGGGAACGTATAGAGGGTTTCTTCCCAAATGGGGAATAAAATCAACCCCCCTTCCCCCCCAAAAAAACTCCCCCCTTTTTGTATCTCCCAAGTGAGGAGACTTGAAAGAAAATTTGTTTATGGGTTGTGTAAAAGATAAAAAATCGTTTTGAAAACATAAAAAAAATTTGAACCCCTCTCCCTCTAGACCCCCTTTTTATAAAAAAACCGAAATTTGGCCTAATTTTGACCTTTTTTTTCGGGTGGAGCATTGCGGCGAGCGAAGCGAGCCGCAATGCGACGACGGGGAACAGCACGGCGAGCGAAGCGAGCCGTGCTGTGACCCCTTGACTCCCCCTTCTTCCCCCCCTGTAGGGGGGCTCCCGAGCGAAGCCATATTTATTAACATTTTTTGTAGGGCTGTATAGAGGATGTCAGGTGATTTTAAGTGAAATAAAAATTTTGCCCCCCTTGCCCCCAAACTAGCCCCCCGTTTTAGGTTCCTTCCAGATGCCGTCGCCGTAGGGGGGTTTTTATTGCGGGATCGTATAGAGGGTTTCTTCTCAAATGGGGGAAATAAAAATATCTCCCCCTTTTTGTATCTCCCAAGTGGGGGGACTTGAAAGATTTTTCCCTTCCCTTTACGCCCCCAGACCCCTTGAACCTCCTCTTTCACCAAAAAACTGATATGGGTATCGTTTTCGACTAACTCGCACTCGTAGATTACGAAAAAGATGTCCATTTCTAAATCCAAGATGGCTGACATTTTTTTATCGCAGTTTTCACTCTTTGATATCGATTTCAACAAAATCTTAAACGTAGGTTACGAAAAGGGGAACTAAATAAATAAACAAACAGTCTACACAACCGCCGCGAGCTGCTTGCAGCTCGCGCACTCCTAAAAAACTAGTTATGACTATAAAAGTATTTAATAAAATTCCTAAACACATAAGAGAACTGCCTACTAGTAAATTTAAGACAAAACTCCGTAGGTGGCTCTTAGAAAAATGTTTTTATGACATTAAAGAATTTAATAATCAATAATTTACCTAGTTATGTAAGTTAAATGTTGTACGTCCATAATTAATGGATAAACTGTTGTTTCACCTAGCTTTTAAGATCTTTTTTGTACACAGTTTCTACAATAAATAAATTTCATTTCATTTCATTTCTTTTACCGGCATTTATGCCAACATTTTGAGGAACCCATCCAGCATTCGGCAAGCCACCGTCTGCCGCTTCTAACAGTATTGAGAGTATATTTATGGCAGGCGTCTATAGTTTCCCCCATAGCCCAATTACCCAGTCCATCCATTCACCACAATAACGTGGCTTTTTTTGTTATTTTCATTTTTTTTGCAATAGTCTCTACACCTGGCGGATATCATCTTCGGGTGTATCATATTGTGCAACCAAGGATGATGCCCGCTATGTGTAGCTCTCGCCTTTAGATTAATTTTCATAAAGGGCCTCTGTGCTGTTGGCTTCGGCTCCACGCATGCCTCCCAAAGAACCAGGTCACTATATGGCTCGTGATCATGGAAATAATAATAAAAAAATAAGTCAAATTCAGAAACGACATTTAAAATTTTAAACGTTTCCATAGAAACAAAGCGTGCGAAGCCGCGCGCAGGAACTAGTATTAAATACCTTCTGCAGGATAGGTTAGGATAGGATAGTGAAAGTGCTGAGTTAGTACCTATCCTATCCTACCTGGATAGGAGGCTGGATAGGATAGGAACGCAGCACGTCGTTTGGTTGCCTATGAAAACCATCGAGTGAGAATATTTCCAGAACGGATATTTGCTTTGCTCTCAGGCTCGTAACATTACGTCGTCGGCTTCCGAATCAATCACAAAGATTTATTTAAAGCTCTATAAGAGGAAAACTAATTTTAACCTGAGGAAAATTCACTCGCTAATCCAACCGTTCATTTTGGACGATAACAAACAGACTTGCACGTTATGTTACAGGAAGAAATCACTTTCAGTTAATTTATTTAAAAACAATTACATTCTGTGTGAATATCAATAAAGGGACTAATAACATAACACAAGGTATTATTATTATAACATTGACTAAAACACAAACTAAATAAAACATAGTTAATTAAATTAATGATTCGCTCCTAAAAATATGGTGATTTATCTCTATCTGTCAAAATGAACTGTTTAAGAAATACCTACCTACTTCATACATTCAGTCTTCATTTATTCTACTGTCCACAATAAGGGAACTTGATTAGTAGTCGTACCAAACAGAAAATAAATTAGTGGACGGGTTATACATACATAAACACTGCTCTGACCTTTATCATTAGATATACTGCATACACCCCACCTTCCTTACACCCACCCCTCTAACTGACTCATTGTGTAACATAAATCACCACCTCTTGCTTCCGCCCTAAACCACTAGGTAACGTGGAGACGAGGCGTCACAACTGCGGACTGCAGGCTCGGGGCCAGGGCGGCCTTCACCGCTGACTCAGGGACCGCAAGGTCGGGGTTGCCGGTAAGGTCGAGAAGGTCTAGCGAAAGAATCTACACCATCAGCTCAGCTCACGTTCAACTACTGCTGAGCCTCCTCCGCCTTGTCGACGGAAGAAAATATAGACATGGCCTAAGTATATCGACTCGTGTAGAACAATAAACAATAGATAAATAATAAATACTTACATTCTTTATTATTGTGATAATTGAGCTAACTGCAGACAACAAACAATCTACAGGTAGCTCAACTGGTCCATATCAATACCAGTCGGAAGCGTCCCTAAGACGCTGGCTGCATTGCCCTGCTTCATGGCAATGCTAATGCGCTGCGTGCGCCAGATACTCACCAGCTCTCGGGTCACGCGTCGCAATAATAATAACTTTAACTCTACCTATAAAACTTGCTTTGCTTTTGACCGCCAAATATACATTACCTACATTATTTACATGTGTGATTAGAAATTAGTTAATTGTACTTATTAATAATTTAACTTACGAGATATGAAGCACGACCGTCTTATTCCACCAATGTACATTGTACTATTATTAACTTAATTAATTTATTAAGTTTATAAAAAAACATTTGTTATTATTAAATGTCCATTGGTTTTGGTTTTGATACAAGATGGAAAAGGTAGACCAACGCATAGACCTAGTTGTTTTTAAAGTCTCTGTGACCAACGCATATGCCTAGATTTTTTTTCGACCAACGCCAACGTGAGGTTTTCTCAAGTACCTATTTGTAGAATCAAAAGTTCGGAACCACCAAGCACGAAATGAAAACAGGTAACAACGTACCCCGACCCGACCTAAAACAAACAGAGAAAGTAGAAAGTGTTGCAACATTCCATAAAAGGAGAACTCTTTGCTAAGTTTCCACGTGTCGGCACTAAGGGCGCCGCCGCCGCCGGGCGGTCCCTTTTACAATTCTCATAATTAAAGGGAGATGTCTAAAAGGCATTAAACCTTATCAATGAAAGCGAAATTTCACAACGTTGCTAAACTTTGTGGAAAATAGCATTATACAACAAAAACAATAAAACTAAGTACAAAAGTCGATAAAATATAATTCAATAATTATTATTTATTGATGTTTCCAACAACATCTAGCTCTACAGTAAGCAGAGCTTGTGGTAAGGATACTAGATAACTGAGAAATACGTAGGTACATAAATAATACATACAGTCAGATATTATTATATTTTTCATAGACACCCAGACCACCTGGAACAAATATCTGCAGATATTTACATCGAAAAACATCAATAGTTTTCCTATGCAAATATCCATCCAAACTTTCAACTTTTCCTATTCCCCGATACCTCGGTCACAGGGGATGAGATCTGTAGGGTAGGGCAGATAAACGGGGATGCGTAACATGGAACGCGCCTGCAGCGGGGCGGGGTGCGGCGGGATACGGGCGGGGTGCGGACGGGGTGGTACTGGGTCACCTACTTGCGGGGCCGGCCGTTGACCCTGCCCGGGGTGGGACCCTACTAACTGTGTGCACATCTGTGGTGGAGGCTGCGACCTACTGAACTAGGAGTGAGTCTCGTGTCGTGTCACTGGAGCGAGCGGTGCAAGGGAATGGTTTGGGGCGCCGCGCCGCTGCTGTCTTGACTTGAGGGATAAAGTTCCGATATGCCGGATCGACTTGAAATTTGTTACACGTACGTTTTTTGACCTCCCGAGTACAAATATGAAAACGATTTTTTTTTGTGTATCTATGAAGAAAATTACTATCAAAAATAGAAACAAATTAGAACTAGTATTTACAATGACGTCTTTCCGGGTCTAAAGCCCAGACAAAAAAAAAAACAAAAAATTATTTGGGGAAAAAAAAAATACAAGTATGCATTTTTGTATAATCTACAACTTATCTTTAAAATATTTTGGTCCCAGATCTGTTGTTGAAAAGCCCAAACCGCTCAAAAATTACTTTTTTTTAGTCTCGAAGATCAGATTCGAGTAATTGTAAATACTGGTTCAACTTTTTTCCATTATATTATTGTAGTGTTCTTTACCAAAAACAAAAAAATATCGTTTCTGTGTGATGTGATAATTATAAACATTTATCTATACTTATAATAAAACTGTAACAGGTCTAATTCTGTACATTGCAGATATTTAGTTTTTTTTTTTTGAGGGCACTTTATTACCGATATTGATTCCAAAACTGTAATTTTTTCCATCATATCTGTCTGTCTGTATCTTGGCCGCGCATAGCTCCGAAACTACTTAATGTATTGAAATGAAACTTGGCAGGATTTGAGTTCATAGTACGAGGAAGGACATAGGATACTTTTTATCCCGGATTCCAATAGGGTTCCCTTGGGAGAGGGGATGAAAGTAAAATTTCTAGGCTGCGCGTAGCGCCGAAACTGCTAAACGTATTGAAATGAAACTTGGTAGGATTTGAGTCCATACTACCAAAAAAGACATAGGAAACTTTTTATCCCGGATTTCAATAGGGTTCTTTTGGGAGAGGGGATGAAAGTTAAATTTGTTGGCTACGCATAGCGCCGGAACTACTGAATGTATTCAAAGGAAACTTGGCAGGATTTGAGATCATACTATGATGTGCCGTGGGGTCGAAGCGTACGAATATCGACCCCTCCAACTCAACCCGCGGATGTCGTAAAAGCCGACTAAGGGAACCTACCAGAGGAAGGGCAGCAGCTTCCTTCTGAGTATTTTTAAACACCAACACTGCGATCACCAATCCGCCTGCCAAGCGGGTGGCCTGTGATTATGGCAAATCCCCTCCTACATGGGAGACCATCCACTCGATGGACCGACGACATCGTAGCGGTCGCAGGGAGTCGATGGATGGAGGCGGCTCAGGACCGCTATTTGTGGCGTCGTACGGGGAGGCCTATATCCGCAGTGGACGTGTTTGGGCTGATGATGATGATGACTATGATGTAGGACATAGAATAGTTTTTATTCCAGATTTCAATAGGGTTCCCTTGGGAGAGGGGATGAAAATAAAATTTTTTGGCTGCGCGTAGCGCCGAAACTACTAAATGTTTTCAAATGAAACTTGGCAGGTTTTGAGTTCATACTATGAGGAAGGACATAGAATACATTTTATCCCGGATTTCAATAGGGTTCTCTTAGGAGAGGGGATGAAAGAAAAATTTCGTGGCTGCGCACAGCGCCGAAACTACTGAAGGTATTCAAATAAAACTTGGCATGATTTACTTAAGAGTGCGCATTGCGCGCCATTTTGTAAAAAGGATAGCAATAGGATGTTGCGTTCATAGGAGCGGGACAGAGCATACGTTTTTGGAAAGGTGGAAGCGCAAAAAATGAGTTTTTATCTAATTACAAGTTAATTAAACAACCAATCGAAAAATTAAAAGACATAACTCAAGAAATACTTCAAGCTTTCTTGACAAAACAAAAACCCAACAAATAAAATGTGCTGTTCCTGCAAAATTTGTGCAAAACACGTATTTTTCAAAATATTATTATATCGAGAAAATTTTCACCAATCGTGTTTTTAAAACACGTAATCCAAGATAAAAGTTCAAAGTATCATTTCCCTAAATTTGAAGGTAGTAGCTTTCACAGATTCTGAGAAAAATAACGATTTCTAACACTAAATTGCTTATGGCACACTCTTAAGGTCATACTATGAGGAAGGTCATGTAATACTTTTTATCCTGGAATTCGTTTAGGTTCCCTTAGGAGTGGGGATGGAAGTGACATTTCTTGGCCTAAAATAGCGCAAATCTACCGAATGGATTCGAATGATACTTAGCATGATTTGAGTTCATACTACGAGGAAGGACATAAAATACGAGTCCATACCCCAAAAGCTGGTTGGTACAAAGCTCTCGCTACCAATGATGTTGCCGTCGTCCTGGTAGATCAGCACTGTGACAGGCCGGACATTGTGCTGCGTACCCGGGATGACCGCTTGCAATGCATTGGCAAAACGCACCAGGCATTTGATGCTCTTCAGTCTCTACTCGCTTATATACCTACTGTCGTGGCGAAGACGGATACAACTTTGATCTTCGACGTGTAAATCCGAAAACTGACGAGACTGGACACTAAAAGTTTCTGCAATGCAATTCTACGCCTAGATACATTTTACTAATAAGAGAAGGTTCCATTGCTCACCTGCAAAGGTTTCGAGGTTTGTTTAACCGTTTTCTGGTGGACACTTACGCCAAAATTTAAATGGCTGGTGGAAACTTACGCCAAAATTAAAACGAAGCGTTTGGTATACATCAGAACAGAACTAATGAGAGAAGACTGCGCGCTTAGAATTATGTAGATCTGCGAGACGCCATGAATCAAGATAGAAATCGTGAAGATTTAGGACGACTGGTGATTCTTCCTTCCAGTTTTAGAACTAGACAATAGATGTGTAGTGCCCTATTCTCCAGTAGGTACTATCAAAAGCTTTTGAAGCGCATAATATACCTAGGTAAATGTGGAGCTGTGTGACGTCCAGTCAATAAAATCTAGGTATATTTAAATCTACACTATACTACATTAATAAAAATAAGTAAGGTTTGTGTGGTTGTAGGGGGTAATCTCTTAATCTCCTGAGCCAATTTTGAAAATTCTCTTACCTATTGAATTTGTTTAAACACGCATCGTTTAATCCACGTTATTTGCGAGTTTTATAGACTACTAAAAATGTTTACCGCCCAACGAAGTGGGCACAGGTCAGCTAGTATCAAAATAAATGATATACATATCAAGGTGGAAATCAGTGGTTAGTGTGGTTACACCTGGCGAATAGTATTTACAACGCTATCATAAGGAAGGTAGGCAAGTATGAATACGAGTATATTCTACCAGGAGATAACAGTTGTCGTGTCGAACAAGTTTGACTTTCTCAGCATGTTTACAAACAAAGGAATAGTAACCTATGCCATATGAGTAGACAAGAACATACGTAAAGCGGAAACTTCCGCCCCGGACCGGCTCAAGGTCACGATATCAATCTACGCGTTAAACGGGCTACTCCCGATGACTCAGGTAGGGCTGTCACGGCCGGCGTCGCCACACGCGCGGTTTATTGTTTGTGCTTTCCGTATCTGGAAAAAATTACAATGCCGCCCAGTTCTCAATAACTGGGCGGCATTGTAATTTTTTCCAATTGTGAAAATCACTCGGAAACGGTGCCACACTTATGTTAGAAAATATTCAGAACACCCCAGACAAATATTTGCAGATCGTACTAATATTTAACCCAAGGCGGACCTTCGCCCGCCGCACCACAGCGGTCGTCAAATGGCTTCATTGGGCATGGTAGGTACTTATAACTTATATAAGTTTCTATACTATACCTTATATAAGAACGTAACATAAATGAGTAGTAGGTAAGTATTTATAAATCTCATATTTTGTAAAACAACATTAAAATAATGATTTCAAAGTAAAGAAAAACTGATATTTTAGTGATATTATTTTTAGACTTTAGCAATAACTAACAGTAAGCAACCCTGGCAACACGCCTGGACGTAGGAGTAGGGGCGTAACGAAGTGAAGGGGGAAGTAGGTATAAAAAAGGCGGCGTTTGGGACTCTGTCAAAGAAAATTCTCTTCTAGTCGGTTTATTCTATGCCTATGCACAAATATGTTGGCAAGTACCACCGATACAATCCAAACAAAACTTTACAACAATCGAAATACGACACATTTCAGCAAAACAATAGATTGATCAGCACGTACTGACCGACCTCGGTGATGACTCACTATTTGCTGAAATCATGAAAATGTGAACCACTTTATGGCCTATAAAGCAATCACAATAAGGTTCACGAGGGCCCAGTAATAAAGGTATTGGTGAATCACTTTGATCGCTATCTGCATGACCCCAAGGTTGGGAATAGGGCAGGCGGCAGCGCTCGTGGCCAGATTGGACGGAATCCGCCCCGTTCGATGTCGACAGGAGTACCTATTAGTATAGAGAGTGAGGTTGAAATATGGCAACATTGTTAAATGCCCGCTTCAGGTGAACTGAGGGAGCCAGACAAACGTGTCAATTCAGTCAGATGTCGACAATACTAAACTGATTTTTTTATGTTTGGCCGTCAAATTAAAGTTCTTATTTGAACATGCCATCTCACTGACAACCTAACTCCTCTCCAACAAAAATGCACACCAGCTTCTTAGGATACCAATGCTGGTGTAAGGTAAGAACGGACTTATAAGGTACCTCTATGATCATTTGATTGTTTAAAAACGGACTTCGAATCCCTTACTTTACACTATTAAGTTTTTCGGGATATTAGTATTTATTCCCTCGTAAATATAATGTGTATGGGACCACCTCAAGATCATTCTCCGCGTACAGCAGCGGTAGCGAAAGAATTTTAAAAATTGGTTAATTTTTGGTCCAATGCATGGGTTCTGAGAAAACCATATTGACAGAAAATAGACAAAGATACACGAAAAATATAGTTACATACCTTTTCATTTAGAAGTTAGTTAATATATAGATTGTATTTAAGGTTAATAGATCGATCACTACCAGAGCTGTTTGTAGCTATGGGATGGCATGTGTAGAAAACTATAGGATCGTTTTCATTTGACAAGCAGGTGATGCGTCTGTAAGGTCTTACTACCAGGGTCGACATAACTCGACAGCGGAGGTCGCGTTATCTTGCGAGGCGGGCTGTGAGTGAGTCACGCGACCAAGGCCAGGAGCGGTCAGCTAGTGTAGACGCTGGGAAGGACGCTATGGTGGACTTACAACGGAAACACTATGTACGTATGTATTTATGTATATGGCTCTGTTCTGGGCTTGGAATACCTACTATTCGGAAACACCACAACACGCATGGCTTCTGAGAGAACAAAGCACCTTCACTGCGATCTATTCAACACCTTCACTGCTATCACCAATCCGCTTCACAATTGGACTATTACTTGGGAGTCATTTCAGCAGTGCACTCATGTGTGCCGGTGAAGAGTCCCCCGTCCTCGTTCCATAGAGAAGACTACTGTGGCGCAGCGGTCGTAGGTTCGCCTGCAACGCACGATTGCAGGAGGTTGCAGGTTTGATTACCGCCTCGCGACAATGTGTGTACAATATGCAAGTATTATTCTGGGCGTTTTCTATGTATAAAAATATATGTATACATGTATGTATGTATTAGGTAGGTATATCAGTTATCTAGTAGTGAGTGATGAGCCGGTCCCGCAGTTTCGCGACGGGATGCCAGGGACAGGAGGACAGGGCGTAGTTGCGCGTGTGCGATGCCCCACTGACCTAGCCCGCTCTAACTACACTACACTACAGTTCAGTACTGTACAGTGCAGGCCAGTACATACAGGCATTTTACTTTGTGCATTTGCATCAGGTTGGCTTTACAGTTACCTTATTCAAAGATTGTCATTTCTCCTACTAGGGGACAAAAACATTGAGTCGAGAGAATCAATTGAACTCAAGTATCTACTTCATCATCATCATATCAGCCGATCGACGTCCACTGCTGGACATAAGCCTCCCCAAGGATCTCCACAATGACCGATCTTGCACTGCCCGCATCCAACGATTTCCCGCGACCTTCACTAGGTCGTCGGTCCATCGCGTGGGGGGTCTACCCACACCGTGCTTTCCGGTACGTGGTCGCCACTCTATAGAGCCTTGCGGCCCCAGCGGCCGTCGGTCCTACGATCTATGTGCCCTGCCCACTGCCACTTGAGTTTCGCAACTCTGAGGGCTATGGCGGTAACCTTGGTTCTTCTGTGGATCTCCTCATTTCTGATTCGATCTCGCAGAGAGACTCCGAGCATAGCCCTCTCCATTGCTCTCTGTGCGACCTTGAGCTTTCTGACGAGGCCCATAGTGAAGGACCATGTTTCAGTGCCATATGTCATCACTGGCAATACACACTGGTCGAAGACTTTCATTTTGAGACACTGCGGTACATGGGACGAAAAGACACCACGTAGCTTCCCGAACGCTGCCCATCCGAGCTGGATGCGGCGGTTGACCTCCTTCTCGAAGTTGGACTTTCCTAGTTGGATGGTTGGTCCTAGGTAGACATAATGGTCGAAAACTTCGAGGGTGTTGCCTCCGAATAATACGGGAGTTGGTACTACATGGACATTTGACATGATTTTCGTCTGGTCCATGTTCATTCTAAGACCAACTCTTTCGGAGGCTCTACCGAGGTCACCGAGCATTGTACTAAGACCCTCCATGGTCTCAGCCATGACTACGATGTCGTCTGCAAAGCGAAGGTGAGTGATGTACTCGCCGTTTATGTTGATGCCTAGCCCTTTCCAATCCAGAACCTTGAACACATCCTCCAGCGTAGCGGTGAACAGTTTCGGAGAGATGATGTCTCCCTGTCTCACTCCTCGCTGTAGTGGAGTAGGTTTTGAGTTCTGGTCCTGTAATCGGACTGACATAGTGGCGTTTTCGTACAAGCACTTCAGCACTTCGATGTATCGATAGTCAACTTGGCACCTCTGGAGGGACTGTAATACAGCCCAAGTCTCGACCGAATCAAAGGCTTTCTCATAGTCCACAATCGCTATACAGTTATACTCTTCAGTCTTCTCTATAACCTGCCTTAGCGAATGGATGTGGTCTATGGTACTAAAGCCTTTCCGAAAACCGGCTTGTTCGGGGGGCTGGATGTCGTCAAAATTGCGCGCAAGACGGTTAGTGATGACCCTGGAGAACAGCTTATTTATAAACATGGGTCAGAAGCGAAATGGGCCTATAGTTCTTCAGTAGGGTGTTATCACCCTTCTTGAAGAACAGTACCACTACGCTTCCGTTCCATGCTTGTGGCGTTTTCCCCTCGAGGATGACGGAATTGAACAGCTTTTGAAGGGCCTTAAGGATCGGTTGTCAACCCGCCTTCAGAAGTTCAGAGGTGATTCCGTCCTCCCCCGGTGCCTTGTTGTTCTTGAGCTGTTTAAGGGCCATATTAATTTCGTACAGGCTGACGTCCGGGATATCATCGGTGTAATGCCGGGTAAGTCTAGCTCTTGGGTCGTTTGCTGAACTAGGGACGGGTTTTTGCACCGACGTGTACAGCTGTCCGTAGAACCTCTCTACCTCCCTCAAAAGCTCGGGTTTCGACGAGATGATCCTGCCGTCATTAGTCTTCAGTCTCGTCAGTTGGCTTTGCCCAATCGACAAATCACTCGCGAACACTTTAGAGCCTTTTTTCCGCTCAATAGCCTCCTTGATACGGTTGGTGGTGTATTGGCGTAGGTCGCGTTTCAGTGATTTTGAGATTTGTCTATTGAGCCGCCGGTATTCTGACGCACCCGCTGAAGACTGCAAGTTTAGTTCCCGTCTGTCCTCCATGAGCTTGAGGGTATGGTCAGAGAGTTTCTTAGTTCTATTTATACATTCGGCCTTATAGAACTTAGACCCTGTCGAACGGAGAGTCTGCACAAACCCGTCGTTATAATCGTTCACGGATTCAACGCTTGCCAGGCATTCGAAACGGTTTTGAAGCGCGAGCTGTAAGCTTTCGGGGTTCTGGATCTGGTTCTGTGCTGGGCGGAGCGTGGACTTCATCAGCCGAGATCTTTCAAGCTTAGTGTTGATATTCAATGTGCCTCTCACAATGCGGTGATCGCTTCCGGTCTTAACCGCGTTGATCACAGAGACATCATTGAATATTTGCTTTTTAGTCGACATGATGAAGTCTATCTCATTTTTGGTCGGACCATCTGGGCTCATCCAGGTCCACTTTCTGTGTGACCTCTTCCTGAAGAAGGAGTTCATCATGTAGAGTCCCTCCTTCTCCATGAAGCCGGCCAGTAAGTGTCCCCGGTGGTTTCGCCGTCCGACCCCAAAGTTTCCCACTCTCAACTCATCGCCGTTCCGTTTCCCTAGTTTCGCGTTAAGTCTCCCATAACAACGGTGTAATGAGTTTTGGTGATATGCATGGCTCTGGAGATGTCCTCATACATAGTCTCCACCTCATCATCGTTGTGGGTCGAGGTCGGGGCGTAGACCTGTATGACCTTCAGCGAATACCGTTTGGTTATTCTGAGTATAAGGTACGCCACCCTTGCCACACGACACACTGTCGATCTGCACGACGTTGTTTACGAGAGACTTGTGAACGATAAATCCGACACCACCTTGGGACTGTTGGTCGCCCTCCCGGAAGTAGAGCAAATTTCCGGATTTCAGGGTTATCGAGTCCTCTCCCTGTCGTCGGACTTTAGATAACCCGATTATATCCCATCGTAACTTGCTCAACTCTTCCTCAAGTTCGGTTAAGTTTTCGTCAGTCCGCAGTGTACGCGTGTTGTAGGTTACCAGGTCCAATCTCCGTTTGTGGTGGTAGCCTGGTATCTGCCGGGGATTCTTAGCACCCCTTGCCCCGCCACTTGCTTGGCCACTACCATAGCCAAGAGTAGCGGTGCCGCTGGGAACTGGGGGCCGATTTTTATTTGTGCCTGTCATGTTTAGGGTATCCACTTACCTATTTGTTTTTGTCCATGCGATGTAAACCGAAATTGTTTATCCCCGGATGGCAATAATATGGCGATCCATGGAATGTGAGATTTTATCGTAATCGCACACTACAGCAGCTTGCTAATTCTTTGAGCTATTTTTTGTTAGTGAGCTGTCTCAAATATATGTTAAGGTACATAAAATTTAAAGGAAGGTTTACGACCTTTACTAGATTCCCGATCAAGCTGTCTGAAGCCAGACTTTCTACTTGATCAGGACCCGAATAAAGGCCCTCATTACTGGTAGGTCGTAGCGATCTGGAATGACCTGCAGGGTGCTGTTGGAACTGCCCCGCACTCTGCTGAGCAATGAGGCAGTTTTTTTACGGATGATGGCGTGAAAACCATCGACCCGTGCCTCCGCAAACATACTGGATGCACTGCAGAAGCGCGGCAGTCCCATCATCATCCTAAAACCATTATTATATTGGACGCGCAGAGCATTAAGCGATTTCTGAGTATAGCTAAACCACAGGCTGCTCGTGTAAAAAGATTGGCAGGTAGGCTTTGAAGAGTTATTTTCACTTGCCTACTGCAACGCAAACCTGCTTGCCAGCATATTACATCTGACCGCCAACGCTCTGCGCTCCCTCTCTATGTCCTCATGGTCATCAAGGTCATCGGTAATGTAATGCCCTAAGTATTTAAACTTGTAGACGCGTTTAAGTTCCGCTCCTTCAAGCCTAATAACTGGCACAGAATCAGGTACTTATGTATTTGTAATAATGATGCTGTGTGAATTGTACAGATTACATCATTATCATTTTTATTAAAAAACATTTATGACTTATTTATGAATAAGTTGTTAAATCTTTTAGGGTTCTACATCGACAACGGACTCTCTCCGGAGGTACATATAGAGGAGCTCTGCTCCAAGTTAGGCCGAACCTGTTTCGCACTGCGGCGGCTCGCTGGTACCGCGTCTCGAAGCGTAGTAATGACATGCTACTTTGCGACCGTCCACAGCATCCTTACCTATGGTGTAGAGCTGTGGGCGCGAGCCGCGGATGTCGAGCGAGCCTTCGTAATGCAGAAACGCGCCGTGCGCGCGATCGTCGCGTCGGCGTGGATGACGATGTGTCGTGTAGAGACTCGTTCAAAGAGCTGAAAATCATGCGTCTCCCCTGCGAACTCATTTATCAAGTAGCCATTTTCACTTACAACAACATCGGTAAGTTCCCGAGGAGGTGTGAACACCGCCCGCGCCCTGCGCAGCAACAGACTTGCTCACATTCTCGTCACGCCCGCGCAAAAGTTACGAATGTCGGAGAGGTCCGTGTATATAATGGGTCCCTCGGTCTCCAACAGGCTGCCGGACACGATTATAGATGCAACTTCCACAATGGTTTTCAAAAAACGGCTTTTAGAACGTATTTTTTATTCTGTAGCAGAGTTCTACGAATTACCAATTATTTAATTAATTAAGTATATAAAATATCAATTATAATTATTTGTACTGTTATATTAAGTCAATATATTAAATTTTATATTGGTTACCTTTTCTGACCTGTAACTTGAAGTTATCAATAAATGATTTGTATTTGTGACTATGTTTTGTAAATGTCATATAAGTACCTAGGTGGGGGGCTAAAGGTCAGCCGAAGCCAGTGTATGTATTAGCGTTCAGAGCTGCCGCCGTAGCTAGGTACGTGACACGTACGTACGTACGTACACGTTAGGGTGGACGGACACGTATCTGCGTCACCTTGTATTTTTGCGACCTGTCGATGGACTCTAGTAATAAAACACGATACACCAACATTAGCTTATACATATGTACACAGCCGGCCAAAAGTTTGAGACCACTTAAAAATTTCGTTGTTACCAACAAAATATTTCAAAATTACACATGATAAAGAGCTTATTTGAACACCTGCATATTCTATTGTTATTAAAGAATTTCTAAGAGTCATTCTTTTTGTATATTTTTATGTTATCATCTTAAAAAGGTATATTGTTTCAAAACATCAATGAGTGCCGCGCAAGGACCAGGTGGTACAGTCATTCTAATATTTTTATGATCTGCTCATTACTTATTATTTTGGTCTTTTTTCGCGTTAACCGAAATTCAGGATTAGTTTGGCTTCTTAAAACATATTAGTTACCTGAGTTTCAATTGAGTTACCCTTTCTCTAGCTAATTTAGTCTGAGCTCGTCGTTACAGTAAAGACATCCAAAATGGGAAACCTGCGCGAGATTAGTGACACTGAAACTCGTTCTGCCCTAGTGGTTCTACACGGCGAAGGCAAATCTGAACGTGAGATTGCCTCTCAATTTAAGCTGTCGAAGACTTGTGTTCATAACACAATAACCCGATATAAGGCGACTAGCAGTTTTCAAGATCGTTCGCGATCGGGAAGGCCGAGAGCTACCACTTCTAGCGAGAATAATTTCATTGTTGTTACCAGGAAACGGAATAGACGCCTAACAGCACCAGAAATCCGGGCAGAAGTGAACAAATCCCGAGCTGAACCTGTGTGCTAAGTTATTTGGTCGCGTCGCCGTTCGAAAACATTACTAAGGCCACAAAACAAAAAGAAACGGATGCAGTGGGCCCTTACCCATCGAGACTGGACAGAAGAAGACTTTGTACGCCGTAGCGCCGAGGAAAAGATGATACCAGACTGTGTGGTGCCGACAGTCAAGCATGGTGGTGGTTCTATTATGGGGATGCTTTTCGGCCCATGGAATCGGAGATTTGGTACGAGTCGAAGGAATCATGAAAAAGGAGCAATATAAACGAATACTGCAACAAAATGCCGTTCCGTCTACTTTAAGATTATTTGGAAATGGAATTTTTTGTTTTTGTTCTTCTCTCTTCTACAAGGGCAAGAGTTCCATCACTCATCTAATGTTGGCGCTTACGAATCGACACAGAAGGCTTGGATGCAGTGACACCAGTTTCAAATAATTTCTTAGCATGATTCCACATTTGATCCGGAGTTGCTGATTGAGTATTGATGTTATTCCACTGAGACCAATTCTGTTCGATTGAAGTTACAAAGTTAGATCCATCGATGGGCTGAATTCTCTTTTGCTTCTCAATTTTCCAAGCAACTCTGAGTTTGAGCTGGATTTGCGTGACAAGAAGTTGGTGATATGAACCGCAGTCAGCTCAAGGCAAAGTATTCTTTAATTCTTTATTGTACACAATAATAGATTTTATCATTTATCTAAAAAGATTATGTACATAGGCGAGCTTAACCCTGAAAAGAGTTTTCTTCCAGCAAACCTTAGAGTTATAGGAGAGGCGATCGAACAGGTAGAGGAAGTGTACAAAAATAAAATAAATCGAACAATAGATAAACTAACAATAACTAATAGTAGCTTAGCTACATACAATACACATAATTATAATAAACATACATAAACTAAAATAATAATGACGAAATAAACCTAATAAATACCTAATCTTCAACATATATATACTAATAAAATTGAAACTATTTATGATAGTAGGAAGTGCTCTTTTAACTTAGTTTTGAAAATGTTAAGCGATGGACTAGCTCGAATATCATGGGGAATAGAGTTCCACAATCTAGCCGCTTGCGCGGCGAAAGAACCTCCGGGGCTACTGGAAAGAAGGAGTGATACTGCCGTCCTACACGGCACACCGCGAGGAACGAGAAATGCAAATCGTTCGCGGAGGTATGTCGGGGAAAGGGGGTTATTGAGAATGAAGTACAGATAAGACAGAATGTGAAGATCACGCCGCCGTCGTATGGGTAGCCATTTAAGTTTGGATCGAAAAGCAGACACATGGTCCAATTTACGCAATCCATATATGAATCGGATGCCCAAATTCTGAAGGCGCTCAAGCTTATTCCAAAGTTCCTCTGTCGCGTCAAGGAAACAGACGACAGCATAATCGAGGAGGGGAAGTAGAAGACTTTGGGCAATGATTACTTTAGTCTCAAAAGGAAGGAAGTTTTGTAGACATCTAAGAGAATAAAATGTGTAATTAACCTTTTTACTAATGTTGTTTATGTGACTCATCCAAGATAAATTGCTTTCAAAAATACGCCCAGGTTCTTAGCCTTCGTAGCGAGAGGAATTATATTACTGGCCAAAGTAATAGACGGAATTGTAGAAAGAACTAATGATTTCAACATAAAATTACTACCACAGATCATGGCTTGCGATTTCGAGGGGTTAATCAGAAGACCATAGGCCTTAGCCCATGAGTTTATGTTGTATAGATCCAAGTTAATCTGATCAATACCTTCTGAGATCTCATCCACTTTAAAATGATGGTAGATTTGCAGGTCGTCCGCGTAGATATGGTAGCTGGAAGAAATTACTTTAGTAACAGAATTAATGAAGATGGAGAAAAGGAGAGGTGAAAGGACACTGCCTTGAGGTACACCCGCAGAAATGTTACACCAATCCGAGTATGAATCATCAAGGCGCACACGCTGTGAGCGACCTGAAAGATAAGAACGAAACCAAGCGACTACTGAGGAAGTGATATTGAGAGAGGAAAGAACTGCAACAAGAATATCGTGGTCGACAGAGGTGAAAGCACTGCTAAAATCTAATAACACTAGTGCAGTTACCTGTTTATTAGACATAGCTAAGCGTATGTCGTCGGAGATTTTAGCAAGAGCACCCACAGCGCTGTGACCAGGACGAAAGCCAGATTGGTATGGACTCAAAAGGTTATTACGATGGAGATACAGCGCGAGTTGCTCTTGGACTACATTCTCAAGGATTTTAGAAAGAACCGGGAGAATCGATATAGGTCTTAGCTCAGAAACCGAGGAAGGATTAGAAACTTTAGGCAAAGGGATGACATTAGCAGATTTCCACAAAGTATGAACGTTCTTCACTGAGGTTTTCCATCTCGAACCAATCATGATGTAGTCAATCTGGTTGCGATATTTACCATCAGGTGAAATCCACGTGTAAAGTCTTCTTGGGTGGTTTTGAAAGAAACTGTTCGAAATCACTAAGTTGTGTTCTGCGGCAAATTGTATGAGGCGTTCTCCTCTCTCGTTTCGTTGTCCTAGTCCGAATTTTCCCGCACACGAGCTCAGCTTAATGGCATGTGCTCCTATTTTTGCGTTTAGATCGCCCATAATAACGAGAAGTTATCTTTTAGGGATCTTTCTCACAGATGATTCTAGTTGGGTGTAGAAGCTCTCTAAGTCCGCGTCGGTTGCAGCACTAGTCGGCGCGTATACCTGTATGACATTTAAGTTGACCGGCTTCGCCTTTAGTTTAATACTAAGCACTCGATCACTCACTGGTTCATATCCTATCACACAGGTACTAAGGCTCTTAGGTAGGACGATGGCTACTCCGTTTCGGCTGTTTTCATCATTACCGGAAAAGTATACAGCATGCGTTTCCGTTTGGAAATGGCCATTGCCTTTCCGATGTGTTTCGCTAAGATCACAGAGACTTAATTTGCAGCGTGTTATTTCTTTCTCTATGATATCTAGTTTTCCTGGCTGAAGAAGACCGCGTACATTCCAAGTACCGATCTTTTGGATGTGGCGCATCTTTACTGCGGAATGCGATTCCAGTAGTGCCATTTCCATATGATGCCTGGTTTCCTACACCATCATGGCCGGTAACCAATTTCTTTCGAGGCTTTGGATAATGCGTGACAATCGTGAATAGGCGCAGCATTGCCCAGGAGGCACGACGTGGACGTTGGCAGATCGGACTGGCTGGTGGTGCCCTCTGGAAGCCTTGTCACAGGCGTGGCACATGGCTTTACTCGGCACTTTATTGGCACTGGCTATCCTGTACCTAGCCAGCGCCACCGAGACCTTCACCAGGTTCGACTGTACACGATGTTATTGTACAGTGTCAGGAAATCCCTTAATGTCGTATGTCCGTCCGTCCGTCTGACATCGAACTGTAGGTGAATCTTGAACTGAAATAGGTAAACAATAATACCTAATATAGACAATTTAAATGTTGTCAGGTTGTGTATTACTATTGCCGCTATAACAACAAATAACAATAAAAAATACATTTAATAATGAAGGGGGCCAACGTCCGTAACACCACAGTATAAAAACATGCAGTAGGTCGACGCCCTTGATCTCGCGGTAAATGCTGACAAGTGACGCGACAGCGTAAAATAGTCAGGGTTGTCGCATCTTAGTGTCAAAGTAAAACTTATTGATTTTAGGTGTACATCCGCATCAACATTACAGATATGTGGTGTTTTTTTAATTCAAGATGGTCGGATTTTTTTTATTTTAAATTTAAATTATTTGTGACGTTTTCGACTAACTTGAGGGCGTAGATGATGAATATGCGATGTTTTTACAAATCCAAGATGGTGGATTATCCTTTTTTCAAACTTACTCAAAAACAATAAGTTTTTGACGAATTTGAGGGTGCAGATTACGATTATGCCGTGTTTTTTTTAATGGACTTAAAGACGACGGATATTTATTTATTCAAGTTTCAATTACTTATGAGTGCCGTTTTTGACTAACTCTAGGGCGTTGATTACGAATATGCGGTCTTTTCTCAAATCCCAGATGGCGAATAATATAAACTAATATCGAATTAAAATTTAGAAAATGGCGAGTTTATTTGTTATACAGGTTGTTCGGCACAAGGTTTGTCATACTGGAAATTGAGGGTAGGAGGAACCCAATGCAATAGCTTGACGGCTTTTTTAACCCTTAAAACACTCAGCTATTAAGATTTTTTTTCCCCAAAATTTGAGCTGTTTTATGCTATAACTTTATTTGTAAGAAATAACATGGCTAACATTTTATTAGAACATTAATAAGCATGTTACCTTTTAATACTACTTTTCGCCATCCAATAAGTTGAAAAAGAGAATAAAATTTGTAATATAAATTATCGGCCATCTTGGATTTGAAAATACACCGCATATTCGTAATCTACGCCATCGAATTAGCCGAAAACGATACCCATGAGTAAAATTTGAAATAATTAAATATCCGCCATCTTGCTATCTTTCAAGGCGCATGTCTTATGCACCATTTTGCAAGCTCTTAACGTCACAAAGGATATAAATACCGCCGCTGGCCATCGACGCCGTCACGCGAGTCGAGTAGAGTACAGAGGCATGCGATCTGCCCTATACCAGCAGCCGTAATTATTCTACATCTTCAAGCACCTAAACTGTCTATATCTGTTTGATCCTGTGACATGTGATCATCACGGACGCTGTCGATTGCTGGTTTCGTGTGAACGGCTTCTGCACGCAAATAGGGGGCCATCGTGCACGCCACGCGGACACAAAATGAACGCGGCGGCGGTTTGGCCTTGCCTTTACTCAATTCACCCCTATTCACCCAAATTTTGGATTGAGCCAGTCTAAGACAGGAGTTGCGATATATCAAGTTGAGGAGTAAACTCCTGGAGTCTGTTGGAGTTGGAGCTTCGAATGGCGGTAGAATTCTACGAAGTTATTCGTACGAAGAGAATACGAAAACCAGCAAAACGAATCCCGCGCGACCAGTGACGGTCAGCCATAAAGACATAGGCAACATAGGTACGTATAATGTCATCGTCGTGATCAAAGCAGCGCGTCTACAATCTAACGCGACACGAGCGACGACGACACGTACATAGATAGATCGCAATAAATCAAGTGTATTCTATTATACTACATTCCCTTCATTCACAGAGTCCACTACGCATTATTAATATTCACTCTCTCGCCTCGTTCCCTTGTTGCCAACATTCCTACTATTATTTTAATACTATGCTCCGCGGGCGGCTTTCTTCACGTGATTCCTTGATAAAGTTACGCGTCCACTGCATCGGTAACGGATGTACGGATTTGGTGCTTTGTGTTGATTTGTATGGGACAGCGTGCACTGAATCGGCATATATGTATAGATACCGATGCATAGATGACGTCATCCACAAACTCGAGCGCTTTCTAAAAGTTGAGTATCTGGCGCAGTCATAGAGTATGGGGCAGTGCATCAGCATTGCATGCAGCGGGGCAATGCAGCCAGCGACTTTAAGCGCTTCTGATTGGTATATGTATCAGTTGAGCTACCTGTAGATTGTTTACAAAGGTCTGCGGTTAGCTCAACAGCTTCAAAAAATGTATGGATTATTCTTCTAGTCGACTGCGCTGGCACCGCGTCCAGTCCAGTCATCATCGGTGTCAGGCGTCACGACATGACACGACATTGACCGCCAGCTAGCGGCAGTGATGTAACGCGGATGTTCGCTAAAAACGCGCTATTCTTGGAGCCGGCGCGATAGGCATGGGGGTACGTCATCCATCAGTGTTCGCAGCGGACGTTTAGGCCGCTGCGCTGGTTCATTTATGAGATGTTATATTAGGTTTATAACATCATCATCAGCAGTAAGTAGTATTGTGTTCGCTGGTGACCATTGACTGAGACGCCGACAATACAAACCGCGAAATAATGGGTTCAGGTACCGACAGACTTTCAAGTATAGTAAATTATGCACCGAGGTAAGCCCTCGGTGCATAATTTACTATACTTGAAAGTGTGCAGTGTCTTACGTCACGCACAAGCGTTATTCAATCCCGAGAGCAACTCAGGATTGTAGAATAACTCACGAGGGAGCTACTAGAATCCTGAGGCCGAGAGGGATTTAATCACGCCCAAGACGAAGACAGCTATAAGCACGAGGAGCATACTCTGCTTTTCACACTTTCTGAGAGTAAATTAAAAGTACTTGGTATAAGTTACGTAGTGTTACGCGGCATTCGTTTTTATTCCGCCTTCTGAACAGGTTTCGAATTTCGAAGAAGATCTCATTGTACGGTTTCGGTTATTCTTGGTAAAAAGCTTCACACATATTTTGATGTTCTAAATTAAATCAAATTATTCCCTTGGGAGTACGTAATGTTCAATAACCCGAGGGAGTAATGAGTAACAGGGCTACGATACATGAAGTTCGTTTTAAGAGCATTCGTTATGAATGGACCTATAAACTACGTACTACGAACATAGTGTTGGAAAAATAAACGTGTCATATGGACTTCATCAGAGCGAGTGCGGGTCGAGTCGCCTGTCTCTGCGGGCACTGTTGGTGTTCTTTCAACACTAAAATAATTCGTCACACTAGGTTTTGTAAGAATTAAAATCTGCAGTTAAAGGGTAATGTCAGGAAGTCAAAAATTAATCTCATTTGATTTCCTTTATTTCCTTTAGACCTTACAATAATAATAACACATCAACATATAATAGCTTTCAAATTACATACCTAGGTACTTAGTGCAATATGTGAATTGTGCACAGTTATCAATGTATGTATGTACGTTGACCTACCTACGAGTAGGTACGATATTTATTACGAAACCATCGAGTTTTATCTCAATCTTCGAAATCTATCTAAAACCCGCTCCAGTCGGTTATGGAAAATAAGGCCTTATAGGCACCCTTAGGTATGTGATTTGTGATCTATGTACCTAATTAACATTAATTAAATTACCCTTAAGTAATAACGTGATAGTTTGGAATTGAATACTTAGATGTTTTAACCTCTTCACGTCAACAACTACTGAATGGATTGAGGTGAAATTTTGCATAGTTCTAGAGCTGGGTTAACACAACATACAAGCTTCTTTTTATACGTGAAATCGCGTGCAAAGCTGCGGGCAGCAGCTAGTTAGTAATATGAGTGTGATGTGATTAAAGTGGCAGAAATTTAATTTAATATTTATTTGACTTTATTTTATTATCTTTAAACAAACTACCTACAACAAAAAGTAATTAAGTGCTGACATATTGTAAACCAGTAGAGGAACATTACTTATTAGGAATGTATATAATTGTTATCGTTACGTCTGTTTGAAGTATTACAGCAGCTAATCTGGTATGAGCGGTGCGGTGCGGGCGCCTGTTTTGTTACTTTATTATGTTCTGGGCGGATAGGTACTGTTTTATAACAAACTGAATTTTTATTGAATCAAGTCATCACTTTTTCTGTTCTAATGAACTAGCAACAATTCAAGTGTGTACTGCAAACTACAGTCATCCACAAAATCGGCAAAACATGGTTATTTTCAAAATCAATAAACATATTGTAAGTTGATACCATAATTTCTGTCCGCACATTAATTTTATTTGAGATAATGAAAGAATACAGTTTTTAGTAGACATGTAATCTGTCAGCTCGGTAAATAAGTAAAGAAGCTTTCGTTAGTACCAATATTTATCAAGCTGATAGATTTGCATCAATATACTTTAAAAGAATCAGAGGCTATAAAATATTGCATTCTTTAATTCGGTCAAAGAAAATAAATGCATGGACGGAGTATATATCGAAGTTGTTGATCATTATGTCTACCTAGGCCAAATGGTCCAACTACGTAAATCCAACTTCGATAAAGAGGTCAGCCGACGAATCTAACTCGGATGGGCAGCGTTCGGGAAACTTCGCAATATCTTCTCGTCACAGATACCGCAGAGCCTCAAGACGAAAGTCTTTAGCCAATGTGTGCTACCAGTGATGACTTACGGATCCGAGACGTGGTCGCTCACTATAGGCCTTGTGCATAGGCTCAAAGTCACCCAGCGAGCTATGGAGAGAGCTATGCTCGGAGTTTCTCTACGCGATAGATAGGGTCCGGAATACGGAAATTCGTAGAAGAACCAAAGTTACCGACATAGCTCTCAGAATCAGCAGGCTGAAGTGGCGATGGGCAGGCCATATAGCTCGTAGAACCGATAACCGCTGGGGAGTAAAGGTTCTCGAGTGGCGACCGCGATGCAATGCGAAACGGAGTGTGGGAAGACCTCCCACTCGATGGACCGACGAAGTCGTAGCGGTCGCAGGGAGTCGTTGGATGGAGGCGGCTCAGGACCGCTATTCGTGGCGTAGTTTGGGGGAGGCCTATGTTCAGCAGTGGACGTGTACGGGATGATGATGATGAGTATATAGTAACCATTGTTTGTCACTCACCCTGCTTCAGATGCTAAATAATGAGATCTAAGACTATTTCATATGAATATGTAACATTTAATATAGTCAAAGCTGCCCAACATATGTATGTTCCTTACTTTAACTGTAGGTGAAGGTAATGTAATACCAATAGAATCAAACGTTCACATTGCATCACCTCTAGTTGATCCATTATTTTATCACCGCTGACCTATAGCTTGTGTGTTCTATGGCATGGCATGGCGTAGCATGTAAACAATGGGCATAATGTCAGGGCCACCTCGCCAGCTCATGGGTGAATCATACCCATGCTGTAATGAACATGTGGGGTGGGTGGTATGGGATTTAACGAGTTATGGATTTAGTCTAGGGCTTGTTTCGGAAATTATTTATGAACTAGTTGTGAATGCAGCTTCTCCAGCATACAATTTTTTTTGTGTGAAACCCTTATCACTAGATATTCATTCTGTTATTCAGGATGAAGGCAAATCAAACATTAAAAATGGTCCAGCCGAGTTTTATACATATAATACATTTTATTTAAGTATTATTTATTTATTTATTTACTAGGAACACTTTATAAATGGTGTAGTTAAACTGACTGCATTTAATAATAAGTACTTAAATTACTTAAGGTACTTAGATTATATTTGTGTTATGATTTCAGACAATTTTCTTAAATGTACTACATATGTATGTATGAGCTGACTTAATATAGATCAGAAACAAATTATATAGGTAATTCCTTTTAATTCCCATAAAGAGAAAAGAAAACGTACATAATAGTAGGTATGTAATAATGTGGGTAGGTAGAAAAGAGATGATAGGTACTTATGTGCTTCCATAAAACAAAGAGAGATGTATTGCATTAGTTAATGAATAAAAAGTTTATTTAAGGGAGTTAGGTAGTACATATGTACTTATGATGATTTGTTTTTCTATTTTTAATTTTATTCTAGATAATATGTATCATAATGGGTGTATTTTTGGCGGCAACGCCTAAACCTAGCAAATCTGGGCAGCGGATGATTGCAATGCATTTAGAATTGGCATTTATGTAGTTCTACTTACGCAATTGGACCGTCTTCCTTCTGCAATTCATCAGAAACACTCGATAAATATAGCTTGAACGCAGTCCGAAATAGACGAAACACCAAATGCACGAGAACCGAAGATTTACACTTTTTTGTGCTTCATAGTCAGATCACAGCTGTACCAGCGCCAAGCCACAACACAGAAGATGCACTGGAACGAGTACACACTGCACAAATCACAGGGGATCTGGTGGAAAACTGATTTACAGGAGATGATTTCCTGAACACTTGTATGTTATAGTCCAGGCAGTTTATGGGATCTGATGTAATCACACAACACAGCCGCCTGCATGGGAACCGACCGCCAGACCCCGCCACGTTTGCATTTATTAGCAATTTTCACTAGTTTTCACGATATCACAAAACAGAATGTGTAAATGAAAATGACAAGTATTTTTGACATGCGCACTCCGTCCGTCCGACACATAAATTCGATGCGACTGCCATCTATCCATTTTGAACAATTTTTGTGACGGATCAGCACGCATCCATCTAGATAATGCGCAAATGTTCAAAGAGATGTCGCTGCGTAATTAGTGTTGCTACTGGACGCTAGATGACCCTTATTATTTTCAGTAAAACAGCTGATCCAGACCTACACATTTTGGTGATGATGATGAACGTTTCTTTCCTTTAAGACATACTATCTGCTGCTCGCGCGCATTCGCCCGCGATTTATCGGGATATTTGTTATTTATTTATTAAGAAAGGAACGCCAACAGCGTATACATTGAGCATTCTTAAAGATATAGTTATATAGGCAAGTTCTAATATATACACTAATAACAGGCGGACACAACATTGTTAAAAAAAAAAAAACAGATATTATTTAATAAACTATAATAATTCAATAAGAACGAAGTTAAAAACAGTTTGACAAAAAAACAAAAATTATTGTTATACGCTACTATTAATTATTAATTATAATTTTTTTTATTATATAAATATACTAATTTTATCATTATAATTTATTATTTTTAATTAAAAATATTTTTTTTATATAAAATTAAATTAAAATTTTTTTTCTTTTATATAGTCACATATTACACAGTCAGTAAACATAAATCACAAAAGGAGAGATCTAAGAAGTGATGGAATCACGCTGGAAATGTTCCAGCACTTTAAACTTGAATTTGTTGAGGCTATCATTGAATATATCAATTTCCTATATATTAATTTTTTTTGGATAAAAAAACACTGCTGCATCCCCTCCCCCTTCTCTACGACATGATGGGTTATTGATTTCTTGTTTTATTACCACGGCACGTTTGGTAGGCGGGTTGGTGATGCTCGTAGTAGAGGTTAAAAATAGTAGGTAGTTAAAAATACCTACACAGAAGGAAGCTCTTCTGGGAGGTTCCCTTACAACAATCTACGTGGAGGGGTTGATTCTGACGACGACGCCGCGACCGCTGGCATAGCTACATACCTACTCTCATTAGGATTCTGTTCTAATGACCGGATCACACGTGCTCCAAGCCCCGGTTACATCAGCATACTCCAGCCGTCCGCCATCGCTTGCCTTCTAGGAATCATGCATGTCCAGGCAGATAATGACGTCACCGGGTTACGCAACCTCCCCCAAATGATAAGTAATGTAAGCTCAGTCGACCATAATAATTGAATACATAATGTTGTCCCAACTTATTCCTTTACATTACAGTTGACAACGTTTAGCCGCAGCTCTACCATGTCTGTGAGACAAGCACATTAAGTATAGTGATTATTTATTGCGAGAAATGCTGTAAGTACCTTCATAGATATTTTAGCTAGGTGGCAAAAGATTTAGGTAGATAGAATAAAAAAATACAAATACCAACATAAAACATAAAACAACTGAATAAATGATTGTAAGGGATTGCAGTGCGCGCCGGCTGATGCATGCAGCTCCTGGACAACGTCCCTGCATCATTCATGATGGAAAATGAAAGTGTTTACGGTTTTTACGGTTTACTATGGTAAAACATGCTGGACAATCCACACAGCATCATCTAGCCCCAAGCAGAGCTTGTGTTATGATGCGTACTAGATCACTGATATACTTAATTCAATATATTACATAGATATATATTTTTATTATTGCTACATAGAAATACCTAGAACACCCAAGACAAATATTTGTCGATCATACAAACATTTGTGCAAGGCGGGAATCGATACCGCAACCTCCCGCAACCTCGCCACATGGGTCGTATCTTTTATTTGATTGTTATTTCAATATTATTTACTGTAGTAGGTTTTCTAGCAGCGTCGCATGTAGAAGGTACCTACGATAGAAAGGGTAGGTCAGGTAAGGTAGGTACCTTTTTGACTGTTATGATTTTCTGAGCAAAACCCCCTTCTGATCAAACTAACTTATCAGGAGATGCCTGCGTCCAACTGTGGACCAGTATGTAATGTAAATGATGATAATGATTATCTGAGTGGTTATTTCAAAATGTCCGTTAGAAGAGTTGGCGGCGCGCGGCATCGCGATGACATCACTTCTACCTAGGCAAGCGCTGAGTTTTTCTATCCGCGCTATAGAACTTAGTACCGAGTACAGTACTCTACACGAGCCTTCGCGCCACCTAGTGTGGGAGCTAGGCGCTGATTGTTTGAAATTATAAGACTGTTTTTTTTTATTAAAAAATAATTATGTTTTTATTTTTCTCAACCCTGTTGGCTGGAACTATAGAATTAGTCAGTACAAAGAAGTCGTATATAGAAAAAGATTGTTATTGCTTAATAATATTACACGTAATAATATATAGTATGACCAGATGGCACAAAATTAAATTTAAAAAAGTAGTTGCAACGGATCAATAATCCGTTGGGAACTTTTTGTTTGATCAGATGCAACCACAAACTGATCATATGATCAGATGGGAATAACCCCCATTTCCGAGTCTCCGACTAAGATTCTAGCACAGATTCGAAATTCTAATATTTTGCCGGTTTTTAATATTATTCCTCGTAAAACGCAGAAAATAATAAAAACCGCTAAAATATTAGAATTTCATGCGAATTTGGGTCAGATTCTCTGTCGAAGACTCTTTTGAATAGTCCTGCTGGATCAACGGCTTAGCGTGCTTTCCGAGGCATGGAAAGCATTGCCAACATACTAGACGTTGAGAATCATCACGTCTCTCGTGAGACGTTGGGAATAACTCTCATCAATACTAAAGAACAGAAAGAAAAAAATAGTCTCGTAACCTCCTCGTAGTGGAGAACCTACAGGAAAATCATGCCGTCTATTAGCCTAGACTAGACGACGCTGTCTAGTCTAGGCTCTGTGGCACAGCGGCCGAAGGCGGACCTTCAGTCCGCTTCAATATTATTTTTATGATACATACTCGTAGAACACACCCGGAACAAATATCTGTAAACCTACCCACATTTGTACTCCTGCGTCGATGACTATACCGATCAGGCTCAGCTCTTGGTCTACAGCATCCGGGTCGAGTCTGCGCCCGCGTCGATACATAATGCATGAGACGTCACTCAGCTGTTCGCTCAACATCTTACAAACTTGTGTACCTACATCAGGCAGGATTGTCGAGTCGAGGCGAGAGCCACAGGCGGTTCTATAAGCGCTAAGATTGTGTTCATATCTTTTAGGTTCTTTCTGTATTCTGAGAGTAAAGCGTAGAAAGGACTCTTACAAGACACACAAAATACAGGCTTCTAGTTTCATTCTTAAACCGTCATCGGACGGATCGATCTTAGAGAAATACAGATTTTGGGAAACTACCTCTATCATCATCATCATCAGCCCGTATAAGTCCACTGCTGAACATAGCCTTACATATACGTAAAATATTATTTTAAAACTAGTTAATATTTGTGGAGGTCACAAAAGAAGGCAAACAAAGGGACCTCATATTTTATTTAGATTTCATCAAATCCTAACCGAGTTGTAAAGGTCAGTTGCTCGTCTAGGTTGTTTAGAGCAAGCGTGGGCGAGTGCACATACTCGCAGGTATGTACATATATACATAATTATGTGTACCGCCAGCGCAGCGCAAGCTTACCTATCAGCAGGACGGAAAGATAACCTAGATCTAGATAGATTTATTTGGTCTAATACCTACCGCTACCATTGTAATAAGCACAGAGTAGTTTGAAATATATGTATTTTTTTGAGGTGTCTAAAAATCACTATGCAATGCAATGATGGGATTCTCTTTACAAGAATAAATCAAACAGTAGAATCAAGGTGAATCTAGTGAAGTCAGTTTTAGAATTCGTAGTTGACAATGATTCCTTGAATCTTGGATATCTTATGCCATTGGATTTACTTTAATAAAAAGCTCAATCGGTGGAAAACCTGTGCTCTATCAATGGTTCTATAATTTTAAATAAGGCAGTGATGGATATCCAAGACCAGATATTATTAGGGTTGCTGGCTGGGGTGCTGATCGGACGTCAAAAAGTCCTGGCACTAAACTGATGCCCTTAGACAAGTTGATATTCAAAAAGCCCCCGCGCGCGCGGCCGCCGGATGCGAGCGAGCGAACAGGTACCTACCTACCTCTATAACCGCTCCGTTTTAGGGCTCTAATGGATACATGGCGAAATAGCTCAGAGATGGCAGGTAATGGATGAGGCTAGCTACCTACAGGGAGCTTGCCTTGCTCTCTCGCTGTGGCAGGCCGAGGAAGGGTCGGACGTTCAGATTCAATGTGTGAAAATCTTGCAGTTAAAACTTGTTTCTACCGGCTTAAGATACTTTATAAAATTAGGAATCAATTGTCTGAAACATCCCGCATCGTCCTTTGTGAATTGCTAATCATTTCTAAGCTAAATTATGGGGATATTGTTTTTGGTCATCGGTTGCTTGCAAGAACCCAGCACACCATACAAAGAGTGCAGAATGCTTGTGGTCGCTTTTGTTACATTATTCCGCCTCGTAGTCATATAACACCGTAGCTGAATAAAATTTCCTTGTTGAATATGGACTTTCGAAGCTGCTGCACCTAGGAGAACTGGTCTTTGATGTCATTAAGTTTAAAAAGCCTGAGTATCTGCACTCAAAACTTAAGTTCGTCTCTGTTAAGAGGTTACGGTCAGTAAGATCTGCACTTCTCTATCACAATCACAAGACTGCAGCTTTCAGGGGTAGTTTCAGGTATTCGGCGACGAAGTGCTGGAACAATATTCTACCCCCTATCCGCAATGCTAACACTAAGTATATATTTAAATTAAAGTTCAAATTTTTTTATTGCAAAAGCAAATAGAAGGTATTCCCAAGCACTTCGTAAGCCAAAAATAAAATTACCGTCAGTTATCCAGAAATACAGATTTATTCATAAAGCCGGTTTACATGTCAATAACTTATTTATTATATATTAGTATACAAGGTCATTATCAGTATCACATTGCACTGTCCGACATGTATTTGTTTATATATACATTCAACTTAACTTTAACATTCATGACTACTTGCTACACAACCACAACAATTCATAGTTACAACTACACTGTCTTGCAAATCGTTTTGCTCGCTCTCGATCGGGTCTTGGCTGAAAAGCAGTGTTTATGCTTTTCAGCAAAAAAAATTCACTGAGCCATGGCCCTTTTGTCACGCAGCAACACACAAAATTACCTGCACTTATCGTTCTACGCTACAAATAATATTAATTTAAGTTTTACCGCTTTGTAATTAGTTAACTAAGTATGTATGTACATGTGTGTGTTTTATGTGACAAATAAATTATGTACTTACTTACTTGCAAACTAGTAGCCGCTCAAGCGAAAGTTGACATTTTCACGAACTTGGAATATATACGTATTTTCACCTAGCTTTGCTAGCTGAATTTTACACCATTGTTGTAAATACATTTTATGCAAAGGATTTACAGATATACAAAAGAATTGAATACATACAATGTTTTTGCTCGATACGGCGGCGGAACCCCTTGCACCATTAGGAATTCACGCCGCCGCGCCGGGCCGTTGTTTTTCGGTCGTCGCCTACAAGTTTGGCATTTTAATGACCGGACAGAATTTGGCTACAACACAACGATACGAGGGAAATATGGCTAATTCTTGTTAGACTTGTTTTTGGTGTCCCTTAACCGACATTGAGAGTAAAGTCATATTTTACTGTACCAAATACATGTGTGCGAGGTTCGTTCGTACCCGGGTTTCATTATGATAATATATGTAAGAAACAATATATTTATAGTACTGATAAGGCGTGCAGTATGAAAAACTTTGTACCTAAATACTCTCCCCTTCCCCTCCTTGTATAGGTAGGTATTAGACTAGTATTAGGTACCTACCTATACAACGTTGGAAAAATAACGAAGATGATGATAATCTCAGGTAATTTGGTTTCTAATGAGTGATTCTTTCAAGTGGACAGTTCATTTCAATATCAGCTGTGTAGATCTACTTACTAGCAGTCTATCTTCAGTCAAAATAATTATCATCAAGGATTCAGGACGTGATTTATTGTAAATAATAATAAATGATTGCGCTACAGTGACGTAACGTAACGGGCCAACCTCCAGCGTAACCTTGTTACTGTTACTTATAGTGGAATAATCAGATAATTACAGCTAATTGAGGTAGGTACCTGTGTTTACTATAAATACACACCTAGTACTATATGTACTTACCGAGATAAACCAGTCTTGATCAAGATTCCTTCGATGAAGAGGCGAATGGTCGGCAACACGCGATCGATGGTCAACGAGACGAGCGAGAGGGGCTGGTATCACTCGTAACTTGTTCAAGTTTAATCTACGTAGATAGGTTTATTAACAAAGAAAATTACAATCAAATATTAGAAACTAATTACAACTAGTAGGTATTTATGTACAATTGAGCTAACTGTAGACTGTTGCAATCAATGTAATCAATTGTGCAATCAATCAGAAAATCTAAACAGTTAAGTTTATATCTTTGCCTAACACATTCAAGTATATTTTCGTTTGACCACCTAATAAATTATTTCCTATCTCAGGCATGTAGGTTCGTATCGTTACAAAGAGAAATAAATAAACAACTTTTTGAAAGAAAACTATATTCAATATGATTTTGAGTTTTAAAATTAAATTTTATATTGTTACGATTTATAACTTTTACAGATTTAGATTTTGAATGCTCATAACTTTTTTTTAAGAGAATTGTATCATTTTACAATTTATTTAGAATAAAATATGTACATTGCAAACGTTAATTTGTAGCGTTACAATACAACCACAAACAAAAATGATAATAATGATGATTTAAAGGCTTCGGGAGATTTACAAAAAAGATTTAAAAATCATTTCTCAGCAACCGTGACACTTGGGACATTGATTTTACAGGAGAAATGTAGATGATACATAACCTCAGACTCCACAAAAAATAACGACGGTCACAATCCTGTATAAATGCGAAAGTTTAGATGGAAAAATGGATGGATGTATGTACGTTTGTTACTTCTTTACCTACAACAAAACTACTAAACGGATCAGGCGGAAATTTTTCATAGGTATAGGTTTAGTTTAGACCTAGAAGAACATATATGGGCTGATTATACCTACCTAAAGTTATTTTAAAACTAGTGTTGTATAACCGACCAGAGCATTCTGTTCTGTTCTTCACATTCTTATTGATATTATACATGTTTGACATTTGTGTTCCAACCTTGAACATTGACATTCAGGAGAAGGGATTTGGAGTTCCTCAGGCGGATCGTAAAACGCCTCACTAGTAACGTATCTATTTGATATACGAATGAAAATAAAATTGTTGTAAAGTTAAAACAATAGTACTGATAGCAACGTAAAAAATGGATTAATTTAAGGTATAAAATAACGTGAAAATAACCTTCTTATTCGTACCAAGAAGTTGTAATTTGAAGCTATGTAATGTAGGTAATGCAGTACTTTCAGATGACTGTATGTCAACAGTCACAAGAGAAGCAAACAAAGCTATAGATATGAGTTGAAGGAAGTTTATAAGTACCAGCTGGCAGGCAGGCAGAGGATAACATCTGGTTGGTGGTAGAAGTATCAGCAGACAGGGGACCGGGTAACAGCTGCTTGGTACAAGTACCAGCAGACAGGGGACCGGGTAACAGCTGGTTGGTACAAGTACCAGCAGGCAGGCAGGCAGGCAGAGGATAACATCTGGTTGGTGGTACAAGATAAATAACTATGTAACAAGAGATTTCGTTACCTATTTATTAGTTAATCAGCGTAGGTACTAACAACTGGTTGAAAGTGAGTGAATATCAGAAGGCCCACGATCATCATGTGACAACCTATCTTGTGATGCTGTACAGAACCCATCGCAAAACGCACCGCCCGCGCCGCCGCCGCCGCCGCCGCCATAGGCAAGAGATCCCTCGTTTTTCTTTCAAATCTTGCAACGGTCTAACGTCGTCGGCGCGCGGCGGCGGCGACGACCGACGACGGCTCGTTTCCGAAAATGGCAGAAATATTAACCTGTTTCTAAGTATTTTATAATATTATTAGCGAGGACATGACAGTTCGACCCATCGACTAGAATCTACAGATTAGCAATTAGACTCAGTTTGTATCTAGTTAGTGTACCTTCTAGACGTGCCTCGCCGCCGCCGCCGCCGCCGCCGCCGCCGCGCCGGCCGCTCTGTCTCCTTCTCTGTGACAGCGCCCAACTCAAGTGAGTACAAATTTGGAATAATTGCTGACATATTATCTGCCTCATAGTTTAGGTATTAAATTAAAGAACATAATATCTGAATATAGGTACTTCATAGTTTTGGTAGAACTCTTGCTCCTCTGATTGTATTAAAGTTAGTAATAATTACACGTTCACCTTTCTATTCTGTGACATATGCTCAAAGTTTTCTCATATTCTGTGGGTACCAACCCTTCGATGTCTGTAGACGGACAGACATTTTGAGGATGTTAATGTTACCAAATAACCATGATTTGGTGAAATGCTTAGTCTCCCTTATTTGAATGAAGTTAGTTACACAATATATTTCAACACTCAACTGTGTATTATATATAATTATGTAACACGTGGACAAGGATTATGTTTTGAACCTTTATAAAAAATATATATTTCGACATCTATTACATTATGTACAAAAATCTACTGAATAACCATGATTTGATAAAACATACTGAATATAATACTTAGATTTATATATGTATTGTAAGCCATTTGAAACGAGTTTTAGTGCCCCTGTGTGTGTGTGTGTGTGTGTGTGTAATTTTTAACGATTAATTTTAAATTGTGAACCTAAATTCAGCACGGTCGGATGACGGTCGGTCTATCTATCAAAAGTATGGAATGTTGTACTCGTAGGTACCTTGTGTGTGTGATTCTTCAGTCGACGATGATTTTAGCTGTTTTTGAAGAAATGATTAATTCTAAACTTACTTTACTTTACTACATAGGTACCTAGTTTTATTGAAATGTATGTTATACACGTGCAGTACCTACCAAGTACCTACAGTACAGTACAGTACAGTACAGTACAGTACCTACTAACATTTACATGTAGGAGTTGCATTGTAGGAGTTGTCCCATTGCAGGGCAAAGGCTCAGATTATATACATATAACATAAGTATATTTTGTAGATGGGGTTAATTGACTCATTAAATAATTGTTACGACTATTATTGTGATGCAACTATACACAACTAATGTAGTTATAGATAGATATAATAATTCATGTTCATAATAATAAAGATAAATGTAGATGTGTGCACGTCAGTAAGTACTGTGGTACAGGTACTCATTTATCACTAGCTGTGACCGCGGGTTCACCTGCGTACAATTCAAATATTCTATTATATTTTTGGCGCGCAATACACGTATTCTTTTTCTAAATAAAATAAAATATAGTAAAAAATAGCCGTATATGTTATCCGCAACATGAACTATCTGCCAGTGAAATTCCCGTCAAAATAGGTCCACCCATTTCAAAGATTAGCTAAAACTAACAAACAGCAGTGATGTGTATAATTTGTTCAGAAGATTTATTTAGCTAGTGAGATTATACCTAGAGACAATAGAGACAATAGAGTTCAATGTAGAGACACGATATTAGTTATTTTGACATTAAAAACAGAAACCCAGCAGTATATTTATTTTACTTAGGTACATATTTTATTGATTTGTAATGAATAGATGGGTTTGTTGTGTCAAATTATGCAATCGTGTCAAACTATCAAATTAAACAGTTGCGAATCAAAAGAAGTTGTAAGAAAGCTCTGGCAAGAAGTCCTTTTTTTATCTCTTCATTACCTACTTGTAAACCGTCACGTCATACACTTGTATGACGGTTCCTATCAATCTACCTAGGTAGGTACCTACCTACTACCTAAGGTAAGGGTCACATAACATCAAGGTCACCTGAGATTTTGATAATGTCAGAAATGTGTTCTCTGAATAATAAAATTCACCTTAGAATGGAAAAACACTCAACCTTGGCTGGTTGCTGGGATAGAAACACCGACCAGCATAAGCAGGTCCACACAAAAAGAACAAGTCTTCCAAAACTTGTTCTGTCCAAATGCCAGTTTATAATAGCTGGTGTTTTAATAAATGCTAATTCGACAATTTAGAATCAGAGACGAAATGTTTTAATACTACTTTATATCTAAGCGCTGCTAGTCCACGCGCGCCACGGATACCTATACGAAGGCATGGATTTCATTTAACAGATTTTCAGTCAAACTTGATTGTTTGTTTCAACGCCATCTATTAGCGAGTAGCAGAACCATAGATGAATCTTTACGGGAATTTAAGATTTGAAAAACTTCTTTGAACTTCGGTTTCTTTTTATAAGCTTGCAGAGCACGTGTCACGTCACGTGTCTACACTGTACACTCATCAAGTCATGATGATAGACACGTGACTGAGTGAGTGTGAATAACAAAACCCTAGATTTTGTTCACTCTCGGCAAACATCACACCTAGTTGCTTGTGCAATCGGTTAATACATAATGTAGGTACCTACTCTGTACTTGGAAACACTGAGGTCTTTGACTGAGCTTACATGTCACCTTCAAAACAACAGGTACCTACCTACCTCCTTCAGTCACCTACATACCTGAAGATAGGTAGATAGGTTAGGTACCTACCGTTGTATACAGTAGTGAGTAACGTTCATCGACAGGTAACCCCCACAGTCAATTTCTATCGATACAGAACATGTATCTGAATAGACCAGCTGCAGTAACCTAATATCATAGATGAAAGACCATATGAATCAATATACATATAAATACAATGTGTGGTCATGTCATATCAGGACCTATTTGGCATTTTTAAACTTCGGAATGTTTCATACAAAAGACTTCAACGCGCTTCGTGCATGTAATAAGTCACAGGTCAATAAATTTATTTTCTTTTACAAAATAAGAACTTAAAAAAGTAAGATTTTTAAATCTAATCATCATCATATCAGACCATACACGTCCACAGGTGGACATATGCCTCCCCCATACGACGCGACGCCACAAATAGCGGTCCTGAACGACCTCCATCCATCGACTCCCTGCGACCGCTACAATGTCATCGGTCCATCGAGTGAATGGTCTCCTAACACTCCACCCGCTTTCTGAAGTTCTGTCGTCATTGCGTCATCCCCCGGATCCCTTGTTATTTGAGAGCCGTAAAGCTCGTAAAGGCTGAAGTCCGGGATATTATATATCAAATTTGACTTATCTAAGTGCTTATTTTGTAAGCTTAAAGAAATAAAGTTATTGATTCTGATATCTTTAGTATAGTGTCGGGTTAAACGGGCATCGCCTGCCGTGTTGTTTGCAGGGCATTGCGATGAGCTGTAGAGCTGTACATAAAACTTTTCAAACTCTCTCAAGATCTCAGGCTTGGAAGAAATAATGCTGCCGCTATCGGTATTAAGCTTCGTCAACTGGCTTTTTCCAAAAGACAAATCTCTTGCGAACACCTTGGAACCCTTGTTCCGCTCTATTGCACTCTCAATACTGTTAGTATTGTATGAGTGCAAATCGTGTCGCATGGACTTCGAGATCTGACTATTGAGCATGCTGTATTGCTTGACATCTACCGAAGACTGCAGCCTTTTTTCGCTTCTCTCTGCAATTAATTGCAGAGTGCCCTCGAGAGTCTCTTTGTTTTATTTCTGCAGGGGGTTCAAAAGAGCTCCGACCCAACCGCATGAACGTTTGGACGAGCTGAATAACGGGCTGATGAGAACTGTCCATCAAGTTGTATTGCAGCTTTCAGCAGTATTAGGTACTCGAAAGAATACTTTGGAATGAAACGAACAGGGAATATACGGGTATTCCGAACTGTGTTGCGCGCGTTGAAATCTTTTGTGTGAAAATGAGTTTTGCATTTCCGGCCCCACTGCTTAAGTTTTGTGTAGTTCGCATTTAACTATAGCAGGTATCTTGGTAATTGTTGACCTCTAAAGTCATTGACCATTAGAACATGTCAAAGTTTTTATAGTTAACTTGTAATTAGCAGATAGGCACTTAAGTTAAATATAATGTTAACTTGACTACTTACTTAAGTTAAATATAATGTTAACTTGAACTTACTTAGCGAGGTTTACGTATGAAACTAAATTATAATCTTAGACTAAGCTCTTTTCCCGGCTTTACTCGCAAAGAAGAAGAAACTACACGAGGAAGATTTACAAACAGCTATGGAGACCGTGACCTGGGATGTTGACCTGCGGTGACTCCGACCTGGGACGTTGACCTAGCCTCTCCTTGGCTTTGTCTGTATTTACCACATTTCAGACATAGCCTGATAGAGGTTACGTTTAGTCCCATTTTATCTGCAAACTCCAGATTAGAAGAAAATGAAACATCAAGAACAGAAGAGAAGATGATTCCGAACTGTTTGTTTGTACTTAACTGTGGTCACCGGTTTCTGAAGGCTTACACGTTACACAGAGTATAATTCTATTTACTTAGAAATAGTATAAATTTAGTCGATTAAAGATTTGGATTAACCGCTTTCGATATAAGGTATTTTAACCTCTCATGGTTAAAATAAGTATTAACATTGAACCTACCTAATTATTTCACAATAGTGTTCTGGCAAAAAGAATTAAGAAACCATCGATATATACGTATATATTATCTCGATGTAAGAAACCCTCTATTTTCACTTTTATAAGGTCGAGTAGCGACTCTACTAAACTATTTAATTATATTTTTTAGGTCTACGCGGAGTCATCGTGGAGTGGCTTGAATATACTAATAGTATGTACAAATTAATTGTTTATTGTTTACTAATATTAATTATTTACACTAAGCTAAACTACTATTCTCATCCGCTAAAACACATATGATCACTGTCGAAAGGGCGCAACGTTGTGTTCTTAAAGTTATGTGTCGCCTACCTTTCCGTTTTCCCACTGCCTCTCTTTATAATCTAACCCAAACTCTCAGTGTTCTTTAGCTCTATATACAACGTAATAATGGCCTATCACAAATCTTTTCGCTCCCTGACAATCACCGACGCACCAGGCCCAAGCCGACGTATAAAAGTTAAAGTTCCTGGTGTGAAGACCAGATTTGCCCAACGGTTTAAAAACTTCTCTTTCCCTTTCATCTATCGTTGCGCCACCAAGCACTGTGAGCTATCTTGCCTGCTCTACGGAGTCAAAGAGAAGGTACGAAGGTGGCTGCTCACTCTAGATTACGATGCGACGGAAAGCCGCCTGGTAATGATTGGTTAAACATTTCTATTTTCATAACTACTATTATATATATATATATTTATTATTGTGGATAAAGTCCTTTCCTGGGCACCCCAGAGTTGATCTTCTTTGTATCCTAAATAGTAAGAAGCATGTGCAACATATTTATCTTATTGTTAGTAGCGTCCTTTACTTTAATTTAACTTGATGTGTTTTTAGTAGGTACTACTCTGTTTATTTTGCTATGCTTTGCCGATCTTTGGATTTTTTTTTGAATAATTTGTTAGGGTACTATTTCTGGATAGTATGGTAAACATACTATGTATTCGATCCCCGCGATACAGGCCTAGCCTAGTGCGGGGGTCATCGAAAATCACATTATATAAATATTGTTTTGCTTAATTTTTGTCAGAACATTATGTACGATTTTGTTATATGATGTAAACATAAGGTGAGGCAAATAAATAAATTTTCATGTAAGACTGTCTTTTTTGAGAATAAATAAATAAATATGTTTAAACCTTAACATTATATTTGATGTGTAAGTACAGGTACATATGTATTTAGGAATAAGATTCCTTTATTTGCTTAAAACATGAGTATTACCAAACGGTGCAGCGGTGTCAGCAATTGAGCATGCAATTATGTGCAAATATAAACATAACCGCCACCTAGGTATATGTAATACTAGCTGCTGCCCGCGCCTTCGCCAATATATTCATATGGCGAAGGCGCGGGCGGATAAAAAATAGCCTATATGTTATTCCAGGTCCCAAACTATACCCATACCAAATTTCAGCCTAATCGGTTCAGTAGTTTTTGCGTGAAAGAGTAACTAATACCATACATCCATCCATACAAACTTTCACATTTATAACATTAGTAGGATCTACAGGACTCTTAATCGGTATTGTATGTAGTATGTATGTATATCTACGTAATCGTGCATACCTAGATCTCATCTATAACGATCTTCCTATACCTAGCTTCAACCGGAGGAGGCGCGGGCGCGGGCGCGAGCGCGGGCGGCGCCTTATGCGGAGATGACATCACAAAGTGAATAAAACTTGAATATTCCAATGATTCGTGGAGTTACGATGTCTCAGGTAGCCACCTACCTACCTACCTACTATGTAGTATAGATCCTATTGATCGTGAGCAATAAACTTCATGACCTCAGCCAGCCATCGCATCGGTCCACGGTCGTTGCGAAGGTTAGCTGTGTATTTAAAAATAATTTATTTTTGATTAAATAACATAAAACTAATTGTTTTATTTAAAAAACCTGAATCCCTTCATCATTGTTCCATCCGGCTGCAGTTCCTCTAACTTACGTGTAGGGACGGTATCATGTAACTCTTGTTAGTATTACTTTGATATCTTTGGGGTTCCGTATGCGAAGGGTCAGAACGGGACCCTATTATTGCTAACAGGGTTCGCTGTATGGCTGTCGTCGGTCCCTTTTCAGCGGGCCGTAGACGCCGTGTAGCTCATGAACCATAGAGAAATAAGTAGGTAGAGGTAGCATAAGTCATTTCCGGTCTTATATCTATGTATCACCATAATTGTCATGTATCTTTGTCTATCCCTCGGAGTCAAGCTATGAGTAAAAGAGATAGCTGGTCTACGTATAGTTATACTGCACTGTCAGTGTCAATCGTGTCAGCTTGGAACTGACTAGTTAGTTCAAAGTTGTGGTAAGACTGATGTACTTTATTGAAATTCTAAGAAATTACTGCGTTTTACCTAAATGTTTGTTGAAAAAGTGAAAATATGTCGTGTTTTGCTGTGTTCTGTCCTTCAAGAAGCACAAAAGGTGGAGTAAAAGTCCCGGATTTGTCATTACATGCGTAAGTTTTTCGCTCAGTATAAATACTAAAGTAATGATATTTATTACTAGAAATCTGTAGTAACAACATTTTAACAATCTAGCTCATGTGTTCCTATGAGTCTAGGATACAAATAATGTCGAAAACCATGAATAATTAGCCGAGATAAATTTATCATCTGTACTAGTGATGCGCTTACCAATCAAATTTAGTTTTCGGGTTATACCGCATCCGACCCACTAGTTTTGGCCAAATCTGGTCCAAATCAGGAAAATAAAATTGATTGCTGATTTCATTCCTGATTAGTCCCATTTCAAGATTTCGTACAGAAAAGTACTGTCTTTCACACTCTTCTCAAGCATGTAGTATTGATTTATCATTATTGTTTCCGTAGGATTTATTTTACTGGTTTATATAACTCAAAGTACGAGGAAAAAAAGAAATACACAAGATAATAACTTTAATAACCTGGAATTATTTTCACGCGATTTTTCCGGAAGTTTTCGTTCCAAAAGTTACGTAATTAGATTTTAGTTAAAATATAAATTTTTCGTATGTATTTACTTTGTTTATATTTTTCTTTTATTAAGGCACAAACGATACAATATCCTTAAAATTAACAGTAAATAAATATCTATGTGTACATCAATCAAAATGCTAATGCCACTAATATAAACATTATTTACAAAAAAACAACAACATTAAATCAACCATGCGGGCAAAGCCGCGCGCATTTAACTATATATTAAGTATTATAATATTGTAAGGCTTATTTACTGCCCCTATGTTTTATAAATTTTGCTAAATTATATTCTTAGTCTTACAAAATAACATCGACACCGATGTAAAATTTTGGGCAAAAACAACATATAAACAATTACAAATTTACGCAAAATAAGTCCTTATAGCTTATCCATTAGACTCCCTGAATGAAGGATGTTTCACACCCGTGACTATAAGTTCAAAGTGTCAATTAGTGCTCTAGACTATACACACAGGAATTGGAAGGATGAGCAATAAATTCAGGTTTAATAGCGGCACTTGCCCAAAATCACCAAGAAACTAAGGCAACGGAAAGCGGAGCGAACACTAACCCTTTTTTAGATGTTTGCATAGCGTGAGTGGAGCAAAAAAATGGCCAAAAAAACATGTTTTTTGTGGAATGAAATACATACTGAAAAATGCAAGTGTCTACCTTTTACGAATCATGAGATACAATAAAGCCCGATAGATGGACAGACAGACAGACAGCGGAGGGCTAGTACTAGGGTCCAGTTGGTACCTTTTTTTACTGAACTCTAAAAAAGTGCGTAGCTTTTCTATAAAATGTGTATAGGTTTTCGAAACTCGTTTTCGATTGGTAGAATCATCTACATTGAATTAGTGTGGCATACTCGGTTCGCGATTCCGACACGCACATGGCCTAAATCAGCATCAGCATCAGGTTATGTGTCAAAAAACGGTATCAGCAACAACCCTGGTTGAAAGTACTAAAACGTGCCTGTTAAATATGGGACGAACCAGGAAAGAAATCTGCATTCAAGTTTATTTTCCTGATTTGGACCAGTTTGGGCTGAAAACGGTTCGGCTCGGTAGCAAAGTCACTTCCCTAGTCATGCACACTATTACAAATCTGCAACTGCACACTAATAAAAACGGACATGCGTAAAACTGAAAGGCGGAGCCCATAAAATTATTGGTCCTAGTCATGAACCGTTTACGTACATGTTAACTTACCTAACCATTTACATTTTCACAGAATGTTTATTTCAGTTGCCAACACGATTAAAATATACATATTAAATAAGAAACAAAATAAAAATAATTAAAGGGTCCAGCGTCCATCCATACCAAACCAAGTTGAGTACTTACCGAGCAACAACGTCGGGTGGGGTCAGTACCTAGAGTCCTAGACGGTTGACAGCGTCATGTTAGATTTTTTCAATTAAAAAAAAAAACTGTTTTGTAGGGTTCCTTTTGCGCAATTGTTATGTACGATGGGATGAATACTCCGTGTGCTATTTGACTCGCACTTTGCTAGTTTTATTTTATTAGCATTATAATTATCTGTGCCTATCTAAATCGTATTTTTTTTAGAGATCCATTATTTAAAGTAAGTGGTGTGGGTATAGGTAAGGTACCCACACCGAATAGGTTAAGGTGGTTGATTCAAACTAATGCCTATAGGTACATATGTATAAGTAGGTAGGCTAATGGGTAGGTTAGGTTAGGTATTCGTTTGAATAAAAATCAACGTGACATCACGACACATGTGAAGATAGGCCTCCATCTCAACTTAGATTGGACTTAGCCTGTCTGGTAGAAACCGGTGATTTTCCGATATATTGATGACGTCATTAGACAGGCGGCTCCCCTTGACACGTCGTCGTCGCCGCGAGCTCTCGGCGGCGGCGGCGGCGCGGCGGCAGCGCCGGTGCCCGCGCAGACACGGCGTCTCCCCTCCACTAAACCAGCCCAACCTCATTAGGTATCCCACTCTAATAGAAAACTAGGCACAACACAACAAAAGAGTGATAGAGGAGGTAAGAAAACCCCACCAATAGGTAGATGAATTTAATGATATCCCAAAAATTTACGACTCCGGCGGGATTTGAACCCGCGACCCTCCTCTGAATACGAGGATGCGCTAACCAACTGCGCCACGGAGGCAAGTACCCGAAAATCTTTGGGACTTACGGACTATAGCGCCGTTAGCTCCACCTACAGGGGAAACATTGAAGTTATCCAAACCTGCTCAAAGTCTAAAGTTACATTTAGATCGCCACAGACTGGACTGCCCAGGTTTCGACTGAATCAAAGGCTTTCTCGTAGTCCACAAACGCTAGACATAACGGCCGATTATACTCTTCTGTTTTCTGTATAATCTGCCGGAGCGTATGTATGTGGTCTACGGTACTAAAGCCTTTTCGGAACCCGGCTTGTTCGGGCGGCTGGAAGTCGCCAAACCTTCGAGCGAGACGGTTGGTGATTACTCTTGAAAACAGCTTATAGACGTGGCTCAGCAGTGAGATGGGCCTATAGTTCTTTAGAAGGGCTTTGTCGCCTTGCTTATGGAACAGTACCACCACACTTCTGTTCCACGCCTCTGGCGTTTGTCCCTCGAGAATGATGGACGGAGCCTCTGAAGGACTTTAAGTACTGGTGATCCACCCGCTTTCAGAAGCTCTGTCGTTATTCCGTCATCCCCGGGTGCCTTGTTGTTTTTAAACTGTTTGAGAGCCGTCCTTATCTCGTAAAGGCTGGTCCGGGATATCTTCGGTATAGTGTCGGGTTAAACGGGCTCTTGCATCGCCTGCCGTGCTATTTGCAGGGCATTGCGATGAGGTGTACAGCTGTCCATAAAACTTTTCAAGCTCTCTACAAAATCTCAGGCTTGGAGGAAATGATACTGCCGCTATCGGTCTTCAGCTTCGTCAACTGGCTCTGCCCAAGTGACAGATCTCTTGCGAACACTTTGGAGCCCTTGTTCCGCTCTATTGCGCTCACAATACAATTGGTATTGAATGAGCGCAAATCGTGTCGCATAGACTTCGAGATCTGTTTGTTGAGCGCACCGTATGTCGACATGTCTGCCGAAGACTGCAGCCTCATTTCGCTCCTCTCTGCCATTTACTGCAGAGTGTAATCCGAGAGACTCTGTGTTTTATTTCTGCGGGTGGTCCTAAAGAGGTCCGAGCCGACCGCACGGACAGTTTCCACCAGCCCGTTATTTAGTTCGTCCACTGTTGCGCATTCCGCGAGGCATTCAAAGCCGTTCTGTAGCTTCAACTGAAAGCTCTCGGGATTTTGTATCTGGACAGGGTTTGGGCGTAGAGTCGACCTTATCAGACGATACCTTTCTAACTTTACATCGATATTCAATGACGCTCTTACCATACGATGATCACTGCCGGTTTTAACCCTGTTGATCACTGAGACGTCATTGAATATGTGCCTGTGGGTCGTCATGATAAATTCTATCTCATGCTTATAGCCGCCGGGGTGCAGCCAGGTCCATTTTCTGGACGGCCGCTTCTCGAAAAAGGAGTTCATCGCAAAGAGTCCCTCCTTTTCCATGAAGTCGGCTAGTCACTGACCCCTTTGGTTTCGCTGTCCAAATCCAAACTGGCCCACTCTCAGTTCGTTACCGCTCTTTGCGCCTAACCGCGCGTTGAAGTCCCCCATCACAACAGTGTAGTGTGTTTTCGAGGCATGCATGACCTTGGAGATGTCGTCATACATGATCTCCACTTCATCGTCAGGGCGTCCCGAGTGCGGGGCGTATACCTGTATGACCTTCAGCGAATACCGGTTGGTGATTCTGAGTATAAGGTACGCCACCCTACTCGAGACGCTCTCGATCTTTACAATGTTGTTGACGAGGGACTTGCGGACCAGAAACCCGATACCGTGTTGGGTCGCCCTCCCGGTAGTAGAACAAGTTGCCGGAATTAAGGGTGATCGTGTCCTCTCCCTCTCTTTGGACTTCCGATATCCCTATAATGTCCCAGTGCAACTTGTCTACCGCTTCTTCCAGCTCGATTACCTTCTTGTCGGTCCTCAATGTTCGTGCGTTGTATGCTACCAGGTGCAAGGGTCGTCGGTGTTGGGATTGGTAGCTCAATCTCTGCCGGAGATTCCTAGCACCCCCTTCCTCGTCGTTACCATGGCCGCTATCGTGACCAGGAATAGCGGAGCTGCCGGGGACTGTGTCCCGTTTTCTAATTGTTGCCATTATATTGGGGGGGGGGGGGGGGGGTTTGCCATAATCACCACGCTTGGCAGGCGGATTGGTGATCGCAGTAAAGTGTTGGTAGTACACAGTAGGAAGCTGCTGCCCTCCCTCTGGTAGGATCCCTTAGTCGGCTCTTACGACATCCACGGGTTGAGTTGGAGGGGTCGATATTCTATGCCGCGGCCCCACGGCCAAGCTCCCCCCACATAGGTAGTACTTATGCGTGTGTACCTATTAGATAAACAGGGAGATCTCCCCTGTCCGGTCCGACCCAGCTGGTCCACTTGCCCGGAGTCTTTCGACCGACAGATTATATTTGGTAGTTGTATATGTACGAAGACGTACCTATAAGGTGTCTAATTAATTTACTGTAATCAGCATATTTACGCCAGTAATGGCTAGTGCGACACGGACCGCGACGCGATATAACAGTATGAAGGAACGCTTCACTTTGTATGTGTTTACGTGTTTACCTACTTCATTCAATAAACTTTTGAATTACCTGTGATCTGTGATTTTAACTGCACTCAATATATATTTTACTTCAAATGTACGCCACGTCCGTACATTTGTCGACTGTTGTTGAAACAACCGTTCTATGTAGTCCGTCTATATAGCCGACTTTCTCTCAACTACTTGGTTGCGTCGTGCGCGTGCGGGTAGGTGTGCGTCTATCGATGTTTACGCCTTTCTAGTTCAGGCGATTTTTGGCTAGAGGTCGTTTATGTCGATGTCGATTAGGTACGTTTTTTATATTTTTCATGACTTTGACCTATGGGGTTTTGAAAAGCTTTACGTAAGGAAGTAAACAAACAGTAGGTAACTATACAAGACTTTCAAACTACCTACTAAAGGTTGCCTGGAAGAAATCGGTGGAATAAGGGGCGGTCTTATTGCTATTAGCGATAAGACCGCCCATTATGCAACTATTTCTGTGTTTGTGTTTTCCTGTCTTGTTATTCTATCTTGGTGTGCAATAAAGAGTATTTCTATTCTATTCTATTCGCCTGCGACGCAGGAGGTTGCGGGTTCGATTCCCGCCTCGGGACAAATATTTGTACGATCTGCAAATATTTGTTCAGGGTGTTCTGGTCGTTTTTCTATGTATACTAAAAAAATATCTATCTATGTAATATATTGTATTATGTATATCAGTTATCTAGTACCCATAACACAAGCTCTGCTTAGCTTGGGGCTAGATAATGTTGTGTGAATTGTCCAGCATTATTTATTTATTTATTCTACTTACATATATTTATTATATTATAGTGCATAACATTATGTAGGTATTTATAACATATAAACTAGTATTTACAACTGAAACAATTGAGCTAGCTGCAGACTGTTGCAAACAATCTACAGATAGCTCAACTGGTCCATAGCGATACCAGTCGGAAGCGTCCCCAAGACGCTGGCTGCATTGCCCCGCGCGCTGTATTATATGGCAATGCTAATGCGCTGCGTGCGCCAGAGACTCACCAGCTCTCGGGTCACGCGTCGCTTCGACCAGGCGCTGAGAGAATGTTTTGAAAACCCGGGGAGCCTCGGTACCCCACGGCCCTAGACTCCAAGGGGAGCAAATGCGCAGGCTCTGTTGAGACCTGGGGGCCTCTTGAGATCCTCGGCCAAATCTGCTGCCGAACCAGCCCTCACCGATGTCCTTGAAAGATGGGAAGGAGCAAGTGTGTCGACACAAGTAGCGTCCCACACAATAGGCCTCCCCAAAATTACTTTATTACTTAAATGAGTTATTATTATTATATGTTGGTTGATCTTGAATAAATATCTAAATACGATAAACACGATTGAATTTTTATTTATTTAAATAAATAAGTCCTTATCTATAAGATTTTGAGTACAAAAACTCTAATCTACTTTATTCATAAAACATTTTGGTAACACATTTTCTAGTACCGCTACTCATCGCTAGATGGCAGTAGTAAACAGCCACTTTTATGCCTCTATCTTTCTAGATGTAGACAAGTCTAATATTAAAATTATACTAGAAAAATACATTCAGCATGGCAAAGAATACGAACCAAACTATCAAGTCACGACAGGTGCAGACAAGGTATTTTGGACTTTAACATAGTTGCCATACGGTGTACTTATGGTCGGAGGGCCGTCTGCGGAAGGTTCATACACCACGTTTATATTTTTGTCCACTGCGCTAGTTGCAACCACGGGAGCTCCGTTTCTGCTCCAGCCGGCTGAAAATTATATAAACTTCGTAAAGGGACATCTATGAGAAACCTTTCCATGCCATCTATGACCACTTTGCAAAACTATTTTAGTACCGCTACACCACGCTAGACAGCGTAAAAAAATACATATCGGACCTCCGCTAAATTAGTGTAACAACTTGAAAAACCTTAATTCTCAGAGCCCGTGTCAGCATAAATCCTCGATCTATGGGAGAGCCCAAATAAACTCACTGATTTGATAAATAGTATTTGTTATTTGATTTAAATTATATAACAAGTAAATAATATATATTTAAAAAGTTAAAAATATTAAGCTTATTTTGATTCTATTATTTGATTGTAATTTTGTTATGAAATTATGATATTGCGTAAGTATCTATTCGGTTTATCTATTTTCCTGAACCTGAACATTCAAAGAAAATTTCTAGTTGTAACACTATTTTAGACAGCTATTTGCGCAATCATTTCGCGTAATCAGTTTAACTTGTAATAATAATCATCATCATCATCAGCCCGTACACGTCCACAGCTGAACATAGGCCTCCCCCAAACGACGCTCGAATAGCGGTCCTGAGCCGCCTCCATCCAACGACTCACAGGCGACCGCTACGATGTCGTCGGACCATCGAGTGGGAGGTCTTCCCACACTCCGTTTCGCATTGCATCGCGGTCGCCACTCGAGAAACTTTACTCCCCAACGGTCATCAGTTCTACGAGCTATATGGCCTGCCCATCGCCACTTCAGCCTGCTAATTCTGAGAGCTATGTCGGTAACTTTGGTTCTTCTACGGATTTCCGTTTTCCGGACCCTATCGCGTAGAGAAACTCCGAGCCCAGCTCTCTCCATAGCTCGCTGGGTGACTTTAAGCTTATGCACAAGGCTTATAGTGAGCGACCACGTCTCGGATCCGTAAGTCATCACTGGTAGCACACATTGGTTAAAGAATTTCGTCTCGAGGCTCTGCGGTATCTGTGACGACTGACGAGTAACTTGTAATACAATAAAATAACATAATGTTTATTTTTATGAGAAGTAAGCTGTGTCTCGCTTATAATTTCAGTGAATTATAATTGATACGTTCTAAACTTACTAACAAAAATAATAATAATATAGACCATAAGGTAAATTTAAAAACTACTCTGCTCATGTTTTTTTTTTACATGTCAGTACCATTTTTAACGTTAAGTTTCTCCTTGTAATCACTTTCGTGTAGTGTAGTGTAGTGTAGTGACCTTATTACTTATTATTTAGATTTCTGTGTGATTATTTAGATTGAAGGAACACCTTTTGAGTGTTTTTAAATAATATTTAATTAAATACATATTTTTTCGTAAAAGTTTTCAATAAACCGTAATCTAAATGTAGAATGTAGACTTACTCTGTAACTCTATAAAAGAAAAGCTTCAAGTGTTGTTTGTTGTACTCTCTAGATTCAACATCATCATCCGCAGTTCACGCTTAAATGGACTCAATAAAATGTGTCTTACAATAGGCTGTGTGTTCCGGGGTTGGTTGTCCGTTGTGTATGTGCAGATGTATCTCCTTGGAGGGGTGCGGGGGGGCCTGCCAGCCCTCGTGGTGCGGGGCAGGGGGCGCCTCCCAGCCGTGGAGGTGATGTTTCTGGCCGAAGAGGGCGCCGAGCTGAAACATTCAATAACATTGTAGGTAGGGAGGGAGGTAGTTAGTACACACATTTGCACAACGACCACACGCCAATGACAGGACGGTTGGTCGGCTGCTGAATAAAGGCCTCCCCCAAACGACGCCACGAATAGCGGTCCTGAGCCGCCTCCATACAACGACTCCCTGCGACCGTTACGATGTCGTCAGTCCATCGAGTGGATCTTTCCACTCTCCGTTTCGCATTGCATCGCGGTCGCCACTCGAGAACCTTTACTCCCGAACGATTATCGGTTCTACGAGCTATATGGCCTGCCCATCGCCACTTCAGTCTGCTAATTCTGAGAGCTATGTCGGTACCTTTGGTTCTTCTACGGAATTCCGTATTCCGGATTTTATCGCGTAGAGAAACTCCGAGCATAGCTCTAATTCACCCAGCCGCATTGGAAAGCCATAAGGTGGCTGGGTCACTTAGAGCTTATGCACTAGCTCTATAATCAACATAGCACAGTTATCATATCACAAATCAGTCAAAAACTGGCGCTTACTTTATTCCCAGATATCTGTCGCGCGCAGACAACTTTAGTCCCAGTTGTCATGTGCACAAGACAACTGATAGGTACAAAAGTTTGATCAGTGGTAAGTTCCTCTTTGTCCGTATTTACTTATAGTGAACGTTGCGGTATGCTAACTACCTAATCACATGCCGCCGCCGCGCGCCGCGCCATGCGATGCGTTCTCGTACGTAATCAAATTATTGTTGTAAGTAGGTAGTAGTTATAATACTTTCGGTTGTTCAATGAACTGTTCTTCTTCCAATAATGACGAATTCCGCAGAGAAAGTGACTTTCTTCGTGTGTGAGGGGTGGAGGTGTGCTCGGCGTGTGTGCGAGCGAGACGGCGCGGCGGCGCCGGGGGCGCGGGGGCGGGGTGGCGCGGGTCCCGTTAGTGCTGGCCAGCGATAGCGAAAGGGGTCTGTGCTCCACTTTACTGTTTGTTTACTGATGGATGAGAGTGGCTCGCGGAGCTTCCGCGAACATTAGTCTTTATGCTTAGGTAGTAGTCGTAGGTCTGACCGGGAATTGGAAGTTTAATGTTGGCTCTTGACAATTTTGCAATAACTTTACTAGAAATCTTATAGCATTTGCAGCTTCTTACTAGCCCGAAAATTAGCAGATCCTGTGTTAGGTATTAACATAGTTTATATGGGTGCAGGTGGTATCGTACTATGTACCTAACTAGGTACTTATCCTAGGTACTCTGTCTGCTAATAATTGATGATCATGATGAAGTCGGTTTGATATGGTGAGGGAAGATACCTACTACCTTGAGTGCGAGTGCGAAGGCGAACACATGCCGCTCATTACGCACAGGCAGGCTGACATCTAGCAGTGGCAAGCGTAGCCTGATAGGATGATGGCGTACCTTGAGCGCGCCGGCCAGGAGCAGCAGCTTGAGGATGAGCATGGCGACGGCCAGCGTCTTGAGGCCGACCAGCGCGGCCAGCACGGCCCACGTGCTCGCCGCGCCCAGCTGGAAGATGACGGGCAGGAGCCCCGCCACCAGCTTCTTGAAAGGACGACCGAACGTGCGCCCTGGAACGTGGACAATCAATACATGCATTTCAACTAAATTCATTTTGAAACGAAACTAACCTTAATGGAAATCATTAAAACTAGCTGCACTGACGACGACCTGCCACGCCTCCCCCTTACACGGGGGGGTCATTAGAGCCCTGTAAAAGATAGGTAGGTAGGTACTATCGCGCGCACTGGATATTTTTGTATAGGTAAGGTACCTAGTACAGTAACCAACATTACTGGACCACGGTGCGGTGCGGTGGTGGGTCACTTACTTGTGTCCGCGCCCGCTCGTTGTGAGTCAAGTGAGACGACCTCAAGGTCGTCGGCGGCCGGTAATTATTGGCCACTATTATTATTGCGAAGAGGTAAAAGTAAGTTTGTTTGTTTGTTATGGGCTTAGAGTATCTATACTCTAAGGTTATGGGTAATCACTGGAACAAGGTACCTAACCTACTGATGGTGGATAAATATATTTCACCTTTAGTCCGTAAACATGAGGTGAGGTAAGCAAGACGAGCAAGATCCTAGATACCTAACTACGACAAGACGCCCTCTGTGGTGCAGCGGGCGTAGGTCCGCCTGCGACAAACGAGGTTGCAGGTTCGACTCTCGCCTAGACAACACACAAAGGTTTGTACGATCTGCACATTTGTTCAGAGTGTCTTGTACTAATATATTTCTATAAAAATAATAATATATTTCTGTGTAATGTATTAAGTACACATCTTTATTATTATAAATTATGTATGTATAAAACAAATATGTATAAAACCTATGTTATCCTGAATATTTGTTACAAAAGGTGTTTCAATAAGGTTTTGAGATAATATTTTTTTGATTTGTATTTTAGTGATGTACCTACCCCCATCAGGAAGATCCGCCCGCTCTGCCAAACACATGATGCGAACCTTATAATAACTTAATTAAATATACTCTGAACATTATCATCACAATACAATATAATTGACAGAGATGTTGCATTCGTTGTACCAGCTTCCATACATACAGGATATACAGTACCAAGCTACAGTAGATACGAGTACATAGGTAGGTAGGTGTTCTTTAGTTGCACTCTGGGTGAAACATTGCTGACACACATATCGCATCTGTGAAACAAGAGATGCAAGCCCTACAGCTCGGGCACGGGTCGCGCGCGCGGGCCGGCTGTCAAAGTTCATGCGCCTGCGCCGCGCCGCGCGAGCCCCGGCATGTTGCACACACAACACTGCGCTGCGCGCAAAGTACATTACATACGTAGCTAAGCAGGTATTTATTGCGATTGCATCGGTCTCGGGATAAACACTTTATAGACAACATTTAAAAAAAATCAAACAGAGCACTTTAAAATCTTTTATAGTATAAACACGCCAAAAGGAGCCCTTTTATGAAAATAACCATAGCTACCAGCCGATCTTTTAGGAAATTAAAAAAAAAATACGTTAGAAATGGATTTCCCTCCCGCTAAAACGCGTGAAATAGTTTTTCCTCCCGGATTCCTATACGCCTGCAATGAATTACTTTCTATCTTATATTTGGAAAAGGAATAGCCAACTTTCGGAGCAGGTGTAGTATAAAAAGTTTTTACTCCAAGTCCGCTTATGCCTCTTCCGATTTCTAAAGAATATTTAGAAAGAATAACCCAAGTGATAAACACTGGCGCGGGAAGTTCTTCCAGAATTTGGTGTAGGCAATTTTATTAATCCTACAGAATGTCGTCGAGTGATAGTCAAATTTTTATGTCACCGCAAGAAATAAAAGATTTATTCTGTTTTTTATTTTCTTCGAAGGTTTAGTAAGGCTTGAGATTGAGGCGTATTTATCGTCACTGATAAAATTTACAGATATATAAAATTGGCGGTATTTCAGTGGCAGAAACTAAATATATCTGTGACTGTCATACAGGCAGTGCCAGTGTCACGAGTGCACGATATTATACTTTGTTATTTTATTAGGTACCTACGCAATAAATCACTTCAGCTAGATAATATCGCTTCTATATTCTCTCTTTGACAATATCACTAAGTCAGAATGAGACTCACCTAGTATTTTATACTTGGAAATTTGAAATGTATACCGCAACGTAACAAAAATTTTGATAAAAAAACCGTTTAAATGTATTCGGTTAATCAACATGCTACTGCTACTTACTCAGTCATCGCTACAATAAATACATAATACATACATTTAATCAGTAAAACAATGAATTTGTAGGTGATTGGTAGAAATACTAGCTAGTATTTTGTCACAGATGTTTTGAATTCACAGTAACGTAAGTCACAGGTATCGGATTTTGCCTATTATAATATAACCCAAGACTGGTGTAGTATAAAGCACTATATGTATCACTCGGCAGAAAGTGAGATTCCTACCTCGTTGTGTTTTTTCAAATGACACACTCGATAGGAATTGGGCACTTTGTACATATGTACAATGTACCTTCTATTCCTCAAACATTTCAGTTCAGTTCGTTTATTAACATAACATTTGAAATATAATTTAAAATTACATTGTATATATTCTCATACATAGGTATTGCAATAAAATAAATTAAATTGATTAATCGTCTGATTTTATAATGTTTATAACAAAAGAATATAAATAAAAATTGAGAATAAAATTCAATCAAATAATTCATTAAATTTATAATAACATTGTTCAATAAGCCAGAACTTTAGTTTGCTTTTGAAGGATTGCATTGAAGAAGCACGCAGGTGGAAGACGGTTATACACAGCCGGCCCCATTACATGCACCGGCTTCGATGATTTCGTGAGACGCCGCGGGACAGCTCTCAGCTTGTGTGCGTGGCGAGTAGGGTACCTGTGACCGTCGCTGAACCTGGAGTACTCGTCGAGGTGGCTCCGAGCATACATGGCGGCATGGAACATGACTAGGACGAGCGGGTGTGTCCCACGGAACTCGTACCACAGCTCGTTTCTGCATTCTGAACACTCGCTCCCAGTCTGCGGCTCTGCCGTACAGCTCTACGTTATACTGGAGAAGCGAGTGCACAGGTGCGAAGTAGCAGGTCCTGATCATGGTTGTTTCTAGTGTCTCCGACAACCTCCACAGGGCGAAGCACGCTCGACCCACCCTCTCGCACAGTTGGTCAATGTGATCTTCCCAAGTAAGACCTTCGTCCAGCCTAAAGCCCAAGAATGACGAGTTCCTGATCTGAGTCACGGCTTTACCTCCCAAGGTTACTGATAGAGATTGGCTCGTGCAGCCTGCTAGATTCAAGTGGACAAAGCTCGTCTTGCTCACATTGAGAAGAAAACCGTTCGAGCTGAATCATATGTGGAGCTGGTTCGCCACCATGCATGGAAATATTGACATTATTGTCTAAAAAAGAACACGCGAAGAATCGAATTTACGGTTAAAGTAAATCAAATCCATTGCAGGAGCGTTTTTTGAATTTGGTACATTACAAAGCGTCGTCCTCTTTGGTCGGATCTCTTTTATAATTCTTGGCAAAGTAAGTCTCTTTGCCTTGCTCTTTGCTTAGTACAAATTGCGATCACGTGGCTGTATAGCCATAAATGCCTTCGCCTTTCGGCACAGATGATAAATAAAAAATTGGCGGCAAAGCTGAAAATTCGTCTTGATTTGTTATTAAAATACGTAATAAAATAAATATAAATGTACCGGTAACGGGGAAATCAATAACATTTTCTTTAGTAATTGCTCCAATATGACTAATGTTACTTTTAATATTAATTAAAGCGATTAGTTTTGTCATAGGTACCAAAGCTCTTTTGAACTATAAAAAGTTATTTATTCAGACAAGTAATAGAAATAGTATTTACTTGAGCTAACTGCCGACTGTTGCAAACAATCTAGAGGTAGCTCAACTGATCCATATCAATACCAGTCGGAAGCGTCCGCAAGACGCGCTGGCTGCATTGCCCCGCTGCGCTGTAGTTGATTCAATGAAATAGATAATATCAAAAGTATGTTTTATTTCTGTACATTCTTTAGAGAAAAGCGCAATAATTATGTACAGGAATTGCCTGTCTCGAATCAGTGAAGTCCGTTGCCTATTTCCTGGCCTTTGGAATAATGTATTATTATGTGGGAAATTAAATAATTTGTAGGAGTATTCAGCACTTCAGGACTAATAATAACATTGCTGGACAAGCCACAGCGCATCATCTAGCCACAGCACAGCACAGTAAGCGGAGCTTGTGCTAAAGGTACAGATAACTGATATACCTGCCACCGACCATTGACCACCGCTACATACATACGTACCTACTCAGATATCATAAACTAGCTGTTCCCCGCCGTTTCACACGCGTTAAATTCGAATTTTACATTTCAAGGGGGATAAGAAGATATTTTTCCCGTAAATCACCCATGGTATTATCTGACCGGCGGGCGCGGCGGCGGCGGCGGCGGCAGCAGCAGCGGCGCGTGGGGTGGCGCGGCGCGTGGGGTGGCGCGGTGCGTGGGGCGGCGGCGAGCGCGTTCAAATCTTTTGGGTGAATTTTTTTTACATAAAATATTTTAAATAAAAAAAAAATAAGAACGTTTATTGCAGTACCTTCTTTAACAAACATAAATTGATTTGGGAGCCTCCATTTAAGCAAACATTTGCTTGTGTTTGGGGACTCCGCTCTTGCCAGTGATGTACATAAACTTAATCAAAAAGATACGAAGATAGGGATTTTTTTTACATAATAAAGTAGTTTTATCTATGGTTCATGTTTACTATATTTTTGTTCGCGGTGGTGTGAGTGGGCTGTCATCGTAAACAAACAAATCGGTTTGTATACAAACAAACGATCAGCCTCATGAAGTAGAACAATTGCTCCAATAATTTGATGTTTTTACGAAAACTACAAAACGACTTTGGATTCCTTTAGATTTATACTGTTTTTTAGAACTCCGTACCTCAAAAAGAAAAAAGGAACCCCTTTGGATCACTTTGTTGTCCGTCTGCCCGTCTACCAAGTGAACGCTCTTTGCTCAGAAACGCGTCGAACTATCGATTTGAAATTAACATCATATACCTACTCAAGTCCGTAACCTCTTGGAGCCGTGATGTGATATTAGTAATCAAACTTCTAAGTCAACGCAATCAAATCTTACAGCCGTTTATGCCCATATATTTTTTTAGTTTGCAAATTAATCTAATGCACACAAACCCTATAGGTAGGGTACTTCCCTTTGACTTATAATCATGGGCAAGAAGCAAGGTCTTATACGGTACCCTGGGTGTGCGAGTCGTCTCGCACTTGTCGTTTTATTTTTTTGTACGTTCATCAGGGGTCTTTTTCTAAACAAAACCAGAAGAATCATCGAAATCAGCCCAGAATTGACGGAGAAGTTGGCGAACATATTCTATATAATATCCTACTAATAGGTCCACTAATGCGGTTCTTTGATTCCGGAGATTGCTCTGCTCTATTTATAGCAAAAACTAATAAGGCAAACACTCGCTCAGAGACAACAAATCGATCAAATAGAGCGATGACCTTAATGCAGAGAAACTTGGCTTCGGAGATAATGCAAATACGAGACAAAAACCTTTTTAGGACGCGAATGCGGCAGGTTGAATGTAACGCTTAATTCGTTGACTGAAATAGAATCCCGCCCGCATTCCGGCTATTGCCGACCCAACAGTGGGTGGACTCTCCGAGAAGTTTGGTAACATCTTAGTTGCCTTAGATGGTATCTGTAAGCACTCTTTGTCTAATGTATCAAGAACATCAGAACACGGACAGTGCCTCTACTCACATACCACCACGACAACCGTCCATGGAGTGCCCCGCGCCGCGCCGCGCATTCCATCTCGCTTTCTCGGCGGGTGCGCAGAGCGAACCATACGTCTCATGTATGTACCTGATACATACCGTGAGTAGGTACCGTTACATTACTTATAAACTATGTATAATAGACTGCCTGCGGTAGTATCAGTTAGATGGGAAGGGGCATGCGACCAGGTGAACGGTCTAGCGCGGCCGACGACCGGTACTCTACACGGTGATTATACTTTACATTATCTATCTACATGTACCATGTGCTGCTGATCGCCACACATATGTACGTCCGCTGATGATGATGATAAGATGCTCCCCACCACAGGTTTAAAGGCCAGCCTCTCCTCTCGGCAGTCCGTTAGGGTTCGGTCAATATTATAATTTAGTTTATTGACTTGCACAAAACATCACAAAATGTAAATGATATACATACATACATACATCTAGTACTTACTGGTATTTAACAACTTGTGTGCACACAGATAATCAATATGAACAAGATACATATGTAGAGCAAACAACTTCAAATATTTTATAACAATAATAAGGGGGTATTACCTTATTATGAACTGACTTTACTTACATAAAGTACATCTACACTTTTACAATTTTAAGCATGCAATTAGGAACCTAATTAAAGTGATTTTAGAGTTCCAGTAAACTGGCTCAATTAAGGAACAGAAATGTCACAGTGTTATCGTTAGTTAAACTATTATACTGACGGGCCATTCGACGACCTCTGTGACGCGGTGGACGAAGGTCCGCCTGCTACGCAGGAGGTTGCGGGTTCGATTCCCGCCTCGGGACAAATATTTTTCTGATCTGCAGATATTTGATCAGGGTGTTCTGGTCGTATTCTATGTAAAATAAAAAAAAAAATTATCAATATAATTTGTATTATGTATATCAGTTATCTAACACAAGCTCTGCTTAGCTTGGGGCTAGATAATGTTGTGTGAATTGTCCAGCATTATTTATATTTATTATTCTGGTCAGGGGGTTGTAAAATTAGAGATTAAACTAACCTTTGGTGTAGTTCTATCCAAATTGTATTTCGTTCATTCATCCGAATATATTTGGAAACATATGTAGTATACGTGTCATGTAGGTATCGCCAATCTACCACTAAAGTTGAAAGCAGAATATCTGCAAGAATTTTTATGTGCTCCTCCGTCCGGCTGCTTGCATTGATTGTCATTTAGTTGAAAGCCTCTAAAATCTTAATATTTCACATAAACAGGGGGTTTTAGGGCTGGGAGAGAGTTAATATATTTGGACGAATGAACTCATACAATTTGGATAGAACTACACCAAAGGTAAGTTTAATCTCTAATTGTATTTCGTTCATTCGTCCTTCTATATTTGAAAACATACTCGTATGTAGATTTTGAAAGTTGTGAAATATTAAAACTCATGATGAATTATATTGATCACCAACCAAAACAAATAGTTATTTCCCTCTTAATCATAACTAAGAAATTTAGTTAATGTTTCATCTACGTCAGTATTTTTAGAATTGACAAATCTCTACGATGAAATCTGGAAAAACCATTTAAATTGCTTTACACAGTGGTGTTACAAAGTTGTTCTGACAATGCTGATCAGCTCTATTCGCGGTCAAAGTGGCGGCGTGTTTGATAAAATAAGCTGAGAGTATAATGTTATTTTTGTATCCAATTTATGAAATTCTTAAGTTGTTACTGGTAAACAGACTAGCTTCATTGTTACTATTTATTTAGTTATGATATCGTCCTTTCAATTTAGGCTTGAAGAGCCTGCTCACGGCAGGTTTCTAAGCGATTTTTATAACATGGGATAACTATGGATATCTCCGATCCATATTTGAGCTGGTCCTGGAAGCGAGGTTTTAAATATATCTTGTTTGTCTAATTTATTTTGCTTGCCGTAGGCAAATACATTGTATAATTTAATTTTATTTATTGTCTGTAGGTACTCTAAGGTGCAGTTACCGACATAAGTATGGTTACTAATTTTATCATTAAATATTCAATTTTAAATTATCATAAGGGAACCTTTCAGACGAAATTTCTAAATTAAACTATTTATCCCAGATTGAGTTATAAATATTTTGGGACTGAGCGAATTCTGTAGAAGCCTTTGAATAGCCGAGTAATACGGTCATCAGAACCCACCCTTGATCAAAGAGGGACCAGAAGAAAACTGTACAGAGAACCGTTCTGGTAGGAAATGAATAACCATAGGAGTTGATTGAGATCAATAACCATGTTATTTAAAAAAATACTTATCCTCTAATAGCGACATCATACGGCTTAATTGAATTTTCACACATTGAAGCAATGTAGCGAAGACGGTGGCACGCTTCTTTTTAGTAATGCCGTCTTGTTATCTTGTCCCTTGCCCACAATGAACGTCAGCCCCGGGCATCCCGTGCCCCGGGCGTCCCGTGCCCCGGGCCCGGGTGACTGTTGCTAACAACACACTACAATTCGTCATTGCTCGTTGGGACTTAAATTGTATTGTATCAAAACAGAAAAGTCGTGAAATAGGGGAAACCAGGGTTGCATGGGCCAGATAAGAACCATAAATATTGGTTTGTTCGTAATATGTTATCAAAGTTAGTCTGTCTGTTATAATTTCAAAATGTATAGAAATGATATATATATTCAATCCGCAAGGCATTTACAGTGAATTCTCCTAGATCTAAAATCCGTGAGACACTTCTTCATACTATTTCAGGCCGTGTTCGGCAGGGAGCTTTAAAATGTTTGTCATAGGCATGTTTTTAAACACCCATTTAGTGTCTTGATGAACTCTCCGTGACTCCCCAATTTGGTATTTCGTTATCTTCGGAACTAGTACTAAGTACGACTAACTAGAAATAAGTACGAATATTTTCACACCATTATTGCCATAAAGATGTCACATCAGTTAGTCAATCTTTTAGATTTTCGGCAAAGATCTGCTGGTCTTATAAAATTGCTATAAGTTCCACGTATAGTATTTTTCTGATTCTGAGATTGACCACTCCATTGAACACCAACAGTCGCCTGACCACATACCACCCCCTAACCTTTTTTTTTGCTAACATAAGAAAAAAACTTCAGGCAAGACGTGTCTTCCCTGATCAGGTTGACTGCGTTATCATTGGGTCTCCTTCTCCACAAACAAGGTTAACTTCCTAATAAAAAATCGTTAAGTTTTAAAGACATAATACTATCATAGCTGTTTGTGTGACACAGAGCTAGGGTATTTAAATCTCTCCATACATTTAGATTATTTAATCCAATCGTATTGGATTGGAAAAAAGGTAGAACTAAAAATTCTATCAACGAATTCTAGCACTTAAAACGTAAGTCGACTTTCTAACATCTGGATAATAGAAACCAGAAAATAAATAATGACTTATATGCGTTTTTTTAAAACCCAGTCAGACCATGAAGCAATTTTTGATTTATTTTAATATTGTTCTCGGAACGCTGATTTTAAAAATTTTGGTTGGAATCTGTTTTACCATAAGGTTTTTTGTTTCTTAGTAAGAAAATAACTAATAAGGATGACGAATAACTGTTCCTGACTGGGTTCAGTGGGTTCGTAATGAGAAATGGTGCCGCTCTCAAGAAGACTAGCAACGGTCTCATTGTTTTAAATAATATCTAGTTAATTATTGGACTATTTGGTCCATAATTTTGGAAACAGTGTTCGTGAAGACCAACTCTTGACCACGATAATATCAGAGGATCATTCATTTCATTAGTAATGAATTTCCATTCATCGTACAACTTGGACAGATGTCCAACGGAGCTTAGTGGGTCTAGCGACCGACCAGACGCAAGGCCAGGAGCGGTTGCAAGCGCGGGGCGGCTGCCAGTGCCAGCGCGGGCGGGCAGTAGTAGCCGTCTGGGCGGCTGCTGATGCAGCTGTTGAGGTACGTGGCGGCTGGTATCACCTCTGCTCCGGCGTGCCTGGCTGCAGGGAGCGGGGTCCTCTGGTTTAAAGACTTGGCTAGCTTGTCTCTGTAATCTCATAATTTATTTATTTTATTTAGATACAACATCAATACAGGTGTCTCTTTTTCTCTTGAGCCCTATGGCGATGCTAATTTAGGTTACATTGTAATTAATCTACAGCTACTATAGGAAATATACATTTAAACATTATATATATGTACATGGATATTAATGGATTCTATAAGTTGAGAAACACATCAGACGGCCATTTGATCCTTGTGTTCTATTCAACAATCTAATAATAACTTCAAACAATCTAATAATAACTTCACTTAAGCAAGGAATACGTCTCATCCTTTTGAGAAGCGAATCGGATAAAGCTCCATTTATCCCAGGGTATACCTAGCTACGGCGCGTGCAGTTTCTTGGAACTCAATGTATGTCCAGTAGTTTTCATTATTTTTACACTAGCAATTTGTGTCCAGCGCACAGCTCGATTAACATAGGTCCATCTTTTTATTCTTTTATGGTGTTTCAATAATGATGGTGATTTAAAATATTTTAGTCTTTTCTGCAATATGGGCACCTGCTTACTGTAATAGGTATACCATAATAATCATACACTTAGTATATAATTATAAACGCACAAAAGAAAGCATCCTAAATAGATGGCCATGATATTGAGCAACGCATAAACCTTATCAGGTTTAAGTGGAATGTAAGTAGGTAAGTACATATTTTTCAACGAAGAGAAAATCCCTATTAGATGGCCACGACATTTTTTCCAAAATTTTATGTTAACCTTTGAGGTTTCGTAGTGTTATGGGTAATTTTCCCATAGGTACAAATATTTCTCAGGCAGGAGTTCATACAACTACATATGTACATAAATTATTCATATAAAGTGACTTACCTAATTTTGTTTGAAAAACTATGGTAACATTCCGTTCAAATGTACACAGTCTTAATAATGTGAGGAAAACATCACGCTTCCAAAGCATTTTCGTACCAGGTAGATGTATGTACCATAATCTAATTTTGTCATAAAAACGAAGGTAACATTCCTTTCAAATGTACACAGTCGTCATAATGTGAAGGAAGCATCCCCGAGAGATGAACACATCACGGTCCTTAAGAGTTTTGGTACTAGGTAGGTGTATGAAACATAATCTAATTTTTTCATTAAAAAATACAAAGGTAACATTCCTTTCAAATGTACACAGTCGTAATCATGTGAAGGAAACATCCCCTTGAGATGAACACATCACGCTTCCAAAGCATTTTCGTACCAGGTAGATGTATGTACCATAATCTGATTTTGTCATAAAAAGCCTGGAAGAGATCACTTCTAAGCGATAAAGCCGCCCATTGTACTTGTACTATGTAATATCTCTCTGTATGTAATGGTGTTTTTCTGGTGTACCATAAATAATTTTTGTATTGTATTGTTTTATTAGATAGGTGTACATATGTACGTACCATGGTCTAATTTTCTCATAAAAGAATAACGAAGATACCATTCCTTTCAAATGTACTCAGTTATATGAAGGAAACATCTCCAAGAGATGCTGACGCTTCTGCGATGATCACGCTTCTTAAACATTGTTGTGAAATGTAGAAAAGAGGTTCTGATGAAGTGTACTTAGGTGTCATCCTACCTTCATGTTCAGATGGCAGAGCGGTGAAATAATCACCGGTGAGCTGCTACTTTGTGAACAAATACTGTGACGTCTTTTTTCGAGTATTTCCTCCTATTTTTTCATTTTCCGGTGTAAAATAGTAACTGTTCTCATCGTTCTCATCACTGCGACGACGTTTTAGCCTTGCTACGCACTTATTTTGAAGTGTGGCGATCGGCGACGCACTAAAACGCGAATGACAATCAATGCAAGCAGCCGGACGGAGGAGTACCCGCACATAAAAATTATTGCAGATATTCTGCTTTCAACTTTAGTGGTAGATTGGCGATACCTAACACATATACTACATATGTTTTCAAATATAGAAGGACGAATGAACGAAATACAATGAAATATTGTTTTTATATGTCAACAAAGCAAAGAGGTTGGTTGTGTGCGTTGGACCTGCGCGCACTAAATCGTGATAACAGCTTGGGGGAATCAATAATTGCGTGTATTATTAAATTTATATAAATAGATTAGATCAAAAAGAATAACGCCTGGTTATGTTTTTAATATGTTTGGTTCAACTCAACGACCAGATAAAGTGCAGGTATCAAAGCGATGCTCGTGCGTCACTGACCACACTGACCACGCTGACCAATGCCGCCGCACAAACAAGCACTTTCCGGGAAGGTTCCTCCTGCGTGTGCGTTGCGGCGTTAAACAGCTCCTCCTGTTCCGTGGAATTCACACTCTCTCGATCAAATATTCAACTAACGTCGTATTGTAGAACGATGTGCAGATCAACTTTAATAACAATTGAAGAATACAAACAAATTATTATTAATATTTACAATTCAAATAGAGGTAGCTCAAAAGATCTATATCGATATACCAATTGGAACCGTCGTCGTCGCGTCCCCAAGACGCGCCGGCTGCATTGCCCCGCGCGCGCTGTATTGCAATGTTGATGCGCTGCGTCAAACAGGTAGGTGTACTTGTGGGCTACTTAAACTTATTAAAGTAACATGAGTTTTGTTGTTTTTCTAGGGTTTCGTACCTCAAAAGAAAATAGAAATCCTTACAGGATCTCTTTGTTGTCCGTCTGTCTGTAGAGACCTTTTTCTCAAGCGTGGAGGTATCAAGTTGAAATTAATTAACATCAAATACTCAACTTTGTAAGATCTTCAGTTGCGAAACATCTAAACTTGTAAGTCAACGCAATCAAAAGATGACCAATATTTATTTTTACACTACTGTTTTGTAGTTCAATCACAAAACATTATAGTTTTTCACTCTCGCAACTTCGCAAGGGACAAAAACCCGTACCCAGCGTACGTAAAGGTACCGTTGACCTAGAATCATGATATTTGGCAAAAAGCAAGGTCTTAATATCTATGTGGAACTCTCTCGGTGAACGAGTCCGTCTCGCACTTGACGTTTCATTTATCTTGGCCAGGCATACAAATACATACTATTTGTAATCTGTGTGGTCTGGTCAGGTAAAGATTGACTAGGAAAATTTGTCACAAAATTTGACATTCGAAATAAAAAATTAGAAGATTTATTTTAGAAAGAGCACCTCGGTACTCCTAAAATGAGCTTGACCAGTTTTGACCTAGTGAGTCGAAGACGCGACAACCAGTCCGCATTTCATTAACCCACTCACTACACTCTGAAGATAAATAAAGTGGTACTCATCTGATAAAAATATGTAATAATTTATGAATTTCAATAAAAACTAGCGTCACATATGTAGGTAGGTACTAGAACAAATAAATAAACAATGCTGGATAATCCACACAGTATCTAGCCTTGGCTGGGCCCTTGGGTGGGAATACCAACGGAGCTGGCAACTTGTGTAGACTACCTATTAAGCGTCGCGTCCCTAACTATTTTGGCCAGTGGGTACAAGTGGGTAATAAAATTTCCCCCAAAGCAAAACGTTACTGGGGCAAAATCATAATAACCAGCGCAGGTAGGTACTTATCATAAAATGAGTAAGATAAATCTTTAACGTTATGTATTAAGTTAGATTATAGATCAAAGGTAATTTGATAAAATTAAGAGAATGTCTATTGAAGAGAAACTAAGTGTGTCAATTCTGATGGTGGTAGGTACCTAACTACAATGAGGTAAAGTTTCAACCAATCACCTCTGTTAATCAATCGAAGTCAGCGTTCTCCTATTAAAATTATTACAACAAACGAGAACCTACTTAGGTACCACCTCCTCACAGCCATATGCAATGTCAAGAAAATTATTTTTGATTTGAATAGTTCCGTACGGTGGCATCGTATGGGGGAGGACTATGTCCGGCTGTGGACGTGTATGGGCTGATATGATGATGATGATGATCACAGTTCCGAAAGGGACACTCCAAATTAGTGGTCCCTCTTCTAATATCCTGGAAATATGTAGATGAAAATAGAACAAAAAAAAAATTCAGCTAGGTAAGGCAAATCATGAAAACTTTGTGTTTTCTATGATATCTCAATAAATATTGACCTTAGAGAAAATAGTTTCCCATAACAGTTGTAGATTTTAGAGAAATACTTCATATGTATTTCTCTAAAAATCTCTAAAAAGATTTCTTTTTCGGGAAAAACAATAAATACGTGAAGCTACGGTGGTGCAGTGCACCAGGACCCCGCCGCTCAGAGGGCCTCTGAGCTCGCTGTCATGATACAGCATTGGACAAGATCGCCTCCATAGAATATAGGGCGGCGACAACAGGGACTTGAGTGAAATAGACCAAATTGAAAAAATTCAAGCTCATAAGAGATTCTATGTGTTTATTGACAAAGAAAATATCAATCAAATAATATAAACAAATTAAACTAGTATTTACAACTGAAACAATTGAGCTAACTGCAGACTATTGAAAACAATCTACAGAGAGCTCAACTGGTCCATATCAATTGGAACCAGTTGGAAGCGTCCCCAAGACGCTGGCTGCGCCAGATACTCACCAGCTCTTAATTAAATTAAATAATTAATTAGCTAATTCGAGATTCTTAATTGCACAAAATCGTTTTATATCCTTTTATTGATCTCATCTGAATAATAAATATTTTTTCTGTTATCAGTTTTTGTTAACTTTTCATTCATAAATGTAATTTAGAATCCACGATATTTTATGTCAAGAAAGGTTGACATAAAATATCTTGGATTATAAATCGGAGTAGGTACCTACCTACCCATAGTGTTTTTGTCTCGGTTACTAAGTAGGTACCTATAGTGATAGTAGGATAGAAACTTCTTACCCAGATACTCTATGCTTACCCACTAGAAAATAGCAATAGATAGTCTGAGACATTTGCATGCTATCTTAATTTTGCACGCCTCGATGAGGTAGTAATGTATTGGAAATACCATTTTTAATTACGAACTTTTGTACCTACATTACAGCAAATAAATGATTTGATTTGATTTGATCTGAACCCCTTACCTTCGGACAGCTCTTTCGGTTCCACAACTGCGGCATCATAAGAAATACTATTACTTTGGTTCACATTAATATATGATTCATTAAAACTATTTATATTTTTGGTTTCTGCGTCCACTATCCTAAAGCTTACGTCCCCGGGGGCCGCGTGGGCCCCGCGCACGTGGAAAACTAAAAACAAACAAACGAAAGTCCATCGAGTTTTTTTATATTGTGAGCCTATTAGCAAAATGTGAAAACACGGGATAAACCACTTAATAATTTCTCTCAGATCCATGTTGTAATTCGCGGAAAGTTAGAGATGTGTGAATGGAACGTCATCGCGCGCCGATTCCAAATTTGAAACTGTCCGGTCGCAGCGCGGACTGAGCGCGCCTTTCTTCTTTCACCCGCGCTATGCGAAGGAGGTTCTATCTACAATCTATTTATGTACATACGAGTAGATATTGGACCTCCTTGCTACTACGCGCGGTAAATCCCAACATGTCGTCGTCGAGTCGATGATTTAAACACTTTTACTTTACAATGTTATTCACATCCTGACCGATTTCCTGAGTTTGGTAAAAGCGCAAAGTTTAGTGAAAATTGGAAAGTTTACTTCCTCTTACATTATTATTCTTGGGAAATGTTTGCTTAGTTTGTTCATTTGTTATGTTATTGTTGATTATGTAAATTATTACCCATGAGTGATCTTCGCTGACGCTGCTTGCATTCAAGCGTAGACAGAGAATGATTCAAGTGACAATTTGTTTAAAACCGTGAACAAGACTGAGAAGCGTGGATAATTATTTATGAATGTATTCGGGTAACTTACAATACGAACCTAGGTTGGTTGGAAGTTTGGGGGGGTGAAGGTGGAATTCCCCCCAAATAGGTACACAAGGAGATCTCCCGTGTCCGGGCTGACCCATCTGGTCCACTTGCTCGCCGGTCTTTCGACCAACAGATGATATTTGGTAGTTGTATATCTGTCGAATGTTGTTGAAACAACCGTTTGCGCGATCTAAGACTTTGCGAATGAAATATTTATCGTTTTGGTTCTTTTTACAAAGTTTGTGAATTTATCTATACATATATGTATATATATCTAGCGGACTTTCTCTCAAGTACTTAGGAAGGTGTGCCTCTATCGATGTTTATGCCTTTGTAGTTCAAGCGATTTTGGTTAGAGGTCGCCACATCAGTCCCTTTCCAGACCGAAGGTCGATATAGATCTTGATACCAGCATGTCCAGTGTCCAGCTTAGCTCGTCGTAGTCTTCAGTGAGTCGAGACTGGTGCGATGAGCAGGTTAGGGACGAGAGAGCGCTTGTCGACTGCGGTGAGTCGAGACGTGCCCCAGTGAGTCGGGACGAAGCGCGGCGCTTGTAGTCTGCGGTGAGTCGAGACGGTCCACGGTGAGTCGGGATGAAGCGCGTTGCGGTGCTCCAGGTGCGTCTACGGTGAGTCGAAACAGTATGCCGAGATGATGCCGCTAGGAAACTCCACGAAGCGTTATGGAGGAGGGGAGAAGCCTGCAGAACCAGGACGTCGCACTATGGGTCAGGAGGGTAATTTTCGTGGCAAAAATCAATTTGTCAAAAGTTAGATTTCTACATTTTTCTCAGTGAATATATAAAGTAGGATAATTGAACTATTATATACCACAACAAATATGCTATAATAACATATTTTAATAGCGATAGCTTGAACTTGAATGTAAGGAAGTAGATTGATTAATGTAGGAAAACTTGTGATATGACACTTTCAGATAGTTTTTTTACAAACATTTGTTGATAAACTATAACTTATTATACATCATCTTTCCAAGTAATTCAAGCATATTTTTATATGGCTAAGAAAGTTAGCTTTTACAAACCATTTTTTTTCAAAAATGGTCTGTAAAAGCTCACGTAAAGGCCCTCCTATTTTTTAAAACATTCAAATTGAGTTTTCGTATTTACCGCTGTCTCCCGACAAGGAGATACGACTACTATAACGTTCCTTGATCTGTATACACACAGGATTTAAAATAAATTTTGCCCCAATTTGACTTTGAGGCAAAAAAGTGTACTGTGGGAAAAAGGGGAATAATCATGAAAGTAGATTTTTTGGACAATTTGGTTTAAATGGTAGCAAATATCCTCGGTTTTATTCACTTGATGAACTTAACTTTAGTATTGATTGTTTTATTTTAATAAAACTTAATTATTTTTGAAGTGGAAAACATGGTTAACTGAATTTATGAAGGTACCTATTTTATAATTATTTTAGCTGTAAATAGAGAATAACCGCATTATTTGATAATAGCTATCACCTTATCAAAAAAAGAAACGAAATATTGCGGTTGCCGAACCGGAAACCGCAAAGAAATAAATAAGTTATCAATTTCCAATGGAATATATTTCGTTTTGAGGAACGTGTGCAAGAAAGATAAAGATAAAGATAAAGATAAAGATCAATTTATTTGCTTCAACATAATGTAGTACAGTTGTATGTCTTAAATATATTATATGCTTCAATTATGTTCTACCTTAAAATTAGGCATGCAAATATTTAAAATTATATTTATAGTACGCAAAATTGTTCACAAAATCAAATAAATGGTCAAAGTTTTAGATCGTCAACTAAAAAGTCATTAATATTATAATAGCATTTACTTAATAATAATTGTTTTAATTTAGCTTTAAACATAATCTCACTAAGATTCAAAAAAGACTTCGGTAACTTATTATAAATTTTAGGTGCCATCCAGACTATACTTTTTTGTACCAGTGCAGTTTTGCAACTAGGCATACAGAGTCTGTTGTTATCTCGTCTGTTACGTGCCGCAATGTCACCCACTTTTACAAATAGATGACGGTTTTTTCTTACAAATAACGCAACTTCGAAAATGTATAGCGACGGAAGTGAAAGAATTTTATGCTTGATAAATAATGGTTTGCAACTATCAGTCATAGGTATGCCGAACATGGATCTAATAGTTCGTTTTTGCGCTTTAAATATAATATCCTTGTCAGTAGAGTTACCCCAAAATATTATCCCAAATCTGAGTATAGATTCTACTGTCCCGTAATAAGCTGTGAGCAATGATTGTATATTTACAGTTGTGGACAGTTTGTATAGAGCGTATGCTGAGCTACTAATTCGCCTACTCAGTAGGTCTATGTGGCATTTCCAATTAAGTTTATGGTCAATTTGTATACCTAAAAATCGGGAAGAGTCAACGTTATTAACATTACAACCTCGGAATTGTAGATTAATATCCATTGGAATTTTCGTTCTTTGACTGAAATGAATTATATTTGTTTTAGTAATATTTATTTTTAAATTGTTGTTGTCAAGCCAGGAGATTATTGAATTAAGAGTATTATTTGTGTCATATTTATAGGAGTTAATGTCTTTATACTTAATGGTCACTGTGCTATCATCAGCAAATAATGTCATAGGTTGATTAATTGTATTCGGGAGGTCATTTATATATATGATAAAGAGTAAGGGTCCTAATACGCTTCCCTGGGGTACTCCGTATTTAATGTTTCTAATTGCAGACTTGTAAGTTATTTCGCACTTGGTTTTCCGTTCTAATCTCGTTATTTCTGTTATTTGTCGTCGATCTTTGAGATACGACGAGAGTAAGTCTGAGATATTTCCTCTGATCCCGTAGGCCTCTAGTTTTTTTATCAAAATGCCATGGTCCACATAATCGAATGCCTGAGTCATATCACAGAAAATAGAGCAGACAGGGATTCTGTTATCTACTTGGGACATTATACATTTTAAGAAGTCATATATTGCTAAATTAATAGATTTTTCACGTCGGAACCCTTTTTGTTCATTGCATAATATGTTATTATTCTCAAAGTATGAATAAATTTCACCATATAAATATTTTTCAAATATTTTCGAGAATATTGACAACAGTGCTATAGGCCTATAACAGTCAGTTTGTTCCTTACTTCCTTTTTTGAAAAGAGGCTTTACAGTGGCAAGTTTTAGTTGTTGTGGAAATGATCCACTTGTAATACTAAGGTTCATCAAGTAGCTAAGATGAGGACTAATAAATTCATTTACAGCCTTAACAATTTTTGTTGTAACACCGTCAAAACCAGTGCTGCTAGAGTTCTTTAAATTTTTTATGATTTTGTTTATATGCTGCGGTAAACAAGGAGCCATAAACATTGATTTTTCTCTGTGGCAAATGCCTGCTGTCACATTTTTACCATGATCAGGAATGGGTTGAACTTTATCAATAAAGTAATTATTAAAAAATTCTGCGATGTCAGAAGGATTTTTTATATATTCATTGTCATTATTGTTGCATTTAATTTTTACAATAGGTTCCTTAGGAATATTAAATCGAGTCTTATTTATTATTTCCCATGTCGTCTTAGATTTATTGTTAGATGTCATAATTTTGTAATTGTTTTGTGTTTTTTTTGTTTGGGATATAATTTTTTTAAATCTTTTGGCAAAATTCTTGTATGTTATTTTATTCGTTCCGTTGGGTTTTGATCTAAATTTCCAAACTAAGTCACGTTTTTTATCACTACACATTTTAATACCTCGTGAAATCCATTTTGGTTTACTGATGGTTCTTATTATAATCTGTTTTTTTGGAAAGCAAAGATCATAAAATAGCTTAAAATATTCAATAAAGTTATTATACGCTGAATTTAGATCCTTTGTATTATACATATCTGTAAATGTTAGGCTTTTCATGCACATTTTAAACTTTTTAATGTTCTCAATGTCGTAGTCACGTATTTCTTTGCGCCAAGATTTTAACGTAACATTCCTTTTGACTGGTAGTTTAATAACCTGAGCGGTGTGGTCTGAAAGTGCAAGTTCAAGCACTTCCGTCTTACAGTTCTTTTTAAACTCATGTGCAATATTGTCAATACAAGAGTTAGATATCAAGCGTGTCGGTTGTTTTATCGTTAATTTTAAGTTATAATTTAATAGTGTACATTCGAAATCACTTGTGACATTGTTCGTTTTCAACATATCTATATTGAAATCACCTACCAAAATAGTTAATAAATCACCTACCAAATAAGTTTAATATTTAGCATACTGGTATATGTCAAAATTCTATCAAGTTTATTAAAAAATATATTAAAATATTCACGTGTTGGTTTGGGAGGTCTATAAATACAAATAATAACAATTTTATATTCCACTAATTCAATAGCGCAACATTCAAATATTGTAGGTAAGGACTGTTTTCTGACTTCGGGTATTTCTCTCCATTTGTAGTCTCTTTTTACTAGAATACATGCTCCGCCTTTGCTTCTGTCACACCTGCTCATACAGGCGGCTAAGGTATAGTTGTGAGGATTCAAATTTTGTTCCCTTCCTTTTATAATGTTATGTTCCGTGATACACAGTACGTCGATGTCAATTTTCTGATCCATCAGTTTATCCAAACTTACTAAGAGTGTGTCTGCTTTGTTCAGTAGACCTGCAATGTTTTGATGAAGGATGTGCAAGTAGTTAGTCTCGAAAAAACAGGTTATCTTGATCCGACTCTCCAGAACTGCTGAGAATTTGTTGCTGACTCTCCCGGTTGACATTATATTGAATAACATCCATGTATTGTTGCAGATAGTAAAATAGATTATTTATGCCATGATTATTAATTTTTCCTGAATGTCTACTAAACATAGTATGATCATAGTCCAATTCCTTATTTGAGTACAAAATGTACGCATGTTTGTGTGTGGAGACGTCTAGATAGAGGAGATTATTAAAATTTTCTACTCTCCAGTTGAACATATTCATTTGACTTCCATATCTATAGGTCGGTAGGCAAATAATAATATTTGTGTTCTTAATTTCTTGCAGCGTCTTTCGAATAAAAGATATTATTTTGAAGTAGTCGTGTGTTATAGTGAAGTCCTCTTCACCAATTATAATTACACAAAAATCATTCATTGTGAAGTTTGTCAGTTTGACATCTAAATCCGTTATGAGCCTTTTAGTATTACTGTTCGTTTTTAAATAGTGACAGAGGTTAGAATAATGTAGGCAATTTTTTGCAATCGAAAGTATTTTATTTTCTTTATTAGTACTAAGAATACATATCTTAGAGTGATGTGTTGTTGCTACGGTGTCTGATTTAATTTGTGTGTTTTCAATTACTTCTGTTTGTCCCTTTTGTGTCGTTTGCGTTTGTTTGTTATTTATATTAACATAAGTTTGCGTTTCAATATCTTTACTGTTTTGTATTTTATTACTTTGCTCGTATGTTTGTGTCTCTTTATGATTGTGATCACTTTCTACATCTGTTTGCGTCTCATAATCATTACTGTCCTTTATTTTTTTTATTTGTTCATTTGTTTGTGACTCTTTATGATTTTGTTCTTTTGGAATAACTGTTTGTGTATGTTTGTGTAGTAATCTTGGCTTTGATTGCGGTGTTTTGGTTTTGTTGATTCCCGTAGGCGACTTCAAATTAGTAGGACTACTTATCTTCTTGTACAGTTCATTTTTCTTTTGTAACTCTTTATATTTTCGATTAATTTTATTATACTCAAATGATAGTTTGTCGATCTCGCTGTGAGCGCTTAATAATTGTGTTTCTAATTGTTCAATTTTTTGTAGTAGATTTCTGGTTTCTTCGTTTACGTCGACTGATATGTCAGGAAGACCACTTATGGTGTCATCAAGTGCACTCATAATAGTATCTTCAGTCATATTCATATTTATTTGCGTTAGTGCGCGTCTCATCGTTACATTTTCGTGTTGGTCCATTTTTATGCAGTAGTAAAGCCTCGGAAAGAACAAAAATAATTATCTTTACCAGGACTCGAACGTACGTCCGAACGCATGCCAGCCGCTAGGTCAGACCGCCGCGGCGGTCTGACCTAGCGGCTGGCATGCGGCATGCGTGCGGCGCGCCGCACCAACCGTAACTATGGGAGACGCCTCGAAATTAAGCTTAGGTTGGTGATACGTGTATCTCTGTGATCACGATTCTTTTGTGTGATTTTGTGGCGGGTCCAAAGGTCAGTTTTGTCTAAACCTGACGTTGGTCGATGCGTCATCAATGCAACGGTTTCGTTTCATGCAATATTTAAAAATGCACTCACATGAATAACTTTTTCTGTTGAATTTCTTTGCACTTTTCTTTTGTGGATTATTTTGCTTCTCTATGTTTTTTTTTTTTGGGTCAAACATTTATATTCGGGAAGATATTCCTCGGTTTATATTTTTTCACGTAACTTTGAAGATATTTATGGTTTTTCTTCACAAACACTTTACCACGTGAGTTATGTGCTACTTTATTGATATTTGTTATCAGACTTACGAAAATCGTTGTTTTTATAATTTTTGAGAATAAATAATACGGAGCCAATGTTTACCGTGGCACTAGCGCCATCTGTCTTCTGCAATGCAATAAGATTAAGCAGAGATGAGAAGAAAACGATAAGAAGGCAAATACTCCATGAAACACTAACCGTAAGTGCGTATTCTATTCATGAAGCCTTAAGTTTATACATTGATTTAAATTTAACTAAGTCGCAATACGCATATTTAAGATCTGTTCTTGCTGAAAAGAATTGCTCTGTTTTTCCATCATACAATCTGCTGAAGAATGCAAAACTATCTTGATACCCCCCTGTAAGTAGTATTGAGATAACTAATATCGGTGCCAAAGTAAAATTACAGGATTTATTTGATCATACTGTGGCTCGTATTTTGAAGATTGAATCTACGTATAAACCTGGATTACAAAGTATGAAACTATATACTAAATAGGAATGTGACGGCTCTTCGGGACAGAGCGAATATAAACAAAGATTAGAAGGAGAAAGTGAATTAATATTAGACGCTAACTTATTCATAGCTTCGTTAGTTCCAATAAAACTAATTAACTTGAGCTCTAATGAAATTATGTGGGAAAATAAAACATGCTCATCTCCGAGGTATTGTCGACCTATTTTAATGGAATTTTCAAAAGAAACTCCAGAGAAAACTAGAGCTGTTTGTTTGAGTCCTATCCTGAATCTCTGTACTGATGAGGTATTTTTTGTAGAAATAAAACACCTTGAACTCACGGAACAGACAAAATTTTTTTTTTTCGAGAGGATTATCATGCTGTTGACCGCAGATGGCCATGACAGCGTTACCGGACATCTGAATTTATTTGTTCATAGAAAAGCTTTATACCTGTAGACCGTGCGTTCTCGTCAGCACGATCTAGAGTTGGTTCACTTTTACTAGCGACATCTAGTTTATTATTGTGAAAACAATGAGAGGCGACTGGAATAAACATATCGCCCGCGAAGGACCTAATATGCTAGGTCCTTAACAAAATAAAAAACACTACAAAACTAAACATTGAACTCTTATGATAACTAATGAATTTAAGTTCTACATAATTAACTAGCAACACAGTTCTGAATTATTGTTAAATGACAATTTAAATTTAATTAATATTGAACGCCTAGCCGCCAAGATGATGAATGAATTGCTGCTGTCCCCCGTCCAGGTAAGTCCTAATATTTTTATTGTATGATGCAACTTGAATTTTACCTTTCTGTGATTATTTGTTTTATATTTTACTCTGCTCTTCAATTTTATATTTCTATTCATTTTATATTTTCTTAAACTTCTTCATTATTCTGCAACTTTAATCTTCCTTTGCTTATTCTGTTATCAACTTTACCATACATACATTCTGGCCGTTCTTCCCTCAACGGCAACCTTACTATATTTCTATTCTCTATAGTCTGTGCTAATAATGATTCACACTGTTGTTCTTTTTCAGTTAGCATGGATACCTATACCGCTTGGAATCTGCTCTTCTACATAGTTCCCCGATTTTCTTTATGAACTCATATTCTTTGCATTGTACATGAAATGAATATATCCCACACATCATTTTTGGCCTTTGGAGAACTGGTCTGATCATGTGGGATGTGAAGAAGAGTATGATGTCTTCTTCGACAAATCCGACAACTTGTGGGTTTTCTACAATTGTGAACTCTATAATTTCCACCGAGACAGTTAAACACATTCGTTCTTTCGTTACGAATTCTCGCCGCTGGTCTAGGTTTAGTCTAGCAAACTGCTTGCAGAATGTGATCTTGTGATTGTCGGCGCACAACTCGCAGGGTAAAGGAGTAGGTACCTTCAATGTATTTGAGTTTTTTATCTCGGAGGTTGCCACGAAATACTTTATGACTGATTGCTGATTCTGACTACTTCTACGCTGTACGTGTGCTTGCTTCTCGGGTTCAACAAACTCTAACTCTCGGAATCTGGTTTCTAAGAAAGATTTAAACTGAGCGAAGGTAGGCAGCTCATTCATGTTCCTGTCGGGGCTCGAGATCGAAAGTTCCCATTGTTTCTGCGTTTCTGAATCTAATTTTGAACTAAGTATATGAACGATAATAAGGTCCCATGTAGTCACCTGTACACCTAAACAACTGAGAGCATTCAAACAATCTGAACTAGTGTCTAAAAGATCTTTCAATGCCGAAGCGGACTCCATTGCCATCGCACGTTGTTTGAGCAGTTTGTTCAAAATTGATTTTGTCAAAAACCTTTTATTATTGTATCTGTTTTCTAGGAGTTCCCAACAACGTGTGTAGTTCAAGTCCGCTATCGGAGTGTGTCTGATGAGCTGTTCTGCTAGTCACACCATCGGCGACTGACTGGGCGGTAGCACGCTCAGTCGTAACCGAAGATAAGGTAAACTGGGCCGTTAACACATTCAAACCTTACAAGTCGCCAGGCATGGATGGAATATTTCCCGGCCTCCTGCGTTGGGGTGAAGCACACATACGTACGGCGTTGACGGAGATTTTCAGAGCCTGTCTGGCCTTCCGCTACGTACCTCTTATGTGGAGAGAGGGTAGAGTAATATTCATACCCAAACCGGGAAAAAGCGACTACACTGAAGCAAAGTCCTATAGGCCGATCAGTTTCACTTCATTCTTACTAAAAACCCTGGAGAGACTATGTGATCGACATATAAGGGATAACATAATGACAATAAATCCACTACACCCTCAACAACACGCCTATAGCTCAGGCAAATCAACAGAGTCTGCGCTACACACAGTAGTAAGCAGATTAGAACAAGATATCTCAAACAAAACAGTCTCTGTCTTGCAGCCTTCATAGACATTGAAGGGGCTTTTGACAAGACTAACTTTAACAGCATAACGGTAGACCTACAGAAGCACAGAGTAGAACCAACGCTGGTAGATTGGATCATTAGCATGCTCAGGTTGAGAGCAGTACGGATCGACGTAGACGGGGCGAACAGGGGAGTGGTGTCAAGGGGATGTCCACAGGGCGGCGTCTTGTCACCGATTTAATCACTAAGCTCAATGATCAGCGCTTCTTCACGGTGGGTTACGCGGACGATCTTGCGATACTCATATCGGGACACTTTGCCAGCGTGGCGTGTAACATTATGAATAATGCACTAAAAGTCGTCGAAGCATGGTGCATAGACTATGGATTAACCGTGAATCCAACGAAAACTGAATTAGTAATGTTCACCAAAAAACGCAAACTAGGAACCTACCAGTTCGACACACAACTATCATTATCCGATGCAGTTAAATACTTAGGTATAACTCTCGACAATAAACTGAACTGGGCAACACATTTAGAAAACAAAATAAGGAAAGCTACCATCTCATTCTGGCAGTGTCGTCGAATGCTAGGCAGAACTTGGGGTCTCAGCCCAAAAATTACCCTATGGCTCTACAACACTGTAATCAGACCATCACTAACATACGGTGCCCTAGTTTGGTGGCCGAGAACGAACCAAAGCACTACCAAAAACAAACTACAAAAATTCCAGAGACTGGCCTGTGTAGCGACGACAGGGTGTATGAGAACTGCCCCCACGGCAGCACTCGAAGCCCTGATAGGCCTAACACCACTGCACTTACACGTGCTACAAGAGGCAGGCGCAGCTGCTTACAGACTCTGGGCTTTACGTTTACTGGATCACGACAATAGAGCACAGCACACTTCTATTATAGACGAGTACGCTAGCAGCAACCCTATGCTACTCTCGATTTACGATAGGGTAACCAAAAAACACTTATACACAAAAAGCTTGACTATACAAATGCACGAAGAGCCAAGTGATAGCTCAAATGTACACGAAGTTAGAATATACACAGATGGCTCAAAAATGAAAACAGGTATCGGGGCGGGAACGTTCTCGGAAGATCTTAACATACACAAAACAACAGCACTGGGTGCCCACAACTCCATCTTCCAGGCGGAATGTGTAGGTATAATCCAGGCTGCTACCACAGTGCTACGAAGAAAGGTAACTGACCAAAGCATCAGGATCCTCTCGGACAGCGCGGCAGTACTGCAGGCCCTGAACAGAAAAGAACACAACTCGGGACTCACCATAAAATGTCACCACCTGCTAGAACAAGTAAGTAAGTCCAACAGAGTTACTCTACAGTGGATAAAAGGACATAGCGGATGCAGAGAGAATGACGAAGCTGGCAAGGAAAGGTTCAGAGTGGCAACCAGCAGGGCCTGAACCAATAATTACCCTACCTTTCAGCCAAGTCCGCTCGTGGATCCGTCAACGTACAGTCAAGCAACACCAAGACTACTGGGCAAGTATTCAGGATTGTAGGCAGTCGAAGGAGGCTTTCCCGGACCTAAATCCGAGATTCTCCCGAAAATTCCGCAATCTGAAACGTGACAAACTTCGCCTAACCGTCGGTATAGTCACAGGACACTGCATGCTTAACAAACACCTTTTTAATTTGGGTATCACGGACAGCCCCCTATGTAGAGGGTCCATAAATGCAGAGGAGACGGCCGCGCATATGCTTGTAGAGTGCAATAGTGTAGCTACTCAACGACTACAGTACCTCGGGATACCAAGAACGCCCAGGGAGGCATGCACCGGCGTCAGCGAGCTGCTGGCTCTCCTGGAAGACATCGGGTGGTTAGACTAGCAGCCCCCCCACCCGACACGCAAAAAGGGCCCACCTGTGGCCTAGTTGCGGATACCAGTCCAGAAACAAGTAACAAGTGAGCTGTTCTGCCTCGCCAGTGAGATGAGCCTTTAGGTAATGAAGTTTATGTACATTATCAAGGAAGGCATTTCTAGGGATCAGTGACACAAATAGGTCGCGGAACGTAGTCCACTCCTCGTATTTCCCAGAGAAATGCGGAATTGATATTTTGGGCAACTTAACTAACGAAGAGGCTGAACTTCTCATCTCGGAGTTCGATACTGGTGGTGGACTTTTTACAGCTATCTTTTCCAACGTATCTTTCATATAACCTTTACACCTCAAGTAGAATAGCTTTCTTCAGTTTTTTCAATAACTTCATCTTTGACGTAAGAGCTTTTACATAGATCCTCTTTCGGAAACTTGCTAAACAGTTTATAATGGTTCTCACGGAACCGTGCCCAATCATTTTCTCGAATTTCAAGTTTGGAACTTATGTAAGTTGAGGTGAGCCTTTCTTTGGGACATTTCTTGAAATTGATTAGTCCTCTCTCAATGGATTTGCTTAGTTCGTCCTGTGTACTAATAAATAGATCCATTTTAAACTTATTTAGGTACCTACTTATTACAAATTAATATACAAATTTTATGCAAGGATACGAGAACACAAATAATCTTACTTAGCTAGATCATAGGTACATATATGCCTAGGTAGGTATTTACAATGGCTAATTAATTTACAATAGCAAACTCTTTATTGACAAAGAAAATAACAATCAAATAATATAAAGAAATTAAACTAGTATTTACAATTGAAACAATTGAGCTAACTGCAGACTGTTGCAAACAATCTACAGATAGCTCAACTGGTCCATATCAAATCCAGTCGGAAGCGTCCCCAAGACGCTGGCTGCATTGCCCCGCTGTAGGGCAATGCTAATGCGCTGCGCCAGATACTCACCAGCTCTCGGGTCACGCGTCGCTTCGACCAGGCGCTCAGATAATTTTTTGAAAACCCGGAGAGCCTCGGTACCCCACGGACCTAGGGTCTCGACTCCAAGGGGAGCAAATGCGTAAGGTTATTTAGATTTGTAAGAATTTTTATTTACATTCGTAAGTTCATATTGTGATGATACAATGCACGCAATCGTTAGATGCAATTAGGAATGCTACGGGAATCAATCCCATCGTGTCTGTGCAGCCTCTCTTAGAGTGCACAAAATGTCCCCAGGCTCGTTTTATCAAGGGACAGAGAGGCCTCAAAATTCACCAAACAAGAATTCATAAGGATCCCATTATCCCGCTGTCTGTTCCGGTTGCAGGAGCGGTAGATATTTCGATGATGAAAAATTCTAATAGTGTGGCTGACACATCCCCGTTTTGGAAAGTTCTGAGTGAGTACAAAGCTACAACCCCTGTTTTTAAACGTATTCCTAGAGGTGCCCGCATCTCTGTCGCTTCTGCTCTCTCAGAGGCCATTAGGAATACTGTATCAAAAAACACCAAACGAGCTTGGGAGCATTTACTAGTTTTCCCTTACAGAGTACTACATGTAAAAAAAGATTTGGCCAACAAAGCTTCTATCACGGTTAGAATCAAACAAAATTGCGTTAGGTACACTGCGTGCGAAGGGCAGCCTATTTCAATTGTTGATCAGGTCACACAACAAAATTCCAAATCAAATAAACCATTGTCTGAGTCTACTATCTATAGACTTGTAGAGAGTAAACTCAGTGATGGTGACATAAAAGGTGCCTCTCGCATACTTTTTTCAAATGACACGATGGCGCCAAATAACGATGATACTCTCATATCTCTTGAGAGTAAGCATCCAGCTGCAAGGGCCAACATCCAACTCCCCGATCCACCGCAAGAGAGTGATGTCGCTGTGGACACGATCAGCCAGGATGTGCTTAAAGCTGTCATGTCTTTCCAGAGTGGCTCCGCGGGCGGCCTGGATGCTGTGACTCCACAGCATCTAAAAGATCTTCTTTCTGGTGGGTCTGGCCATGCAGGTGAAGTCCTTCTCGAAAACTTGACATCTTTAATCAACCTGATGTTGTCAGGTCGAGTCAACAGCGAGATCACAGAACTCTTGTACGGTGCGAATCTTTGCGCACTAAAAAAGAAGGATGGCGGAATAAGACCCATAGCCGTGGGCACCACCTACCGCCGCCTCGCGTCTAAAGTCTGCTGTCGGAAAGAAGCCGACTATCTAGGCGATTCTTTTCGACCAATTCAGCTAGGCTTTGGTTCGCGAGGCGGATGTGAGGCCGCAGTACATTCCCTTCGTACATTTTTGGACAAAAATGATGGGGAGGTAATTCTGAAGGTAGACGTCAAAAACGCCTTCAATTCCGTAGACAGGGGCGCCTTGCTAAAAGAAATTAAAGACAAAATTCCAGAAATTTATCCCTATCTCTGGCAATGCTACGGTTCACCGTCAAAATTAATTTACGGAAACAATGTCATTTCGTCCGCGGTTGGTTGTCAGCAGGGCGACCCTCTTGGTCCGGCCATTTTAGCCTTGCTATCCAACCAGTAATTCAACGTCTTAAATCCAAACTTAATGTTTGGTATTTAGATGACGGAACGATAGGGGGAGACGAGGACACAGTTTTTAATGACCTAAAAATCATCACAGATGAATTTCGGCAAATAGGTTTAGAACTAAATTTTTCAAAGTGCGAGCTTTTTATTTCGGACTCTTGTGTAGACAAAAACAATATCATAATAAAATTCAATAGTTTGGCTCCCAATATTACAGTTGTAGATAAATGTTCACTTCGCCTCTTTGGTTCACCAATTTTTGATGAGTCTTTTCAGTCATTTGTAGATGAGAAAATTCAAAATTTCAACAAAACCTCGAACAGACTTCTCAAAATTAATAGCCATATGGCTTTTACAATAATTCGGTTTTGCTTGTTTGTACCTAAATTTACGTATTCTTTGAGATGTTGTCAACTGTGGAAACACAGCGAGCTCTTGGAAGGCTTAGACAACATAATAAAGAATACTTTATCATCGGTTTTGAATATCTGTTTCGATGACAAGGCATGGTCGCAGGCCTCCCTGCCTGTCAAATTGGGAGGCTTAAGTATCCGCAAAATTTCAAGTGTAGCCCTGCCAGCGTTCGTCTTCCGTCTACAGCACTAGTTCTTTAGTGGAAAAAATTTTAAATCCGTCTTTGGTCTCACCTGGAAATTCATTCGAAATTTCGTTCTTAGACGAGGCTCGAATGGCTTGGCATAGTGCTTGCCCTGATGCTGCTCCCCCAAAATCTCTTTTGTCCCAACGGCAATGGGACGGGCCTCTGTGTGAGTTGACACGGAATTGTTTGTTACAAACGTGCTCCAGCTCTGCAGATCGTGCCCGTCTCCTGGCCGTTTCTAAATGGGAGTCAGGACATTGGTTGCAAGCACTTCCTTCATATAATACTGGCACTCTATTGGATCCCGTAACTTTCCGTATAGCAACTTGTCTTCGGTTGGGTGCAAGGTGTTGCGCGCCTCATCAATGCCAGTGCGGTACTGTTGTCGAACAGCTTGGTCATCACGGATTATCGTGTACTAGGGCTGCCGGTCGGATATCTCGCCATGCCAGCCTTAACGACATCATCCGGCGGGCCTTTGTCACCGCTAACGTACCAGCTATTCTCGAACCGAATGGTCTGATGCGTGACGATGGTAAGAGGCCCGACGGCATGACTTTAGTCCCTTGGGAGCTGGGCAGGCCTATTGTGTGGGACGCTACATGTGTCGACACACTTGCGCCTTCCCATCTTTCAAGGACATCCGTGAGGGCTGGTTCGGCGGCAGATTTGGCCGAGGATCTCAAGAGGCGCAAATATGCAGGTCTCGTCTAGAATTGACAAATCTCTACGATGAAATCTGGAAAAACCATTTAAATTGCTTTACACAGTGGTGTTACAAAGTTGTTCTGACAATGCTGATCAGCTCTATTCGCGGTCAAAGTGGCGGCGTGTTTGATAAAATAAGCTGAGAGTATAATGTTATTTTTGTATCTAATTTATGAAATTCTTAAGTTGTTACTGGTAAACAGACTAGCTTCATTGTTACTATTTATTTAGTTATGATATCGTCCTTTCAATTTAGGCTTGAAGAGCCTGCTCACGGCAGGTTTCTAAGCGATTTTTATAACATGGGATAACTATGGATATCTCCGATCCATATTTGAGCTGGTCCTGGAAGCGAGGTTTTAAATATATCTTGTTTGTCTAATTTATTTTGCTTGCCGTAGGCATTACATTGTATAATTTAATTTTATTTATTGTCTGTAGGTACTCTAAGGTGCAGTTACCGACATAAGTATGGTTACTAATTTTATCATTAAATATTCAATTTTAAATTGTCATAAGGGAACCTTTCAGACGAAATTTCTAAATTAAACTATTTATCCCAGATTGAGTTATAAATATTTTGGGACTGAGCGAATTCTGTAGAAGCCTTTGAATAGCCGAGTAATACGGTCATCAGAACCCACCCTTGATCAAAGAGGGACCAGAAGAAAACTGTACAGAGAACCGTTCTGGTAGGAAATGAATAACCATAGGAGTTGATTGAGATCAATAACCATGTTATTTAAAAAAATACTTATCCTCTAATAGCGACATCATACGGCTTAATTGAATTTTCACACATTGAAGCAATGTAGCGAAGACGGTGGCACGCTTCTTTTTAGTAATGCCGTCTTGTTATCTTGTCCCTTGCCCACAATGAACGTCAGCCCCGGGCATCCCGTGCCCCGGGCGTCCCGTGCCCCGGGCCCGGGTGACTGTTGCTAACAACACACTACAATTCGTCATTGCTCGTTGGGACTTAAATTGTATTGTATCAAAACAGAAAAGTCGTGAAATAGGGGAAACCAGGGTTGCATGGGCCAGATAAGAACCATAAATATTGGTTTGTTCGTCAAAATGTATAGAAATGATATATATATTCAATCCGCAAGGCATTTACAGTGAATTCTCCTAGATCTAAAATCCGTGAGACACTTCTTCATACTATTTCAGGCGGTGTTCGGCAGGGAGAAATCATAAAATCTCTCCATACATTTAGATTATTTAATTCAATCGTATTGGATTGGGAAAAAGGTAGAACTCAAAATTCTATCAACGAATTCTAGCACTTAAAACGTAAGTCGACTTTCTTACATCATGAACTTAATAGAAACCAGAAAATAAATAATTACTTATATGCGTTTTTTAAAACCCAGTCAGACCATGAAGCAATTTTTGATTTATTTTAATATTGTTCTCGGAACACTGATTTAAAAGTTTTTGGTTGGAATCTGTTTTACCATAAGGTTTTTTGTTTCTTAGTAAGAAAATAACTAATATGGATGACGAATAACTGTTCCTGACAGGGTTCGTAATGAGAAATGGTGCCGCTCTCAAGAAGACTAGCAACGGTCTTATAGTTTTAAATAATATCTGGTTAATTATTGGACTATTTGGTCCATAATTTTGGAAACAGTGTGCATTCAAGACCGTCTTCGTTCCCCTTGTCGCCAAAACCGGCTACACCAGTGGCGAGCGACGTGGGAGAAGATTCTGACGCTACTTCCGTCATGTCTTTTTCTTCCCAAGCCTCTTCGGCGTCGGGTATGTCCCGCGCTACGCTGAAGAGAGGTCACAGAAAGCGTGAAGAGGGGGGCACCTCAGACTCACTCTTGACCACGATAATATCAGAGGATCATTCATTTCATTAGTAATGAATTTCCATTCATCGTAAAACTTGGACAGATGTCCAGCGGAGCTTAGTTGGTCTAGCGACCGACCAGACGCAAGGCCAGGGGCGGCTGCAAGCGCGGGGCGGCTGCCAGTGCAAGCGCGGGCGGGCAGTAGTAGCCGTCTGGGCGGCTGCTGATGCAACTGTTGAGGTACGTGGCGGCTGGTATCACCTCTGCTCCGGCGTGCCTGGCTTCAGGGAGCGGGGGCCTCTGGTTTAAAGACTTGGCTAGCTTGTCTCTGTAATCTCCTAATTTATTTATTTATTTTATTATCGGCACCTGCTTACTGTAATAGGTATACCATAATAATCATACACTTAGTATATAATTATAAAAGCACAAAAGAAAGCATCCTAAATATTATAGATGGCCATGATATTGAGCAAACGCATAAACCTTATCAGGTTTAAGTGGAATGTAAGTAGGTAAGTACATATTTTTCAACGAAGAGAAAATCCCTATTAGATGGCCACAACATTTTTTCCAAAATTTTATGTTAACCTTTGAGGTTTCGTAGGGTTATGGGTAATTTTCCCATAGGTACAAATATTTCTCAGGCAGAAGTTCATACAACTACATATGTACATAAATTATTCATATAAAGTGACTTACCTAATTTTGTTTGAAAAACTATGGTAACATTCCGTTCAAATGTACACAGTCTTAATAATGTGAGGAAAACATCACGCTTCCAAAGCATTTTCGTACCAGGTAGATGTATGTACCATAATCTAATTTTGTCATAAAAACGAAGGTAACATTCCTTTCAAATGTACACAGTCTTCATAATGTGAAGGAAGCATCCCCGAGAGATGAACACATCACGTTCCTTAAGAATTTTGGTACTAGGTAGGTGTATGAAACATAATCTAATTTTGTCATAAAAACGAAGGTAACATTCCTTTCAAATGTACACAGTCGTCATAATGTGAAGGAAGCATCCCCGAGAGATGAACACATCACGTTCCTAAAGAATTTTGGTACTAGGTAGGTGTATGAACCATAATCTAATTTTGTCATAAAAAAATACGAAGGTAACATTCCTTTCAAATGTACACAGTCGTTATAATGTGAGGAAAACATCACGCTTCCAAAGCATTTTCGTACCAGGTAGATGTATGTACCATAATCTAATTTTGTCATAAAAACGAAGGTAACATTCCTTTCAAATGTACACAGTCGTCATAATGTGAAGGAAACATCCCCTTGAGATGAACACATCACGGTTCCTGAGCATTCTGGTACTAGGTAGGTGTATGTACCTACTATAATCTGAAGATGACCACATCACGGTTCCTGAGCAATTTTGCATTAGGTTGCCTGGAAGAGATCACTTCTAAGCGATAAAGCCGCCCATTGTACTTGTACTATGTAATATCTCTCTGTATGTAATGGTGTTTTTCTGGTGTACCATAAATAATTTTTGTATTGTATTGTTTTATTAGATAGGTGTATAGGTGTATATTCTCTTCTTTTGATTTCTCTTCTTTTAATGCTTTTTTGTATTTTATTTTTTTCTTGTATATTTTACAACACAATACATAAAAAATAACATCAAAATTACATCAAATATAAATTAAAGTCATATTTATCCAAAGCCCGACAAGAGAGTAATTACTCGTAAGAAGGCAAAACATCAACAGTCAGTACTTATTATATGCTAGGTATTACTTACTGCGCATTACATCGTTATTTTGCTGACAAAGTGTGCCCAATGTTGTAAGTTACAATATTATAGTCAATTTAAATAAATAGTATAATAAATTATTTCATAAGGTATCATAATTATTGCGAGTATTTGCGTAGCAAACACACCAAATTAATCACAATTTAAAGTGACAGTAACAATAAAATAAATTCATAGAAGTACTATATTTAGATCAATCGAAAATAATAAGCTAAAATCAATGGATATACAACAAATTAGGTGACTTAACATCATTCGTCACATTCTAATGAATTTGATGAATAACGATTATCTTTAGTATATATATTTATTTATATTATATATATTATTACTTAACTCTATTATTGATGATAATCAAAGACAATCAATCCCTTCAAAACCAATAAGAATCGAAATAATAAATTAAGAATAGAATAGAAAGAACATTTATTTCGACACAGGTACAGATGAGAATAAAATAAACAATCGGTAAACAAAAAACATTGTAACATGGAAGTAAGGGTGACACAAAAGGGTGGTAATGAAAAATAAGGTATTTCTGCCTCCATGACCCTGCGCCGAAATAGGGGTTGGCTCAGCGTGTGCTGAACATTTTATGCTCAGCGCTGTTTTTCAGCCAAAGACCTTAATACTAATTGACGTTACGGAAGGCAATTTGGTGACACAAAATATATACATATGTTATACTACAAGAAAAATAAAAAAATAAATAGATATTCGGGTCAAAGCTACTGACAATATATGAGAGGTAAATAGGTCATATAGATAATAAGATAATAGATGCAATAACGGTTCTAAATTAATCGTTGTTATGACTGTGATGCGGGTACATACATACGCACCCAGGTACATTTACATACAAATAAAGTAGGTACTTAGTCTAGAATTATTTACGCACTTTGGATGCCCAAAGAAGGTAGGAATGTTAAATATTCTATATAATCGAGATATTGATCCTTACATTACCGAGTTTCCTCTGTTCTTCAATTAAAAATGGTTTTAGCTTTTTCTTAAAATTTAATTTATTTTTGAGGTTTCTTATCGGTTGTGGTATTGTACTGTATGCCCAAATAGGATAGGTATGCACATCTGTACGTATTGATTGTTCAGTAATAAACCTACCATAGTCTCACACAGTCGTTTCACTCAAGCCTCCTAACACCGAACCCTACATGGCGACCCTGCCATATAAGGTATCGAGCGGAGGAGAGATCGCGTTACGAAGATGTAATACTAATAACTAAGTGACTTAATAATTGGAAGTTATAAAAATGTGTCGCTCTAAAATCGAAAAGGATGAGGTTTTTATCACTCAAAATGCCTCCGGTGGATCAAACAGCACGGATTACCATCTATCTATCTATAAGCATGGTGATGTACATTATGTGCACGATTTTGGCGATTGCTGGTATTTATGGACTGTACCTGCTTTACAAGAAAAGCCACCACGATTGGATAAGAAGCGAATTTACTACACAGAATTTGAGGCGGTCTTTTCGTCGCTCGGCGCCGAGAGCCTTAGAGGAGCCCTGCGTAGCCTGCAGCTGTCGAGACAAGTAGCTGATCGCCGATCGATCAGTATGGTGTTACGTGAAGTAAATTAAATAAAGTGTTTAAAGGAAATTATAAATTCATCAAAATAACAAAAGTGTACCTAAAAGTGAATCAATCCGAATATGTGTTTCTATTTTTTTACGTACGTGGACTTTTACCATTTATATTGAAGTCGGAGTGAAGCAATGAACTGTAAGGAGATATTTTGAAGGAACAATATAGAGAAGAGAACAGTTACTAGGAAGAGTATCGTAATTAAGTGAACTATGGTTTCGTTCGGTGAACATTATGGTGAATAGTTTAGTGATATTTTGAGGACACATCTCATAGAGTAAACCTATGAGATATGGTAATGTACCTTATATTTTTATTATAAAAATTAAAGTAATACAGTGATGATAAATGGCATGCGAAATTAAGACCATTTATGATAGGCTTAAAAATTTAAAAGATAATTTAATAAAATTAAAATACAGTAACAGAACAGAAAAGGTTTTGAATAAGAAATTAAATGAAGCAGTAGAGTTAAGAAAGCAGTTTGATACATGTATTGTTATTTTAACAGAACAGATAGATAAAAAACAAATAGTAGGAAGTGTATTAGAGGATATTCAGTCATATTGCGATTCGTTTGAAAAACTATATAAAGATATCGAGGAATTTTGTGCCAAAAATTATTCACAAGGTAGTGAGGATAGTAACCAAAACACCAATATGGAGTCTTTTGAATTTAGAACAGCGACTTCGCTGTTGCCAATGATGACAGGTAATGAGAACGTCACCAAAAGTCTCATCGATGCTATTGAGTTGTACGATTCTGCGTTGAAACCAGAAGGTAAGTCTTTGCTCATAAATTTTGTGTTGAGAACAAGGTTGAATGAAAGTGCTAAGTTGAGGTTGTCTAAATCTTATAAAACATGCGAGGAATTAGTGAATGATATGCGTTTTCATTTACTGACTCAAAAGTCAAGTACCGCGATTCATAACGAAATAATGCAAATTCGACAGAAAAACATGACCATGGAACAGTATGGAGCCAAATTAGAGAAGTTGTTTGTAGATTTGACAATTTCGCAGTCAACTGACCAGGAAGCGTACAAAATACTACGTCCTATCAATGAGAAGATAGCGATAAAAAGTTTCACTAATGGTTTGCGAGATAAACAGCTGAGCACGATTTTATTAGCTAGGAATTACTCCACCCTAAAGGACACAATTCGAGCAGCGAAGGATGAGGAGCCTTCGTGTAGCCGACAGAGTACGGAATCATCCTTGTACTTTGGACAGCGTGGACGAGCTTATAACCACAGATATTCAGGTAATAGGGGTAGATATAATAACTACCGAGGTAATTATTCACAGCGAGGAGGATACGGAAGTATGCAGACGCAACCGCAAGGACAAAACCGTGGAGGTCAGAATCGAGGTTCGGGTAACCAACAGCCCAGGGATTACTTTAGTTATAGGCCAAATAGTTCTCGAGGTTATTACAGAGGTAACCGGTCGACAAGTAATAACAATATGCATTACATGCACAACAATCAAAATAACAACACGGAACAAAGTCAGACGAACCAAAATTCAGTGAACACCAATCACAATTCGGAAAACTCAAAAGATGAACTCATGCAGTTTTTTCGATAATAACTTTATATTTGCATGTGATAACAGTAGCTCAGTCGATTTTTTTATTCAAAATTCAAAACATAGTTTTCTAGTAGATTCCGGAGCATCTTTATCTGCGGTGAAATATGAAACAGCCCAACTGTGGAACATTCCGATCCACTCAGAATGCATTCCCATAAAAGGCATAGGGGGTAAAGTACAAACAATTGGATATGTCTATGTTACACTCAACATAAATGGTAAGGAATTTTGTCACAAGTTTTATGCTATCAAAAACTTACCTTGTATGCAACATGGAATTTTAGGTAGAGATTTTATGAAAACATATAAAGCAATTTTAGATTTTGAAAATAATACTATTTCAATTAGTAATGATAACGATTGCATAACTTTATCCATGAATAAAAGTTCGTCATTTAATGATATTTATTTGACAATTCCACCAAGATGCGAAAAATTATTTGTTATAGACAGTAGAACCAGTGAGGAATGTGTAGTATTACCATGCGAAGTGAGTAAGGGAGTTTTCATTGCAGGAAGTATTTGCAAACCGAAGAATGGAAAAATTGTCATGCAAGTAATGAATACACGAGAGTCAGAAGTAAATCTTTCTTATTTTAAACCTGAAATTCATAGTTTAAATGATTATGAGATATGTAATTTTGAAAAAGGCGCATGTGTTGATGGAGAAAGGGTGCGTACGATGTTTTCTCACTTAGATTTGAAACATTTAAACAACGAAGAACGAACATCTATAGATAGTATATGTGCGAAGTTTTCAGATGTTTTTCACTTACCAAATGTGAACCACCAATTTATACGACCAAACGATAAAATTAAAACCAAATGTAGACCCATCATACGTAAAACAATATAGGTTACCTTATTCACAACGAAACGAGGTAGAAAATCAAGTTAAGAAAATGCTTTCCAATGGCATTATTGAACCAGCTAAAAGCGAGTGGTCTAGCCCAGTACTACTGGTACCTAAAAAGACAAACAATGAGATAAAGCAATGGAGATTAGTTATCAATTTTCGAAAATTAAATGACAGAATTTTAGATGATAAATTCCCTCTTCCAAGCATAACAGATATTCTAGATTCATTGTCAGGCGCTATGTATTTTTCACAGTTAGATTTATCACAAGCTTATTTTCAAAGTAATTTGAGCCCAGAAAGTAGAAAGTACACAGCTTTTACAACAAATTCGGGACAATACCAAATGACACGTCTCCCGATGGGGTTGAAGATCAGCCCAAGTGCTTTTTCTAGATTAATGACAGTAGCCATGTCAGGCCTAACATATGAAAAACTATTTATTTATTTAGATAACATAATTTGTTTTGGCAGAAATTTAGATTCTCATAATAAAAATTTAATTGATATTTTGACTAGATTGAGGAAAGTTAACTTAAAATTAAACCCGGACAAGTGTGATTTTCTAAGAAAGGAAATGCAATTTTTAGGTCACGTTATAACAACTGAAGGCATCAAGCCGGATTCAGAAAAAATTGAGGTTGTACAGAATTACCCAGTTCCAAAAAATGCGGATGAAACGAGAAGATTTGTCGCATTTACTAATTTTTACAGAAAGTTTATACCTAAATTCGCAGAAATATCTTTACCATTAAATAAATTAGGTCGGAAAAATATCAAGTTTGAATGGACGCAAGAATGCCAAGAATCTTTTTCTTCATTGAAAAATGCATTAATTTCACCACCAATATTAGAATACCCAAATTTTGAGCAGTCTAATACATTTGTTTTACAAACGGATGCATCGGGTTATGCGATAGGTTCTGTATTATCAAATAGTAACAACATGCCAGTAGCCTATGCCAGTCGGACGCTTAATAAAGCTGAAATTCGATATCCGACAATAGAAAAAGAGCTGTTAGCAATAGTATGGTCCGTGAAATACTTTAGACCTTATCTTTATGGACGAAAATTCATTATTAGAACAGACCATAAACCATTAGTTTATCTATTTAATATGACAAATCCTTCTAGCCGTTTAACAAAATTTAGACTTTTATTAGAAGAGTACGATTACATTATAGAGTATGTAAAAGGAGCGGATAATGCGGCCGATGCGTTATCACGTATTAAGATATCAAGTGACGAGTTGAAAGAGATGTATGAACATAGTATGGGTGTGTTGACAAGAGCGCAGCGCAAACGAATGAACGAACAGTCAGAGAGTAATAAAAATGACTATAGTAACCATTAACGACAGGCCTGATCACCCTAAAGTTGTGGGAGCACTTAAAAAACCGAGCAATTCTACGGAATTAAAATTTTTGAATGACAAAGAATGGAATACATTACTAAAAAATAATGTACAGGAGAAGTCAAGTTTATTTGCCTATTGTGAGAAAAAGTTTGTAATTTACGTAAATCCTTCATTTCGATCATATTGTGCACGAGATGCCTTTGTGAGAAAGTTGGAAAGTATGTGTAGAAAATTAAATATAGAATGTTTGTATATTATAAAAAATAATAACAACAAAAATATAATAAAAGAGTTAACTCAAATAATAAATGAATTATTAGACTGGACCGGTCCGAGATTATGTGTTTTAAATGATGTTTTAAGAATATACGATGAAGACACAAAACGTGTAATTTTGAATGATTTTCATATTTTACCAACGAGTGGACATTGTGGAATTAGGCGTATGGTAAATAATATTAAACGATGTTTTTACTGGCCAAGTTTAGAAAGAGACGTTAACGAATTTGTAGGTCGTTGTGCCAAGTGTTTACATCAAAAACACTTTACACCAATCAAAGAGCCGATGATAATAACTGATACAGGAGTGTCATCTTTCGATAGGATATACTTAGATATAGTTGGGCCCTTAGTTAAGGATAGTGATAATTATTCGTATATACTCACATTACAGTGTGACCTTAGTAAGTATGTTGAGGCTTATCCTCTTAGGAATAAGGATACTATTTCAGTAACTAGTGCTTTAGTAAATAACTTTATATTACGGTATGGTATTCCAAAACAAATAATATCAGACAGAGGTACGGAGTTTGTTTCGAAAGTTATGAAAGAAGTGTGTGAAATTCTACGAATAAAGCAGACAACATCTACAGCTTATCATCATCAGTCTATTGGTAGTCTGGAGAATAGTCATAAAAATTTAATGCAATATCTTCGTATTCAAACGGAAAATGAACCGCAAAATTGGAGTGTGTGGTTGCCTTATTGGTGTTTTAGTTATAATACAACAGTACATTCAGTAACAAAATACACACCTTTTGAACTCATTTTTGGTAAACTTTGTAATATACCTAGTAATTTAACTTCTATTGTAGATCCATTATATAATGAATATGATTATCCAAAACAACTTAAATATTGCTTACAAAAATCGCAACATGATGCAAGACAAAATTTAATCGAAAGCAAACATGTAAGAAAAGTCAGGTATGATTGTTATACTAATCCAATTACTTATAAGGTAGGAGACATGATACTACTGAGAAACGAACAAAGTGTAAACAAATTTGATTCTCTCTATGTAGGACCTTTTCGTGTAATAGAAGATTGTGAACCTAATATAAAAATTGATTATAAAGGTAAAGAAAAGTTAGTACATAAAAATAGAACAAAGCCATATATAAAAAGTAGTTAAGTATAATGTGTTAAATTTATGTAAGATAGAAGTAACCATTTTAGTATATAAATTGAATTATGTAATTAGGTTAAGCATAAAAAATAATTATAGTATATAATTTTTTTATTTGTTTTCCGATGGGCGTGTACTGTATGCCCAAATAGGATAGGTATGCACATCTGTACGTATTGATTGTTCAGTAATAAACCTACCATAGTCTCACACAGTCGTTTCACTCAAGCCTCCTAACACCGAACCCTACATGGCGACCCTGCCATATAAGGTATCGAGCGGAGGAGAGATCGCGTTACGAAGATGTAATACTAATAACTAAGTGACTTAATAATTGGAAGTTATAAAAATGTGTCGCTCTAAAATCGAAAAGGATGAGGTTTTTATCACTCAAAATGCCTCCGGTGGATCAAACAGCACGGATTACCATCTATCTATCTATAAGCATGGTGATGTACATTATGTGCACGATTTTGGCGATTGCTGGTATTTATGGACTGTACCTGCTTTACAAGAAAAGCCACCACGATTGGATAAGAAGCGAATTTACTACACAGAATTTGAGGCGGTCTTTTCGTCGCTCGGCGCCGAGAGCCTTAGAGGAGCCCTGCGGAGCCTGCAGCTGTCGAGACAAGTAGCTGATCGCCGATCGATCAGTATGGTGTTACGTGAAGTAAATTAAATAAAGTGTTTAAAGGAAATTATAAATTCATCAAAATAACAAAAGTGTACCTAAAAGTGAATCAATCCGAATATGTGTTTCTATTTTTTTACGTACGTGGACTTTTACCATTTATATTGAAGTCGGAGTGAAGCAATGAACTGTAAGGAGATATTTTGAAGGAACAATATAGAGAAGAGAACAGTTACTAGGAAGAGTATCGTAATTAAGTGAACTATGGTTTCGTTCGGTGAACATTATGATGAATAGTTTAGTGATATTTTGAGGACACATCTCATAGAGTAAACCTATGAGATATGGTAATGTACCTTATATTTTTATTATAAAAATTAAAGTAATACAGTGATGATAAATGGCATGCGAAATTAAGACCATTTATGATAGGCTTAAAAATTTAAAAGATAATTTAATAAAATTAAAATACAGTAACAGAACAGAAAAGGTTTTGAATAAGAAATTAAATGAAGCAGTAGAGTTAAGAAAGCAGTTTGATACATGTATTGTTATTTTAACAGAACAGATAGATAAAAAACAAATAGTAGGAAGTGTATTAGAGGATATTCAGTCATATTGCGATTCGTTTGAAAAACTATATAAAGATATCGAGGAATTTTGTGCCAAAAATTATTCACAAGGTAGTGAGGATAGTAACCAAAACACCAATATGGAGTCTTTTGAATTTAGAACAGCGACTTCGCTGTTGCCAATGATGACAGGTAATGAGAACGTCACCAAAAGTCTCATCGATGCTATTGAGTTGTACGATTCTGCGTTGAAACCAGAAGGTAAGTCTTTGCTCATAAATTTTGTGTTGAGAACAAGGTTGAATGAAAGTGCTAAGTTGAGGTTGTCTAAATCTTATAAAACATGCGAGGAATTAGTGAATGATATGCGTTTTCATTTACTGACTCAAAAGTCAAGTACCGCGATTCATAACGAAATAATGCAAATTCGACAGAAAAACATGACCATGGAACAGTATGGAGCCAAATTAGAGAAGTTGTTTGTAGATTTGACAATTTCGCAGTCAACTGACCAGGAAGCGTACAAAATACTACGTCCTATCAATGAGAAGATAGCGATAAAAAGTTTCACTAATGGTTTGCGAGATAAACAGCTGAGCACGATTTTATTAGCTAGGAATTACTCCACCCTAAAGGACACAATTCGAGCAGCGAAGGATGAGGAGCCTTCGTGTAGCCGACAGAGTACGGAATCATCCTTGTACTTTGGACAGCGTGGACGAGCTTATAACCACAGATATTCAGGTAATAGGGGTAGATATAATAACTACCGAGGTAATTATTCACAGCGAGGAGGATACGGAAGTATGCAGACGCAACCGCAAGGACAAAACCGTGGAGGTCAGAATCGAGGTTCGGGTAACCAACAGCCCAGGGATTACTTTAGTTATAGGCCAAATAGTTCTCGAGGTTATTACAGAGGTAACCGGTCGACAAGTAATAACAATATGCATTACATGCACAACAATCAAAATAACAACACGGAACAAAGTCAGACGAACCAAAATTCAGTGAACACCAATCACAATTCGGAAAACTCAAAAGATGAACTCATGCAGTTTTTTCGATAATAACTTTATATTTGCATGTGATAACAGTAGCTCAGTCGATTTTTTTATTCAAAATTCAAAACATAGTTTTCTAGTAGATTCCGGAGCATCTTTATCTGCGGTGAAATATGAAACAGCCCAACTGTGGAACATTCCGATCCACTCAGAATGCATTCCCATAAAAGGCATAGGGGGTAAAGTACAAACAATTGGATATGTCTATGTTACACTCAACATAAATGGTAAGGAATTTTGTCACAAGTTTTATGCTATCAAAAACTTACCTTGTATGCAACATGGAATTTTAGGTAGAGATTTTATGAAAACATATAAAGCAATTTTAGATTTTGAAAATAATACTATTTCAATTAGTAATGATAACGATTGCATAACTTTATCCATGAATAAAAGTTCGTCATTTAATGATATTTATTTGACAATTCCACCAAGATGCGAAAAATTATTTGTTATAGACAGTAGAACCAGTGAGGAATGTGTAGTATTACCATGCGAAGTGAGTAAGGGAGTTTTCATTGCAGGAAGTATTTGCAAACCGAAGAATGGAAAAATTGTCATGCAAGTAATGAATACACGAGAGTCAGAAGTAAATCTTTCTTATTTTAAACCTGAAATTCATAGTTTAAATGATTATGAGATATGTAATTTTGAAAAAGGCGCATGTGTTGATGGAGAAAGGGTGCGTACGATGTTTTCTCACTTAGATTTGAAACATTTAAACAACGAAGAACGAACATCTATAGATAGTATATGTGCGAAGTTTTCAGATGTTTTTCACTTACCAAATGTGAACCACCAATTTATACGACCAAACGATAAAATTAAAACCAAATGTAGACCCATCATACGTAAAACAATATAGGTTACCTTATTCACAACGAAACGAGGTAGAAAATCAAGTTAAGAAAATGCTTTCCAATGGCATTATTGAACCAGCTAAAAGCGAGTGGTCTAGCCCAGTACTACTGGTACCTAAAAAGACAAACAATGAGATAAAGCAATGGAGATTAGTTATCGATTTTCGAAAATTAAATGACAGAATTTTAGATGATAAATTCCCTCTTCCAAGCATAACAGATATTCTAGATTCATTGTCAGGCGCTATGTATTTTTCACAGTTAGATTTATCACAAGCTTATTTTCAAAGTAATTTGAGCCCAGAAAGTAGAAAGTACACAGCTTTTACAACAAATTCGGGACAATACCAAATGACACGTCTCCCGATGGGGTTGAAGATCAGCCCAAGTGCTTTTTCTAGATTAATGACAGTAGCCATGTCAGGCCTAACATATGAAAAACTATTTATTTATTTAGATAACATAATTTGTTTTGGCAGAAATTTAGATTCTCATAATAAAAATTTAATTGATATTTTGACTAGATTGAGGAAAGTTAACTTAAAATTAAACCCGGACAAGTGTGATTTTCTAAGAAAGGAAATGCAATTTTTAGGTCACGTTATAACAACTGAAGGCATCAAGCCGGATTCAGAAAAAATTGAGGTTGTACAGAATTACCCAGTTCCAAAAAATGCGGATGAAACGAGAAGATTTGTCGCATTTACTAATTTTTACAGAAAGTTTATACCTAAATTCGCAAAAATATCTTTACCATTAAATAAATTAGGTCGGAAAAATATCAAGTTTGAATGGACGCAAGAATGCCAAGAATCTTTTTCTTCATTGAAAAATGCATTAATTTCACCACCAATATTAGAATACCCAAATTTTGAGCAGTCTAATACATTTGTTTTACAAACGGATGCATCGGGTTATGCGATAGGTTCTGTATTATCAAATAGTAACAACATGCCAGTAGCCTATGCCAGTCGGACGCTTAATAAAGCTGAAATTCGATATCCGACAATAGAAAAAGAGCTGTTAGCAATAGTATGGTCCGTGAAATACTTTAGACCTTATCTTTATGGACGAAAATTCATTATTAGAACAGACCATAAACCATTAGTTTATCTATTTAATATGACAAATCCTTCTAGCCGTTTAACAAAATTTAGACTTTTATTAGAAGAGTACGATTACATTATAGAGTATGTAAAAGGAGCGGATAATGCGGCCGATGCGTTATCACGTATTAAGATATCAAGTGACGAGTTGAAAGAGATGTATGAACATAGTATGGGTGTGTTGACAAGAGCGCAGCGCAAACGAATGAACGAACAGTCAGAGAGTAATAAAAATGACTATAGTAACCATTAACGACAGGCCTGATCACCCTAAAGTTGTGGGAGCACTTAAAAAACCGAGCAATTCTACGGAATTAAAATTTTTGAATGACAAAGAATGGAATACATTACTAAAAAATAATGTACAGGAGAAGTCAAGTTTATTTGCCTATTGTGAGAAAAAGTTTGTAATTTACGTAAATCCTTCATTTCGATCATATTGTGCACGAGATGCCTTTGTGAGAAAGTTGGAAAGTATGTGTAGAAAATTAAATATAGAATGTTTGTATATTATAAAAAATAATAACAACAAAAATATAATAAAAGAGTTAACTCAAATAATAAATGAATTATTAGACTGGACCGGTCCGAGATTATGTGTTTTAAATGATGTTTTAAGAATATACGATGAAGACACAAAACGTGTAATTTTGAATGATTTTCATATTTTACCAACGAGTGGACATTGTGGAATTAGGCGTATGGTAAATAATATTAAACGATGTTTTTACTGGCCAAGTTTAGAAAGAGACGTTAACGAATTTGTAGGTCGTTGTGCCAAGTGTTTACATCAAAAACACTTTACACCAATCAAAGAGCCGATGATAATAACTGATACAGGAGTGTCATCTTTCGATAGGATATACTTAGATATAGTTGGGCCCTTAGTTAAGGATAGTGATAATTATTCGTATATACTCACATTACAGTGTGACCTTAGTAAGTATGTTGAGGCTTATCCTCTTAGGAATAAGGATACTATTTCAGTAACTAGTGCTTTAGTAAATAACTTTATATTACGGTATGGTATTCCAAAACAAATAATATCAGACAGAGGTACGGAGTTTGTTTCGAAAGTTATGAAAGAAGTGTGTGAAATTCTACGAATAAAGCAGACAACATCTACAGCTTATCATCATCAGTCTATTGGTAGTCTGGAGAATAGTCATAAAAATTTAATGCAATATCTTCGTATTCAAACGGAAAATGAACCGCAAAATTGGAGTGTGTGGTTGCCTTATTGGTGTTTTAGTTATAATACAACAGTACATTCAGTAACAAAATACACACCTTTTGAACTCATTTTTGGTAAACTTTGTAATATACCTAGTAATTTAACTTCTATTGTAGATCCATTATATAATGAATATGATTATCCAAAACAACTTAAATATTGCTTACAAAAATCGCAACATGATGCAAGACAAAATTTAATCGAAAGCAAACATGTAAGAAAAGTCAGGTATGATTGTTATACTAATCCAATTACTTATAAGGTAGGAGACATGATACTACTGAGAAACGAACAAAGTGTAAACAAATTTGATTCTCTCTATGTAGGACCTTTTCGTGTAATAGAAGATTGTGAACCTAATATAAAAATTGATTATAAAGGTAAAGAAAAGTTAGTACATAAAAATAGAACAAAGCCATATATAAAAAGTAGTTAAGTATAATGTGTTAAATTTATGTAAGATAGAAGTAACCATTTTAGTATATAAATTGAATTATGTAATTAGGTTAAGCATAAAAAATAATTAAAGTATATAATTTTTTTTATTTGTTTTCCGATGGGCGTGTACTGTATGCCCAAATAGGATAGGTATGCACATCTGTACGTATTGATTGTTCAGTAATAAACCTACCATAGTCTCACACAGTCGTTTCACTCAAGCCTCCTAACACCGAACCCTACATGGCGACCCTGCCATATAAGGTATCGAGCGGAGGAGAGATCGCGTTACGAAGATGTAATACTAATAACTAAGTGACTTAATAATTGGAAGTTATAAAAATGTGTCGCTCTAAAATCGAAAAGGATGAGGTTTTTATCACTCAAAATGCCTCCGGTGGATCAAACAGCACGGATTACCATCTATCTATCTATAAGCATGGTGATGTACATTATGTGCACGATTTTGGCGATTGCTGGTATTTATGGACTGTACCTGCTTTACAAGAAAAGCCACCACGATTGGATAAGAAGCGAATTTACTACACAGAATTTGAGGCGGTCTTTTCGTCGCTCGGCGCCGAGAGCCTTAGAGGAGCCCTGCGGAGCCTGCAGCTGTCGAGACAAGTAGCTGATCGCCGATCGATCAGTATGGTGTTACGTGAAGTAAATTAAATAAAGTGTTTAAAGGAAATTATAAATTCATCAAAATAACAAAAGTGTACCTAAAAGTGAATCAATCCGAATATGTGTTTCTATTTTTTTACGTACGTGGACTTTTACCATTTATATTGAAGTCGGAGTGAAGCAATGAACTGTAAGGAGATATTTTGAAGGAACAATATAGAGAAGAGAACAGTTACTAGGAAGAGTATCGTAATTAAGTGAACTATGGTTTCGTTCGGTGAACATTATGGTGAATAGTTTAGTGATATTTTGAGGACACATCTCATAGAGTAAACCTATGAGATATGGTAATGTACCTTATATTTTTATTATAAAAATTAAAGTAATACAGTGATGATAAATGGCATGCGAAATTAAGACCATTTATGATAGGCTTAAAAATTTAAAAGATAATTTAATAAAATTAAAATACAGTAACAGAACAGAAAAGGTTTTGAATAAGAAATTAAATGAAGCAGTAGAGTTAAGAAAGCAGTTTGATACATGTATTGTTATTTTAACAGAACAGATAGATAAAAAACAAATAGTAGGAAGTGTATTAGAGGATATTCAGTCATATTGCGATTCGTTTGAAAAACTATATAAAGATATCGAGGAATTTTGTGCCAAAAATTATTCACAAGGTAGTGAGGATAGTAACCAAAACACCAATATGGAGTCTTTTGAATTTAGAACAGCGACTTCGCTGTTGCCAATGATGACAGGTAATGAGAACGTCACCAAAAGTCTCATCGATGCTATTGAGTTGTACGATTCTGCGTTGAAACCAGAAGGTAAGTCTTTGCTCATAAATTTTGTGTTGAGAACAAGGTTGAATGAAAGTGCTAAGTTGAGGTTGTCTAAATCTTATAAAACATGCGAGGAATTAGTGAATGATATGCGTTTTCATTTACTGACTCAAAAGTCAAGTACCGCGATTCATAACGAAATAATGCAAATTCGACAGAAAAACATGACCATGGAACAGTATGGAGCCAAATTAGAGAAGTTGTTTGTAGATTTGACAATTTCGCAGTCAACTGACCAGGAAGCGTACAAAATACTACGTCCTATCAATGAGAAGATAGCGATAAAAAGTTTCACTAATGGTTTGCGAGATAAACAGCTGAGCACGATTTTATTAGCTAGGAATTACTCCACCCTAAAGGACACAATTCGAGCAGCGAAGGATGAGGAGCCTTCGTGTAGCCGACAGAGTACGGAATCATCCTTGTACTTTGGACAGCGTGGACGAGCTTATAACCACAGATATTCAGGTAATAGGGGTAGATATAATAACTACCGAGGTAATTATTCACAGCGAGGAGGATACGGAAGTATGCAGACGCAACCGCAAGGACAAAACCGTGGAGGTCAGAATCGAGGTTCGGGTAACCAACAGCCCAGGGATTACTTTAGTTATAGGCCAAATAGTTCTCGAGGTTATTACAGAGGTAACCGGTCGACAAGTAATAACAATATGCATTACATGCACAACAATCAAAATAACAACACGGAACAAAGTCAGACGAACCAAAATTCAGTGAACACCAATCACAATTCGGAAAACTCAAAAGATGAACTCATGCAGTTTTTTCGATAATAACTTTATATTTGCATGTGATAACAGTAGCTCAGTCGATTTTTTTATTCAAAATTCAAAACATAGTTTTCTAGTAGATTCCGGAGCATCTTTATCTGCGGTGAAATATGAAACAGCCCAACTGTGGAACATTCCGATCCACTCAGAATGCATTCCCATAAAAGGCATAGGGGGTAAAGTACAAACAATTGGATATGTCTATGTTACACTCAACATAAATGGTAAGGAATTTTGTCACAAGTTTTATGCTATCAAAAACTTACCTTGTATGCAACATGGAATTTTAGGTAGAGATTTTATGAAAACATATAAAGCAATTTTAGATTTTGAAAATAATACTATTTCAATTAGTAATGATAACGATTGCATAACTTTATCCATGAATAAAAGTTCGTCATTTAATGATATTTATTTGACAATTCCACCAAGATGCGAAAAATTATTTGTTATAGACAGTAGAACCAGTGAGGAATGTGTAGTATTACCATGCGAAGTGAGTAAGGGAGTTTTCATTGCAGGAAGTATTTGCAAACCGAAGAATGGAAAAATTGTCATGCAAGTAATGAATACACGAGAGTCAGAAGTAAATCTTTCTTATTTTAAACCTGAAATTCATAGTTTAAATGATTATGAGATATGTAATTTTGAAAAAGGCGCATGTGTTGATGGAGAAAGGGTGCGTACGATGTTTTCTCACTTAGATTTGAAACATTTAAACAACGAAGAACGAACATCTATAGATAGTATATGTGCGAAGTTTTCAGATGTTTTTCACTTACCAAATGTGAACCACCAATTTATACGACCAAACGATAAAATTAAAACCAAATGTAGACCCATCATACGTAAAACAATATAGGTTACCTTATTCACAACGAAACGAGGTAGAAAATCAAGTTAAGAAAATGCTTTCCAATGGCATTATTGAACCAGCTAAAAGCGAGTGGTCTAGCCCAGTACTACTGGTACCTAAAAAGACAAACAATGAGATAAAGCAATGGAGATTAGTTATCGATTTTCGAAAATTAAATGACAGAATTTTAGATGATAAATTCCCTCTTCCAAGCATAACAGATATTCTAGATTCATTGTCAGGCGCTATGTATTTTTCACAGTTAGATTTATCACAAGCTTATTTTCAAAGTAATTTGAGCCCAGAAAGTAGAAAGTACACAGCTTTTACAACAAATTCGGGACAATACCAAATGACACGTCTCCCGATGGGGTTGAAGATCAGCCCAAGTGCTTTTTCTAGATTAATGACAGTAGCCATGTCAGGCCTAACATATGAAAAACTATTTATTTATTTAGATAACATAATTTGTTTTGGCAGAAATTTAGATTCTCATAATAAAAATTTAATTGATATTTTGACTAGATTGAGGAAAGTTAACTTAAAATTAAACCCGGACAAGTGTGATTTTCTAAGAAAGGAAATGCAATTTTTAGGTCACGTTATAACAACTGAAGGCATCAAGCCGGATTCAGAAAAAATTGAGGTTGTACAGAATTACCCAGTTCCAAAAAATGCGGATGAAACGAGAAGATTTGTCGCATTTACTAATTTTTACAGAAAGTTTATACCTAAATTCGCAAAAATATCTTTACCATTGAATAAATTAGGTCGGAAAAATATCAAGTTTGAATGGACGCAAGAATGCCAAGAATCTTTTTCTTCATTGAAAAATGCATTAATTTCACCACCAATATTAGAATACCCAAATTTTGAGCAGTCTAATACATTTGTTTTACAAACGGATGCATCGGGTTATGCGATAGGTTCTGTATTATCAAATAGTAACAACATGCCAGTAGCCTATGCCAGTCGGACGCTTAATAAAGCTGAAATTCGATATCCGACAATAGAAAAAGAGCTGTTAGCAATAGTATGGTCCGTGAAATACTTTAGACCTTATCTTTATGGACGAAAATTCATTATTAGAACAGACCATAAACCATTAGTTTATCTATTTAATATGACAAATCCTTCTAGCCGTTTAACAAAATTTAGACTTTTATTAGAAGAGTACGATTACATTATAGAGTATGTAAAAGGAGCGGATAATGCGGCCGATGCGTTATCACGTATTAAGATATCAAGTGACGAGTTGAAAGAGATGTATGAACATAGTATGGGTGTGTTGACAAGAGCGCAGCGCAAACGAATGAACGAACAGTCAGAGAGTAATAAAAATGACTATAGTAACCATTAACGACAGGCCTGATCACCCTAAAGTTGTGGGAGCACTTAAAAAACCGAGCAATTCTACGGAATTAAAATTTTTGAATGACAAAGAATGGAATACATTACTAAAAAATAATGTACAGGAGAAGTCAAGTTTATTTGCCTATTGTGAGAAAAAGTTTGTAATTTACGTAAATCCTTCATTTCGATCATATTGTGCACGAGATGCCTTTGTGAGAAAGTTGGAAAGTATGTGTAGAAAATTAAATATAGAATGTTTGTATATTATAAAAAATAATAACAACAAAAATATAATAAAAGAGTTAACTCAAATAATAAATGAATTATTAGACTGGACCGGTCCGAGATTATGTGTTTTAAATGATGTTTTAAGAATATACGATGAAGACACAAAACGTGTAATTTTGAATGATTTTCATATTTTACCAACGAGTGGACATTGTGGAATTAGGCGTATGGTAAATAATATTAAACGACGTTTTTACTGGCCAAGTTTAGAAAGAGACGTTAACGAATTTGTAGGTCGTTGTGCCAAGTGTTTACATCAAAAACACTTTACACCAATCAAAGAGCCGATGATAATAACTGATACAGGAGTGTCATCTTTCGATAGGATATACTTAGATATAGTTGGGCCCTTAGTTAAGGATAGTGATAATTATTCGTATATACTCACATTACAGTGTGACCTTAGTAAGTATGTTGAGGCTTATCCTCTTAGGAATAAGGATACTATTTCAGTAACTAGTGCTTTAGTAAATAACTTTATATTACGGTATGGTATTCCAAAACAAATAATATCAGACAGAGGTACGGAGTTTGTTTCGAAAGTTATGAAAGAAGTGTGTGAAATTCTACGAATAAAGCAGACAACATCTACAGCTTATCATCATCAGTCTATTGGTAGTCTGGAGAATAGTCATAAAAATTTAATGCAATATCTTCGTATTCAAACGGAAAATGAACCGCAAAATTGGAGTGTGTGGTTGCCTTATTGGTGTTTTAGTTATAATACAACAGTACATTCAGTAACAAAATACACACCTTTTGAACTCATTTTTGGTAAACTTTGTAATATACCTAGTAATTTAACTTCTATTGTAGATCCATTATATAATGAATATGATTATCCAAAACAACTTAAATATTGCTTACAAAAATCGCAACATGATGCAAGACAAAATTTAATCGAAAGCAAACATGTAAGAAAAGTCAGGTATGATTGTTATACTAATCCAATTACTTATAAGGTAGGAGACATGATACTACTGAGAAACGAACAAAGTGTAAACAAATTTGATTCTCTCTATGTAGGACCTTTTCGTGTAATAGAAGATTGTGAACCTAATATAAAAATTGATTATAAAGGTAAAGAAAAGTTAGTACATAAAAATAGAACAAAGCCATATATAAAAAGTAGTTAAGTATAATGTGTTAAATTTATGTAAGATAGAAGTAACCATTTTAGTATATAAATTGAATTATGTAATTAGGTTAAGCATAAAAAATAATTATAGTATATAATTTTTTTATTTGTTTTCCGATGGGCGTGTACTGTATGCCCAAATAGGATAGGTATGCACATCTGTACGTATTGATTGTTCAGTAATAAACCTACCATAGTCTCACACAGTCGTTTCACTCAAGCCTCCTAACACCGAACCCTACAGTATATTATTCCAACACTTGGTGTTCCAACACAAATTAGAATCGAACAACAGTTAGTAATAATATAGATATAAAAAAAAATTATCAAAATAAAACGATAAATGGCAAATGATTTAATATAAGATGATTTCTACGATATAAACAAATATATAAATATAAGGGCACTGGAAGAAGAGACGAAAATTTCTATATCTGACCTTTGGTAGGCAGGCAGGCAGACCATCATTCAAGCACCTTGATACGACGCCGGTGGCAACGGCAAACCCTTGATACCACTGCACGACGCAAGCGGTCGCAAAGACGGCGCGGCGCCGGCGGCGGGGACTACGCACACCCTCGGCGCCGCAGCGTGGCGCAATTAGCCGCGAAAACGCGACCTCGAGCGCTTCGATGCGGTGCCGGCGGTGGCGACCACGAACACCCTCGGCGCCGCAACGAGGCGCAAGCAGCCGCGAGAACGCGACCTCGAGCGACACGACGCGGCGCCGGCGGTGGCGACCCCGCACACATCCGGCGCCGCAGCGCGGCGCAAGCAGTCACAAAGACTCAACTCCGTTCCAAGCCCCTCCGACACAGCGCCAGCGCCGGCGGCGGCGGAATAGGTTAGGTTAGGTTTGTCATAATGAGAAGGGGCTCGCATTTAAATGCAAGCCAATGCTGTCCGGTTCGTGGAAGAGTTTCAACAAAGTACCCATGGGATTTTTTCGTATACCTAGACCCGCCCTGGTTGCCCTGAGAGAGGAGCTTCTCCAAGCATTCCTCTGTTAAGCAGACGAAGCAGTGGATGAAGTGGGACGTGCTCGGGGTGCACTTGCACTGCCTCCGGGTAGGCTAGTTTTAGTCAGCGTCCTTGGTTTTTGCCGCCCGGACCGTGAAGAGTTCACCTCGGTAAAAAAACCCTGATCCAACTGGAGTGGCTACGCAGCACAACGGATCGCTTTGTCGGCGAATCCGTCCTCGAACCCCTGATCTTGGGGGTCCAAGGAGGGGTTTGCCGGCAAAGCGGGTTGGTCGGTACACCAACCGCTACTGCGCTTCTTCGGGGACCTCACCCCTCAAAGAGGGAAAAAACATCATGAACAAGGCCGATTATAAAAAAGAACCCCAGGCGGGTACCGGCGTCTCTGACGTCGGAGAATCCCGTAGTGCTACGGCACTCTGCCCCTCGTACTTTTGCCTCGTGAGCTCTGGGAGCTCACGTAAGACGGACGAGAGGGTTTTGCCGAAGCGGAAAAACTTCGCAAAACCGGCTACACCAGTGGCGAGCGACGTGGGAGAAGATTCTGACGCTACTTCCGTCATGTCTTTTTCTTCCCAAGCCTCTTCGGCGTCGGGTATGTCCCGCGCTACGCTGAAGAGAGGTCACAGAAAACGTGAAGAGGGGGGCACCTCAGACTCGCAAGAGTCGAAACGCGCCAAGGACAAGGGGAACGAAGACGATGACGTTTTCGATCCCCGAGTCCCACCGGAGGGCAAGCGGACGAAGGCAGACTTGCCAACGCCCGAATTACTAGGGAGGGAAATGCGGGCGTTAGGTTCCCAGGAACTGGACTCTTGCATGACGGTCGAATTGCAGACCATTGAAAAGATTGCCGACAAGTCCAAGAACTTGAAAGGCAGTTTTGTCAGGGGTCTGCGTTTGGCCGTCAGGAGGGCGGCGGCGATCTCAGCGGAGCTCCTTCACCGTGCGGCGGTGGACGCCAACGTCAAGAGGCTCGAGGACGAGAACGCGGAGCTGCGTGCCGAAATGGCTGCCCTTTCTGCCAAGGTGGAAAAGGTGACCAATTCTCAGGCCAGCGCTGGTATCAATGCTGCCGAGCCGACGGTGGAGACTCCACCTAATGCCAGTGGGGACTGGGAAAGCCGGCTGATGGAGCGCATCGGCACTCCAATGGACAGCCAGCTGGTGTTGGCTAGGGGAGCCAAGCCTTCTTCTGCCTTAGGGAGCGTCGATGCTGCTCCAGTGGCATCGAAGGGGACTGCTGGTAAGGTGAGGGCAAAAGCGCGACCCGCGCAAGTACCTTTCCTGCCACCCGTGCAGTCGCAGACTGCGGAAGCGCAGGCGTCGAAGACGCCGGTGTCTACCTAGGCGACCGTGGCACGGAAGAAAAGGGCGACCAAGAAGAAAGCCGCCGCTCCAGAGCTGGCGCGTCCTCGTCTGAGTGCTGGTCCAAAGGTTGGACAGAAGCCTCACGGCTGGCTCAAAGGCTAGTTCAAAGGCTGGCCAAAAGGGTGGAACAACGACTGCCATAGCGCCAAAGCCAGCACGGCCGCCTGCGTCTGCGGCGATAACGGTGACGGTTCTGGAAGGCTCGGACGTCACCTACGCGGCGGTCATGGCGGCTGCCAAGGCCCGTGTTCGGTTGGCCGAAGTGGGATTGGAGCAAGTCCGCGCTGCCTGCCCCGTGAGGGGTCTTTCGAGTCCGTGGGCAGTCGGAGTGAGGGCTCCGGCTGGCCAGTAGCGGTCATCGGGAGGGCGGCTGTACCTTGTGGCAAGTGCAGCCGCCGCACCATTGGTGCGGGGATGGTTGTTATGGATACCGATATCCCGGGGGGGGGGGGGGTCATTTTTGGCGATATGCTATGAGGACTCTGGCGTGGTTCGCTTGAGGACCCAGGGTCCTTTGTCAAGCATCGAGGCCGGCCATCGGGGTGGTTTTAGTGAGTCGAACCTTACACAACCATATCGCATTCCCTTAAATGCGGTAAGGTGTCTGGCAGCAGATTTCCCCTCGTCAACAAAAAAAAAAAGGTTAGGTTAGGTTAGGTTGGGTGGGCTTGGGTTTATCTAGCAGATAAGTTCAAGCTGGACTTTCCCCGGGGGGAGTGGGAAAGGTCGCGTTGGTCTTGGGGGAGAGCGCAAGTCGTGTAGATCCCCAAGGCAAGTCTGGTGTACCATCCTTCTCGAGGTGCCGCCCGTTATTGATCTTTTTCGTTTTTCTAGAACAAGATATAACTAAAAACACCAGGCGCCATTGTTATTTGCGATGGTGGGGTAGGATTCTGGGGCGGATAATTTTTATTAACAGTGGGTTGTACATATGCGTTGTGTGTTTTTCCTGTGTTGTGTTTTTTCTTAGTGGAAGCCGCTCCAAGCATCCCTCTGAATAAACAGAAGGGGCAGTGGAGGCGGCACGTTTTGCCATTGTGGCATGTTATATCCGTTCTTAGGAATTTGATTCGGATTTGAGGTAGCACTACAGTTGTGATTGGCTCAGGTAATCGTGACGTGGTTGCATTTACATGTGTGTATATTTGTGCATAGGTAATCACCAAATCTCAAGGTCAGGCGCCTGCCGAGGAGAGTATCGTGTGAGCGGTCCCTGCGTTGTGTGAAAACACGCCTCGAGGACCGCTTGCAGGGTGGTCGGGGGGAACCCGGCCGCTAGGGCGCCAATATGGGGACCTCACCCCTAAAAAGGAACAAACAAAAAAAAAATGAATAATACAATACAATACAATACAAAAATTCTTTATTGTACACCAGAAAAACAACATTACAGGGAGATATTACATGGACGGACAAGTACAATGGGCGGCCTTATCGCTTAGGAGCGATCTCTTCCAGGCAACCTTTGGATGGAGAGAATTGTGAATTTAAGAAAGGCAGGGGGTGTACCGAAGATGATTTAAGATAAATATTTACATAACATTATAAATACCTAATAATAATAATAGATAAATAAATATAACCAATTGAAATATAAACCTACTAAAATATATTCAATATACTAACTTCAATATACTAAAATAAAATAAAATACCTACATAAATAGTCTATGTAAAGTAACAATATTCAATTGTCCGAAAGGAAAAACTCCTTGACTCGATTTTTAAAAACTGGCAAGGATAGTACTTTTCTCGTCGACTCTGGTAGTGCATTCCACAACTTTATGGCCTGGATCGAAAAGGATTTGTCGTAGAAAGTTGTTCGGTGAGGTGGCATATTTAACACAAGATTTTCTAACGACCGGAGGACACGGGAGGGATGAGCATGTGAATCATGGAGAAATTCAAAACGCTCCTTTAAATAGAAGGGAGTGACAGGATTATAGAGAATATTATGAAGAAGAGAAAGGATGTGGGAATTTCTGCGGAGACGGATAGGAAGCCATTTTAGTTTTGTTCGGAACTCTGAAATATGGTCGTATTTTCGTAAACCGAAGACAAAACGTATGCAGACGTTTTGGAGCCGTTCAAGCTTACTAAGCTGCTCCTCAGTAATGTCGAGGTAGCAGACATCAGCATAATCAAGAATGGGAAGCATGAGAGATTGAGCGAGCACAATTTTAGTGGCAGTGGGCAGGAAGTTTCGGAGTCTTCTCAACGAGGCTGCAGAGGCAAATATCTTGCGACTCACCGCATCCATTTGAGGAACCCAAGACATGTCACTATCCATGTAGATTCCCAGATTTTTAACACTTCTGCTAAAAGGAACAATAACTTTATTAAATTCGATTTTAGGGAGAGTGGACCAGTCAATTTTAGCAGAAGTGCGCGAGCTACCTATAATTACGGTCTGTGTCTTACTGGGATTAACTTGGAGACCGTAGGCCACGCTCCAATCACGAATACGGATAAGATCGCAATTGGTGCGGTGAATTGCGCTGGCCAGGTCTTGTAGAGGGGCTTGGGTGTAAATTTGAAGATCGTCTGCATAGAGATGGTAGGAAGAAGTCAAATTAAAAGAGATAGAATTAATAAATAATGCAAATAAAAGTGGAGATAATACACCGCCTTGTGGGACACCAGCCATGATGTTGCACCAAGACGAGAAAGAGTCGTCGGTACGAATCCGTTGCCGGCGCCCCTGCAGATAACTGCGAAACCAGCCCAACGCCGATGGAGATATGTTAATAGAGCGTAATAGTCCAAGGAGAATATCGAAATCAACAGCGTTGAAAGCATTGCTGAAGTCAAGCAGAGTAAGAATAGTTAGATGTCCGTTTTCCATTCCCGATCTGATATCATCAGTGACCTTAACAAGGGCAGTAACAGTACTGTGACCGGGACGGAAACCGGACTGGAAAGGATTAAGCAGGTTATGGGAGGAGAGGAAGGAACTGAGTTGGGCGTGAACAAGGCGTTCACAGACCTTAGAAAGAAATGGAAGAATAGATATGGGCCGGAACTCCGAAAATGAAGAAGGCTTGGGTTTTTTGGGAAGAGGAATAATATGAGCTTCCTTCCAGACCGCCGGAACGGTTTCAGATTGAATTGAAAAGTTAAGGAGATGACATAAAATAGGTAATATCTCCTCAATAATAAGGCAAGTTTAAACAATCCACGGGTGGGTCCCGGAAACGGGGAATCCCACGGCACCTCCAAGGTGTTAAGTCCCATCGTATACGTGGGGGACGAAAACTGCCGCGACGTTAGGGGGCCTTCTAGTATTTCGGTGCAGAAGGCGGTGGGCGTCATTTGCACGCCTGCCTCCGTTTCGGGCGCGGACATGCATATGACGTCGGAAGAGCGTGAAAGTGATGCCCGCACATCAGCGTCTGTTTTGGAAGTATGCGCGCGGGAGTTGTCACGAGAGGGAGAGGGGCGCCCCTTCTTTGCTAAACCACGATCGCGATCGATTTCGCGGAGCAAAGAAAGGGCACCTGAGAGAAGTAGAAGCCGCCATCGGAATAGAGGAGAAGCTGTGTTGTCTGACTCCGATGCGACTGGTCGAGGCGTGGGGAGATGTTTATCGCCAAATCGGATGGATCCAGACCGGTTTTGGGAGAACCTGAAAAGGCATAGTAGAGATAACTCGCTATCGGAGATGGATAGCCGGATATCTGGGACGCCTAGGTCTGGAACTGGGTCACCTGTCTTGGATTATCCGAGCCCCAGCCGTAGGAAGGAATTCCTTTTGGAAAAGAAGGAAAAAATTGAAAATCAGCTTCAGAAAGCTAATGAGACAAGAGCGGTCCTAGGGCTGATGGTCGAGGGTGAGGTAGATACCCGCACCACAGGGGCCCTTAATGAGCGCATTCAGGATGATATCGCCATCATTGTTAACGTGGCAACGAAGTCCGGAAACTTAAAGGGCACATATGTTAGGGCCCTGAAGGATTCCGCGGCTTCCATTAGAAGTGCAGTAGATGTCCTCCGCAGTCGGTCCTCAACAGAGGAGACCGTGAAGCTGCAGGAGGATAACGCACGTCTGCAGGCGGAGGTAGCTGACCTCCACAACGAGATGGCGAAGCTCAAAAAGGAAATGACGGAGTTAACGCAAACCTCACAGCGACCTGCATTGGAACAGATGGAGATTCAAGAGCCATCGCCCTCTGGAGGCATCCAGTTGGACGAGCTAACGCGTACAATCATGCTGCAAGTGGGCAACATGTTTAACGCGCGACTGGAGGCCTACGAGGAACGGTTGCTTCCGGAAAAACATCTCCGTCCACCTCTTGCAGCCGATCGCAGAGGTCTTTTACAGCCAACCCCAGGCCAACACAGGTAGCGATAAAGCAGGCTGCCCAGATGGGGCAGAAAAAGAAGGAAGTGCCTTACCCCCCACCACTGTCACCTGAGGTCTTGGGGGAGACCTGGACGACGGTCACCAAGCGGGGTGCCAAACAAAAGAAAGGTGTCCAAAAGACTGCGGGCTCTAAAAGCGACAACCCTAAAGTGCTGGTTAAATCAGCTCAACCCAAAAAGATTGGGGCAAAGCTGCGTTCCCCACGCTCCTCGGCTGTTGTTATAACACTGCAGCCGGAAGCAGCGGATAAGGGTGTAACGTACGCTAATTTATTGACCGAGGCAAGGCAGAAAATCAGCCTTGCTGACTGTGGTATCTCTGGACTGAGATGTAGCCGAACGGTCACTGGCGCCCGCATCTTTGAAGTGCCAGGAAAAACCAGCGGTGAGAAGGCGGACTCCTTTGCCCAAAAGCTGAGAGAGTCACTGGGTGATGAGGTGAGGGTGTCTAGACTGACTATTTGCACAGAATTACGCATCGTGGGTCTGGACGACTCCGTTACCTCCGAAGATGTTGCTGCTGCGGTAGCAAGACAGGGTGGTTGCCCATTAGAGTCAATCAAGGTTCAAGAAGTTAAGATGGACCCAAGGGGCAGCGGAGCTGTATGGGCAAAGTGTCCAGTGCCTGCAGCTAAAAAACTACAGGCTGGAAATCGCCTGTTGGTTGGCTGGGTGTCAGCATCGGTAAGGATACTAGAACCAAGACGGATGCGCTGTTACAGGTGTTTGGAGGTGGGGCACGTGCGGGTGCACTGCACCGCGGAGGTTGACCGCAGCGATGAATGCTATCGTTGCGGTCAGTCTGGTCATAAGGCGGCTAGATGTGCGGCGGCAGCACCAAGGTGCTCGCTTTGTGCGGCCGCCAGTAAACCAGCAGACCATAGGTCTGGAGACAAGCGGTGCTCCCAACCTAGGTCCAAAATGAGGGCCAAAGCAGCCGTAAAGACGGCAGCCAAGAGTAGCCTGCCATCTCAAATGGAGGCTGGGGAGGCGATGGTCACTGGTTAAATTGTTAGTATGGATCGTCGCTTCTTACAAGCGAACATCAACCACTCGGCCAATGCGCAGGATCTTCTCTTGCAATCCATGACCGAGAGGTTGATACACGTGGCGGTGGTCTCCGAGCCGTACTTTATCCCACCCGATAACAATAATTGGGCTGGGGATATTGATGGTTCGGTGACCATCATTTCGTCTGTAGCTGCTGGGGTGCTTCCACTCACAACAGTCGCTAGGGGTAGCGGTTATGTCGCAGCTAGCTGGAAAGACATGGTGATCATCGGGGTCTACTTCTCTCCCAACAGGAGCCTGTTTGAGTTCGAGGCGTTCCTTGATGGTCTGGGGGCCCTCATTGGGCAGACTCTGCCCCGTCCTGTGCTCATCACGGGAGACCTAAATGCCAAGTCCACGGCTTGGGGTTGTCCTCTAACAGACGTTCGTGGTGGGGTCCTCGAGGAATAGGTGACAATGGCTGGCCTCTGTGTCCTTAATCAGAGGTCAGTGAATACCTGTGTGCGGCATAACGGGGGGTCCATTATCGATGTCACATTTGCATCCCCCACAGTTGCCCGCAGTGTAAGGGGATGGCATGTGCTGGAAAATGTGGAGACCCTGTCGGATTATTTGTATATCTGTTTCAGTGTCTTCGATTCTCCGGTTTATTCGGACCTTCGTCAACCGAGGGGGCGGACTCAGAAACTCGCCGAAGTGGGCCCTGAGGAGCTTGGATGTCGAGGTTCTAGTGGAGGCTTCGATTGTTCAGGCCTGGCAGACCCTACCTGAGGTGCCGGTGGTAGTTGATGACGAGGCACAATGGTTCCGGGATGCCATGTCACAAATCTGCGACGCAAGCATGGCCCGAGCTAGACCGCCTCTTCCTCGACGGAGTGTATACTGGTGGTCGCAAGACATAGCTGATCTTCGCAGTAGTTGCGTGACCGCTAGACGGCGGTACACCCATCACCGGCGGCGGCGGCGTAGAGATGCTGAGGTAGAGGAACGGCTATATGTAGAGTATAGGGCCTGCACGAGGGCCTTGCAGCTGTCCATCCGCTCTGCCAAAGAAAGGTCAAGAACCGAGCTTCTCGAGACTCTTAATTTAGATCCGTGGGGGCAGCCGTATAAGATGGTTCGGGGTAAGATTCGACCGTGGGCACCCCCCCTGAGTGAAAGTCTTGAGCCTCAGCTGGTAGAGTATATTGTGTCCACTCTGTTTCTGAATGTAGCTGAGCAACAGCCTCCTGAAATGGCTCGAGCAGAGGAAGATGGAAGAGATGATGACGAGGAGGTGCCTCCCATCTTGGGGGTGGAACTACGCCTAGCCATCCGTAGGCTCCGGGCTAAGAACAAAGCACCGGGGCCGGATGGTATACATGGCAGGGCCTAAATCTATGCACTCGATGAACTTGAGGACCGATTCCTACGGCTACTCAATGCCTGTCTGGAGACGGGCAGGTTTCCAACTATAGACGGGCAGGCTCGTTCTGCTGAAGAAGGACGGACGTCCGGCTGACTCTCCGTACGCATACAGACCTCTGGTGATGCTGGATGAAGCTGATAACGCGTGGGGTTAGGTTAGGTTAGGTTAAGCTAGGTTAGGTTAGGTTAGGTTAGGTTAGGTTAGGTTAGGTTAGGTTAGGTTAGGTTAGGTTAGGTTAGGTTAGGTTAGGTTAGGTTAGGTTAGGTTAGGTTAGGTTAGGTTAGGTTAGGTTAGGTTAGGTTAGGTTAGGTTAGGTTAGGTTAGGTTAAGTTAGGTTAGGTTAGGTTAGGTTAGGTTAGGTTAGGTTAGGTTAGGTTTCCACACGCTGGAGGCGTGTGCCGCGTGGAGTCCCATGCGGCACACGCTTTCAGCGATCGTTGGCAGGGACCTCTCTCTGCCGAGCGTGGTGAAGGCCATGCTCGGCGGTGCGAGAGAGTGGCAGGCGATGGTTTCCTTCTGCGAAGCCGTGATGTCGCAGAAGGAGGCCGCCGAGCGGGTCAGGGAGGATGATGTCCAATCTGACCCGCTCCGGCGCAGACGTCCCGGGGGGCGGAGGGGGCGGTTTAGCCGCCTCCTTCACCCTCAGTAGTGGGGCCAACTGGTAGGGAGTCGGGGGACTCTCTACCGGCTTGCACGGCCCCACACATTCCGGAGGGGTGGCCGTTGTGGAGAAAGCCACCCCTACACTAGGTCGAGGCCCGGGTGGCCTAGCCATCCGTAGGCTCCGGGCTAAGAACAAAGCACCGGGGCCGGATGGTATACATGGCAGGGCCTAAATCTATGCACTCGATGAACTTGAGGACCGATTCCTACGGCTACTCAATGCCTGTCTGGAGACGGGCAGGTTTCCAACTATAGACGGGCAGGCTCGTTCTGCTGAAGAAGGACGGACGTCCGGCTGACTCTCCGTACGCATACAGACCTCTGGTGATGCTGGATGAAGCTGATAACGCGTGGGGTTAGGTTAGGTTAGGTTAAGCTAGGTTAGGTTAGGTTAGGTTAGGTTAGGTTAGGTTAGGTTAGGTTAGGTTAGGTTAGGTTAGGTTAGGTTAGGTTAGGTTAGGTTAGGTTAGGTTAGGTTAGGTTAGGTTAGGTTAGGTTAGGTTAGGTTAGGTTAGGTTAGGTTAGGTTAGGTTAGGTTAGGTTAGGTTAGGTTAGGTTAGGTTAGGTTAGGTTAGGTTAGGTTAGGTTAGGTTAGGTTAGGTTAGGTTAGGTTTCCACACGCTGGAGGCGTGTGCCGCGTGGAGTCCCATGCGGCACACGCTTTCAGCGATCGTTGGCAGGGACCTCTCTCTGCCGAGCGTGGTGAAGGCCATGCTCGGCGGTGCGAGAGAGTGGCAGGCGATGGTTTCCTTCTGCGAAGCCGTGATGTCGCAGAAGGAGGCCGCCGAGCGGGTCAGGGAGGATGATGTCCAATCTGACCCGCTCCGGCGCAGACGTCCCGGGGGGCGGAGGGGGCGGTTTAGCCGCCTCCTTCACCCTCAGTAGTGGGGCCAACTGGTAGGGAGTCGGGGGACTCTCTACCGGCTTGCACGGCCCCACACATTCCGGAGGGGTGGCCGTTGTGGAGAAAGCCACCCCTACACTAGGTCGAGGCCCGGGTGGTTCCCGGGCCGCCCGCTGAGGTGAGATAGTGACTGCTAACGCGACCCTATCTCACCTCATATGCGGTTGAAGTAGGGAAACCCCCGGTTATGTTTAGTGGGTATGCCACCTGTAGAGGTGGAGACTCCCACATAACCAGTTGTCCCCCCGGACAGCTGGTATCCATAAAGGATTTGAAACCGGGTAAACAAAAAAAAAAAAAAAAAAAAAAGGTTAGGTTAGGTTAGGTTGTTAGGTTAGGTTAGGTTAGGTTAGGTTAGGTTAGGTTAGGTTAGGTTAGGTTAGGTTAGGTTAGGTTAGGTTAGGTTAGGTTAGGTTAGGTTAGGTTAGGTTAGGTTAGGTTAGGTTAGGTTAGGTTAGGTTAGGTTAGGTTAGGTTAGGTTAGGTTAGGTTAGGTTAGGTTAGGTTAGGTTAGGTTAGGTTAGGTTAGGTTAGGTTAGGTTAGGTTAGGTTAGGTTAGGTTAGGTTAGGTTAGGTTAGGTTAGGTTAGGTTAGGTTAGGTTAGGTTAGGTTAGGTTAGGTTAGGTTAGGTTAGGTTAGGTTAGGTTAGGTTAGGTTAGGTTAGGTTAGGTTAGGTTAGGTTAGGTTAGGTTAGGTTAGGTTAGGTTAGGTTAGGTTAGGTTAGGTTAGGTTAGGTTAGGTTAGGTTAGGTTAGGTTAGGTTAGGTTAGGTTAGGTTAGGTTAGGTTAGGTTAGGTTAGGTTAGGTTAGGTTAGGTTAGGTTAGGTTAGGTTAGGTTAGGTTAGGTTAGGTTAGGTTAGGTTAGGTTAGGTTAGGTTAGGTTAGGTTAGGTTAGGTTAGGTTAGGTTAGGTTAGGTTAGGTTAGGTTAGGTTAGGTTAGGTTAGGTTAGGTTAGGTTAGGTTAGGTTAGGTTAGGTTAGGTTAGGTTAGGTTAGGTTAGGTTAGGTTAGGTTAGGTTAGGTTAGGTTAGGTTAGGTTAGGTTAGGTTAGGTTAGGTTAGGTTAGGTTAGGTTAGGTTAGGTTAGGTTAGGTTAGGTTAGGTTAGGTTAGGTTAGGTTAGGTTAGGTTAGGTTAGGTTAGGTTAGGTTAGGTTAGGTTAGGTTAGGTTAGGTTAGGTTAGGTTAGGTTAGGTTAGGTTAGGTTAGGTTAGGTTAGGTTAGGTTAGGTTAGGTTAGGTTAGGTTAGGTTAGGTTAGGTTAGGTTAGGTTAGGTTAGGTTAGGTTAGGTTAGGTTAGGTTAGGTTAGGTTAGGTTAGGTTAGGTTAGGTTAGGTTAGGTTAGGTTAGGTTAGGTTAGGTTAGGTTAGGTTAGGTTAGGTTAGGTTAGGTTAGGTTAGGTTAGGTTAGGTTAGGTTAGGTTAGGTTAGGTTAGGTTAGGTTAGGTTAGGTTAGGTTAGGTTAGGTTAGGTTAGGTTAGGTTAGGTTAGGTTAGGTTAGGTTAGGTTAGGTTAGGTTAGGTTAGGTTAGGTTAGGTAGGTTAGGTTAGGTTAGGTTAGGTTAGGTTAGGTTAGGTTAGGTTAGGTTAGGTTAGGTTAGGTTAGGTTAGGTTAGGTTAGGTTAGGTTAGGTTAGGTTAGGTTAGGTTAGGTTAGGTTAGGTTAGGTTAGGTTAGGTTAGGTTAGGTTAGGTTAGGTTAGGTTAGGTTAGGTTAGGTTAGGTTAGGTTAGGTTAGGTTAGGTTAGGTTAGGTTAGGTTAGGTTAGGTTAGGTTAGGTTAGGTTAGGTTAGGTTAGGTTAGGTTAGGTTAGGTTAGGTTAGGTTAGGTTAGGTTAGGTTAGGTTAGGTTAGGTTAGGTTAGGTTAGGTTAGGTTAGGTTAGGTTAGGTTAGGTTAGGTTAGGTTAGGTTAGGTTAGGTTAGGTTAGGTTAGGTTAGGTTAGGTTAGGTTAGGTTAGGTTAGGTTAGGTTAGGTTAGGTTAGGTTAGGTTAGGTTAGGTTAGGTTAGGTTAGGTTAGGTTAGGTTAGGTTAGGTTAGGTTAGGTTAGGTTAGGTTAGGTTAGGTTAGGTTAGGTTAGGTTAGGTTAGGTTAGGTTAGGTTAGGTTAGGTTAGGTTAGGTTAGGTTAGGTTAGGTTAGGTTAGGTTAGGTTAGGTTAGGTTAGGTTAGGTTAGGTTAGGTTAGGTTAGGTTAGGTTAGGTTAGGTTAGGTTAGGTTAGGTTAGGTTAGGTTAGGTTAGGTTAGGTTAGGTTAGGTTAGGTTAGGTTAGGTTAGGTTAGGTTA